>OZ020507.1:47684202-48934202 GCA_963971375.1 Platycheirus rosarum
GTTGTCACTTTCTTTTATTTGACTAATGGCTTGGCTAGGGCTTAGCCGAGCAATATGAAATAAAATGTTGGGGAAAAAAATTTATGAATTCAAAAAAACACTACTCATAACGTTTTTTGGAAAAAATGTTGTAAGCCATCTTATTTCTTTTGCTGTTTTCTATTTTATGAATTTTTCATTTCAAAATCGTTCGACCAGTTTTTTCAAAAAAATGTTTTTTTTGAAAAACTTTTCGAAAACATATTTTAAAATTTTTTTTAGTATGTCAATTTTAAGAAATCTATAGTTTATACTAGGAGAAAAATTTAAAAAAAAATCTATAGATCCGTTTTCAAAATATTCAAAAAACAAAATATTTTTTTAAAAAAATTATTAAAATTTAAAAAAAAATGTTTTTGAAAATTTTGATAAGCAATATTATTTAAATCATAAAACACTACATATTTTGAAAATTTCATCAAAATCCGTCAATTAGTTAACGAGAAAGTCTGATTTAAAAAAAACCGGTCATATGGGAGGTACCGTTATAAAACTTTTTCTGAAAAATCCATTAAAATTAAAAGATAGATTTTGCACAGAAAACATCATTCTGAAAGTTTAATCAAAATCGTAGGAGCCGTTTTCGAGAAAAATAAGTTTTTTAATAAAAGTTATATGGCAGGTACCGTTAGTTTTGGAGCTAGAATGCCAATTCCAAAAACTGTCGGGTAAAGCACTCTAAAAATACTATATACCAAGTTTGAATCAAATCGGCCCAACCGTTTAGGCTGTAGATATCGATACGGACAGACAGACAGACAGACAGACAGACAGACAGACAGACAGACATCGTAATATCATGTTTGATTGTTAGAATTTTTTTTTTTTTTACGAATGCATAACTTGCCTTATAGTCCCTATAATCGCAAGTAAAAATGAAAAAAATTATTATCGAACTTGAAACATTTCTCATGCAAAATATTCCAGTTAAAGAAATAACTCCTAATAGAACGGTTTGGCAGAATGAGAAAGAGACGTTCACATTCCTTGCTATAAAGCTAATCCTACTGAGGAAACCTAAAAAGAAGTTCAAACAAGCCAGAAAAGCCTGTAACGCCCATATTCGACAGAGCAAGTTCTTATACGACCAGAAATTAATACAAAAAATGGGCACGACTGGGTCGCACGTACTTGCTCTTATATGCATAATAACATTGGACGGCAAGATCTTTAACAAAAACAAATAACATTTACGTTCAAAATAACACAGTTTGAACTTATAAAAACTATCAAAACCACAATACTTAACTGTTTTTAGTAAAAATGAGGTACGCCATCAAACGTCTTAAATAACAAAGAATTTATTAAAAAAGTATTTCGAAAATTATATGACGGATTTTAATAAAATCCTTTTTTTATTTTTAGTTTTTTAAAAATAATTTTTTTTTAAATTTTGGTATGCAGTTTTTTAGAGTTTATTAGTATATGTGTGATTATAAAATTAAAAATTCTTTTTTTTTTGATTAGTTTTAAAAATTAAAAAATTAAAAAAAACCGTTATATGAAAAGTCCCAATTAATAGACTTTTCATGAATATGTGGTTCCCACCAAATGATAGCCAATACCAACAAAAAAAATCTCAAACTTTTTTATCAAAATCGTTGAAGCCGTTTTCGAGAAAAATAATCTTTTCCTAAACAGTCATATGGCAAGTACCTTTATTTTTAGCCCTAAAAATAAAATTTCAATTTCCCGTCTGATGAATGCCAAAAGATAAACACATACCAAATTTGAAGGCAATCGCTTAACCCGTTTAGGCTGCAGCTCGATATACACCCGTACAGACAGACTAACAGACAGACAGACAGACACACAGACAGACGCACATTTTTTGTCAATAACTTTTTTAGGCTTGATCGTAATGTCATGTTTGATTGTTATCTAAATTTTTTTTATATTCACGAATCCTTAACTTTGCCATATAGTCCCTGCAATCGCAAGTAAAAATGGGCACAACTGGGTCGCATGTACTTGACGACTTGATCTAATATACCTAATCACATTGGAAGACCAGGGGCCTTGATCTAATATACCTAATCACATTGGAAGACCAGGGGCCTATTTCTCATAAGCTACATCAACTACATTGTAGTACACTGACAGTAATGTAATACCATTTCTGTTTCACAAAAGCAACTTATAAACTTAAACATATTTTAAAATTTTTTTTAGTATGTCAATTTTAAGAAATCTATAGTTTATACTAGGAGAAGAATTTAAAAAAAAATCTATATATCCGTTTTCAAAATATTCAAAAAACTAAATATTTTTTTAAAAAAATTATTAAAATTTAAAAAAAAATGTTTTTGAAAATTTTGATAAGCAATATTATTTAAATCATAAAACACTACATATTTTGAAAATTTCATTAAAATCAAATTAGTTAACGAGAAAGTCTGATTTTAAAAAACCGGTCATATGGGAGGTACCGTTATAAAACTTTTTCTGAAAAATCCATTAAAATTAAAAGATAGATTTTGCACAGAAAACATCATTCTGAAAGTTTAATCAAAATCATAGGAGCCGTTTTCGAGAAAAATAAGTTTTTTAATAAAAGTTATATGGCAGGTACCGTTAGTTTTGGAGCTAGAATGCCAATTCCAAAAACTGTCGGGTAAAGCACTCTAAAAATACTATATACCAAGTTTGAATCAAATCGGCCCAACCGTTTAGGCTGTAGATATCGATACGGACAGACAGACAGACAGACAGACAGACAGACAGACAGACGGACGGAATTTCCGGATCCACTTTTTTTGACTTCTCTATCATCGTAATATCATGTTTGATTTTTTTTTTTTTTTTTTTTTTTTTTACGAATGCATAACTTGCCTTATAGTCCCTATATCGCAAGTAAAAATGAAAATAAAAGGCACGACTGGGTCGCACGTACTTGCTCTTATGTGCTAATCCTTTTTAAGTGCAGGCGTCTTTTTGACAAAGATTTTATTTTAATATTTTTTGTATGACGTGCAACTTCCTTAGAATCGTTTTGGGGTGAAGCTCGAACGAACATGCGTCACGACAAAGGGATAAACACATAAATATATCGGATTGTTAGCTTTTGCAGTTTTTTAGTGTAGTATTATCTTTCCACTTGCTGCTTACTGTTTATAATATAATTTGCTAATAGAAAGATACAAAGGACTTTTTTCAGCTAAATTTTAATTTTGGTATGGAAAAATTTGAACAACTGGCATAAAGATTCGTCGGAATCAGCAGTATGGCAATAATGCTAGGTAAAGGGACCTTTATACGTCCCAATATGGGACCAATGGAATTTATAAAGGATTTAGGTACCTATAATAAGGTTGGAAGGAAGGTAGGTACTAAAATTAAGATACGTGTTCCAACTACTGTTAAGCCAGTAGGTATAGAGACAATATTAAAAGTTAACACAGTGGTTTTGTTTATTTATAGGAAGGTGTAAACTTTTGTTTTCTCGATTGAAATTTTTGCATTCAGTAGTAATCGAATAGTTTTTTTTATTTGTTAGTTGTTTTTGTGTGTTTATCAAAGGCTGCTTTTATGATGATGAAAAATACTTTAAAATACGTAAGTATGTATGTAATGTAGGTTGTCACTTTCTTTTATTTGACTAATGGCTTGGCTAGGGCTTAGCCGAGCAATATGAAATAAAATGTTGGGGAAAAAAATTTATGAATTCAAAAAAACACTACTCATAACGTTTTTTGGAAAAAATGTTGTAAGCCATCTTATTTCTTTTGCTGTTTTCTATTTTATGAATTTTCATTTCAAAATCGTTCGACCAGTTTTTTCAAAAAAATGTTTTTTTTGAAAAACTTTTCGAAAACATATTTTAAAATTTTTTTTAGTATGTCAATTTTAAGAAATCTATAGTTTATACTAGGAGAAAAATTTAAAAAAAAATCTATAGATCCGTTTTCAAAATATTCAAAAAACAAAATATTTTTTTAAAAAAATTATTAAAATTTAAAAAAAAATGTTTTTGAAAATTTTGATAAGCAATATTATTTAAATCATAAAACACTACATATTTTGAAAATTTCATCAAAATCCGTCAATTAGTTAACGAGAAAGTCTGATTTAAAAAAAACCGGTCATATGGGAGGTACCGTTATAAAACTTTTTCTGAAAAATCCATTAAAATTAAAAGATAGATTTTGCACAGAAAACATCATTCTGAAAGTTTAATCAAAATCGTAGAAGCCGTTTTCGAGAAAAATAAGTTTTTTAATAAAAGTTATATGGCAGGTACCGTTAGTTTTGGAGCTAGAATGCCAATTCCAAAAACTGTCGGGTAAAGCACTCTAAAAATACTATATACCAAGCTTGAATCAAATCGGCCCAACCGTTTAGGCTGTAGATATCGATACGGACAGACAGACAGACAGACAGACAGACAGACAGACAGACAGACATCGTAATATCATGTTTGATTGTTAGAATTTTTTTTTTTTTTTACGAATGCATAACTTGCCTTATAGTCCCTATAATCGCAAGTAAAAATGAAAAAAATTATTATCGAACTTGAAACATTTCTCATGCAAAATATTCCAGTTAAAGAAATAACTCCTAATAGAACGGTTTGGCAGAATGAGAAAGAGACGTTCACATTCCTTGCTATAAAGCTAATCCTACTGAGGAAACCTAAAAAGAAGTTCAAACAAGCCAGAAAAGCCTGTAACGCCCATATTCGACAGAGCAAGTTCTTATACGACCAGAAATTAATACAAAAAATGGGCACGACTGGGTCGCACGTACTTGCTCTTATATGCATAATAACATTGGACGGCAAGATCTTTAACAAAAACAAATAACATTTACGTTCAAAATAACACAGTTTGAACTTATAAAAACTATCAAAACCACAATACTTAACTGTTTTTAGTAAAAATGAGGTACGCCATCAAACGTCTTAAATAACAAAGAATTTATTAAAAAAGTATTTCGAAAATTATATGACGGATTTTAATAAAATCCTTTTTTTATTTTTAGTTTTTTAAAAATAATTTTTTTTTAAATTTTGGTATGCAGTTTTTTAGAGTTTATTAGTATATGTGTGATTATAAAATTAAAAATTCTTTTTTTTTTGATTAGTTTTAAAAATTAAAAAATTAAAAAAAACCGTTATATGAAAAGTCCCAATTAATAGACTTTTCATGAATATGTGGTTCCCACCAAATGATAGCCAATACCAACAAAAAAAATCTCAAACTTTTTTATCAAAATCGTTGAAGCCGTTTTCGAGAAAAATAATCTTTTCCTAAACAGTCATATGGCAAGTACCTTTATTTTTAGCCCTAAAAATAAAATTTCAATTTCCCGTCTGATGAATGCCAAAAGATAAACACATACCAAATTTGAAGGCAATCGCTTAACCCGTTTAGGCTGCAGCTCGATATACACCCGTACAGACAGACTAACAGACAGACAGACAGACACACAGACAGACGGACATTTTTTGTCAATAACTTTTTTAGGCTTGATCGTAATGTCATGTTTGATTGTTATCTAAATTTTTTTTATATTCACGAATCCTTAACTTTGCCATATAGTCCCTGCAATCGCAAGTAAAAATGGGCACAACTGGGTCGCATGTACTTGACGACTTGATCTAATATACCTAATCACATTGGAAGACCAGGGGCCTTGATCTAATATACCTAATCACATTGGAAGACCAGGGGCCTATTTCTCATAAGCTACATCAACTACATTGTAGTACACTGACAGTAATGTAATACCATTTCTGTTTCACAAAAGCAACTTAGAATATTTTTTACTTCACCAATGTTGTAGACTGGAAACACTGGAAGAATGTATCATTTAATTCCGTTTCAAATAATTTTAAACTACATAAATGTGTGTTTATTGACTGAGCACAATTCACCAGAAATTTTTTACAAATCAAAAATATTCAAAACAAAATCCAATTTTTCTATTCAGTTATAATTATTTAAATGCTATTTCAAAAAAGAAAAATAAAAAAAAAAACGATTTCTATGTTGTTTAAATAAAATCAACAACTATTGTCAGTTTGACAGAATATTCAAATCTACATCTAACATATTTATCATACAACACTTCCAGTAGAATCTGTGAAACAGAAAAAAGTATTTCGAAAATTGTACGACCGGTTTTGATAAAATCCAGCCTTTTGTTTTTAGTTTTTTGAAAACAAATTTCTTTTGAAATTTCGGTACGCAGTTTCTTCGACGAATTTATTAATTTAGTCGTTAAATTTAAAATAAAAATTATTAATTAGTTTAAAAAAAAAATGTTTAATGAAAAATTATTGATGAACAGAAAAATAGTTCAGAATTTTGGTGTGTAGAATTAATTTGGCTACCTATAGTTCTTTTTACATTGTATGGAAATCCAATGAACCTTTACCGAGGAACACGAAAATTAAATAAAACGTTTAATGAAAGGTACCGTTAATAGACTTTTCCTGTAAATTTGGTTTTGAGAAAATGATACCTAGCCTAAAAACTATAGAAAAAAATCTAAGCAAAATGTCATCAAAATCGTTGGAGCCGATTTCAAAAAGTGCCTACAATGCCAAAAGAATCATACGCACATAGCAAATTTAAAAAGTTATCACTTTAACCGTTTAGGCTGGTTATAATGCAGAAAGACATACAGACATTTCTTTGTGAAAACTTTTATAGGCTTCTGGCTACTCTATGATCGAAATGTCATGTTGATTGTTAGTTAGTTAGATTTTATTTTAGTCCCTATAATCGCAAAGCAAAAATACTTCAATGCACCGCAGGTAGTAAAGGATTTTTGGTCATTTGTGAGAAATATGAGGTATTCCTCGATTACAACGCTTATCCTTAATGACACTCCATTTGATAATTTTCAAGAAAAAGCTTACCTTTTTATTGGGGAGTTTGTCGCTTATTCTGCCCTGCTTTCCCCGCCCGTACTTGACCATGCGATTCTATGAGTCATGGAAACATTTATTAATTATAAGCTCAAGAAATATCTTGAAGAACAAAAGCTATGGACCGGCAGTATGGCTTTCGTAGTAATGGGTTTACTGGGAATCTAATTCGGAGAAAGTTAGATCAATGAACTTGATGTTTCTAAAGCATTTGATAGAGTCTGGCACCAGGCTCTTTTATCGAAAATGCGAGCTAGATGCTTCCCTCCTTCGCTGGATTAGAAATGACCTTTTGAATCGTTCAATATAAGTTGTATTGGACGGGTTTAAGTCTGATATTATTATGTACCTTGAAAATAAATGCTGATCTGCCCCAAGGCTCTGTTTTTTTCAACAACTCTCTTTCTCATTTTTATAAATCATCTCTATTCCGTAACTACTAATCCTCTAAGGTGCTTACTGCGACAGCATCCTACTGGATAGAATCGAGAAAAAGAGTCTTTACGCTGATAGGTGACAAATTAAATTCTTCATTGGAACATCGTCGTATTGTCTCTTGTCTGTCACTGTTTTATCTTCTTATTTCTAAACAGTGTTCTAACTATGAAACTCACCAATTTACCATTGAGCACAATTTCCGTCATAACATTAAATACAGATTCATTCTTCAGCCGTACAACACGTATGTGGACTACCTTAGCCATCCTGTTTTCTCTTTCCTTCTTAAGCTTTACCTTCTTAACACTCACTTTGTGTTAAATTTAACACTCAAATTGGAGGAAACAATACCCGGCGGAAGAAAAATCCAATAGAACATATAGTCTGTCAAGGCATTTCAAATCTAGAAATCTTACTACAAAAACTAAGCTGTTTCTATACAATGTTAGGGTCTTTCCAGTACCGCCTCACCGATCCAAGTTATGGGTGCTTAGGTAGACTCCAATGGGCTGCTCATATAGCTTGGGTGAGCGTAGTGAAACTTGCTCGCAGTCTTTTGCATTTTTTATGTTAGCAGGCACTCGAAATTGCATCTGCTTATAAAATTGAATGACATCACCAAGGCCCTCAACATGCATTGCGTCACCTTTGGACGTTTATAAGATGTCGAGATGCCTATCCATCGCCAATGATAGTGATAGATAACTATTACAAGAAATAGGGAATTCAATTTATTAAACACCTTTAAATCCGAGCTGAGCGACCTCTAACCAATAGTGGTAGTCAAACGGCAACTACTTACAGCAGCCTGGTCTTAAAACTCCCATACGAAACCAAAATATCGCCCAAGAAAGACATTAAATATCTGGGGATCCATTTAATGAGTGGGTTTATCCCGCAAGCACAGACGAAACCCTTAAAATGCTAGCAGGGCTTTCTTTTTTTTTGGCCAACAACAAAGACCCTAATATAGTTAACTATTATAGGTATACTAAACCTATAATTATTTACGAATATTGTTGTCATAAATTGACATTCGTTTTGCTCAATTAACATACATAGAAGAACTTTGCAAGCGTATACATAAATAATACCCATTCCCCTAAAAGGTTGCCTTCTTATGAAGAATATTACGTAATTTTTAGTCCGTTTTACGGAAATACTACAAAATCACAATTGGCAAAGTGAGTTCCTTAATTGCCCTCCAATTTAAAGTGGTTCCTCTACTGGCCAGTTCGTCTATTATTATCCACTTCAAATGGGGCACCCGTTTAGTTGACCAACTCACAAAACCCGCTCCATCAGATCTAAATTGATACCCTTGGGTATTAAAAAGCCATACTCAATTACATTGTTATGATCCATAAATGTCATCGATGATGCTGCACGTCCATATTCGGCACACATAACGCTCTTGCCAACGCTGGTGCACTTGATCTAGGACTAGGCGGTGTTGCAAATGTATCTCAAAAAAAAAAAAAAAAAAAAAAATAATAATAATAATAATAATAATAATAATAATAATATATTCGAACATCGGATCAGAGCTCAGAGGGTTTCCTTCCAGAGTTTGTTGTGCTAGCGCTGGAGGAAAGCATATAAATATCTAGTCAGCTGTGATGTATGGTTCTGGAGTTCATTTGCCAACGAGGCCGGGGACCACTGTTGGCTCTTGCAAATCACTCGTACCGCAGAGATACACCCATTGCCAGAACACAGAACGGATAGAAATTATGCGCCAGGAAATAACTTCACTCCCACTGGAGATCTCTTGCCAGGCAGTCTGCGGTAAGACATCATCTCATGCATCATATACGAACGTATAGAACTGCTGTCCCAGTCCATGGACTCAACTATGGCTCAGTTGTCTCAGTTCAGAAATTGTGCAATTGATATTATTATACAAAAATTGAATTATTTATGAATTCGGAGAAAGACGGAAACCCTTTTTTTTGTATGGAAACCTGGCTTTTCATTCGATCCAACTGCGCCTCCCTTTTGGGTAAATGGCTTCGCTTTGGATGCATGGTGGTGGGCAATTTCGTAGGTCTATCTTAAAGCCGTCATCTTGAGGGTATCTGGTTGTCTCAGGTGTGTGCAGGCGCATATTGCACTTTTAGTGTCGAACATGTGGAGCTTCAAATTTTGCATTCTGGAAGTGTTGCCTTGTCTTCTTATTTTTGTCGACTTTTTCTTTGAACTTAATCTTAATTTTTGCTGCAACTGAGACAGACTGCAGAAGGCACTTGATGCCACTTTCGTGATGGGCGTGGGGTGATAAGTGATTTTCATACTTTCGTTCCTAGTATTCTGGTGGGACATTCTAACTTCACAATTTTGGATCTAAAGGCTTCTTGCGGCGACAAAGATATTATTTTTTTTATATGCCCACGAATAGCTTCAGGTTGTAGGTTAAAAAAACCTTTGCTTGATCAACTCCAAGGTGGCAAGAAAGATACTTATCATACAAAGCATGTCACATTGTATTTCTGCCCCAAACTGTATCACTTTGTCGGTATTTCCAGAACAATATCGCACTCACTTCAAGAAGTTGTCTTTAACATTTTTTTTGACTTAAGCTTTGGTTGTTAGATACAAGAAGCATTGTCAAGTTGAGTCAATTATATTTCGATCCATTTTGAAAATTCTATTCAAAACAAATGCGCAGGTCCAATGACTTGACATGTGCCACTGTGTTTAATAGAAAATGTGTTCTCAAAACTTCCAGTGGTCAGAAGATGGATGAAGTTGACAGCGAAAGCTTCTATAACGATCGCTTTCAAATTCCTCATTTAAACAATGTATCTACAGTTTACTGTAAGTGTTCTGGATTCTAAACAATCCCATAGATAAATGTGGACCTTCAAAGATATGTGGCACTTGACGAACAGATAATAGAAACTTATACCAACATCCACAAACAATGCATGTGACACCCAGTTTGGAGAGTTTGTATCATGAGAAATGTACCTGGACTGATTGGGTTACCTACTTCAATAAAACCATAACACAAGTTTAATTTATCAAAATAAAACCTTCAATTTTCTTAAAATACTTCTTCAAAGCTAGGCTATAAGACCTTTGCTCATATTGATTATATAAGATAAAAGGAGTATAACCGATGCATATTGGTTTTAAATGTCTGTGAACTGTAGCAGAAAGTAAGAACCCAGCCAGGCATAGCTTTCCACGTTCGTGTAGTGCGACTATAGAATGAGTCTCTTTACTTAACAGTGCGTCTAAATATTGTCTCAAGTTGACTGGCTGCTTTCCTCTCTCATTTTTGTGCATTTAAGTTATTTATAGATATAGATATGAGCATCTGCCCAGATATGAGAAATTTACTTAAATTTTGGGCCTTATAAATTGTAGCCTAATTTTTGCGCAGCAGTTTTTGGGATTTCGAACATATGTACGTTCTATAAAAAAGCTTGATGATGAACTCTAATGAAATGTTTTTGGAATATCATCTGCAATTCTTCAATAGTCTAATTTTCTCCAAAACGATAAATAGTTTAATGCCACTATTCGGTGAGATATATATACTATCATATAGCCAGAAAGCTAAAGAAGATTTGTCCAATAAGACAATTGACGATCCCAAGTACAGTAAGTGCCATATCAGTCTATGATAGTGTCTGTTTTAGCACCGAAAGTATTGGAATTTTGTCCGTTTCTTACCAATTGATCAAAAATGTTCACTTCCCTTAAGTCATTATATTTTTTGCCTTAATTTTTGGTAATAAAAAACTTGGTGCTTTGAATGAGAGCATAACATTGTCTTTCATTCTATAGCTTGAAGTTCTTATGAATTTCCTCAAAAGAAATCGGAAACTTGCTTTAAACTTTTAAATGATTTTTATTTTATTCTTTTACTTTTACCTAATTTAATGCTGGACATAAATACCTGGCAACTATCTTACCTATAAACTTGACGACGAAATCTTGGTCATAAAGGAGCGGTCTTTCGATTAATCAATCAACGGTATGGCTGATCTATCCTCTACCAGCCCTCCTGTCTTAATAAGGGAAGCCTCGGGCGAAATAAAACCTCTTGTACGTGTGCTCTCAGAATATTCATCAAGGGGGAGTAACTCCCGAAGATGTGACCCTGAACATTAGTCAAACCCATCGTCCTTACAATGTGAACTCGAATGTGCTTAATCAAAAAAAATGTTTATATTGGCTCCGTTATATCTTATATGGGACCTTGTTTCTTCATAATCATTCCACCAATAGAACAATAGACAATTTACCTAACATATGATATTCTCTTGCTGCAGTTTGTGCCCTCTAATATAATTGAAATATTATTAGAAATAAGAAGTTTGTCAAATTGAACACATCTCTCAGTTTTTTTTATCGATAAACGCAATAAAATAGTACACCACTATTCTCAATCAACTGGGTTGCATTGAGTTTGATATAAATAACCAATGATGGTGCCATCTCTCACTTTAATGTATCACCATTCACCATAGCGCCATTTTGTCGTTTTTTCTCTTTCGTGCATTTTATTTTGGGCCTTATAAATTGTAGCCTAATTTTTGCGCAGCAGTTTTTGGGATTTCGAACATATGTACGTTCTATAAAAAAGCTTGATGATGAACTCTAATGAAATGTTTTTGGAATATCATCTGCAATTCTTCAATAGTCTAATTTTCTCCAAAACGATAAATAGTTTGATGCCACTATTCGGTGAGATATATATACCATCATATAGCCAGAAAGCCAAAGAAGATTTGTCCAATAAGACAATTGACGATCCCAAGTACAGTAAGTGCCATATCAGTCTATGATAGTGTCTGTTTTAGCACCGAAAGTATTGGAATTTTGTCCGTTTCTTACCAATTGATCCAAAATGTTCACTTCCCTTAAGACATTATATTCTTTGCCTTAATTTTTGGTAATAATAAACTTGGTGCTTTGAATGAGAGCATAACATTGTCTTTCATTCTATAGCTTGAAGTTCTTATGAATTTCCTCAAAAGAAATCGGAAACTTGCTTTACACTTCTAAATGATTTTTATTTTATTCTTTTACTTTTACCTAATTTAATGCTGGACACAAAAACCTGGCAACAAACGACGATATCTTGGTCATAAAGGAGCGGTCTTTCGATTAATCAATCAACGGTATGGCTGATCTATCCTCTACCAGCCCTCCTGTCTTAATAAGGGAAGCCTCGGGCGAAATAAAACCGCTTGTACGTGTGCTCTCAGAATATTCATCAAGGGGGAGTAACTCCCGAAGATGTGACCCTGAACATTAGTCAAACCCATCGTCCTTACAATGTGAACTCGAATGTGCTTAATCAAAAAAAATGTTAATATTGGCTCCGTTATATCTTATATGGGACCTTGTTTCTTCATAATCATTCCACCAATAGAACAATAGACAATTTACCTAACATATGATATTCTCTTGCTGCAGTTTGTGCCCTCTAATATAATTGAAATATTATTAGAAATAAGAAGTTTGTCAAATTGAACACATCTCTCAGTTTTTTTTATCGATAAACGCAATAAAATAGTACACCACTATTCTCAATCAACTGGGTTGCATTGAGTTTGATATAAATAACCAATGATGGTGCCATCTCTCACTTTAATGTATCACCATTCACCATAGCGCCATTTTGTCGTTTTTTCTCTTTCGTGCATTTTATTTTGGGCCTTATAAATTGTAGCCTAATTTTTGCGCAGCAGTTTTTGGGATTTCGAACATATGTACGTTCTATAAAAAAGCTTGATGATGAACTCTAATGAAATGTTTTTGGAATATCATCTGCAATTCTTCAATAGTCTAATTTTCTCCAAAACGATAAATAGTTTGATGCCACTATTCGGTGAGATATATATACCATCATATAGCCAGAAAGCCAAAGAAGATTTGTCCAATAAGACAATTGACGATCCCAAGTACAGTAAGTGCCATATCAGTCTATGATAGTGTCTGTTTTAGCACCGAAAGTATTGGAATTTTGTCCGTTTCTTACCAATTGATCCAAAATGTTCACTTCCCTTAAGACATTATATTCTTTGCCTTAATTTTTGGTAATAATAAACTTGGTGCTTTGAATGAGAGCATAACATTGTCTTTCATTCTATAGCTTGAAGTTCTTATGAATTTCCTCAAAAGAAATCGGAAACTTGCTTTACACTTCTAAATGATTTTTATTTTATTCTTTTACTTTTACCTAATTTAATGCTGGACACAAAAACCTGGCAACAAACGACGATATCTTGGTCATAAAGGAGCGGTCTTTCGATTAATCAATCAACGGTATGGCTGATCTATCCTCTACCAGCCCTCCTGTCTTAATAAGGGAAGCCTCGTGCGAAATAAAACCACTTGTACGTGTGCTCTCAAAATATTCATCAAGGGGGAGTAACTCCCGAAGATGTGACCCTGAACATTAGTCAAACCCATCGTCCTTACAATGTGAACTCGAATGAGCTTAATCAAAAAAAATGTTTATATTGGCTCCGTTATATCTTATATGGGACCTTGTTTCTTTATAATCATTCCACCAATAGAACAATAGACAATTTACCTAACATATGATATTCTCTTGCTGCAGTTTGTGCCCTCTAATATAATTGAAATATTATTAGAAATAAGAAGTTTGTCAAATTGAACACATCTCTCAGTTTTTTTCATCGATAAACGCAATAAAATAATACACCACTATTCTCAATCAACTGGGTTGCATTGAGTTTGATATAAATAACCAATGATGGTGCCATCTCTCACTTTAATGTATCACCATTCACCATAGCGCCATCTTGTCGTTTTTTCTCTTTCGTGCATTGCAGAATCGCAGTTAACATTGAATCTTAATTCAGTTTTAAATGCATTTGTGCATTAGTTGTTTTTGTTGGGGTAGTTTGTTTTGTTTTCTTTTAACCTGAACCGTTTTTCTTTTTTCGTTCAGAAAAGAGTCTGAGTCTGAGTTGTCAAAAAAGAAGTTGTATTTCATTGTTATCTTAGAGCTTTAGATCTTTAAAATTGTATTTCTTTTTTCGCTCAGAGAATTATCAGAGTATGCTCAGAACGTTCAGACTCTGTTCAGAATCAGATCCCTTTTTTGGGTGAATAAAAAAATACAATATGGTTGCAAAAGAGAAAACATTTATTCATTTTGCTGCGGATGTTTTGGCTGAAAAAACGAGTTGAAGCAGTGTTGTCGAGCGTGACAATACAAATGGAGCTAAGCTGTAAGCAAACAAAATTATGTCCATTTCATAACGGCATGTTGGTATTTCTTTTAATATATAGAAGTCACATAATAAAAGTTACATAGGCCCCGATTGCGGTTGTCGATCACCAATCGATTCGCTATTTGTCGATTGTGTCGATTAGGTTCTGTGTTTGGTATTGTGGACCACGATCGAAAAAATTATATGTTATTGTGAATACTGTAAAAATGTATTGTGAATAGAACGATTTTGACATTTAATTAGAGTTTCTGTACAAAAACATTTTTTGCATTTTTGTAGTTTTGGATTGCTTTTTCTGTAATTCAGTTTAATTAAAAATGAGCCAAATCGTAATCCCAAAAAAATTATAAAGAAATTTGTTCCCATCTTATCTTTGCCTGGGATTTAACACGGACACTTTTTGCTATGTCCTGATTTTATTCCATTAACCTTACCAAAATGCTCATTTGTTTTTGTATGTAATTTCTTTTGACCTGTAAAACATATTATTTTTTTAAAATAATAAGATTTTAACAAAAAGAAGACAGCCAAACACTACTATCGATCAGAAAATTATGCACGACAGCTATTGATTATCAAACCGCAGAATGTCGATCGAAATCGACTTTCACAATACCAAAAACAGCAATCGACGCGACGGCCGGTAATCGAAAAGAGTCGAGTATCGATTAGTAAATCGACAACCGCAATAGGGGCCTTAGTTAGTTTTGTTTGATGGAAACATTTCTTCGTACTTTTCTAAATAATTAAAATTAGAACTCACAAAAATCGAACACAAACTTAGATATGCTCTTTTCTTTCACAATACGACTGAATATTCATCGAAACAATTATTATAATTATTACCATTCAGAAATAAAATACCTCTCATCCGATATCTTGACTTAAAGTTTTCAAATGACATTTCATAATCCTTTGATAAATTGTTCCATCACAATCTGACCAACTGAACTAAGACTTTCCCAAACTGATTAACTCTCATAAAAGTGTCAAGTGTCTATTACATTCAGCCTCACAACCTGTTGTTGGCACACACCTGATACTTGTACCACAGCTGTCATTTAGACAAATATCTCGCTGACAGAACAACTCAACCAATTACAACCAAACACATGAAGGTACTTAAATTCATATCAAGGCCATTGCTACCGGTTTCTGACCGGCCAACTCTTCGACGCATGCCAACAATCTCTTGAGATGAGTACCCAACAACAGATTGAAGTTGAAGTGCACAGCTTAATGATGAAAATGATGAAGATGAACCGTGAATATCAGAGAGAGCCGCATCGTTTAACTGGTGCAGCATAGATGATCGCATCAGAGCACTTTTGGTACACTACACACTTTAGTCCTGCGCGATCTCTATGAATAGTTTGACGTTGAAACTAGTCCAGTGGACAACACATGCCTTATGTCAAGACGGGAGACACAATGATGAGGATGCCTTGAAAGTTGGACACTATGACGATGACGGAACCGAGACCGAACGCTTGTCTTAATTAGAATTTATATTGCTAATTGGAGTGCAAAATAGTTCAGGTGAAATTTATTATATTCCTTGCGATGACGACGGTGAAGCAACGGACGATGCGATGTTGAGGTTAGGTGACTTGGCAAATTATCCGTATTCGGAACTTGGTCATATGTGATGCGTGGTGATGTGTGGTTTTATGGTTTCCTTGATATGGGAGACTTCATATGAAATTGTGATCGTCGCCGTCGGTCGTCGGTGTTGTCCAGTTCAGAGTCTATGCGAGTGGTCAAGTAGTTCAAAAGGAAAGTGCGCACACTTATGGTAGAGAGGACAGTTGTTTGTTTGGCTGGTTGGCGGTTTGTGTACTTATGTGTATAATGTCCTGTTAGACAGAGAAAGTGGTACAGAGCGTATTATTGAGGATTTTTTCAGCTTGTTTGATTATTGACACCACAATGAATCAAGGAGAGGAAAAATTATATTGCATTTCCGTTGTCGGTTAAAAGCATTTTTTATTGATCGATGAATTCTGTAGAACTTCTCAAAGCTTTAATGTCTGCACCTAAACTTTCATCCATAGGTTCAGTTCTTGGACAAAATATTACTATATTATATACAAGTGGTGGAAATCAAATGCCTCAACTGGTGATTGGGTTTCAAACCCCTTGGGAAAGGTTGTTGGTGGCACTTCCCTATAGTCTGGATCAACTTTCCCAACCATGTAAATAAGTTTCGAAGAAAAACTATGTCCAATAATGGCGAATGCGCTGCAAATGGAATAAAAGTAGCGAACTTCTGATCTGTAAAAGGAATATTAGGTCCTTAACGTTAACAGATAACGTGTAGGGCCTTCGTTTATTGTAGACCAGTACGCCATTCAAGAAATCAAACGGCAAAAGGAAATTAAGCCTATATTTAAAATATATGAACCAGCAGCTCACGAATATTCCGATCAAAAAAACTAATCCCTTTATATCCATATATCCCACAAAGGGGAGAAAACTGAGAACGACTAGTCTCAAGAAATTGCAAGGCAATAGAGTTTCTAATAACATCTGAGGAATTCCCACACCTTTAGCATAAAATATTGAGAACCAGTGTCAATATTGGCAAAATAGCTATCTGAAAGGCCACCTCTGATTTACGATCTTATAGGGCTATCATGAGGGTCAGGGTCAGTAAGTAGTTATACATAATATGGTTTAACCGGAAGCTTAATTGAAGGACAAGACATGATCGCGAGCTCTACAATCAGCAGAGGAATGAAGAAAGAAAGAATGAAAATAATCCCAAAGAAATTTGAACATGACAAGCCCTTGATTATTGAAAAAAACACCTGCGATCTTGCGAATGAGGTTCAAAAGTTGTATCAAAAGAAAATATAAAGCAATGTCAAGGCTACAGAGCTCCAACAGAAGCTTGCAAGGACGATCAAAGAATCATTGTATTCTAATCACAGTCGATACTGCGGACATCAAAAGACCACCTCAGCAGACTGTAAAACGGTAATGATGAATCAAATCCTGCTACCTGACATAATCAAGATTTCGATCTAGGCGAAGTAGAAAACAACTTTCCCCCCCTCGATTAGAAGAAAAAAAGGAAGGTTTATGCAAGCTCAAATTTAAGAAAGCCATTGGAGTTAAGAGCCTCTTGCCAAAGTCTTTAAATCTGTAAGCAATATCATTGCGTCAAAAGAAAACCGATCTCTAAAAGAAAAAAGTTCTTTCGAACAGCGCTAATTATTAACGCCATAATGCCCTATTAGACAAAAACTTATCAAATTCTCATCAATGCCGGGCTGAATGTTGGCTTTGAGGGCCGCTGGTGTTGTGGCTTATTCATATTATATGAGGTGACCATGCTCTTAAATCGTTCGTGCAGAATTTCCAACGTTGCGTCAGCTGTGATGCATATGTTACGCCATCCTGTTGAACCCACATGCCATTGGTGTCAATATAATCCAATTCAGGCAAAAAGCAGTTGGTAATCATCATTGTATATATTTACATATATTCTCTATAGTTCTCTCATGGATGTCAATTGGCTTGGGGCCATCTTCAGGGCCATGCACAAACTAACTCTTAATAGTGGAGACGAGAACATTTACCGACATTTAATACACTTTGGTGCTTTGTTCCTATTCTATTCAAAGATGATGACGATGACGCATACATACGCATACATTACACATTATTTAATATTCTAGGTTTTCTATCATTATCATATTTTTTTGACTAGTGGTTAGGCTCAACCAAGCAATAAAAACAAAATTTTGGGGGAAAACATTAAACAAAGAAATGTATATGAAATCAAAAAACCACCATTCATATTTTGGGAAAAAATGGTGTAAGCCATGTGATTTCTTTTGTTATTTTCTATTTTATGAATTTTTCATTTCAAATCGTTCGACCAGTTTTTTTCAAAAAATGTTTTTTTTTAAACTTTTCAAAAAGTTAAAGAAATCTGTAGTTTTTTAGTTTGTACTAGGAAACAATTTTAAAAAAATCTTTCGACTCATATTCAAAATATTCGAGAAACAAAAAAAGTTTTTTAAACATTTTTATTGATAATTTTAATAGGCAATATTATTTAAATTATAATACACTACATATATTTTCATCAAAATCCGTCAAATAGTTAAGGAGAAAGTTTGATTTAAAAAAACCGGTCATATGGGAGGTACCGTTATAATATTTTTCCTGAAAAATCCATTCAAATCAAATGATAAATGATGATTTGCATAGAAAACACCATTCAGAAAGTTTTGCCTTTGGGACCGTTTTCGAGAAAAAAATAGGTTTTTCATTAAAAGTTATATCGCGGGTACCGTTAGTTTTGGATTTTGGATTTTCCGATCCACTTTTTTCGACTTATCTATCTTCGTAATGTTATGTTTGATTGTTATCTAATTTTTTTTTAAAGAATGTTTGTTTAAATAAAACGAAATGTTTATGCTTTAACTTTCAAGTCAGAACTGATTTAAATTTTATTTTTATATCACTATTTATACATTAAAATTTATTATACTCAATAAACAAGTTTGATTATTATATAATAAGGTTGATATTAAATATCTTTAAGTACGAGAAAAACTGAGTTGTTATTAAACTAAATTATAATATAAAATTATTAATTTAAATTGAATTGCCACAAATGCATAACTTGCCTTATAGTAGTAAAAAAAAAATTCACATATAACCTACCTTCCACCTACTCCATATCTTATAGTGACCCTAAACAGGGCGGTTGCAGGGGGCATGTTTCAGGTTAGGGTCAGTTTCCAACTGCTCCAGAGCCCCCTCAGTCAATTCACGTCGTTGTGTGTGGTCGTTAACCTTCCCCACCCAGATCAGTTGAATTTTGTACTGGCGCAGGCTCAATTCAAGACAAAAAATTCGCCAAGTTGTGATCTGCGAAAATTCGAGAAGCACGCGGAGCTTTGCCCGAACAGAAAATCCAGCCCTAGGAATTAAAAAAAACTGATTACTTTCAACTTTTTGAACTTAATTTAACCAAACTATTGTGGTTGCCCTGAGTTTGTTCAGGAACAACGAAACACGTCTTATTATAAGGGACACTAAGCTAATCGAGGGATCAAATCGGTCAACCAAGTCTTAAAATGCAATAAGGGATTCAAAAAAAAGAAAAATAAATTCTTTCGTACTTATTTTGTACATTTTTAAATAGGATTAATTAGGAAAATCACATTTATTTTCTTGAAGTTTTTAATAAATTAATTAATTAATTATTTTTGACGTTGTTCTTAACAAATTTTATTGTTGAACGCGTTCGTTAACTTATCAAAGCTTTTCTCTCTGTGAGCAAATTTCATTCCCATTCTTCAACATTTTACAACCTGCTCATTTTAGCCCACAGAACTAAACAAAATTCCTTAACTTCCTGAGTTTGTGAGGTTTCAAAACCTTAAAATTTTCCGAATTCCTTTTCCCCAATACAATAATTCATCTTTCAAATAGCAGGACATTTATCACATTTTCCTGATAAAGTAACATAAACACTCGTAACTTTTTTTCCCAACCTGATCCAACTCCTTTTTATCAACTTCAGCATTTAACGGTTTCCACTTCATAACTTCAGATTTTCCATTCAATTTAATTTATTAACCATCACCATAGAACTGCAGTGCCGTCATCTTATCAACCCCACTTAACCCCATACCAACAACCCATTCAACATCTCGATCAATGTGTGACGACAAATCGCTTTATCTCAACCACTTTAAGTAACCCACGATCAATCATAACCTCTATTGGCATTCAGTAGCACATTAAAATCAAGTGATAGAGTACGATGACTTTTCTATGAGAAGTGATAACCATATACTGCAGGTCCAAAAGCCTCAGTATAATAACCACCTTTCAAAGGCTCTTTGTACATACAAGCTGCCGCTGCTGCAGCCGGTGCAGCTAGATGCTAGAAATCCTGCTTTTTCAACTAAGAAAAGCCACAAATTGCCGCCACACGGTTGTCTGTACTTCATCATTGACCATTAATTATATCAGAAAGCATTTTTTGTCGCAAAATTTGTCACAACTTATGTCATAAGCCATTGCGTGTCCATAATAATGCCTTATAAGCACTTTGGCAGTCTCATAAATAAAATGGCAACATTGCTCCATAAACAAAATTAAACACTTTGCAGTATGTCCTGCACCAGTTTTGGTGAAGATTCAGTTTTCTTAAGAGAGAAGCTTTCCTCCAGGCCGCAGGTTGGGGGTTTTGACATTCCCTAATAGACAGCAACTAGTGGGTTCTTAGAGCCTTGGCTTCCTAGCGGGACCTAGTCAAGCTCTCATAACAGCCCTGTGTGCCAGGCACTGCTCCTCTTCAAATATGGACTCCGGAATGATATGGGATTTGCCGCCCAGAGATAACGCATAACCCTAGCTCGACTCAAGCCTACCTGCATATCGTTTGCATGCGATTCCGCATGCACTCAGCAATCATTTGTCGAACGCGCAGCAGCAGCCGCACCACCTCCACCAGAGAACCTAGGGAAATCACGTCGTTAGAGATCGTTCGTATGGATATAGTTCTCCCGCACTCCGCATTATTTTGCAAACACGGATTGGGCGCACAGCACCCAGCACTACATTGCCGGTATCAGCCGCATGAATAAATTAATAAGACCACACAATGTTGAACATGGTTTATTAATTCAATTTAGATAAATTAACTGCAGTCTCACTCTCCTGGCCATGGCTAGAGATGTGAGATGCTGCGTTTGCGCATGGCTTCGGATTAGATAAATGCCAGGGTGGAGCGGCGGCAGGCTGTAGATGGCGGACACATTGCGTGTGTGGCAAATGTGGAGCTATTTGATTTCTATAGCATGCGCCAGTGTCACTCGCAAACGGCAGATTTTCAAATGGGGAAATGTGCTCCTGTCCAATAAAAATGTGATTAAGCCGATAAGCTGTGGACGAGGGGATTCTATTTTGGTTTTTGGTTTCGAGATTATAGATGTGTTAGCTAGCATGCTAGTTTGAAATGGCCTTTGGGTGGCGCAGATATGGGTATATAAATATTGATATTTTTCTGGAATCAGAAACGATTGGGATTTCACTAAAGGTAACCTTTGGGATATACATTATCTTGCGGGGATCGTGATTTATATTGAGTTTTATATTCGTTTTCGATATTGGTGACTCAGTCGATTTTGCGAGTTGTACAGCGATTGAAAGGTTTTTGAAAGCAAGTTTTGGACCAATAAACTAACAGTTGGTGTGAATGTTTCTGTTTAATGAAACTCATAACTTAAGAATAATCTTTTTTTCTCTAAAATAGTATAAGTCCGATTTTCGTCAATATAATGTTTATAATTTAAATATCCTGGCTAAAGCAAGAGAGCTCAAAAATATATCAAGAATGATGATGACGTTATGCCAGATTTTTTTTTAACAGCATTTAAGCTGCGTTGTTGGTTAAATTATTTTTTGTTCATATTTTATTTTTATTTCAATTACTTTTAAGAGTGAGACTCGTGGAATTGAACCCAGATCTTTCGGAATAGCATTATGCACGAGGTTTTTTTTAAAATGTTGGAACACTTTCGGAAATAGAGAAGGATGTAAAGGGAGATATCGATACACTTTGGTTTTGAAGTTCTGCATGTCAAATTTGTAAAAAAATCCAGAATGAAGCAGACGACATTCAATTATCCTGGACCACATTCGTGTGGTGCGACTAATCTCTATACTAAAGAGTACGTCTGCTCTGAAGTTGGGATCAAAAATTAGTTGCGCGGGCATTCTTATAGCTAAGGTTGGGGTTATCGGGGATTGTGGTTTAGAATGCAAGCTTAAGGGAGAGAGCATTTTTGACAAGGGTATTCAAGGAGCGGTAAAAACTGTTAGAGATCGGGTGACACGTGGGGGTCGGAGAACTTCTTGGATCAACGTTTCGTGTATCCGAGAGTTGAACTGGCTTTGAAAATTACATATGGAAGAGAAAATTCAGCTTGCGATTACATATTATTATGTTCAGGGCTACCTGTGTTGACTCTGGAAAAGATTGAGATAGGGAGGTGATTTGATGCACATACGTGAAAAAATATTTGATTGGAATTTAGTAATGTTAATTTTCAAACTGTTTTTAGATCACAAATAACACAAATAATCCAGATCTTGTTGGCAGTGGAAAGAGTCATCAATAATCTGAAAAAAATAATATTGTAGTGCTTACTTTCATCTGTGTACATTGAGATACAAAAGTTTATTATGACTTTTTAAATGTCGGCGATATTAAGATTGAAAACGAAGGATCTAAGTAGATGCCTTGTGGGACACCGGACAAAGCTAGAAAAGGATTAGATGAGAAATCATAATTAAGTTATATTATTACGTTGGCGCTCGACATATGTAAACATAGCTATCCGTAATTCCTGTAACCTATCAACTATTAAAGCACATTTTTGGATTCGTTATAGGTGATACTGCCCAAATATGGGTTCTATACTCAAGTTTTTGCTAACATTAAAAAACACCATTTTAGATCAAAATCGGAATATCGGGGCCAATGCATTTTGAATCTTCTTTCGTACTCGATTATAGGTAGAATTATCAAAAATAGTATAAATATAATAGTAAAAGTATTTTTGCCATCATCTTGCCAGAATTTGGTTATAAAATGTATGGGTCTTTCTATTTCTATCTTTATTAACCTGATAATTTAAGGATTGATTATTCTTCACATTTTCGGATTAAAATCTATCATTCCTTAAAGAATAATATTTGTTTAAACAACCTCGGGAAGTTCTATAATCACTATCAAATTATAATGATTAGTTAAAGTTCTAAAGAAATTTTTGATACCGTGTCTGTTGGCTTTCTAGTACTCTTTGGTCGTTGGCACAAAAAGAGGCAAGAAACAAGTCTAATATGTATTGTTGGATTCACCTGCGACGTCAGAAATTAGGTATAGCTTATCAATGAGTTATTTTTCAAAAAAACAAATATTTTCTTATATTAAAAAATTATTTTCAATAAAAAAAACATTGATTTCATTGTTAGAAACCAAAACTTTTATATCTCAAGTTGGAACAAATTAAACACAATTAACAAAATTTCATCAAGATCGGTTTATTTGTTCCGGAATAATATTGTGACATTGTATTTGTATTTATATAAAATATCCACTTACATACATATTTATGTTTAAGACCAATACATTTAAATTAAAGACGGATGGTCACCCTATTTATAGCCTTAGCTGAAAAGTAGTTTGTGATGTTCTCGATAATATGCTTTGAACTATGATTCATGACAGATAAGTTGCAATACTGAACAAAAAAATAAACTTATCGCGCCCCATTAGGAAGACTTAGCACATTTTAAACCATATCCGATAGGTGGCGCTCAAGTATATTTATAGAATGTGAAATAGGGTTGAGGATTGGGTACTCCTGTAGTATTTGTCTTCAAAAAGTTAGATACTTCTTTAAGAGCAAAAAGTACACTACCAGTGCTATGAAATAAAGTCCAACGAAATAAAGTTAAAAACCAAATTTTGGATTATTGCACTCGTAGAAGTGCAATAAAGCCATTTGACTATATTGCATTCACCTATTTTCGAAGAAAACTAAAGGAAAAGACATATTATTATAAATGAAATGTTTTTATTTATCCCTTTCTTTTGGTTTTATAACAAATAAAACATATTAGTTTATCTAACAATATAAATAAAGAAAAAATATTGTCAATAATTCAAAACAAAATATTTTATTTCAACATAAAAAATAGATTGAAAAAAGAGTAAATAATAAACAAAAAGTATATTAAAGTTAACTTAAAAAAATAAATTGCACGACTGGATCGCAAGTACTTGCTCCTATGTACGGTCACAACTTCGAATAAAATTTGAAAAACATTAAAGGAACTTCAAAGTTTTTATTCGATTTTTCTGACTTTTGATTGTTTGAAAAAAGTATGTAAAATTGTTTTCAGCGGAAAAAATTAAACGCCATTTTATTCACTTAGGAAATGTGAAAAAGTGTGTGTTATTTTTTTTGAAAATCGTAGGAACGGTTTTTAAATAAAACAGTTTTTATTTAACAACTTTTTTAAAAAATACAAAAAAAAATATTCAATAATGCAAACTTAAACACAAAAATTACCTACATTAAAAAAAATAAAAAAATCCATCAACCCGTTTTCTAAATATTGATTTTGAAAAAAAATTAAGAAAATTATTAAAAATACAAAAACAGTTTTCGAAATTATTTTAAAATAAAATTACTTAGGCTACCAATATCTTCCTGAGTATCAATTTTGATTGAAATCGGATGACCAGTTTTAGACAAATTCGAATAAAAAAAAATGGTTTTATGGGAGGTACCGTTTTAAGCCCACCATCTTGATTTTTTTCGCCAAAACATAACATACACAATAGTACACTCATTTTTGTTCATTAAAGTTCTTGGAGCCATTTCCGTGAAAGATAAGCTTTTATCTAACGGTTATATGGCAGATACCGTTAATATTTGAGCTAAAAAAAAAAATAAATAAGTCATCTGTAGAATGTCAAAATAACCGTATGTTCCAAATTTCAAGACGATTAGCCAGACCGTTTAGGCTGTAGTTCAATATTATGTACATCCGTAGATAGACATACAGACAGAATTTTGCCAGGAACTCAAATATGTTTCTCTATCATCGTAATGTCATGTCTGATTATAAATTTTTTTTACGATTATTTTACTACAGTACCTATAGATTGTTACAATATACAAACAAACTATACTTTTGTTATGACTAACTCAATGGCTACCCCGATGATCTTCAACTTACGCTTCTGTTTATTATTCAACTCAATTAAGAAAGGTAAATAGCAATGTTTTTTTACTTGCGATTATAGGTACTATAATGTAATTTATGGTTTCGTGAAAAAAAATCTAACAATCAAACATGACATTACGATTATAGATAAGTTGAAAATAGATGGGCCGATTTGCTTCAAACTTGGTATTTAGTATTTATTAGGTAGTATCTCGGGGATTGTTTTTCATTTTTGCTCTAGGTAGTATAATGCAGTGCAGATTAAAAATTTTGAGATAACAATCAAACATGACATTACGATGATAGAGAAACATATTTGAGTTACTGGAAAAATTCTGTCTGTCTGTCTGTCTGTACGGATGTATTTTGGACTGTAGCCTAAACGGTTGGGCCATCGTTTTCAAATTTTGAACTTAAGGTTATTTTGACATTCTACAGAGGAGTTTTTTTCAATTTTTTTTAAGGTCAAAAATTAACGGTACCTGTCGTATAACCGTTATATAAAAGCTCCATAGGACCGGTTTTTTTCTTCGACTTTCTCGAAAACGATTACTATCAAAATTTATATTCAAGAAGACGTATTTCGCATTAACTTTTTTTCGAAAACTTTTTTTTTGTGTTTTTAATAATTAAACAAATTTTTTTTTTTGTAAATCAATATTTGTTTTTTGGGTAAGTGATTTTTTTTTTCAAATTTTGTATGTAATGTATGTAATTTTTGTGCTTCAGTTTGTATTTTTTATTTTTTTAAAAAAAAGTTGTTAAAAAACCGTTTTATTTAAAAACCGCTACTACGATTATGAAAAAAAAATCACACATTTTTAAATTTCTTATAGAAATAAAATGGCGTTTAAATTATTTCACTAAATACAATTTAACGTACTTTATGACTATGAACTGAAATAAAGTAGAATCAGTATTTTGTTCGGAGACCACACCAAAATGGCCCAGTAATGGCCTTTGAGTTGGAAATTAAAACTCCTAATCATAATAACAACAGCAACTGATTGGCGTTCAAGTCCATTTCAACTCGTGTCTTTTTTTCGACATTTACTTTAATGGAAAATGATCTCCCGATTAGAAGGAGCTCAAACATCCTATGTGTTGGATCTAGAATTAGGTCAGTAATGAAAAAATTAAAGAGTCACAGAAAAAAAAAACATCATTATATATCTACTGGATCTGGGAATTTCCTGGCAAGAATGCAAACAAACAGCCAGGACAGCCAGGACAGCCCGGATAAATTCAAAGATGGGGCCCCGGCCGTGATCAGAAATTTAGTAGAATTCTAGTTCCAGTCAAGATCATTACGATAAAAGAAGAAAAAGATTGGTCTTTATTAAGAATTCCATATTAATGATGTTTTCTTTCTCAATGAAGTATAAAATAGAAACACGGCGTAATCAAATAGTTACTTGCTGAAAGCAATTTTTTGAGGTTCGTTCAGCACAATCTAAAATTTAATTTAATATTTAGTTCTTCCATACAAGCATAATCATTCAATACGATCTTAATAAATTTCTTTTCAATATACATACTTAACTTCAAATAAGGTGTCTCATGTTACAATAGATTCATTTTCCTTTCACACTCACTACTTTGAAATGTGCCTCTAACCAAACGCCCAAGTCTATTCCCTGACTAATTTTATCAATTTGTTGCCGGCATGTGCTGCTATCACTAAAAAGTTAGAAACAAATTCCAATGTACTAAATGCAACTTAACTGCGTGTAGCTATTTTTTTGTCTTCCACCAGCGTGAACCAATACCACCAGATACTCAAAACTCACCATGTGCCGTATCCATTTAGACACCAAACTCCTCTTGGATACCACTCAAGTCTGCGTCCATTTAAATCTGATCCAGAAAATCTTTAAATGAACAGACCAACAGAGACGCAGACGACGACAACGACAACCACGATGGACATTAACATATAGCTGGAACCAGATCACTTCCTAGCCAGAAAAAACAACAACAACAACAACGTCTAACAATTCTGCAACAAAATATCCCTTCGTGTGTGTGATTCATAGATCGAAAATTATGTTGTGACATTTCTCTTGCATGTCAAAATTTTATTACTCATATTTGTCCGGACACACATAGAACCAAATTAACATTATATTGGACCTTTTGTCGGTGCGCACCGGGCCGGTCAGCTAGGACCAACGACAACACCGGATCGGACGGCGATGACGACAACGACAACGACACACATTTCCACCACGTCACCTAGTTTGTTCGGTTCCTTTGGATCCCGAGAAGGACCAAGGAGGAATGGGGAGCTGTTCAGCTCGTAATATGCGTGTTGCAATATGTTTGAGGTTATGTAAAAGCAAAACGTTGAATAGACCAGCCCGGGATAGATTGGAGTCCATAAAACACTGCCTTCAGAATAAAATAAAAAAATGTAAAGTGTGTAATATCGTTGGCTTATAAACGAGAGCAACTTGGTGGTGGTGACAGTGTTGCCATTCTACCAGAAAGTTAGAATGTCTTTGATACTATTATTTCAATAAAACATGTGAAGATTTTTTGACGTGATAACGTCTAATAAATCGATGACACCCTACACGTACGAAATAACATGACTCCTGGTGATAAGACTCATGAATGATTCCCGTTACTGTGGTTCTTTCAACCAAAATCGATCGAAAGGACCAGAACACGAAAAGAACAGGCAAAATAGGCGGAGTTTTTTTAAAGTAGAAAGTTTGTGGGTGTGAGTCAACGGGCTTTATGTTGGTGTTGCTGCCATCAATTTTTTCTTATTACTTTATCACGTAAAATTATCGTCCGTAAACCGACTTTACAGACAACCAACTTTTTTTTTTTGGAAACAACCTTACCATTTCTATAAAATTAGACGTAATATCCACGTAAATTTACATAAAGTCAGTACTGTCGCGAAAAACTCCAAAATGGGAAAAGCTATTGGGCCAGACGATATACCCCTAAAGTTCTGGATAAAGTTGGGAGACACCGGGACTGATGGCTCATGATTCTCATTCGAAACTTTTCTGCGGTGATTAAATGCCTTATCGTAGAGTCACCTTTTCCAATCTAGAAGGAAAAGAGTGACTATGCAAAAGTTATCATCAAGTTGATGTCATAAACAATTAAATTCGTTAAGCCAGTATTGGAAGACCGTTTGCCAAAAATGACAGGGTTTTCTCACGAGTTTGTTTCCGTTTCCATTTCTGTAGAGACCCGGCAGAAGGAGTTGGCAATTCGTAAAAAAAAAAACATATGAAATTCTACTGCGTTTCCGGTTCCGACACTCCGACACGGTCTAAACTTACGAAAAGGGTCAAAATCACAACACTTAACGGTTTTTATTAAAAAAAAGTATTTCGAAAATTGTAGGAACGGTTTTGATAAAATCCTATTCTTTATTTTTTAGTTTCTTGAATATTTTTTTGGAGATTTTGGCACGCAGTTTTTTATAGTTTATTAAAATAAATCTGAACGTTTAATTTAAATAAAATCTATTAATAAGTTTTTAAAATATTGAAATTTCCAAAAAAAAAATGCTTTAAATTAATTATAAACATAAAAAATATTTCTTAAAATTTTTCGTATGCAGAATTAATGTGGCTGCTTAGATCTTTTCAAATATAACAATTTATAAAAATTCAATGAGCTCTTACCGAGAAAGTCGAAAATTCAAAAAAAAAACGTTTTATGAAAGGCACCGTTGATAGAATTTTGCCATGCCAAATTTGAGGGTATTCGTTTAAACCGTTTAGGCTACAGCTAGATATACATACATACAGAGAGGCTGACAGACTGACAGACTGACAAACTGACAGACTGACAAACTGACAGACTGACACACTGACACACTGACAGACTGCCAGACTGACAGACTGACAGACTGACAGACTGACAGACTGACAGACTGACAGACTGAAAGACTGACAGACTGACAGACTGACAGACTGAAAGACTGACAGACTGACAGACTGAAAGACTGACAGACTGACAGACTGACAGACTGACAGACTGACAGACTGACAGACTGACAGACTGACAGACTGACAGACTGACATACTGACAGACTTACAGACTGACAGACTGACAGACTGACAGACTGACAGACTGACAGACTGACAGACTGACAGACTGACAGACTGACAGACTGACAGACTGACAGACTGACAGACTGACAGACTGACAGACTGACAGACTGACAGACTGACAGACTGACAGACTGACAGACTGACAGACTGACAGACTGACAGACTGACAGACTGACAGACTGACAGACTGACAGACTGACAGACTGACAGACTGACAGACTGACAGACTGACAGACTGACAGACTGACAGACTGACAGACTGACAAACTGACACACTGACAGACTACCATTTTTGTCGGAAATAGAGTCTAAACCGAACTTCGCTTTAATTTCCCTATGTTTTGGGAAATAAGATCAAATCGACCTTATTTCCATCTGCGTTATTTCACAGCACCCACTGACAACACTGTTTTCATAGCAACAGGTCCACCGGTGATATGATGGATCACACCGAATAGTAGAATCAATCGTTACATGAATTTGGAGAAAATAAGATAATTGCCTTGATATTTAAAAAGCATTTAATAGAGTTTGGCATTAAGCTCTGTTATTGAAAATGCGTGCGCATTTGTATCGATAAACTCCTTATTTGATGGATTAGAAATTACCTTTCGGACCATTACATAAGCATTGTTTCGAACGGTGTTTATTCTGCTGGTGACAAAATTAAGGCTGGTGTGCCACAAAGATCCCTTCTGCCTATAGCTCGACTTGGTGACGATAGTCCCTCTTGTTGACGTGCCAGAGTCACGGATTGCTTTTTCACATGCCTGGCTGAAGAGCTGATACGGACATTGCTAGAAATGCCAATTACCGTTGAGTCAAATTTCGGACGCACTGTTAAGTATAAAAACTCTTTTTTAAGCCGTGGCTTTTTATTGGTTAGGTTAAATAGTTTTTAGCGGAATAATTTAAACTCCATTTTATTTTTTTAAGAAATGTGAAAAAAGTGTGACTTTTTTTTCAAAATCGTAGGAACGGTTTATAAAACTATTATTTTAACAAGTTTTTGTTTTAAGTAAAAAAAATAAATAAATAAAGAATTCATACTTAAGCAATATATTAATTTACATTTAAAAACAAAATTAAAAAAAAACACCACCCGGTTTTCAAAATATTGATTTATAAAAAAAAACTGAATGAAAATAAATTATCTTAAATAAAAAAAAGCTTTGGAAAATAATTTAATGTAAGAACATTTTCCTGAGAAAATGAGAGAGAAAGTCGAAGGAAAATAAATTGCACGACTATATCGCATGTGCTTTCACAGGTTCGAATAAAGTTTGAAAAATATTAAGGGAACTTAAAGGTTTTTTTTCGATTTTCTGAGATTTGATTGTAAAAAAGTAAATAGTTTTCAACGGAAAAATTTCAACGCCATTTTATTTCGTAAGAAAATGTTAAAAAGTGTGCATTTTTTTTAATCGTAGGCATGGTTTTTAAATAAAACAGTTTTTATTTAACAACTTTTTTTAAAAAAATTAAAAATAGTAATTTAAGAATGCAAACTTAAACACAAAATCTATTTACTTTAAAAAAAAAATTAAGAAAAGAATTCACCTATCTGTTTCAAAATATCGATTTTTCAAAAAAAAAAAAATAAGAAAATTATTAAAAATACAAAAAAAGTTATTCCAAAATATTTGTATGTCGAATTGCTTTGGCTATCTACACCTTCCTGAAAACTTGATTCTAATCGGTTAAGCGGTTCTCGAGAAAGAAAACGGTCCAAAGGGGACCAACTTACATTATTTTTCACCAGAACATATACCACACCTACAAAAGTGCACTAATTTTTTTTATTAAAGTTCTTGGAGCCGTTTTTGTGAAAAATAAGCTTTTACTTAACGGTTATATGACAGGTACCGGTAATATTTGAACTAAAAAAAAAAGTTTTTGGCCCATAAATATGATAGACACCTATAATAGTACATTGATTTTTTCATTTAGATTCTTGGAAGCGTTTCCGAGAAAAAATAAGCTTTTATTTAACGGTTATACGACAGGAACCCTTAATACCTATTTAAGCTAAAAAAAAAAATTTAAAAAAAGTCCTCTGTAGAATGTCAAAATAATCTTATGTTCTAATTTTAAAACGATTGGCCCAACCGTTAAGGCTGAAGTCTAAAATACATCCGTATAGAAAGACAGACGGACAGAATTTTACCAATAACTCAAATATGTATCGTGAGTTCATCTTTGATTGTTATCTCAATTTTTACTTGCGATTATAGGTACTATAATGCAAATTATGCATTCCTGCAAAAAAAAATTGAGATAACAATCAAACATGGAATTACGATGATAGAGAAACATATTTGAGTTACTGGCAAAATTCTGTCCGTCTGTCTGTCTGTCTGTCTATCTGTCTGTACGGATGTATTTTGGACTGTAGCCTAAACGGTTGGCCCAATCGTCTTCAAATTTAGAACATAAGATTGTTTTGACATTCTACAGAGGACTTTTTTCTTTAATTTTTTTAGCTGTGAATGAGTCTTCAGTGATTCAATAAATCACCGAAGACTCATACACACAAATTCTATGTACATAAATAAAGACCTAAACATTCTAGCTTCAAAAACTTACCAACCCCAATAAGTGTATATTAAAAAAAAACTCAAATACTCAACATTTAAAATATGTACCTACTTGTATCTAAATTTTAGAAAAAAAAACACTGCAAATGGCATCGCTGATTTGGATCATACTAAGCCAACAAATCTGATCCAATTCGTATGGTCGCAGCATTCGGGGCTCATAACAAATTGTATCAACAATATTGTTGCACATTGCTGGTGGTACAAGTACGTCTGTCCTACAGACTCTCTGCACACATAAGTGTGCTTTGTGCTCCAATTGTGCAGAAGGATATCTCATTGAACAACCTGTTCAACTTGATTTGTGTTATGGAATCGATATTTTGTCCCTTCCGTTCGGGTCATGCCCACCACAACTAAGCCTCCCTCAGAAAATGTTGTAAAGACTGTCCATTTGGGCCGAATTGTATCAGCTGAGTAGAGGGGTGCATATGTGCGCGGCTTGTGCGATTTTGTTCCTCGTTCTCTTTTTTTTATTTTTTGTGTTCCGGGGTTTTGTCAACATTCCTTAGCCGCACTTGAATTGGAAACATTTTGTGGTAGAAACTTGGAGACCCAATGAATATTGTATTGTCGTCGTACCCGACCTGTATCGTCGGCGTCCGTCACATTCGTATAGTTGGCGGAAAATAATGTTTCAAGAAATGTGTTCTTGTGTATTTTGCAAAGCGTCCATTGCAAAAGGTTAATTGTTTTTGACGGCTTCTGCCTAAGAAGGAACGAAGTTTGGCAAAATGGAATTTCAATGGACATTTGGATTGGACGTTGAACTTTTATTTGTTGGTGGTATATTTTTTTTTATCCATTGATTGCTTCCAGATTTACGAAACATAATGGAATATTATATTGGATTCTAAGTAGATTCAAGATGTGGGGAATACAATAAGTTATTCTTGCCTGAAAAATCTTGAATTTTGGAGACATGTCATCGACATGGTTTCGATTTTTTTAATGGAAGCAGCGTAGCTGTACAAACTTGTCAGAATCATTGTGAGTGTGTTTTAGTCTCCAAGTTGTGTTACTGATTGATCAATAAATAAATATAAACTATGCAAAAAATTTTTATATATTTTCGTTTAATTTTATTTTTATTTTATTAAATATTTTCACAACTTTAGTTTATAAGAAATCTGCGACGCGTTTCGAAACTATGATTCCAACTTTAGGCGCGATATAGGAATATCTATACAAACTTGTCAGTATGTATAATAAGATGAATCAATGTTAAAGCTTACCACATTACTTAAATCAAAGTCGTTTACAATCAGCTTCCGGTTTTCGTTCTTGTTTTTGTTCAACGTGGAGAAATGCTTGATCTTCCTGAACTTCTTCATAGCTGTTTTTATAGTCTGCATTGCCAGCAGCTTCTTCATTTTGACGTGTCTCGATCGTAGTACAGCTGGGTCTGGGGACCTTCACTCGCAAGACAAAACTTTATTCCTTTCGATTGATAAAATAAATTGCGATGTGCATGTCACATCTTCGAATAAAATGTATAAAATATTAAAGGAACATCAAAGTATTTATTCCACTATTGTTCGAAAAAAGTACGTAAGATTGTGTTGTAATTGTAAACGCCATTTTATTTCTTTAAGAAATGTTAATAAGTGTGATTTTTTTATTGATTTTTCAAAAATTAAAAAAAAAAAATATTAAATATACAAAAAAGTTTTCGAAAATATTTTAAAATGAAATTTTAAATTTTTCGAGAGAGTCGAAGAAAAAAAACAGGTCCTATTGGAGGTAGGTACGGTTTTTAGCCCACCGTTTTAAATTTTTTTTTCATCAAAATATGATCCACACCTAAGTTCTAAATTTGAAGACAATTGGCCGTATCTGCCATATAACCGCTAAGGAAAAGCTCATTTTTCCTCGAAATCGGCTCCAACGATTTTGATGACATTTTTTGAGAATTTTTTTGTTGGTGCTAGCTATTATCTAATCAGAACCAAATTAACCGGAAAAGTCTATTTACCTTTCATATATGTTTATTTTTTTTATTTTTGACTTTCTCCGTATAGGAACAATGGATTTCAATAAAATTTTAAATTTTAAAAGAACAAAAATAATTATGTCTACCAAAATTTTGAAGAATTATTTTTTTTTCTATTTATAATTAATTTTTGATTTTTTTTTTAAATTCAATTTTTAAAACTTATTAAAAAAAATATTTAAAACTTTAAAAACAGGTGTAAATTAATAAACTATAAGAAACTGCATACCAAAATTAAAAAAAAATAATTTAAATGAAAAATAAAAAAATGGATTTTATCAAAACCGGTCTGACAATTTTCAATATACCTTTTTCATAAATTCTTCGTTATTTAAGACATGTGATGGCGTACTTTCTTTCTTACTAAAAACCGTTAAGTATTGTGTTTGTACTTTTTATAAGTCCAAACTGTGTTATTTCCAACGTAAATGTTACTTTTTCCTCTCAAAGATCTTGTTTCCAATGTTATTAGGCACATAAGGGCTAGTGCGTCCGACCCATTTGTGGCCATTTTTTTCTGCATAACTTGCATTGTAGTACCTTTAATTCCAAGTATAAAGGATACTGAATCATATGAGCAATCAAGGGAGATTGCCCAATGAGAACTGCAGTGGGAAGAAATGGAGTAATTTTGGTATAACTTCAAGATCTTTATCAGGAGGCCATAGATTACTCCATAGCTTTGGTAAATTTTGGTATTATAGCGACGATCTGAGACACTGAGATTAGCTGAGATGAAAAGCTGGATTTACTAGATGAAGTAATGTAACTTCTTCGATGATGAGATCAAGAATGAACTGCTTGATCATGACCTTGAATGACGACATCTCCTTCCATGAGTTCTTCTTCTGCTGCTTCTGATATATTTCGGTTGTCTAGAACTTGTTGACCATGACTCCGGTATCTTTTTCACAATTGATACTATATTGCACTCTTTCGTTGGATTGTTTAAATTCTTATAGGATTTCCTTTACCTTCGGGCATTAGTAGTATATTCTATACTTTTAAGTTACAACCTGCCATTAACTTACGTCCTTTGATAAGATTAATTAATATTTCTGAATGTGGCAGAAACTCATAAAAAACAGTGCTTATTTGAATGATACTGGCTGAAGAAGTTTATTGGTTAAGGTCCAGGTCCAACCCGGACTGGGGGCTCTTCTTCTTCAGCATGGCGGGGACGACTAAATGGAAAACTGTTTAGATAATTTAGTTTTTAAGCGAAACAATACTTTATAGAAGCGTTTTCTAAAACCCAATTCAAACCTGAATTTATGCACATTGATAGAGAAGTTTTTGATATTAATTACCACATCAGGTGACACAAACCTGCTTTAATTAAGTAGAAGTTAGCCAAACATATCCTTTTGGATCTATACTTTGAAAAAAATATTTCATTAATCTTTTTCATAAGAATTCACCTTGCTCGCGATCGACTTATAGAAAAGTTTCTGAGCATCTTACCATTCTTGCAAATCTACCAAAATGATTTATTGAAAACGAAAACATCTTCCAATAAATTTGAAATAATCCTCAATCTAACGTTTCATTATTCCTGGAAAACTACAACATCATAAGGTCAGTATACCTACTCGTCTTAGGCACACAATACCCAATGAATCCCAGAAACAACGAGAAACCACAAGGAACAATTCAAAAATTCCCATGTTCTCAAATGCCCTAAACAATCCAAATAACCCATCCGCGCATCCCATTATCACATTCCGAACAAAACGCACATTCAAAACGCCGATGAAATAAATCGGCCCGTTTACCGCCCGCCACCGCCACCGGCCACAAACAACATATAGAAAGCAACAAAAGAAAAAACACTCTTCCAATCCTCCAACTCTTACAGAGGAGCGCTATTTTGCGGATTCAAACGATCGCCTCTACCAAAGGCACGACGAGAATCTCGAAAAAAGACCACTTCTGACGGATTCCTCATCGATCACCAGATCGAGCAGGGCGCGCACACCAATCAACGCTGGGAACGGAATCCACCTGTTTGTTCGTGCGCAGATCGTGGTCAGCGTAAATTGCCTGCTCTTCCCAGAGTGATGGTGCATTGCATTCCAATAAAGGACGCCGCAAGCGTCCCAATATTCTCCCGACAGCGATCTTGAAGTCAAGTTCTGCAGACAGTATCGGGGATATGCGCGCATCAGTGTGGTGCATGCGGCGGGAATTCCTTAACCGAGTGCTCCTCAAGCATATATAATGGGATCGTAATAACACTTTGTTGGAACAATAACATACCTGCCAATCATGGATGAAGCGTCCGAGATGGACGCGCTATTTGTTTAATTGGTTACAAAAAAAAAAAATGAAAACAAAAGAGAATCTCTTCAGAATGTGGGATGTCAGTGGTTCAGGGTATCCAGGACGCAGAGGATGAAGAACATATCGAACGACAAGCGGTAAGACTATCCGATGCCAATCATCATCGTCATGTGTGTGCAATCATCATTTATCTTCGACTTCTCTTTCTGGTAACAACGATATGAACCATATGTAATGTAAGGTACAAGACTTGGCGGACAATAAAGGTGATCCACATGATTGAAGGTGGCATAGAACTAGAAGAAGCCACAAGAAGGCCATAGGGTCGCACAACAAGAGATACTCCGATCCCGCGCATTACAAAAAATGGACAAAATTAAGCTAAGGTGAATTTCCCGATGTTTTAATTTTTTTTCTTTAGGAAAAACAATTTATTTAATTTTTTTTTTTTTATAATAGGCATGCTCGAAATGGATTATTTTTCTACACTTATAATGTTAAAACACAGTGCAAGCATTAGGGAAGAAGGGAAGGATGTAAAAGGAGATGTCGATGAACATTAGTTTTGAAATTTTGCATAGGTATCAAAATAAGAACTAAAAACCGAATCAGGTAGAGCGTTCAACATTCGTGTGGTTCGATTATAAATGGAATATCTGTACATAACAGTATGTCCGGAATTGGGCTCCAGGGTAAAATAATGGTCATTCCTAGCAAATGAAGTGATACGGGGAGGAATGCAACTGGGTATTTCACTGGAGCACTGTTTGTAAAAATAGCGATCCAATTGTGAAAGACACATTACATTACGGCGGTGCTCAAGCGATGTAATTGAATCCGTAATTTTTCTATCACCTATTTATTTCAAAGCTCTTTTTTGGATACGATCCAGAAAACTCAAGTGCGTTATTGGAGCAACTGCCCAAATGTGGGAATTATACTCGAGTTTCGGTCGAATATATACGCTTAATAATGTGAAACCTCCTTTGGAGCATTCATTACACCTTGGGAACCATCACTATCTATGGTTCTCCAGGTGTATCATATTGCACACGTTGCTGCGCGCGTGATTGCTGATCTGGCAGTCTAGCCAGATTTTCAAAGTTATGTTTGATCAATGCCAGCAGTTCAATTTGAACCACGAAACAAAATTTACAAAATGTGTTGTTATTACATGATCAGAGGGAGTAAAGAACTTCTTGTATGTATATTCGAAGGAAACCTTAACACCTGGCAGCATTAGTGGTGACGTCAAATATGTGATCATTTCATAGAAGGTGGGGTGTAATGCACATACCGAGAACTGAGAGGTGATCAGTTTAATCGATGCAAGTGCCACTCATGGATAGTGGCATTGGAGGTAAATTCCTCTTTACCGACAGAAGACAACATTGAGTTTTTAAAGCATTAATTTCTACGCGATTTTGTATTCCCCATTGGACAATGCTGTTAAGATTAGAATTTAATGAACTCATCATAGGCATCCGAAGAACATGGATGTAAATCTGGAAACGTATATAAAAAGCTGAGAGTACTGTGGTCAGCATAACAATTTATTGGATTAGTTGTTTCAGATAATTAGTCATTAATAAATGTAAGGAAAAGAGTCGAAAACTAAACAGAGCCCTAGGGAACACCAGTATTTATTCTATGAATATCAGACTTGAATCCGTTCAACACAACTTGAATTGAGCGGTTCGAAAGTTAATTACTAATCTAACGAAGAAGAGATTCATCGATTCCAAATGCTTGATGGCCTTTCTAGCTTGCTGACATTTTTCCGGTTAAATAAAACACTTCAGAAAAAAGTTGTAGCGAACTTTTATATAAAATGGTCCATTTATTTTTAATACCTACTGTGCGCATACAATTTATATTTGCACTCAATTATGTCTATCAAGTTATTTCAGTACATAGAATACGTTAACTAAAATTGTTGATTGGCCTAAATGATCGAATGATCTACCCGCTTCTATTTTACTGTGCTTTCGCACCGTTTTAAAGTCAAGCTTTTGTGAAAACATTGTTCATAAGACATTAATTAAAGAGCATTCGAAGTATCCAAGTCGTTTCTTTTCTTGTTCCTCAGAGTTATCCTACAATTTTTCAGAAGTGAGATACCGCGTGCAAAAAGTAAAACTTCAATCGTGAAAATTTTTTTTCTCTTCCAAATTTTCTATAAAATAAATTAAAAAAAAAAAACATGTCTCAAGAGTGGAAAGACTTTTTAGATTCAGCAACTGTGGTAGTTCTTAAATCAGTGCTTAGATCTTTAAAGCTTCAAACTCGTGGTACGAAGGCTGAACTGAAGCTCCGCGTGCATGAAGAAACGGAAAATCTGACAGAAAATGATTTACGAAAACTTATACAAGACAACTCTAATAAATCAATTCAAGATTCTGTCGATCAACAATTTAGTGATTTTGACGAGGAAGGTAACGGCGAAGAGGAGCAGAGAACGGAGGAGGACATTCTGGACGATGAATTGGAGAAACTTCGTAGAATCTGCAAAAAGAAAGAGGAAATCGCAACGCTAAAAAGACAACTTCGAGAGCTTCAGATTGAGGAGGCTACAACCAGCCCTAAATCAATTGCTGTTTGTTTCAAGGACATAGAGGATTCTGTACCAAATTTTAGTGGCGACGAGAACAATTCGAGGAATTTTCCGAAATCTTAGACTTGGACGAAAGAAATAAATTCCTTTATGGAAAAAGACTGCTGACAGGTACAGCAAAATTGTTCATAAGAACAATGGTACCTAAAAGTTGGAAAGATCTAAAAAACAATTTACTATGTGAATTTAAAAAGAACGTGACCAAAGCCGATGTCTACACTGACCTACAAAAAAGAAGGAAAAGACGAGATGAGACATACCAGCAATATGTAATATCAATGCAAGAGATCGCTTCTCAAAGCTCTGTTGAAGAAGAAGATATAATCCAATTTATAATCAAAGGCATCGCAGATGCAGAGATTAACAAATCGATTCTGTATAATGCCAACAATATAACCGAACTTAAGTCAGCTTTACGAAAATACGAAAAGATAAAGACCAATTGGCGTGACAGTTATTCTGATAACAGAACATCGTTAGGCGCATCACATAATTTGCGTACGCGTAATATTCCAACTCAGCGCGAAGACGTCACCACAAAAAATTCTTATCGCAACACTACCCGACCAAACCCTGAGAGGAGAGATGTATCGTGCTTTAAGTGTGGGAAGTTGGGGCACATATCACCAAACTGCATAGCAAAAAATTCAGTGATGACAGTGAACTTGAAAGATCTGGCCGAAACCCAAATAACGTTGAAACCTTCGGAAAACAACAACACCATGGAAAAGGAGTCATCGAGCAACGAATTTGAAAGAAACATCAGCTACAAATTCATCAGTAGAGAAATGGAGACGTCGACAACTCTTTTAACATTATTGGACTCTGGAAGTCCCATAAGTTTTATTCAGGCTCAATTTTTACCAACTTGTATGATATTGACACAGAGCTTGAGAGGCCACAGATATGTTGGAGTGAACAACAGCCCTTTGGACGTGCTGGGAAGTATATGTAGTATTATTTCTTATGAAAATTCATTTATCAATTTAAAAATGTTAGTAGTTAAGAATTATTCAATGAGATATCCCGTTATTTTAGGAAGAGATTTCATGGATATAAATGGTTTAGTACTGCAACAGAAATATTCAAATTCATCGCTTAATTTTCATCATCATCTTCAAATACCATCTCAGGTTCATGATGCTCCAGCTAGTGGTCACAATAAAGATCTAATTTCTACAGATGATGAAGACAATTTTGTTTATCAAACTTCAAGCATGGATTTAAGCTGTGACGTGAGTAAGTTAGATCTTAAAATTAATGAAAATTTACCTTATTATATAAAAGAAAAGGTTTTTGAAATAGTGAAACCAGCTTTCTCTATTTCAAATGATAAAAAGACACCTAGCCATGATTTTAAAATGCAGATAGTTTTATCCAAAGAAACTCCTTTTCACTGTCCACCAAGGAGATTGCCCTATGTGCATAAATTAGAACTTCAGAAGATTTTAGACAATCTCATGAAAAAGGGTATAATTCGCGAATCGACATCCTCATTTGCTTCGCCTATAGTTCTTGTCCACAAGAAAAATAAGAAGCTGAGGCTTTGTGTTGATTACCGTGAATTGAACAAAGTGACTCTCAGGGACAATTATCCCTTGCCTTTGATCGAAGATCACATAGATCGTCTTAAAGACAAAAGGTTTTTTACCACTCTTGACCTGAAAGATGGTTTTCACCATGTTGATATGGCAGAGGAATCAATTAAATATACGGCATTTACGACTCCTCTAGGACAATTTGAATATGTAAAGATGCCCTTCGGGTTAAAAAATGGCCCCTCCTTTTTTGAAAGATTTATAAAGAGAATATTTAGAGACTTGATTTCGAAAGGTAAAATACTTAGCTTCATGGATGATTTTTTGATCGCTACAGAATCTATTGAAGAACATTTCGATATTTTAAAAGATGTTATGAATGTTTTAGTTGCATATGGTTTGCATCTCAGATCAGACAAATGTGAATTTTTACAAACGGAAATACAATATCTAGGATACAAAATTAATGAAAAGGGTGTAAGGCCAAATGATTCAAGTATGAATGCTGTTAGCATTTTTCCTATACCTAAGTGTACAAAGGAAGTCCAAAGTTTTATAGGACTCTGTTCCTATTTTCGCAAATTTATAAAAAACTTTTCTAACCTTGCCAAGCCACTCTATGACCTTTTGAAAAAAGACGCACCATTCGTATTTGGTTTCAAAGAAAAAGAGGCTTTTAACTTGCTGAAAATAAGGCTTACAGACTCTCCAGTCCTTTCTATTTATAGTCCTCATAACATCACCGAATCGCATTGCGATGCAAGTAGTGTAGGATACGGGGCAGTATTACTCCAAAAGCAAAAGGATAATAAATTCCATCCAGTCTTCTACTTTTCTAAGAGGGCCACAGAAGCCGAGAGCAGATATCATAGCTATGAATTGGAAACTCTAGCTATAGTCTATGCTATAAGAAGATTTAAAATTTACCTTATTGGAATACCCTTTAAAATAGTTACTGACTGCCAGGCACTCACAATGACGCTTAACAAAAAATCCCTTAACCCACGAATTTCTCGTTGGGCGCTTGAGCTACAAAGTTATGATTATAGTGTACAACACCGAAATGGAGACAAAATGACTCATGTTGACGCCCTGAGTAGGTCGTTTAATATTCTTCACGTGGATGACGAATCCTTTGAGTTTGTATTGGCAGCGGCACAAAAACAAGACCCTAAAATAATGTCAATTCTTAAAGAGTTAGAGAAATCTGAAAGTTCGTTCTACGAGATGATAGATGGCCTCATATATAGAAAAATTAAAGACAACGTTTTGTTTTATGTTCCCTCAAAGATGGAAGACCAGGTTATTCGTACACACCATGAAGCAATGTGTCATTTAGGAGTAAATAAGTGTTTTGAGCATCTTTCTCAAAGTTACTGGTTCCCGAAAATGAAGGACAAAATCAAAGAGTACATTAAAACATGCCTTAAATGCATTTATTTTTCTCCTGATTCAGGCAAGGCTCAAGGAATTTTACATTCTATACCAAAAGGCAATGTACCTTTTGAAACATTGCACATTGACCACCTTGGCCCTTTATCTACTATGAGCAAGAAACATCTCTTTTGTGTAATAGATGGTTTCACAAAATTTTTAAAGCTCTATCCTGTGAAGACTACCAAAACTAAGGAAGTCATTGCTTGTTTGAAGTCATATTTCGAAAACTATTCAAGGCCAACTAGAATTATATCCGATCGTGGAACTTGTTATACATCGAAGGAATTTTCCGATTTTTTGAACTCAAACAATGTTCAACATATTAAGGTTGCCACTCATTCCCCTCAATCGAATGGCCAAATAGAGAGGATCAATCGCATTCTTGTCCCCATGCTGGCAAAAGAATCAGATTCTGAAACCACAAGTGGATGGGATAAGCATGTTGCAAAAATTGAATTTGCGTTAAATAATACCATAAATCGTAGCACGGGTTTTGCACCCAGTACACTCTTATTTGGTAGGAATCAAAAGGTAGAGTTCTGCGATCGTGTTAAGGAGTTTTTGAATACTAACTTAGGAGTAAGGTTTACAAAAAAGGGGACTATGTTTTGATCAAAAATGTTATAAGTACTCCTGGTATTAACAAAAAACTATTCGCCAAATATAGGGGTCCTTATGAGATAGAGAAAGTTTTAGGTAAGGACAGGTATTTAATCAAAGACATTGATGGACTGCAGTTAACACGTCTACCATATAGAGGAGTTTCATCACCAGCTAATATGAGACCGTTCGTGACAAAAACTTCTAGTTTGGAGCATGATGACGCCGTACAGATGGATGGCAGAGATCTGACAGCTTAAAAAGATGATAGATTTTAGTATACTTAAACGCCTTTACCATTTATTTTCACGTTTCTTTGAGTATTTCTATAATTTATCTATATAATGTATGTATATACATAAAAAAAAAAAAAATATTTTTTGTTAAATGTATTCTCTATATTTTGGTTTTGATACATGTTCTTTTATAAAAATGTTTATATATGTATTTGTTTGCTTTTATCATAATTTGATATGTAATGTTCATATTATATATCTTTCGAATGATATTTTATTAAAAAAGATTTAAGATTTAAGATTTAAAAAAGATGTAATCGGGGCGATTACTCGATCAGGCTGGCCGAACTGTAGCGAACTTTTATATAAAATGGTCCATTTACTTTTAATACCTACTGTGCGCATACAATTTATATTTGCACTCAATTATGTCTATCAAGTTATTTCAGTACATAGAATACGTTAACTAAAATTGTTGATTGGCCTAAATGATCGAATGATCTACCCGCTTCTATTTTACTGTGCTTTCGCACCGTTTTAAAGTCAAGCTTTTGTGAAAACATTGTTCATAAGACATTAATTAAAGAGCATTCGAAGTATCCAAGTCGTTTCTTTTCTTGTTCCTCAGAGTTATCCTACAAAGTTGGTTATTCGATAAATAAGAACATCATCATAGGCGTGGTTTGGGTGATTGGAAAAGCATAAGGTTGGTTAACAAGGAAGCTTCAACGTCCTCGGTAATTTTGAAAATGGAATTTCTTAAAACTCATTAAGATTCTTTTTATTTAAGCATTTACCCTGCAAAATTACCAAAATCTTGAAAATAAAAATCCGACTCGGAATTTGACAAAATGCTTAGTTTATAAAAAGCCTGCAGAAATTCACCAGACAATCATAATCGAGCCCATTCAAAGTAAACGACGCATATAAATACCCCGAGAAGAGGACGCATTTTGTGATGCGTGCGTAAGCCTCCATACGACCGTACATATGTGCCCTTCTAAGCTTAAGTATCCGCATCCATTCTTATTATAAGCTGAAGAGCCTCTTGAATCTTTCATGGGCTTCAGTAAATGCTTTGACGAGTCTACAGACGTACATTTGTAGAGGGAGTTGAAGATTTTGTGGTGTGCACACAACACCGCGATATCGAGGAGGCTATTGTTTGCTTAAGACCTCATCGTCAAATTGGAGGTCTCCTCTTGAATCTCGTTAAAGTGTATTATGAGATCATTAGGGAGGCAGACGCTGTTGAATGGAATTGGGTGGATATGGCGACCGGTGTGGGTTCTTCATTAAGCGATGCCATAGCAGATACGTACATACATAAGTGCGTGACGTGTTTATGGTGGAGTACTCTTAAGTTGGCCGCATCATCAGGTGATTGCGCACGAATGCGAAGATGGCGATGGTACTTGAGTACACCTGCTACGATTAAGCGCATAACCGCAGTTGAAAATAATAATATAAATCATTTGTTGTTCAAAGAAATACCAAGATATGCCTTATTTCGTTTAAGTGGTTAGCGTAACTTGAGAAATAGCCGGTAAGTCACAAAAGGTGAAGGTGAAAATCTTTTTGGAAAAAGCGATGTGTTGAAGGTTGAATTTAACTCAGAAAAGTATTGAAATTAAGCCAGCTATTAGGTGATTCCAAACATACGTCCACCACTTTTTTTTCAAAAAAAAAAAAAATACTGTAAATTTTCCTTGAAATTTTCTTATGTCAATATCAAACAAACTTATATTGAAAAAAGTGATTGAACCAATGTTTGGCCCTTGTTAAGTTTGTCCTAAGTTTTGTCTAAGCTTTCATTCGATGCCCAATTTTCTCGTTGAGCCGATAAGGTAGGCCAACATTAAACAAATCCGGAAGTGGCCATTTTACCACCAAACGGACAAGAAAAAGTCTGTCCAAACAGCGGTTTTGTACATTTTATGTAATTTGCTATTACTTAAATTTTCAATTGACTCAATGATGTAGTTTTCTTACGGCCGTCTCCTGGACTATATTAAATACAATCGTTCGGTCTTTGCAACTTCGTTTTGTACAAAAAATAAAACGAGTATTGTTTGAAAACAAGTTAACACCATCTCTTCAAGCTCGAAAGCGCCATAACCTTTGAAAACCTAGACCAGCTCCCCGGTCCATATACCACATATCTAAAACAAACTCCTCCTCCAGGAGCGGATCGAAAGGTCGCGGTCAGAAAATAAATTTTTCACTGATGAAAGTTGTTGGTTTTATCTGGGAATTGTAATTACAACAACATTTGATCATAATTCGAGTATTACAGAAGAAATGAAGTTAAAATCGGCAGTTTTTGACATTTTTTAGGGAAATTTCAAAAATTACCCTTTTCCGAGGCACAAAATCTTGGAAGATAACGAGTTGACATACAAACATGTTGAAATAAATATTGTGGGAAATTGTATGCCCTACAAAATATGCCTGGATGCTTTTACCTTAGGAGTTAGGGAAAAAAGTTATTTATAAAAAACAAAAGAAAGGTCGAACATTTTTCAGAAAATGTCGCAATATTGGATGAACACGTCATCGTAGAGTGGTAGGCTTTTCACCATCGTGTTTCACGGACAATTTTCAATAAGACTTCATTCACAGAAATTTTATTGCAATTAGTTCTAGGTTAGCCTGTTTTTTAAGCTAATTTGACTAGACTATAAGTAGTAGTCACGGAAAATAAATTTCACGACTGGATCGCACGTCCTTGCTCTCGTGTGTGCTCACAGCTTCGATTCAAATATCTTATGTGGTTTTGGTGACTTTTGGTTGTTTGAAAAAAGTACGTAAAATAGTTTGCAGCGGAATAATTTAAAAGCCATTTTATTTCTTTAAAAAAATTGAAAACCGGGTAACGAACGATAAACGGGTTTTTAATAAAACAGTTTTTTTTTAACTTAAAATTATAATAATAATATATATATATGTAATATTTTATCGTGAAATTACTTTGACTATATGGATCTTCCTGTATATCAAATTTTATTGTAATCAGTTAAGCAGTCTTACGGAAGCTACCGTTTTTATACCACCATCTTAAAATTTTTGTTCACCAAAATATAATTCAAGCCTACAAAAGTACACAGATTTTTTTTTTCATAAAAATTCTTGACGCCGATTTTTAAAAAAATAAGCTTTTAGTTAACAGTAATATGACATAGCGTTAATATTTGAGCTAAAAAAATTGAAACATTTAACGTTTTACCACGTACTACACTTTTTTACAAAAACATCAAAAAGCGACTGCTTAAAAATCTTAAGGACACACTTTTATGACAGAATTACGATCTAACGTTATCTCTGACGAGAGATATAATTGTATAGATTTCAGTGGTTAATAATGTATTTGATTGCACTTGATGTTTGGTCTGCAAACAACAAGTGTGCCTAAAAGTAATCTCTACCTTATTGAGTGGTGGTCTACATTAAATTTTGTGACACTAAATATTACGGCAAGTTCATACTGGATAGAGTACATCAACACTCTGGGTTATAATATAACTGCGTGAGGTTGGGTTCCGTTCTCCATTTTCGATTTTGAAAATGCTTTTGATAGCTTTGGACGATATTTTATTTGGTTAATTAGCCTAACACAGGAGAGGCTTACCAGAGAAGCTTATTGCTGTTATTAAGGCAAACACAAGGGTGCAAATTGTTTTTTTTTTTATTAAACTGTATGCTGTTAGAATGCAACTGGATGTTGCACGTTACTAGTTAAAAGAATCAAAAAGATAGAACAGAATTTTTCGGCCGAGTAGACCGAGAATTAAGTGAGTTAGAAAAATTGCTTCACAACTGAATCTAAAAGCATTAACTTATTAGAAAACAAAAACAAAAAACGAATCAAACGTTTTGACATACTCAAATTCCCTCACTATAAAATCGAATTTCATGTCTTTTAATTGATTTCATAACCGCACATAATATAAATAACCTTAAACATCCTCCCCCTCGGCTGATTCCTGCGCATGGACCGGATACCTGATTATTTATTATCTCAATCGATTCAATTGTTTTTGATATGTTTCAACCATCTTGATCTAAACACAATCCACCGACCAAATTTTTTTTTTAAAATACAAACACTGGTTATTTTTTTTCTAAAGAGGTCATAAGCCGCTGACCTACAATGTTTTTCCCATACTAACATACCCACCTTATGTGTCGTTCAAAACAACCTTTCCCTTGAAGTTTCACTTGCATTTTTGAAACCCGATACTATCTCTCGAATGATATGAGACACCAAACAAAATGAAAGGAAGAAAGCCCCCTACTTATCCGGTTGATTAACTAAATCTCTGAACAGAATCGCACAAAATCAGCAATCGGTGGCAATGAGAATGCAATTACAACGCGATAAATCAACACACGATCGCATTGCATTTCTCGAGGTGATAAAATGTCTGCTGCCACTTCTTCTGCGACTGGCCGGCCGACGAGTAGTTCCATTTTACCAAACATTTTCACGCAACTGGCCCAACACACAGGTGGACCATCAGACTGGTCCAGAATGACACAAAGCGAATGTCCAACATTCCCGAAACTTAATTCAAGTGTAATTAAGTAATTTCTCAAGTGCGATCTCTTTTGGAGCAATCAACAGCTGTACTTGCAGCACGAAGAAGTATTGTCAACAGGAGGGCATCCGAATTGAAATTGACCACTTTAGTGGGGAGTAAGAAGGTCAGCAATGAGCGAAGGAAGTTTTGATTTTTTTTTTGTGTTAACTGTGTCCTGTTTTAAGTAACTGACTTCCAAGATAACAGGACAAAAGTTCACCAACCCACAAAAACATTGCAAGTCCCTGAGGCACCGTTAGGCTTCTTGCCTGACTGTCCGGGAGTTTTCGCAAGTTCTTTAATAAAAGGCCATCACTGTTGCCGGTTCTGCATCTTATTTATGGTTAAGATGAATGACAACAAATAAAAGGGGATAAACAGTCCACATTGACTTCTTTGACCGGAGTTGCAGAAGGAGGACAGAATGCCAGGAATCAGCGAAAAAAGCATGAGCCAAAGACAATGCGAGAAATTCAACTTTATTTTTTGGGGGGGGGGGGGGGGGGGGGGGATGTAAGTTAAATATTTTGACCATTTTTTGTTTTGTTTAACTGATGCACTTGGCCAAACAATTTATTGCCTGAAATGTCTCGTAATGTTTTTTAAAGTTGTTTTATTTTGGTCAGCAGTTGAGTTACCCTTTTTGTTGCGCATGTCCTTTGGATTATGGTACGAACGCAACGAAACGATTTAATATCGATTAACGAATCGAATTGTAAGTCACTTGCACTTGTTAGTTTCACATGGTGCTTGGCATGTGAACTACATTTGAACGAAAATTGGGGCATCTCTTGCTTAATCATCGGCTTTAAAATTATCTGGAGAGAGATAATATTAAAGACCAAGACGAGTCAAGTTAAAGTGTTCTAACATTTTTCTTAAGAGACTATTAATAATTAAAGGCTGTTATTAAGTTTGAGAAATTAATTTGAGGGAACTTAAAATGGCCTTCCTGTCTGATTAGATTCGGATACCTACACCCACATAGATTACATATCACGACTTTTCTTAGCCAAGGCAATACTTTACTTTTGGCTAGGATTTCCTATTGGAATACGCTACAGTGACTAAGTAAGCGGAATAAGTGACTATGATTTAGTCTTTTTGAGTGCCTTAGGTTTTCAGACCATCTGTATACGAATGGATCAATTTTTGATTAAGGAATAGTCCATCCTTACAAGTTGACCCAACTCGAATAGTAAAATTAAATTTCGTATTGAGACCAACTTGCGGGTGATGTCGTCAGACTTTTGAGACTGATTCGAGATGGAGGCCAATTGGGTTATTGGTCTAAACTAGAGGAAAATAGCTTTAGATGATATATCTTAGCTGGTTAATATTGGTATGCTATTATGACAAGGGTAGTGCCCCGTGGCTTAGTGGTTAGTGTGTCGGACTGCTAAGCGAATGAGCCTGGGTCGAATCCAGCTCATAGCCACCTTTTTTTTCCGGTGGTACCTCTTGCGAGGAACTGACAAAACCTCCAAGAGTAAAATTTGTATCGAAAAAGTGCATCTCATGTAGCCGTTCGGCGGTAAACTGTAGGTCCCTTCCATTCTTGCAGATTATCAACACACACACAGGAATGGTTAAGAGTATAAGTCACTAGGACTTGGCTCCTTCAGGAGCTGTCGCGCCAATATTTTTTTTTTATTTTATTTATTTATTTATTATGACAAGGGGTGAAAGGTAAAGAAGTGTATTCATTGCAGAGAAACTAGCCTCTGCTTAGTTTGTTACGATTGGTTTCTTAATCTAAGGTAACCCCTCATACTGCCATCCCACAGGAAATATCCGTCTGATGATTGCGGTCTAGAACCAGTTCCACTTTCACTATTTATCTTGATTAAGACCCAGATTTTAACTGAAGTGTGAAAAAGTATGAGGAACCCCTTTGATGGAAGGAGCATCTAGAATTCTGCACTACATTGTGATATGACTTATGTAGTTTTGTGAGTCTGTCCATTGGAGTGACAATAAGAAAAGCTTTTATGTCTAGAGCTGTTTTAATGATACGGCAATAGCATTGTTGTCAAAATAAGAAATCACTTTGTGAATAAAAGAATAAATAATCAATCTGAAATATTTACTAAATTTATTGTTAAACTATAAAAACAAAGAAGTAAAAGCAGAACTTTTTTTAAGTTACTGTGAGGCTGAGATATTACAACATTTACTAGGTATTCTATGATAAATTGTCATTATTTCTTATGTACAATATTGGCACTTATACTATGTTTCCACCGACCTTATATAGTCAAATGATTTACAAAATCATAATAGGCGTTTCCAATAAACTATTACGTGTTTTAGTTTGAAGTGAATGTCAAACTTGACATTACTTTCAACTTCATAAATGAAAAATAAAATTACGAGCTTGCATCTTTTTACTTGCGATTATAGGGACTATAAGTAAAGTTTAGGATTCGTGAATATAAGAAATAAATTGCACGACTGGATCGCACGTACTTGATCATATGTGCGGTTACATTGTAGAATAAAATTAAAAAAAAAATAAAGTGAACATCAAAGCATTTATTCGATTTTTGTGATTTATTGTTCACAAATTCAAATTTGGTGTGTGTGATTATAATGGCATTCCCCAGAGTGGAAATTGAAATTTTATTTTTAGGCCTAAAAATAACGGTACCTGTCATATGACCGTTTGGGAAAATCTTGTTTTCTCGAAAACGGCCCCAACGATTTGGATGAAAATGTTTGAGAATTTTTTGTTGGTATTGGCTATCATTTGACTAGAACCACATATACGGGAAAAGTCTATTAACGGGACCTTTCATAAAGCGGTTTTTTTTTACTTTTTTGGTTTTCTCGGTAACGTCTTTTTTGGATTTCTTTCAAATTTTATATTTGAGAAGATATAGGTAGCCAAATTAATTCTGCATATCAACATTTTGAATAATTTTTTTTTCTAATAAAAATTAATTCTTGAAATTTTATTTTTGAAAAATAAATATTTTTAACATTAATCAAAAAAAAAATATTTTAAATTTTATAATCATATGTATATTAATAAACACTAAAAAAAAAATGGATACCAACATTTCCCAAAAAAAAAAACTAAAATAAAAAACAGGATTTTATCAAAACCGGTCCTACAATTTTCGAAATACATTTTTCATAAATTCTTTGTTATTTAAAACGTCTGATGGCGTACTTCGTTTTTACTAAAAGCCGTTAAGTATTGTGGTTTTTAATACTTTTTATATGTTTAAACTGTGTTATTTTCAACGTAAATGTTACTTGTTTCTGTCAATGATTTTGCTTTCCAATATAATAAGTAGGTGCGACTCAGTCGTGCCGATTTTTATAGTGTGTATTTACAAACAAACATTCTTTTTTTTAAATCTTTTATAGAAGTTCCATAACGACTATATGCAATAGAAAACTGACTTACCTTTTTAAAGGAAAGTTTAACATTGATTATCCTGCAGCATTTGATTAATCAGTTAGCCAAGTGATCTTTTAACGTTGAGAACCTCCAGTGTCATTGTGTCACATTGCCTACTAAGGTGGACATAAAGCGTAATGTGGAATGTGGTGTGGAGATATAATATGCCTTTAACAGTTTTATGAACATTATCTGGGGGAAGCCTTTTCTAGCCTTGGAAATAAACAGAATAATCGGACGACTACTTTAACTTCTCTTCATATTAAAAGAGTGTGGATCAATTTTAAATATCATTTCATAACCACATTTCATTACCTATAATTCTACTGCCTTAGTTATCGATTACCTGATTTAAGCCTTTGTTAAGTAAGTGGTGTATGTAATTATACAGGTAGACAACTTGATCTAATTTTCCCAACAGACCCTACTAATTTTACTCTATGGGTAAGTGAGAACAGTGCTCGAGCTCCGAGCGATAAGAATTCGTACAAATCGTCTGTAGACGGTCCACCCTCAAAAAGACAAATTACCGAGGGTTTTCAAAAAATGTAAGTTCAATTTACTAATTATCTCATTGTTGTTTTTGATTTTGCTTAGTTATAGGTTCTATTAATAGGGCAAGTTAAGGATTCGTGTATAAAAAACAAACAAACAAAAAACGGCTCCAACGATTTCGAGTAACGTTCTTGTAAGTATTTCGGTAGGTATTGGCTCGGGATCTTCACTGTTTATATGATCGTGAGCTTTATTTCCTTACACACATCGACAAAATAATCCTGAAAGCCTATTTAGCATTCGGCACGATAGACTAAGGAATTCTTCAACCTTTCTGTGACTTTTTCCCAATATATATCCTTAGTAAGACCTCTCCTTTGAATATGCTTTTCAAGTTGGTACCTTTACCACCACGTTCATATTTCCAGAATCGAAAGCATCGCCATTTGCATAATGCTATTTTGAAGGTTAGTATTCAGACGAACGTTCTCATTCACTTTGTACAGTTTTGAAAAGCACTTTGTACTATTTCTATCTTTTCCAAACAATATTTTATCAAGAAGAAATCATTGTCCAAGATCTATTTCTGCAGTCAGGAATATCGTTGTAACATTCTAAACTCAAAAGTAACTTAACACAGTAACTACAAAAAACTGTGTTCTCTTTTTCTACAATATTTGTGTATTTAGTACTAGATTTTAATCGCGGCTTTTATCATGTTGCATATAACAAACAGAAAATGAAACAGTCAATTCATTTTGTATTATTATTATTATTAGGGTATTAATAGAAGTTCGAGCCGAGCTTTGCAAGTTGCATATATTTAACATATCTTTAGGATACTAAATCTATAGGTTTCCTCTATTCTACAGTGCGTTGATAAAGCTCGGTTTGGGTATAAATCTTACCCCATTTCCTTACTTCTATCCCTGATAATGAGTGTACAAATGCTCATGATGATCGGTTGAGAAGAAGAAGGTGTGTAAGCCCTCAACAAATAAAAAAAATGGGTACGACTGGGTCGCACTCACTTGCTCTTATGTGCTTAATAACATTGCGGACGGCAAGATCTTTGACCAAAACAAAATAATAACATTTACGTTCAAAATAACACAGTTTAAACTTATAAAAACTATCAAAGCCACAATACTTAACGGTTTTTATTCAAAATGAAGCATGCCATTAAACGTCTTAAATAACAAAGAATTTAAGAAAAAAGTATTCCGAAAATTGTAGGTCCGGTTTTGATAAAATCGTGTTTTTTTATTTTTAGTTTTTTGAAAAAAAATTTTTTGTTTGTAATTTTGCTATGCAGTTTTTTAGAATTTATTAATTTACACTTGTTTTAAAAATTTTAAATATTTTTTGTTGATGAGTTTTAAAAATATTGAATTTTCGAAAAAAAAATTAAAAAATTATTTAATAATAGAAAAAAATTATTATTCAATTTTTTTTTAAACAGAATTAATTTGAATACTTAGATCTTTTCAAATATAAAATTTTATTGAAATCCATTCAGCCGTTACCGATAAAGTTGAAAATGAAAAAACCGTTATATGAAAGGTACCTTTAATAGACTTTTCCGGTAAATTTAGTTCTAATTAGTTAATAGCTACTACTAACAAAAAAAAATCTCAAAATCATTAAATCGTTACAGCCGTTTTCGAGAAAAATAAGACTTTCCTTAATCGTTATATGGCAGGTACCGTTATTTTTAGCCCTAAAAATAAAATTTCAATTTTCCCTCTGAGGAATGCCAAGAGATACACACATACCAAATCGCAATCGCTTAACCCGTTTAGGCTGCAGATCGTTATACACCCGGGCAGACAGACAGACAGACAGATGGACATTCTTCGTCAATGACATTTTTAGACTTCTTTATGATCGTAATGTCATGTAATCTCATTTTTTTTTATATTCACGAATCCTAAACTTGCCTTATAGTTCCTATAATCGCAAGTAAAAATAAAGTTACAATCGCATTTATAATAATACTAGCAGACCCTTGCTTGCGTTGCTTCGCAAAATTTTAAAGACAAATATGTGTACTATAAATATTACTGCTTCTACCGTAAAATCAACCAACAGTTTATATATGCTTAGAGTAGGTGTACAGAATTCGATTCGGAAACAGTTTTTAAAGACATAGTCTTTTTTTGATTTGTGTACATATTTTGATTGTTTTTTTATTTCAAGCCTCAGGGTAGACAATGTTGGTAGCACCCAAAAACTGATTGACATTTGAAATATGTATGCTTGCCATTGCTAAATTATTACTTGCTGATGTTTTGTTTTGAACTGCATTTCCACGACGTCGTGTCACATATGCATTTATAAAATATTTTATTAAATTGAATAAATTTATTTAAATCCAGGAAAGCAGTTTGCTCATTTTGACAATTTTTTTTGACGTGATAACGTCTTATAAACCGATGACAGGCTACACTTACGAACTAACATGACTCATGCTTATAAGACTCATGCTGGTAAGACTCATGACTCACGCTTACCGCAAAAGTATGGTTCTTTCAACAAAAAATCGTTCGCAAACACCAGGCAAACATGAAATAGAACAGGCGCAAACGCCCAAAATAATTCCACTCAAATTCAAAAAGGACAAAAGGAGAAAAAGATATACAAAATAGGCGGAGTTTTGTTAAAGTAGAAAGTATATGTAAATATTGGGGCGTGTGTGTGGATTTAACGAAAGGGTTTGTGGGTCATTTTTTTCAACCAAAATCGATCGCATGTTGGTGTTGCTGCCATCAATGTTTTCTTATAATGTTATCACGTACAATTATCGTCTGCTCTTTTTAATTGAAAAATAATTGTTTTCTTCGTTTGTAAAATATTTTGAGTTTTCATTGTCGATAAAGTGTGCCAAGTCAAAAGTTTAATAAAGCACATAAATGGAACGTTTCAACAGCATAAAACAAGGAGAAAAATTAATCCGAAAAGATAAGTAAAACAAATTTAAACAATATAACACAATTCTTTTATATAGCTATCTACTATTATTTCAGATGGTCGATCTTGCGCAATATTTTATTTTCTGCATTCGTTTTTGGTACCAACCTCTTTAAGGGTGAGTGATAGCGGTGGAAACAAATTGAACATCCGCTTTTCAAAATGAGATGTAAAAGGCCACATTGCCCTTAGTTCGGTCTTCCACAGTGGGTTGTGACGTGGAGCTGAGCCAAGGAATACATTAAAAAAAAAACATAAATTTGCTATAAACTATATCTACGTATTATTTATTGTATTATTTATTGTATTATTTAAAAAAAATATATATAAAATGGTTCTGAGGCTTAAATCTTCGTGTTTTTTTAATGACAAGATTTTTTTTAGGATTTTGTTAGCGTTGTTCGGGGTGATTCACCAATTAAAAACTAACTTTAGATCGAACTGGAAAATGCTTTATACCAAATGAAGAAAGAGGTATGGAAATATGAATACATTTTTTTTCAATTTAAAGAAAATATTTGCAAAAAACAACATTAATTTCTTCATACATAATATCTTATATTATTATTATATATAGGTAAAATATAATAATTTATAGTTTGAATATTTTTCAAAATTTTATCCATACGTCTGGGTTCTTTAAGCCATTATATCTATAAAGTCCTCGTATTCACCTCAATATTTATATATATTATATAGTATACTGATGTTAAGTAACATCAAGCCATTTAACCGCTCCTTACCAGTCTTGTTACGCAAATAACTTTTAAATCTGCGAGGACAAGAAAAAGGCCGTTCACTTGATACAACAGATATGGGAGGTTTTGCACCGAACTGTATAAAGCGATGTATTGCTTGGTAGTTGGTACTACGGTAAATCGCAACAATTGAGATGTAATTGTTGCCCATACGAAACGAAATGAAAAGACAGCAATGCCCAACTAGTACTAACCCATATACGTTAACGACACTTAACTACAACAGTAACTTCCAAACGAATAAAATAAGTTTGTTTTTCTCACGGTCTGAACCCATAAAATGTGCCAAAAATTATCGGTTGAAAAAAATGGAGTACGCCATCACAAGTCTTAAATATTGGTAAATTTATGAAAAACATATTTTTTTTGTTTTTTGATTTTCTGATTTTTTTTTTTTTTTGAGATTTGAGGTATGCTGGTTTTAAAAGTTTATTAAAATACAGCTCATCCTAAATTTTAAAATAATATTTTTTTACTACATAGTTTTAAAAATATTAAATTTTCCAAAAAAATAAATTCAAAACTAATTTGAAAATGTTTATATTCTGATTTTTTTACCGAAAAAGTCCAAAATTAAAAAAAAAATTATATGAAAGGTAAAAAACTTTTCCCGTAAATTTGATTTTGATAAAAAAAGAGCCAATTCCTACCAAAATACTCTCAAATATGATAATTAAAATCATTGAAGTCCCTATAACAGCAAAGTAAGCCAAGAACAACAAAACAGCAACAAAGAACTGTTTCAGGGGAAAAAAGTATTAATTGGTAAATTGAACAATACGGTTTACTATTTTGTGAAGCCTCAGGGTGGAATGTCTACAGACGATTTTTGCGAATCCTAATCGCTTGGAGCTGAAGTACTGTTCTTAATCGCTGGTTTCAATTACTTAACTTTAGATTTCGGGATGATATAGTATGACTACCAATATTCAACAAGCTAAGAACAAATTAATTAAATGAAAATAAAACTTTTCCGACTTACTTTTCAGAAGGCAGACAATAAAGAATAAGTTATTTCGATAAACAGCATAAGTTATCTACTTAACAAAATATTAAAGCAAATCGTAGTATGAATTTTTAAAGACAGTGAATTCGTATAAATAACTTTGTTTATTTTTGTTTCTTCCTTATAATTTATATTTCCTATATGCAAGTACTGACCAAAGCCTCACATTTCCATCTAGACAATGTGCTTATAATATTAAACTTTTGTATATAGAACTTATATTTCAGGGGAAATAGATTAACTTTTGTTTTTCCATGGCAAGTGACACGGTGTTTTTTCTTTTAGGTAATGTACCCTCATTTCTTTTATTTCAGATTTTGGGCAGGGGTTTGAAACCCCAAAACCCACGTGCGTTCGCGGCTGCCTATGAGAACCAACTTTTTTAACGAATATCCTCAAGAAGCCTATTCCCTGAAAAGCGATATCAATTCACTTAAACTTACTTTCCGAAAAAACCTCAGACACGCTACACAGCTCCGATCCTAAATTTAGTTATTCCAGCGTAATAAACTTCTGAAAAATTTCAGATTTTTTCATCCGGCCCTTTTTATTCCATTTTCATGTTATGATAAAAACGTACAAAAGGCATCCTTAAAGATGACAATCGCTAATAAATTGTCGCTCTTTCAGGCACTGTCCACGTGTGCCCATTTTCGGAATCATGCAACAAGTGAACAGCTCGTAATGTCCCCAACCAAAATCAGCATTTATATTTAACCCTCTCCCAGAGGGGCTTACCCTATACTTCCAATGAAAACCTACATCCATATAGGACGATGGCTAATATATGTGGCCAATATATGCCTTGAATCAATACCACTGCATTTTGTGTTTTTTTGGAGAAAATTCAATTTCAAGGGTTCAAATAAATCTGCATACCATATGATCCAGCATTGAAAACAATCGTCCACGGTTATTCAAAAATCTCAAAACTATTTGGTAGCATGTGGCGAGCAGGTATTCCAAGTGCGTTCAACATAAGGGGAAAAAAGTGTTTGTTGCGGGAACACGGAAATCGTGACTCGTAATTTTAGGCCAATGTATAGTTGGACTTGGTTTGGAGAAAAGCATAATATTGTTATCGACCATCGGATATCTTCACATAAATAAATAAAGAATGTCGATGAAAGAATTAGGCCAACAATAAAGAAGTTTAATGGAGTTTTTGACATTACTGTAGTTTTTTGTTAATAGAGCAAGGTTATAAGCACGATTCACGGTACATTATATAGACTGCCAGGTGATCTTGATCATGATTTACAAAAAGACCAAAAACGATGTTTTTCAATAAAGGTGGGAGTCGATGGACTGATTGTCTAGACTCTAGAAAAAGTTTATTTCGATAAAAAAAAAAATGGTTAATGATAAGTTGAAAAAGTTCTATAGAATCCCTCTTCTTTTGAACTTACAAGTTGATTCCTTTAAAAAAAAACTCCTGTTTTACAATTCCTTTTCTAAATCCAATACACAGCAATCCAATATCCTGCAACGAAATCATCAGCGGGCACGCGATTTTATGGGACCCATGGAGTTCCCATATCGTCTATGAAATAAAACAGTTTTATATTTGCAAACAAACCTACAGTTCCCGCAACTGACAGCCTTTCATGTCAAGAGCCGCATTTTCAAATAGATCGAGTTGATTCGTCATGCCGTGTTCCAATTCAATTAATCAAACAATTTTAGTGAAATTCATTTGAATCACTCTTCAAAAATTGTTTCGAAGAAAAATGTCAGTTTCCGAAGTGCACTTCAAAAACTACCACCCTATATCGAAAACCACATTTCTCAAATACTTATTTCGATACTATTTGCATGATGTCTTATCCAGCCACACAATTCCCACCCTTCAACTCTTACCACCAAGGACTGGTACTTATCCTGGGCTTCATTCCGTCCGCAATACTAGCCGTGAGAAACTTTTTCTATCCCTCAACCTGTACAATAGCTGATGGTATCTACGGGGATGATCCCTTCCCATAGTGGTAATGTTGCCATTCACGTTGGCCTCATCACACCATCCTGTAGTATGGCGCACAAGGGATGAAGGTTATTTTTAATCGAACTACCAGACATCCACTTAAAGCGATAAGTGTGCCGCAGGACGGGGTCCTTTAGAAATTAATTGTTCAACGCTCGCAATATGCTCATCTTTCAAAAGCATATGCAACGCATCCAATAAAGAATCCTAGATGAGAGAACTTAATGACCCTCATCGAAGGGATGATGCAGGAACATCCTATCAATGGAACATCAGCATCGCACTATTCTATCGTCACGTGACACATTGTTACCGATTCGTAACAAACTGCCATTCGCATGCAAGTGCTTTTCGTCCTTTTTCCGGTTGGAAGTTATTTTGAAGATTCGTTAAGATAACGATGGTTATTGCATCCTTAAAGTGGCTGTGAGCTGATGATGGCACTGGTCGTGGTAGTGGAACTTGTGCTTCCGTTCTTCCGAGTTCCGGAATACATTCAATATGGGCGTCGAGCGGCGCGTGCCAGTTATATGTTGATTTATCCTCGCTCTTAAAGGTTGTCAGAAACTTGTCTCTTGGGCGAAAGTTGGGTTACATTGTTGCTGCAGGATATATAAATATGCATTGTCTTTGGTTTTCATGAAGCTGGGTGAGATGGCCCACTTTGAAATTGACTTGCAACAGACAGACGTTGTGGAAAAGTACCAACAACATTGGAAAGCAACCTTTACGCAAAGCCCTACGGTGAGATATGGTAAAAGAAAAAGAGCCACCATGAGTGTCTCGTTGATGTGGGTGGAGAAAAATCGCCACAGATCATCAGATACTTAAATTAGGTACACTCTTGGTGTTGTTGTTGTTGCTGATATTATATTTTGAAAAATAAAGCCGTCCAATGGAAAACGTGAAAAGGCCATAAAATGAAATTAAAGTACGAGAATCGAGACAATATGCGACGATGGCAGTTGAATGAAAAACAAAGAGACACTAGAAACACATAGGGTAACTGCAGGTTTTTAGGTAATAAAAATCAAGACCCTACGAATTTTTTTTTTCTTAGTTTTGTTTTTTTTTCGATTACTTTGGCTTTCTTCGTATTATTTAAGGAGAATTTCTGAACGAAGAAACTTACTTCAAACTTAATTCATTTAGCTTTATTTTATGTATTCGGAATGGGGCCAAGACATTTTGGAGTAAATTATCATTAGGGTTATTCAATAATTTCAATATGCAAGTTTCCTAAGAAATGAATTCATAATGGGGATATTTCATTATTACTTTTAATCATCCATTCATCCATTGAAATTGAAATAAATTCTATACGTAGAGCACTCCTAGAGAAATTTTTGGTAGAGCTCTACCGAGTTCTTTACTTTTTGTTTACATTGAATATTAGGAAGTGATCTGTGGAGCGCTCGGAAAAAAATGTATTCAATTCAAAACGTTTGTTTTCGACAAAAAAGAGTGGCCGCTGCTGTTGTGTGTGTGGTTAAGCACTCTGCCAAATTAATAAAAATATAATTTACAGAACAAAATGTTCCATATTTTGTGATTTAAACAAATTTTAAAATTTTTATCAGTTAAATTATTATTAAATGTTTTCTTAACAAATACAATACTGGTTGTCGGGATATTTTTTTTCTTCAGAACAAATATTTCAATTGATTTGCCGTCGAATGGTATCAGTTTTTTGTTTAAAATCTTTTGGTTTTTCTGATCGCTATTCACTATAACTGGCTCCTAAAATGTATTTTCAGAATTAATTTAATTGATCTAATATTTTATTGATAAAAACCAGATTAGAACCAAGGACATTATGAACACTATTAATTTTTCTTTTGCAAATTTCCGAAACGGTAAAACATCAAATAGGTATTGCAAAAAGCAAACGAAAAATCTAAATAAAAGGTATACCAAAAAATTAATTGTTATATTGCAACTAACAATGACCTATATCATTTTTTCTACCTAGGTATGCAAAATATCAGTTCAATTTTTTGTCTCTTTAGAGACGGAAGAGAATTCTACGGAATGTGTTTACATTACAAAAAAATTGGCACGTACTTGCTCTTATGTGCTTGGCAAACTAATCTCATTGAAAGGCTAAACCTTGAAAGAATTAAGTAACATTAACGTAGAAAAAAAACATTATCTGTACTTATAAAAAGTGTCAAAATCACAACACTTAACGGTTTTTAGTATAAATGGAGTACGCCATCACACGTCTTGTATAATATCGATTTTATGAAAAAAGTATTTCGAAAATTGTAGGACGGATTTTGATAAAATCCAGTTTTTTGTTTTAGTTTTGTTTTTGAAATTTTGGTATGCAGTGTTTTAGAGTTTTTTTTAATATACATACATGTGATTATAAAATTTAAGATATTTTTTTTTATTAGTTTTAAAAATATTAGTGCAAAATGTTAGACATTTAATACCAACTATAAATCCTTTTTATTCTCAGAGTTGACTCTAAACAAATTTTAGAATTAATATGAAATTCGGTTTTTTGGTAATTTTAGTCGATTTAATGTATACTTTATCCTTATTTGAATCGTCTAACTTTAATAGCAGGAAAAGTTCATATATTATCTTCTTAATTTATACTTTATCCTGTGAGCGATTGACATTTCAAATTAATTGTAGGAATGTTTTCAGAGGAAGAATTCGACAGTTTTGAAGATTTGTATTCCTTGAAAGCTAATATTCATCAAATCGATGTTGTCCTGACTCCAAAATAATAATTGCCGTTCCGAAATGAAAAAAATTAATATTATTTTAAATTATAAATTAATTTATTGACACTTTTTTAGTTGTGTTCGTTTTCTTCACATTCTTTTCACTGGCAGTAGCTTCTGGTTTAGCAGCATTACTTTTTCTCGAGATATAACACTTTCAAGAAGCCATCAGTTTCAATGACTTTGGTTTCCACTAACTTACCACTCATTACCTCCTTTCAAATTAATCTTACGAATTGAGCTATTTTTTGGACATCAATCTTGTAAGTAGCAGGAATATTTTTTTTCGATGGCAAAAAGGGAACGAGAATTATGTACCTTCCTTCAAAGTTTTTGCGAGTGATGCAGCAACAGAATCAGATTTCAAAGAATTTTTGTTCAAATTTAATTATTTTTTTATTATTTATTATCTTCATTTCAAATTTGAGTGCGTTCGAAGGATATTTTCTCACGTTACGTTTGTCAGCTTTAGTTAGCATATTATCTAGAGTCGGTATTATTGCTTAATCGAGGGCTAACTAGAAAAAAAAGCTATTCAAAACTTTTATATGCAGAATTATTTGGCTACTTACCCCTTCTCAAATATGAAATTTGACAGAAATCTAAAAAGCCGTTACCAAGAAAGCCAAAAAAAGTTAATTGAAGGGTACCGTTAGAAGACTTATCTCCTAAATTTATTTCTGATTAAATGATAGCTAGTACCAAAAAAAAAAAATTCATAAATATTCACAAAAAACGTTGGAGCCGTTTTCGAGAAAAATAAGCTTTTCCTCAATATTATATGTGGTTATATGGCATGTACCGTTGTTTTAAGCCCTAATAATAAAATTTGAATTTCCCCTCTGAGGTAAGCGATACAAATCACACATACTAAATTTGAAGGTAATCGCTTAAGCCGGTAAGGCTGTAGCTCGTTATACATACAGACAGACGTTTTGTGTCAATCACTTTTTTAAGCTTATCTTGTTCAACATTTTATCAATTTTAAACAAGTTAAACAACCCTGACAACTAGTGTGGTTATGTATCGTAATGTAAACAAATTTTTCCATGGGGTCAATTCCCGATCTGTAAAAATATGAAATTATAAAAAAAAACTTATCATAATGAATTTATATTAATATAATATTTATTAATTAAAAATTTACAAATGTCATAAGAGAATAAAAAAATATTTACAGATTAAGACATTCTTATTTTTTTGGTACGAAATTAAAAATATCAGCTGTTTAAAAATATACTTCAAAAAGATAAACAAGTGGTTTGCTCGTTTTAAGGTTTATTATTATTATTACTATATTGTAAGGGAAGGCTTATACAGCTAAGGCACTGCGGTATCTCGATGATGCCTATTGTGCCAACTCGTATGAGATTCTAGAGCAGCTCTGTTGCTCCAACTGATACCAGAACTTTAAGATATACTGAGGGTGGAAGGTATTGATTTTTTCCAAGGGAACGATCTTATCACCAAGTGTCCGCTTTCTGAAGCAGAAGAGTGCCGAGCTTTCCCTGTGAGGATATGGGTTCAGGGCCGACAAATGGCAATGATGGTGTCAGCCCTTTCGTTATCATCGTACCACTTATGTGCCGGAGTTCATTGAGTATTAAGATAGTCACCTGGACTATGACAGGTGAAGCCAAAGCTCTTAAGGCAGCTTGGATGTCTGAGAAAATAAATGTTGTTTTACTTTTCGCGTTCGAATGACATATTATCCTCGCGCATTCGTTAATAGCGAATACCTTTGCCTGGAATATGGACGAATGAAGACCAAGGCTGACTGAGAAGTTCAAGCAATGTGATTTCCTAAAAATACCGGAACAAGTACCTGTTTCCATTTTTGAGAGATCCGCATACCAGACCAGAGCTTCACTAAAAGGGTGTGGTTTAAAGTTTTCCCAGTCTTCCCTTGGGGGATGACTATAGAGAAATTCTGTGTCAAGTACCCAAAAGCGAGGCTACAGCTGAATAATTTTGAGAGAATATGTGCTAATATATCTGTTCCCTTTTGTAACAGAGCCGGAAATATGCCATCTTCTTCTGATGCCTTAGACGGTTTCAGTGAGAAGATTGTCCATGTGATGGCATTGGTGGCTGTTTTCCTGTCTCCAGTTGTTGAGAACCTGACGGTTCGTGTTGTGGAGGTAGGTTTATGTCTGGAGATCCAAAACAGTTGATTCTGGAAAGGGGGTTATTACAAGGAGCTCTGGAGTTTCCTTCTTAATTTTTGTCTGAGTTCCGTTCTCATTGGTAAGAGTACCTATAGTGGCGGGTTTGTCAGACGCTATAACTTAATGTAGATATATATATATATGTAAATATTCCCTTCACAAATCGCTTAAATGACTCCTTTTTGGCTCTTTTTATTTTACAGTTATATTTGGTTAGAGCAATAGAGTAGGTTTGCCAGTGCCAGTCTTCATTACATTTGGCTTTATTGAAGAGTTTTCTTACTCTAGATCTTAGTTGCTTTAGATCATTGCTCCACCAGGTGGTTTATCTCTTGACTATTTTAGTTTTCAGGGGACAGTTATGCTCAAGATCAGAGATATTAGAGTGCGTGTTCCGCAAAATATTTAAGCTTATCTTTGGTGCTGATGAGAGGGATTTTGTCTTTAAGAGGGATTTCAGGTCTAAACTATATGAAGTCCTTTCTGTGTTTCTCTTAGGATGGTAGGTTAGCCAAGTTGGTCTTAATCTAGTTTAAACCGAATGTGTCTAGACACGTTGTTTAAGGTTAAAGAATACTTTATGTCGATTAAAATTAAACTAGGGCCGACTCTCGCTTTATATTTATTTTTTAGAGTAGACTCCCATTTAAAAAAAAATTTAGAGTTGGTTTAATGTTTCAAATTTTGCGCAATTAAATCCACGGTAGCTAAATCTAATTCTGTGTTAGGTTTTATTAAACGAAATTCAAATGGCCTTAAAGATCCATACCCCCTTAATCCTTATATTCCGTTATCCTTATATTGTTGTGTGATTTGGAATCCTTACTATAACATAAACTTCGAATACAATAGAAAATGTTCAAAGAAAATTTTCCAGATTTGTAATATCGAAGCTTAATTGGAACATTGAAATCCCTCCCTATCTTGGAGGTGCTAGCTAGGTGCCAGCTAATTGGACTTCATTCACTTGAAAATAGACGTAAGATCTTTTCAGTTATGTTCATAAGCGATATTTCAATCCACCATATTAAATGCCCATTTCTATTGTCCTTAATGGATCTTTATGCCTATCTCGACAACTCAGAGAACGTTGTTTTCTGCGCATACATGAACATAGAGTAAATATTGCATTAAACGAACCTATAACTCGCTGTGTCAGAGAAACAAATAGATAGCTTTGGTGTTGGGGTGAGAGAATGACTAAATTATTTTTGGTGAAATTTTTACCAACCTTGACAGAACAGCGTTCGTTCCATAGGAAGCTCGTCTCAAAAGATGCTGTCATGCATCGATAAAAAGATGGTGGGTATCGATTTAATGGTTGCACTTAAAATAAAGTGCACGACTGGGTCGCACGAACTTGCTCTAATGTGCGACAGTTGTCTTGTGACTTAAGTTTTGCGTAAAAAAAATTGCACGACTGGATCGCACGTACTAGCTCATATGTGCGGTCACATTGTAGAACAAAATTTAAGAACATTTAAATGAACACCAAAGCATTTTTTCGATTTTTGTGACTTTTGATTGTTCGAATGTAGTGCCCCGTGGCTTAGTGGTTAGTTTGTCGGACTGCTAAGCGAAAGAGCCTGGGTTCAAATGCCGCTCATAGCCACCTTTTTTTCTGGGGTACTGCCTCTTGCGAGGAATTGACAAAACCTCCAAGAGTAAAATTTGTCTCGAAAAAGTGCATCTCATGTAGCCGTTCGGACTCGGCGGTAAACTGTAGGTCCCTTCCATTCTTGCAGATTAACAACACACACACAGGAATGGTTGAGAGTATAAGTCACTAGGCCTTGGCTCCTTTTTTAAAATTTTTAAGAAAACTCAAAAAATTCTTTCATTTTTTTGTATTAGTATAAGAGTTTTCTGGGAAAAAACTAAATATGCAATAAAATTTGAGAACTAAATGTCTATCGACGAAAAAAAAATATTGAAAATCGTTCCACCAGATTTTTTAAAAAGTCGTTTCTTTTGAAAAACCTTTCGAAAAAATATTTTAAATTTTTTTTTCAGTGTGTCATTATGAGGAAATCTGTAGTTTTCATCTGGGAAAATTATTTAAAAAAATTCAATCAACCCGTTTTTAAAATATTTCGAAAACAAATTTTTTTTAGAAAATTTTAAGAAATTGAAAAAAAAAGTTTTTGAAAATTTTGAAATGCAATATTATTTGAATTATAAATGACTTCATGTGTGCAACATTTTATTGAAATCGGGATAACGGTTTACGATAAAACCGCATTTGAAAAAAATTGATTATATGGTACCGTTATAGATTAAATTTGGAAAAAAATATTCTAACTGAAAGATGTATTGTAAAAAAATAGTAAACTTTTTTTAAAAAAATGTACGGCAGGTACCGTTATATTTCGACATAGAGCAAAAATGGAAAACACCCCCCGAGGTACTACTAAATAAAAACTAAATACCAAGTTTAAAACAAATCGACCCATCCGTTTAGGCTGTAGAGGCGCGAACAGACAGAGAGACAGACGGACAGACGGACGGAATTTCCGGACCCACTTTTTTCAACTTCTATATTATCGTAATGTCATGTTTGCACGAATCCATAACTTGCATTATAGTTACGGTGACCATCGGTCCCGTATTTCCCGGGACAATCCCGTATTTAACTCGTCTGTCCCGGCAAAATTTTGAGAAAACCCCTGTCCCGTATTTTATTTTCTGTCCCGGGTTTGTCCCGTATTTCCTCATACATATTCGAATAACAAAACGTTCTATTTTTTTTAAATTTTACTTACAAATATTCATGAATTTTACATAGCCTGTTACGAATCTTTAAATCAGTGGGATGTATTAATAAACATGAAGTTTTTAGTTGAGTAGTTCTCCGAAACGTTCCTACCTGGCCAGAAATAGTATCGTCGTTATCTTTTTTCAACAAAAAGCGGAGAGATACAACTTACTATGATTGCAAAATTTTTTGACGAATTTGTTTAACTAAAATCATTCTTAACGTTACACATTACAACAAACAAAATAATAAATTGTGGCCGACAAATGGGAAGAAATTTGCATTTTTGGAAAAAAGTATAAAATTTAAAAATCTTTTCCTAATGGCCGAGTTAGGCTTGGGTCTGCCAGGTTCAAATGCTGCAGTCGAAAGCGTTTTCTCCGTAATAAAAAATATTTGGACAAATGAAAATACACAATTAAATGTGAAACTCTCGGAGCTTTGTTGAAGATAAATTAAACTATATTTTGAACTCAGAAATTTAAAGAAATATTTAACAGCAAAAGAAAAAATCATAAAAAAGTTTCTTCAGCAAAAAAATATCTTAAATAATCTCTTTGATAAAGTGTGATTTATGTTTATTTTTCATAGACTTTGTTCAAGAGAGTCTGAATTTAAAAATAAATTAAATTTTAGGTTTGTATTTTAGTTTTAGGCATTTTGTGTTATGATTTTTTATTCTTTTCTATTTAAGATTGTTTACGAAAATTATTTTTTTTTCATGGTTCAAAATTATGTCCCGTGTTTTTTTGCTCAGAGAAATATGGTCAACGTAATAATAGTACCTATAATCGCAAGTAAAAATGGCTTAAAATGAGGATTGGTTTAAATTCTATTTTTTGTTTAAACCTGTATTGTAAAATTTGAGTCACCCACTGAAAAAACCATATTTACCCTATTTCCCAAAGGCACCTTTTCTAAGGCAAAAGTTAAAAGTGAACCTTACCATCTCGTATTCCTTGGTCCCTTAGCTCGACGAAACACTATTGTGCGTAGGACTAGCCAAACTTATCCACCACGTATGTTTGTTTGTCTTTTTGTTTGCAGAAAAAAGGGCGACAATTGCCAGGTTTGGAGTGCTTATCCCTGCTCGCAGACTGAGAGTGTACACCTAATCGGGACGACATGAAAGTGTGAAACTATACCTTTATCCAGTGAATAGTGATAAATTTTCATATTAGGCTTAGAAGTTTGGGTGGAGGGTGGTAAAGGTTTACGCGGTGGCACGAAAGACGAGGCCTGCATCTACAGAGAGTTGATTGGTGTCAGCCATAAACTTTCGGCTGAGATGGAAATGAATGAAGTGGCGCCAAATGAATTCGTGTGTTGTGAAGTTGTAGGGGGCGGGCGTCTCGTGCGGTTTTTTTTTCAATGTGCGGGTGTTGGAGGTTGGATGTACCTTAGTTGGTTTTTTTTTTTTTTGTATTTAATTTTAAAGTTAAGTGCTTGGATTTGACCGAAAGGCAAAGAGGTGGTGAAATATGAGAGCCACTGGTAATGGTGGTATTGTTTTGTATTTGTTCTTTGGTTTAGACTCAAGAAAAAGAAAATTCATGACACTTGCGGTAAGGGCCAGAGCATATTAAACTTTTTTCACAGGTTGGATTGGATTGAGGCTGAGGTTTCATTTCTATGTTGCAGATAGGCAGATATGATACTTTCTTTAAAGCTCTAAGACATGTTAAAGGCCTGAACCTGGAGTTGCATTTTAGTTTAAAATATGAATAATATTTATTTAAAATACATTTGGTAATATCTGAATGAAATACAAAGGTTAATGTATTAAAGTAAATTATGAATAAAGTAACACGCATTTAAGACTATTTTATTAAGCTGTAATTAAAGAAACGGTTTGGATTAAATTAAACCTGAAACAGATGAGTTATTTGGGTCAGAAGTGAAGATAAGATCGAGTTGGCGGCGAATGTAATTCATAACTTCACTCAATAGGTAAAAGCTGGAATCAGAAAACAAAACACATTCTTTGGAGGAAATGTTCCACTGAAGAGGGCAAGGTCCTTGTGCTTCAGAAATATCTAACACTTCATCAATGGCATCAACAGCACACTGGTTAGATTGGAATGGTTGGCCAGGAAGGATGTAGAAACACACGAGGCAGAAGGACTGATATGGGAGCGATGGTTTAATGGATATGTAGTCTAGCATGTTCGAAGAGGAAGAAGAAACCAGGGACGAATCGAAGTTGTTATGGACAGCAATAAGTACGCCTCTGGACGGAGATTCAAGAAGCGACTGTTCTTCGTCGCGAAAAAAATTAAAGGACGTAGGAAACAGCTCTTGACTTTTGACGTCTTGAGAAAGTTTTTTTTTTCAGTAAGCGCACAAAAATTAGAGGGTAGAACTTGTGACTGTGACTACACGTTACACAGAGTGTATTTTTGACTTGCTAAAACATATAACTTTTCGTTTGGCGGTGTATGCACATATCGTCTGGCTTCGAGATAGGCTAAAAACATACGAATGTTGTCCAATAGTTTGATATCTATGGGTTTGTAAAAGGCATTACGCCACTAGGTGGAATCAACAAGTCTCCTGAGTTAATTTAACATTAGGTGGTAAGCGAGGATCAAAGCAGGGATGTGGAAGGGAATCTGTTGGTGGCAGTTAAGGGCTTGGGTTTAAAATATTTTGGAAGGGAAGGCCATTTCGTTGAAGCTACATCTGTCAAATTGGCTGTCATCTATTCAGTCGAAATAAGGGAGCTGATGGTGCCAAAAAGAAGAGCGCGAAGAAAATGGTAAGCTGCGAGATTTCAAGATGAAAAGGCAGTTTTTAAACGTCTTAATAACCAAAAAAAAAGAAACAAAAAAAGAATCTGTGAGTTCAAAAGTTATTCACTTAGTAAATTCCTGAAAAGTCTCACGGTAGATACTTCTACCGAATACACCTTAAGTAAAAAAGCGAAGCGCATAAAAAGACCCCAGAAACAAGACTCGCCAATAAAATAAAAAATGGTAAACAGAGACCCGAAACAAAAGGCTGATCTCTTCGCTAAATATCTCGCGAATGTCCTTAAGCCATTCCCAGCAAACACAGCTGCAGATTCCTTAAAGTTTGTTGATAGAAATGACTAATTTGAAATTCGTCGTTGTTGTCTAACAAAAAACCACCAGAGTACGATCTAATAACTGTTCAGATTTTGGAGGAAATGCCATCAATAGCGTTTATAAAACTTCAACTTATAATAAACGTATGCCTTAAACTAAGATATATGCCCCATCATTGGAAAATTGCAGAAGTCATTGTTATACCTAAACAAGGTAAGCCACCAACAGAAGTAACATCTTACAGACCAATATCGCTTATACCAATCATTACCAAAGTTTTCAAAAAACTGCTCCTGAAAAAGTTTAGCAAAATAATAGAGGAAAGAAGACTAATTCCGAGCCATCAGTTTGAATTTAGAAATAAACATTCCAAGTGTTGTTGTGTTGCGTGTTTTGGAAAAAACACTCGAAGAAAAACAAGTACCTATGTTCGGCTATATTTTTTAACGTTGCTCAAGCCTTTAAAAAGGTTTTGCACTTGGGACTTGAGTGCAAACTGCATAGGGATCTTCCCAGGCAGTTCTACAAAATACTGAAATCCTACGTTACGAACCAACTCTTTAGAGTACGGTGCGGCCAAAATTACTCAGAACTAAAGAAAATTGAAGCCGTTGTACCACAAAGAACTGTCTTAGGACCAACCTTTATATAACAAATATACAAGGGACATTCCAATGGACAACAACGCTTTCATGACCACCTTTGCTGATGATACTGCTATATTAAATATGCTACTCAAAACTTGCAATGCAGTCGATAAACTTAATTATTGGACGCAAAAATGTCGTATCAAATTAATCGAAACAAAATCGACGCATATAAATTTTACAAACAAGCGATGTTCCATTATTTATAAAGCGTATAGAAAGAAGTACCTTACTTCAATAGCGCCAAATACCTTGGAATGACTTTGGATGCACGCTGTATCACACAACAAGCGACTGCAATGTCATACCAACTCCGAGATGGAGGTCGTCTTAAATGTACGAAACAATGTTCGGAGATTTAGAAGAAACAAGTCTTATGAGCTGATGGTCTAAGAGCTATGGGAAAGTATTATAACTTTTAACTTCCCCCAATTCGATTTAAAATAAATTACACAACTGGATCGCACGTACTTGCTCTTATGTGCGGTCACAACGTCGAATAAAATTTGATAAATATAAGAAGAGCTTCAAAGTTTTTATTCGAAAAAAGTACGTAAACGAGTTTTCAGCGGAAAAAATTAAACGCCATTAGTTTTTTTTTCAGAACGTAAGAACTGTTTTTATTTATCAACTTTTGTTAAAAACAAAAAAAAGAAATAACTTAAGAATGCAAACTTGAGCACAAAAATAACCTACTTTTAAAAACAGAATTTAAAAAAAAATTTAAAAATATTAAGAATACAAAACAACAAAGTTTTCGAAAATATTTTAAATTGAAATTACATAGACTACCTACATATTCCTGAATATTTTGGTTGTAATCGGTTAACCAGTTCACGAGAAAGTCGAATAAGAAAAAGGTCCTATGGAAGGTACCGTTTTAAGCACAACATATTTTTTTTTTCACAAAAATGTAACTCTTATCTACAAAAGCACACTGATTTTTTTTTAATAAAAATTCTTGACGCCTTTTTCGAGAAAAATAAGCTTTTCCATAACGGTTACATGACAAATACCGTTAATATTTGAGCTAAAAAAAATTCAAAAAAAACCGTAGAATGTCAAAACAACTTTTATGTTCCGCATTTGAAGACGATTGGCCTAACCGTTCTGACTGTAGTCCAAAATACATACGCACAGACAGACTGAATTTCGCCAGTAACTCAAAAATGTTTATCTATCATCGTAATGTCATGTTTGATTGTTATCTCAAATTTTTTAATCTGCACGAATGTATAACTTGCTTTATGGTACCTACAGGCCGCCATTTTGGTAATCATTAGTCTGGACAGTTCATATTTGGCAGTCGTGAAGTAGACACGTGGCAAATTTATTATAGAAAAATATTTAATAAACCGTCGTGTTTTAATCGTTAAAACATTTTATCAAAATCAATCATCGATTACTGTGACGATGAGAAAAATACGTGAAATACGTGCCAACAGCACTATTTATCGTGTAGTAAGTGATTTCGAAGAAAGTGGGTCTGTAGGTGATAGGCCCAAGCATGGACCACAACGTACTGCAACATCGGCTGAAAACATTACTGCTGCTCAAGGAAGTTTTCAAAACAATTCATCAACCTCAATTCGATGCCGTGCTCAGGAGCTTGGTCAGAACTTTGCACAAGGATTTGCATTTGTTTCCATTTAAGATTCAGTTGACACAAGAGCTTCTTCCACAAGACTATTTACGGCGCCGTATATATGCCAATAGGATGTTACAGCTAGCCGATGACAACCCCGATTTTCATGAAAAAATCATAATGAGTGACCAGGTACATTTTCATTTGAATGAATATGTGAATAAACAGAATAGTTGGTTCTGGGTAATGAAAAACCCTCAAATTATTCATCAGTCACCTTTGCAGCCATTAAAAGTTACAGTCTGGTGTGCAATTTGGTCAGGTGGAATCATTGGACCTTACGTCATTGAAAATGAAAACAGAGTAACGGTATCAGTGAATGGGGAGCGATATCGTGATATGATTGAAAACTTTTTAACGCCACAACTGCATGTTTTGGGCTTGATTAACATGTGGTATCAACAAGTCAGTGCCACATCGCATACAACCAGGATTACAATGTACTGCGAGACCTGTTTCCACAACAAGTTATTTCAAGAAATGGTGATGTTGATTGGCCTCCACGGTCGCCTGATTTGACTGCTTCGGACTTATTTTTGTGGGAATATCTGAAAAGCCAGGTTTATGCAAACAAACCAGAAACGTTTGAGCAACTCAAACAAAATATTCGTGAAGAAATTAATGAAATACCGCGTGAAATGTGTGAGAATGTAATGAAAAATGTGCTCAAAAGGACTTGCATTTGTGAGACTAACAGAGGCGGACATTGACCTGGTATTGTATTCTATACATAATTGTCGACATTGAATAAATCATTTATCAATACAAGATCCTTTCTCCTTTCTTTTCATTTAATCAAAAATTAAAACAAAAAAAGTAGTATACCTTCCCGGCGGACACCCTGTATAATAGCAAGTAAAAATATATAATAAGGAAAAAATCATTTTTCGATTTTCCATTGGTCCTGATTCACCGGTAGTTTAAGTGCGGTAAGAATCCCAGAATACTCGGTACCGATTCTTACCAAGTGCCTTGTGAAGATTTCCATCGAATAGACAAAAAAAAAATATTCAGTCGCCCAAATCACCATGGACGGATATAGCGTTCAAAAACACAAAAAACAATGATAAAATTGTTTTATCAAAATGGGTGTTCTGTTCGGACAACGTTCCGCGCGCCTCGCCCATTGTACGGTCGCAATAATCGTCCTACTAAGAGGACTATTCTTAATCGCAGTGCAGTGGATAAATTTAAGTCCACTGGTTCAGTAAACAATCAACCGTTGACGAAATGCAAGATCTGCCGAAAACATCGCTGATGTCCGTGAGAGTGTGCAGAAGAATCCGAGGCAGTCGATTTCACGTCGCGGTCGCTCACAAGAACTCGGCTTTTCGCAGACCACAACTTGGCGAATTTTGCATCTTGATTTGGGCCTGCATCCGTACAAACTTCAACTGATCCAGGAGCTGAAGGTAAACGACCATGGAAAACGACGTGCGTTCGGTGAATGGGCTCTGGATCAGTTGGCATCTGACCCTAATTTTCATCGAAAAATCAACTTCAGCTATAAGGTTCATTTTTGGATGAATGAGTACGTGAACAAACAAAATTGTCGAATTTGGGACGATAATAATCCACATGAGATCCAAGAGCGTCCAATGCATCCCGATAAAGTTCCTGTTTGGTATGGATTTTGGGCCGATGCCGCATATGCTTACATTTTTTTTGAGAACGATGTTATCCAGGTCATCACTGTCAACGGCGAGCGCTATAGGTCGATGATTACCAACTTATTTTGGCCTGAATCGGATGATGTGGATAGTAACAACATCTGGTTTCAACAGGACGACGGCGCCACGTGCCACACAGCTCATACCAAATGGGACATTCTGCACGAGCGATTTGAGGGCATGGTCATTTCACTTGGAGGTGATGTGATCTGGCCAATAAGATCATGTGGTTTGACCCCAGTAAAGTTTTTCTTGTGGGGTTTTCTTAAGTCGCAGGTCTATGAAAATAGGCCACAAACCACAGTGGAACTCAAAGCCAACATAACAATTTTTCATCCTGATGATTATGAGAGTCATGGAAAATTGAAACTTCGGATGCGCGCCAACAAGAGAAGCCGCGGCGGATATTTAAGCGATGTTATATTTCGCACGTAATGGCATCGATAAGCCTTTCAAACGAATAAAAAAATTTGATGATATCTTACACACACTTTGGTCCAGTTTTGATTCTGACATTCGAAAGGACTTTTGTCAAAAATCCTTCAACATCTTAAATAAAACACTTGTATAAGTTTCACACGACACACATTTTTATATTATACTTTGAATAGTTTTAGATGATTTGTGTTTTTTTAACATACATTGTCCAACTAAATTGTTCTTTTCCGGTATTTTGGCTCAGAACCTAAAAAAAAAACTATGAAAAAAATTGTTAACACAACCACCGAACAGCTCCTAACACAACACCAAGTGGCCTGAACCGTGAGTCAACCTACCACCTTTCTCCATTGCATCGTCTCAACTCCACTAACAACATTCAGCACAAGACCGTGGCGGACTTGTCCTCCACCCAACCGACGAACGGTTTGGCTTTGCCCTACGAAACTGGTGGAACAAATACTCGTGATTCTTGATAAGAATCAGAACCAAGTTCAATTCAATTGGCATCGAAGTTTTTTCTTGCTTCAGTTGTTGTTCTTTATCCCTTTGCTTTGTCGCCTCTATGTGCTTCCTTGTACCGACGAAGGTGGCATGCCCTTGCCTATGCAGATTTTGTATCTTCCGCTGTCCCAGTTCTTGCTAGAAAAATCCAATGAATTCTCTCTGCGCCAAGGATTTGAAAGAATTATGTTGCAGCAATTTGTTGCATCTCCCGGAGGATTCGCTCGCCTAAGATGACGATGATGATGATGAATTCCTTTCGAGTGTGAACAATTTTTCTGCGTCTCACTTCCTAATCAGGTGCAAGATGTCATACCTGACAAGAGCATTGAAATTCCTTCGACGGCAATACGCTAGGCGGTCGGTCATTGTCTCTAATTGGCTGCGATAGATTTCAAGATCTTCGAGTAGCGCAGAACACCTGAATGCTGCAATAATATACAAACAGATGGTCTTCGTCGCGGCGCGCGGCGGAAAGCCTATGAACTCTCATGGGAGCATATCGCACGTCCCCTATCGGGAAAGTTGCAACCAAAACAACAACAACATGGTGTTCAGACTTTAGTAAATCGGTAAAGGGAAGTGACTTCGAGTACACCTTTCAGCTTCCATTGAGTGTGGTGACCATGGCCATGGTCATTGGCCAAGTGCGGACGACAATAACGACAACTTAGCTGGAAAATTATCAGATGATTTGTTAAAGCAGTTTGCTAATGGTCATTTAGGTGATATTTTCCGCACTGGTGGGTTTTCATGTGTGCCCGGGCGATATGATCCTGGTTATTAATTCTTTTGCGCCAGTGCATGGTGCAACTGAGCATCTATAGTAGGTAGTTGACAATTTTGCTGTCTTAAGAAGACTCCTGCACTTTGTGTGCTTACAAGATGATCATCGACAGGCTAAACACGACCAATTAGGTGGTTTATGGTGAACATAGTGTTCTCTTCCGCTTCAGTGCGACTGTTGCTTGTGCTGTGTTGTAAGCTGTGTAAAGATGAGAGATTATGGATTTCCAGAATAAATCCTCACGCATTGGGATAATTAAACCAATTTTTTTGGATACTCCATTCCTGAAACAAGCATCAAGTTGTTTATAAAGACTGTTATGGAGGAATGTTATGACATCATTAAGCCTGCTCCTATAATATGAGACACCATATGAACACATATGCCATTAGCCTGTTCCCTGAATCCATGTCCACCATTTATAACACTCATAGATCGCCCAACAAACCCATTTGCGTCGCGCGCCAGCAATCCCTGCTAAACGAATAATCGCAGATCTTAATAAATCATTTAATATTTGCCGATAAAATTAATCAATGGCCACACTTTATAACCCAATGCCGATTGATAGGCTGGTCGCGCGAGTACCCATTAAATAATAATTCCTGATATCGACTCTTGGCGGCAGCAGCGGCGCTATAGTCTCGTTCCAGTAAAGGCTTTCATAAAAAAGTCCAGATTATTAACCAAAAAAAAAAGTTTACCTATTGCTATATTTGCAAAAAAAAAAAAACAAACAGTGCCTGGGAGCAGTCCATACTTGACTAGAAGTGCCCACTTTAAATGTCTGGACAGGACTTCCAACAGGTCCGACAGTTGGCGGAGAGCAAGCGAGAACGCACTGCAATCTATATCTTTTGGTTTAACTAGTTATTGGCTCTGGAGGGTGATGGCGGTGAGTCGGGCGTTAACGAGTTTGCACCTCATGCTCAAATGGCCTAAAGAGATGGCTACGGACTAGAAACCATTGTTTTTTTTTCTTCTGTCCTATGTGTATCTGAAGCTTTGGTCCAATTCAGAGATAATGTATGATGCAGAATGACATATGGGACGGGTATCCTGAAAATGGTTGATTTTTAACTCTGGTTCGGGGTGTCATTAGTTTTGAGAGTGCTCGGTTTGCAGGGTGTACTCTGCGATAAGTGTTAACATTCTCAGGCATAAGTGCGCATTTTGTTTATTTTTGCCGATTATGTTGGTTGAATTATTTATGGTGATGATAAATATTATAAACTGAGATTATATCGAAATATAGGAATGGAATGATGTAAGATGTAACCCAATGATTTAGATAAGAGGTAAGCTTGGTGGACGGTCTTTTTTTTTTTTTTGATTTGGAAAACAGTGCAGCGAGCGAACCCACAATCTATTTTTCTGAAGCTTTTTTGTTTGTGTCCAAGCCATTACAGTATGTTTATGCCTTTCTTAGCTAAAATACTTCTTTGCTTTTCTGACTAGTGGAAGTCTTTTTTTGCATAGTGGGCAGAAACTTTAATTTGTTTTAAGCTTCCAGGACTTCCTCAGACATGACATTACGATGATAGGGAAGTCGAAAAAAAGTGGGACGGAAAATTCTGTCTTTCTGTCCGTATCGATTCCTACAGCCTAAATGGTTGGGTCGATCTACTTCAAACTTGGTTTACAGTATTATTATGGGGTTCTACAGAGGGGATTTTGGAAGTAGCATTCTAGCTTTAAAACTAACGATACCTGCCATATGATTTTTAATGAAAAACTTGTTTTTTTTTTTAAAACGGCTACTATGATTTTGATAAAACGGTTGGTTTTTTCTATGCAAAATCTTTATTTTTGTTTGAATGTTTTTTTTTCGGGAAAAGTCTTATAAAGCAATTTCACCAAAATCCATCAAATAGTTAAGAAGAAAGCTGATCTGAAAAAAAACGGTCATATGGGAGGTATATGAAAGTTTTTTTCAGATCAGCTTTCTTCTTAACTATTTGATGGATTTTGATGAAATTTTCAAAATAAGTAATATTGCATATTAAAATGTTCCAAAACATTTTGTTTTTAATTTATAATAATTTTTAAAAAACTTTTTTTTTATTTTTTGAATATGTATTTTGAAAATTAATCAATAGATTTTTTTTTTAAATTTTTACTTGCGATTATAGCTACTATAATGCAAGTTATGCATTCGTGTTGATTAAAAATTTTGAGATAACAATCAAACATGACATTACGATAATAGAGAAACATATTTGAGTTACTGGCAAAATTCTATCCGTTTGTCTGTCTGTCTGTACGGATGTATTTTGGACTGCAGCCTAAACAGTTGGGCCAATCGTCTTTAAATGTTGAACTCAAAGTTATTTTGACATTCTACAGAGGAGTTTTTTCAATTTTTACTTGCGATTATAGGTACTATAATGCAAGTTATCCATTCGTGCAGATTAAAAATTTTGAGATAACAATCAAACATGACATTACGATGATAGAGAAACATATTTGAGTTACTGGCAAAATTCTATCCGTCTGTCTGTCTGTCTGTACGGATGTATTTTGGACTGCAGCCTAAACGGTTGGGCCAATCGTCTTCAACATCACTACGATTTTACCTTGGTACTAGCTATTACAATATTTCACCCCGCAGCTAAGTCAATTGGGCTGAATCCGCTATCGGAGATGGTGTCGTGCAAGCTGTGTTTTCTGACTGTACCACCAAAGATATCTTCTCTCACTATAGCTTGGTGTTAAAGTGCCCTAAGACATAATGACATAGCTAGGGCTCATATGTTTTGTCCAGAAACTCAAAATCCATTTCTTTTTCTCTATTGGGGCATGCGCGCATATAAGTATTATTTTGGCAAATTTATCCTTGATGCGGATTGTCATGACGCGCTCGTTGACACATTTGTAACCCAAAACCTGCCTCCAAGGACAAACCCACATCCAAGTAAGCGTTGTTTTTGTTGGTGCCATGAAATAAAGTCCAATGCAAAAAAGTCCAAAACTAAAAGTTGGACTTTATTGCAATAACATCCAAACAGACAAAATATTAAAAAAAGGCTTAGCTTAAGTTGAAATAAAAAAAAACATTGCTATTTACCGTTTTTAATTGAGTTGATTAATAAACAGAACTTATGTCTCTTAGCTTACAAGCCGGAAAGGGGGGTGACCTTGACTTATGTCGTTTTTAGAATCATTCTGAACATGTCTACGTAATTTAAAAAAAAAATAAATGTTTCAAGGTCAAATCCCTCCCCCCACCGACCTCTCAAGTAGTAAGTTAATAGACATAATTACTCATTTTTTTGTTACCTTGTTATGCTTGTGCAATTGGTTATATATGCTTGATGGTTTTTTCGTCAATTTGGTGTTTTCCAAGCCAAATTCGAATGAAATTCCGAATTTATTCAACAAACCAGACTTTCTTCAATGTAATATCTTTAGGTTAGGAGCATCCAAAGTACAACGAACAACAAGCAACTTATTTTCCAAAACTTCAAATCAAAATAAAAAGATTTCAAAAGGATTACTCTGAGCCCTGAGGGAACTACGCAATCAGAAAAATATATCAGAACCGACAAATTAAAGGCAGCAATGCAACTCATCCCGATTCCGATTTAGCAAAAGTAATTACAAATTCCTTTTTGGTCTTCCCAAAGTTGTTTCAAAGCCATTGCCGTGCGCTTTTCATTCCGACCAACTTCTCACCCGCAGAGTAGCCTGCGTCCAGGTGATGACTTATCACCGCGAAACAATCTCCTTCAACAGGTGAATATAACGAACTTGAAACTCCTCCGGCTACTGCACTATCTGTCTGTCTGAGTCTACTGATCACCTCATACCTGGACTGGGTTTTTCGATTGCCCTAACTTATATAGCTATACTTACTTTAAGGCTTGCCCGCATAAGTTCTCTTTCTGATTGTTATTCCTATTTATGGCCAGTTATCCATTCTATCCTCTCCTGAGCATCCATTGAACCTGTCGCAACCGAATCTGCATACCGCCCATTATACCGACGGATGACGACGACGCGACGAGGAAAACAACGATTTGGAACCAGAATAAAAAATAAAAAATATAATCCTTGTCCATAATATTCTGCTTAGCTCGGCCAAGAGACCTTGATCTTCAACCAACCTGGTCAAGATCACTCATGGAGAATATGCATACAGCATACACTCGATTCTGCCGGCCACCGAAACGAGAATCTCGGCGAATTATTTTATGCAAAACAGGATGAGGGACATACAGATGGATACAGGTTGCTGCTTAACTCGCTGTTACACGGCCCAGATGACATTGTTTGGCCGGAATTGCGTTCCTCTCGAGATGTGGGTTGTAGCCAAATTAGTGGATTTACATGTCTAACAATGCTGTGCGCAACAGCCATTGCCAATAGTGCGCTCCTCTCTGGCAGTAGACCGACCTGCACTTTGACTATGGGATAACGAAGGGCTGAGTGTGGGTCTTCTGCCTTTGGCGTTTGAACCAACAAAGGGATTTATTTCTGTTCTTAGGATTGGTTTTGCATAATGCATGTGGGGATTTTTGAGTTTTAAGGTTCAACTTGTGTTTCGAATGTTAAAATGTAAATTAAATTAAGGCTTTCGATCCATAGACGTTTGGTGAGGAATTTCATCATGGATTGTCGGCCAGGCCATAAACGCACAACAAAGGACCACGTAGCAAATGAGGGAATTTGCATCCTTTCAATCAGATATTTGTAGACTGTCTGGGACTTTCGTTATCGGTTTGTTGTGATTGATGGAAGTGCTTGGCAAATACAGTCTTGTTTAAAGAAGTTCTGAAAACTGCTGCCACTTAATTGGGTTTTAATTATTTCTTTAGTATCGGTGATCTTAGTTCTAAAATGTATTTACTGACATCCAGGTAAAAACCGATGTATGGTTATTTATTGTTTGGGATTAAGTTGAACCTCAACTATCGCCTCCTAAGCCTCTCCAACAATTTTTCAATTACACCGAATAGTCTAGGTACCACTGCTCCAGATATCCAAAATGACACATTTAAGTCACTTCAGCTGTTGCAAGAATGGTATCCCTTTCAAAACAAAATGCCGAATTGCATAACACACCGCAAAAAGGTTAGAAATACATTTCGTTTTAAACAAACTGTCGACGTCACAAAATTTAACAAACGTGCCACAGTTGTCGAACTCCTAAGGTACCGGGTGTTTACATTTGTGAAAAGTGTACCAAATCAAAATTCAAAATCTACAAATCGGAGACAGTGGACCACAAATTAAAATAAAACAACCAAAAATATATGAACAAGGACACCACCAACAACTATACGAACCCCACAGCACAGCCCCAAATAGAAAAGAGCTCAAAAAAAACTTCAACATGTTACAATTGCGGAAAAGTCTAAAAAACCGAACATAAGTCGACAAGCCCCAGACAGCTTTGTTAAACCAATTGGCAACACAGGTAATAATAAGTTACCCACCTGTGTCTATTGCACGCGAGTGTGTGTGTGTGTGTGTGTGGCGCTGTTTTCAATTAATCGACGACATTAAGCACCATGACTTCCCAAATCAATAGCTCGGCATCTAAGGCTACAGTCGGGGGCTGTACGATTTGGATCAAGCGCAGTTAAAAGTAATATCAGCAGTTTTTTCTTAATTCTGTGGTATTTTGTATCTTTTTTTCGAATTCGCATTTGAATTTTTAAATTTTTTTTACATGCACTAAGTGTTTAGAAAACATGTCAATTGGTTCACTGGTGATGATAAAATCGCAGATAAAAATTCAGAGATATTTAAATTGTTTAATAAAATTTATGAATTTACAAAAAACAAATGAACTATTGTTGTTATTGTGCAATCAGAAAGAGCCAAAATCATAGTGCGCGGAGGCGAATGTATAAAATACATCCCTTATATCTACAGTTTATTATTATAATGAACTGTTCATTATTTGAAGTAGATGTTCATTATGAATTATTTTGTATTTAAACACATAAAAATGTTAATTATTTCAAAAGAGGTTTTACTATTTGTTCAATATTTTATTTAATGTTGTTCAAACAAAATCGAAAAACTTACCAAACCTAAATTCTTTCAACAAAATTATAACGCGACCGTGCCCTAATTTAGTGAATAGAAAAAAATGGATAATGTAATGCAAATCTTTAATTTCAGAATACTCCTTACATCATTCTCTTAATCGGAACACACCTAATGTGAAAATCGAACATTCTGATCATGAATATATATATAAATGGTTATGTATATGTATATTTTATAAATGGTTTTTGGTTTAACTTTTTTAAATTCAATAATACAAGCAACAGTACGAAGTTTTGCAATAAAAATATAGTAATAAACAATTTGGCACAAGTAAACCTTGGTTGTCATTTATTATTGTATATTTTTTGATATTCATACATTTTTATTGTTAAGAGGTGTCACTTGCCCTTCTGCTTCTACCAATGTACCTCTTTGCATGCATGTTTCCATATTTGACTGCTCGTTTACCTTAGGCGCTAATTTGGATACAACGTGAAATTGGCTCTAGCAGTCCATATCTTAGGTCCATTCAGATAATTATCGGCTTTTCAAAATTGTATGGACAGATGGGTAGATGAAAATTTGAAAACAATTTATAAAAAAGGAAAAAAAAATGAAAAAAAAAAGATTTCAAGAATTGCAAAATTTGCCTTGTGTTTTGTATTTGAAAAACAGAGATTTTTTTTTTAGAAAAAAAGAAAATCAAATTTTATTACTAAATTTAACATTTAAATTCAAGTTCAGAGAATATTTTAAACAACATTTGAAGTAACTAACGCAAAGACTGATTTTTCTGTTATAATTTTTGTTGTTATTCAAAAAAAATGGGTTTAAACTTTTTTGTCCTATCGTTCGTTAATTGGAATTCTAAAATATGGTCACCATACTTTTATCGCCCCGAAAAGTCCATGGAGAATGTTTTACTTCATTCCATCGTTTGAAAAGTTTTATGATGAAGTCTTACGAATATTTTCGAATGGAGAAAGGACAATTGAAATATATTTTATATAAAATCCATGATAAGATAAAGCCCAAGAACAACCTTATACTACGTTTTCATTACAGTCGAAATTAGCTCATTTTGCAGAAAAGTGTTTTCATCTAAGTTTGTTAATTTTCGCAAGTTTAAGAATCTTGAAAATTAAAAATTGAGATAAAAGTCAAACATTATATAACGATCATAGAGTAGCCTAAGAAAGTTGGTGAAAAGATATGTCTGTCTGCCAGTCTATTATTTCTACGTAAATGTTAATTGTTTTCTTTCCAATATCTAGCCTTCCACTGTGATTATGCACATGAAGCAAGTACGTGCGAACCAGTAAGAGGGCACTTACTTTTTTTTTTTATTTTTATAATGTCAACTTTGACGTTTGTTATAGAACCTTGTTCAATTGTGATTCAATTGTTTTCAAATAAGGTGTGTTCAACTTTACATTTGATAAATTGCAACCTAATTTCGTCGAAATTAGGTGGAAATGAGATAATTTCAAAATGTAATTTGGTATCGGAAATGAGATGATTTGGAATCAAATTTGGAAATTTGATACGAAATTAGCTCATTTGCCCTAATGAAAACGTAGTATTATTCGAAATGCAAAATACTTTATCAGTTGAAAAGAGAAACTTTGCCTAACGCTACGGTAAGTAATACAATGTTTATATTTTTTTAATGAACACTTTTATTATTAACTAGCTGTTACCCGCGATTTCGTCCGCCTGAAACAAATCGTTCTTAAATAATAATTTTTAAAAAATAAGCAAACCCAGCGCCCCCTGCTGGTAATTCAAGTAGCTTTATACAATCCTTTCAAAATGAGCTCCCTGCCTGTGAAAGTTCCGTCAAAATCGGTCTATAAATACAATGTTTCGAAAAAAAGACACCAGCGCCACCTATTGAGTAATTCAAGTAGCTTTATACATTCCTTTAAAAATGAGCTCCCTGCCTGTGAAGGTCCCGTTAAAAACGGTCTATAAATATTTTTTTTCGAAAAACCACACCAGCGTCACCTAGTGAGTAATTAACATAGCCTAAGTTCAGCTGTGAAAGGATCTTACATGAGCATGGCATCTAGTCCGAATGATTGGGAACGTATTGCGGTGAAATAAAAAAAAAAATATCTTTCCCAATTATTTAGGAGTAGTGGACGGAAAACATTAAAGGTGTTTTTTTAGACGTGTGGTTTTCAAGAAAAAATAAAACGCATATATCAGTCTATGTAATGGCCAAGAATTTAGCTTTATTATTAAGATAAGTATTTGCCATTATGTTTTAAAAATGGTTTTGGGCAAGTGGCCGCCGCGGCGGGCTCGAATAAATTATAGCCTAATTTTCGACCACTTTTTGCAGCAATTGAGGCCGAATGTTAGCAATAACGCGGCGAATGTTGTCAGTCTATACATGTTAAAATGCCCAACTAAACTGAGCATAAGTGACAACTTTCAAAAAGACCGCCAGTTAAAATTGTGGTACCAACTTAAAGTTCTATACCTGTAAAAAAAAACACTAAAAACAATTCCAATTTCCGATGACTTTTTCCACCATTTGTGGCCGTATATCGGCTATTTCTATTTATGTTAAAATTCCAAATCAAACTCCGGATAAATCAAGTGACAAGTGCTGTCTGTCTGTCTGTACGGATGTATTTTGAACTGTTACCTAAACGGTTGGGCCAATCGTTTTTAAATTTAAAACTTAAGGTTTTCTCAATTTTTTTAGCTCAAAAATTAACGCTACCTGCCATATAACCGTTATGTAAAAGGTTATTTTTCTCGAAAACGGTTTAAGAATTTTAATGAAAAAAAATCAGTGTACTATACTTACTGTAGGTAAGCATTATATTTTGGTGAACAAAAAAATTAATATGGTGGGCTAAAAACGTACCTCCCATAGGACCGGTTTTTTCTTCGACTTTCTCGAAAACTGGTAATCCGATTTCTATCAAAATTGATATTCGAGAAGATGTAGGTAGCCTAATTTCGCATACATTTGTTTCACAAACTTTTTTTTGTATCTTTAATAATATCTACCTGGTTTTAATTTTTTTTTGAAAAATCAATATTTTGAAAACGGGTAAGCGAATTTATTTTTTACATTTCTTAAAGAAATAAAATGATGTTTAAATTATTTCACTCAATACAATTTAACGTACTTTATTCGAACAATCAAAAGTCACAAAAATCGAATAAATAAAATTCTTAAATTTAATTCTACAATGTGACCGCACATATGAGCAAGTACGTGTGATCCAGTCGTGGAAGCCTTGTATATAGACCCTATAGTAGTATCATGAGCCAGCTTCTGGTTAAGCGAGGTAGAGCCGCAACGTCGCTGTAAAAGCTTTTTCTGTCAACACGATATACATTTGTTTGGGTTTTGGAGAGTAGAACGAAATATAATAATGAAACAGTATGTTGTATGGTTTGTTTGAAAAAAGTTAGAACGAGTACAAGAATAGGCAGAAATAATGAGTAATAAAAAGTTTAGTAGACCATATGGTATGGCAGAGTAAGGGAAACAAAAATTAATGGATTTCCTTTTGATTTTTCGTAAACAAACCAAGATTGTGCGTCTTCAATTATTTTCGGATTTTGCATTTTTAAAGAAATTTTGTTATATCTGTATTTTCTGTACCAATGTTGCCATATTCGGATTCGTCTATTTAAAGTTTTAATATAAATATTGTTCAATCTCGACCGTTAGTTAAATAAAAAACTGGTGCCAGTTGGTACTATGTTGTTGGTACAATAGTATTTTGGTACTAGATTTTTAGCACTTAGTACTAGAATTAAGTAGTATCGTAGTTTTGGTACTATACTTAGTACTAGATTTAGTACTTAGTAGTATATTTAGTAGTAGTAGTTAGTAGATTAAGTACTATATTTAGTAGTTAGTAGTAGATTAAGTACTATATTTAGTAGTTAGTAGTAGATTTAGTACAAGATATTTGACGTGATAAGTAAAGATACTCTAAAGCAATAACATAGGTACAAATATCTGCAAACAATGTGTTTTATTTGTAAAATAAATAACTAGGTAGGTACTTCAACTAATTAAATTATTTGCAGACTTAAAAAAATTGATATAATAATCAAACATGGTAACCATTCAAAATTGACCACAAAAAAAACCAAACCAAATATACAAAGCTGGAAGTTAATTTTCACTCTTAAGCCTTTTTCTGAAATGACCTGTTGCGCGACACTTTAAAAAAAAAGCTTCCATACATTTTTTTCTGTCCACATTTTCAATTGAGCTGAGGAACCGCTGGTCAAACCGTTCGTTGATAGCAGCCTCAGCTTTTCTCTATTTTGCTTTATTTGTAATGCTTTGGGAGCTTGAAGAAAGCATTCATTGTTGTCGCAGTTGTAATCGTCAATAAACTCCTCTAAGCTAAATTAGTCAGGACATTCAGTTCCTCTTCCTCGCTGTAGTTGCCGCAGCCACTAAAGACCAAATACAATAGAAGTAGCACATATCTTCGTATCATGAGCTTAAATTCATTAAAAAAAAATTACACAAAACTTACTCAGTACGAATAGGAACCCTTACGTAAGATAGGTATAAGAAAACTTGAGCTATGAAAATGAACCCAGTTCACACTGTCTGTGGAACCTGAACTACTGGAAGTAAGAACATCTTCTTCGATTTTGAAGTAAATCCGGAATGAGTTTCTCAATGATCTCCATTTTTTGGCATTCTCCAACTGCAAGTTTTAGTAAAATATAAAGTTCTTGCAATTACATACATAATGTATCCTACTTATATGTATATTATAAATGTGCATGTTTGTATGTTCGAATGTTTGGATGTTTCTTCCCTTATCACGTCTCAACGGCTAAACGGATTTGGATGAAATTTGGTATGCAGATGGATAATGTGCTAGATTGAGATATAGGCTACCTTTTATCCCGAACAAATATTTGGTTCCTTTGGGAGAAAAACTGAAAACTCTTTTACGTACTTGTTTCGAACAATCAAAAGCCACAAAGATCGAATAAATAAGTACTTTGATGTTCCCTTTATGTTTTTTAAATTTTATTCAACGATATGACCGCACATAAGAGCCAGTACGTGGGATCCATTCGTGTAATTTATTTACTTTGGGAAAGGGTGGTCTATTTTCCCGCATTTAAGCGGTTAGGGCATTTTTCTGAAAAAAAACACGTAAAATGAAAAAAAAATGCTTTTATCTGTCTACTAAAATCCGTTATTATTTCTTGTGGCCTGAGTTATCGTACTCTTGCTTTTGGCAAATGCAAAAAAAAAAAATGAAAATAAGATTTGTTTAAAATTTGTATTGTTATGAAAAACATATGAAAAAAAAAATTTCAAAACAAAATATTTTACTGGAAAATACAAAACTGCATCATCATTCCCGTCTGCGACTGTTTTATCCCCTTTCACCTGCCACCCCTCCTTTACAGATGCCTCCTTCGCTTAAAAACAAAATTCGCCCAATAAATCGTAATTAATTAATGTCTCGGAATCAGCGGCAGTGTCGGCTTCCGAGATTTGGGCTAATCACAGATTTAGAAAACCCGCGCGTGTTTCCGCACTACCTGCCTATATTACTTCTCCTACTGTAGCTGTGGCACACATTCAACCTGTTGAACTGATATCGCATCGTTGCAATCAGTAACACAGAAAGAACCTCGCACTGGAGCAAATGCGGAGTAAAAAAAAGACAAAACTGTAACGGCAGCTTACAGCATCCTGAGTCAGGATAACACCAAAAAATGTCTGTTCGTCTGTCTGTTTGTCTATTTATCCAGAGATACAGCAACAAGTCATGTTGCAATCGAATGTATACTCAGTGTTTGTGATTTGTAGTGTGAGGCTTTTGGGCAGATTTTTTACGTCCCGATAGTTGCCCTGGAATTGGAAATTAGATTCTCGCGGGTGTATCTACTATAAGTTTCCACAAACAGGTAAAAAGTAGATCTTTTTCGTGTTGGCTTTAAATGTATCGTACAGGTGGATGTGTGGTAATTATTTCGCGTTTTAATTAATTTCCTTATCTTAGTGGGGCTTGCGGCGCCGCGCCGCTGTGTTAGAGCCTCCATCACCATCATAGCTGGTACACTGGGTCAGTAGTTTTTAACACCATTTCAGGGCGGGGGTTCAAATGAGTCAGGGTTGTGAATTTTTATTTCCCCGACACAGTAAATCGTGATTTTGAAAGTTGAAATTTTCTGCATATGTTTTTCCGACTTTGTACAAGTTTGGTACTAATCACGAGCCAAAAGGTGGTGTGTGTTGCAAGGCGTCGTCTGTTGCAAAAATGCTGAGTGTTAACGCTGAACTTGTTTACATTACAATGTGACCTCTTAGGCCTCAATAGTTAAAAAAAAGTAATTCAAATATATCTTTGGATTTTTAGTTTGCAGACCTAAATCGAATATCAAGTGATCCTATATCCAAAGATTGTATAAGATTGGAAAGGCAGTAAAACAGAGTTCTTTTGAGGGTTCGCTTTATGAACTTTTAATACGTGAGGCCTTGAGCCATGTACGGTTGTACCTGTTGTTTGAAGTCTCCGTTTGACCATTTAAAGACAACAGGTTGACAGGGCTAAGACATTTATTAATGTCCCCACGACGTGGTTCACTAATACTCCTCGTTCTTGGTCGCATAACATCGTCCCAAGTGCGGAAACCAACCACCAAAATCAACGGTGGCAGTCGGTGTACACAACGGTAGATGCAATGCATCACAACAACAACAAAAAAAGAATCAAAATTGTAATATTATTAACTGGTGTATCATTTGATTATTATAATAAAGTTAACCAGCCCAAATGCTAGGAGCGACAAAGAGGTGCTCTTTGGAGACAACATAACGACACAACGACGTCGTCAACAAATCGTGACTCCTACATTTTAACCCTTAACCCGGTTTGGTTAAGCGACCGCCGCTGTGTACTTAAAGGAAAGCTTATAAAGACTCAAAAAGCGTCCAGATCCAGCATCAGCTCAGCGGTGGTAGAAGCATTATAGAAGCAAACTTCCAGGTGAAGCTGTAGCTACAACACAGTACGTCTTCGTTGACTCCGTCTCAATGAGTCTGTGGTACACAGACACTTCTTCTGCTTTTGGCCCGGTGCGGTGGTGTGCTTGCTCAATTATTTATTATCCATGACAGTAAATTCTTGGCTGTCCATATGACAATAAATCAAAAATTTTGAATTCAATGAAAATCATTGAAAAAAAACTTTTTTGTTTTTTTGATTTTTTGAAATACACGAACATTTAGTACTTTTTCTCATATTTTCTTGGAACTTGGTTTTGTGCATTTTTTGGGGATTTAAGGGAACCCACACGACCTAGCGGCGCATATCTCTCGCCATTATGGCCGAAATTCGTGTGCGAAACTTTTCGGTTCCGTTTTGGGGGAGGAAGAGATACATTGAGCCACTTGGATGGTTAAAAGTGAAAGGCTCTGTTGTAGGTGGATTTTTATTTTCTTGGACTTTTGAAGGCACTCTTATGTGGAAACATGTTTATTTTTTTTTCCGAAGAAAAGGATATGAATAAATGATTTCAATAGTGAACTCTTCACGCTTCTTCAATTTGTTTTGACACTTTGATGTGGGCATTGTTTGCAAAAACATCCATCTTCATTGGCTGAGGATTCAGTTGGTAAAACTTTATTATTCATAATGTTGGCGGTCGTTATTAATCTTTGGTTTAAACTATGGACTTGTTATCAAGAAATAAGAGAAATCAGTGATATTTGTCCCTTTGAAGCATCTTAAGAAACATGAGATTTATCGTTCCAACAGAGGTCGGCGTTGACACACATACCGAGTACTGAGAGCTTTTCGGTTTCTTCGATGCAAGTGCCATTCATGGTAATGGCATTGGGGGTATGTTAAGCTTTAACGACAGAAGAAAGCATTGAATTTTCGAAGCATTAAACTCCACACGATTCCTATTACCCCATTTGACAATTCTGTATAAATCGGAGTTTAATGAGCTTGACATACGGTACCATTGCAATCGTAAGTCCGAAGGTGAAGGACGTGAATTATCGAAAGAATATAAAAAAAAGCTGAGGGTGGAGTCGTCAGCAAAACAGTTAAGTGGATTAAAAGTAATAGACAGAAAATCATTTATAAAAATGAGGAAAAGAGTCGGAGACAGAACAGAGCCCTGGGGCACACCAGCATTTATTTTGTGGGAATCAGACTTAAATCCGGCCAATACAACTTGTATTGAACGGTCCAGAAGTTTATAATCAAACGAACAAGAGTATAATCTATCCCAAAAGCACGCACACTCGATACAAGAACTTCACGCCAAACTCTATCAAATGCCTTGGAAATATTAAGCTCAATAATCATACTTTCACCAAAGCGATGTAAGGATGAATTATTCCACTGTTCGATGAGATATGCCATCAGATCACCAGTAGAACGATTACTGCGAAAGCCATTCTGACGGTCATGGAGCAGCTTTCATATATTCTTTAAGCTGACGGTTAATCATCGTTCTTATGGCCTTAGAAAGAAGGGACTTGATTGGACGGTAGAAGGAGGTCGTGGATTGGTCACCTTTCTCAGGGAAAGCCTGGACAAATGCTGTTGGCTATCTTCTAGGAAAGATTCCAGAAGAGTAGGAGCGATGAAAAAGCTTACACAGTGGCTTTGCCAGTGTGGAAGAACACGTCTTCAGAAGAATCAGGAGTATACGAACCGGGCTAGACGATTTATGTATCTCGAGATTTTTGAAAACTCTTGCTACTGTACGAGTGCGGACAAAATTTGTTCCCATGGAAAAATTTATATTCTTAAGTACAGGAAAGGCGAGGCAGCGTGGAGCTTGAAGCGAAATGAGCGGCGAGCTCATTCATTTTTCGAGAAAAATCGAACCGGGTAAAGTGTTCCACATTCATGCAGTGCGGGTAAGGAATAAGCCTCTATATTAAAAGTGCATACAAAAAAACCTAAACATTTCGATTTTTGGCGATGTCAAATATGTGTTCGTTTGAGGAAAGAATCTGGTTTGTGATACATACATACCAAAGGCATGGGGGTAGGTTACGGATTAACGACAGAAGTGAGTATGTATATTACCAATGTACAATACTCGCTGGCAAAACTAGGTTTCATAAGTGGCAAAAAGCTATTCTCTACTGATGGACACCATTTGCTTGTTGTTGTTATCTATGTAAATTAAATTAAAACGCCGCACAGTGGAGCAATTTTTATTAATAATAAATAAATTTATCGGCGCAATAGCTCCTTAAGGAGCCAAGGCCTAGTGACTTATACTCTCAACCATTCCTGTGCGTGTGTAATAGTTAATCTGCAAGAATAGAACGGAACTTCCAGTTTACCTCCGAGTCCGAACGGCTACATGAGATGCACTGTTTCGAGACAAATTTTACTCTTTACCCAGGCTCATTCGCTTAGCAGTCCGCACACTAAACACTAAGCCACGGGGCACTAGTCTTTTTTATTGAAAACCGGAAAAAAGTCCATAAAAACTGAACAACTTAACCAATTTGGATGAAATTTACAGGAATGAAAGTTATTTTGGAAAGAAAGAACCACAGTAAATTTTCACCTACTGCAGTGCCCACTAAAAAAAATTCGTCAAAATTGATAAAAATCCAGGTTTTGTTCCAAAAAAAGGTTAATGATGGTGATTTTTTTAAAGGAAAAAGTCCATTAAATTTTTTCACAACCACTTTTTGGGCGTTAACGCACATATTTGAAGTAAAGGACACTAAAACCTTTGAATTAAATTTTATTTAAAAAAAAAACCACAAAAAAACATCAACGAACAACTAGCAATAGTTGTTGTTGTTACAATATTTTTTTAAAAATGGAGTACAGCATCTCACGTCTTAAATATCATTGAATTTATAAGAAAAGTATTTTGAAAATTGTTTTTTGAAAAAATATTTTATCTTAAAATTGTGGTATGAAGTTCCTCAGAGTAAATTAATATACTGCTGATCATAAAATTTAATATAATTTTTTTAACACTTGTAAGAAATATTGAATTTTTAAAAACTAATTTTAAATACAAAAATTCCATTATTTAAAATATTTGTATGCCGAATTAATTTTGCTTTGTAAATCTTTTCAAATATAAAATTTTATTGAAATCCAATTGGCCGTTACCGAGAACGCCAAGAATTAAAAAAACCGTTATATGATTAATACATTTTTCCCGTAAATTAGTTTTTTTTTATAAAATGATAGCTTATCCTACAAAAATATCTCAACAATTTTCATCAAAATCGTTGGAGCCGTTTTCGAAAAAAAAAGGTTTAGCGGTTATATGGCAAGTACCGTTATTTTTAGGCCTAAAAATTGAATTTCAATTTCCCTCTGAGGAATGACAAAAGAACCACACATACTAAATTTGAAAGTAATAAAGTGATTACTTTACTCTACTGTCAAAATAATAATAGTGAACCTAATAAATATGTTTAAGGTCTCTTTTTGTCGTGCTTTTATAATTTTTTCGTTTCCTTTTCTTACCAGTTCAATGTTTTTTTGAAGAAACAACTAATATTGTACCGTTATGCTTCCATAACTATTTGGTCGACTTGTTTTCTGGTAAGTTATCATTTTCACATTATTTTGGTTCAGTCAAAGCAATTTTTTTTATAATTAACGCACGCACAAGGAAGGGACTATTTATTTCCCTTTTAATGTAGAGCACACGTTCGAATTATCGAACGAATATGAAAAGCTAAGGGTAGAGTCGTCAGCAAAACAGTTAAGTGGATTAGAAGTAACAGACAGAAGATCATTTATAAAACTGAGGAAAAGAGTCGGAGACAAAAAAGAGCCCTGGGGCACACCAGCATTTATTTTGTGGGAATCAGACTTGAATCCGTCCAATACAACTTGTATTAAACGGTCCAAAAGATAGCTTTTAATCCAACGAACAAGAGTATCATCGATCCCAAAAGCACGCATTTTTGATAAGAGAGCTTCATGCCAAACTCTTTTAAATGCCTCTTGGAGATATCAAGAGCACTAATCTTACTTTCACCAAAGCAATGTAAACATTTGTTCCACTGTTCCGTGAGATATGTCATCAAATCCCCAGTGGAACGGTTACTGCGGAGCCATACTGACGGTCATGAAGAAGCTTCCGATCTTCAAGACATTCCTTAAGCTATGGGTCGTAGGAGGAGGGGAAGAATGGGTCACCTTTCTTAGGGACAGGCTGGACAAATGCTGTTTTCCATCTTCTAGGAATGATTCCAGAAGAGTAGGAGCGATGAAAAAACCTACGCAGTGGTTTTGCCACTAGTAGTGTTTGAAGAAATCTCGTTTAAAAAAAAACTTAAAAAAATTTATGTTAAGAAAACTTTTATTTGTTTTTGGTCAATTATCGATCGTTGAAAGCACTGTTATGCTATAAAGCCGGCTCTTATAACAAATCTGATTTCAGAAGGATAAACCTACGCAGAAGTGCAGAACTTACCTCGTTGATCAGATTTGATGATACGAAATGCTTCCAATATGAAAACGAAGGAATTCTGCTTCTATGACGAAAAAAGAAATAAAATCGCTGGCCAGATATTCGTCCCAAGACGCATTTTTGTCCGCGTTTGACCTTAAAGTTAAATTTCTATTAGCTACGAGCACTTAAGTGGTTCGTAGACATTTTCAAGAAAAAACATCTGCCACCTGGCAGTCCAAAAAAGCCCGTTTTCGTCAAAAAAAAGGTAGTCAGGAAACTTAAGTTTGCGAAAGAGCATTTGAAGTGGTGTGTTGAAAAATATTTTATTGTCAAACGAATTAAAAATAGCGAGGTGGTCCTGTCACGGTCGCCATATAATAATCAGTATTAATATATATGAGTAGGATACAGGAGTAATGAGAGTAATAGTATTAATAATATTTATAGTAATAAAAGTTAGAGTAGGGTACAATTTACACTACAATAGCGTCGATTTATCGCATAAAAATCATGAGTAGACTCTTTAACGCCTACATTACGCAGGAAGTTATGCTTCCATTTGCCAATGAAGAAACATCATTGATTTGGATCTTCCAACAAAATAATTAACTGAAACCCACCAAGGACGGGTGCGAAAGAGTGAACTGAGAATAACAGCTTTAACATGTTAGAATGGGCTCAGCTTTAATCTATTGAGCATTTGTGGTGTGACGCTAAAAAAGCCAAACCAAAAAAAAACTCCAAATTTGGGTAAAAGTTTTTGGATGCTTGGACATCAAAAATGTCAAAAACAGATTGATTCTATTTGTTTCTATGCAACGCTGTGCTGTTACACCGCTGATAACAAACAAAATTCACGCAACACGCAACCAATATTTACTGTTGGAAGATCTCTAGAAGTTTCTTACTGATATTCCTCACATCAACTAACTTATCGTTAGTTGATCTACATGGGATATACCTATATATCTGGAGTAGAATCCAATGACACTGAGTAGTATTTGCAGCTCTTAATTTCGAAAATGATTTCATCCAATGCTTAATGCAATTAAATGGATAAACTCTTCACATGTTTGTGATAAATATGACATATGCCCTTTTCCAGCATCAAAATTAGCAATTAATTCTTATAGGCCTTAATAATTGCCATTGTGGGTGAACCAACAACTTCATTAATATCCCGAAAAGCAAGACCGCTAGTGCAATAATTCGTTTAAAAAAATACTGTTAACGCTCAAAAAACATTGATGTGCCCCTAATGCGCGAGGCCCATAGCAATTGCTACTCTTGTAACGTAGCTAATCCTCCAATGGTTGTAAAACTTGAGTTAAGAATCAATAAAATCAGCTTCTGGCAGCTATCAGGTGGGGCTTTTGGGCGTGCCTAAGCCTAAAGACGTAAAAAAAATGAAGCAGTGACGTCAATAGTGCAAAGCTTAATTTTTGTATATGAACGGTTGATGTAATTATATTATTAATATTCGTATTGCCGCAGTGCCCCGTTGGTTAATGGTAAGTGTGTCGGACTGCTTATACCCACCTTCTTTTCCGGGGTACCTACTTTCTCTTGCGAGGAACTGACAAAATCTCCAAGACTCTCGAAAAAGTGCATCTCATGTAGCTGTTCGGACTCGGTTTGTAAATTGAAGGTCCCTTCCCTTCCATTCTTTCAGATTAATAACACACACAGAGGAATCGTTGAGAGTATAAATCACTAGGCATTGGCTCCTTAAGGAGCTGTTGTGCCAATAAGTTTATTTATTTTTAAACATTTTGAAAGGGGCAAAACGGGTGCCAGATGCCTTTAAAAAGATACTAAGTACAAGGAATTTTAATCAAGGTAGAGCTGTTTATATCCCTCCGTTTAGGCGGGACGGGCAATTTCCTAACAAAAAACACTCAACAAGGAAAACAATACCTTAAATTAATGGTTATACTTAGAACTAAGCTTCTTCTTTTTTTAAATAAAGACATGTCTATTAATAGCTTTTGAAAAACTACTTCAAACTCAAGATTTTGGGGGAAAAAATAAGAAAATAGTTGAGATTGATTTTTTTTCAAAGTTTAGAATATTTGTACTAAATTTGCTTTAAGTTTTTGTTGTGTGTATTATTTTTTAATGTTAAATGGTTCTAGCTTTCGAGAAAAATTGAATTTATCAAAATCGAGTGTCTTCCGCCTTGGCCCCACTGTGCGCCGCTCCTTCCATTCCGCCATTGGTGGAATAGCTCTTTATTGTAATAAGCTGCACATCAGCTTAAATTTTAAATTTTGTTGACATTGGAGGTAGGGGCCAATTGATCCTTTCTTTTAAGACACCGGTGATCTCCAGTCATGTCAACCCAGGGATTTGCATACACACTTATGGGAATGTTGTAAGGTATTATAGAGTCACTAGGCTCACCTTGGCTTCAGCAAAGAAATTAGCCAATATTTACTATAAACATTGAAAGCCAAATTTTTTTAATCTTCACTGCCGTTGTTTCATCATTTCAAACGTCGGTACCAATTTGGGTACCAATAGTCAATGATTTATAATTTTGTCCTTTCTCTGGATTTTTTAGGTCTATTCTTTCTGATTATCCTCAATGCATGAATTGGTTGTTTAACTTATCATTTTATTTAATTAATTTAATATTTTCTTAAAATTCTGACAAATAATTGTTCAAATAGGAGTTAGAAAAAATGTAGTATAACATCGAAGTTTCATTAGAAAAATATTATTTTCAAAGTAGCTAAATATTCTATCTAATGCGATTGATTCCCAAACTATTGAATGGTGTAGCCAAATTGATTTCGATGAATTTATAAGATCATTCTCTCAGTCAAAACAAAGGCAAAATTCCATAAACCCTTACATCGAGAAAATTTGTAACTCACGATTCTCGACAATGATTCCTTCAAAATTCCATCGTCATCATGACCTTTGCTCTCGAAAATGTCCCATTTAAGGTCTGTTTTTACTTTATTCACATTTCTTTCCATTTCACCCAAACGAACTCCAACAATATCGAAAAACTTTCCCCTCACGCATTCGAAACCATTAAACACTACACAACCAACATACAACCAAATTGATCAATTGTCATTGGTTCCATGTGTCATTACGACAATCAGACGGCTCTCCAAAAAAATAACCCCCAAAAAGTCCACCACATTACCCCATTTCGAGGTCTATCTCATGGTTGTCATAAAGAAAAATGCGTTCCACACGACGCAATGAAACCTTAGCAAAAGCCTTTTTAAAAAACTCAAAAAAAAACATCCAAATGCAAAACACCATAAAGGTACCAACAAAAAAACGTCACGAATTTTCGTTAGCGCGCTCATCTTCTGCGACATGAATTGACATTATGTCATAATAATCTCGGATAGGAACTGTGGCGCGATATGTGTGATGGTCGTCGGTGGAAAAAAAATCTCAAACAATTCGTGGAACATGTTTTTATGCCTACGAAATGACAGTAATAAAAAATACTCGGAACACGAAAGAAATATCATTTCAGCGACACGTTTTCCTTAAATTGAATTCATAAAGCATCACATAAATGATCCACTCGGAAAGGGGGTTCTCCGGAAGGCAGCCTGATGGGACAGTCGGTTGGAAGGTTGCCATGATGATTCCTTTTTCCTAACACAGGTTCTAATGTCCAGGGGTGTATTTATTCTAATTTGTATAGGGCCTCCTGGAGTAATTCATTAATATTTTGGCCTTGGGATGGCACATTGTGTAAAAGAACTGTGTTCAATCAAAGCTTAGTGCAGAAGTTTAGTTAAGAAAAGTAAGAAGAAAAAAAGAATAATTCTTAATTATTATCAATTATTATCACAATCATTATCGTCATCATCATCATCATCATCTTCATCATCACCATCATCATCGTCATAGTGATGATTAAGAAGAAGAAGAAGAAAGAGAAGTAGAAGAATCATCATCTTCATAATGATCATCATCGTAATCATCATTATCACTATCATAATGATTTTGAAGAAGAATAAAGAGAAGCAGAAGAAGTAAAAGAAGAAGAAGCAAAATCATCATAAGCATTACCATCATGAAGATTATGATGATAATGATAAAGACATGTTAAAGATGAAGCAAAAAATAAGGAGAACAACAGAAAAAGCGAGAAACGGGAAGAAGATGAGGAAGAAGAAGATAAAGAAAATGAAATAAAGAAGAGAATGATGCATGAATATAAATAAGAAAAAGAATGAAGATAAACAAAGAAAATAAAAGAAGACGGTAATGGAGGAAAACAGACAAATAAAAAGACATCGAAAGTGTTTGTGTCGCCTGAGGAAGGTTTGGCTATTGGCTATATTCTTTTGTCAGCTCAATACGCTTAACTTTTCTAATAAATTCTAGGACCATTATCCGAAATGCGCTCCTGGAAATTGTTTGATCGTGTGGATTTACTCCTCCAAAACAACAGGTAGACAAGTACAAAAAAAAACTTATAAGTTCTCTTTGAAGCGCCCTCTTTCATCACGCTCCATCTGGAGCTTGAGTCAGTAAAACCTTATTCCATGCCTAAAAATATCTGATGCCCGCACGGACATTGTTATTTTCACTTTGAGATCTCTCTGTCGCGCTGTTTCGCAGCTCAGCTGCTGAAAGTTTATAATGTCATCCTGGCCATGGCAGTGATACTGCCACTTCATGGCCTCTAAATGACAATACGCTGCATCATGCATTGGGGAGGTCGCATCTCCGATCGCGAATCGCATCGTTCGTAGCGGGGGCACCAACTTCACCACAACAATCTGCGCGGAGTGCGCATCTCACTCCTCTAGGCTGCATAGTGCAACTCCGATGTTGAACTCGTTTTATTTCTCGCTTATGACCATGTTAAGCACCGTGTTAAAATTTGTAAAATGACAACTTCACGACGCGATTATCATATTCAAATATTCCTGTAGAGTTTTTGCCTGCGAAGCCTCTTGCGGATGAGACCCGGCCGCCGAGTCGATCAACCTATGCGCTGCAGCACGTATCTTTTGCATATCCCACGTTAAGTTAAAAGCTTCAACTTTTGGCGCGCTGGACATTATCGAATATCTTAATAGGGGGTAGTTGGACCTAGGAAAAGTAGAAGTCTTCTTGAATCGGATCATCGTCATCATGGGCGATGGCGGTCGCAGGCAGTTGTCTCACGGTACAGTGGCGTCGCGTCGCTTTAAGTTGTACTGGAACCGATGCACTGTTTGCTAAGTTCTTCATCTTGTTTGGGTGTTTTGAATGTCTGTGGAAGTGCGGATAGTGTCGAAGGATGCTGCTGTCCGACAATAAAGCTATTACCCTTGAAGTCTTGAAGTTGGGGACGTTTGGTTCTTTTTTTGTCGTGAGCCGTTGGGTGCGCAACCTGTTGGATTTATACTCATATCTCAGATCACTCCCCCCCCCTGTCGCACATTTTTTTTTGCATTTTTTTCAAGGTGGAGGTGAATTATTTGGAATTTTAAATGAAATGGAATTCATGTTGTGTCCGCGCGATCAGGTTGAATGGACTTGACATCGTGTAACTCTGAAGGTGGGGCCACAAGTACAGTGCGGTTTGGTCGGTATCGAAATGCTTATGCCAAGCATGGAGCTTTTGCAAAGAGAACGAACATGTTTTGTTCCAGCGAATAAGATTATGATAAATTAATTCGTATGCCATGACTCAGTCGTTGGGTTCACTTAACGAGAAAAATAACTCTAATGCTTGAATTTCGGAATGCTTTGGTTGGATATCGTACGAAACGTCTTTTCGGAATGTCGGGAGATGAGTATGAGTAATGCAATTAGTTTGGGATGTTAACTCCCACCTGAAGATGCTGCCAAGAATGGAGTATTTCCTTGAAAAAAAAAAATTAATTTAAAGACATTCAAATTTTAAATGAAATTTAAAGTTTAAGTTCAGAAGCCAAAATCTTGTAACTTTGATGCACTTAAAATTTTTTTTTGGTTTCTCGCAGGAAGCTACTGCTCCAAAACATAATTTATCAGTGCCATCTTCAACTTAAAGAAAATTCATTTTTAAAATACATTTCTAAACTTTTCACAAGTTAAAATATTATACTATAAAGTGCCTCTAAAGAGCGTCTATATCACGATTAGGGTAAGGTTAATGGGTGAATGGTCTACATAAGAACATTAAAATGCTCTTTTTAAGGCTTACCATACATATACTTTTGCTCCTTAGTCTTTGATAATTCAATTGTGAATCAAGTCCTTCTAAACGAAATTCAGAGGCATGTTACTGGTTTCTGGAAAAATTTAAATATTGCCCTACCAGGTAACACTTCGCAGTTTGGATATCAATTTTAATTCTTTTAAAATATCGTTAAGGCTTTTTCTATGAATTTTTATTTTACCACCCCAAAGACATAAAAGACTAAAAAAGAACAGAATATATCTTGGTTGGGAAATACCGAATACCTGGTAGCAAAAAATCAATTTAAATGGTTATTAACCGGATCAAGACAAGAAAACAGTCGTATATTTTTTAATGTTTTTATATGCACGTTTTAAAATTCTACACAAAATCGCTCATGAAGGAGGTCATGCTAAAAATTTTTCCTTGCACTCCTAACTCATAAATATCATTTTCTTCATACCATGACAAAACTTTTAACAATTCACTGAATTATAACATTCGTGTTGTACGGCTCACCAAAAAATCTAGAATAACTAAACAGAGTCTGAGTTTTCACAAGTTAAAATATTATACTATAAAGTGCCTCTAAAGAGCGTCTATATCACGATTAGGGTAAGGTTAATGGGTGAATGGTCTACATAAGAACATTAAAATGCTCTTTTTAAGGCTTACCATACATATACTTTTGCTCCTTAGTCTTTGATAATTCAATTGTGAATCAAGTCCTTCTAAACGAAATTCAGAGGCATGTTACTGGTTTCTGGAAAAATTTAAATATTGCCCTACCAGGTAACACTTCGCAGTTTGGATATCAATTTTAATTCTTTTAAAATATCGTTAAGACTTTTTCTATGAATTTTTATTTTACCACCCCAAAGACATAAAAGACTAAAAAAGAACAGAATATATCTTGGTTGGGAAATACCGAATACCTGGTAGCAAAAAATCAATTTAAATGGTTATTAACCGGATCAAGACAAGAAAACAGTCGTATATTTTTTAATGTTTTTATATGCACGTTTTAAAATTCTACACAAAATCGCTCATGAAGGAGGTCATGCTAAAAATTTTTCCTTGCACTCCTAACTCATAAATATCATTTTCTTCATACCATGACAAAACTTTTAACAATTCACTGAATTATAACATTCGTGTTGTACGGCTCACCAAAAAATCTAGAATAACTAAACAGAGTCTGAGTTAAAGCCAATTTTTAACAGATCCATGGGCATTTCTAGCAGCGCAAGTAATACTCTGCACTCCATGCAAGAAACTCGAGTGTGTTATAGGAATACATAGCCAAATATGAAAATGATATCCAAACTTTGTGCGACAAAGCTTCAAACAGGATTATTTATATTTTTTGATTTTTGGGCCGAAAGATACAATGCAAGTTCCTTTTAAATGTGGACGCATCAGAGAATACATTTTGGACATACGTTATAATTCGTCCCTCGATATTATCTTTTACGTTCCAATGCCAGTGGGTTTCCGGGTGTTAGACAATGTCCTAAGGGTAAATTTTTTTTAGAGTAAAGAGCCTTAAAACCTTTTAACGTTACTTTAAGTTTCCTATTACCTAGTACAATAATTAAAATTATACTGTAGATAAAATCATTTGTTATAATATAAACAAAAATAAATAAATGAAAAGAAAAATAGATTTTTTTTACTTTTTTATTGCGATTATACGGCAAGTTATGGATGGAAAAATCTAACAATCAAACCTGACATAATGATGATAGAGAAATCGAAAAAAGTGGGTCCGGAAATTCCGTCCGTCTGTCTGTCTGTCTGACTGTTCACACCTCTGCAGCCTAAACGGATCGGCCGATTTGTTTCAAACTTAGTATTTAATATTTATTTGTTAGTATCTCGGCGGGCGTTTTTAATTTGTGCTCTAGGTCGAAAAATAACGGTACCTGCCATACAATCTTTAACGAAAAGTTTGATTTTCTCGAAAACAGTTAAGACGGTTTTGATAAAACTTTCATGGTCCTATTTTCTTACAACAATACATCTTTCAGTTTCGAATTTTTTTCTATAACGGTACCTCTTATGGAACCGATTTTCTTCAAATGCGGCGTTATCGTAAACCATTATCCCTATTTCAATAAAATTTTGCACACAGGATGTCATTTTTAATTCAATTAATATTGCATTTTAAAACTTTCAAAAACTTTTTTTTCGATTTATTTAAATTTCCTACAAAAATTGGTTTTCGAAATATTTTGAAAACGACCCACTTGTGCATTTTATTTATATTTTATTCGACGATGTGACTGCACATATGAGCAAGTACGTGCGATCCAGTCGTGCAATTTATTTATATTTTATTCACAATTTCACAACTTATGTTTACATAGGCAGCCGCCTGCTTTCTTATGTCAAAATTGACATCTGGACTATTAAGGGCAACGGGGTTTGTTTGTAGAATCAGTTATATGACATAAAAGTTTATGGATGATGAGAGGACAATTGTGCTTGGTGGTTAAGATTTGTTAATAAAATCCATTTAAATAACCCAACTATGTATGTACATTTAAAGCTGAAAAATTGCAACAGTAAATAATATTAAAAATATTTTTTAAAACGTACTCCTCATTTTAATTAAATAATTTCTAGATTGCCGTTTTCAGCAGAATTTTCGATTTGGAAATTAAAAATACCTAATTCACAATGCTTCAATTTATTAATTTAAGAACATTAAAGTACAGACACCTTTTTGCAAAAATAGTGTACATATTTATGTAATTTAGTTTTATAAAAACTGTTTATTCTTATTACACTCTTAACATTTTCAGTTCTATTTGTTCTGTTGTTTTGGTTGGGCATTTTTCGTGGTTCTGAAAGAGATACGACTATGTTTTTTTTCCACTATTTTACTCTGTCTTGATGTCATTGATCTGCATGCATGTATCTGAAAAAAAGATAAAAAATACAAAAATACTCGGTTTTCAGTTTTTTTAATCCATATGGGACATTTTATATATACAAATTAAAATTTTTTTTTTTTTTTTTCGTATGTGATGCGCTGCCATACTGTTCACCCAATTGTAATATTACTTTGGCAGCAATATTACTGGCCCACAAGATCGCCCGATTTAACCGTTTCAGACTTTTTTGTGGGGTTTTTTGAAGTCCCATGTTTACGTGAACAAGCCCAAGACTCTGGAAGCCCCCAAGGACAACATTCGACACGAGTGCGAGAATTTAGAAAAAAGAGAGCCAAACAACATCGGATGGATGACTCTTTTTGACCCACCCTGTAGAAGAAAGAGTTATTCGAAATCTTGGCATACAAACATAACTTGGCTATATAAATCTTTTCAAATATAAAATTTTTGAAAGAAATTCAATGAGCCAATAACGAGAAGTCTAAAATTAAAAAAAAAATGTTTTCTTAAAAGTACCGTTAATAAACTTTTTCGATAAATTTGTTTTTGATAAAATTATAGCCAATAACTACCAAAATACTCTCGAAAATTTTCGTTAAAATAGTTGAAGCGGTTTTCGACAAAAAAATGTTTTTTTTCTTAACGGTAAAAAACAGGCAGACATTTGTTGGCACTAACTTTTTTAGGCTTTTCGATGCGACTAAACTGACTGCAGTAACAAATGACTAGAGTATTTTACAACTCTGTTAAATTCTTTTATTGCAATAGCTTTTTAAATCTGTTTAAAGCTTAGCTACGAACGAGCCTCTGAGTAAAGGTCTAACCATAATACGCGAAAGAAATAGGAAGCTATAGTCTCATAACCGAACGAAAAGAGTCATGGAGAAATACTTTACTTCGTTTGCAGTATTAACAGTATTTTCGGCTAGGTAAAGAAGTTAACATTTTTGTTGATTTGTTTACTCTTTCGATGATATAAGTAAGGCTGAATTTTCAAGATATGTGGCTATCATGACGTCTTTTTTTTAAGGTGCATCTCGATTACAAAGTACGGACAAGACGTCGCCAATAGCACTTCTTTGTGGGAAACCAGCATTTATTTATTTTAAATCCTAAACATTCCGTTCTTTGTTTCACTCGCAAAAGTCTATTTTCCACTTAGCATTGCGGAATGTATTTGTTTTTTTTTTTAATTCTGCCTCATCCTTATCGAAAGCTTGGAAAACATCAAGAAACGCGCTTGAACATTATATTCTTTCACCCCTCTAGGGATTTTTCACCTTCATTTGTTTTTCTTTATAACTTATTGGGTTGTTATTTTTTTAACCAAATTAGTGTTCAGGACATTTTTCTTCTGCAATTGGAAGTAGACTAGCTATGAAGCAATTTCTCGAAGACATTGCAAATTCTTGGATAAATGGATTGTAAAATTTGAAAAAGAAAGTAGGTAATTAATAAAAAAAAGTAATTAGTTTTTTGAAAGCTGAAGAAAGAAAAAAAAATGATTGTATGCTGATTTTTTTGGCAACATATTTCCTGGCAATTATTTAGCTTTGAAATAATCCAATGAGCAGTTGCAGTTGCGAGAAAATGAAAAAAAAAATTAAAAAACAATTCTTCTTTTATGATTACAAGTTACCGTTATTTCGAGCCTGCAAATTTCCAAAATCCTTATAGGGACAGAAAAATAATAACTTATGTACAAAAAAAACAGTTTTTGTTAAATGTGACACACAAGGTCTATAAATTAAATATAATACTAAAATGTCCTGCTTAGGGCAATCGTTGACCATTTATAGTCCTGCTTAACTTTTATGACCTCAAAAATTCTAATTAAGTATTAAGAACGACATCGTTTAGAACTTTGCATTCCTCACTTGTTCTAAAGTGAGAATAACAAGCGTTTTCCCCTTATATTTCAACCATTCTCGAGTTCAATGGTTTACAGTTATCAACCAGAAGGCATAACAAAGTCCGGCCACCTTCTTCATCATCGTCATAACTGAAAGAAAATTTAACAATTTTCACACGAACACCATCTCCACTACGACCAACGACGGTCGATCATGCCACACCGCCCCTGCCGTAACTGCTTAAACTCCCCTTTATCTTCGTTTGAAAACAACAAAGACGATTATGATGATAATGATGATGACGATAAAAAGTCCTGGAGTACTCCTCTTTTTGCTTCTCCAGCAACATCAAACAACCACTCCAGTCCGGAGAAAGAGAAGACAATCGTCGTGTTAAATTTCGCGTCAATATAATAAATGGCCAAAACAAATCACGAAACTATTAACAAGTGTGAATTTCATTTAAATATTATGACGACTCTCTGGACCTACATTTCACCTTCCCCGCGTGCACTGTTTTGATATATACAACTCGAAGAGCAATCCATTCAAGCCTAAACGAGGTCCGAAATTGGCATCAGCACCACCAACGGCAGCATCATCACCGAACCAGGCCATCATCAGCAGGACTTTACCGCGCTGAAGATCTTGGAAAGTGCATTTGTGCTCGCGCGCGCGCGCTCTTCAACCATAATATCCCACCAAACAATGTCTTTGCAACCCGAAAAAAAGAATCTTCAACTACAAGTAGAAGTTGAACAACAACCAAAAAAAAATGAAGACCAACAAAGAAATGATAAATCTCTTAACCAGGTCGAATCCAAGCCACCAAAACAGCTAACAGCCATGGAAATCTAATGCCAGCGGCACGAGTATTCTGTTTGGAAGCATCTAGCAAACATTTTGTCGGCAGCACCAGATGATTCGTTTGGTGGGTTGGTAACTTCATGCTCTCCATCAGCTCTAACCACCATCACGGGAGTTCGGAGTGTATTAAGTCAGCGTTGAATGTCTTCCGAAAATTGATTGGAGCAGTCAGCGTCCATAGGAGTTTGCAGGAGGAGCAAGAGGTTACGAGAAGATGCAGTAATTTGCATTCATTTATTCATCTGGAACTGTAACACATCCCGGCCGTGAGCAGGAAGCTGCACTCGAAACATTTAAAAAGACGGATCTCAGAGCCAACAAAAAAGGTATATTTCACCAGCTTAATAGTTTATATTTAATTTTTTTTTTGGTATCTTAAATTAGATTGAAATGTTAAAGAAGTTATAACAAAGTGTGGATTCTGAATTCAGGACAAGATTAGATTTTAATGTTAAAGGCTTTCCAAGGATTTTGAAATTTTAAAAATTCGTTCTCCTTCTTTACCCTTTCTCTTTGCTTCAACTAAATTGATGACACTCAGCTCTACCTTGTACCAGTATGTCTTGATGGTATTGGAGCCTAAAAAGTTACAGCTTAGCTAGGTCCTTTACCCTAGTTAGAGCAGGCTCTATGTCTTTTAAAATAGAGCAGCTGATCCAACAAGTTTTTGGTCCCTACGTCCACTCACACTTGCGCCAGTTCTAGTACCCCTCTAGGTTCTAGACAAAGAGGTCCTAAGTAAAATCGTTTCAGATTCCTTGATATTGACTCTATTTCTGTCTCCATCTCTTTCTCTACATCCATAAAATTGCGTTTTTAAGCATCCAATCCAACTTACATGGTGAACTTCACCTTTAACCTCTTTTGTACATGGCAAAGTGTTGTCAAAATTTTTGAAAGTTGGTGCGCGGTCAAGTGACAGCTCTCGATTCCACATGATATCACGCCTCTGTGTCAAATTAGTATCACGACCCATAGAGTCATTGTCAAGAGCTGCGCACACTCAAAACCCCATCATCCAACAACCAAAAAATTGATGAAGACGAAACGCCTGTCAGTGCTATAATTAGGCGTGATAGACTTATGGTAATGTGCTTCCAAACCGAAGTTGGCCAATTGAGCACATAAGCTTGGTGCTTCGTGCATATTTCTCCAGGCGTGTGCATGTGTGCCGTTCCAGATCGTACAACTGTCAATAACCTGTGATCAATATGGTGGGGCGAGTTCGACTCCGAATACCAAAAACCTACTCAGCTAAACGATGTCGTGTGAAGATTGTGACACAAGAAGAGCCTCCAGTCTTTACTTGTGAGATGTTGTATTTACTTCAACTATGTACATAGTCCGGTTTGGTTGGAAGTGCGGTGATTGAAATCATATCTCGACTTCGACGTTGTTTTTGTAGAAGTTTGGGTTGTTTTCTCAAGAAGGTGGAGGAGGAGGTGTATGTACTTGCTACAGTGGCAAGCAGCTACCTTAAAAGTTTGTTCGGATCAGAAAGCAGGTGCTCTCTGTCAATGACATGACAGTCGTGACTTTGTCATGTTAGGTTTCCAAAAAGCGTTACTCATTTTCTTGGTTTGGTTGTTGTTTTGCTAAGTGTTTGTTGAATTTTGTTTAAACTTTTTCTTCATTTGGGTTTCAATCGATGGATTAGAGTTTATACAACTGCGAAAGAGACATAAATACAAATCCAATTTTGTTTTTATTTTTTTTGGAGGATTTCAGGTAAAAGGGTTTGGCGTGTCGATAAATTTTGGTTGAAGAAGTGTGTGAGGGATAGTTGTTGGCACAGGCAGGGCATTAAAGGTTTCATCGGAAACTTGATAGTAAAAATTCCTTTGTCAATTGAGTAGAGAAAGTTTTGTTTTCTTTTTTTGGTTTTCAGATACATTGTATAAGAAAGAATCTTTAGTTTAATTGAACATATAAAATTTCCAAGCAGGAATGTAACGTGAAATTAAAACGTTATACATTTCACAGATTAGGTTCCTCAATAAAACAATGAAATAGACAATATCAAAGTCAACTAAACCATTCATTACATTGATTTAAAAAAAAATGTAATTTAACTTACTATCCATACCCAGTTCAACGGAAAAAGGTATTTCTTGCTACCTACTTGCAACAAAAATATACATAATTTCATTCTTGCAATGTAGGAACGCATAAAATATGGTTTTTTTTTTGAGGAATCTGTAATATTAAATTTTTTTTTAAGAACGTATTTTAAAGAAACTGCGAGACTTTTGTTTGGAATAATAAGACGACATGTGATAAGGACTTATCTCTATATATACAAGATCATTCGCAAGTAGATTTCTAGATTCCACGTTGCCTTACGCTAGGGCATAGAGTAAAAATATTATTAAGAAGAAAATCTTTCGTACGTTTCATCCCCCAACACCTGAAAACGGGTAAGTAATTTTTTTTTAGAATTGTGTTTTTAGATGTAGTATTTTTGTGCCTAAGTTTGTATTCTGGATTTTTTTTTATTTAAAAAAAAAAAAGTTGTTAAAAAAACCGTTTTATTTAAAAACTGCTCCTACAATTAGTTGAACAAAATTCACACTTTTTTAATTTTTTTTAAGAAATAAAATGGAGTTTAATTAATTATTTTACTCAATACAGTTTAACGTACTTTAGTCGAACAATTAAAAGTCACAAAAATTGAGTAAATGGTTTGATTTTCACTTTAAATTTCTTGAATCTTATTCTACAATGTGACCGCACATATGAGCAAGAACGTGCGATCCAGTCGTGCAATTTATTTTGTCTGTCTGTCTGTCTTCTGTCTGTTTGTTTCGAGAAATCTCGGGAACGGCTCCACTGATTCTGACGGGACTTTTACTGGCAGGTAGCTGATATCCAAAGGAGTAACTTTGGCTATGTTAATTACTCACTAGGTGGCGTTGGTGCAGTTTTTGTCTCGAAAATTGTTATTTATGGACCGATTTTGACGGGACTTTCACAGGCTGAGAGCCCATTTTGAAAGGAAAAACTAAAGCTATTTAAATAACCAGTAGGTGGTGCTGGGTTGGCTAATTTTTCGTAAATTATTATTTAAAAACGATTTGACCACACCATACAATATAAACTTTGTGAATTGAGAAAACAGTTTTTGATAAATTTCAGGCGGACGAAGTCGCGGGTAACAGCTAGTTTGAAAATATAATTGTTATTTTGTTTTTAATTCCTTCTAAAGCTGGGGGACTACAAGGCAATTTAATATTCTTGAATATAAAAAAACTGAAATAACAATCAAACATGATCATAGAGAAGTCTAAAAAATTTAATGACACAAAATATCTGTCTGTCTGGCTGTCTGTCTGCGTGTATAACGAGTGAGTTAAGCGATTCTCTTCAAACTTGTTACGTGTGTGTCTTTTGAAATTCCTCACAAGGGGAAATTGAAATTTTATTTTTAGTGCTAAAAATAACGGCATCTGTCATACAACCCTTAAGAAAAAGCTTATTTTTCTCGAAAACGGTTCGAACGATTTTAATGAAAATTTTTGAGAGCTCGCTATAATATTTTCTTTATTTTTCAGTAGGAAAACAAAAGAGTCTTTTTGGGATTAAAGCTCTTAATGAAATTAAAGATGTCCACTCAAAAAGACAAGGTTTCAAGAGATGCTTATAAACTAAAATCAAATTTGTAGAATGAGGAAGAAAAATATTTACAAGGCAATATAGAGACAACTATAAGGTTGTTGTTGAGAAGCAACTTTATAAGTATGTGTACTGTGATCTGTGAGTATGACGACTATTCAATCTTGCAATAATTATGTTTTTGAATTTTTTAGGCGATACATATTTTCACATTTTTTTGGATCTGGGTCGGCTTGGTACCAGAGTTCTTTATTGATTCCCAGTATACTCTAATTCTATGTTTCATTAAGTATTTAATTTTTTTGACGTGAATACGTCTTATAAATCGATGACAGGCTACACTTACGAAATAACATGACTCATGCTGATAAGACTCATAACTCATATGCTAACCGCGATACTGTGGTTCTTTCAACCAAAATTGATAGCAAACGTAGTCTGAGCACCAGGCGAACATCAGATGTATGTATGTATGTGTGTATGTACTTCTAAACCGCCCAACGGATTTTAATGAAATTTACATGGTAAATATACTTTTGTCCAGGGATCGTTCCTGTGAATGTTTGGTCCCGTTTAAACATGTTTTTTCTAGGGCGAAGTAACGCTTGCCGGGTACCGCTAGTTAAATATAAAACTAGGTTGTTGGTACAATAGTATTTTTGGTACTAGATTTTTAGGACTATGCAATTTTACATCCCTAAGTCTAAGTCTATGTTAGAAGTTTAAAAATATTCAATAATAGTTTTAGAACTTACGCCTTTCGCGAATATTGGTGGGCACCAAATTGCCGATGTATATTTTAGAGATGGCATGTTTCTTGTGTTGGTGAGGGTGGTACCTTCATCACTTCTGCCGCTTAAGTTATTGCCGTTGGGGTTGCCACCGCCAACGATGTTTCAGTTGTTGTTACTATCCATTATTATTTGTGGACTGCGTCTGCTGAGGTCCTGCATTTTTTTCCTCATCGTCGTCATCACACAGGATGGCGAAGCGACTTACGTTGTTGATGTTGAATATATAAGTGTACGTGTCCATGTCACTCGCAAGCAGATTTTTTGGCACTCAATTGACATATTTAACGGCAAAGCGGATGCCGTCATTGCTCTTGCACTGCCAACAGTGCAACAGCCTATGCTGGTCAGCTATTTCTGTCTCCCTCGTGTTCGTTGCTGTTGTGTTGGTGTCGTACATCATTGAATCGGCAGGTTCATTGGTGTTGGTTGTGGGGTCACCAAGCCAGCGATTCACCCTTTTTCGAAGTTTTTTTATATCTTGCGCAGTTATTAATAATTGCGAAGGCAGCGGCGGAGGGATCGTAGACATATTTGGATTGGAAGAATTTCCATCCATAATCGTAGATATATCGCATTAAAGTTTAAACACACAGTAAATTATAAGCAGCTCACTCAAATACGTCGGAACACGTCGCTTTTTATTAAATATTCTGGTGCATCAAATTTTCCCAATTTTAATAGTAATTTATTTTCTTAAGAGAATACAAGAAATCGCTTTTTCCTTCGATTGACTAAAGACTCAAATTTTCTTTGTTGTTCTTCTCTTTTCAAGGAATTTCTTCTAACAACTTTATTTGCTGGGTAACCAACACCTGTCTAACTAAATGTCAAATCAACGTTTTCAGAACTCTCATTCTAACCTACGCTCCAAGAAAAAAATCCAAAATAATGATCTGCATTTCAACTCCAAATTAAGGATATCTTTTGCATATCTCTTCCGGCATATCCACCCAAAACCTGTAATGCGTCCACTGTCCGTCCATCGAAGGTCTGAACTGCTACAACACACTCGTCAACAAATAACTGTCAATATAAAAGCAGCCTCTAGCGTGACACGAGCACATTTCCCACCTGCATCAAAAATAAGTACCTTTGCCTGCCGTTAAAAGGTGTAGAAATCCATTAAATACAAATCACACTTCAGCAGCGTCCAGTCGTCAACACTGCACCAAAAACAGAGATACGCCTAGAGAAGCTATAGCTGCTGGTGATCACCAGCAAACACCTTCCAAATGCCAAAACAACTCAGTGGCGCTGCGGACACTAAACATCCGATGACATCTTAAAATGGCTGAAAATACTGCCCCGCGTGACAGGCCAACAAATATGTAATAGTCACACACTTGGGGCACACTTGGCTCTCAGCACAGCCTTGTGGCGCGGATAAGGCTTGCACTCTGATTGTCCGCCCTATTCGGGGGAGTTATCTGCTGCGCCTGCCAAGACCGTACGTTTTCATTTCAGCAAAGGGAATAACTAATGTGCGCGTTCCGCTATAAATTCTTTAAGAAAATGTCAATTAGTTGCGCACCATTCAATGTGCACCTTTGTGTCCGCAAAATCTGGTATGATCACTCCGGGTGGAATTGAGCGGGATCGGGCGATATTGACCGATCGCATTTGCAGCCAAAGTGGCCGAATTCTCAGGAGCCAGCGTAGCGTCAGGGTCCATTGTCTCCTTATAGATAGAAAAATCAAATAACGGCCCGATGTATTAACATGGTAAGGTGTCGGTCGTCCTAATAAAGCTACTTCTTGCTGTGACTTTGAGTTGGCTTCAGTCACTGGACACTGGACCCTTTATGCTGTTATCCTCTGTCGACACTTTCTGGAAGAAAATTGATTTGTTTTGTTTTTTTTTGTGTTGTTCTTGTGGTTGGTTCTTTGTTTGTGCTGTTTTTGTGGTTGAAGCAGTTAACGTGCGGTTATTTCCTCCCAACACGCACGCATCCTATTTCAACGAATGGATCGTCCTGCGGGACCACTTAGCTTTTTGAAATGATGACATAAAGGAAGTCGGTGACGTATCAATGGGATGGTGTGTCCATCGACTAATAGGGGTACTTTGTTATATGGTCCAGCCAGAAGAGTTGATCTTACGGGTTGCTTGCATTATCAGCAGGTGACTGTTTCGGCGAAATAATTGCGTGTTAAAGAAGTTCTTGGCGTTTCCTTACATTTGAAGAATTTATGATTCAAACCATATTTTTGTAGCCATAAATCATATCCTTTTGTGGGATATATCCGACTTTTTTTTCTTTGGCCATCTAGATCAGTTCCTGGACTCATGGTTCTGGTTTTGAATCATTTCTCACAGTTGGATCTCAAACTAAGATTTCCCAGCGCCATGTCCATTCCTACCACTGCACGCCGCCGCCACCGTCGACCGCTTTAAGTGAGTCGTAAGTAATAAAACCACAATTTGTTCAGCAGTTCTGGTCGTGATGTCGGAGCTGTTTTAATCGATAATCTAGATCATTTGATCGTGAAAATTTCTTTCCCCATATAAGCCCGAAGAAGGTATACGCTTGAAGGAAAGTGCACGTAGTGAACGCTTAACGCGTCGAGGATCTAAATTAGCTTATGGAGTTCAAAAGCGCGCGCTTGCGCACACTGGACTTCAGATCTTGCTCTCACCTTTCTTGGCAACAGAGGAAAGAGGGGTGTTCTTTGGGAATCTACAAGTATAAACGTTAGGTTGGTGTTCCGAACGTCCACATCGGATGGAGTAAAAAAAATGTATATAAATAAAAATAATGGGCAGGCACGTAAAGGTAATTCCAAAGGAAGGTCATGACCCATCGTTGCTCTGACAGGCTAATCCTAAGTGGTAGTCGAGTCTTCCCTTTCTGCAGTCAGATAAGAGAAGGCGGTCATTTTGGCTTCTGGCTGTTATGGTTAAACGAGAAAAAGATGTTCCGGAAAGTTATTGCCGGTGCTCTGCCCTGGCGGGCGCCGTGGTGATATTAAATTTTGCAAAGACAGTTTATAGTTTGAGCCTTTCTGTTTGTTTTATTAATTGAAATAGAGGGAATATATATGCCAAAGAATATGTAGCTTTTTTTAGAAGCCATTTTTATATAGTTATAAGGAGAATTTTTCATTGCTTAATAATTTAATCGAAGGAACTTTCTTTTAACTGCTCATTTTTTGTCATAAATTCAGTTATTTTTAATCAAGTTTTAATTGTAAGCGTATTGAAAAAGTAAGACTTTGGAAGGATATGAAAATGAAAACAACTCATGTCGTTACCCTCTGGTGGTGTCGAAGGTCTAAGTAGTATCTCTGCCAATCTTGATAAGACGTATCGGTTTAGCAAGAATTCCAAAACTAAACATGGCTCGGTACAGTTCGTCCTTGTTTAGGGTCATAGGGTGCTTTAAGATTAATGATGGGTCTCGATGTTAAATTCTTGGATTTTCTTCAAGTGAAAATTTGGTCGATCGTAGATTTCCCTGGTCTACAACCGGCTTGGTAAGGCCCTATTATTCCGTAAGCAAACGGCTTAAGACGTTCACATAAATCGCTCGCCATAATCTGTATGCCTCTGTTTTGGATTTTTTTGCCTCAGCACGTTCGGTGTCGAACCACAGCGGTTTCTCGGAGGTGGTTGCCCAACATTTCTGATTCTGAATTTCGTATGGCTTTTTGACATGTATGGTCTTGGTGGTTCATATTTTCAGTCCGGGGATTTCTCGCTATATCAAGGGATAAGCTATCAGCATAGGCTGTGGCGCTCACTTTCGATTTGTGTCGTCCAACAATAAATTTCACCTGCGTGGTTGTTGATTGATATCCGAATCGAAGTTTTGCATCAACTAGATAGTGATCCAAGTCGATGTTTGCCCCTCGGAACGTACGGACGTTTAGAATGCTGGAGGAGTGTTTTTCGTCAATCGCGACATCCATGTACCCTTGTGAATGTCAAGGCGGGGGAATCGCGTGCTGCTTACCACCATATTTTTTTTCTGCTGCAAAATTGATAAAACCCGAGTTCATTTCCGGAGGTGATTTCGTGTAGGCTGTGCTTCCCGATGATGATGTTCTCCCTCCCAATATTTGTGTTAAAATCCCCCAATAGGATTTTAATGTCACGCTTGGGGCACTGATCAAACGTTTTGGCAAGGAACTCGAAGAAACTTTCTTTGGTAACATTCCACCCCCTTTTAGATGGATTGTCCCATTTTTTATTCCAAGATTTGTTTTGTCCCCCAAAACCAATAATTAAAAACGGTACAAATGTCCCTCTTTTTTACACATATATGTAAAATCCGTTGAAAATTATTTGATGGTAAAACAAAATTACGACCTGTATTGGTAAAGAGTTTTGCAAATTTATAATTCAAAATAATGAATAATACTATTTCTAGGCTTGCATAATTTCCACGTCGGTCATTAAAAAGTTGCGGAAGTAAATATGGTTTGAAAACCAGGGGGAGTCCGTAGTGGACTCATACCAATTTAGAACCCAACTAACAATAATTAAACTTGTATAATGTTCTAAACAAGTAATTTTCTGACTGCTAAATAACATTAAAAAGTATATATATATACAAATTATTTTGGCGCACATTACGCAGGCCATTAAACTGCTATAAAACTTTTGTTGAATGATCATATAGCATTAAATAGCTTGTCATGAAATGTTATAAGCTTATCTGAGCAAACAATTTTTGGCAGCTATATGCTAATAGCCTGCTCTGGATGTTATGAAAAGCACTTACCAATGGGTTATGTCAATAATATATATTGTATTCCTACAAACAAAAAGTACTTGCTAGCTTTCAATATTTTGAATTTAAGGGAAAAGGGTTATTTTTTAGCACAAAAAAGAAGATTAAGAATTTGTTAAATTGCAATATTTTTGTTTTGTTTTAAAGTGTTGAGTTTTTATTGCATAATTTTGTATTGCGTTTTTTAAGCTTTATTTCACTTGAAGCAGTTGCCAAACTGACTTTTCTACTGCATACTGTAACGATTGAAACTTTATTTAATTATAAAAGTGAAAAGTTTTTATTTACCTGAGTATTGAACTCGAGTCCTTCTCGTAACACTCCAGTACTTTAACTCTAAACCAAATTAACATCAAATATAGACAAAACAAATAATATCTTAGTTTGTATAAGTGTTTATAGGCAAGCCTTACACAAGTTGTTTGCATTTTAATTTTAAGTAAACATCTTTGGAAGCCCTTTTACAGGCCATTTTTAACCTATATCTACAAGCCTTGTATAGAGATTTCCAAATTGTGTGGCTTTCTAATGTTTAGAATCTATAAGCTCTTTATACAATATAATACTTAAAAAAAACGAAACAATTGGGTTTTATAAAACAAGCTAAATTGTTATTTGAGAAAAATAAATTCAAAGTTCAATTCTTTGAAACGATATACTTCACGTTAGCATTTAATTTTACTTCTTCTTCTTTAAGAATTTATTTATAAGACTCTTGATATTAGCAAATTAATTAAGTTTTTATAAGGCCTTTATAGACAAGCCTTACAAAAGCTATTTGTATTGACTTGCCTTGAAAAGCCCTATAGCAGCTATTTTTTTTTTTTTTGTTCAATGTTAAGTAAACATTTTCGGAAGGGGTTATACAGCCCATTTTGAACCTTTATCTGCAAGCCTTGTATAGAGCTCACCAAACTCACTTTTTAAGGCCTTATAACAGTAATATTGATAATTGTCAAAGTTTTAAATCTGGGGCTTGCGAATGTTTGCCTTATACAAGCTCTATGCAATGTATATTGCCATAAGCTTATAATGCAAAATACTTAATGCTTACCTAAAATGGAACGCGTGCATTAATAGGAAACAGAAGGAATTAGATATTAAATAACTGTTCCAATAAGACCAAGATCCAATCTCCAATCAAAGTACCTACAACAAACTGCTTTTCTACAAGCAAGTGCTTAAACTGGTATTGAGGAATGGAATACAACTTTGGGGTTATACCAACCTAAACTATTGGCAAACACTGAAATCCTACAAAAATAAACCTCTCAGGGCAATCTTTAATGCTAAATGGTGCATATGAAACGCTGAGAATTGTCTATACTCCATAGAAACTGTCGAAGTAGAGATGATACAAAATTCTATCAAGTTTAAAAGACGTTAAGAAGGCCATTGCAGTAGAAGCATTCATTAAACTCTTGACGAAGCAGAAGCTCGTACGTCAACTTCGTAGAATGACACCGTTCGACTTAGCGTAATAAGACGTATAAACGTTTGATAATATGGTATCTGCAGGTCCCCTCCCCCTCGATTGATACAAAAATTGTAGAAAGACATGAGGGTGTTTTTAAGGAGTAAGACTCTCTCACTACTATAAGCAAGAGTCTAAAGTATATATTTATCTACCTGAAATCAATTTATTTATAAGAGCTCGCTACTTAGCAGTGCATTGCTTTACGCAACCTATGCAGATCAAAAACTAAATCAAATAAAAAATAAATCGATATATTGATGACTGATCTCATCATATCCAACCTATTGACATCTCAAGAAAACTGCATGCTGACAATGATTAGAAGAGCAAAAGATCAGGACCGCCCATACCAATTTTGTTTTGCCCGCCATTAGCAATTCAAATCCAGGGAAACATAAATTCTATCTCGACGACAAAATGCAACATCCAAAGAAGCATTGTTCCTCATTAAGCCTACCTCATAAACAAAACTCACCTTAATACTCCCCACTGTCTGTCTGTCTGTCTGCCTGCGTGGCGCCGAGCAGCTTTGCACTTGTTGATATCAAATTAATCTTAATAATCGTTTCTCGACCAGAGAGTGGGAGCCTTACAAAACGCTTTAATTGAATTCCCATGAATAAGCACCAAAGCCCCAGCCAGTCTATGCTCTAATCTCTGTTCCACATAGAAAAATAGGTTCACAATATTTGCCTGCTTCAAAAGTCTATCGATATATTTGGTGACTCAGTCGAACCTCCTCCTTCTCGTCCTCAAGCCTCTTATGTTGCAGATTTGATGACAAAGAAGCAAGAAATATAAAATAAAATCGAAAATACGATTTTTTAATTGGATAAGCCATTTACACTTGCCACTTGCCACATAAATCACAAATGCAGCGCAATTCGTTCTTTGTGTCACCGCAAGGAATAATAATTTCACAATTTCTCACCATCTGTGTGACGCGATGCGATGCATGCTGCTTGTTGCACCAGCACCAGCACCAGCACCAGCAGCAGCATTGAGCCTGCGCGATTTCAATTCTGTTCGCTGCATGCTGCGCGATTGCCAAAATAAAAAAATCATCCTACACTGGAAGCAAAAAACAACCCGAAATGTGGTAACAATAGGGGGAACCTTCGATAGCACAAAATCGGGATTTTCATGTTTATGTAATGTGGCGCAAAGTTCAGGTGCAGCCGCATGAGAGTGGCGCAGCTGAAACAATAGCCTGGCCAAGCCATCGCCAGGTTTTACCATATAAACATAGCTGGCTCTATCGCAGATCCACCTACATGAGCCCCCAAACTACACCATAGAAGGGCTATTCGATTCATTCTGATGTCTGATGCCTGGTTTTTTGGTGCCATATTGTTTGTGATTTGTTAGACTTGCCGCCATTTTAATGCACAAAAGGATTTGGAGTCTAAGCTTGGTGAGTTGACTTTGTTGTTTGGCTGCGGATTCGATGCTTCAGCGAATTGGGTTATAATTATGCAAGACTTTCGCGGAATCGTCCTCTGATTACAGGAAAAAAAGAATAGGAGTCACTCTACATATGCAACCATTTTGGGAACGATTTGGATGCAAGGTAGTGGCCCTTTGTGAGCAATGTATTGTTTACTTTTAGAAGATCGTGACATGTGCTGTAAGTTTTTTTTGGAAGTGAGTCTATTTCAATGTTGGTTACTGGGTTGTTTGCATATCTCCTTGCAATACACTGATTTGATATCGTGATTTCTATAATTGGAGTATTATATCATCTTTGAGTTTCCCAGCTTTTTTATGGGATTATACGCTCTCAGTGGTTGCCTTTAGAAATTGGTTCAGTTTTGATTGAAGAAATGTTCTTAACAGAAATTGGGAGATGAGGCTAAATAAAACCTTTAAGAATGATTTTTCATTACTTCAATTGAGCTTCATTTTCATTGAAACAGGACAGAACAGATGAAAGGGAGAGAAGAAGAAATGAGAAACAGAAAACGCATAACACATGTCAAAAGCACGCAGTTGGTTTTCGGAGCGGAAGGTCCCCCATCCGACTAATAACCACGCGTAACACTGCTTGATTTCGCTGATCTCAAGGGAAGCGATGCTTTATCAGAGCTAAGGCCGTTGACTCGTAAAGCATATATAACAGTGGTTTACTATGCCCCATCTGGTTAGCTTCAGATAAAGACCTTCTAACCAAACGACGTCGAAAGCCTCCTCCAAATCAACCAGATGGGCACCCTCATTTTTAAATGCCTTTTAATAGCTATTTTTTACTTGCGATTATAGGGACTATAAAATGTCTGTCTTTCAGTCTGTCAGTCTGTCAGTCTGTCAGTCTGTCAGTCTGTCAGTCTGTCAGTCTGTCAGTCTGTCAGTCTGTCAGTCTGTCAGTCTGTCGGTCTGTCAGTCTGTCAGTCTGTCAGTCTGTCAGTCTGTCAGTCTGTCAGTCTGTCAGTCTGTCAGTCTGTCAGTCTGTCAGTCAGTCAGTCTGTCAGTCTGTCAGTCTTTTCGTTAAAGATTGTATGGCAGGTACCGTTATTTTTCGACCTAGAGGAAAAATGAAAACACCCCCCGAGATACTACCAAATAAATACTAAATACAAAGTTTAAACAAATCGGCACACCCGTTTAGGCTGTAGAGGTGCGAACAGACAGACAGACAGACAGACAGACAGACAGACAGACAGACAGACAGACAGAAAGACAGACAGAGATAGACGGACGGAATTTCCGGACCCACTTTTTTCGGCTTCTCAGCATCGTAATGTCATGTTTGATTATTAGATTTTTTTCTTTTTGCACGAATCCATAACTTTGGTTATAGTACCTATAATCGCAATTAAAATGACTAATTTTTACTTGCGATTATAGGTACTATAATGCAAGTTATGCAAAATTCTGTCTTCATCGTCAATCAATCGTCTTCAAGTTTTGAACTTAAGGTTATTTTGACATTCTACAGATGAGTTTTTTTTTATTTTTTTTTTAGCTCAAAAATTAACCGTACCTGTCATATAACCGTTATGTAAAAGCTTATTTTTATCGAAAACGACTTCAAGAATTTTTATAAAAAAAATCAGTGTACTACTGTAAATATGCATTATATTTTGGTGAAAAAAAAATTCAATATCGTGGGCTAAAAACGGTGCCTCCCATGGGACCGGTTTTTTTCCTTCGACTTTTTCGAAAACTAGTGATCCAATTACAATCAAAATTGATATTCAAGAAGATGTAAGTAGCTGAAGTAATTTTGCATAAATTTTTTTTCGAAAACTTTTTTTTTGTATTTTTCATAATTTAAAAAAAAAATTTTTTTTGAAAAATCAATATTTTGAAAACGGGTAAGTGAATTTTTTTTTTTTAATTTTGTTTTTAAATGTGCGTTGTTTTTGTGCTTATGTTTGTATTCTTGAATTATTTTTTTAATTTTTTAAAAAAGTTGTTAAAGAACCGTTTTATTTAAAAACGGCTCTAACGATTTTGAAAAAAAAATCTCACTTTTTCACATTGTTTAAAGAAATAAAATGGCGTTTAAATTTTTCCGCTGAAAACTATTTTACGTACTTTTTTCAAACAATCAAAAGTCAGAAAAATCGAATATAATCTTTGAAGTTCCCTTAATATTTTTCAAATTTTATTCCAAGCTGTGACCGCACATAACAGCAAGTTAGTGCGATCCAGTCGTGCAATTTATTTTGTTTAACGAAACTCGTCGGACTAACGATGTTTGCTGGGAACGTGTTCGGCAAAAACCGAAGTTTTTGCATTGTTTTAATATTAATAAGAGTTTTGGAAGTATGATATTTGCGAGGTGCGCCATAATGCCCGAACTTACCTTATATTCCTTTAAAAAATCGAAAAATTGGGCCTTATGCATAAAGCCAATCTGTTAGGGGCTGATAATATGTATAACAACAAATAAACTCTGACATAAACTACTTACAAGGGGCAAACCTAAATGGGCTGTAAGCAGCTTCGGCAAGCAAAATCGTCAACTTTTAGACTTGAACTAGGCCAGACTCCCCCTTGCTAACTTATTGCGGACGTGATAAGGATCACATGATCTTTCGTCACTACTAACGATGAGCTGAACATGGCATTGATGTCAACCGCTAGCTTTTATTGTTTTGTTGCCAGGGTAGGTCAGCATATTGTCCAAATATCTCTTCGTCAACTCTGTTATCACTACCGCCCAGCAGTTCGAAGAGATACTGCAATCGATATCGGTCGATAACAATACATATAATTGTATTCTTTAGTGCATCACTAAAGGACAGATCTTTCCTAAAAAGAGAGGGAGGAGGGAGTGCTGTTATTATGCATTTTTGGGCTTTTGGTTTCCGAAATTAATCCTTGAGAGATCGACATGAAGTCGGCCCAGACTTACCATCTATATATTTTTCAACAATGCTATTGAACCATCTCTGATCCCCATATTTGCCAGCTAGCTTACCTAGGGAACCTCCTTCATTATCTGTTTTTTTACCTAAGTAGTTTCTTAATGATCCTGCCAGCAATCCGCGTCGGTTCGCGAGTTTTCTGGAGGGATGGAAGCTTCCAATTTGTAGCTGGAGCAGAACCATTTTCATATCGCAGTTGCCACTGAAATGCGGTTTATTGGTAGAAGTAGAATCGTTTCCAAACCCTTGCTCTCGCTAATAGCGTCAAGCTTACCACTGTTGCTAAAAAAAAAACATATTCCACTAGATGGTTCTTTCTAATTTTGTTAAAAAAACAGAGTTGACAAACGTTGTCTACATAAATGCAACCATACATCGCATCCACCTTCTATTTGCATAACACTTTTGCGATCCATTTAAGGCAGTTACTTGCGGCCACTTGGGTGCTAACAAAATGCACTTAACGTGCAACATGATTTCTGCCCTGCTCGCATGTAAACCAACATAAACATCGGCGTACTACCTTTTGTTTTAGATCAGAAATCCAACACTATTGGGTGCTTACCCACCCTAAATATTTTACAACGAACGCAACAATTCCGCACATTCAAACGAGGAACAATGTCCATGGAGTTGCCAGCAAGACAGCCCGGTGCAGCGCAGCATAGAAACGACAAACTGCGATAGCGCATGCCAAACAAATTTCCAGCGACACTGAAACCCGATCACAACAAAACATCCAAACGAACACAAATCCAAACACCGCAATCCCATAAAGCACCCGGCTTTTGTGAAGCCTCAAACTAGCCGCCCCCAAATGACTCAAAGGCGAGATCGCGACAAGACCGATGACGCCCTAATCCATTGCGGTAATCTTTCACTGGAAAATGCACTTACGTGAGAGGTTCCATTAGACGGAGGAGCACTTGCATTCAGCAAGGTGTACAATTGATGGAACCGAACTGGCTATGGCTGGATATACCTTGGGATTAGACTGCTGCTCCTGGTGCATCGCATCGTCACCCATTCATCGAAGACAGCGTTTGTTGTTTTGTTTCTTTTTTTTTTGTTGGAGATGATACTTTACTGCCTGCTCTAGCTCTATCATGTCGGCATCTAAGCGCGCACTCTGTGGCATCATCATCCGAACCGATTTACTGAGTGAATTTGTGTGTTCGATGGTTTTCGCAATAATAGTAGCCTCTCACATAACCTAACTTAACCCCAGCCAAGCAACCCATCAGCATCATCACCAGACCGCGATGCACCATAGTCCAATCGACGTCAATGGCGAAGACGACAGCGCAAAAGCTAGGAGCACTGATATCGGAAAAGACGCTTAACCGTACCCTCCCCTTCCTCGTCGCGTTCCTGCGTTCGATTTTTTTGTGGAACATAAACGATTTAGTTCACCGAGTTCGGCAACTTCTATTTATCACCTACAACACCATCAGCAAGGTTCCCGCTGCTCCGCTAAGACTCCTTGGAACCTTCTCAGCCCGGTGACTCGAACAGCTCTAGGCGCGAGGGTAATGTGATATATTTGCCTATAATCTCCGCCGCGCTACATTCCAACGTAATTGAATTTGTGGACTTGCCAATAAATCGCGTATTATCTTTTCCCCTTCTTTAAGCTGGGAGCTCTGGAGCGGGAAGTTGTGTTTTGTATCTGGCGCGTCTGAGTCATGACCATGAAAGTGCTGGTTGGGTATAATAGTGGATCGATTGACTGGCCGGTCAAACTCTCTGTTGGTTGTTCACTTATATTTGCTTGGATGGTTGTGCGTGATGCCGCCCCCCAATAGAAATTATTGTGCCCACCTTACAGCCTTCCTGCCAAGAAAGAGTGTTCGCCTAAAGTTGTCGTTCTTGGGAGCCATCATCGAGGAGGAGGTGGGCAGTGGTGAGAAATTTCCGAAAGCACTTGTTGATATGTTTAACAATGGCTGAGAAGGGAATGGAAATTCAGGCCAGAAATGGTGCCTTACTGCCTTCGAATACACTGAAAAAAACATTTGTTCAAAATATGGAATTTGATGGTTCTTAAAAGTTTTGGCTATAGAATCACGGATCACCCCTTGAAGTTGATGCGAAGAATGGCTTAAAACGGTTGAATTTTTTTGATCGGGTAGGAATATCTTATGGGAGGGGATGGTGCTTTCAGAAATGTGTAGGCCAGCAACTTGGCCAGCAGCCCCATCAACTGCGGTACACTTTTTTTCAATTTTTGCCCGCTATCAGCGTACATAGTGTTCTCAGGCTTTCGGAAGGAGGACGAGTGGCAGATAACTTCAAACATTGGAACCGGCGGGGGACATAGGTCGCGGTGCGCGATGGTGGACGACATGGTCCCATCGACTTGGCGATGCATTCTCCAACTCCTCGATTGTGATGCATTTGGGTATCTCCTTACGCTGGCTGCCACACTGCCGTCGGCTGGGGCTACATGAATATTTTATCGGCAAAATACTACTAGAGTAGCCGCGTTTCACCGATGTTGTTTCAATAGAACTGACAAACTAATATTAAGCGGGCGCGCCGTGGTGGTAATGGCGGTGGTGAAGTGGTCCATTGGAACGCTTGTTGTCGGATCGGCAGACTAATTTTTCTATTGATACATTCGATACTTATGGATGCCATAAGTATCGGTGTGTTGTCCTGGGTGATGAGATCGCGCTATCACCGCTGCAAGCCGCCAACGCGGACGCGGCCCTGTATTTTGTTGCTCGCAGTGATGATGGCGGGCGTTACTTGGTGGAATGTTGCGTACATATTGTTGTTCGTCGTATCTGGAGAATGTGATGTCGAGTCGATGGTGAGGAATATAAATTTCCGGCGAATTGATATACAAGTTTCAGGTGTCACTGGAGGTGATCCTACGCAAAATTGTTCGCAACAAAGTGCAAAGTGGTATGTTGCAAGAAGTTATTGCAATGGAATTGGACATGCCATGGAAGGATATATGTATAGATTAAAGAGAATTTCAGTAATATTTAAGGAATTTTCGTTTTAAATATAAAGTATAAACTTACTATTTTTTTTTTTTGAATATTTGAAATTTGAATAAATTCCAATTTATGAGTGTTCTTATAATGAAGGATGTTTTTTGACACCAAATAGTTAAGTTATTTAGATAATTTTGAAGTAGGACTGTGAGTGTGTGTGTGTGGGAAAAAATGCACTACATATGTACATATATTATCATCGGCGTCAATTGAGGCAGATGAGTTTTTGATGACACAGTTACGTGATTAATTGAAATACTGAAATGTAAAAGGGCTAAGATGTCTAACTTAAAGCACACAGAAAGTTGAAAGATAAGTCTCAGATTAAAGAGATCTGAAAAGATTTTACAATGACTATCTTTAAATAAGAATTAATCCTTTCAATGGAAATTCAAGAGTTTAAATTTGAAAAGGATCAATGGGTGAGAGGTCTTACTTAGGTCAGTTGCAATGACAGTTCCACTCGTGCTTAACTTCTTCTCTTTTCACCAACGATTATAATGATATTAACTGTGACCACATTCTACCAACTGCTTATGACCATAAACCTTTACATGTGGGTTCCACTAGGTTCACCTCAGAATACGTCGACAGGCGTACCGGTTTTAGATTGTTCCTAAGATCCGAAATATTGGTAACTATCGATACCGTGTATTCTTTGATATCGAACAGGTGGGTATCGATACCCTAAAACTATTGAACTAAAAGTATAGATATAACTCAATATCGTGTAACGAGTAAAGAAACTATCTTTCTGGTAACCAGCTGGGTTATTTTGTTGCACGCAGACAATTTGAGGAGAACAATGCATACCCAAATCACGCGATACTCAATACTCAATACTCCACGACGCCACATAGGAGTATTTGCATATTTTTCGTCCCCTTTATTACTATTTTTGGTTAAAGTAAGTATTTATTCTTTATTCTTTATGAAATTTTTGACAGGTGCTACAAGGGTCTAAACTTAGACCAATTCTTTTTTCACTATACATTAACTATTCCTGTCATTTGTATTGACGAAACCTGCTCGTGGTAGATCCACAATAAGACAAAGCGTGTTTCTAAATTCTCGTTGAATATATACATGCTTCTTTCTCGTCTTGTGATCTAATTTGCAACTGTCTTACTGGAAGTTCGTAAGCTACACGCAGAAAACTTTCAAAAAGTCTGATTCGTGCATGTAGTATTGATAAACCAAATTTAATGGAGTTTTAATTAATTTCATTTGTCGTTGTATTTAATTTGTTAAAGTCTTTTAATGTTGACCCACAAACATAAAATTTCTGTGTTTTTGAACCATTAACTAAACCCAATGAAACAAGTAAGCTTTGAAACACAAACGCAGAGCTGTTTTCAAATCTCTGTTAGTATTGCGTTTGCTGGGATCCGTCACAACCGCATTTCAAGGTTCAAAAGGAGCACATTCATTTGACTGCTTACAAATTCCTGCATATTATCAGTAGTCGAGTTGCAGTGTGATCCAACAAATCCTGCAGATTTATTTATAGTATACGGTTCTTCTATTAGATAGCAAATCCTGAAGTATAACAAGGAAAATAAATTGCACGACTGGATCGCACGTACTTGCTCATATGTGCGGTCATATTGTAGAATAAAATTTAAGAAAATTAAAGTTAACATCAAAGCATTTATTCGATTTTTTGACTTTTGATTGTTGGAATAAAGTACATTAAAATGTATTGAGTGAAATAATTTAAAGGCCATTTTATTTATTTCACAAATGTTAAATAGTGTGAATTTTTTTTTCAAAATCGTAGGAACAGTTTTTATATAAACGGCATTCGTAACAACTTTTTTAAAAATAAAAAAAAAACAACTTAAGCACAAAATCAAAATACATTTAAAAATGAAATTTAAAAAAAAGCTCCCACCCGTTTTCAAAATATTGATTTTTCCAAAAAAATATAAAAAAATTATTAATAATACAAAAAAAAAACTTTAAAAAAAAAGTTATTGCGAAATTACTTAGGCTAACTACATCCTCTTGAATATCAATTTTGATATTAATCGAAACATCAGTTTTCCAGAAAGTCGAAGAAAAAAAAAACAGTCTTATGGGAGGTACCGTTTTTAGCCCACCATATTAATGTTTTTTGTTCACCAAAGTATAATGCTTACCTACAGATTACACTGATTTTTTGCATGAAAATTCTTGGAGCCGTTTTCGAGAAAAATAAGCTTTACCTTAACGGTCATATGGCAGGTACCGTTATTATCAGCCCTAAAAATAAAATTTCAAATTACCTACTGAGGAATGCCTAACGAATCACACACACTAAATTTGAAGACAATTGCTTATGCCGTTAAGGCTGCAGCTCATTATACATTCTGACAGACAGACATTTCTTGCCACAAATTTGTTTAGATTTCTCTATAATCGTAATGTCATGTTTGATTTTCATCTCATTTTTACTTGCGAATATAGGTACTAAAATGCAAGTTATGCATTCGTGCAGATTAAAAATTTTGAGATAACAATCAAATATTAAATTACAATGATAGAGAAACAGATTTGAGTTACTGGCAATATTCTGTCCATCTGTCTGTCTGTCTATCTGTCTGTCTGTCTGTTTGTCTGTCTGTCTGTATGTCTGTCTGTCTGTCTGTCTGTCGGTCTGGTTTTCAAAGAAGAAAAAGTACGAGAAAACTACTTGTGGAACTTTGTAACGTCGTCAACATGAGCCTAAATAAAAATCATCATATTTTAGTTATGTTCGTGGACTTCAGCAAAGCATTTGACACTCTAAGTCATGAAAAACTACTTGAGGTTCTATACAAAATTGGCATAAGAGGAACATTGTGGAAATGGATGGAGAATTATTTAAAAGATAGGACTTTCAAAGTTAAGATTTGTAATTCATGCAGTAAAGAAAAAATATCTATATATGGCGTACCACAAGCGTCAAAACTTGGTCCGGTTCTATTCCTTCTTTTTACGAACGCACTTCTTCGAGTTTTAAAAAATAGTACCCTTTTTGCCTACGCAGATGACATAGCAATTGTTGTTAGACACAAGTGCCTTAAAACAGCTATTAACGTTATGCAATAAGAGTTTGATGAAGTCTCTAAATGGTGTCATGATTTCGGGTTGGTCATTAATGCCAACAAAATGAAACTCATGCATATTCGCTCACCACAGCAAAAAGAGGAAAGAATAAGGATCTTCTTTCAAAACGAAAAATGTCCACATGCTCAAAAAAGTGATGCAATTGAATTAGTTACATCTATAAAATATCTTGGAGTCACAATCGATGATCATTTTCTTTGGCGCCAACACATTGAAAGCATAAGGGGTAGCATGAGAAGTTCTATGTTTGCTCTCTTTTATCTGGAAAAGTATTCAACAAATGATGTCCTAAAACAAGTTTACTACTCGCTAGTTGAATCTCGATTGAGGTATGGAATTTTGGTCTGGGTAAACGCATCAAATACTCACATGAATAATATCGTCAATCTACAACATAGAATCAAGGTCTACTCCAGATTCCACCGGTATACAACAACTACGAAAGAAGACAACTGAGTTATGACCCTCAATTATGAACCAGCTACCAACCTAAAAAACATTCAAAATTTCAAAAAACGTACAAAATTTATAAAATTGTTCTTTTTAAACTAGTTTTTTCAATTTTTGATCTATTATTTTGTAAAAAAAAAAAAAACAATTTCTTCATTAAAAACATTATTTCGTATTTTTATATTAAAAATTAAATTTCATATTTTTGTATTAAACATTAAACTTCATTTAAAATGTAATTAATAAATAAATAATAACAATCACTTCAAATCAATTCGAAGAGTTCTTGAAAATTCAACCACCCACAGATAAGCATAAAGCTTCGTGGGTAACACAAATATTTCTAAATACTTTTGAAATTAATAATAATAATAATAAATCTAAAATATAATAATCTGTCTGTCTGTCTGTCTAGTTGTCCTTCTGTCTGTATGTCTGTCTGTCTGTCTGTCTGTCTGCTTGATGTATTTTGGACTGTAGCCTATTCTTCAACTTTCTCGAAAACTCGTGATCCGACTTCAATAAAAATTGATATTCAAGAAAATGTAGGTAGCCTAAGTAATTTTGGTTAAATTTTTTTTCGAAAACTTATTTTTTTGTATTCATAATAATTTTTTTTTTTAATATTTTTTTGAAAAAATCAATATTTTGAAAACGGGTAGGTGATTTTTATCTTAAGTTTTGTTTTTAATTATACGTTATTTTTGTGCTAATGTTTGTATTCTTGAATTATTTTTTTTTTAATTTTTTAAAAAAAGTTGTTAAAAATAAACCGTTTTATTTATAAATGGCTCCTACGATTTTGAAAAAAAAAATCTTACTATTTTACATTTCCTAAAGAAATAAAATGGCGTTTAAATTATTTCACCCAATACAATTTAATGTACTTTTTTCGAACAATCAAAAGTCACAAAACTCGAATAAATGCTTTGATGTTCACTTTAATTTTCTTTAATTTTATTCTACAATGTGACCCCACATATGAGCAAGTACGTGCGATCCAGTCGTGCAATTTATGTTGTATGTTCACGTATTCTAAACTTGCCTTATAATCCCATTAATCCCAGTGTATCCTTTCTTTTCGAAAACAAAAAAAAATCAAAAAACTGTACAGTAACAATGCAATAACAAATGATTACAACCGTTGTATGGCGTATGAGTGTTTTTTTCACACGAAATCGAAAAAAACTAAAACGTTCATAAAATTTCGGTTAGCAGCCAAATTTTAATAACAACAACTTCAAATCACTTACAGGAAAACACTAACGAAATGTTATGCATGCAAAGAATAATAGAAAAAAATCCAAAATCGATAACTTTAAACTCAGTTTATTATATATCATGTATCGGAAGAGCAAGGGTAGGATCTGGTATCTTCTTAATAAATTCATTAATTAGTAGATTAAAAAAACTTTCAAACTACTGTAGAGTTTTCCAGAAAGAAGTGCTTGCAGTAATAGACAAAACTGCAAAACACCTTCTACAGTTTAATTTGGCGTATAAAAATATTGATGTTTTCATAGACAGCCAGGCTTATATCCTCATTTGTCTGCTAGTCCAAAATGGTTGAACGATTTCGGAAAGATCTGTGACTAATTAGCGAAACAAACCTTGTAATCCTTCGCTGGGACACTATCAAACAACTCAAGGGGAGCAAACGAATAAGCAGAATGAGAATAAGCACACCAAGCTTATGTAGAGACGCAGAGTGTCTCAAAACGTTGACATAGAAGAGGGCACATATCATAGCACATCCTCTATAAATGCCCCAGCCTAGAGGGGTACAACAAAAACAGCAATCGGGGAATATTTTTTCATAGAACTGCCCACCTAAAAACCTCCGAAAATTCATAACCATTTCATGATCTTCTCTTACTCCTAAGTCTTCACTATATTCCTAACCTTTACACACACGTCGTTCCTTCCATCTCCGCAACCGCAATATTTCTTTTAAGATGCGAGTTAGATGATGCGGCTTACCTAATCATCACCCCATCTAACCTAACCTAAACTTATATGTAGATTTCTCGAAACCCGATTAACCCTTCGGCAATCTATGTACATACCTTGGTTCAATCTTTTGGTTGCCCTTTTGAGGAATTCCGATCTTATTACAATTTAATTATAAGTTCAGGATTGCTGCTATGGTTCGTTTCCCTGAAAAAAACTCAGAATCCAGAATCCAGAATCGAAGCCGGCCATTCAATACTCGCTTAACGATCTTCATATGAAATATCATACATCATTTCGATTGATAAATAAAATTTAACTTTTCCTTTAATGACAAGGCATTTGAAAATATTGGAGTTGTCTCTCATCTTTTTCCAAAATTCTGACATTATCTTGTCATGCTCAATAAATTGTTCATATTTGAAGTTTTTCTCCGCAACACTTTTCAGCAAAAAGTATGTATGTATCAATGACGCCGCCATTTAAAACAGTTTTTCATCGAAACACGAGTCTCCTCAAATTTGGCCGCTAAACGTTAAGGGGTCTGATACTGTTGCAAGGTTCTTTAAACCGAAATCTCCGAACTTCACTATTATAACTTCAAAATCATAACACCCTTGCATAAAGATTGCGACCCCACCACAAACTTTCGCAGTGAGCCCTTTTTTTATTATCTACTGCCTGTTGAAAGTCGTTAAAAGCTTGTTTTGGAGCAGTAAACGGTGCAGGGTGCAGATATTTCTTCTAGCTTAGGAATATAATGTTTTCGTTGTTAAAACTGCCTTTTATTATTTTTCATTCCAACACCATGTTTCTCTCTGGCCTTGATCAAATCTTGCGGTAGTTTTATATTTTATTGACTTTTAGGTCGAATTAAGACGTACTTGACATGAAAGTCTTATTTTCAGAAGGTCAATACAACGTCAAAAAACGATTTTTCCATTCTGACCTCACAAAAGCTTAACGCGTTTAAAAGCACAAATGAGTCCCAAAAACCCCTTAAAAGCAATGCATGCATGAAATACAATCTAATTAAGCCCTAGAAATTAAATCCCTCATTATTCAAACTTTCTACTTAGAAATTGACATGTGTCACCTATAAGTTGGTGTATACAAGTATACAGCAGCATCGATCCATTTCACCTTTCTGCATGAATTCACTGTTTGCGCTTGCCCCTAAATATTGCCGTCCCGCACTCTTGTTTACCTTGTACACGTTCCATGTGTAGTATACACAAAGATACAAATATGTGGCACACAAAAAATACGGCCAGTTTCTTTGAAAGGGTCTCCTCCCGATATAAATCGAACATCACGACGAAATACCTACACTTCCATTTCAGCCCAGATACACTTCTTCTAAGCCCGTGATGTGGATTAAGGTCAACGGGCGAACACTTCTCTAATTGAATTCGGTTCTGGAAGTGGTATGCCATGCACAGAATAGGTGGCAACCTAGCGGGTGGTGTATCCGACCTGAACACTTCATTTGGCCAAAAGTTTCCATTACACACATGGTGCACTGACGTTTGGAAGACTCGAACAAAATCTATACTTTCTCCTATGGGCGCATCTAATTGAAGAAATCCCAATCAAAATTAAGACACAAATTCCCTAAGCTTTTCTCCGAACTAGCATGGACTTAGAGGTCATATTGGATGAAGCGGGTTCCAGGAGGAGCGTCAAAATTTAATTGAAAAAGTCAAATAATAATTCCAACGACTTATCAGTGTGTTCCATCAAATTTTAATGGAAATTTGGTTGTATGGCGTCTGTTTAGAGCTATAATACGAACCCCCCTCTTCGTCAGCCATGTAGCTTAATCCTATTTGAAGGCCCTAATCCCTCTGTGGTGATGAATATTTGTTTCATCTGTCATGATGGATTTTTGAAAGGAACCTGTCGAATGGCTTATTGGAATGGTGGTGATGAAATTCCAGTCGATTTCGAGGAATAGATGGTCTTCAAGTGAGGGGTTTTTTTAATCAAGTGACAACTGGTGACAGATGGGTTTGGAGATGTGTTGCGACAATCGTGAGACCTGTTCGGTATAGAATGCCTAACTTCGGTTGGTTTGGTGGTTGATCAATCGGCAGGTTCAAAAGATATTGTTTTTAAGTCCGGTAATGGGTTCGGTGGTATCACATGGGTGTACATATGAAAATGTTTCGGAGTAAAATTAGATTGGCTTGACACCAAAATTCTCCAATCGGCTTTCTCATTATTGAGGAATAGTTTTGAAATTAACCAACTGGCTTTTATTTTGGAGTTCTTGCAATACTCTCCCTTTTGAATAACAAACCTCAAACTCCTTCTGCAAAACCAATAGCAGACATACGTCCATATCGAATTGTCAAATGATCTGCTGACTGCAGTCGATGTGTCAACCTGCAAATGTCTTGTTTCCTTCTTAGATTACTTCTTCCGAGGCACTATTTACCTATGTCATTGGGATTGGGGTATGCAAAGCCTATATGCTGTAGAGATGTCTCTCTGGCGCAGTGCGTCCACACTGTCAGCCAACAGTTCGACACTTGCTAAACCGAAATGGAATCGATACTGATACGCCCAGATGGATGAAGCAAACAGCTAACACAACTTTAATGAGCATCTGAGGACCGACTTTAACATCCTTTTAGCGTGTAATCATACACCTGACCGTAAATCGGTCTGAAGCAGACTGTGATTTTTTCCTCTCCTTCCGCAATCGGAGCACGCACGCTATTCAGGTGGACAAGAAGACTGTGTGTTTGTAGCTCAGGTGAAAAAAATGAGAAATCTCGAGTACGGACCTTCGGATTCAGCTCAGTCACTTTGGCACAGTTTACGGTATCACAATCGCCATATATTCTCATTACTTTGACATGAATACCATGTTTTATTCGTTCACGCAAATATTGCTTTGAAATAATTTAATTATTCATGTAACTCACTATTCCTGCAAGGAGAATTTCACCAACAACAAATTTCGAAAAAAATTAACATACATAATGTAAACAGAGATGCAAGTTTAACAAATTGCACGACTGGATTGCACATATTTGCTCTTATCTGCGGTCACAGCTTCGAATAAAATTTGAAAAAAATATTAAAGAATTTCAAAGTTTTCATTCCAATTTTTCTGACTTTGGATTATTTGAAAAAAGTTCGTCAAATAGTTTCTAGCGGAAAAATTTAAACGCCATTTCATTTCTTTAGAAAGTGTGAAAAAGTGTAATTTTTTTTAAGTCGTAGGAACGGTTTTTATTCAACAACTTTTTTTTTTAAATTAGAAAAAAATAATTCAAGAATACAAACTTAAACAGAAAAATTACTTACATTTAAAAACAAAACTAAGAAAAAATTCAAATAACCTTTTTCAAAATATCGATTTAAAAAAAAAATTAAATAATTATTAAAAAATACAGAAAATATTTTAATGCCGAATTGGTTTGGCTATCTACATCTTCCTGAATATCAAATTTTATTATAATCGATTATTCAGTTATCGAGAAAGTCGAAGAAAAAAAAACGGTCCTATGGGGTGGTACCGTTATAGAACAAATTTTTGAAAATTCATTCTAAGTGAAAGATGTATTGTTGTAAACAAATAGCAATCTGAAAGTTTTGTCAAAATCGTTACAGCCGAGAAAATCAAACTTTTTATTAAGTAGGTTCTTAAAAAATGAGTCCATCTTTTCCAAATTTATTCAGGCATTATTATACATTATTGAACAAATTTATTTCCCATCTATATTCCGAATATCGATTACTCAATCCTTTCTATAATCATTTTGCATCCCTGATTTACAAAATGGTCGTTTTTAACTTTGGTCCCATTGCTAAGTTTTCCTGCATTCAAAAACTCTTAGAAAAGATTGTTTAAGGGACTTAAAGTAGAAACACAAAGATGCTTTAAAACCGACTTTGACAATTTGAAAAAGTTCAAATATACAGAAATGTTTAAAGATTATCACATTACCGCTTTTTCTAAAAACGCTTTATTTGACGTATGTATGTACGTAAGGATAACGTACTTACGACATTTTACCCAATGAGTACGTTCAAATTGGATATTCTTTATTTTTACAGTACGTTCTCAATATTTTCACATTCACGATCTAAAGTGTGTATGTGTTTTAGCCATTAAGCTCTTACTTGATAAAGGATTATATCCCCAAATCAACATTGATATCTTAAGGAAAGATTTGTACAAAATATCTTATTTGAATTCATCTTCAATTCCTAGTATACCTAATTCACTCTTATCTAAGACCCTAAGTAAAGCTCTTGATAACGTTTTCTGAATAATTGATTTTAGTCTTCAGGCACAATACAAACAATTGATTCAATCAAACTTTCATTGTAAAATGTAATTCTAAAATCATCTGGGAGCGATAAATTTAATACACAATTCCGAGTACCGCAGGGTAGTCACCTTAGCCCATTAACTTTTGTTCGTACTATCAATTATGTGGAATGTGCCATTAAGAACTAATCGATTGCAACACACGCTGAGTACAAAAAGAGTTTTGGGCTTCTATATATGATCTCTAGATTATTTAAAACTTCTCCAAGACGACGTTTCTATGTTTTTATTTGGTAATTACAAGACTTCATCAAATTAAATGTTTGAAAAAGCAAGATATAACCTCGTAAACGTACATTTTGCCAATTTGGAATTATCAAGAAGTTAATTTTTCAGAGTACATGGATACCTCTAAAAAAAATCTGCAGCAGTAGTATACTCACGGAATTAACAATTAGGCAGATCATGGAAAAAATAATTACTTTTAACATTCCAACATATGTAAATACTATAGCCATAGCAAAGGTTGGGTAGAACTTATTTAGGCAATGATAGAACTCGGCATTTCAACTAAATTGAAACGACTATGTTTAGTACTGGTGACCATGATTAAATTACAAGCCCTCTAAGTCGGTATGTATGGAAGAAGTTGATGAATGAGAACGGAATACTGTTTTTGCGCGACTGATAATAACCAAGAATACAAGCGTTGCCTTAATATCAAAGTCGAAATGACCAAGTTAACAAAAAAAAAACTGTATACTGCTAAAATAAGACGTCACTATTAACGTCATAATTTCTAACAAGTTTACCACATCAACTATCCGGAAATTGGTATAATTTTAATGAACAAAGTTTACAAAATTTTTAACTTGAAGTTCAAAAATTATACAAGATTTTGAAGAAACCTAAGTGCAGTGGCTAGAACTTTGTTTTTAAGATAGAATACCGTGTTCTATCAAGTTATCTGTATACTGTCTTGTGTTAATTGCGAATGAAAGACACGCACCTCTCGACCGCTAAGTAAAGCAACCTTATGTTGGATTGACAGGTTCTTAAGTATGAAAAGCCTTGTGACTTATATTATATTCTCGACCATTCATTGTTGTGATTCTGACGGAATGGGTCACCAAATCAAAGCGATATGAGATGCACTTTCTTCGTCACAAAGTTCTTCCTGGAAGGTTTCGGCAGCGTCTGGAAAGTAGAAGAGGACTCTGGCGAAAAATAAAAAATCTACCATTTTCTCAAACTAACAAAAATACCCTACGACATCTTCGCTCTAACAGGACCTAACACCTTGCTCCCAAAATTCTCCTAAGGGAATTATTTATAGGTGATTTTAATTAGTCACAAATCGAACGGTTTTTTGCCGCCGAGGAAACTTATTAACACCCAAACAATTCCAAATCGAAAAAAGTATTATTAATACTATAATATATTCATAGCGGTTTCTAGTCTATTTCAAGTGAGTGGCGTCAAAAATAATTGTCTTCCTGGACTAATAACTCTATATTGTGATTGAAAATTGCACAAATTTTTTTCCACGAAACAATACTCCTACTTCTCCACCTTGGTGTATAGGTATTACAAGCAACTTTGATATCTTCATAACCTAAGAAATAAATTTTGCCAAAAATACTTGAAATCCAAGTCTTCTTCCGAGTATCAACAAGGTATTCGAAAAAGTTCTCATAGAACTCTATCCAAGTGGGACGAGGCCAAAAATATAATTCCAGACATCCAATTCGGCTTTAAGGTGGGACATGACACAATTCATGCCGCGTCTAAGCTAGTATATGCTGTCCATTGGAATAATGCTAAGAATCAATGCCGGGTGCCTCTGGTCAATTTGGAGAAGGCTTTCGACACCGTATGGTTAAAGGATCTTTATCTGAAGCTTACCAGTTGGGGCATGCATAACTAAACCAGTGTTATATATACTTTACGACATGCTTAATCATAGAAAGTTTGTTGTCAAGAGTGGCAATGTAACCTCGACCACAACGTTTGATATTAAAAAAGGTCTGAAACAGAGAGCAGTGAACTCGCCGATTTTCTTTAGTATTTACACCAGCAATCTCATTGGGAGTCTACCTCATGCAATTGCGTATGCCGATGATTTAATTGCTTAGTGATTGGAAGCTGAAAATTAACTTCCAGAAACGTTAAACTATCGTATTTAGAACCAATGTGTGAGAAAGAACTGGCGCAAGCTAGTGATCGCAGGGCCGCATCGACATCCACTGGCTAGTAAAAGTGTGGTAAAGTACCTTGGAATCTTGCTGGATCAGTTCCTATTATTTCAATCAACATGTAGAGGCTGCTCTGGCCAGAGCTAGGGGAGCTTTTGCCCTGACAATACGGTTGTTTTATAGCAGCCGCCTTGATAGCAGGTTGAAAGTGATTTGCTGCATGGCCCTCATCAATTCTGGTAGTCCTAGTCAAAAGCTAATATAATAAATATAAAAAAAAATTTATATAAAAAATACAAAATTTAGAAAAAAGGTTACTTTGGCTGTTTTAGATTTAAGTATTTAAGGTTAATTTCAAGTTATTTTTAGTTTATTTTTAGTTAATTTTAAGTTATCTTTTAGTAGTTTAAGATAGGTTAAGAAAATTCGATAAGATATCCACTTTCAATTTTTTCTGGGCGAACTATAATGCCATGTTAATTTTAATATAAATTTAAGATATTTTTAGGCCGAAAGGCAATTAAAATTAAATTAGAGATTAATTTAGAGCGCCCGCATAGGGACAGTAAGTTAATGAAGTTGATAGTTTTAGCTAGTTTTAAGATTTGTGTCTAGCATGTAAGAAGTTATAATATAAGAACAAATAAAGAAAAATATTTGAAAGAGCAATTTAAATTTACAAATTAATGAATTGCTGTAAGAAAGGCGGGATAATGAATCTATCTGATCCCATAATGAAAGTTCTTGCATGGTTCGAATAATGGCCTTAAGGCGGCGCTACAAAATAAATTTAAAACATGAAAAGTGTGCATGTGTACATGTGTGCATTTTGAATCAAATCGGCCCATAAATAAGATTTTTCAAAACAAGAGAACCCTAGCGTATGGCTAATTAAAATAGCCTAGATCAGTTCTTACATCATTAGCTATCTGCCTGTGAAAGTCCCATAAAAATCGGTCCAACATATGAATTTTAAATTCAAGTGGAAAGCGAAATGTGTGTTGAAAATTGTCTAAATTCTTTTTTTTTTAAATCTTCGCGTAGCAATTAAATTCAAACCAACCACGATGATCTTGATCCCAGTGCCACTTATCGGGCCCAAACTTTACAGAATCGCCAAATCAACAAAATAAGTCATGCCATTTTGGAGTCCATAAGTTACGTACATAATTACATACCCATTCCCTTTTATATCTACATATAAAATGATTTTCTTATACTACATGTTGTAGTGCCCGTGGCTTAGTGGTTAGTGTGTCAGACTGCTAAGCGAAAGAGCCTGGGTTCAAATCCAGCTCATAGCCACCTTTTTTCTGGGGTACTGCCTCTTGCGAGGAACTGACAAAACCTCCAAGAGTAAAATTTGTCTCGAAAAAGTGCATCTCTTGTAGCCGTTCGGACTCGGCGGTAACCTTTAGATCCTTTGATTCTTGCAGATTAACAACACACACACAGGAATGGTTGAGAGTATAAGTCACTATGCCTTGGCTCCTTAAGGAGCGCTCGCGCCAATAAATTTATTTATTTATTTATACTACATGTTCACTGTTCATCTTATGGTTGAGTTCAAATCTGCCCAAGAGAAACTATGTCATCCGTCTTAGCAGTTTCAGGAGTTCCACAAACCACAAGGCAGTCATCCTGGCACAATGTTGTTCATCTTAGCTATCAGCGATGTTGCTCAAGTTATCGGCTATGGGCTTATCAATACCTTTATGCGGATGATATAAATATTTTCCAATGCATTTCATCAACTATTGATGTTAGACTTTGCAACATAATCTAGACACATTCTCTTATAGTGCCAAAAATACCTTCTTGTGCTCAATGTCAGTAAATGCCACAATTTGACTTTTTCACGTAAATGCCTCCCTCCTCCTCCCAGAAACTACCATATCAATGGTAATCACGTACCCGTAGTGAAATCCTCTCTTTAATGAGTTATTTGATAGTGAGCCTACTTTTCGATGCCACATTATAACATTATCAATAAGACTATTTCGACAATTGGCGTTATAAATGGCCAATCAAAAAAATTCTTTGATCTGTTGTACATGTGTACATTTTTTTAATTTTTTTCTTATTTCGTTTGCCCTTCCCATCCTTGAATATGCGTCTCAGATTTGGTCCACATATTAAATTACCCATATTAAAAGGATCGAAGCCGTTCAGCGTAAATGGAAAAAACTTTAATTATAACTAACTAACTTTAACTAACTATGTATTTGTACCAGGCCCCTTCGGAGTTATATAAGTGGTATCACAAGAATCCAATTTAAGGCCAATTTATTTATTAAAAAAAATATCCTAGATCCGGATAAGGCAATCTTAAGTTCATAATTTCTGTATTAAACTCTCCTCAGTAGCCTTTAAAACAAAGGGCAAGAATAGCCCTTCTTCACATAGTATGTGTTTGTTAGTACGGTCCTAGTGAAATTCTCATTTTCATTTTAGACCGGGTATGGTGTATGTCCTGCCGATGCAAAAATCAGGTTAAGTTTATTTGGCACTTGAAGATGATTATCTTGTACAAATTAATTGCAAGCACCTATGCAGCTCTGGCCAAAGGGAAAAAGGAATTCATTCGCATATAAGGACATTCCCTGATTGTAGGTGCGCAGGCGCACCAATGTCACTAGCTTCTACCTTTGGAAATGGTATTCAAAATGGAATAACACAGTCCACGATCTGTGTGTGTCACCCTTAAATTCAGTCGAGTCGATTGTCCACCATGAAACATATAAATTCACATCTCCGCACCACTCTGCCATGATGCCATACCACATAAAGTATCTCGACGAAGACGCATTTCGAGGAGGCGGCTAAGTTAGTAGGAATTATTCCTATTATGGACTCTTGTTCTCGGAGATGCTTGGTCGCATTATCTGGACTAGGCGAATTGTGTAATGATGTTGGATTCCAATATGGCAAATGGCATGGCTTATATTCATGTGCGTGCAGAATTTTTTTTATACTGTCCGGGTTAACACGAGCAAGAGTAAAGAACAGCGGGATGGAACTTCGAGGCATCAAGTGCGATTCACACTTCATCGATGGGACACCCGCTGATTTCATAGGAAAAAATGTTGAATGGAATGGATGACCAGAAAATGCAATTTTTAAGCCTCTTTGTAAAGAGAAGCAGTTGCAAGATCAAAATACGTGAGCGAAGTTAAACTTTAAATTGAAATCATTGGTTTGATGTTTACTATTCACAACCAATAACTTTTATTAGACCCGACATTCCCTCGAAATTTGGACATGGAAAAATCCTTACAAATTTAATTTCTCAACAACCTCTAAGGACATAATAAAACCATTTGTGAGACCAAGCTACCAACTTGTTGGCAAATTTTTGCTCCTTAATCCTTTCAATCAATGTCGTCTTAGCGTCAAGACCAGCTCTGTACAAAACACTTTAATCAAACCCCTTTTAATGAGGGAACATAACGGGTTGTCTCATAAAATATCATTTCCATGACAACTCGCCATATTAGCTTTTCTTCTGCAGTCTCATGAAATATTGCTCAAAACTGACTGAAATTAATTGCTGAAGAAAGATTTGCACTCAAAACTAAGAGATTCGATTGAAAAAAAAACTTTTCCCTATACCGTTAACACTTTTCTTTTGCAAAAGGCTTATCGTCTTAGAGCAGACCAAGTATCTAGCTCCCACACTATTAGACAACTTCGAGAGATATCAAAGTTATACCAACAACAACTTGTATCTTTTGTATCTTTATAGGAAAAAGTTCGTCATCCGAACACAGATTTTCATATTAAAATTTATTAACGTCAACTTCTATTATTATTTATAAATCACGTTTACCCGAATGCACTTGAATGTTGTTTTTTTTTTCTTTTTTTTCCATAGATCCTTCTCTCACAGAGCTATATATTCCTTCACAAAGCTCTGGAACATAAAATCAGAAGGAGCCGTGCTAAATATCGCTGCACCACGATTTTTAAATCGCGTGTACCTGAGGAATACTGCGCGTCGTCGTCGCGTCGGTCGTCTTCTATACGTAACTCGCGTGGATGAATAGCAAGGAGGTGAATTATACTGCACGAAGGAACTTGCCGTATCAGCAGAAGCTGACTCCAATGACTTGCCACAAATTTTCCACCCAGTAAACAGGTAGCGGAAAATAATGGCCGATTATTATTGTTTATTGAAGATATTGGAGGGCAGTAGGGCTTTCAATTTTTTCCTATGAACAGCATCTTAGTTTGGCATGGATTTGGTAATGTGTTGGCTGAACTTATAGCATGAGAAGCTGGAAACAAGTTAATTACAAAATTAATAGATGATAATCGATGGACGTGGCGTTGCATCATCAGAAGATTTTACTTTGAAAAGGCGGAGTGCCTCGCCCCTCTGTATGGATAAGAGAACTCAGACTCAGAGGCTAACTTCAGGGCTGGATCGGACTTTCTACGTCTCCGATTAAAGGAATCTTTCAGTTGAATAATTGTTCATAAATGTAGTAGTATTTTCACTATTTCCACAAATTTTGAGTCACTTGGTACGGTAGGACTTTGGTAAGATGATAAAACATACATGCAAGGCAAGGCTAGGTTAGTTAAATGTGGTTTTTATAAATGCAATTGACACACTTAGGAAACAAAAACTATATATAGTATATTCCATATTAGTTACGCCATCCAGAGCATTTAAATAAGCTTGAGAGTCTATGCTAATGTGCATTAGAAAGTTGGGCTCATTTTAGAAGTGTTCTCCTAAATGCATATCTTTTGCAAAGAAGAAATAACATATTGTTCCATTCTCTTCTTCATGCATGTAACTCCTGCTGAAGTCGTTTGATAATACGACAAATCTTGCATCGTGTCTTGCATTTGTATCCTGTTGAGACGTCAATTATTACACAGAGCTAATCTGAGATCCAAAACAGTTAAGTGGATTAGAAGTAACAGACAGAAGATCATTTATAAAAATGAGAAAATGAGGTGGAGACAAAACGGAACCCTGGGGCACACCAGCATTTATTTTTTGGGAATCAGATTTAAATCCGTCCAATACAACTTGTATTGAACGGTCCAGAAGATAGCTTCTGATCCAACGAACAAGAGTATCTATCATCGATCCCAAAAGCACGCAGAGAGCTTCATGCCAAACTATATCAAATGCCTGGGAGATATCAAGAGCAATATCTTAATTTCACCAAAGCGATGTAAAGATTTGTTCCACTGTTCAGGAGATGGAACGGTTGCTTCGAAAACCATACTGACGGTCAAGGAGAAGCTTCCGATCTACGAGATATTCCTTAAGCTGACGGTTAATCAGCGTTTCAATGACCTTAGAAAGAAGGGATGTTACTGCTATGGGTCGGTAGGATGAGGGCGAGGATGGGTCACCTTTTTTAGGGACAGACAAATCCTGTTTTCCATCTTCTAGGAAAGATTCCAGAAAAGTAGGAGCGATGAAAAAGCTTACGCTGTGGCTTTGCCAGTGTGGAAGAACACGTCCTCAGAAGAATCGGAGGTATACCATCCGGGCCAGCGGATTTGTGTATATCGAGATCTTTGAAAACTCTTGCTACTGTACGAGTGCGGAAAAAAATCTGTTCTATGGAAAAATTTACATTCTTAAGTAGGAGGGGCTGTGTGGCGCCGTGAAGCTGTTAGCGAAATGGGCGGCGAGCAAGTTTGCCTTCTCTGAAGAGTAAACAATTGCTTTGTTATTGTCGATGAGCTTTTTAACCAAAGATGTTGAGGAGTTTTTAATATTTTTTACAAATGACCCAAAAGTTTTACTGCCTTTGGAACATCGCAGAATTTTTTGCCGTAATTTTTGGTAATGCAAAAATTTGGGTCTTTCAATAACGGAGTTGCATGACTTCCTTGCACATTTGTGCTTGTTCCGATTTTCCTCTGTAGGTTTGGCTTCGTAAGATCGGAAACTTACTTTATATTTTGGTGAACAGAATTAAGCTGGTGCGCTAAAAACGATACTTCCCATAGGACCGTTTTCTTTTTCTTCGATTTTCTCGAAATCAAAATTGATATCTAAGGTGATGTAGGTAGCCCTAATAATTTTTGATAAAAATATTTGGAGATTTGGATAACAGAACCCGCTGTATGTTTAACTCAAAAAGTAATAGAAATAAATTGCACGACTAGATTGCACGTACTTGCCCAAATGTGCGGTCACATCGTCGAATAAAATTAAAAAAAAATTAACAGCTGGCATAAAGATTCTTAGAAAACAGCAGTAGGGAAACAAGGCTAGGTATAGGTATACCTAGATATAAGCTATAAGGTATATTTAACAATAGTTTAATTTTTGAAATAAAATTAATTAAAATAGGTAGCTTAATTATGTTTGGTTGATCGATATGAGTTTATTGGGGGTATTCATGGAATCTATTTAGGATATTATGTACCTATCTATAATAAGATTGGAAGGAAGGTAGGTACTAAAATTAAGATACACATTCCAACTACTGTTAATCGAGTGGGTATAGAGACAATATTAAAAGTAAACATAGTGGTTTTGTTTATTTAGGGGCAGGTGTAAACTTTTGTTTTCAGTAGTAATCGAATAGTTATTTTATTTGTTAGTTGTTTCTGTGTGTTTATCATAGGCTTTCTTATTTATTCTGTGTGCTTTTATGATGATAAAATGCTTTAAAATACGTACGTACGTAAGTAAATGTTAACCTTATCTTATTTGACTAATGGCTAGGGTTAAGCCGAGCAATATGATATAAAATTTTGGGGAAAATAGTAAATAAATACATTTTTTTATGAAATCAAAAAACCACAATTCATAACGTTTTTTGACATAAATGTTGCCATCTTATTTCTTTTGCTGTTTTCTATTTTATGAATTTCTTTTTTCAAAATCGTTCGACCAGTTTTTTTTTAAAAAAATGTTTTTTTTTTTGAAAAACTTTTCGAAAACATATTTAGAATTTTTTTTGTGAGTTATGTCAATTAAAAAGTTAAAACAAAATCTATAGATTCGTTTTTCAAAATATTCAATAAACAAAATAAGTTTTTTTTAAAAAATATTAAAAATTAAAAAAAAAATGTTTTTGAAATTTTAATAAGCAATATAATTTATATCATAAAACACGATATATTTTGAAAATTTCATCAAAATCCGTCATTTAGTGAACGAGAAAGTCTGCTTTTAAAAAAACTGGTCATATGGGAGGTACGGTTATACATTTTTTTCTGAAAAAATCCAATAAAACTAGAAGATAGATTTTGCATAGAAAACACCATTCAGAAAGTTTTATCAAAATCGTAGGAGCCGTTTTCGAGAAAAATAAGTTTTTCATTAAAAGTTATATGGCAGGTACAGTTAGTTTTGGAGCTAGAATGCCAATTCGAAAAACAGCCGGGTAGAGTAATCTAAAAATACTATATACCAAGTTTGAATCAAATCAGCCAAACCGTTTAGGCTGTAGGAATCGATACGGTCAGAAAGAAAGACAGTCAGACAGACAGACTGACGGACGGAATTTCCGGACCCACTTTTTTTGACTTCTCTATCATCGTAATGTCATGTTTGATTGTTAGATTTTTTTTTACGAATACATAACTTGCCTTATACATAGTCTCTCTAAATTGCAAGTAAAAAGAACAATTTTACTATTGAAGATTTTGAAAAGTTTTTAAAAGTTTTGTATTCATTCTATGGTTGAAAATATTTTTTTCTTCAAAATAACTCTACAAATAGTATCTACCTTACACTTTTTACTTGCGATTTAGGTACTAAAATGCAAGTTATGGATTCGTGCAAAAAAATCTAACAATCAAACATGACATTACGATAAAAGAGAAGTTGAAAAAAGTGGGTCTCGAAATTCCGTCCATTTGTCTGTCTGTTTGCGCCTCTACGGCCTTAACGGATGGGCCGATTCGATTCAAACTTGGTATTTAGTATTTATTGGGTAGTATCTCGGTTGGTGTTTTTCATTTTTGCTCTAGGAGGGAAAATAACGGTACCTGCCATACAATTTTTAACAAAAAGTTAGATTTTCTCAAAAACGGCTCTAAACATTTTGATAAAACTTTCAGGGTGCTATTTTTTTAAAATAATACATCTTTCAGTTAGAATAAATTTTACGAAATTATTTGTTCTATAACGGTACTTCTCATATAACCGGTTTTTTCAAATGCGGTTTTATCCTAAACTATTACCCCGATTTCAATAAAAATGTTCACACAGGAAGTCATTTATAATTCAATTAATATTGCATTTCAAAATTTTCAAAAACTTTTTTTTTCGATTTTTTAAAATTAAAAAAAAAATGGTTTTCGAAATATTTTGAAATGGGTGGATTGAATTTTTTTAGATAATTTTCCCAGATAATATTAATAATATTATAGATTATAATAACTAACATAATATAATAATAATAATTATAGATTATAATAAAATGACATACTAGAAAAAAAATTAAAATATTTTTTCGAAAAGTTTTTCAAAAAAACGACTTTTTATAAAAACTAGTCGAACGATTTTCAATTTTTTTTTCTTCGATAGACATTAAGTTTTCAAATTTTAGTGCATACCTATTTTTTCCAAGAAAACTCTGAAACTAATTAAAAAAAATAAGGAAGTTTCTAAAAAAAAAATTTTTTTATTTTAATAGACGTGTGGTTTTCAATCTGGCAATAATTTTTTGTGAAGTTGGTCTTTTTGACAGCTGTCTCTTGATTTATTCCCAATTTGGTTTGCAATTTCATAATGCATAGACTTACTCCTGAACAAAGTTTGCAAATTGTGCAAATTTATTACCAAAATAATGGTTCGTTTCGGTAAAGGAGAGTATCGAAGAAGACCCAAATGAGTCCATCCGCCATCGCGCGCGGAAGGATCTTGGTTTGCAGGCATACAAAATTCAACTCGTTCAAAAATTGAAGCCGAACGCTTATCAAGCGCGTCACACGTTTGGTGAATGGGCCCAAAACGAAATGGCCACCGATCCCGATTTTCACAAAATTGGGAAAATTGGGCCTCGGCTGGAATTTATAAGAGCCAGCCACGGCGGCCACTTCGCCGAAATCATTTTAAGAACTTAATGCAAACCCTTATCTTTATAATAAAGCTAGATTCTTGGCCATAACATTAAACTATATGCGTTTTATTTCTTCTTGAAAACCACACGTCTAAAAAAAACACCCTATCTAGCATAAGAACAAGTACGTGCGATCCAAATTTACATCATTTGATTTACCAAATTTACATCATTTGATTGTTAAAAATTGCTACAAAAAAACAAGAATTAAATGGTTTTCTATATAAAATAAAATAAAATTTATTTATTTTGACTTTTCAATAGTTTGAAAACCAATGTCTATTAATTAATTAATTGTTTTATTGTAGCATCAATTTTGAACATTTAATCTTAAACTAAATTGCACAATTTTCAGAGATTTGGTATTAATCTACCTTACTGCTGTTAATAATATCATTAATTTATAATTTTAAATAAGTTTACAATTTATCTTTGATTTGAAGGAAAAGCTACAAAAAAAAAACCTCCATTGAAATACATATGAATGTTAAAGTATGTGAGAAGAACTGAATAGAAGGGTGGGCGTTGCAATGTTTTATTCAAACCATACTTTAGTTTGACAAATACCTGTCAAGTAGATAATAAGTAAGCATGTATAACAATTGGAACATAAAAAACCGTTTTACAATTGTATACATATATAATGAGAGCTAACATATAAGTAAATAAATGCGTAAACTGACACATAAATATAAATATGAACAGAAAGGTAAATAAATAAGTAAATAAATAAACAGTTAAATAAAACAAAAATAGTAAATATATATACAAAAATTAATAAATAATTTAATTAAGAATAAATAAATAAATAAATAAATAAATATATAAGTAAAGACATCACTTGAAAAATAATTTAATAGATAATAAATAATGAAATAAATAATAGACGAATAAATTAAAAAGTAAATAAATCTTTAATATCACAGAAGAAAATTTTGTAAGTATAAATAATTTGATAAATGTGTAAATGTTAGTAATGTTAACATGTCTTTTTTTTTCTTTTTTTTTTTAATGTTATAAGAACTATTAAGTAAGGTTTGAAATTAATGTGTTGTCGGACAAAGCACATAACATAAGGTATCACTCATTGAGTTTTGAAATTCTTTCTGACACCAAATCCATCTCTAAAATGGAATGAAGTTGTTTTGTTGAAAATGACCATGGATTTAAGATTTTATTTTGAGTGATTTGCAGTCGCCGTATATGACTGATGGCACATTTACCCCAGGCTGGTGACCCATAAAACATTATTGATTGAAATACTACTTTGTATATTAAAAGCTTATTTTCATTGCTTAGCTTCGATTTACGATTAATAAACGGATAGAGAATTTTTATTGTAGTATTCATTTTTTTAATAACATTTTGTATATGTAAGCCAAAAGACAATGTTTTGTCTAAATGTACACCAAGATATTTTACATTAGAACCCCATTCTATATTTGCATTCCCAATAAAAAGATTGTTGCTCGGCAAAAAACAGGATTTTCTTTTTCGAGTGAAAAAGATTGCCTGAGTCTTACGAGCATTAATTCTAATTTTCCAATCACAAAAGTAGGCATGTATAATATTCAGTGCTGATTGCAAATTGGCTTCTATATTGAAACCAATCGAATCGGAAGAATAGACACAAGTGTCATCAGCGAAAATGGCTGTATTGCAATAAGGTAGCCGAGGAAAATCGTGGGTGAAAATTGTGTACAAGACCGGACCTAACACTGATCCTTGCGGAACACCAGCTGTAACATTATAAAACCCAGAAAACCAGTAGTTAACTGAAACCTTATATTTTCTTTGGAGTAAGAAAGATTGAATGATTTTTATTAAATATATTGGAAAATTCAATATCAAGAGCTTATGTAGGAGAGCGTTATGCCAGACAGTATCAAATGCTTTTTCGACATCAAGAAGTACCATGCCCGTACTTTTACCTGATATAAAGTTAGTTTTTATATGTTTTATAATTCTATGGACTTGATGAACAGTGCTATGGTGCGCCCTGAAACCAAACTGCTCAGCAGGCAAAATATTGTTATTCGTTACAAAGGAATCAATTTTATATTTTATTATTTTTTCAAAGCATTTGCTCAGAGAACTTAACAAACTTATCGGTCTGTAGTTACAAGGTTGACTTGCGTTTTTACCAGGCTTAGGTATAGGTATTATTTTGGCTTTTTTCCACTCATTGGGGAAATATCCAAAACTAAGGCACTTGTTGAATAAGATTTGCAAAAATTTTATTCCTGACGATGGCAAATTCTTAAGATACAAATTTTTAATTCCATCAAGGCCAGGTGATTTTCTTAATTTAAGATTGTTAATAACGTATTCTATGTCTTCAAGAGACACTTCATCCTGGTATACGTTTAAGGATGAGTTTATGGTATCAATAGTGTTATTGACTGTTGTTTCAATTCTAATATTACTCATAGTCCGATTCGCCATATGGTTTTCACAAAAAGCTTCTGCTAAGAGATTTGCTTTTTCAGTGCTCGAGATAATGACTTCGCTACCTACCTTAAAAGCTGGAATGTGTATGTTTTTCTTTTTAATAATCTTAGCAACGTTCCAAAAAGGCTTACATCCTTTATCTAAGCTCTGTAGTTTTTGATTACAGGATCGATTTCTATGAGCTGAAATAAGATCCTTTATAAGATTGTTAATGGAATTTATTTCAGTTAGAAATTGAGGTTCCCTTGTTCTAATCCATTTTTTTCAGATACTATTTCGACGCTTTATAACATTGAGTATATGAGATGGTAATAATTGCTTACTTTCGTAATGAATTTGTTTCTTAGGAACTGATTGTTCAATGCTTTGGTGTACAGCGTTAGTGAAATATGTTATACCTTGGTCTATTTCTTGTTCGTTGGTATAATTACCTGCTTGTGAATCGATGTTCGATAATCTTAAACGCATTTGTTGTTTATATTTTGGCCAATTTGCTTTTTTTATAACTAATACTTCCTTTTTTCTCTCAATCGGTGATGTGAGAGAATTTATTACGACTGGTAAATGATCAGAGCCAAGCTCATTCAATGTCAAAGGCTGATCAAAAAGATTCGCCATATTAGTCAAGAAAAAATCTAAAGTGGATGGGTTAGATCTACTATTTATAGGATAATATGTTGGAGTAGGAGGGTAAAGAATATCAAACGGATGTCTAGAATAAAGATTTTCAAGAATATTTCCCCAAGCATTCGCTCTTAAGCATCCCCATCTTCTATGCCTGCAGTTAAAATCACCTCCAATCAGAAATGTACCATTTAAACTTATTAATTTTCTTAAATCATTATTTAAGTGATAGCGTTTGTATGGGGTAATTGCACCACCAGGGAAATAAACAGATAGAACGTTTAAAGATGAGCCATTTTCAAAACGAATATTCACACCTATGTCTTAATTTTGATTTAATTAGTGGTTTAGTCTATGATGGATAGTATACTGACTGAAAAGCTTTTAAAAGAGCGATGAGTACAGCAAAGTTATACACTTGAGATCTTTTCATATTCAGGGCGTTCAATAAACATTGCTTTTAATTCCGTCTTAATACATACATTTATTGGCGCGGTAGCTCCTTAAGTAGCCAAGGCCTAGTGATTTATACTCTTAACCATTCCTGTGTGTGTGTTGTGTTGTTAATCTACAAGAATGGGGGACCTACAGTTCACCGCCGAGTCCGAGAACAGCTAGATGAGATGCACTTTTGCGAGACAAATCTTACTCTTGGAGGAAAAGAAGGTGGCTACGAGCGGGATTCGAACCCAGGCTCATTCATTAATTTTTTTATTTTTAGTTTTTTTTTTTGAAAAAAGAAAAAAATATTTTTGATATTTTGGTATGCAGAACTTATTAATATACATGCGATTATAAAATTTAATATGATTTTTTTGAATAGTTTTAAAAATATTAATTTTTGAAAAAAACTCAAAAAATTATTTTAAATACAAAAACTATATTATTCAAAATATTGGTATTATGCAGAATTAATTTTGTTTTATAGATGTTTTCAAATACAATTATTTATTTAAATCCAATGAGTCGTTACCGAGAACACGGAAAATTAAAAAAACCGTTATATGAAAGGTACCGTTAATAGACTAGCATGGAAAAATCTCGCCGGGTAAACCGGGAATGTGAAAAGAACAACATATATCAAATTTGAAGGTAATCACTTTAGCCGTTTAGGTTGTAGATCATTAAACATACAGACGGACAGACAAACTGACAGGCTGACAGACAGACAGACTTATTGTTTCACAATAAGGTTGGCTGACTATTGTAGTCATGTTTCAAATATAAAAAAAATAATAAAGGGTGTTTTTTTAGAGGTAAAAAACTTTGAAATGATATAAAACAAAAATGGTTATTGAAATAAAATTTACTTTTCCAAAAAAACTATCTTCTGGCATTATAATTTAAGTATGACTTCTGGCATATGACTGCCATGACTGGCTCGTACATAGTGTAATCTGGAGGTCCAACTTTCAATGGCTTTTTCCAAAGATTTGTTGCCGTATATTTGCAATAACTCGGCGAATGTTGCCTTCTATGTGGACAATCGTTTCGAGCTTATCGTAGACTAGTAACTTCACAACTTCATATATCTCCATAAAATATAGTCAAGCGGCGTTAGATCTCAATTGATAAACGAAAAAGTTAGTAATCATGGCTCTATAGCCGTCACCAATGACTGTAACGTTCTGGCCAGCATCGTTTTAATGAAAAGTACAGAGCAACCACCAACCACCAACCCATAAGGCACATTAAAACAGTCGGTTTTTGTGGATGTAACGGTTTCTCAACATACACTTAAGGATTATCATCACTCCAAATACGGCAGTTTTGTGTATTGACGTATCGATTCAAACAAAAGTGAGTTTCATCGCTCAACAAAATTCGCTTATGAAAATTGGGTTCAACGGCAATCTTGTATTGATCCCATTCTCCGAATCTACGCCTTGCTAGGTGATCCTGTGGCTGTGGCTTGTGGAAATGCCAAACCAAACTAAAAATAAATCACCTAACAGCTGACAAAATGGCCTCCAGTTCAAATAGTGTTGCCAACTTAAGGTTCCATACTATAAAAAAACGCCCTATACTTTATAAGACAGAAAAGTTCGCCGTATTTTGTAATATATTGTAATTTGCAAGTTACAAGTAAATTTACAAGTAATTAAATAAGTATTGTAGTTTTATGAAATAGGGTCTGGCCTCTTTAAATAGATTTTCCAACGTCTTCAACGCATTAAATAGGTTGTCTGAATTTTTCTACTCTTTTAATTATATAGAAGTCTTAAGCATTAAGGCCAATCTTCTTAAAACGTCGAATTCTTTTGTTCTTATAACGATAATTGTTATGTCCTGGACCTGGACTTAAATTCTTCCAGTTCACTGCTTTTTCTCTTAACTTGATCTATGGAGTTTGGTTTTGTATTGTTCCGTGTTTGAGTACGTTGTATTTATTTGATCCACGAGTATTTCGGCCTGCCTTTCTTCCGAAAACACTAGTATTGCCTTTAAGACAAAGTTTCTTAAGGTCATGCAGATTTTTTTTGAAAATGGATTAAAGAATAATTGATTTACTTTCGGGTCTGCCACCTTATCCTCTAGAAACATATTCTAAAACAAAGTATAGGACTGTACTAAAAAACAAACAACTCAAGGCGTTCTCTTGGTGCACAGTACCTTTGTTTGAAAACTCTTCGGTGACTCCTGTGGACAATCTTCTTTCTTCTTACTTCCTTATATGTAGGTCTGATTATTCACAAATCTTCACCTACATCTAGCTATTGCATTGCAATTATTTTATAGGTAATTGTTTAAGAAAAGATTTTAATTTTAATTTTTTTAACAGCAAAAACAATTCAAGTCGCTATATTAATGAGCCCTTCTGGCCTCTAAAAAAAACAATGCATATACCCTACCTATCCAGCCCTGAGGCCTGAGGGTGAGTGATCTTGTGATACACAACACTATTCCGCATTAACCTCACAAACTCGACTACTTCATCTTTCCCATGTCCGTGTAATCATGCAACACAGGAATTATGTCCGATGGTATAATCTTCATGTTTTCCTGATCAGTTAATTGATTTCATGCCAATGAAATTGCTCAATTTTCGCGCGTGCAGTTGGAGCACCTAACCCTGGTTCCCCTGCAGCCAACATCACATAGTTGTTAGTTACCCATCAGCGATGAAGTTGTAATTAAGGAAAAGATTTACCAAGCAATGTAACCTATAAAAGGTGTCCCTATGGACAGACAATGGCGATCACTTGATCACTTTCTTTTGGTATTCTTTCCTCGGTTGTCAGTCACTGATGATGATGACAATCGCTATTTGGAATGAATATCGTTACCTTCGCCATGGCAATAATGGTTCAAAGATGAGAATTGGAACATCGCGGCATGATCTATGTCTCGAGAGCTGTCTTGACTGCGGGGGCCATTAACGCCAACTTGTACATGAAAATTAATGGAAGCCCAGGTGAGGAAAGTGAACATAATATATATCTTCCTTTCAAGTGCATCAATATGGACCAGGAGGATGTGATGATAATGGCATTGTAGTAAGTGGTAGGGGGGTGTGAGGATGAAAACACTCGTCAGTTTGCGTTCATTTTTGGTCGTGATTGGCTCAGTATAGCCAGGGCATTCCGTATTCGTTTCGTTATATTGAAATCGCTAACTGTAGGCAATTATCGCACTCAACCTCAATTAACTTATACAAGATGGATGTGGATTGGAGGCCTTAACTACCTGAGAACAACGTATAGCCAAGTATATTAACGGTGTGGGAAATTATAACTTTAGCTTCATACTTTTACAAGAGTCTTGTTTATTTCTTTTAAAAGGGTTTCGGATGTTTAAGGTCTCCAGCAGAATTAAAGCTTTTACTGCCTATCGTTGCAAAACTGTGCACTACGCTGATTTAATTGGCAAAAAGTAAAGAATGCTTCTAATTATTCAACAATTTTTATAACTAAAAATGTATTACTTAATTAAAGTTTCATGACAAAAATAACAAAAATTCGGAAAATTTAAAACAAGGCTGGATTTCCTGATTCACTGTATCGAATTATAATTGGATTTTTTATTTAAAAAAACGTTTGTTCTTTAACAAGTGTTAAGTATATTGTCAAAAAGGCAATGCAGTGGTGGAATTACGGTGGGGGTTCCCCGGGTCTGGACAATGGATGGATGGAACCAAAAACGAAAACTTAGTTTATTTTTAAATCTGCATTTTCATGCTTTTGGTTTTCGAGAAAAATAAGTTTTTCATTAAACGTTATATGGCAGGTACTGTTAGTTTTAAAGCCAGAATGCCAATTCGAAAAACAGTGGGGTAGAGTACCCTAAAAATAATATGTACCAAGTTTGAAGTAAATCGGCCCAACCGTTTAGGTTGTAGGAAACGATACGGACAGACAGACAGACAGAATTGTCCGACCCACTTTTTTCGAGTTCTCTATCATCGTAATGTTATGTTTCAATGCAAAATTAGTTTGGGTACCTACATTTTCCATAATATCAATTTTGACTGTTATCGGTTAACCAGTTTTCAAGAAAGTCGAAGAAAAAAAAACAGACCTATATAAGGTGCGTTTTTAGGACACCATCTTAAAATTTTTACTTCCGATTATGAGTACTATAATGTAAGTTATGCATTGAGATAACATTTAAACATAGTACATACAGTTATTTTACACACATGGATGTTTTCTATTTTTTTTAGCTCAACTCTTAACCTGTCATAACCGTAATTTTTTTTTTCGGATACGTCTCTAAGAATTTTTATGAAAAAACTCAGTGTTCCATTGAAGGATTACGTCTTAGTGTAAAAAAGGTAATTGAAAATTACCATAAAAACATTTTATTCTTCGACTTTCTCGAGAACTCGTTGACCGATTACAATCAAAATTAATAATAACGTTTTTTTTTTGTAATTATTATAAAATAAACATTTTGTTCTGTGGTTCGACAAATAAAACTCAATCAAAATTCCAAAATAATACAACAAATCTCTTTATTTTATGAACGTCTTTCAGTTTAAATAACACCAAATTTAACGTATTCCACTTTTTCACAATTCAAATACGTTTTTATAATTCAATACTTCTTATTTAATCTCAATTCAATAACTTTTTACTAACGCTTCCATTTGTTAAAATTCCACCTTTTGAAAATAAACTCAACTCTCAATGCCATCTACTCTTTTATTTATACAAATTTACAAACTTCTGGAAGCTTCCGTCTGGTTCTGGCACAATCTAAGCTTTCGGTACTAATTCGAGTCTCGAATGGATATCGGTACACGAAGCTTGGCACCAACTATAGATAGTGATCCGAGTCGATGATTGTTCCTGGGAATAAAAGGACGTTCAGAACACTAGAGACATGATCGAATTGGTGACGCCTTTGGGCCCTTGTGGATGTAAACAGCATGTTCTAAGATATGTTTTTCTCGCTGCCTAATGGGTGAGCATGAGTCCGTTTCCGGAGTTGGTTCCGTGTAGGTTCATTTTCGATTGTCTTACATAAGGTGTCCTTCTTCTCAATTTTGGCCTTAAAATCCTACAATAGTATTTAAATGTCATTTTTACTTGCGATTTATAGGGACTATAAAGCATTCTAGCTCCAAAACTAACGGTACCTGCCATATAACTTTTAATGAAAAACTTATTTTTCTCGAAAACGGCTACTACGATTTTGATAAAACTTTCTGAATAGTGTTTTCTATGCAAAATCTATCTTTAAGTTTTAATGGATTTTTCAGAAAAAGTTTTAAAACGGTATCTCCCACATGACCGGTTTTTTAAAATCAGATTTTTTCGTTAACTAATTGATGGATTTTGATAAAATTTTCAAAATATTTAGTGTTTTATGATTTAAATAATATTGCTTATTAAAATTTTCAAAAACATTTTTTTAATTTCTAATATTTTTTTAAAAAACTATTTTGTTTTTTGAATATTTTGAAAACGAATCTATAGATTTTTTTTTAATTTTTCTCCTAGTATAAACTTTAGATTGACATACCCAAAAAAAATTTAAATATGTTTTCGAAAAGTTTAAAAAAAAAAAAAAAAATTTGAAAAAAGCTGGTAGAACGATTTTGAAATGAAAAATTCATAAAATAGAAAACGGCTAAAAGAAATAAGATGGCTGACAACATTTTTTTCCAAAAACCGTTATGAATAGTTTTTTTTTGATTTCATAAATATTTTATTTGTTTAATATTTTTCCCAAATTTTTATTTCATATTGCTCGGCTGAGCCATAGCCATTAGTCAAATAAAAGTAGGTGACAACCTACATACATACCTACATATTTTAAAGCATTTCATTAACATAAAAGCACACAGAATAAATAAGGAAGCCTATGATAAATACACAAAAACAACTAACAAATAAAAAACTATTCGATTACTACTGAATGCAAAAATTTCAATCAAGAAAACAAAAGTTTACACCTGCCTATAAATAAACAAAACCACTGTGTTAACTTTTAACATTGTCTATACCCACTCGCTTAAGAGTTGTTGGAATGTGTATCTTAATTTTAGTACCTACCTTCCTTCCAACCTTGTTATAGGTACCTAATATCAATAATAAATTCCATTAATACCTACCCACAACGTATGTATCCATCAAACATAATTAAGCTATTTTAATTAATTTGATTTCAAAAAGTAAATTATTGTTATTGGGACCTATATAGGTCCCTATACCTAGCATTATTGCCCTACTGCTGATTCCCACGAATCTTTATGCCAGTTGTTCAAATTTTTCCTTACCAAAATGAAAATTGAACTGAAAAAAATCCTTTATATCTTTCCATTAGCAAATTATATTATAAACAGTAAACAATAAGTGCAAAGATAATCCACAAAAAAACTGCTAAAGCTAACAATCCTATATATATTTAAATTTTATTACTTGATTTTAAAAAAGAAACTGCGAGTTTCATAGAGCAAGGCTCATTCTTAATTCAACTATATTAAAGAGTTCTTATATTACCTGTAGCGAGTTCTACATCAATTTAAGATCTGTCTATTGTTTTCCACTTGGGCTTATTTTATAGGTATCGTATTGTGGATGTGCGTACGTGACTTTCTTCATGGAAGTCCGTTTACACTAGATAAGAATAATCTTGAGGATATCGTTGTTGTATGTTCAGGATTATTGTTTATTTTGTTACTTTGTTTCTTATCTCTAACATGAATTCTAGTTCTGTTTGTATAGGTCTTTTTCGTGATATTTAAGTTCTTCAGAACAGACTTACTTTATATAGAGGTTCATTGGATAAAGCTTTTATGTGTTTGACGTGACGCATGTTCGTTCGGGCTTCAAACCACAACGATTCTAAAGAAGTTGCACGTCAAAAAAACATTAAAATTAAATCTTTGTCAAAAAGTCGGCTGCAATTAAAAAGGATTAGCACATAGGAGCAAGTACGTGCGACCCAGTCATGCCTTTTATTTGGTCACTTCTCGAATACGTTTTGGCAAGATGCTCGAAAAATCTTTTTTGATAACGTCATCTTTTTCTTCTGTAGGGGAGTTAGCTCTAATTAAATGGAATTTAGCCTTGATAGAAATCGTGTATACTCTCGCTGATTCCGCGAAAGCTTGAGAACCTTTGCCTGCATAAGTCTTTGCCTGACAGCGAAATCCATACAAAACAAGGCCGAATTCTCTTCAAGGTGGGATTTCGTATATTAAAAATTGTAGTTTAGTGTCTATGTTTCAGTACAATATTGAAACAAGGTATCTCTCCAGAATTCAATCAAGGTTTTATTAATCACCTTATCAGTTGTATTATATTCCATTATTCACTAGATCAATCTGGAGATGAAAAGTCAATTAAAGTCAATAGGTGATTTTTGGTTTTATTAAAAAAAAAAAAAAAAAAAAACAATTGATTCCTTAGAATTGATATGAACCCGAATACCTGACTCCACCTCTGATGAGAACTACCTAACAAAAGAAACAGTAAACGACATATCGCCACCGCCACCAACAGTCTACCGCCTCCAAATAAATTTTCTGGAATGGAATTCCTATCTTCCTGTCCGTTTGTGTCCATCGCAGACCTGACCAGTGACCATGTTTCGGTTCGTACCTCATTATACGTTTGGTTTTTTCCATTTAAGTGTTTTTTTTTTATTTTGCTTATTTTCATTTAACCTGTCGAAGGTGTTGGTGGTGACCATGTTTCAAATGGGCGGCCGACAACAACCGCCACGCCACCGCACTGCGGCCGGATGGCATTGCATTTAGTGGTGTTGGACCGCTTATGGTCATTTCATCAGAAGTACACTTGTTTCTGCGGGTCAATTTCCATTTCGATTGTGTTGAAGCAGAGCACCAGCAGCCCCCGCCTGAAGTTCCTTTTCACTTCGACGTCGTCTATCTGGTAATTCTTTTTTTGTATGGCTTAGCCGAAAGAGCGCGTCTAGAGCTCGTAAATCGTAGGCACTAACTTACATGATCTCGAATAATCTTCGCGCCCTCTCCTGCAGGCCAAATTATTGACAGTAGTGTTGCCAGTGTCTTAAGATTCTTGAAAGGTCGATATGGATTTGGGCTAAAAATGTTTGGATGCGTTAGCAAACTCAAAGTATCTTTGAAGAATATTGGTTTTGGAAGCCAAGGTCCTTGCACAAAGTAGAATTTGTCTCGGGTATCAGGCTCATATTCTTACAACCTTAAGGGATCGCTTTATTAAAATCTCTCTTCTTTAAATATTGTTGGAAGACTTAACACTGTCGAACAGAAATGTCTACCTGGCATCACTGGAATGGTAATGGTATTTCTTGGTATGCGATGCTCAATTTGCAGGATAAAGGTGTGGGGATTGAGCTTGCAATAACAAAAGCGAAGAAAAAAAATCAACGATGATCTGAGCTCGAGTTTAGTGTGCTCCAGTGGTCCCGTAAAGTGGAGATGAACGACAAACGAATACGAATATAAATAATAAGTTGCCCCCAGACACAATAACCTCATGGATACTTAACCAACAGGTTTGCAGGTTCCTTTAAGATTGGCAGTGGCTATTGTTGGTCTTGGGATTTGTTCTTCCTTTTTTTCTTTTTAGTATTCTATACTTTGTTGTTGTTGGTATTATATTCTTTGGATTGGATTCTAAAAGTTGTTGTACCTGTGGTGGCGGCGGACATGCCGCACGGTGTTGCATTATTATGCTGGTACAGGTGGTTTTGTCCTTGGCAAATTTGCGTTCGAGTTTATTTTCACAAAAGGAGTTCAACGCTTATATGGGTTTGTGTTTTCTTTTTATATTCTAGCCTTCAATTGTTGGCTGGGGTTTTTGTGGGCTCTTGATTTTATGGGTTCTGAGAAAGGTTGGGTTTGTCTAGAGGGTTATTTGAAAATTACAATAAATTGTATCTTATCAGTGTTACTTAGTATTCCTTAAATAAGTGTTATTTTTTAATGGTTAAATTTCATTTAAGAAAGTTTATAACAAGTGTGGTATTTAATTTTTTCATTGATTCCACATTCGGCCAGCACACATAGAAAATTCTCGTCTTCGTGAACTTGTAGAACATTTAAGAGTATATCCAGCGACATGAAAGTGTTTTGAAATATTGTAATTTTGAACATCTTAACCTTGAAAAGGAGAATGATCACTTTTCATACAAGTCTGGGCCCAATGCTTACATACCCTAATGAGATAGGTACCAAATGCAAGCTGATATTTTTAGCTGAATATATATACTAAATATTTTGAAAATCGATGAAGGATATTTCGAGATATTTGAGATTGAAGTTTGAGTAGCGAAAATAAAAAAACGGTTTTTTTTCCAAATACAGCTCATAACTTCCGTAATAAAATATAGGAATTGGAAAAACATGTTGGCACCAAATGAAATATCACAAAAATGCCTTTCTGATTGTACCAAAGCTTTTTTTTATATAAGTTTATTACATATTCGTAAAATTAGCTCAGACTTTGTTTGAAACCAATATTTATGTTGGCTTTTACCCGCTGACATCTTTAAAAAATAAGTGATGACATACCTACCTACTCTTATATTATAGAAACTATTAGGCAAGTTTAGGATTCGTGAATATAAAGAAAATTAGGATAACAATCAAACATGACGTTACGATCATAGAGAAGTCAAAAAATCATTGACAAAAAAATGTCCCGTCTGTCTGTCTGTCTATTTGTCTGTCTGTCTGTCTGTCTGTCTGCTTGTCAGTCCAGGTGTATATCGATCTGCAGCCCAAACGGGTTAAGCGATTGCGCTCAAATTTGGTATGTGTGTATCTCTTTGAATTTCTCAGAGGAAAAATTGAAATTTACTTTTAGGGCTAAAAACAATCGGTACCTGTCATATGACGATTAAGGAAAAGCTATCAGCTAATTAAAATCAAATTTACCGTAAAGTCTATTAACGGTACCTTTCATATAACGGTTTTTTTAATTTTCGACTTTATCGGTAACGGCTTTATGGATTTCAATAAAATTTAATATTTAAAAAGATCTAAGTAAACAAATTTGATTATCAGACATTACGATGATATGGAAACATTTTTAAGTTACTGGCAAAATTCTGTCCGTCTGTCTTTTTGTCTGTCTGTCTGTCTGTCTGTACTGTAGCCTTAACGGTTGGCCAATCGTCATCAAATTTAGAACTTAAGGTTATTTTAACATAGTTTTTTTCCTTTTTTTAGCTCAAAAACGGTACCTGTCATATAACCGTTATGTAAAAGCTTATTTTTCTCGAAAACGACTACAAGAATTATAAAAAATCAGTGTACTACTGGAGGTATGCATTATATTTTGGTGAAAAAAAAAATTTAATGTGGTGTGCTTAAAACGGTACCTCCCATAAAACCGGATTTTTTCTCCGACTTTCTCGAAAACTGGTAATCCCGATTACAATAAAAATTCATATTCAAGAAGATGTTGGTAGCAAAAGTAATTTTGCGTTAATTTTTTTTTTAACTATTATTTTGTATTTTTAATAATTAAAACATTTTTTTTTGAAAAATCAATATTTTGAAAACGGGTTAGTGATTTTTTTTTTAGTTTTGTTTTTAAATGAACGTTATTTCTGTGCTTACGTTTGTGTTTTTGAATTATTTTTTTTTTAATCTTTGAAAAAAAGTTGTTTAATAAAAACAGTTTTATTTAAAAACGGCTCCTACAATTTAAAAAAAAATCATACTTTTTTACATTTCCAAAGAAACAAAATGGCGTCTAAATTAATTCACCCAATACAATTTAACGTACTTTATTAAAACAATCCAAAGTCACAAAAATAAATGCTTTGATGATCACTTTAATTTTCTTAAATTTTATTCTACAATATGACCGCACATATGAGCAAGAACGTGCGATCCAGTCGTGCAATTTATTTCCTTAGATTTTCCATTTTATAAAACAAAGTTTGATCTCAAATTCATCTTTTGCATAACACACAAAAAAACAAAAACCTTTTACATTGCTCTCACTTATACAACTTTTTCATGTCTCGTGTCCAAAATAACATTTCTTGCCTCAAAATGCAACCCACATTCACCTTTCCGCATGTAATTCCTACAATCACAGCTTACACGCCCTAAAATCAACAAATCCAGTCAATAAAATATCAACGAGCGTCCCAAACGAATTCAATTAAGTCATCACCTATTCAGTTACTCCTGGACCAAGGTCCACTTGACCGAACCATTCGACAAACGGCATTGGTTCCTCCTCTCCTTCATCCGTTGTCGTTCCCCTTCTCCCTGGCAAAACATAACATTACAACACACAATCTCTTCTAATGCCCATCAATTACTACCGCCCAACGAGACAATTAGACCCATAAACCATTCATTCGTCTCGTGGACTTGCACATTAGTTAGGCGAAATTTTTCGCCATAGGAGTTCCGATCCTTCCTTCGGCTCGACATGGCGGCGGCGGCGCGCACGCACCTTAAGGCAGACACACAGACTCACTCATGCGTTTCACTTGTCATGCCATGCCACGGAGGTACACTTGTCGAATCTCTGCGGCAACAAATTTAAAATAACCTGACCAGGAAATTACAAGGTACATACCAACACAAGGGACGGACAGACGAACGAGCCAACATACCCACCGCCAAACAAGAGTCGCAAGGATCTCGTTTTCCCACACAGGCTTCAGCTAAGGCCGGGCCAAACACAATAAACCATCATCTACAACTATGCGTTCTCATCCTGCTGTGTATTTTATTGCTCCAACCATACGAAGCACGGCCTGAGCCTCTTAAGCGGGCGTTACAATGTTTTATTTCTGTGAACACGTTTGGAATAGGACCACCCTGGTCATCCATGATAAGAGGTTGAATATACAAAAAAAAATCAATTAATAGGTTTGTCACCGAAAGTCATAACATTGGATCATCCTAAACACCTTACTGTTGTGCTTTTATGACGCAAAGGATGACGACCGAACCATATAAGAGAAACGCAGTTATTCAAATTAGGCCGAATTCGGTCGATCACAAACAAATTAAGATCGTCAACACACATAGAGAATGTATCTTTTAGTTTAATGCACCGGACTGGTTAATATATTAAATTGTGTTCCTGCCAATGAAGACCGGTTAATGACGCCGGACCGTCGCATGATCATGCTCACATGAGCAAATGTGGAAGTTTTTTATGGTCATTATAAAGATTTATGTGATTTGGACCGGATTATGAAACGCTTACCAAACAAAAGAGTTTTTAGGATTGGTGATCTCAATACAAGAATCAGTATTCAGTAATTTTTTGTAGATGTTAATAGCTTTCAATGGTTTTACTAATGGAGATACAGAAAGTCATTATACCTTCAAAGGTGGAAAACGCAAATTTGTCATCGACTATCGTTCTAGAGGGCCCAAGGCCTAGTAACTTATACTCTCAGCCATTCCTATGTGTGTGCTGTTAATCCGCAAGAATGGAAGGGACCTAAGATTTACCGCCGAGTCCGAACGGCTACATGAGATGCAATTTTTTGAGAAAAAATTGTACTCTTGAAGATTTTGTCAGTTCCTCGCAAGAAGCAGTACGGAAAAGAAGGTGGAAGCGGGACTTGAACCTAGGCTCTTCGCTTAGCAGTCCGAAACCACTAAGCCACGGGGCATTACTTTATTTAAAAACAAAATGACAGAAGAAACTTCTAGCTTTCAAAATACATGCAAAATTTAATTTTTAGTATAACCGTTATCTTTTATTTAAATTGCCCCTCCTGCCTAAACGGGGGATATAGACCCCTTTTTTAATAAAAAAAAGAGTTGGTTCTCTTTAAAATCGGTTAACGGACGATAATTTTACGTGATAACGTCATAAGAAAACATTGATGGCAGCAATACCAACATACAGACCGTTAACTCACACCCACAAACCATCTCATTAAATTCACACACATACACCCCAAAATCTACATCTATTTTCTACTTTAACAAAACTCCGCCTATTTTGCATTTCTTTTTCTTTTCTTGTTCTTTTTGAATTTGAGTGAAATTATTTTGGGAATTTGCGCCCGTTTTTTTAATATTCGCCTGAGGCTCAGAATACGTTTGCGATATATTTTGGTTGAAAAAAATTACCCACAAACACTCTCGTTAAATCCACACACACACACCTAAATATCTACATCTACTTTAACAAAACTCCACCTATTTTGTATTTTTTTTTTCAAAAATGCTTATATTTAGTCACTCTATAGGAATCCGTTATTATTTTGCAACTCCAAAGGTATCGTACTTTTTAAGGGCATCTGGCATCCTTTTTGCCCCTCCTTGAACGTCTGGCAATAAGTATACTAAAAATATAAATACATGCACTATACATATACAAAAATTCAGCTTTGCACTAATGACGTCACTGCTTCATTACTTGTGAATATATCCCAGTTATGCATTCGTGCGGATTAAAAAATTTGAGGTAACAATCAACCATGACATTACGATAAGAGAGACACATATTTGAGTTACTCGCAAGATTCTGTCTGTCTGTCAGTTTTTTGTTTTTTGACTACAGCCTAAACGGTTGGGCCAATGGTCTTGAAAGTTAGAACTTAAAGTTATTTTGACATTCTACAGCGGAATTTTTTCAATTTTTTTTTTACCTCAAATATTAATGGTTGACACGTACCATAAACCGTTAAGTAAAAGCTTATTATAACTTTTATGAAAAAAAATTGGTGTATTTTGTAGGTGTGGTTTATATTTTGGTAAAAAAAATTAAGTTGCAGGGCTAAAAACGGTACCCCCCACAGGATCGTTTTTTTTTCTTCGACTTTCTCGAGAACTGGGTACCGATTAAAATCAAATTCGATATTTATTGATCGTAGCCAAAGTAATTTAGCATTAAAAACTCTTCGAATAATTTTTTTTTGTATTTTTTAATAAAAAAAATAAATAAACAAATAAAAATAATTTTTTTTTGAAAAATCAATATTTTAAAAACGGCTGAGTAGATTTTTTTTTAAATTTTGTTTTTAAATGAAATTTATTTTTGTGCTTAATTTTGCATTCTTAAATTATTTTTTTTATTTTTTAAAAAAAGTTGTTAAATAAAAACCGTTTTTTTAAATAAATAAAATAGCTTTTAAATTATTCCGCTGAAATCTATTTTACATACTTTTTTCGAGCAATCAAAAGTCTGAAAAATCGAATAAGAACTTTGAAGTTCTTTTAATATATTTCAAATTTTATTTAAAGCTGTGCATACCAGCCGTGCAATTTATTTTGTAGACGCCTTTAGGGCTTAGCCATGGCCAAACGCCCCACCTGATAGCTGCCAGATGCAGATTTTATTGATTCTTAACTCAAGTTTTAGAAGACAATTTATAAATTTTCCATGGGCTAATGATGTTTCAAAAACGTTCACCAGCTCTTAGACTATCAAGTTTGGGGTATAAATGAATTTTTAGAAAAAGAAAAGTTTTACTAAAGAAACTAAATTCTGGCAATGAAACCCCCCAACCATGTCCTATATCTGAAGACAAGTTTGGCTGAAAAAGTCACTTCACTACAGTTTTACCAGGATGATCGACGGACAAAGGACTTGTTGTTGGTGAAGTACAATGAGCTAAATGCTAGACTATGCTTGTGGAGAGGCAATAGATATGGGTCATAGCAATTCGATAGAATAGATAACATTTAATTTAACATTACTATTACAATGAAATTTCTTTAATATTTAAGGCTTAATAATAGTTTTATCGAGTTTAGTTCACTGCGTAACATTGAAAGACTCTTTCCATCAAATCAATGTTTACCCATAATTGCACAGTATCGAAGGTCTACTTAAAAAAGAATTTATGTGAATGGTATTGGCTTGCCAAGGAAACAAACTCTTTACGACACAGAAGAGCTCATTCCTGTCATTCATTCTTTCATGAAGCAAAATTACAACAATTTCTTTGTCTATTTTGATATTTCTGGAGTTTAGTAATCTGTACATGTACAGAGTTTTAATAATGGTGATTATTTCATTAAAATTTTAATGGCAAATATTAATCTAAATTCTTAGCAAAAAAATGTACTTTTTTTTTGCCGAATCCGAATGGCTTATAAATAAAAGGCACGACTGGGTCGCACGTACTTGCTCCCATGTGCTAATCCTTTTTAGGTACAGGCGTCTTTTTGACAAAGATTTAATTTTAATGTTTTTTTGACGTGCAACTTCCTTAGAATCGTTGTGGTTTGAAGCTCGAACGAACATGCTTCACGATAGAGGGATAAACACATAAATATATAGGATTGTTAGCTTTTGCAGTTTTTTAGTGTATTATCTTTCCACTTGCTGCTTACTGTTTATAATATAATTTGCTAATAGAAAGATATAAAGGACTTTTTTCAGTTTAATTTTCGTTTTGGTATGGAAAAAATTGAACAACTGGCATAAAGATTCGTGGGAATCAGCAGTAGGGCAATAATGCTAGGTATAGGTCCCAATAACAATAATTTACTTTTTGAAATCAAATTAATTAAAATTGCTGAATTATGTTTGATGGATCGATAAACGTATGATGTGGGTAGGTATTAATGGAATTTATTAAGGATATTATTTACCTATAATAAGGTTGGAAGGAAGGTAGGTACTAAATATAAGAAAAACGTTCCAACTACTGTTAAGCGAGTATGTAAAGCGACAATATTAAAAGTTAACACAGTGGTTTTGTTTATTTATAGAAAGGTGTAAACTTTTAATTTCTCGATTGAAATGTTTGCATTCAGTAGTAATCGAATAATTCTTTTTATTTGTTAGTTGTTTTTGTGTGTTTATCATAGGCTCATTATTTATTCTGTGTGCTTTTATGATGATGAAATGCTTTAAAATACATAGGTATGTATGTAGGTTGTCACCTTCTTTTATTTGGCTAATGGCTAGGGCTTAGCCGAGCAATATGAAATAAAATTTGGGTGAAAAATTTTTATGAAATCAAAAAAACACTATTCATAACGTTTTTTTGAAAAAAATGTTGTAAGCCATCTTATGTCTTTTGCTGTTTTATATTTTATGAATTTTTCATTTCAAAATCGTTCGACCAGTTTTTTCAAAAAAATGTTTTTTTGAAAAACTTTTCGAAAACATATTTTAAATTTTTTTTGAGTATGTCAATTCAAAGAAATTAAAAGCGTATACTAGGAGAAAAAATTAAAAAAAAAATCTTTTAAACCGTTTTCAAAATATTCAAAAAACAAAATATTTTTTAAAAAAAATTATTAAAAATTAAAAAAAAATGTTTTTGAAAATTTTAAAAAGCAATATTATTTAAATCATAAAGCTCATCAAAATCCGTTAATTAATTAACGAGAAAGTCTGATTTTAAAAAACCGGTCATATGGGAGGTACCGTTATAAAACTTTTTCTGAAAAATCCATTAAAATTAAAAAAAAGATTTTGCACAGAAAACATCATTCAGAAAGTTTTATCAAAATCGTAGGAGCCGTTTTCGAGAAAAATAAGTTTTTCATTAAAAGTTATATGGCAGGTACCGTTAGTTTTGGAGCTAGAATGCCAATTCGAAAAACTGTCGGGTAGAGCACTCTAAAAATACTATATACCAAGTTTGAATCAAATCGGCCCAACCGTTTGGGCTGTAGATATCGATACGGACAGACAGACAGACAGAGAGACAGACAGACGGACGTAATTTCCGGACCCACTTTTTTGACTTCTCTATCATCGTAATGGCATGTTTGATTGTTAGAATTTTTTAATTTTTTTTTACGAATGCATAACTTGCCTTATAGTCCCTATAAATCGCAAGTAAAAAGATGAATCATTTCAGGACAATGTATACTAATTTTTACTCAAAAAGCAGCTCCCCTTAACCTTTCAGAAGGCAAATGCAGTTATTGAAACCAAACGGGTGGCATTAGTGCAGTAGATACGACCCAAAGGTCGTCAGTTCTATACTTAGGTTGAAAAGAAATTTTTCTAACTCCTAGTGCAAGCTAGAGCCGCCCGCGAGTTTTAAGTGAGGAAATAGTCACCTAATTCTTGATCAACTGCACCGAAAAAAATGCTTTCCTATCTTTCGTGCGTGCTTTTATTCCTAACAGAGTAAAAAGCATCACGCCTAAAGAAAATTCCTGGCTTAACTCTGAAAGCTTGAAAAAGAAGTAAATATCCGATCTTACAAAGCCAACCATACATACGAAAATTGGAAAAAGCACAAACAAGCAAGGAATTCATGCAACTCCGTTATTGAAAAAACCAAATTTTGGAATGACCAAAAATTACGGCAAAAAATTCTGCAATGTCCCAAAGGCAGTAAAAATGTTTGGTCATTTGTAAAAATGTGTCACTATAAAAATGTAAATTTTTCAATGGGACATTTTTTTCCGCACTCGTAAGAGTTCTCAAACATTTAGATATATCCAAATCCGCTGCCCGGGATGGTATACCCCATTCTTTTAAAGAGGTGTTCTTCCACACTGGCAAAGCCACTGCATAAGCTTTTCCATCGCTCCTACTCTTCTGGAATCTTTTCTAGAAAATGGAAAACAGCATTTGTCCAGCCTGTCCCTAAGAAATGTGACCCATCCTCCCCCTCCTCCTACCGACCCATAGCAGTAACATCCCTTCTTTCTAAGGTCATGGAAACGCTGATTAACTGTCATCTTAAGGAATATCTCGAAGATCGAAAGCTTCTCCATGACCGTCAGTATGGCTTCCGCAGCAACCGTTCCACTGGTGATCTGATGGCATATCTCACCGAACAGTGGAATAAATCTATACATCGCTTTGGTGAAAGTAAGATTATTGCTCTTAATATCTCCAAGGCATTTAATAGAGTTTAGCATGAAGCTCTCTTATCGAAAATGCGTGCTTTAGGGATCGATGATACTTTTGTTCGTCGGATTAGAAACCATCTTCTGGAATATTCAATACAAGTTGTTTTGGACGGTTTCAAGTCTGATTCTCACAAAATAAATGCGGGTGTGCCCCAGGGCTCTGTTCTGTCTCCGACTCTTTTTCTCATTTTTACTTGCGATTATGGGGACTACGAGGCAAGTTTAGGATTCGTGAATATTAAAAAAATTGAGATAACAATCAAACATGACATTACGATCATAGAGAAGTCTAAAAAAGTGATAAGGGAAAAAATGTCTGTCTGTCTGTCTGTCTGTCTGTCTGTCAGTATGTATAACGAGCTGCAGCCTAAACGGCTCAAGCGATTATCTTCAAACTTGGTGTGTGTGATTATTTTGGCATTCCCCAGAGGGGAAATTGAAATTTTATTTTTAGCCCTAAAAATAACGGTACCTGCCATATGACCGTTTAGGAAAATCATATTTTTCTCGAAAACGGCTCCAACGATTTTAATGACAATTTTTGAGATTTTTTTGTTGGTATTGGCTATCATTTGATTAGAACCAAATATACGGGAAAAGTCTATTAACGGGACCGTTCAGGTAACGGTTTTTTTAATTTTTGACTTTCTCGGTAACGGCTCTATGGATTTCTTTCAAATTTTATATTTAAGAAGACCTAGGTAGCCAAATTAATTCTGCATATCAACAGATATTTTGAATAACTTTTTTTTCTAATTAAAATTAATTTTTGAATATTTTTTTCGAAAAATCAATATTTTGAAAACTAATCCAAAAAAATTATTTTAAATTTTATAATCACATGTATTTTAATAAATTCCAGAAACTGCATACCAAAATTTAAAAAAAATATTTTTTTTTTCAAAAAACTAAAAATAAAAAACAGGATTTTATCAAAACCGGTCGTACAATTTTCAAAATAAATTGTTCATAAATTTCTTGTTATTTAAGACATGTGATGGCATACTTCATTTTTACTAAAAACCGTTTTTTATTGTGGTTTTTAATACTTTTTATAAGTTCAAACTGTGTTATTTTTAACGCAAATGTTACTTGTTTCTTTCAAAGATCTTGCTTTCCAATGTAATTATGCATTTTTGTTTTGTATGACCCAGTTTTGCCCATTTTTTATAAATGATTTTCTGTCTGTTACTTCTAATCTACTTAACTCTTTTGCTTACGACTCTATTCTCAGCTTCTCATATTCGTTCGAAAATGTATGTACTTCTCTTTCGGATGTACAATTGCAAAGGCACAGTATGTCAAGCTTATTAAATTATGATTTATACAGCATTGTCCAATGGGGTAGACGGAATCGTGAACATCGAATCGAAAACTCAATGCTGTCTTCTGTTGTTAAAGCTAAACATACCCCGAATGCTATTGTCCATGAATGGCACTTGCATCGAAAAAACCGAAAATCATTTAGTACTCGGTATGTGTGTTAACGACGACCTCCATCGGAACGACCATATGAGACCTAAAAATGCTGCTAAGTGCTGAGGTTTTCTGTATCGCTGTAAGAAGTATTTTTTTACCCTTTCGGCTACAATTTATAAAGCGTTTATATGCCCTAACCTCGAATATAACAAACATCGCTTTACCTGCTTGATAGAGTACAAAATCGAGCGTCAAGATTGATAGGAAATAGAACTGCCGCTGAAACAATTGCCCCTCTCTTTCTTTCTTTCCTTATTTTATCGGTTCTTTTATAAAAAAAATGTTTACTTAAATTAGCCAGCTGCGTTCCTGCCCTTAAAAAGTTCTCCCGTAATACTTGTCTCGAAAGGAATGCTTATCAGTTTACCCATGAGAACAATTTCGGACGTACCGTGAAATACATATATTGGTTCTTTTTTTAGCCGAACAACACGAATTTGGAATAGTCTACCCGGCGAGATTTTCCCTTGCCATTTTGATTTGAAAGCATTCAAAACCAATGTTAATCGAAACCTTCTGTCCTTCCCCTCCCTATTATCCTAATGCTCGCGCAGTGTACTAACATGCCTTAAAAGGGAAACAAATAATCCCTTGTTGCACACGTTAATTATAACAAAAAAATTCTTCTAACTAGTGTCGTGCAACGTCATGTTGTATTCTCAAAGGCTATTTGCCTTACAGACATTTAGTTAAAAAATAAAATATGGGTTTCGTTTTAGTTTGTTGTTTAGTTGTTCCAAAATTAGAAGTTGCCTCAACCAACAAGCTTTTTATATTACAAAAAGCTTGTTGGTTGAGGCCCAGGTACTCCCAGGAATGTAGCGCCATTTAGGGTAATATAAAACGTGGTATAAATTATATTATTTTTGTAACATACCTATTGCATAAGGTTAGTTTTTTAAATGGATGTTTAAGAAAATTACTAATGTTTCTACAATTTGATTTTTTAGTTAGCTATTATTTGATTTATATTTTAAAACCTGAAATAATTCCATACTTTAAGCAATTTTTCTGAAATGTTTTCTTTAATTTTTTTTTTCTTTTTCCAATACTTCCCCTTTGGGGTAAATAATAACAACCTTAACACTGACACTTTAATTTTAATTCTGTTTCCCATCGAATAATAAGTTTGATTTCGGAATATTGGAAGTTCGGACAGGAGACACCTGATTTCCACTCCGGTATTTAATGCCTTTCTCGTTTTATTGTTATGATTATTGTTGTACAACAGTGCATCTTTGTGTTGTTTTCGGTATCCTCAGATAGGTTCTAGAACCGACACCACGTTCGAGTAAATTATGTTGTTAAGCCTGTTAATGGATCCAGCGGGAGTGATATCATCTTTATAAAGGGGACAAGAAACGGAGGTGGGAGGATTAACATTGATAATTAAACACTGTTGACCATGAAAGCAAGAGCCGGGCCAGTGTCAGGTGGCCCCTGCAATATAATGTATGGGATGATCAGAGGACATTCTATTTAATGGCGGTCGTTAATCGAACGTAAACCAGGTTCAAGGTAAAGTGTAGGAAATGATCCGAGAGTTACATTTTTTTATACCAGATATTTTTAAAACTGGATTTTAATAAAACAAAATTAAAAAATGAGCATGAATATGGAATGTTGGTTGTATTTTAAGAATGAAACTGTGTTGCATCGCCAGTGGTGAATCTGTGTAGCAGATCAAGTTTTTACTTCCAAAATTTCTAGGCAAACCGTTTGGTAAAGATCCATCAATACCATATATTTATTTTCGCTGTTACAATAACGTTTGTTCTGGAAAATAATTGATAATTGGCTAAGATAGGTGGGGCAAGTGTATAAGTTTTAAACAACGCATAGTTAGGTATCTTATGGCTCACACCTTGAAGAACAGCAAAAAACCACCCCAGTAAGGGTGCCAGTGGAAAGTGACCTCAGCAAAATGTTTTAAGGAAATTAGAGGCACGTTATTTGGGGTTGTACCTCTTACTGGCGCTTACCACTCAAATCAACCCAAATCAATATGCGTCCTTTTTATGTTTCTTGGCAATATATAAATGATATTTTGTTTATGAAAACCAATTAAGAACGCAACAGACAATCGAAACACGGCGAACCTTAGTACAATACAAACACGCGCGTGTGCCTTATGATGCCTGGAATTCAATTAAAACCAACCTGCATGCAACAAGGGATGCACCAAAACACACAACCCCTTGTCATAAAAAAAATATTAATAAATTACGTTTTTCCACCTCCAGTCACGTGTTAACATGCTATACGCACAGGTAACACTTAAAACCACCCTCACCGTGTGTCGATAAAAAAGGGATGTGCCCATTATAAACAAAACAACCCCAACAGTATGGCGGCCGCAATATGACTACAGAGAATATCCTGTGCAACTCACCCGAATAATGTTAGATATGACTCATTTATTTCACGGTAATTAAATAAGGAACATCGTTTTGAAGCCTTGTATTGCAAGATTCACAACACGAACTTGGAACAGGTAAGCGCGTTTTTATTTGCCGCTGCCGCCGGCAACCTAGGGGCAGTACATCATAGTTAGTCGGTGTTATTAATCAAGTGATGTTGTAGTGTTTCAGTTTAGAGAGATACGGGACGGGACTCAATATAGAACATCAGATGGCTCTATGGAGAGTTACAAGTTATCCGCGGAGAATCAACACGCTAGCCATGATGATGGTGCAGGAGTTTTGTTGTCTTTTTTATCTTTAATTTTAAATGAATGTAACCCCAAGGATAGAAAATGTTAAAAAAAACATGAATTATTACGAAAACGCTGCTGGTATGGTGGCATGTGGCATATGGCGTTTTTCGATGCTGAATTTGTTATGCTTGGCTCTTTCAAGGCAGCTTTTTTATTTAAATTGATAAAAAAAATTAAGAAACTCAATTGAAATTTGAAAGTACATTTCGGGCGCGAAGAGTGAAATTTTCAAATCAAGCAGAATCATGTGGATGCCATCTAGAGTCAATGGAAGCGCTATAACCTGGAGCATTTCCACAAATCATTTTGCAAACTACTTAGTTAAGTCGTTTTAAATGTACTCATGAGTACTCCGCGCCTGATGATGAAAACTTGGTTTTCGAAACTCGTCGCAAATCAAAAATAAAAATAAAATTAAGCTGTGAATAAAATTAAATTATATGTAAAGATTTTTTTAATTTTTTATTTTTTTCATTTATTTATTTATATACTTAAACACAACTTGGAGACCAAAGACCAATAATGACTAATATAATAGTCTACTTGATGACATCGATTGTAATGTTCTCAACAAAATGTTCACCTACACACCATATTGCTTACGTATTACTTCACTTGTCACAGATATCCCTGGGGAAACGGAATTAAAACTAAACTAAATAGTGTCAACAACTCTCTTGGCTTAAAAAAATACTAGAAGACATTGTAGTTTGTGGAGGCAATAATATCTATTAAATTGAATACTACAGTTTTAGATTTAATGCAAATTAAGTCGGTAACTGTTGATTTCATATTAACTTGGCTCTTTCACACATATTTGTTTACTGTTGCCAATAGAATGGAATAGGGCTAACATTTTTTTGTCCCTCAAAAGCGCACGGGTATTTCTACAGAGTTTGAGACTATTGCTATTCTCCCGTTTTTGTCAAAGATATTTTATAAAACAATTTTGAAGCAGATACAACAATATATATTGACCAACAACCTATTAAGTTCCTATCAATCAGGTTTCCGAGTTAAGCGCAGATACAAATCCGCCTTTCCTTTTTTACAGATGAAATAAAAATGGAATAAAGAAAGACCATACATACATATTACACTGCTAACGCTCTTAGACTTTTCAAAAGCTTTTGACATTGTCAATCTTTTCGGTTACAAAGTCCTTGCAATTTCTTTGTATTTTCGATAGATTAATGTAAGTTAATTAGTAACTCAGCTGGATACAATGATGCGTGGTGGCAAATCTTCTAACTTTCTCAATGTTTTCGCTCGAGTGCCACAGGGTACAATACTCGGGCCTATCCTCTAATCGATATATAATACGATCTACCACAAGTTGTTAAGCATTGTTTGATTCACCTATATGCTGTTGATGTGCAGCTTCTTATTTATTTATTTATTTATATTACAAATAATTTTACAAATTATTTTAATAAGGCATTAGGGTAAATTAAAACCATGAACGATGCCGTTTTTTTAAAAAAAAGTAAATATAAATAAAAGTATGCAGAGAGAATTTATATAATAAATGTTGAAAGTAAAAGTGAAAAATTAATTAATATTACGTTAAATATATTTAATTTTTTAGCAAAAAAAAAAAATATTAAATTTCATCATATTTATTATGGGCATCTAAGGCAGTCTTTATTCTTTGGATTGTTAGCAGAGTAAAGGATAGTTGATAATTAGTTGGCTATTTCTGAGCTCTCAAGCGTAGGGTCGATCTGGCGTGACAAAGGACATTCAACAAATATATGGTGGATTGAAAGAGCTGTATTGCAAAAATCGCAAGTCTCTGGGGGTTCATTGTTGTAGAGATGTTTAGTGGTAAAGATTGTTTACCAACTCAAATTCTGAGAATTCTGATGCAATTTCTCCTTGTAAAATGGCTATTGTACAAAATACAAGATGATTAGGATTGTGGGTGAGAAGTAATTTATTACGATTACTCCAATCGGTTTTAAGTTCTTTTTTCACTGGCTTTAAACAAATTTGTATAGTGACCTATATAGGTTACTTTTTCAAATCAAATTAACTAAAATAGCTTAATTATGTTTGATGGATAGATAAACGTATGGTGTGGGTAGGTATTAATGGAATTTATTAAGGATACTAGGTACTTATAATAAGGTTGGAAAGAAGGTAGGTACCTACTAAAATTAAGATACACATTCCAACTACTGCTAAGCGAGTGCGTCTAGACAATATTAAAAGTTAACACAGTGGTTTTGTTTATTTATAGGCAGGTGTAAACTATTGTTTTCTTGATTGAAATTTTTGCATTAAGTAGTAATCGAATAATTTTTTTATTTGTTAGTTGTTTTTGTGTGTTTATCATAGGCTTCCTTATTTATTCTGTGTGCTTTTATGATGATGAAATGCTTTAAAATACGTAGGTATGTAAGTAGGTTGTCACCTACTTTTATTTGACTAATGACTAGGGCTCAGTCGAGCAATATGAAATAAAATTTTGGGGAAAATATTAAACAAATAATTTTTTTATGAAATCAAAAAAACACTATTCATAACGTTTTTTTGAGAAAATGTTGTAAGCCATCTTATTTCTTTTGCTGTTTCAAAATCGTTCGACCATTTTTTTTTTCAAAAAAATGTTTTTTTTTTTTAAACTTTTGGAAAACATATTTAAATTTTTTTTGAGTATGTAAGTTTAAAGAAATCTATAGTTCATACTAGTTTTCGTTTTCAAAATATTCAAAAAAACAAAATATAAGTGTTTTAAAAAATTATTAAAAATTAAAAAATTTTTTTTTTGAAAATTGAAAAAATCATAAAACACTACTTTAAAAATTTCATTAAAATTCGTCAATTAGTTAACGAGAAAGTCTGATTTAAAAAAAACCGGTCATATGGGAGGTACCGTTATAAAACGTTTTCTGAAAAAATTATTAAAACTTGACTATAGATTTTGTCAAAATCGTATCAGCCGTTTTAGAGAAAAATAAGTTTTTCATTAAAAGTTATATGGCGGGAAGCGTTAGTTTTGGAGCTAGAATACCAATTCGAAAAAAAGTCGGGTAGAGTACTCTAAAAATACTATATACCAAGTTTGAATCAAAGTGGCGGAACCGTTTAGGCTGTAGGAATCGATACGGATAGACATACAGACAGACAGATGGACGGAATTTCCGGGCCCACTTTTTTTGACTTCTCTATCATCGTAATGTCATGTTTGATTGTTAGAATTTTTTGTTTACGAATGCATAACTTGCCTTATAGTCCCTATAAATCGCAAGGAAAAAGAGGGTTAAAATAAAAAGGACATAAACTGAAAAAATTGCCCCTCTCGATAATAGACGAAATGTTTCTTGCCTTTCCTTATTTTATCGTTTTTGAAGGCAGAAAAAAGTAGCAGCAAAACGTCAGTTTGACAATTGGTAAAAAATAAGACACTAAATAAATCAAATCTATGACGCATTTGATAAAGATTGCAGAGTTATTTTTAAAAGTTTATTAAAAAAATCATAAAAAACCGGTGGTTCTATGAACTTTTCCATGAATATTGTTGACGAAGTCCAGGTACCTGATTTAGTTCAGGGGTCAGGCAATTGTTACAGAGCAGTGTGAGTTGAGTCCTCTGAAGCAAGCTGTTTGCAAGAAAAAGTAGAGAAGGATTGTTGCTGGAAGCGTGGAAGCACCTACGAAACTACTAATTGTTTTGTTGGTGGAGCTGATGCAATAAATAGGCAAAACTTTTCCCTTGAAATAATAAACAAAACATTAAAAAATCGTTTCGTAATAATTGTTTTTTTCCACCAATCATCCGACATTTTATCGATAGTATATAAAATGAAAAATATTGGCTGCATCGATAGTTTCAAAAACAATCAAACGACTATCGATAGTGTAAATAATTCAGACTTACCTTCACATTTCGAGCTTGAGCTTATTCAAGAGATGGAAACCTGTTGGAAAAGCTCATTCTATATGCTTAAATGATTATCAGATGTTTGATGTGAGCTTGAGCTATGTGAGCTATGAGAGAGTGTCAAAAAGGTCTTGCTGCTCTGACAGCCAAACATTTACAGGCAATAGATAAAATCTTGCAGCTTCCTGACTGCTTTGAAATTTTGAACACCACAATATCCAGCGAAAAATACGTAACAATTTTCTCTTACACGACTTTTTACAATTTTATTAAAAGACATTAAGGGTATTCACAAAACGTGGTAAGCTTTACTTGTGTTATATGGTCATAAATCTATAAAATCTGAACAAACCTATCGAATTTGATGACATTGTCTTCATAAGAAGTTAAAAACTGAATAATTATTCAAGTTCTATTTTAATTTTTTTTAATGACAGAAGGTCCTTTAATGTGAGTTTTAAATGCTTTATAATTTGCCTTTGCCTTCATTTGATAAATCTATCGATAGTATCGGTACTATCGATATTTTATTCAAAACTATCGATAATATCGGAAATAAATACTATCGATGCTTAAGCAACACTAGGAAAGAATTCTGCAATTTTGTTGGTCTAAAGTGTTCCCGTACTTTTTGCGTAGAAATATCTTAAAGAGAGAAAATATCCCCTCTACTTAAAAATCATATAGCTGCAAATTTTCTGCGAATATTTGTCAGGAACACAACTAATAACAATACCATTGCTCGCTATTCCTTTATAAATATATACGACGTTATGGCCCTTCTACACTGTCGTATTACGTATGTATCTTCCGCTGGCTGTATCATCGACAACATGATTATTATATGAAATCATTCAAACTCCACAACCTGAATATCTAATCTACTTGGCAAGCTGAGTTTACCTTATTCATGATCCTATTTGATCATGGCTCGCATAGTGCTTATCAAATACATGATTCTTGGACACGTGAAAATAATGGGTAGAATTTTTGTAAATGAAGACTATAGACGAGGAGATTAATTTTTGGAATTAAAATAAAAACCTTACTTTTAAATACTCACAGTATTATTTTTTAATTTAAATAAAATCACAACATTTTGAAGACGAGAATAAAAAGAATGGCCTCATCCATTTTATGCTTGGGGGAATATACCTGTGAAATCATCTATTCACTGTAATGGCCTCTAACCCCAAAAAGACTTCCAACCTTCCAAGTATTTATGGGAAAATTAGATGGACATTTTCTTCCGAAACCGAGTGCAGCGATTTTCGTTTCATAATCGTTGTCAGAAGAGTGGTGAAATATTGCTGATGGTGATGGAGTATGCCATCACACGTCTTTAATAATAAAGGTAAATTGTATGACTTGATCGCACGCACTTGCTCATTTGTGCAGTCACATTGTAGAATAAAATTTAAGAAAATTAAAGTAATATCAAAGTATTTATTCGATTTTTAAGATTTGATTGTTTGAATAAAGTTCGTCAAATTGTGTTGAGTGCAATTATTCAATTTTATTTCTTTAAGAAATGGTAAAAAGTGTGATTTTTTTCAAAATCTTAGGAACGGGTTTAATAAATCGGTTTTTAAAAGTTTTTTTTTTATTGAAAAAAATTAGAAGAATGCAAACATAAGTAAAAAAAAATATCATACATTTAAAAACAAAATTAAAAAAAACTCACCTATTCTTTTTTAAAATATTGATTTTATAAAAAAAAAAAATTAAAAAATTATTAAATTCAAGAAAAGTTTTCGAAAAAAAATTAATGCAAAATTAATGTAGACATTCTACAGAGGAGTTTTTTTCAATTTTTTTAGCATACAAATTAACAGAACCTGTCATATAACCGTTATGTAAAATCTTATTTTTCTCGAAACGGGTCCAAGAATTTTTATGAAAAAAACAGTGTACTACTGTAGGTAAGCATTATATTTTAATGACACAAAAATTAATATTTTGGGATAAAAACGGTACCTCCCATAGGACCGGTTTTTTTCTTCGACTTTCTCGAAAACTGGTAATCCGATTACTATCAAAATTGAAAATCAAGAAGATGTAAATAGCCTAAGAAATTTCGCATTAAGTTTTTTTCGGAAACTTTTTTTGTATTTTTAATATTTTTTTTTTTTTTTTGAAAAATCAATATTTTCAAAACGGGTTCGTGAATTTTTTTTTAATTTTGTTTTTAAATGTATGTCAATTGTGTGCTTAATTGTGTATTCTTAAGTTATTTTTTTAAATTTTTTTTAAAAAATTGTTAAAAATAAACCGTTTTATATAAAATCCGTTCCTACGATTGTGAAAAAAATCACACTTCTTAACATTCCTCAAAGAACAAAAATGGCGTTTAAATTATTCTACTCAATACAATTTAACGTACTTTAATCCAACTATCAATAGTCACGAAAATCGAATAAATGCTTTGATATTAACTTTAATTTTCTTAAATTTTATTCTACAATGTGACAGCACATCTGAGCAAGTAGGTACGTGCTATTTAGTCGTGCAATTTATTTTTTCTTCGATAAACATTTAGTTTTCCAATTTTATTGCGTACTTATTTTGTCCGAGAAAACTCTTAAACTAATTAAAAAAATGGAAGAATTTTCAAAAAAAAATATTTCTTTTATTTTAATATATACATACATATGCACCCACTAAGCAATCATCTAGCATAAGAACAAGTTCGTGCGACCCAGTTGTGCATTTTATTAAATTTTATTCGACGATGTGACCGCACATATGAGCAAGTAGGTACGTGCGATCCAGTCGTGCAATTTATATTTTTTTTGCAAGAATGCATAACTTGCATTATAGAACCTATAATCGCAAGCAAAAAAAAAAAGAATGGATTATCCTTTTCATGTTTGGGGAATCTACGTATGAAATCATACATTCCTTGTAAACGCCTCTATCTCTTACCCTCCCATTTTCTATTTTTAGTACAAAAAAATTTTTTTGAGATTTTGGAAAGTATGGAGTTCTTAAGAGTTTATTAATATACATCTGATCATTAAATAAAATAAAATTCATTTAGTTTTAAAAATGTTGAAATAAAAAAAAATAAAAAAAATATTATGTATGTATAAATAAAAAAAAACTTAAAACGTTGATATTAAGAACGAATTTGGTACCTAGACACAACCGCGAGGTGGCCTTAGGGGAAACCTGGAATTTCCCCTTTTTAGAAGAGTTTTTTTGAGGAAAAAGTTGACAAAATATTGATACATGTTATTATGTTGATTACTTTTATTTTGACTTGTGATTGTACTACAAGGTAAGTTATGCATTCCTACGTACATGCTCTTATTTAAAAATATTGAATTTAAAAAAAAAATTAAAAATGGAAAAAAAATATTTTTTAAAATGTTGGTATGCAGAATTAGAAATTTGGCTACCGGGATTTTTTCAAATATAATATTTTATGCAATTCATTGAGCCGTTACCGAAAAAAACGAAAATTAAAAAACTGTTATATGAACAACTGGTTTTTCATAAAACAAACTGTATTTGAGCAATTTAAAAAACGCATTTCATGAACTTTGACCCCTCCTAACTGACCTAGCGGTCATCGGATCGGGGAAGAACTCGCTCAGTTTAAAAAGAGACCCAATGATCTGGCATTTGGTATTGTATGTATTATGATGGAAAACTATGTGAAAATAGTTCCAAATACCGTAGACGTTTAAAGCAACATTACGAATTTTTAATATACAAATTCATTTATATTTTGAAATAGAATAGAAAGATTATGAAATATTTTTGGTATAATTGTTTTTAAAAAAGATTTTTTTTAAAAAAGAAGGTAAAGGGGGGTTTTAATTTGGAATGCCAGTAGCGAATTTGTTCCCACCCCACCACGCGCCTGCCTAGATATAGGTATATCAAATATAAAATTTGATAGAATTCCAGTGAGCCGTTACCGAGAACGTCGAAAATTTAAAAAAAAACATCATATTATGAAAGTTACCGTTAATAGACATCCGGTTTATTATTTTTTGTTAAAATGATAGCCAAAATACCTTTAAAAATGTTCATTTATATCTTCGGGGCCGTTTCCACAAGAATGAGACTTTACTTAACCGCTATTCCAAAAATCCCTCTTAGCAGTGCCAAATTAAAGAGTACAATAATTTTTGCGCAACAAAATAATAACGGATCTTTGCGGTTAGTTCCTAAAAATGACGGCAATACTTATAATAATGTGCTATAGTCTCTCCACTGTCCACTAAAAATTGTCACTTATTGGAGAACTCTATTTTTGTAAATATAGGTGGTTTCACCCTTGAAATATCTACTAAAGTTAAAACCCAAACACTTACCCATATGTTTGAAACACACGATGAAGCTAACAAAACAACCCCCTTTGCGTATTTTAACATCAAGCACGCACATCGGAAATCATTTATTATTAATTATTTTTTATAATCGATGCGAAGTAAAGGGGTTATTTAAAGCTAGAAAGATTTTTTCGGGGCAGTAGATCGAGAATTAGGTGACTCTTCTGTCACTTAAAACCCAAGGACGGCATCTAGCTTGCACTAGCAGTTTTGAAAAATTTGTTACTCATCCTAAACTGACCGCCTTTACGCTGAGACATCCCTGGAAACTTTAAAGCCGACAAACTCCCCAGGGAAGAAACGAAATTACCAATATCACCATTTAAGGTTACTTTTGAATAACCCATCGTAACTTATGCTAAAGAAAGTTGCATTGAAAATAAAAGGCACGACTGGGTCGCACGTACTTGCTCTTATGTGCTAATCCTTTTTAAGTGCAGGCGTCTTTTTGACAAAGATTTTATTTTAATATTTTTTGTATGACGTGCAACTTCCTTAGAATCGTTTTGGGGTGAAGCTCGAACGAACATGCGTCACGACAAAGGGATAAACACATAAATATATAGGATTGTTAGCTTTTGCAGTTTTTTAGTGTAGTATTATCTTTCCACTTGCTGCTTACTGTTTATAATATAATTTGCTAATAGAAAGATACAAAGGACTTTTTTCAGTTAAATTTTCATTTTGGTGTGGAAAAATTTGAACAACTGGCATAAAGATTCGTCGGAATCAGCAGTATGGCAATAATGCTAGGTAAAGGGACCTTTATACATCCCAATATGGGACCAATGGAATTTATAAAGGATTTAGGTACCTATAATAAGGTTGGAAGGAAGGTAGGTACTAAAATTAAGATACGTGTTCCAACTACTGTTAAGCCAGTAGGTATAGAGACAATATTAAAAGTTAACACAGTGGTTTTGTTTATTTATAGGAAGGTGTAAACTTTTGTTTTCTCGATTGAAATTTTTGCATTCAGTAGTAATCGAATAGTTTTTTTTATTTGTTAGTTGTTTTTGTGTGTTTATCAAAGGCTTCCTTATTTATTCTGTGCTTTTATGATGATGAAAAATACTTTAAAATACGTAAGTATGTATGTAATGTAGGTTGTCACTTTCTTTTATTTGACTAATGGCTTGGCTAGGGCTTAGCCGAGCAATATGAAATAAAATGTTGGGGAAAAAAATTTATGAATTCAAAAAAACACTACTCATAACGTTTTTTGGAAAAAATGTTGTAAGCCATCTTATTTCTTTTGCTGTTTTCTATTTTATGAATTTTTCATTTCAAAATCGTTCGACCAGTTTTTTCAAAAAAATGTTTTTTTTGAAAAACTTTTCGAAAACATATTTTAAAAAATTTTTTAGTATGTCAATTTTAAGAAAACTATAGTTTATACTAGGAGAAAAATTAAAAAAAAAATCTATAGATCCGTTTTCAAAATATTCAAAAAACAAAATATTTTTTTAAAAAAAATATTAAAATTTAAAAAAAAATGTTTTTGAAAATTTTGATAAGCAATATTATTTAAATCATAAAACACTACATATTTTGAAAATTTCATCAAAATCCGTCAATTAGTTAACGAGAAAGTCTGATTTTAAAAAACCGGTCATATGGGAGGTACCGTTATAAAACTTTTTCTGAAAAATCCATTAAAATTAAAAGATAGATTTTGCACAGAAAACATCATTCTGAAAGTTTAATCAAAATCGTAGGAGCCGTTTTCGAGAAAAATAAGTTTTTTAATAAAAGTTATATGGCAGGTACCATTAGTTTTAGAGCTAGAATGCCAATTCCAAAAACTGTCGGGTAGAGCACTCTAAAAAAACTATATACCAAGTTTGTATCAAATCGGCCCAACCGTTTAGGCTGTAGATATCGATACGGACAGACAGACAGACAGACAGACAGACAGACAGACAGACAGACAGACGGACGGAATTTCCGGACCCACTTTTTTTGACTTCTCTATCATCGTAATATCATGTTTGATTGTTAGAATTTTTTTTTTTTTTTTACGAATGCATAACTTGCCTTATAGTCCCTATAATCGCAAGTAAAAACGAAGATGTTCTGGTATTCATATTTGCAAAGCGACTAAGCAAAACTGGTTTGCTGACTCTGAGTTGATAACATATTTTCCATTTGATATGTGTCATTATTGGACACAGCCTTAGAGGTAGACCTTCCACGAGGCTCGGTGTCTTCTCTAATAATTTTTTTTCAGAAGTTGCTTGGACAAAGAACTTCCATTATTCATGCATAGCTATTGTGACTTTTGATCTCAACTATTACCTTGAAAGCTTTCGGGAGCGTTGGGATCAATATTTTGCAGTCAAATTCAAACGCCTAGCGGAGATGCATATTTTTGAGAACAAAGCTTATTAAAGAAGTATCTATAATTTCCTCACAGAGGAAGTGGCTCAGAAAAAACAAGGTGACTCTGGGAAAAGTCGAAACCTGAACGAACCCGGCATAGCATTCCGGCATACTAGCTACTTCGCTAAAACAACACCCTAAGATCCTCACGTGGTTTTTGTCTTTTTTTTAAGTAAGTCGCAATATCTTAACTCCCTCCAGGTGGCATAAGTCACCGCTTCGCCACTGCCCATTCAAACACGATATGATCTAACGATTACCCAAAAGGCTGAATCAACATGCCGTTGTCAGTTCGTTAAATATTTGTCATTATACACACTCTACCTCCATGCATAGCCTTCACTATACAAATCAGCAAAATGTTTCCTAAATTTCTGATGACTTCGTGCGATAACCGACATACTAGTTCAAAACAAAAAGATACACAACTTGTACGAGTATCTTTTTTTTCAATCATTAATCGCTCTCACATGCAACCTGATTAATATTCAAAATAATTCTTTTGATATTCCCAAGATGACCGCCACTTGCGCACACCCGCCCCGAAGCTTTGTTTCTATTTTGGACTCTAATTTCTTCAAATCATTACCAATTGGCGTCTCCGTTTATAGTCAATTCCCCGAAGACGTGTGAGCAAATCAAAGCTAATCTAAATCTCTTAACATCAGCGAACAAGCTTTTTCCGATGTCTTCTACCTGTCCGAATGTGTTTTTAACCATATCACCAGCACCCAGGCACATAAACCGCAAAAGCCTTGAAATTTATTAAAATATTATCGCCGAGCTTGTGTTCGTTCGTTGATGATTTCCTTTGTCCAATTCCGACGGTTATTTAAGCCGAAATAAAGGTCTTTTGTGTCGCGCCACCTAATAACAGATACATTTTGATGGCCGATAAATCTTCGAAATGGAATAAGGAACAAAGAGCCACACTCATATGTAGTTCTTGGGATAGATACACCTCGATTGTATTGATTTGTGTTAACGACACTTATAAGCTTTCTATAGACAGGTCGGTGAGAACGGAATATCTAGTGTGGGATTTATCATATATGATGACCACCGAGGAGAGGCTTTTTCCCCCCACCCCAAGGATGATAGGATCGCCATTTAAACTTTCGGCATCTTATCAATCAAATCGCGGAGTTTTTCGGGACCCATTGGTTCCCCTGTCCAGCCCACCAATGGCCATCAATTTAGTATTGTTCAGAAGCTAATCTGGAAATGAAGGGAGATACTTTATTTCCAGCTGCAGATAGTGTATCTTTAGGGCCCAATCTGAAGGTAATTTAAATAAAAACGTGACCAAACACTCAGCCTGGTTTATTCATGACTTTTCAGTGGCTAAATGGGATGAGACGGCTTTTGTGGATGCTTTGTTTGAAGCTTGCAAGGGGCTACCTGTTGCTAGGCTGGGCGTAGTTTTATGGTTCTCATAATACACTTGGGAGGCATAATCTATGGAAGGGAAAAAAGGCGAAATTAATTTAATTGTGACTAAACTATCGGAAGGCGCACTATGGGGCGATTAATCAGACGAAATTGATACATTTTTGGGAATTTTGGAAATAAGTCAAAAGCTTGGGTATACCTTCAGGGAGGTATATCAAATTTCGAAATTAGGCCTATGACAGGAGCTGCAGTTGAGTCATATTATAATGATGAGTGTGGTGGATAAGGGTACCTACGATTCTGGTTAATTAATGAGTTTGACATCTGAGAACAGAATCTGGGCTTTAGTTATGTCGGATTGGGAAAAAAGTCAATATTACGTCTTGGCTTTGAGGATGGGGAAGATTTTAATCGGATGGGTGTATAATATTGGTAATAAATTAATAACTTTGTGGTCACGATATCTTCTCATCTGTATGGAGTGATTCATTTTTTTTTTGTTTTTATTTCTGGTGACTTGACTTAAATATACAAAACTTTTGAAAAAAATTATTGAATAACTTAACTGGCGCCTTGTGTTGTGAAATAATATTGAATTATGCTTGAATAATTATTATGAGTGTTGGTAGTTGCTACGATAGGTTTTTGTTTTCTTTTTAATGATATTTCCTTGCCACCGATTCGTTTAAGTATTAGTAGGTAATATTGGTTTCTTCAACAATTATAACATTATTTACAACACTGAAGGTAATTTAATTACACAATCAAGACAGCGCCAAGCACCAGCAAGCAATTCAAACCAAACACCTAAGGTGAGGGGCTGCTCTTCTCGATGAAAAAGCTCAAAATTTTCATTTATAAAATATATTCGTCGAAATACAAAACAGAGAAAGTATTGGTCGTAATCTAAAAGCATCATCGAAATTAAAAAGAGCCAGCTACAAAAGGATAAACCCTTTATAGTCCGGGAGGCAGCTCCAGTTTTTATTACACCATTTCTTCAAGCTTTATTTTTTTTTTATATCAGTTACTCATATTATATCTAACAACAATTTCATGATCTTCCTGGTCAAGAGTACTAAAGGCTCACAGTGGGTTCAAACCCCACAAGAAAATTGTGAAACAAATTCATAGCCTCCAACGTGAAACTTTTTCTACGCCTTATTTGAAACATAAGAAGTTTAACATGATTAATTCTGGGAACTTTTACGGTCGATTCAAAGCTTACCAAGTTATCGGGCTTTAAAAATAAATAAAGTGCACGAACTTGCTCTAATGTGCGACAGTGGCTTCAGATTTTTGAAAAAAAAAAAGGTAACAAATCATTTGAAATTTTGTTAATCACTTAAAAATTAAGTTAAAAGTTTTTTGTAAGAAATTAAAGTAAGCCATTTAATTTCTTTTACAGTTTTACAATTTCAAGGAAACATTTTTTTTCAAAATCGTTTGACCAGTTTTTTCACAAAACGGTTTTTTTTTTTGAAAAACTTTTGGAAAACGTTACATAATTGTCGTTTTGTTAACTTTTTTTCGTTCGTTCTTTTTTTTGGTAAATAAAGTCAATCAAATTTTGTTGAAAGTCGTTTTTTTTTCATTTCAATTATCTTTCCCCCAAAGATAATAAGACTATATTCTAATTTTTTTTTGAGCAACTCCTAGTTATTATCAGAAAATGAACATTTTTATTATTTTTTAATAAACCGTTTTTGTAAAAAAAAAAACAAAATTAAATAGAACTCAAACAAATTCTTTAAATTTTTTAATTAGTTTAAAAGTTTTTTTCGGAAAAACTAAGTTTACAATAAGATTTTAAAACTAAATATCTATCGAGTATAAAAAATATTGAAAACCGTTTGACCAGTTTTTTAAAAAAGTAGTTTTTTTTGAAAAACTTTTCGAAAAAATATTTTTAATTTTTAAGTATATCATTATATGGAAATCTGTAGTTTTCATCTGGGAAAAATATTTCAAAAAAAATTCAATCAACTCATTTTCAAAATATTTCGAAAACCAATTTTTTTCATAGAAAATTAAAAAAAAATTGAAAAAAAAGTTTGAAAATTTTGAAATTCAATATAAATTGAATTGACTTCTTGTGTGGAATATTTTATTAAAATCGGGATAATAGTTTACGCATTTGAAAAAACCGGTTCAATGAGAAGTACCGTTATAGAACAAATTTCGAAAAAATCAATCAAAATGAAAGGTGTATGTTGTAAAAAAATAGTACGCGGAAAGTCTTATCAAAATCGTTAGGCTGTAGAGGTGCGAACAGACAGATAGACAGACAGACAGACAGACGGATGGAATTTGCGGACCCACTTTTTTAGACTTCTCTATCATCGTAATGTCATGTTTGATTGTTTGAATTTTTGTTTGCACGAATCCATAACTTTATAGTACCTATAAACGCAAGTAAAAAACTTAAAATAAAAATAAATACCCAAATTTGCAAATTTTCGGCTGCTTTATAGCTCATTTGCTATTGATTTTACAAAAAAAACTTATAGACTAAACTTGTAGGAAATAGTAAATAATATTGCCTACAAGTTGGCGCATAGAGTAATTCTGCGTTAAAATCATCAGAAAGGAGTTATAAGCCGATTCCCAATCATTGTTTACCTGATTGTGAAGGGCGGAGAGGCGTGGTTGTGAAGTTTGAATGTTTGTATCTGCACAAACTTGATATCGAAAATTTACATTATCAAATACTATTCGACCTTTTCGAGGGAAAAACCTTTTTATTTACTGGATTTTTAGGCATATAGTTTTTAGTATATAGTCAAAAATATCTTATGAAAATAGCTATTGGTTCTTGTTCAAATCACAACCTATAAGCTAAAAGAAATATCTAGATTATATTAACAAAAAAAACCGAACTTTTTAAAATGTCTGCCAGGGGATTTGTGAAAGAATTTTAGTCTGAATTTTTGCCTTACACTTGTTAAAGTATCATGTTAAAAACACCGTTCATATATATGGTAAATAAGTCACTTTCGGCTACAGTTTTATGCAAGAACATGACAAAAAAACTGAATTTTCTTTAAACATTTCGAATTGTCAACATGTACAGTAGTTGTCTGGGGGCTTTTCGTCAAAGAAATTCGGTCTAACTTTTTGCACTAACACTTTTGCAAATATATTTAATTCTCTTTTGTTGGGAATTAAAGTTACAAAATTAACCAAATCAGTAGATTTTTTTAATTTTTCACTCTTTTGTGTCAAATTTCACCCATGTTGGTTACACCAAAATGCTGCCATACAAAACGAATCCCGTCTAACTCCTCAAAGGCTTTCTATAGATGTGCTTTACAACATTAAATAAATGACTTTCCTTCTTTCATTGTTTGTCACATTTTTGTATCAAATTTTACCTATGCTGATCACACCAAATAACTTTCATCTAATACATGGAAACTTCGATGTTTTATATGCGTATATTATACGTTCATTGAATAACTTCAGACCTAAGAATCGAAATCAAAAGATAGCAAATATTATATAATTATATAAGATGTACAATATTGCACCGAGATATGTAGGAAACCCACGTACAATAAACGTATATAAATACGTCATGTTGACAGCAATGCAGTTGGATTCACCTTTATCGTTTTGTACATGTTTTGTATATATATATTAAATGTATATAATTCGATGTCAAATCTTTATTGTATAATGTACGTAAACTATACATAATAAAATTCTTTCCATATTATTAATTAAAAATATTTACCATATCCATTCAATATGTATCTAATTCAGTTTTATCATAGATTATATACATATATATGTATATATTATATACATATATACATGTAATATATGTATTATATGTATATTAGACCTTCTTGTTCTATCTGGGAAGTCTTTCATTTCTCCTAGACAACATGGCTTTTTTAAATGCATATTACCAATTACCTTGTTGAAATTGTATCCCATACCTTCTCAGCCCTAGAAAACGGAAAGAAAGTATGTTTTTAGGAAGCCATTTGATAAAATTTCGCATTCACTAATAATATTCTAATTATCCTACCTCGGCCTTCAACATATCCTTTTAAAATGGATTTCTTCTTATCTAGCAAAACCTATAGTCAAGCAGGGGTGCATTACCCCCGGGCCTGTAGTAATTCGAGGGCCCTCCGGGGTGCTCTAAGGCAGCCACTTAGGTTCTCTCCTTTTTATCCTTAGTAATCAAAAATTCTCACATCTCTTCGGTGATGATACCATATTTTTCAATCTTTTTTGATTTTGGTTGAAAAAAAAATTACCCACAAACCCTACCGTTAAATACACACACACACACACACCAGTATCTACATCTACTTTCTACTTTAACAAAACTCCGCCTATTTTGTATTTCTTTTTCTCTTCTTGTTCATTTTGAATGTGAGTGGAATTATTTTGTGAATTAGCGACTGTTCTGTTTCATGATACTTTTGCGATCGATTTTGGTGGAAAAAAATGATGTGTACGTATTCATTCGACTAATGTGTCTTTTTGTTATACACCCAGAATTGAGAGGTGTTCGAATTTCGAGCATGGGTGATTCAAGTTCAAATAAATGTCTGCATCATGTCTGTGTGGATCATGATATTGTTAACTTAGGTTTCCAGCAAAGTTAGTCGGCTTTATTTTATTTTAGATGAATTCCTGATCATGCTTTGTGTTTGTAACTCCTGCTGTCATATGAAGCAAAGCATCTTCACCTCAGCTGCCATTAATTTAATCTAATTGATTCTATTAGTTGTCCAACATTATGGGCCATATACATATAGCACTTGACAAACAATCGTCGCTAAGGAAACAAGGAGTGCCATTGTTCTTCTATCCTACACTAACACGATGCTTGATGTCGTCATTCCAAAACCCTTCATCGTTTATCCTACACCTTCTTAACAATCTTCATATTTTTGAGACACCAGGTTGATTCTGTTGTTTATTTGAGAATATAACTTTCCCTCCACTGGCTAGACCCGTTTTTTCTTATCTTCTCCAGAAGTCAGAAGATTTCTTTCCATTATCGGAGTTTTTGCCACAGTACTATCTTCTTTAATTGTGATTACTGCCATTTTAAACTAGGAAACTGTAATTTTGAAAGTTCCTCAGTTAGTTGAGTCATTAGTTTGTCATTATTCTTTGAAGAATTTTCCCGTCTTAAATCTAATCTGATCCTGCCATTTTGCTTAAGTTCAATTTTAATGAACTTAAACTGAATATCTATCTCTTATCTTTTTCCTTATACATTTGTTTGGATTAAGATATGCTACAAAGTAATTCTAGGACGAAAACTGGCTCGAAATGCTAGTTACATTATAATGCTAGTTATCCAAGCATTTAAACGGATTCTAATGGCACTATTATACAATTTGTCCAAAATGTAAAAATCTTGTAAGACAAACAAAAATTTATTTGTTTTTATGATTTAGTCTTGCCTCTGGCCAAAAGGGTCACAAAATCAGAAAGTCGCTTTCAAACAACTTTGGCATTTAAATTGCACTTACCCTCAGGATATTCAAATTTGCATAAAGGTCCATAAGAACACTTTGCATGTCAACCATGAACACAAGAAAACTCTGCAAGCTAGACAGCAAAGTGCTCCTAGGGACCTGCAACCGTTTTTGGGGGAATACCGTGACAGAATTAAGCCAAATCCAATCGAGACCATGTATCATGCTTAACAATCGGTGGTCTTTATACGGGGATTGCTGTTCCACTAGCAATGAATTGTTCAAATAGAATATACAAAATTCACCGCATATAAATGGACTAGCCTTGATGGCAAACTAAATAGAAAAACAACCTCAAAACCTATGGGACTGCCAATCTAAACAGAAAAAGGTTCCCGTCTATACCATGTCAGTATTATATCTCATTTGAAGTTCAAAAACCTGAAAGCTATAGTTAATTCATATAAAACAACGTGTAGGTGCTGCATTCAGCTCCAAACGCATGACTCATAGGCCCAGACGTCGATTAAGGCAACAACAACTCATAGACATTTGGCTTTTAGCAACAACGATGCGATTTGAAATATGCACAAGTCACTGCAACGGTGAAAAAAAATAGATTCAGTTAGATATTATTTTGTAGATACAAACGAAACCCCTTTGGGGCAATTGATGTTTGTGACGTTGCCACCACCATCGGTAACACTCTCTCAGCTCTTGGAGGCAAAATGCAGCGAAGTTGGAAGAAATATCTAGGTGGTGAGGAAATCTCGCGCAGACGGCTTCAACGACCGACGACGACGACGAAAAATAAGGTGCAGTCAGTCAGTCATCCAGACGCAATTAATAGTACAGCCTCGTGTTGTTGAGCACAGGTTAGACATAGACGACCAACAAAACATAACGACGCGTCGAGACACAGTTTTCCAGGCTTCCATGAGTTCCTATGTCAATCATATGGGCCACAGTCAGTCATTTGCGGAGGAAAGTGGCGTGCACTGCGTGTACCCGATTAGTTTGCCAAATTTATTACATTTATTCAGTCGCCAATTGTCTGACAGTTTTTTTTCCATTTACGAAAACTCGCCCCCGGATTGGGGGAGGATGAGATAAGGAATGGGCCGAAAGAAAGCGGCCTACATAAAATTTGACCTGTCTACTTGACCCCGTATCGAATGTTCTTCATTCATTCATTTGGTTTGGTCCTCGTGCAACTGACGGAGATTAATCCCACATCAACATCTTATCTTCGCGCAAAATGTGTCTTCCTGGTAGCTGACGCTGATGGTTGAACGAAACCTAATGCCCCTTTGGACTCGGACTGCAGTTTCACGCACTCACGACTTATTTCTGCACCAGCGTCGACATCGTTCAATGCGACCATTGACCTGGCAGCTTCCTAAGGGACTTTTTACTTTGCCATTGATCTGCATATGGAGCATGTCAAAGCTGCGGGAGTTAGAGCGGCAAAACAGAGACTGCGGGGATCACAAAGTTCGGAACGGATCCGAAAAGAAGTGTGATCAGTGGTGCAACTGGCTGTGCTCTGCGGCACATGTCGTGATGCTGATCATCGTAGGGATCATCTCGGACCAAATTTAGGTATTAAAGGAGAGGTTTTTTGGTCACTAATTGAGCTAACTACGCAAATGCTGGGAGAGTACTTTGTTTCGTATATATGTTTTGCAGAACATATATTGAGGTTAGACGTTTTGAGATTGCTGAGGTAAAGAAGTGCAAACGTTTGGCGTTGTTTTTCTTGCTTCCTAACTATACTGCCCGATCAGATGACATTTGCGATTTAGATTGTGCGGACTGATCAAGTCAGGTTCTTCGTGGATAGAGCTACTTTGTAGGAAGACCGTATCATATTGAGGTGGCATGTTGCTTGCAAATTAGGAAAGCCGATTGGGACAGCCTTTTGAGAGGGAAATAAGGTGATGTTGATTAAAACACGATGAAGGAGATTGCGATGGACTTGTCTTCCAAGGCTTTTATGTAGTGTTATACCTGATGAGCTCTTAAAATTGTACTTTACATTTTCAAACATTCCACGTTTCAGACAGAAAACTGCGAATGTTGAATTGATTTATATGGGGAATTAAATAAACTAGGAACAAGTTAAAATTCAATTCCTTTCTCTGTAACGTAAGTAACGGAGTCTATTTCATAAATAGTTTCCCAACCAGCGAATACACATTCCAGTATTTTTCTATCTCCGAATGCATATAACTTTGCCATCCTAAATCACCCACAACATCAGGTGATTCATGGGTAAACCATTGAGAAAGTCCACTTGAGCTAGATTCAGATTGGAATTCCTATACAGCGTCCAATCAATACGACGACGCACTCTACACCCAGTCCAGGACCAGGCTTGACCAAAGCCAGAATAGAAAACCGCTGTCGCACACACTTGCCAAGGCATGCGTCATACCAGTTTTGTTCGCAATCCGCAGCCACACCACGTTTTTGCTCGGGCGTGGTGGACATCTCAAAGTGCCATTCCACACTAGCACTCTTGACTCCAAAGTCTGTCTGCCTGACTGACTGTCATCAGAGGAATTTCTCACTCAAGTATCGCTAATGATTTCATTAAATATATACGCAATTGATATTGGAATCAGCGGCGAATTAAGATAGCTTGGCTCAGAGCTGCTGGCACTGGCATACCAGCCGCATGTCTTTCGTCTTTGGAAGTCCTAGCGCGCCTAACACAGTGCTCGGGTGTGAAATAATGATGGTAAGCCATAAATCGTTTGACGCCTAATACCGAGTTCCATACGCACTGTCACAGCATAAATCTCAAGGTTCGCCCCTCGATCCTCGATCTCCCATTTTGCTTGGCCTGGCTATTGCAGTCTAGTGGAATTGGACACATTTGCAGCGCGGAATACACAACAAAATGTACCGGTTCCTGGAGTTGTGTCCACTGCTCGCGTCGAAGTGCGAATGCGAGCCATCCGGCAAGCATTAAAAGCCAATAAATTAATAAATTATCACATTAAAATAAATTGCATCTAAATGTTCTTAGATTCACATTAATTAACCAGAGATTGAATGATTTATCGGCAGATCGAGTGTCGCCTTCAGTATTTTAAGCGAAGGAACGATGGAGATGGTGCAGTTTCTTGGCTTCCTCTAGGCTATTGCTGATATGTACAGTACATATATGGAGAAGGGAAGATTGTGTTCGTCCCGCAACATTTACGTAGTAACAAGTGCCTCTGTGGGGCACGAATCAAACGGCAGCAAGAAAATATTTGCAATTTAACAGAAGCCAAACGTCACCATTGATGCCACTTTGTGATATAAGAGTGGAAATGTTGTTGGATTTTAATTGTTTTTTAATTACATATACTAGAACGTTGGTCGATATGCGGGCTCATATTCGGAGCAAGTACCGGCCAAGCAATTTTACTAAAGGATTGTTGTTTTCTGATAGCGGATTATTGGTTGACAAAGCTAAGTCTCTAACTACCTACAGTTAAATCTGTCAATCGTTATGAATGACACTATACAGTTGGTTTTCCCCCATTAACTGCTAAGTATGTCTTCGTCGCTTCTTAATCAATACTCATATAAGCTCTACTGACATCACGCTATGTCTTTCCAATTAAATCAATATCGTTGGCGAATGCTAATAATTAGACGGACTTTTGAAAGATCGTGCCTATGGTTTTAGTTTAATTATGTATGATATGCAGTTTTTTAGAGTTATTAACATACATGTGATTATAAAATTTAAAATATTTTTTTGAATTAGTTTTAAAACTATTAAGAATAAAAAAAAATTAAAAATTAATATTTATTAAAAAAAAGTTATTCAAAATTTTGATATGTAGAATTAATTTGGCTATGTAGATCTTTTCAAATATACAATTTGACAGATATCCAAAGAGCGGTTACCGAGAAAGCCAAAAATTTTATATATATATATATATAAATTTATAATTTATAGACTTTTCCCGTAAATTTGGTTCTAATGAAATGATAGGCAATACCAACAAAAAAAAATTCAAAAAATTTCATCAAAATCGTTGGAGCCGTTTTCGAGAAAAATAAGCTTTTGAGAAAATTTCCATTTCCCCTCTGGGGAATGCCAAGAGAATAACACACACCAAATTTGAAGATAATCACTTAAGCCTTATACATACCGACAGACAGGCAGACAGACAGACAGACAAACATTTTTTGTCGATCACTTTTTTAGACTTCTCTATGATCGTAATGTCATCTTTCATTGTTATCACAATTTTTTTTTATATTCATGAATCCTAAACTTGCCTTATAGTCCCTATAATCGCAAGTAAAAAGTGAAAGGAACAAAGAAAATGAAAAATGCAAGATTTACTTTCCAATGGGAATTTAAGGATTTTATTAATAGAGAGATGATATATTTCTGGGAAACCTTGGCTTAAGGCCTGGACAAAAACCCAGAATCTTTACAATAGACAAAAGAAAGAACAATAATTCGAATAAGTAAAGAAGGCAAAATTAACATTTCTTTGTGTCATGACGACAGAAAGAAAGATCACGAGAGAACCTGGAATTTTAAATCGAAGAAAATTCTGGTTGCGTGTCCGACAATATTGGAAGAAAAACGACGGAAAAGTAGGCCTATTCAAATAAACCCAAAACAAAATAGGGCACAGAAACTACTTACGATTCAACACAAAAATAAAAAGATACGAAAAATTCTATTTTATAAATACCAGATCCTTTTGTTTTTTGTCCTCTCTTCCTTCACAATTCTTCTTAATCTTCTCGAAACGATTTTAACTCGTAATAAAATTTCGCTTCGAAATAATTTTTCCTTTCCTCTTTTTTGAAGTATTTTTTACTTGCGATTTATAGGGACTATAAGGCAAGTTATGCATTCGTAAAAAAAATCTAACAATCAAACATGACATTACGATAATAGGGAAGTCGAAAAAGTCTGTCTGTCTGTCTGTCTGTCTCGCTGTCCGTATCGATTCCTACAGCCTAAACGGTTGGGCCGATTTCATTCAAACTTGGTATATAGTAGTTGAAGAGTACTCTACCCGACTGTTTTTCGAATTCGCTTTCTATCTCCAAGACTAACGGTACCTGCCATATAACTTTTAATGAAAAAACAATTTTTTCTCGAAAAAAAAGTTTTATAACGGTACCTCCCATATGACAGGTTTTTTTAAATCAGATTTTCTCGTTAACTAATTGACGGATTTTGATGAATTTTTTAAAATATGTAGTGTTCTATGATTTAAATAATATTGCTTATTAAAATTTTCAAAAACGTTATTTTTTAATTTTTAATATTTTTTTAAAAAAACTTATTTTGTTTTTTGAATATTTTGAAAACGAATCTATAGATTTTTTTTTAATTTTTCTTCTTGTATAAACTATAGATTTCTTTAAATTGACATACTCAAAAAAATTTTTAAATATGTTTTCGAAAAGTTTTTCGAAAAAAACATTTTTTTTGTGTTAGTGTTAAAAGAAACACTTGAATGCTGCTTGTCGTTGAAAAGTAATGTAATTGGTATTCCTTCACCTATAACTCAATTTTGACTAAAAGTATTTTTCCATCCCATAATAGAAATTTTCCAAAGTAATCTCATTCCCAAAAATAGTTCCAATTCCATTACTCCTTTTCTTTCTAAAGTCCTTGAGAAAATTATGCAAATACAAGTAAAAATACTTTTCTTGGTTAAAATGGTTTTGAAGCCTTTAGTGGCACTTGGTATTTATTATTTATTTGGTAGTATCTCGGGGGGTGTTTTTCAATTTTTCTCTAGGTACGGCAACTGCCATACAATCTTTAACAAAAAGTTTGATTTTCTCAAAAACGGCTCTAACGATCTTAATAAAATTTTCAGTGTGCTATTTTTTTACAACAATATGTACACCTTTCAGTTTGAATGAATTTTTCGAAATTCGTGCATTTTATTTTTTAAATAAAGGTTATTTTTGTGCGTAAGTTTCCATTCTTGAAATATTTTTTTAATTTTTGAAAAACGTTGTTAAATAAAAACCGTTTTATTTGAAAACCATCCCTACGAATGTATAGAAATAAAATGGTTTAAATTTTTCCGCTGAAAACTATTTTACGTATACTTTTTTCTAACAATCAAATCAAAAAAATCGTTAAAAAGCTTTGAAGTGCCCTTAATATTTTTCGAATTTTATTCTACGCTGTGACCACACATAAGAGCAAGTACATGCGATCCAGTTGTGCAATTTATTTTTATCTGAAATGTAGGCAATAAGCGGTTGTTGTTAGGCATCAGGGTTCTTTGTATGTGCATCTTTCATCACGCGTACCTGAAGGCTCAATATTAGATCAAACTTTCTTTTCAATATATGTAAATGAAGTTCCAAAAGTTATCTTCCATTCTAAGTGCCACATATGCTCGCCAAAGATCTTCAATTATTCTGTCCGCTTTGACTTGGACTTATCACGCACTCATTATTTTTCAATGCAGAAGTCTAACTTTTCGACTTTAACATGGCCGACTTACATTCACCACAAATATTAAGTATTTTAAGTTACAAGTTTCAAATCCATAAAATAAACTCTTCATCGACTAAAAAGTTAATTTTTCTTGCTTACTTTTCATCAATTTTCTAATAAATTGGCAACTCTGGCCGCCACCTCATCAGCACGTCATCTTCACCTCGTCATCATTAACCACCATCATCATAAGCGTCATCTCATCTCATTGATTGCCAATTATACGGTGTGTTGGAGTAGATGGCATGTCTTAATCGGTGACAGGGCGGATCGTTTAAGCTTGACGAACTAAACGGTAAGTTGGACGGACGTTCATCATCCCAGACCTCAGAGCTGCTGGTTTCAATCTTGCCGACGGACAGATACATATATTCGCCACAATACGCTCAACCGGTTTGCTGCCGGTGGTCATTTGGGGCGGTTAGTGGCGGCGAATTATTCAAATTTAATGGCCGATTAAAGCCGATATGTTGTACTGATAAGACCCGTGAAAGCCCCCATCTCATCATCTCAATCGATTGAGATGGATCGAAGACGTCGTTCGTTGATCGAACGTAGAAGACCGCCATTGGAATTTCTTTCACGTGCCTATGTTCTTTGTTCCCAATCCCGATTTGGCTCTTTTGCGCGCCACTTTATCTAGATTACGCGCGGTCTTGAAAAATATGTTTCTCAACACATCCGACCGAAGCTGCCAACTTGATGACCACCAGCAGCGGAGCTTAGATGAACCTCCAGCTCACACAAGGCCTGCGCCTGATCCAATGACTCTCACTTCAAGTTAATGGCGTTGCGGTGGGCGCAAACACAGTTTTGGGGGCCAAAGTTGTTTTTTCCCATGAAATATGGCGTAACCTGTTCGTAAGTAATAATCTGCTAATCGCTCGAGTTTATTGGGACTTCTAATTAATTGGAAACATAGTTTGTTCTAATTTTTTTGGAATATTGATTTCTTCAGATCAATGCCGCCATATGCGAGTGCTTTTGTGATGTTTTAGGCTCTTTTGTTTGGGTTTCTTTGCTGTGGTGACAGTGTGTGTGTCGAAAATCTGTTAATTAGATTTAAATCTTAATTTTATTCAAAACGAATAAAATGGTTCGGATCTGTTTTTGGGAATATTTATGGGAAATTTATATGACATTTTACGATAAGTCGAAAAAGTAATAACATTGTTTTTGGCCGTTTAGTGACGGTCGGTGGATTTGAATATAATAACAATCGTTTTGGACAGGTATGTGGTGTCTTTGGTGATATTTAGTTTTGTCACAACAAAATGGTATTATCTTGGCGGAAGAACAAAGACGCCTGGAAAACATATCTTCAAAGAGTTATATGAAGTTTGGATCGGTTGTGATAGAAAGATTGTTGAAATAATCTATGAGAATGTTTTAAGCGTTCGACAAAGTAAGATAGAAAATGCAGGACATATTTAGGGACAAACTTCTTGTACTTAAACACAAAACCAGCAGTCATGACGGAGGATAAAAAAGACTTGGGGTGCACTGCTATCATGATTCCATGAGTCAGAGCGAGGCATTCCTTTTTACTTGCGATTATAGGTACTATAATGCAAGTTATGCATTCGTGCAATTTAAATTTTTTTGAGATAACAATCAAACATGACATTACGATGTTAGATAAACATATTTAAGTTACTGGCAAAATTCTATCCGTCTGTCTGTCTGTCTGTCTGTCTGCCTGTACGGATGTATTTTGGACTGCAGTCTAAACGGTTGGGCCAATCGTCTTCAAATTTTGAACTTGAGGTTCTTTTGACATTCTACGGAGGACTTTTTTCAATTTTTTTTAGCTCAAAAATTAACGGTACCTGTCATTAAACCGTTATGTAAAAGCTTATTTTTCTCGAAAACTACTGTAGGTATGCATTATATTTTGGTGAAGAAAAATTTAATATGGTGGGCTAAAAACGGTACCCCCCATAGGACCGGTTTTTTTTCTTCGACTTTTTCGAAAACTGGTGATCCGATTACAATCAAAATTGATATTCAAGAAGATGTAAGTAGCCTGAGTAATTTTGCCTTAACTTTTTTTCGAAAACTTTTTTTTTGTATTTTTAATAATTAAAAAAATTTTTTTTTTTGAAAAATCAATATTTTGAAAACGGGTAAGTGAATTTTTTTTTGAATTTTGTTTTTAGATGTACATTATTTTAGAGCTTAAGTTTGTATTCTTGAATAATTTTTTTAATTTTTTAAAAAAAATTGTTAAGAAAAAACCGTTTTATTTAAAAACGGCTCTAACGATTTCGAAAACAAAATTCACACTTTTTTTACATTTTCTTAAAGAAATAAAATGACGTTTAATTTTTTCCGCTGAAAACTATTTTACGTACTTTTTTCAAACAATCAAAAGTTAGAAAAATCGAATATAATCTTTGAAGTTCCCTTAATATTTTTTAAATTTAATTCCAAGCTGTGACCGCACATAAGAGCAAGTATGTGCGATCCAGTCGTGCAATTTATTTCAAAGAGTCCAAGGATCCTCGTTTGTTGGTCAAAACTAAGATGTAGAGTAAAAAAAGCAACCTCTCTGGAACAGCGCAATATTAAAGATTTTGTCAATCGGATGAAAGTAAACTATGTTAAGCAAAAAAGGTATAAAAACGCATGTTTGATCTTTGAATGCGCTTTTTTCTTCTCCTTCTTCTTGGATCCCTAAAAAGTTCGCTGGATTACGAAATTAGTATCTTTTATAAGTATTTTGTATGTATTAAATTTTAATAAATGGATTAGTATAAACGAATCGTGTAAAATCATTAACCGAATCCATATACCTTCTTCGCCACTCGTACCCCAAGTACCCCAATGAGTTACATTTGTATCACTATTCATCTTAAAAATGAAACACGTCTGTTTTTTTTATTATTTTATTTTAATATTGTTCAAAATTGTTTTGAATTTTTAACAATTTTCCAAAGCTTTATTTAAATTTAAAGTTTTAACATTTCGGTTTCTCATTCTAGAATGAACTTTAAAATTCTGTACAACGAAACAAAAACAAACAAATAAGATTATATAACAGTTTAGAATGGAGTAAACTAATTAGTAGAAAAGAGAGCGCAAATGTCACCAACAAAAAAACACCATTTCAGATCATGTGAAATGGTTCATACCCGCTACTTAATTGGAGCTTCAGCTTTGTAAAATTTTCCACAGACTTGATGTTTCACAGTTATGGCTGCAAAAGTGCAAACAATGATGCAAGCTTCTAACTAGACCATAAATATAACATTTCGTTCTGTTAATACCATATGTAATGTATACATATACATACATATATATGAAAACTCCAATTTTCATCCGAATGGGAAAGGGTCTATGCGTCTGCAGCATATTGCAGGACCAGGATTGCATAATCTTGAAACAGCTGCATGGCATTTCGTCACTTAGTCGTAACCCTTTGGTGGTCTCGAAGGACTCCGTAGAATCTCTGCCAATATTGACGGAGCAGCGAGAATTCTCCATAGTTATCCTGATAAGACGTATCAGTTTAGCAGGAATTCCAAAACTAGACGTGGCTTGGTACAGTTCGTCCCTTTTAAACTGTCATAGGCTGCTTTAAAATCTATGAGCAGATGGTGGGTCTGGATGTTAAATTCTTATTTTTTCTCCAGGATCTGACGCAATGTGAAAATTTGGTCTATCGTAGATTTTCCATTTGTTGTGCATGATCGTGCTTGGGTTCGCTCTTCAGAGCGAATATTTTCTCCTGCTTCTAGTTCCTGAGAAGTTGACTTAGGTATCTAGAATCTATTGATCCAATGAATCCAACGCTCGTCGTTCGATATTTGAAAATATCAATATTCTGAAAAGGACGGAATCATATTTTCTGCGCTGATTTAGGCGGACATGGTATAAATTTAAATGGCGACTAAATCAGCGTTCTAATTGGGCAACTCGTTGGTGCATTCTCCTATTTTCTCCATCCATTCATTACAAATATTTTCACGGAGGTATCAATGCACATTTGTTTTAAGGTACTGTGTTTTAAAATGGGAGGGAAAAACAGAGTCAGGCATTCCAGATTCGCGTTGTACGGTTAAAGAAAGAATCCCTGCACTTAATGTACATCCAAAGTTGGGCTAAAAGGGTAACTTCATTGACTTTCTTAGTAGTGCGATTATTAAGATTACGATTAAATTGTTTCAATGGGGAACTATAATAATAATAACGATAACGAATAACGAAAGAAATATTACATGACAAACGCATTAAAACCAGGAAATAGTCCGAATACATGCGATTTAAATACCCAACCCGAAATGACTTTGATAAGTTTCGTTCACTTTTGTTTTCGTACGTAATGTACGCATTCAACAGTATATTGCTTGTATTTTCTTAAGGGTATTATAGTCAACTAATGTATTTGACAGAACAGAAAGAAACTTTTCGTTCGGTTTCGACACTATCTTCCTGTTTCAATCGCGTATTTTTTTTTTTGTTTTTTTTTTTATATAATTAACGCGGGCACAAGGAACACAGACAGAAGATCATTTATAAAAATGAGGAAAAGAGTCGGAGACAGAACAGACCCCTAGCATTGATACCAGCATTGATTTTGTGGGAACCCGACTTCAATCCATCCAATACAACTTGTATTGAACGGTCCAGAAGATAGCTCCTAACCCAATTGAATCAGAGTATCATCGATCCCAAAAGCACGCACTTTCGATAAGAGAGCTTCATAACAAACTCTATCAAATGCCTTGGAGATATCATGAGCAATAATCTTACTTTCACCAAAGCGATGTAAAGATTTATTCCACTGCTCCGTGAGATATGCCATCAGATCACGGTTGCTGCGGAAGCCATACTGATGGTCATGGAGAAGCTTTTGATTTTCGAGATATTCCTTAAGCTGACGGTTAATCAGCGTTTCCATGACCTTAGGAAGAAGGGATGTTACTGCTATGGGTCGGTAGGAGGAGGGGGAGAATGGGTCACATTTCTTAGGGACAGGCTGGACAAATGCTGTTTTCCATCTTCTAGAAAAGATTCCAGAAGAGTAGGAGCGATGGAAAAGCTTACGCAGTGGCTTTGCCAGTGTGGAAGAACACCTCTTCAGAAGAATCGGGGGTATACAATCCGGGCAAGCGTATTTGTGTATATCGAGATCTTTGCGAACTCTTGCTACTGTACGAGTGCGAAAAAATCTGTTCCATGGAAAAATGTACATTCTCAAGTACAGGAGGGGCAACGTTGCTGTAAAGCAGCGTGGAGCTGGCAGCGAAATAGGCGGCGAGCAAGTTTGCATTCTCTGAAGAGTAAACAATTGTTTTTTTATTGTCGATGAGCGTTGGCACCGAAGATGTTGAGGAGTTTTTAATATTTTTTACAAATGACCAACAATTTGTACTGCCTTTGGGACATTGCAGAATTTTTAATTTAATTTTAATTTCGGACATGCAAAAATTTGAGTTGCATGAATTCCTTGCTTTTTTGTGCTTTTTCCGATTTTCCTCTGTGGGGTTGGCTTTGTAAGATCGGAAATGTACTTCCTTGAGCCTGATAGCTTCTTTACACTCAGTGTTAAACCAGGAGTTTTCTTTGGGCTTGATGCTTTTTACTCTGTTAGAAATAAAATCACGTATCCCTAGAAAAATCACATTTGAGAGTGATTATTTCAGCACTGGGATCAATGTCACTATCGAGAAAGCATAGTGAATAGTCAAAGTTTCGGAAAAAAATATTCAAGCCGTCCCAGTTAGCTTTATCGTATTGCCAAACGGTCCTGGTGGAGAGTTTTTCTGTAACTGGATGGGTGGAGGACTAGATATTAGCTGAAATTATACAAAGGTCCGAAGTGCCAAATGAAGAAGTTACACCAATGGTATATTTATCAGGGTGAGAAGTAAGACACAAGTCAAGAGTATGGGCGGCTTGCCCAGCAACATTCGGTATACGCGTTGGCACATCGATCATCGGGTAAGGTGATATAACCTGGCAAAGAACTCGACATACCTTCCTTCGGGTGTTGTCTAGCCAGAATAGCGGAGCCAATTGGCTGGCCTCCCAGTTCGGGATTGTTCCATGCCAGAGTCCAACTTTATGCAGATATCATGGAATTCGTTCGGAATGTGGCACGAAATTGCATTTTAGACTGAATTCTCAAGTTTATTTCTTTTTCTTTTTACATTGCAGTACCAGCTAAGGAGGTCATGGAGTATTTTGCAAGTTCTCTAGGATTTGTTTCATTCTTATTCGATCACACAGAATTGACAGATTCTGTCATGCAAGGCATTTTCATTTAAGCTGCTGTCAATTTACTTTCATACCTCTTGTACACTGTCCAACACTGACAACCGAATGTAAGCGCCGCCCGCGCCGGGCGAACAACTAACGTAAAGAGCCTTTCTTTCCGCTTAGAAGTAATTTTTGTAACACAGTAGAAGACTGAACAATTTTCCTGTTATTCTACACACAAGATATAATTGTTTTTGATCATATACCCAAATAATTAAGAGTGATTTAGAACGATTTTTTATTTGGCTTAGTACAACAACAATGGCAGCAAGTCCAAGTAGGTATTCACTAATTGATTGCTCGTGCCAAGGTTGTAGTATCTTCAATCAAAACGGCTTAATCGTTATCAAAGAATAATTTATTCACTTTCTTGTCCATTACTTTACCCTGTAGTCTAAATTAAAGTTCAGAGCACTCGATTTGCTTCCTTTGAGCGCAACAACTTTTGTTGGAAACATTTTTGTGAATTCCGCATCGATGGTTCTTAAATCCACCCATTCCAATATCAAATGATTTTGAAAAACGGGTGGAAAAAAGATTCGCATTCAAAATTGAAAGATCGCTTTTTAATCGTTTTAGTTTTCCGTGGCTTTTCCCATAGGTGAATATTTTATGGGTTTGTCATTAGCACCATTCAAATTTGCTATGAAACCAAAAAAAAACATACTTCAACACTTCTCTGTCAATTCAACCTTATCTCGAATATACACAACGTCCTTAAGCCGTTTGAGATAAAACATAGAGGTTTATGTATCTCAAAGCTCTGGCAATCAGCATTCGAAGTCGTTCGACAGGGATATGTGAAAACAGCTTGCTAATATAGTTCATTGGCTTTTTTGGTTCAGAAACAATCTAACTCTTTTGTAATACTTAACCCATATATTCCCAAAATCTTATATCTCTGATAACAGAAAGCCAAACAGGTTACTTTCCGCAATGTCGTTTGAGTCAAAGTTATTAAGATTCGATGAATCAATCGACAACAATGCCGTTCGAAAAGTTTTTATATGATTTACTTATTAATTTTATTTTTTCAACATTTTCAATTCAAAACAAAAGCACAGATCGATCACGACTTCCCTGCGCACATTGTTATTAAAGATGCATTTATTCCACCCACAACCGGCAAAATACTTTTTTTTTATGTACATGGCAACGACGAGAGGGTTTCACCAATCCTTCTGCCTTAAATCACACTTACAGACTTCGCCGAACATCGATCGTCGATTTTAATCCCGCGCGCTCAGTTAATTGCAAGTCTCTATAGATCACGACGAAACGTCGACTACGACGACGACGTAGTTTCGTCTTTGTCATCGTCCATCGAAATCTTCAATACAAAAAAAAAACCGAAAAAAAACATTCGTATATATAATTTATAAAAAAGCGACTCAAAAGATGACATCTGCAAGTTCCCGAGATTTCCGCAGAAGTCAGTCACTAAGAGTTCCATAATCTCCAAATCGTTGTTGGAACAGTACCAACTCCTATCCTGGCCTACCTACCTGTTGGCTCATGGGCAAAAGGCAACTCCAATATGGTGTGATCCTTTTTCCAATTGAGAACTTTCTGTGGTTTCGGTTTGGTTTTATTGCAGAGCAGCGTTATCCTCCCAATTGGATCTTGACTCTCAAGAAGTATAGAGCGTCGGTTGGTCGTCTCTGTCAAGTGCACCTTTATGCCAAATACCATTCAGGTCAACATGGATGGCCAATGATTGATTTTCTTCTGTGCTCGAATTTGGATACCACAAAGCGCGGTCGGAGTCTCCTCTGACCGTATTGTATGTGCCTGAGCGGACGTTGGGGTTATTCGTCGTGCCTTAATTTACATGATATCACCATTGTTGGCCGAGAAGCATCTCTTGGTCTTCCCACAACAGCAAAACGGTACATTATGTGGCCTGTGCAAAGACTTCACTGCACAGCCTGGCTGAGCTAATCTCTGGACATAAGGTGGTGGACAATAGCTTTTCTTTTGGGTTATACTCATAGTGCACCCTTGGTAAGGTGCAATGGCAGGATGTGGCTTAGCAAATTGATGAATGGATAAGAATGGCTTGGGCAGCTGGTGCATTTGCTGTATGGAAGCTTGAAGTGGCTTAATGGGATTCTAGATGGAAATTGACTTTGGTACTGATTTGGTTAAAACTGTAAAGTGTGCAATCTTGATGGTGAAGTTGAGTTCATTAGAACTCGTGGGGACATTTTTCAAGTAGTTCTTTATTTTTATTTTGTTAAAACGATGAGTTTAGAATATAAAGAGCAAATGAAGAAAAGTGTTAAGCGGAGGAGATTTATTTTTTCCAAGGAGAATATACATATACATATACATATAAGTTTTTTTGATTTCATTCTACTAGGATTATGTGAAGAAATTAACAAAACACATAAGAGTCAACAGAAAACGGATTGGTCTTGCAACTTAAAGGTTAGAAATGAAAAAATATATAATTGCCCAAAAAAAAATCAGGGTCCAAACAATCAAGTCGGATTGAATGTTCAGTTCGGCATATCTAATGAGTTGAAAACATTTTAATTTGAATAAAAAAAAGTTACAGTTATATTTTGTGGTGGCCCGCAGCGAAGTATCTTAATTCTGTTACTATTTAATGCGATTCTTAATTTTCTGGTAGAAAGTAAGTCACCAACCCGGACGTGAACGAATAAATCTTAACCAAATACCTAAAAAACGAAAATCGCCTATTTTATCATTGCCGATATCTTCTGCATAACCCTTTATTTGGCTCCACTTTGAAATGTACAGATTTCTTTCTCTAACCCCAGGTTGAAGAAGATGCAGGCCATCCCTTGTTAAACTCCATTAAAAATGTTGATTGATCTGCACAGTAATCAGGCTACTTTAACTTGGCTTGTAATGTTTATTTGTGGCCGGCCAACACAGTGCATAAACTTTAAAGTCCATAAAGAGCTTTTATGATCACAAAACAAATTGATAGACTACAGCTTTCCTTTTTTTAAATTAGCCCGCACTAAAGGGTTTCTCGCTACCCATATAATGTTGATAAAGTGGGGATAATAAGAAATAATTTAAAAGGAGGCTTCCCAATGCACATTTGCGGGCGCAAAAGGGATTTGTGTGTTGCCCTTATATTGTTAAAACGCACTGTGTGAACGTAGGAAGATTAGAGAGGAAGGGGAAGGAGGTGTCGATTAACATTGGTTTTGAATGCTTGCAAATCAAAATGGCAAGGGAAAATCTCGCCTGGTAAACTATTCCAAATTCGTGTTGTTCTGCTAAAAAAAGAATCCCTATATTTGACGGTACGTCTGAAATTGAGCTCAAGCGAGGGATTTGCTACTCAATTACCTTCTAAGCCCATAGAAGCAGCGATTGGCAAGAGTTATTCTTCGTTTGATTTCAGAGATGGTGTCGTTGTCTGAGTTAATGGCAGAGTCCAGGTATACAAAGTCCCTAATACCTCAAAGTTATAACTGTCTTGATGACGATATTGGGTGTCTCTTCTTGATGGCATCATATACTTGGTTTTGCCTTCATGGAATGCTAAACCCAGCGATGTTGAGGAGACAGATACGCCTGTGGTGGGTGCAGTTCAACGGGTCTCCTTTTTAAGCATCGGGCAAATTATGCTGAGATTCCATTCATGTCTTCTAACCATATCTTGCTTATTAGTGAATACTTTTAACCAAGTCATCGCCTGCAGGTTTGAAGAGTTCGGCAGCTTTCGGCCATCGATTCCAGCTTTTTTGCTCTTAAGTTTAGATATACCTAGCTAGCCTTACCGTTGATTGATCAGGGAATCTCCATATCCGCTTGTGAATTTCGAGGTGTGGGAACTTGGTACTAGCTATCACAATATTTCGTTCCGCAGCAAAGTCAATTAGCTTGAATCCGTTATCGGAGGTGGTGTCGTGCAAGATGTGTTTTTGATAGTACCACCAGTGCTAGTGCTTTATGTTATTTGTTTAACTTATCTTTGTCGTCTTCCGTTTTCCCGCAAGCTTGGAAGTCTTCATTTATAATTCCACTTTTTAAATCAGGAAGCCGATGCAACAAGCGTGACAACCAAGGTATAGCAAAACTCCTCAGCGTTATTCCCAAGATGGTGGAATCTATAATAGTCCAGGAGTTGATACATGGTGTAAAATCGCATCTATCGGACAGACAGCATGGATTTGTCAAGGGCAAATCTACCATTACAAATCTGTTGGAAATTACATCATGCATAACAAAAGGATTCATGAATGGTCATCAAACGGATGTGGTATACACTAACTTCTCCAAAGCCTTCGATCAACTTAATCATTAGCTGCTTGTTAGAAAACTTTCACTTTTCGGCTGGTCCCCAAAACTTGTGCAATTGATTGCAAGTTATTTATCATCTCGTACTCAATATGTTAAGTTCAAGTCTAATTTATCCAACGCAATAGGTGTCAAGTCTGGCGTGCCTCAAGGAAGCCACCTGGGACCATTTATTTTTTTATAAATGATTTATAATTTCATCATTTTAATCATTTCATATTATATTTTATATCATTTATAATTTTTATAAATGATTTACCATCTGTGATAAAATACTTTGGTATACATATCTATGCTGACGATGCGAAAATTTCATATTCATATAAAAATAATGCTGATTACCTTCAACTGCAATCTGATATTGATCATTTGCAGGAATGGTGTAATAAGAATGATTTCACACTGAACTCTAAGAAATGCAAAGTAATGACCTTCGCTAGAGTTAAAAATGTTTTCTTAAATGAATACTCTATAAATAATTCAAAACTTGAAAGAGTTAATTATTTTATAGACTTGGAAGTAATATTTGATTTAAAAAATAGACTTCAGAATGCACATCGATTCTATAACTGCAAAAGCTTCTGTTCGTCTAGGAATGATTAAACGATGGTCAAAAGAATTCAACGAGCCTTATGTTACAAAGAGCCTATTTGTTGATCTTGGAATATGGTTGCGAAATTTGGTGCTCATATTACTCCTGTCACATTGCCCGTATTGAATCCATTCAAAAACAGTTTCTATTATTTGCTCTTCGTCATCTTAACTGGGATAATCCTCACCATCTTCCACCATATCGTTCGCGACTTTTACTGATTGGTGTAAATACGCTCGAGGACAGGAGGTCATCACTCAATGCTGCATTCATATTTAAACTTTTGAACGGAGATATAAATTCTCCTTATTTGCTTTCCTTAATAAAAATAAATGTGCCATTCCGTCCAAGTCGAAATTATAAAATTTTGCGAGCACATGAAGCTACTTTAAATTTCTTAAATAATGAACCGTTCTCTCTCTTATGTAAACAGTTCAATACTTATAATTTCTTCGTAGATTTTAATCTTACTTCATTGAAATTTAAACAAATTCTACTGTTATTCAATTTAAATCGTCACTAATTATGTAAATGTAATATTATTTGTATAATCCAAATAACTGTGATCAATTATGTATCTGTAGTTATAGTCAAATAAAATAAAAACTACAAATTAATAAAAAAAAACATCTTCTTTCTTTAGCTTGGCGTTAAAGTCGCCTAGGAAAATTTAAATGTCATAGCTAGGGCATTACTCATATGTTTTCTCCAGGAGCTTCAAAAGCATTTCTTTGGTGTCATATTCCACCGCATTTCTTAGATGGCCGTTATATCTGCCTTACAACTAGTTGTTTCTACGTACATATCCGAAATTCGTTTTCCTTATTTCGTTCATCATCATCAGTGAATCCGTCCGTATCTGAGGCTTGTCGTTGCTTCGCAATTAGTTGTTTTTTCATGGTCGGAATGTTACCCTCACGGCACACACCCACCTAGAGGACCAAGTCCTTACTATGACCACAAGGGCGAAGAGTCGGATAAACCGTTCTTTATAGGCCTGACCTCCGAAAACGCCGTAACACCATATAAGGTGTTCACTAAGTAGTTCAACCTGACTGAAAACCGAGACGCCACCGTTAATTCCATCTAGAGAATTCTTCCGCTGCCGCCTGGACGCAAGAAGTAGTGCCTAAGTGCTCGAACTCTCATTTGCTTCCACCGATAACCTTCCAAACGGGTTGGAACTTAATCTCCAGTTGAGGTAATAGGCACCCAATGTTCACCACGTGGAGGTGAGAGTAATAATTGGTTTATAGGCAGGGGTTAATTGTGGGTGCTTGTACTCCCACACTTATCCACCCTTAGAACATCCGTATACCGTAAATAAAAATTTATAGATGATTTTCGAGCTTATAAATTCTATCCTGATTTCTCGTTGACATCTTTACAAATCTCAAGTTCTTTGAAATTTTTTTGTTTAATTAGAACTGAAAAATTAACAATAATTTTATTTATAATCAAACAACTTTTACTTTCTTTTCTACAACATTCTACTACATTTCTACTTCCTTCTTAAAGGGACGCTTGTTACAATTTTAAGGAATCACTCTGATTGTAAAAGTTTAATTAGTCTTTTTCAAGAAATAATAATAATAATAATAGGAAAAAATAATAAAAAAATTCAAGTAAGTTGTCTTAATAATTATAGAAAAAATTCAGTATGTACTCTCATATACATCAATTCAGATTCAGAGTATGTATCTACATCACCAATTGAACCAATTATGTACATACTCAAGCCAACCACACCCCACTATTGGAGCTTAGTCATACTGCACCCACATAAACAAATTAATTCATCAATATCCAAGATTCATTAATTTTCTTAAATGTAAAAAAGAAAAATCATATTCTCTTTTTCATTGTCTTATATATATTTTTTTTTTTTTTTAATATAAAAACTTTCGAAAATAAAATGATTCCATCAATCACACACTTGTTATCATTAACCTAATGACACAACAATAAATTTCCCTAATTGTTTGACCCAAAAAACTCACGACCAATAATTTTGGTTTTTTTGTTTTATGTGAACAGCATGATTTTTTTTTCAACCAAAAATAATGTTTGTTGGGTAAACATTATCAAGCAAATAAACTATCTCCAAGAAAAAGATATCGAATTGATGTGCCCCGCATCAACGCTTCCATCATCATCATCAACAATACACACACAATCCATTTATGTGATGAGCTGACGTTATTGAAAGATATTTTTGACGAAATTGTCAAAAAAAAGCAAATTAATTTAACCGCTCAAACCATAGTGTGGTCAATCAATCAACAGAGATCTTCTGCTTCTAGAAAAAACCCTTTAATCTCCACCAAACATTCCCCAACAATCATCACCTGTATCTCTTGGATTCAGTTCGAACAGATCATCGGACAAGTACAAGGCTAAGAGGAGGAACGAGAAACACAAAGAAAAAAATTATAAAATTCCACCCACATTCTCTGTGAGTATTTGTCTGAGTTAGTATGTATGTGAGCATTCACCTGACACCGCAGCAAACTCTTTCAACAATAAACCGAAGGCCAAGTATATGCGTATCTGCTACCAACACTCCTGCACCGTTTAATTCACCATAAAAACATTTCAACCTGTTGCACTGAAATCTGCGGGCGGCAAACAGAACCAACAAAAAAAAAACACAAAGAACGAGATCTCGAGAACGCAATCTGAAGCAACAGCAACGGCAGCAGTGCCACAATTCAGAATGTACGTATCTAGATACAAATAAACGCGGATCAATTTTTATTATTATTATTTTCTTTAAGTATTCTTAAGATTTTCCATGGTCTTGTGATTATTTGGGCTTGGCCGTTTGTACCGGCCAACGACACCAGCATTCGGCGCGCCCTCTCTCGCATATGCCACGCATAAGTGCACCATTTGTCGGATATGAGTTTCTGACACAGAAAGCCCAAAACGATGACAAAACAAAGAAATCCAATGGACACCACCATCGCATCTCACCGTGGATCTCGACAAAGATGGAGCAGAGAGATTTATTTGTGTTCCATGGAAACGCAATAATATACGCGCGTTGACGACGACCGATGACGACGCACAGCCATTGCCGCACCGCCCGAATCGCGGCCGATCGCCGACGTAGTTAAAGTGGTAGTCGTATCTCCCGAAGGTGAATCCACCTCAACAAATCATAAGAATATAAAATATTTCTACCTGTTGTACAGAGATCGAGATACATGGCCCAAGTGCTGCCCCCATCACCGAGGCCGATTCGCAGCCGCACTGCGTCCGTCTCTCCTCGGCTGGACCGGGACCGACTGGGCTCGTTTGAATGGGTTTTTAATTTATTTTCGCCTTCAGTTTCCTTTGAGGAACACAGAAGACGAACCGACCGACAGCGAGGCCAGAGGATAGTCAACGCCAGCCGCATTGGCATTGCGTTCGTTGTTGTTGATACTTGAATCACACGATTATTAATTCGATCAATGCTTCATTTATTGTTGTTAAAGTTTTTTTTTATTAGTTTTTTTTTAAGCAAAATGTTGAATGTTTTTTGGACCATGGTGGGTGAATGTTGTTATTTTTTTGCAGCGGAAATTATTTTGCACACATGACAATTACTGGAGTGGTATAATCTCATTAAGATAGCTACGCGTTGCTAAAACTTGTTGTGGCAGATACATTACGGAGTCTAGCCATAGTATCTACTGTATTGTAAAATGCTTGTAGGCGTAGCGCCGGTATTTTTTCAACCACCTGTTTTGATTGTAATAAAAAAAATATTGATATGTTGGCATACAAAGCCCGGAAGCGATCCGAACAAGTTCTTTGGTTAAATTGTTGGATCAGATAGATAATTAAAAACCATTGTTTTACGAAGAAGTGTTTGCATTTATATATTCCGCAGGATCTATATTTATTTAAAAGACCTTTAAGAATGTCAATGAAATACTTACGGTTTTGTTGGAAGAAACGACTTGGGCAGAATCTGATTGCGAATAATATCCGTGATCTGAATTATAGTCAGAATCATAGCCTTCTTGCTCTACTGTTTGACTTTATCTGACTGTGAAGTTCTCTGGGTTTATTTCAGAAAACGTAGCCTTATCTCCGGGTATTGTAATGTTTCATATATCGGCGAATTAATTATATTAGCAATACTGGTCTGAAGATATCATAGTTCGTAAATTCGGCAACTGGGGAAGCATTAACCTTATTTCTTTTCAAAGAAACTCGACAAGATTAGTATATATCTTCGCCTAGGTAAATGTAAGATGACCATAGACTAAAGCTAAAGTAATTGCTCTATTGAAATCGTTTTCCTGTCAGAGAAATGGTTCAATCTAGATATCAATAACTGCGAACTTATTAAAATTTGGTTCAATAGTTTTAGGGAATGGGTGGTATGCAAAAAAATCTTGTTCAGTCTCATGAGAAAGAGCTTCAGGAATGAGCTCTAGATTATGAAATTGAGCATTTGCAATAAGCTCAATTTCGTATGCAAGAGAAATTCATGGTTGACTGTATTCCAATATGGAGTCATTAGAAATAGAGTAATACGTTAGCCTTTGTCGTCAAACAGAACACCTGTTGAGCTTTCAACAAGAGTTTGATATATTTCTGATTTTTTTAGTATTCTCGAATCATTAACCAATCCTAGCCAAGATATGTCGATATGTTCAAGTCCTTTGCACGTTGCTCGTACATTAATTAAATGATAACCTATAATAAAAAAAAAAATAGAGGACACAAGCTTGGATTGACCTTAGTCTGATAGGCTTAGTAATACGCACATGAGTGCAATATATTGCATAAATAAAGGAAGGGAATGAATATTTTTTCAACCAAATTAACTCTTCGTTGTCTTTTTCTTCCTCTTATTCGGGAATTTAATCCAGTCCCCCTTTTTTATTCATATTTTTTTCAGCAACTTTAACGATGATTATGGAAAGCGAACTTTGGTTGATTGTGAAATCCTCGGCAAATTCGCTTTGAAAAACAGGATCTCCGACGAATCATAAAAAATCATCATTCTAGTTTTATTTGTCAATTGACCTCCCTGAAAATCATAATTATTTATAATAAAATAATTTATTAGGGCCTCAACGTGGATTTGGGGTAAGCCTACAAAAGATTTTATAATTTCCTGTTGACTCAACGGGAGCAACAATATTTAAATATTAAGCCATTGTACTTCCTAGGGCAACTAAATTCTAGTCTCAACATTATGAGAGCTTTACCTCATTTTATAGAGATTATGCTTTTTTTCTGCATACACGAAAATCTCTGAAATGAGATAGCTCTCATAAATGAGATCAATCTCATGAGAGGTACGGTGAGTTGGGAAAAAGAAAAAGCCAGGATATCTTATCTAACGGGGATTTGTGATAAAGAGAATGTATGAAGAGTTGGTAGAGTTTTACAGTCAACATAAACTGAGAGGATTCGATGAATTAAGAAGACCTCAGCTATTTCTCTATATACGTTCTGATAGCTAATTCAGAGAGAAACTATCGAGGTCTTGTTGAATGAGGCAAAATTCAGTTGCCGAAGAAATTGTCTTAAATAATATAGTATTATCAGCGTAGAGTGAGATGTAGGAATGTTTGATTAACATTTTAATATCGTTAATAGTAAAAAAAAGAAGAGCAGAAAGTGGCTGCCTTGAGGGACCCCGGGGTAGCTGAAAAAGGACTGGAGAGCGTAGATCTGAAACGAGCATTATTAAATCGGTTTTCTTGAAATCCAATTATTGAAGATAGTTTATTTGAAAACTGAATAAAATTCTAAGTCAATTATTAATCATTGTGATATCATCAATGATATCTAGTATCGACAAAAAAATTCTCAAAAAATGTTCATCAAAATCGTTGAATCCATTTGTGAGAAAAATAAACTTTTCCTTTACGGTTATATGACAGGTACCATTATTTTAAGCCCTAAAAATAAAATTTCAATTTCTCCCCCGAGGAATGCCAAAAGAATTACATGTACTTACAAAAATTTGAAATTAATCGCTTAAGCCGTTTAGGGTGCAGCTCATTAAGCATACATACAGACTGACAGACTGACAGACTGACAGACTGACAGACTGATAGACTGACAGACTGACAGACTGACAGACTGACAGACTGACAGACTGACAGACTGACAGACTGACAGACTGACAGACTGACAGACTGACAGACTGACAGACTGACAGACTGACAGACTGACAGACTGACAGACTGACAGACTGACAGACTGACAGACTGACAGACTGACAGACTGACAGACTGACAGACTGACAGACTGACAGACTGACAGACTGACAGACTGACAGACTGACAGACTGACATACTGACAGACTGACAAACTAACAGACTGACAGACTGACAGACTGACAGACTGACAGACTGACAGACTGACAGACTGACAGACTGACAGACTGACAGACTGACAGACTGACAGACTGACAGACTGACAGACTGACAGACTGACAGACTGACAGACTGACAGACTGACAGACTGACAGACTGACAGACTGACAGACTGACAGACTGACAGACTGACAGACTGACAGACTGACAGACTGACAGACTGACAGACTGACAGACTGACAGACTGACAGACTGACAGATTTACCGCCATGCCCGAACGGCTACATGAGATGCACTTTTTCGAGAAAAATGTTTACTCTTGGAGATTTTGTCAGTTCCTCGCAAGAGGCAGTATCCCAAACTCAAACCCAAGCTCTTCGTTTAGCAGTCCGACACACTAACCACTTAGCCACGGGGCACTACGGCTGTTAATAATTTCTAATAGCTGTTTTTGTTCACTTTGTGAATTAATCATTCATCTCCACAGCTGTTGAAGAATCTTAAGAAACGAGAAGGCCTGTAAGCTAAATGGGTTGAACAGTTAGCTGAATACGATTTCGCAGTTACCCAACAACCAGGAAGGAACCACGGAAATGCTGATGCGTTGTGAAGAAGAATGAATATGATGATGATGAATATTATGCGCTAAAGAACTAGCTTTTGTAAGATAAATAAAATACACAAAGTGCTGATGTGTTTCATTTTTCTTGACTTGGTAAAATAATTCAAAGCTTCAAAACTTAAAAATAACAGAGATTATTTTTTAAGCCGCAGAACAAAAGTGTGGAATGGTCTACTCAGTACGGTTTTCCATTCGTATTTTGATACACAAACATTCAAAACTAATGTCAATAGCCAAAGAAATTGGAAGTGTCTCTCATGAAGAAGTAACTTACTACCATTCATTGTTTCTTACTAGAACGCATTTTTCCTCTAGGAAACACTTTTTCTAATAAATCTTCATTCAATGACCTACAAATTTAACGAAAAAAAAAACGATTATCGTGTTCAACTCTAAATTTACCACCACCGTCTTTTGTCCGTTCATCGCATCCCGACCAATATTCAAATATCTCTCGGTACTTAGCTGCAAATATCATCCACTCCATATTTGGTAATCCAAAGTGATGCCATTAACACGAGCGCCACATACGGCAAAGTCCATATCCAATCTATACCAGATCACACAATATCAACACGCGACTCCCAAATGCGTTGCATTGCACTGTCCTATAATATGCCGCACCATATGTGGTAGCATATTGTCTAAGAGTCCTCACAGTTCATTAATAACCGCACAAGACACCATCTTCAGCGCCTCACGTCAGTTCTTCTATTTTCCATTTGGGAAACCGTGATTCAGCACATCACTGAAGTTAGTGTAGGTAATTTCCTTTTTCGTAATGAGTTAGTTCCCGTTAGAATATGGATAACAATAAACTCCTCTTCCGAAAATTTCTCTTCCAGTAATTGTATACAATCCCAACATCCGTTAAACTAGTACCCATCGCACAACACAAAGGAATAACATCAAAATTAATAAAAAAAGGCAACAAAGAAGGAAACGTGCGAGTGATCTCTGACGCCTACGCGCATACACGCCAAAAGATACACGCTTCACGTGTCCCAAGAGTTTCCGAAGCCATGATGCACCAATGAGTAGGCATAATTTTCATGCGATTACACTAATTAGGCGGATGCGTGAGGGACGCTCAGCAGCAGGGGCAAGAGGAAGATAAGATCGACTGATCTGCGAGGAACACCTTAACCAGAGTTGATGTGTGCGGTTGATGTTCCAAGCAGTTCCATCTCACCGAGTGCATTCGAGGAATCCACTTGTTTGTGCGGAAATTGATGATGAACTGAGCGTGGTACGTTGGCTTTTTAATTTTGTCTGAATTGAACACTTTAGTGATGTGCCTGGCCAAGCCCCTTTAGGACCTTTAGACATCACTCTATTGCACCTTAAGCGGGAGGATGTACGCTCAAGTTTTAAAGCAGGAAACTAAAAAGGAGAGAAATTGATGGAGATTTTCGAAATCCGTCCGAAGACATGGATTTCTTGCGCCAACGCAATAACTGACTTCTTTCAATTATAAGGTTTATAATTCAGTTTTTTTTTAAAGTCTGCTGCTCTGGGCTTTGGATATAAGCGCTTTGACGTTTTATCAAAGAGAAAGGTTAATGCAAAGGAACTGTTGGATGGGATCAGTGATCAATGGTGAGGAATAAAAACAGAACTTATAATGTAACATGGAAAAGCTCAAAAACATTACTAAGAAGGTACGCCATTTTTGGAAGGCGAACATTTTTGTGGCCCACAAGACCACGATATGACTGATTTTGTTTAAAGGCGGCGAATTTTGTTTAATGAGTGGGTAAAAGAATCATATTTCTTAGAGGTTTAGCATGTATAGTTTACTCTAAAATAATCGAAACCAATCTTTAAAGATCGATTATATACCTAACATGACGCCCCTCTACATAAAAACCATCATTACTTTAAGAAAATACGTGTTAAATAAATATTAACATACAAACCCCTACTAAACGAAAGAGCTGATGTCCGAAACTTATTTAAAACTTTGCTTCAATATCATGCTGTGTTATCAAAACTAAATCCCTTAAAATGATACGGGAATAAGAAAACAGATGTAAAATACGTTTTTTTCGAAAACTAACAAATAAGTTTCTTTCCATATGTACCCCTCGTGCCCTCTTCCAATTTCAACTTAAAAAACCATCAGCTGATGAAATAAACTCTTAATCAATTTAACAGACATAGACGACATTGATTTCCACCGATCCGGCCGGCAGTCAAACTTTTCTCGAATCCCAAATCCAAACGGCAACAAATCCAAGGGCAGGAAACATTGTTGTTGCTGTGATGCACTAATCACGGCGTGCACACCTATCACCACAAATCTAACTCTAATCAGGCAGCAGTCTGTGCAGCGCCAATGGGTCACAAACTGGTACTGCGCCAAAAAATGCGTGGACGGTATATTTAAGTGAAAAAGGAGCGCCCGTGGAGCCGCGCTGCTGCACCATAATGACAAGATGTTGGTGCTGCAGTGAGGCATTCAACTTAGCAGTAGTAAGTTTCCCCATTAGCTTGTCGCCGATGATGATTCATACACCCATAATCCAAGTGCTGCGCGTTTGAATAAAATGTTCCGGCCCCTGGCGGCCAAGCAACACAACACTACTAAACAACACAATTCTAATTAAATGGCGGATAATCAGATATGTATTGTTATTCTACTCTTAGTGCAACACGCGTGTATGTGCATTGATTCCACTTCAGGTAAACATTTTTGCTGCTCCACCACCAATTTATATATTTCGCTGAGCCATGCAGAGGCAATTGATAAAGTGCATGTGATCGGTATGAGTCGGGCTTTTACTACTGATTCTGCAGATTAGTTCTTGTAGTGTTATTAAAATGCAACATTTTTTTTTATGTGTGCTGCGATATGTTTCCTATAGCGCATGGCCAATAGTCGTTGCGGTTTTGTTGTATGTGACGTGCAAATTGTTATTAAGTTTTCACGCGTATAGATTTGATCTTGAAATAAGTGGTTTTGGATTTTATGGTTCTGAAGGTATTTTGTTTCTTTCTTGTTAGCACCTCCGAGCCAGGCCAATAACAGCTGCAGAGATGTAGGCGTTTGTTCAGGTACCAACTATGCTTGAGAAGTGAGAGTTTTAATTTGGAAGTGTTGACAGAATTAAATGTCAGCTTAAAGTTTGTCGCATGAAAATGTCATTTTGGAATTTATGTTAAATTTTTTTTTTTTTTTTGTAGTTACTGTCTGAATGATCGGTGCTTATGCAGTTAGGGAAGGTTTATTGGCATGAGGTGGGTTTTTTTTTATAGACGTTTGTACTTTGGAAAATGTTTATTAGTTTTTGCATAGAGGATATGAAACTGTTTAAGTAACTTACCCAGCTATAAGAATTTATGCGATTGAAGGATAAATAATTTCACCTTTTAATTGCTTACGGTAATATTTTTATTATTCTAAGATAGTTTGTTGTGTTAATTTTGCTTAAAACGTTTTTTACTATGGAACCCAAATAATACCAAAAATAAGATGAATCAATTATTGATCTAACCGGTTACCAAGGTGCATCACTACACTCTTGTTTCTTTGTTCAGGTTTCTTCTCCTTTCTTCGATGCTGATTTACATTTAACTTAACGTCATCACAGTACCGTTAAATCTAGTGGAAGTCACGTGTAAGAAAATTCTGATTACTTCAATTTGTAGCTAGATCTTCGCCAAACTTTATTGTGTGAGTAAGACTACCTATCAGATCTGTGGTGTAAGCACCGTTCCGTGTTACAGACCATTCAATATTTAAAACGTTGTGGTAAAAGTTGCATGCAGCAAAATCTTCAACAATAAAGCATTTTAGGGTCTTCCAATAGAGGCTTTCCAACTTTGACCGTTGATAGCGGCCATCTTGTTGAAGCTACATCTGCCAAATTGCCTGTAATTTTTACTTACGATTATAGGGACTATAAGGCATGAGATATATGAGATAACAATCAAACATGACATTACGATCATAGAGAAGCCTAAAAAAGTCATTGGCAAAAAATGTCCATCTGTCTGTCTGTCTGTCTGTCTGTCCGGGTGTATATCGAGCTGCAGCCTAAACGGCTTTAGCGATTATCTTCAAATTTGGTATGTGTTTATCTTTTGGCATTCCTCAGAGGGGAAATTGAAATTTTATTTTTAGGGCTAAAAATAAGGGTACCTGCCTTATGACCGTTTAGGAAAAGTTTATTTTTTTCAAAAACGCCTCCAACGATTTTGATGAAAATTTTTGAGAATTTTTTTGTTGGTATTGGCTATCATTTGATAAAAACCACATATCTATTAACGGGACCTTTCATATAACGGTTATTTTTTAATTTTTGGCTTGCTCGGTAACGGCTCCAAGGATATCTTTCAAATTTTATATTTGAGAAGATCTAGATAGCGAAATTAATTCTCCATATCATAATTTTGAATAACTTTTTTTTCTAATAAAAATAAATTTTTTTTTTTTTTTGAAAAATCAAATGTATGTAAATAAACTCTAAACAGAGTAAAATAAACTCTAAAAAGAGAAGCCACCGCAAACATTTAAAAAAAGTTATATTCCACACATAATGGCAATAGGCCTATTAAAAATTTCGATGATATCTCTCACATACTTTGTTTTTTTTTTTTAATTTAAAGTTAGGTAGGGCCCCGTGGCTTAGTGTTTAGTGTGTCGGACTTGTAAGCGAATGAGCCTGGGTTCAAATTCAGCTCATAGCTACCTTTTTTCTGAGGTACTGCTTCTTGCGAGGAACTGACAAAACCAAGATTTTACATTTACATTTTACATTTTACAAGAGTAAAATTTGTCTCGAAAAAGTGCATCTCATGTAGCCGTTCGGACTCGGCGGTAAACTGTAGGTCCCTTGCATTCTTGCAGATTAACAACACATACACAGAAATGGTTGAGAGTATAAGTCACTAGGCCTTGGCTACTTAAGGAGCTGTCGCGCCAATAAATGTATTTATTTAAAGTTAGGAAGCGTTTAATGAAAGACCCAAGTTTCAGCTAAAGGAATAACTAATCAAATAAAAGCTAAAGGATATAAACTTAAAAAAGGGCGGTATGCTGCAAAAAGTGCTCAAGGCACATAATAGTCTTTCTGAGTTATTTAAGATTTAAAGTTTATGGCCACTGGATAAAACATTAAGTAGGTTCGATTTAAAAATCGATATTGAAATTTGTTAATATATAAATAAGACGAAACCAAAAAAATTGATTCAATGTTATTTATTCATCTTTTTTTTTTTGTAATTTTTATTTTGAATTAATCTATATATACATAAAACAAAGTCGTGTTAGTTACACCATTTATAACTCAAGAACGGCTGAACCGATTTCAATTATTTATGGTTTGTTGGATTCGTCTCCATCCCTAATAGCAGAATAGCTATTAAAATATTGGAATTACTCACGTTAAAAAAATGACAACAACTGTCAATATTGAAACTGTAAACCACGAAAGTATTTATTTTTTCTTATATTTTCTGTGATTTGTTTTTCAAAAAAGTAAATGTATAAAAGTTAGGGGTCGATTTATTTTGTTTCGTGCGAGTGCTATTAATAAAAATTCTCTAGGTTTTGGCATTTTTATTAATAGCACTCGCTCAACTAACTTTAAGAGCCAATCGAACAATCAGAGGCGCGTTTAATGACAATTTTGATTCATATTTTTATTTTGCTTAACCTGTTTCTATATGTACATATGTATGTAGATATTTGCTTACTTAAGACATGGCGAACCAAAAATAAAAAATAGGATTTTATCAAAATCCGTCCTACAATTTTCGAAATACTTTTTTCATAATCTCGTTATTATACAAGACATATGATGGCGCATTTTTACTAAGACACGTTAAATGTTAATGTTGTGGTTTTGAAACTTTTTATAAGTTCAGATAGTGTTAGTTTTATAATTTAATGTTACTTATTTTTTATTCCACGATGTGACTGCACATACCTATATATGAGTAAATACGTGCGATCCAGTCGTGTAATTTATTTTTTACTTGACATGTAAGATAGTTCAGTTGAAAGCCCAGAATGCAAACCTACTAGAATTCAAATTGATCAACGAAATTTGTTAATAAAGAGTGTCGAATATGATCCAGAACCTAATCCCGAACTTGGGATACTTAAAAGCTTTTAAATTGATAAGACTGCTTCAAATAAACCTGAATTTCGTGATGAATGCATTACATTGGTGGGCAAGATGTAATGCATCTATATGAAAACTAGGCTTCAGTAAATAAAACTTTTTGAAAGAAAAATCTGACGAAATTCCGCTAAATGAATCAGCTTTATTAAAAACAATTTGGATTACAATCTGTTAGTGTTGATGGTAATTTTTTGCATACAAATATTGGGTAAAATCAATGCTTCGAATAAATCATTGCAATCCTTTGTTCTTGATCTTAAAACAGCTTCTGATTTATACATATCTTTAGGAAGATACTTGCAGGCAATTCCCAATGCTGTTTTTTCTGATATTTATAAAGCAGTGTCTAAAAGTTGATGATGATGAGTAAAAGTTGGTAGGTTGAATTTGTAACCAGCTCCCACTGTCTCCACTTTCTCCTACATATTGTGAAGGGGAGCGGGTCATAACTCCGGTTGTCAAAATTTTGTATGACCAGAATTCTGTTTTTTTTTATTTTTTGAAAATACTATACGTACACAATTCTGTATTTTATAATTCTGTTTTTCAAAATTCTTTATGTCCAAATATCTGGTTATCCAAAATGCTGTACGTTTGTATGTATGTTTTTTTCAAGTCTGCTTATATATCCGCTCGCCCCAAACAAAATAAATAACCGTCGACAATTAATTTTTGTTTTCATTTATTGGACATGGCAACTGAGATGTTTATATTGAATTAATAACAAAAAAAAAATACAAATAAAATATTTAAACAATAGATTTACTACAATTATTTCACTGCAGTGCAATGGCTCATTTAAGAATGATTACTGATTTAGATTAGATATGTAAAGAACAAGTAAAAAATATTTATGAGAGAAAGAGACGTATTTGTAAGCTAACTTTGTTCTGTCTATGTATCAATTTGGAAACATGACCAAATCAAATATTTTATATATTGGGGTTAAAGTTCCGTAAAAATGTTATGACTATCTAGTTGTGGCTGTTTTTGTTGTTGTTGTTGATGTTGTTCATATTAATTTTGAGGTTCTGTTTTCAAAATTCTGTATTTACACAAAAATGGTTTTGATTGTGTAAAAAAGTGCGCACTTTCTTACATTATCAAAACCATTTTTGTTTTAATACAGAATTTGGACCATACAGAACTTAAAAACACAGAATTTTGAAATACAGAATTTTCTCCATACAGAATTATGTGTAACCAGAATTTTGAAATACAGTTTTTTGTAAACAGAATTTCGACCATACAGTATTTCGACCCCAACCCATTGTGAAGGAGTTATCATCCAATACGGCTTCTTATGGATCTATTTCTGCTGACAGGACAAGAAGTTTACACACTGACGGTCATTTTGATAATGTTTTCTATAAATTATATTAATTTCAGGAAATATACTTAGGTCGCTCGAATTTTTTTTAATTAAGACATCTTAATGTCATTTAAGTCCATGAAAAAATAAACGGTCATAGAGACCTGCCTCTCATAGGACCGTTTCTTTTTTCTTCGAAATTCTCGAGAACTGGTTAACCGATTGCAATCAAAATTGATTTTCAGGAAGAAGCAGGTAGCTAAAGTAATTTTATCATGAAACATTTCGATTTATTTTTTTGCTTATATTTTTGCTTATATTTTATTGAAAAATCAATATTTTGAAAACGGTTAAATGATTTGTTTTTTAATTTTGTTTTTAAACGTAGTTTATTTTTGTGTTTCAGTTCGCATTAATAAATTTATATTATATTTAAATTTTGTAATTAAAAAAATATAAAAAAAATATTTAATTTAAACTGTTCCTACGATTTGCAGAAAAAAAGTATATACATTTTTTTCACATTGAATGGTAAACTAGGTCATAATTGGAAAAACTTTCAATGTTCTCACGTCAATAGTTAGAATAATTTTAACGTTGAGTTAAGCAGTTGTTATGCATCTGACTAAAAAACCTTTGAAGGACTCAGCTCAGTTCTCAGTAGTTACAATGTAATGCTCTCAACCATAAAAAGACCAAATTTCGTCTTTAAATAGAAAAACAGATATTTTTCAAAACTGTGTTTTATTTAGTTTCTTTTCGAAATTTAATATAAGATATCCTAAGAAAATCCACATCAACAATACCTTGGAAGAACTTTTAACTACAAAACACCATAAAGAAGAATTGGAATGCCAATAAGAATTCTATCTACAAAATCAAATTAAGATTCGTTTAAAAGTTCATAGATGGCTCTGTTTTACTGGTTTGAATTACACTTAGACAGACAAGTCGGTCATTGGAATTTTTGAAAAAAGAATTGTCCGATTTTTTCTTAATCTATGTGCTGTGCTTCTTTCAACCTTCAAGCACTGGTCTATTTTTTTGACGAAATGACATCAAAAAATCCCGGATTATAGGATATAATGAATATTTCTCGTTTTTCTCAAAGAAACTCGACAAGATCATAGAGGTCACTTTATTAAATTGAGTGCAGCTATTTTAAAGAAGTTACAAAGCTACTGTAAAGATAGAACCCAAATATGAGCATTAATCATCGCCTCGGAAACTTGTCAGTTTTCTTGAGGCTTCCTGAAAAAGTGACCAAGCTGCCAATTATTAGATTTGATTTAAAAAAAAATTCTTTTTTATTATTTAACAACAAATCTTTATTCAATATAAAACATTTACAAAACATTTAAATAAATACTTATATAGAGTTAACGCACATAGTGCCTCGTTTTTAAAAAATTATACGATTCGAGGTTCGAGTTCAAGTTTATGTTCAATTTACAAGTGGTTTAGCATTATAAGAGTTTTATATAATTAATAAGATAAAATAACACATTTTCAATAAATTAAAAAATATTAATAAATTACTTAAGTCGTTTTGAAATTAAATTTGTGATTTTATTTTGATCTGACTAGACATATTATTTGTCGGTTGTTAAAACAAAATTAAATTAAGAATAAATATTTACAGGAAATATAAATAAATAAAAATGAAAATAATAATAAGAAAATATTTAAATAGAAAAAATAAAAAAATAATAAATTAGAATATAATTTAAATAAATAAGTTAAATACCTAAGGCTGCCTAATTTTTGGTGTCTTTTATCTGGATCTAGTTAACACTTAAATCTAAAAAATAAAATAAATAAATTCTAATTCCTGATGGCTTATGATAGCCTTCCTTCAACTGGTGTTTAGACAAACTGCTGATGATTTTGTGGTGGAAGTGGTACATACGGTACTACACCACTGTTAGATTCTTCACCACTGTAGTCGCTATTGTTGCTGTAGAATCCTCCATTTTGGGGCGATATTGCGAGGCATCCACTTTGCAAATGCTTTCCCAGTAGCGACATGCGTGAGAATGTTTTCGTACACGTGGGGCAGGAGTATTTCTTAACATCCGAATGCGTTTGCATGTGAGCACGTAAGTTCGAACGATCGGCAAACGCTCGATTACAATGCTGGCATGTGAACGGTTTCTCTCCAGTGTGCGTCCGAATATGTCCCTGCAACAACCATGGTCTTGAGAAGGCCTTTCCACAGATCGGACACTTGCAGGGTAAAGTATGCGTTCGAATGTGCATTTTAAGGGCGCCCAATGAAACATACACTTTATCGCAATTTTTACAGCTAAACACCTTTTTCACTTGGTTACCCTCCGCACTGGGACAATGGAATTGCTGGTGCTTTGAAAGTCCGGCAAATGTTGAGTACGACTTGCCGCAGTCTTTGCAATGATAACGCGGAACTTGAACTGGTTTAATGACCTTCTCCTCCAGTGGCACATCGACATGGATAACTTTGTAATCAGAGTCGCAGTGATGATGCTGCTGCTGGTGCTTTAATAATCCTGGGTATGTGGAGTAGCATTTGTTGCAAGTGTGGCACTGGTAGTAACAGTCATTCGATGGTTTGCTGGCTTCCCGGAGATTGCTTTCTCCAAGAATCCTTCGATTAATTGTGGGTTTTGTAGTCAGATCTTCAGGTTCTGATACTTCATCATAAAGGGAACCATTTTCAATGGAATACGGAGAGCCTCGGCTCAAGTCGGTCGGCGTGGTGGCACTATTATAGTCCATGGCACTTGGTTTTGTGAGATTGTTATTGTAACTATCGTAATAGGGCTGGGAATCAATATAAGATTCCGGTGATCCGACATATTCCGATCTGTGTTCGTCTGTTATTGGTCCATCTCCATATCCAAGTCGCATCAAGCTTCGGGCGATTTCTTCTCTTGTGAAGACATCCGGAAAGGCACGAGCGATTTCTCGAGTTTCTTCAAATATTCGTTCTGCAAGTACCTCGTGTGCAACGGCTTCTTTACGCAGATCAGTGGCTTCCTCGATTTGACTCCATTTACTTGCTGCTATGCTCAAGTCCACTGGGCCTTCATCTGAAGAAAAAAAATTTTAATTAGTTTAATTTCAAATCGAAAAGCTTGCTTTTTGTTTAAATTACCATTGTCCAAGAGTGAAACGCTGGTCGGCATTATGGGGCGCTTTTTAAGCGGACATTTACTGTAATTCTGTCGATCCATATTTCTTGTAATCCGGCTGCGTTTTAATTTACACCAAAAACTCTCTCCACTCCAGAGCAGACAAACCTGGAATGATGCAACTACCGGCATCTAGATCCTCTTTATACGAACGCATCCCCTTCCATTAGTTTTGTATGCTGATTATACTGATCGCACACGTGTGGATCGTCCAATCAGTGTACAGAGATTTCTCTCACTCTCTCTCTATCACCATTCGTTGCGCAGTACGCAAGTGTGTGTGTTTCACTGTTTGAATGGGTGGAGTTTTCTTATAATAACGGTGCGCAGTGGGGTGGCATTGGTATGGCAATGGCACACATGATAATTTTCGGTATGAAACAACGACTAATACCAAAACATTGGCGGGGTAAACAGGTGTACTTAACTGATACTGAGAGTTTTTGGGCAATGTCCCGTTTTTTCTCTCTGAGCAGAGTTTGATTTTCAGATTCGGAGAGTCAATTTAATTCATTTCTCTGTTCCAATTTGAAAGATTCCTATTGAGTGGTGGTTTGTGGATCGTGCCAACAATTGCTCTACTCTCTCGTGCAGTGAGTTAAGTGATCTTCTTGATATTTCCTATTTGAATGTTTGCTTGCTCTGCAGATTTCCGTATAGCCCTCTCCCTCTTTCTTTCATTTTCTTAGTTGTGTGTAGGCAATTGAAAACTGTTTCTGTGACAAATTAAGCCTGTTTTCCTTATTTTGGCGCGCACTATTGCAACCGGTGGCAAATGAGCTACCTGGCCGACCGACTGATCGCGACGTGTCGGTGATCAGGCTTTGTGTTTCGTGCGGTATTGTTCTCTGTGTGTGCTAAACGTTATGTTCTCTTGGGGTTGCTGCGCTGCAGTAGGTTTGGTACATTTTCATATATTGAAATAAAAGGGCTGCCAGGTAGATTTGCAATGATGATGATGAATTTAACCACCGACCGGCTGGATGGGTGGCAGATGTGTGCTTGGAATTCTGGGCCAGCGCGGGGTTCTATTATTCTAAGGATTTGAATTGAATTTGGAAATTGTTTTGATTTTTTTGTCTGCGTATGGATCCGTTAGTTGATAGCGCATGCTATAGGAACTGAAGTTCCTAGGTACCAATGTGTATTTAGGGGTTCAATGTTTGCATCTAGGATTTCACTGAGAGGGGGTTCTTGAGAGAGATGTCGGTTGATTCCTTTTTTATATTCAGATAAAAATTGCGCGTTTATTGTTGGATGATGCAGCAGTGCAGCATGCAGCTGTTTACTTGCAGTTTGATGATAATATGGTGAGATGGTGTGTTATGATGATGAGGTTTAATTTTTCTTCAAAAAGTCGTTATGAGGTGGTTTTTCTTTTATAGTTTAATGCACATTTGGCACGTTCTATTGAAGATTGCAACTGTCGATTGGAAAAGTGCAGGAGTATGTTCAGGCTGAGATTGGTTTTTAGCTCGTGCTGCTTTCCTAAATCTTTTATGAATTATGAAAAAGTACCTCTAAGAAGTGTCTAATTCAATGGATTTCACTTTTAAAGACCAGCAGCATCTATTAAAAGATGTTCTATTTAATTTAAATAGATGTGAGGCAGTTGTTGATTATGATCGTGTTATGATACCTAACTATTTGGAAAGGTAGGTAATTCAAATTAATATTGAAAGACGTAATCAGTGAGAGTAATAGTACCTATCGAGATACCTACATATTATGTTAATAGAATGTTAAGACCTATGTAGTTAAAACAACACAACGAAAATTTATATTGTTAGATATGTTTGGACAATAAAAGTTCAGCTTTCAAAACTTATTATTCTTCATATTTTTACAAAAAATTGCAGATGTGCCAAGTCCGAAGCATTATAATTTTTTTGCGAATTTGGATTCCATTTTAATTATGGTTGAACTTTTATCAGCTTTTCAAAATATGAAAGTCAACAAAGCTTCAGGTTCTGATGGAATCCCAGTAAAATTTTATAAACATGCTATCCCTGAGTTTTTGGAGTATATCCTAGAACTTTTAAATAGAATATTCCGTGAAGAGATCATCCCTGAAAACTTAATTTTTTTTTCTAGAATTTCAGCAATTTTTAAAAAAGGTCTACCCGAAAACTATAGAGAGTTATTTTTGTGTTAAATTCTTTGACGAAGGTTTTTCTGCAAATACCCAGATAGAACATTGACGTATATTAAACATATAAACGACGTCGCCACATACGTTTGTAAGACGAAAATAAAAAATAATTTTTTTTGCTCGTAGTTTTTGAATTCTAATAGATTTGTGATTTATTATTTTTGTTAATTATTTATATTAAATAAAAGTACCTACTTATCTTATATCGCAATTTAACCCGGGTCCGTTGGGACCAATAGTCTGGATCACTAACCGCTTGGCCAATCTCGTTTTGGAATTCGTAGCAATAAATCAATATCACCGAATACCTACATGGAATCTTTGATGTTTAATATACGTATATAAAACGTTCTTTGAATAACTTCAGATTTAAGAATTGAAGTCGTAACAAATATTATACGTATGTATATGAGATTTAATATATTCCTCCAAGATATGTAGAAATAAATTGCACGATTGGATCGCACGTACTTGCTCATATGTGCGGTCATATCGCCGAACAAAATATACAATAAAATTTTAAAACTAAATGTCTATCGAAATAAAAAAAAATATTGAAAATCGTTCAACCAGTTTTTTTTTAAATTCGTTTTTTTTTAAACTTTTCGAAAAAATATAATGTTTTTTTTTTAGTACGTCATAATAAAAAAATCTGTATTTTCATCTGCAAAAATTATTAAAAAAAAATTCAATCAACCCGTTTTCAAAATATTTCGAAAATCAATATTTTTTTTAGAAAATTTTAAAAAATCGAATTTTTTTTTTGAAAATTTTGAAATGCAATATTAATTGAAATATGAATGACTTTCTGTGTGCAAAATTTTATTGAAATCGGGATAACAGTTTACGATAAAACCGCATTTGAAAAAAAGTACCGTTATAAAGCAAATTTGGAAAAATTATTTTTACTGAAAGATGAACTGTTGTAAAACAATACCATCCTGAAAGTTTTATCAAGTTTTTTTGTTAAAAAATGTATGACAGGTACCGTTATTTTTTTTTCGAAAATTATTATTTTAGAACGATTTGTTTCAGGCGGTCGAAGTCGCGGGTAAGAGCTAATACATAATAATACATGTATATTATTCGATCTCAAATGTTTATTGTATAATATACTTAAGTTATCAACGTTGTCAACGCCGCGTCAAGTTCCACACGGCGTCAAAACGCCGAGTTGTGATTAATTACAAATTATTTTAAAATAATCTCAACGCAGAGTAAAATAATCTCAACGCCGTGTTAAAAACGCGTTCTGTTTGGCGAAGGCTTTAGGTATAAGTTGTTTTAAATTACATTTATTCGTTTATTCATTTATGGCCTAAGCAAAACTAGTTTTGCCTAAAAAACAGTTTTGCCGGAACGTATACAAAATTAAGTAGATTTTTGTAGTCTAAAGCGAAAAAAATCTTATTAGTATCACTACAGAGGTTCTCCAGCAGTCGAAAACAGAACGAAAGTTAAGCGCTTTACCATCACTTTACGATAATATGCAAAACAAAACATCACCATCCACTGCCATATTTTTGGTGAATAAATCTACATACACATAAATAAAACTGCAGTGTCTGTTTTTAATATCAAAATAACAGTTTTTTACTAAATGCATATAAAAGTATAATATACAGTTTCTACTTATAACAAAAATACAATTTTTTTTTATTTTTTTGGCTGTCTTGTTTTCGGCTGGACCGATTTTTACGGGACTTTTACAGGCAGATTGCTGATGTTCTAGAGAGTAACTAAGTAATTCAAACCACCAATTGGTGCGACTTAGGTCGTTTCACCAGCAGATAGCTTATTTTATAAGGCTATTTTGATAACTAGGTGGCGAAATTGTAGGGTATACACTTGCAATAACGGGTGGGTAAGCTAGTTAATAATATTTTGTGTGTTTATACACTGCTATCCAGGATTTATATATCTCTATCTTGAGCGCCATTGCACTTTCTCCAATCCTTTGAGAACTATAAGTATTCAATTACAAAATCCATGTGTACTTTTGCAAAAAGTACTTTTTTTATTTAATTTGGAAAAATAAAACAAAATCATTAAAACCATTCCTGAGAAAATTCAGCAGACACGAGATTAATTTAATTGTTTTATATTGCATTTTTTGTACATCGTGCATAAATTGTAGATGTAAATATCTACAGTTTATCGCAGGTAATTGTTTTTTTTTATAATTTGCTGCAACAAAGGGATAAGTATGTTTTTGCAATGGGAGCGTTTTAAGAAGTGGAATGGCAATGTTCTTAATTTAAATATTTGTGAATTATTAGACCAGGGTGAGGTCTCTCAATTTAAATAATCTCAGATTCTCAGGCAGTCTGAAGATGGGTTCAAGGATTACTTGATGAGCATTCTCCTCTCAGTAATTTGAGTAATGAGCAATGATTCAGAGAAGACAATTCAAACAATGTGCTTGAATAAAATACTTATGTTATATTACGAATCTCGAAGGAAAATTTTAACAAATCCTTCTGTATAGAAGATAAAATTTCTATTTGCCACTAAAAACGAATAATATACAAATTCTATTGGAACCAAAGTCATAAATTTATTAACAATTAATTGCTGTTGGACTATTAAAATAACATTTGTCTCCAAAGAAAATAAAATCAAAAACATGCCACGTAAAAAAGTCCAAATTAATTTAATAGACAAATCTTATCACCAAAACTTTCTTTAAATGGCGAATAAATAAGTAAAATGAAATTCAAAATGCATCCGATGGATCCGCATCTGGGATAATTATCACATAACTGATTGTGTTTGTAGCTATTGCTTGGCATTTATTGTGCAATAAAATCAATTCTGGAGTCATCAACTTTGCCCTGTTTCCCGTCTATGATGACTACTAAATTTCACATAAAAAATAAAAATAAATAAAACTCGCTCCCGATCACATTTTACGATCGTCATTTAATTCAGGATTTCTTATTTTTTTTTGTATTTTTAATAAGCGTGCAGCCACTTAAGGGCGCCTTTATTATTACACCTCAAAAGAGCATTCAGCATTGTAGCACTACACACACAGAAAGCATTATAAAATTTGATACTCTACTCCAATTAGTTGGATGAATAAAAATAAATATGCATTTCAGAAATTTCAACTTGTATCTGTTATCGGAAATAATTTTTCTGGGAAGACAAGTTCAAAGACACAAAGTTATCAAGCAAACATCCTTTTTGGATGAAATTGTGATTTATTTACATAATTGTTTGTTAAAATGACGACGAAAAATATGGATTGCAAAAGATATGGCATTGGTGCAAAATTACCTTGAACTTCAAGTTTGAGGTGAAAGATACACAAAACACACTTAAAAAAAACTTTGTGTAATGCAAATTGTAATATGATTTGTAATTTTAATAAATGGATTGTAGCTTTTTTAGTTTTGTAGCCAATTTCAAAAAATTTACGAAAAACTACTAGATATTTGGTAATCGCTATTATGAGAAATCTGCCAAAATGCATTTCCGCAAGTACCTGCATTTTGATTCAAAATTCTGGGAAACAGTTCCTTAGATTTAGAAGGTTAGATTACCTTTTTTTATTAATTTTAATTGTTAAAGGAACAAGTTACGTCTAAAAGATTTCATAAAAAAAATAATATTTCCTCAAAATTTCTAATTGAGTATCATTTTTAAAACTGCCTATTTTGTCAACATTTTCCAACATCTATACTACTACAATGTCATAGAGATTCTAGAAAACCCACCACTAATTCATTTTAGCTGTTTACTTCACCGAGCTTTAGAAATACATGATCATCATGATCAACGGTGCAACAACCGGGATTCGGTACGGGCCTCATCCAACAAGTTCTTTCATTCATACTGATTGCTGGCCGACACCCACACCATCAAGTTTTCCGCCACAAGGGTTATCTGGCCTAGGCCATCCTTTTAATGTAAGCAAGTCCGCCATGTTGCCTTCTTTCATAAAAAGAACTGAAAAAGACCTTCCGAGCTGCTTCCTTCTCTTATACGAGCTAGCCGCCTTTTCTGTTAAAAGCTGTTAAGAAATCAGAGTGCCTTTTAGTAAGCATCCAAGTCTCGGAGCCGTATGTGAGAACCGGTAGCTTAGTTTGTATGGCAAGATAAGTGGATTTGAAGAGGTAGTTAAAGAATTGCACTACTTTCAATACAAGCTCTACAACCCTTCTAATTGCGGACCAACTCTTCTCGCAGAAGCAGCCGCCGTATACTTGTTTTTTCTACAGTTAATGTCGTCTGCGTAAATCAATATCTTTCTGGACTCGGTGAAGATAGTATCATAGAGTCATGGACTGCTTTTTCCAACGCCAAGTTGAAGAGGGTTTAAGCCATGCCAGACCATCCCCATTTAAGATTTTAAGCGGTTACTTTTACCGCTGATGGTTTTCGTTTTAAAATGATGGAGAATCCTTCAACTTCTGATTGTTCATCATTGTTAATTAAGAAACTTCTCATCGCTCCAGAGTTACCTGCAAAATTCTGTCCGTCTGTTTGTCTGTCTGAATGGATGTATTTTGGACTGTAGCTTTAACGGTTGGGCAATTCGTCTTCAAATTTAGAACTAAAGGTTATTTTAACATTCTACAGATGAGTTTTTTGAATTTTTGTTAACTCAAATATTAACTGTACCTGCTTATTTTTTCGGAAATGGCTCCAAGAATTTTTTGGAAGAAAATATGTGTACTTTTGGTGAAAAAATATTCTAGATGGTGAACTAAAAATGGTAACTCCAATAGGACCGTTTTTTTTTCTTTTTTTTAATTAAAAAAAAGTTGTTAAAAAAACCTTTTAATTTAAAAACCGATTTTGAAAACAAAGATCAGGCATGTTGATTCGAGAATGAGCGGCGGATGCAATACTTCTTCGCAGAGCAATACGCCTAAGGAACACCAAACCAACCAGATAGTGATCCGATAATGTTGGGCACGTCAATACGTTCCTATCTTCGTCAGGCCATAGTAGTTGCAACGATCTATCAATATCAACAAACTGTCAATTTGGTCGCGAGAGACTCCATCTTTACGCGCGAGGCTAGTACTCTTAACGACCAATTTCCTTGATGTCGCATTCCTATTTGGTGCGGTTTATACGCTCAGGTCTCATTGGTCTTTATTTCTTTCGAAATGAAGAAGTAGCTGCCGTTACAGTAAATGGCGAGCGCTATCGAGCAGTGCTCACTGATTTTTTGTTTCCAAAAATTAATCAGCTAAATATCGACGACATTTGGTTCCAATAAAACAACTTGCCATACAGCCCGCTTAACCATCAATTTATTGCAAAATCAATTTTATGACAACTTTATTTCCAGAAGTGGTCCTGTTAAGTGGCCCCCTTGTTCGTGCGACTTATAGCTTTTCGATTACTTTTTATAAGGTTATGTTAAGTCATTGGCTTATGCCGACAAACCAGCAGCTCTTGAAGCATTGGAAGCCAATATTCAAGTCACCATTGCCGCCATACGACCAGATTTATTGGAAAAAAATAGTGAAAAATTATCCACTAGAATATATTAATACAAAAATAATTTAAACAATATTTCTGTATTGTATTATTATTTAAAGTTTTCATGCTCTTAAAAAACAGCCATTATATTACTTCTAGTCCATCGTCATCAGTGTTCTCATTTCTAAGTCAAACTATGGGATCCTATATACAGCCTGAATACCGCCTTCTTTCTTAATTTGGCGTTGAAATCGCAAAGAATGATTTTAACATCTCTATACAAGTTCGTAGTATGAAGCTTTTTCGTCTTCTTCGGACTCCCCAGTAAGTGCACGAAGGCTGATGCCTTTTCGACCCATGTTCTGATTGTATGCTTTTTTATGGGAAGGGTTACCAGCATCTCGTCAACGCTGAGGGACTAGGTTCCCATAAATAGCCAAACTTTAATTGAGAATTAATAAAAGTTTCTTACCACCGGTCTCTACGAGGAGGCTATGGACGGACTTCCCTCAGTCGGGAAAGTTACGGTACGTTTATATTCTCGTGGCCACATGTTCTATAGCAGAGAATTACGTTTCTCCACTCAAATTTATATAAGGAATTGTATAACCAAAAGGATTTGAATGCAAAATCAGTTTTCATACGCCAGAATATCTCCCATATATTTGATAGTTTTATTGAATAAAAAAAAAAAACGCTGGAAACCTTTGATGTTTTCGCTTCAAAAAAATAGCTATTTTTTATGCATTTTTTCAGGATCATTTTGAGAAGAATAATCACTGCATTTAGTATTTTAAGCTGAATCTTCTTCTGCTTTTGTGTTTTCTGGTATAGTCCGCTGGGTGCGAAATTTGCTGGGAGTTTAATGGGTTTGCATCATTATCTATGTCAATTTAATGATTAATGATTAGTTTGCTTTAGTTTTCTGTTAGAGAACTTTTGAAATCGCTTCCTTAGCTGTCCGTTGAAGTGATCATACATATAGATTCTTTGGAACTCTGTAATCTATAGCAAGCCTTAATATTTTGTTAGATGTAGAGGTGGGCTTGTTCTCGCATTATTACTAAAAACTATAAGCTCCCCTCGGGCAAATTCATAGAACCAAATACCATTACCTTAGTTAGTAGACAGTTCCGGCCTTGCATTCATTAGAAAAGCATTCCCTCAAAATCGTTAGGTCCAAAATGTACATTGTTGCATTAGCTGTGTAGCAAATAATACCTTTTGCTCTAAACAATACTAACATCTTATGCCTTTTAAAAAGAATTCTTAAAATTCGTACTAGTTTTGACGAAAAATCTTATAACAACCTCACCTTCGTTCTGAAAACATTGTCCAGGATCATTCTGAGCGTTCTTATAAAATTATTTCTGAAAGGCCACCCCCATCAATAAATCTAAAATTTAAAGAACAAAACTATCTATATCCCAAATACAATTCACTATAATGATCTATTAGATACTTAACTCCTTCCTTTTTCCAGTGTCAATCAAAACTTTGCCGTCGATCGCCCCAAGTTAAAAACCGTCCAATTCCGCCACCACAAACAGAATCATGGTCAGATTTAAACGATTTTCCAAATCATTTTATACTCCCAATTATGATCAATTTGAATGGATTTCATAAATCTCTGGCGCACTGGGCCAAACTCCGAAATTGGTAGCATTATAGCCCGTCGATTGTCATTGAGTCATTGCATCATATAAACAGTTATATCTCCGTCAGTCTATGACGACGACGCCAAATGCACACGCTCCTTGATTTGGTCTAGTTGGGTGAGATGCATTTGTGAATGGAATCGGGGCGATGGCAATGGCGACGGACGTGCCGTTCTTTTCGCGCTCATAATGAGGCTTCAAAATGGTCGGGGGGGTCTCATGACAGACACAGAACCGAAAACAAATCTCAAAGCGTGTGCCTCAAATCCGCAAGTGGTCACTTTGGGAGCAGTTTTGCACCCCACTTCGCACCACCTTTATACTGACTGGGAGAAGTTGTGTTGGCCAGTCCCAGAAATACGGGTATCTGACGGAAAAGTGTTTCTCAAATCTCGGACATTGACTCATATGTTGTTTGTGGTGTAGCGGTAGCCCCAATCGTACTCTATTTACATTTTGATTCAATTTGCCATACAGTGGGGTGACTTTCAATTTTAAAGGAAAAAATTGTGTTTTTAAAAGCTGTATGAAAAAATGTTTTCCTTTCAACTTTCTTCACTTGTCAAGGATTTTGAATACATTTAGTAGTGATTATTTTTTAAATAAATAATTTTATATGAAAAATTATTAAAATAAAAAGAAACTTGCGTCCTTGCAAATTAAAAAAAATCCTTTTTTTGTTCCACTTTCGACAAAATTATCTTTAACTATATTTTTGTAATATTTTATTAAATTAATTTTAGTCATCATACTTTTCTTTTGAATACATTTTTTTCCTGATTTTTGTTTTCATTGCACCACTGTTAATGGCAGTTGCTGCGCATGTGACTATTAATTGGCATAAATGATCCAAAAAAGTGTATCCAACGTCCGCGTCTAGGACTGCTACGTCGACGACCACAACGACTGGCATCGCACTTGGCCAGGTGCGGGTGTTACGATATCGCGCTGTGAAACAAGTTCGGCTGGTTAACTGGAAAACTTGGAAATGGGCGCACTTACTAACCGTCGTGTTCTAATTTGTTGTTGCAATTTATGGGCAACAGTCATTTGGTACCCATAGATACAACATATTATTGTAGGACCCTTTTGTCTTTTGACGTCGCGTCGCCTCCGTCTACGTTGTCGTCGGCAACCGATTACTTTACTTCAAGAGGTCCCTGCCAGAAGCAGAAGTGGGGTATACCACCGCCATCTATATGACCATTGTCGCAGTTGAGTAAACAAAGTTTGTAGAGAATTGACCAAAGCGAAAGGTTTCTATTTTGGAAACCCCATTATCACAAATCCTAAGTACAAACTCACGAGCTAAGCGCGATTTTTATGCGAGTTATACCCTCAGCTGGGTGACGAACGGAGTAATAAACTTTGTCCAGACACAAATAAAATCCATCGGTGCGGTGGCGTCGGTATAGCTGGGGATGAGGGGTCGCATTCGATCTGCTGACTGCTAGTAGGCGGTTATAGGAACCACAGGTGGAATAAAATAATTAATGCAAAACAAAAATTGTCTAATGAACAATATTCGAGCATTGTCCGTTTGGGCTTGGTTCCAGCAGCCGGGCAATGACACCGTGATGGTGATGTTGGTACTGGGCTTTAAGTTGGTTATCTGGTTTATTGTAATGGCGATATAGTCTGCAGCTTATAGATTGTCGTGGCTACCGTCCCGGGTTGTTGATTGTCAGGGAATTGTGCTTTATTTGAATTTCAAAATAAGCAATAGATAAAGATAAATGTTTGTTGGTTAATTTGCGGCTCTTAAGGTTTTAGGCAAGGAATAGGAAAAGAAATAAATGCATGGAATCATATTTTTTACAATTGTGATATAAATCAATTCTCTACTATAAAAAAAAAATTACAAATCTAAAAAAATACAGATTTTAACGTTTACCCGCCACAGGGCTCTTCCAACCCGATTGCGCAGTTGGGAAATTTTTGTGGGTTGAGGATTGAGTAGCGATTAGCCACGGTGGAAAGCTGACCTCGTGTCAGCGTAGAACAAATTGCTACTTCGTTGTCTTCACTTCTTTCTAGAATGTCCAGCCGTTCGTTTCGTGTTAATCCAGATTACCCATTTATTTTAATATTTGAAAAGTCTGTAAATGTGGTATTCGACAATAATGAAATGGCGATATCCAGTAGGCGTATGTTACTTATTGATCCACCAAGAGAAGGCCGGTTGGCTCGGTCTGATCGGATATTATCAAGTTAAGGAGAAAGGGTTCCAATTTTAAACCTGAGACAACTCCGACCTTGGTGACTTTGATTGATTAGTTTTTCTTTCTAGTTGAACAAAAAATTTCCTGGAAGAAAGAAAAGAAAAAAAAAGTTTGTTAATGCTTCATTAAACGATTTCTAAACTTAGAGATAAGGGCTTCTGTTCATACGTGTCCTTCTTTTTGACACTTGGCACACCAGACATCAAGGCCAGTATTTGTTTTTGCTCTTGCATTGTCCCGGCAAGGGGTCTTCTTCGCATTTGACGAAAACATACCCACGACCATAGTTGGAGGCCACATTTCCAAAACTTTGACAGTTCCTGCGTTGCCTAATGACAGGCTGGAGCCTTTTGTATCTTGTTCATGATAAGCGTTTTTGTGTAAACTTCCCTAAAGTCACATATTTTGGCAAGCTCAACCACAAATTGTTGAACATTTTTCCTTGCGCCCTTTTAGTTGAGAGGGGTTATATTTTTGTACTGGGCGTAACTCGATGCGGAGTTCATATTTGACTTAAATGGGTGCGAAGGTGCTATGAATGCCCTTTAGTAGAAGAAGATTCATCCTTTCTCCCCATTAGTGTGAAGGAGTTAAATCGTATCTTCCATATAATAGAAATACTTTTTTTTCTTAGAAAATTATCCTACTTATATTATAAAAAATGTGAACTTTTGTATGTTTGGATGTTTGTATGTTTGGATGTTTGGATGTTTGTTCCCTATCACGCCTCAACGGCTAAACGGATTTGGATGAAATTTGGTACGTAGATGGATACTGTGCAGGATTGAGACATAGGCTACTTTTTATTCCGAAAAAAATGTTCGGTTCCTGTGGGAGGGGCTTATATTTATGTGAAATGATGTAGGTATGGCTAAAGGTTTGTTTCCTGTCCCAAAGAATGCATGAATTTTTGAAGTAGGGTGCAGGATTCACTTTATTTCGACATAGTCTCCTGCGGGAGATATTGAAATATTTACTTTAACGAGTTCTGATTTAAATAATACAATTTTTACTTGCTATTATAAGTACTATAATGCGAATTATGCATTCGTGCAAAAAAAAAATTGAGATAACAATCATCATGACATTACGATGATAGAAACATATTTGAGTTACTGGAAAATCCTGTCCGTCTGTCTGTCTGTACGGATGTATTTTGGAGTATAGGCTAAAAAAATCAGTGTACTACTGTAGGTAAGCATTATATGTTGGTGAAAAAAATTTAATATGGTGGGCTAAAAATGATACCTCCCCTAGGACCGGTTTTTTTTTACTTCTACTTCTCGAAAACTAGTGATCCGACTACTATTAAAATTGATATTCAAGAAGATGTAAGTAGCCTAAATAACTTCGCATTAATTTTTGTTCGAAAATTTTCATTTTTTTGTATTCTTAATTACTTTTTGTAATTTTTTTTAAATCAATATTTTGAAAACGGGTAATGATTTTTTTTTTAATTTAGTTTTTAATTGTACGTTATTTTTGTGCCTAAGTTTGTATTCTTAAATTAATTTTAACTGTTAAAAAATAACCGTTTTATTTAAAAACCGTTTCACACTCACATTTCTTAAATGAATAAAATGACGTTTAAATTATTTTACTCAATACAATTTAACGTACTTTATTCGAACATTATTGGTGTTCACTTTAATTTTTTTAAATTTAATTCTACAATGTGACCGCTCATATGAGCAAGTACGTCCGATCCAGTCGTGCAATTTATTTTTAAATACATATATAATACATAATATAATGGAAGTTTAACAGAAAAATAACATTACATTACTTTTGCAGAGCAATCGCAACTAAGGCCATCAGCTCTTACCTCTTCCAACACAAGACGATAAGACAGAGAGACAAGTAGAACAGAAGATAGAAAGAAAATTAAGCACACGTCAACAGCAGCGGTTGTTTTTAGGGCAGTCGTTATTCCGCTGATAGATAATCAAGCGCAGTGATGCTTAACTTTCTTTACTTTACAAGCATTTTAATCTAGTTGACACATTTTTTGTTTTTATTTGTTTGTATTTTGTTCATGTTGACAAAACGTGATGCTATGATTGCTACTTTTGTACAATCCATCTTGACGTAAAAAAAACTGAATACATTAAATGGGAAACAATAAACATTTCAGAAATGTTTATGAAGGAAAAAAAACATTGAGGAAACATTTCTGAAATGTTTTTTAAACAAATGTTTCTTTGGTGTGGGCACACCATAAGAAACATTTTCGCTTCTTTTTCACTTATTTTTGGAAAAGCTTCATTCTGATTTAATATTGTTGTTTTTTAACTGCTATTATAGGGACTAAAATTTATTCAAGTTATGCATTCGTAATAAAAATGTTTAGTTAAAAATAACGGTATCTGCCATACAACGGTCAAGGAAAAGCTTATATTTCTCTAAAACGGCTCCAACGATTTTGATACAAAATTTTTGAGAATTTTTTTGTTGGTACTATCGATCGATTAAAATTAAATTTACGGGAAAAGTCTATTAACGGTACATTTCATGTAACGGTTTTTTAATTTTTTTTCTGGGTAACTGCTCTTTGTATTGTCAAATTTTATAATTGAGAAGTCTAGGTAGTCATCAAAATGTTGAAAAAATCTTTTTTCTAATAATTAATTTTTGATTTTTTTTTTAATAATCAATATTTTAAAAACTAATTAAAGCAAACTATTTTAAATTTTGTAATCACATGTTTATTAATAAACTCTAAGAACCAGGATTTTATCAAAATCCGTCCTACAATTTTCGAAATACTTTTTTCATAAATTCGTTACTATACAAGACGTGTGATGAATAATGGAATACTCCATTTTTACTAAAAATCGTCAAGTGTTGTGGTTTTGACACCGATTTTATCAAAATTGATATTCAAGAAGATCTAGGTAGGCTAAGTAATTTTGCATTAATTTTTTTTCGAAAACTTTTTTTTGTATTTTTAAAAAAAATTTAATTTTTTTTTTTGAAAAAATCAATAATTTAAAAACGGGGAAGTTGATTTTTTTTTTAATTTTGTTTTTAAATGTACGTTATTTTTGTGCTTAAGTTTGTATTTTTGACTTATTTTTTTTTTATTTTCTTAAAAACAGTTGGTAAAAAAAAATCGTTTTATTTAAAAACGGCTCCCACAATTTTCAAAAAAAAATTACAATTTTTTACATTTTCTAAAGAAATAAAATGGCGTTAAAATTATTTCACCCAATACAATTTAAAGTACTTTATTCGAACAATCAAAGTCTTAAAATCAAATAAATGCTTTGATGTTGTTTTATAAATGTGAATATTTGTATGTTTGGACGTTTGGATGTTTGTTCCCGAATCACGCATCAATGGCTTAACGAATTTGGATTAAATTTGTTAGGTAAATGGATAATGTGCTAGATTGAGAAAAAATGCACTGTTCCTGTGGGGGAGCGTTAAATGTGAAATACTACATACCTGGAAAGTTGTTAACTATGGTTCCATTCCTTAACGACTGCACGAATTTGTGAAGTTTTGTTGACGGAAGAGTTATAGGATTAATTACACTATAAAGAAATATGGAGATATTGAGAAATAAAGATATAGAAATATAGAGATTTAGATACCTATTTATAGAGATACATATTAGGATACAGGGATATGGAGATACATCAGAGATATAGAAATATAGAGACTTATAGAGATAAAGAGGTATACAGATACAGGGATAAAGAGATATACACATATAAGGAAAGGTATATATATATATTTAGAGATATAGAGATATAGATATAAAGAGATAAAGAGATATAGATATATAGATATATAGGGATATAGAAGTAAAGATATAAAGAGATATAAAGATATAGATAAATAGAGATATAAAGACATTGAGATATAGAAGAATGGAGATATGTAAAATGTTATCCAGAGAAAAAGGGTTCCTATGAGAGAGGCTTAAATATGAAATATGTACTTCATTGCTGTAGGTGTATTTGATATGTGGCATGATTTGGCAAAATACACCGTTTCTTCGGGAGAAATCTGTGTAATTTTCTTTGGCGAGTTTTGATTCAAATAATATAAATAATTTAATCTGAAGTCCACGCAGACGAAGTCGCGTGTAGAAGTAAGTTTTATTATGTTCGTTAAAATTTGTGTACAACTGGCTAACATATAAATAAAAGAAATCATGTCGGCTCAACAGCGGGGGCCCGAAGTACTTTAGATGGCTCTATACAATGCTAATATTTCTTCTTATATGATATTTTGGGGTGGTCCTCCAAGTTCACAAAATTATTTTTGAAAAGCTGTGAACATGAGCTAAGTTATTGGGATCAATTTGGTGTCACCATACAGCTTCTTCCTTGAGACATATTTCCTCGTAATGGGCTTTCGGTGTAGACCTGTATAGCTTCGAAGTATATTCCTTTCAAAAACTTCGATCTTCTTCTTATATGTTGGTGATATCGTTAACCAAATGGGGCAAATGTACGTTAAAACTGGATGGATCAGCTGTTAATAGATCAGGAGCTTAGTCATTGTGCTAAGTCCGTTTCTCCTTCTAAGAAGCGGGTGAACCAATTGTAGGGAGAAATTAGCACTCTTAAGCATAAATGAAGCGTACTTATTTATTTTGAAGCAGTTGGTGAAATTCACTCCAAGATATATTGCTGTTGTTTTAGTCCTAGTACTGTGTTGTCTGGTTGATACTGATGTTATCACAGAGTGATGCGAATCCTCTTCGACCCCTTGTTGCTGTTGTTGGCGTTCTGAAGCAGATAAGCTCGCCCTTATCGCTATTTATCTTCAGTCCTCATTTGAGGTAGTAATCCCACAAGTTTTTTATGTGATTCTCAACTCTCCTACCCGCGATTTTCAGTGAAAGTGATGTTGCATATGTCATCGGCATACAGCTTCGTTTTGTCATTAGGATGCTGGTAGGCTGGTCAGCTCTGTATATGTTAAAAAGTATGGGGCCCAACTTGGAACCTTGTTGAACTCCAGCGCTGAACGTCTTTCTTGGTGAATATTCCTTGCTAACCTCTACATAAAAGTATGTATGGGTTAGAACATTTTTGATTAATTACAGTTTGAATACCAGTCCTTTTATCCAAACTGTGTCGAAAGCCTTTTTGATTTTCAGTAAACAGCAGGCGACTGTCGTCTCTTTCTTGATGAGTCTGTGTGTCACGTCGGAGTGCAGTCCAAGAAGCGAAATGTCATGCTACTGTCATTCAGGTATGATTTCCCTTTCCCTGAAGAAATACTGAAGCTTTCTCAGGATAAGCCCCTGCAGTATTTTGCTAACCCAACATAGCAGCGAAATTGGTCAATATCTCTTGACGTTTGTTTTGTTGGTCTTCTTCAAATCGGTAACCACTTTTGCCGTCTACTATGTTTCGGGAAAGTAGCTTGTACTTAGGCAGATGTTGAAGATGATCGTTAGCAGAAAAATGGCAAAGCTTATGAGATTTGTAAGCACAAAGTTAGAAATCCCATAATTCCCTGCTCGCTTCTTGGAATTTCCTCCGAAGATTATGTCAGTTACTTCCTCGAATGGAGTAAAAGCAATACAAAAAATTAAAGAATGAGTAATAAGCTTGTGACCTAAGTGTTAGAGGATGCAAGATCTGCAAACTTGTATTCAACTTCTTCGATGAATTCAGGAAGGTGGTTGGGCAGGCGATCCTTAAAGGTCTGCTAAAAATGCTTAGCGAAAGTTTCTGCTTTTTCGGTTGGTGTTATTGCAAAATGTTGCCCGTGCATTATGGTATCTGGTATCGAGCTGTTTTTCCCAACGAGCTGGTTAATTTTCTTGAAGGCTTCGTGTCCTGTTTTGGTGTTCTCAAGCCTTTTTCTGAATTCATCCTCCTGGTGATATTTCACTGCCTCGTTTAACATGATGTTGGTGCATTGGAGTTTGAAGTACACATTCGCGTCTACACTTGTCGTTCTCTCTGTTGAACAATTCGTGGTATATCCGTTGAAGCTTTTTGTGGAATATCTGTCAGTTAGCGTAGATGTCCTGTATATGCTAATTTCAGTATGGCGCTTTCGATTACACTGTTGGAGAGGTTGCTGTTGTTTGAGACTTGCAGAAGCTCTGATCGCAGAATATACTTTGATTAGATCTTACAATGACGGTCTGGATCACTTTCATGTGCAACACAATTGTAGTTCCGTAGTTCAGGGAGAATGTTAATGAAGATACATAACCAGAAGGAAATCCAAATGAGGTGGAGTTCTCGGGAGTGATACTCAGGATTTCCTTGTAGCCAGTCAAAAATCGCTTTGCCTTGGTGCGATTCCGTAATATCCATCCATAGAATGTGCCAACCGTTGAAGTCTCATACAATGACACCAGATGTACATATGTTGATTTGCAATGTTGTTGATGATGTGGAGATCGTGATGTACATATATGTCGCTTTTTGCCAAGTTGCTTTTAATGAACTTCGAAACAGTAGAAGCGCCTCAGACTATAACCAAAATTGAATAGAAAACAAGGCCTTAAGTGCTCAAATTTGACGACGAATTCTAAAATTAAACTAACAGAAAACTTAGTTTTCAGTGATTCTTATTAAATTAATTGACAAATTCCATATGAAATGTAAACCACTACAAAATCGAGCTGCGAGATTCGTAAAAAAATCTCATTTATCTTAGATACATCATTATAACTCCTAACAACCCTGGATTCAATATGTACATTATGTTATTAGTCAACTAATAGAAAATCGAAATAAAAAAATTATAAGCCTAAACTACCATTTTCTGTTCTTAAAAATAAAATAACCATCGAAAAACCATGCAAATCATCCGCAACGATTGTTCTTAACATCCTTCAGCTGCTCCAGCGCTAGGCTAAAAAACCAAACCTGCTCAAGCTTTGTGATAGCGATATAAAATTACACGCACTCCTTTGACTAATGTAATAGTTTATTCATAACTATCCTTTGTGTCTATAGTTAAATGTCCATTGTTACCAAACAAACCCAGCTGCTAAAAACTAACCAAACTCATCGTAACAATAAACAGCTTTCCTCCTCTCCTTCTTCCTCTTCCCAGCATCATCATCATCATCAAAAATCCAACAAGTTTCTTACCTTGCCAAAGAAAAAACAACAACTCATCCCCTCTTAAAACAGTTATGAAATTCAATTGCGTTCACGAGGTTATTGCTTTAAGTACAGAACATAGTACAGTCCTCAACCCACCACCAAAATTACACTATGCTCTCTTACCTGCTTACCTCCTAATCATAACCAGCTTCCTTCCAACCAGCCAGATTCGACACCGGTTCGGCTCGCAAAGCGTCATACAACACCACTGCCAAAAACAACCCATATTCTGTGGGAACATATCGCCCCTTTTATAGGTCTTCCAGTACATTTTCCTCTTTACACTTCCCTATTTTCCCAGGATTGCCAGAAAAAAATGACGACGTGTTTTCTAGCAACGTGTTCATTATCATCCTCACCCTACCTACATTCAACCTTGCATATTGTTAGTGAATATGCTGCTATAACCTTTAGAAAACCGGGTGGAAGCTGGTAACTGGCAGCATTAACCTTTATGGTCCCAAAAAACAATATGTTGCGCTTCACCTCAATGCTCCTTACATGAACTTCCTTTTACTTTCAACCCCTGTCCAGGCCGGAAAGAAATTTTGTTTTTTTTTTCATTTCTTTTGTTATCGAGTTGCAAAGTTTTTCGGGCATCCTTCATCCCTGTGGAATTTTTGAAAGATGTCCTGAAGCAGATGTAATTTTTCGACTGTGGGTATATTTTTTGATTTTGAAAATCTAGTTTTGTTAGTGAAGTTACTGTGTAAGGGAATTTTGCAGAGTTGGAGGGTCGGTATTGTCGAAAGTGCGGTTTAAGAAAACAACTTAACCAGCTTAGACCTTACTATAGGTGGGATAGGGTATATTGAGGCCGAAGAAGAAGAAACATCTTAGAAAAAAGGGGGAGATTTCCGATCAACACAGTTAATGATCTTTTTCTTAAGATTTTCAGGATGGGTTTGTTTTTTAATGTATGTAAGGGACTCATTGTATGGGGTAGCATCTAGTTCATCTAGTCTGATAAATTAGAAATGCTAAACTGCTTAACGAGTTTAAAGAGAATTAATTGTAAGGATGCTATTCCGAGAAAAAGCAGCTGATTTGATTTTATAAAAAGAAAACAAAAAAAAAACTGATCGGGATTTGGTCACAAATGGATTCTCAAGAATCAAGAAGCTGCTGCGAAAAGAAATCACCAGACCGGTATCAGCCGTAGTGTCTCACAGAGCGATTTCGGATATCAGTCAGAGTGTAGATTTTCAAGAAGTTTTACAGCTGCTAAACTCCGTAAAAATCAAGTTTCTTCCAAAGTGGCACAAGAGTCACCGAAGAGTTCCCAAACGAAGTTTGCTGTGCACGAAGGAAGTTTCTCGAATCTTCATTAAAGTCTTTTACTTTCTGCTAGAGAGTAAGGTGACGGACCAAAAAATTAACCATTTTTTTCTATATAGGGTGGTATATTGGAAGGAGGTTGATTCAGTAGTAATGTGAAAAAGGTTAGTCGTGATCCATAGAAATAACTATTCCAGATTTTTATTTGTATGGAACAATTCCTCCCAGTTGCGAAATTTGTATATATCTAGGATCTATGATCAATAGTGAAGGATCAAGGATCGGATAAGTGAAGGTTAGATGAATTGATTGGAAGACTCTACCTTCCTTCTTCTACAATTCTAATATGCTCCTTATTTGAAAATATTGCTCTACCTTTAGGTAGTTCGTTCAGCGCTGGACCAACCAAATGCGACGACTTCTTTATTAAGTTGGCTTCGATAATGAACCATCCAAAACCAGGAGGGCTGCCATTGTTATTCTTCTTCTTCACTGATTCGAGTTGAAGAAGAAAAAGAAGAAGAAAAAGAAGAAGAAGAAGAAGAAGAAGAAGAAGAAGAAGAAGAAGAAGAAGAAGAAGAAGAAGAAGAAGAAGAAGCAGAAGAAGGAGAAGAAGAAGAAGAAGAAGAAGAAGAAGAAGAAGAAGAAGAAGAAGAAGAAGAAGAAGAAGAAACAGAAGAAGAATAAGAAAAAGAAGAAGAAGAAGAAGAAGAAATAGAAGAAGAATAAGAAAAAGAAGAAGAAGAAGTTGTTTAGGCTATATTTGAGTAAACTAAGCTTTAATATAGCTTTATTGACAAAACTGGATTCATTACATTCCGCTTACGATTTTACATTATTTTATTCCATCGAAATCCTTTAATTGGTTCAGTAAACTATTTAGTTTCTTAGTTTCAGACCTTCATTATTACTATAGACTTTTCAGCAACTATGGTGAAAAATGATTAAGTACATGCTTCATGTTGTTTAGTGTGTTTATACACCAATTCTGAATTTTTCTCAAAATTGTGCTTCTCAATCTTTTAACTTGCTCCAATAAAAAATTATGTAAAGCAGTTCTGTGAAGTTTTAAGCTACTTTTTAAACAAGCCTTAAGGCTCGCTTATTTCTTCCATGTTTGCATCTAATAAATTTAACAACCAAGCCGCCAAGGCCTTCCCAAACCAGCGATACAACCCAAAAGTTTGTTCCCATAAGTGAACGCTCAACATTGAATTACACAAAATAAACAAATCGTTTTACCTCTTGAACTCAATTGGTGAATATTTTTATTCTTTTTTTTCGAAAGTACATCAGGTGTGGTGTGTGCATTGGCCCAGATCACCGGACAGAGTCAATTCTGACAAATTTTAAGCAATTTCCTTCTAAACCACCGCGTATCTGGAGCGATTTGCATCTCGCTTCACTCCACTCCAGCTTCTGTCCCAATACATCAGATCCTATCCGACACTCTATACACACAAAACAGCTATATCTGCAACTAATAAGGAGAGGACCGGCCAAAGTCAAAAACAACGCCAAACTATCGCTAGCTGGAACCACCTTAAATTATCCGTGCCAAAATCTATTAGACAGGAGCTAATTTAAGGCAAATGGCACCGATAAACAACACCATGACGCGTAAGTAAAGCCTTCCATAAGAAACTCTTGTCACGCTTACACATTCATATCGCTGCTGCCGCTGCCACGCCGCGTCGACTCAATGCTCAGATTCCAGCGCAGTGATTCATTTGGTGGAGGACCAAAAAAATAAAAATAAAATAAAAGACCAACAAGGAAAAGAGTCCAAACTTTTCTTCTAAGCCAGACCGGCATCAGATAGAAAAAAGGTTATCGAACAGCGATAGATCCAAATGGCCAGTTTCATGCTCAAGTTGCTGCTGACCGGTGTTCTTTGGTTCATGGCGCTTAGCAACTTTAGGACCTTATGCTCTGCGAGTGCGCATGTGCGCAAGCGCGAACTGTATATACGCTGTGTGCTTAGATTTATGTTATGAAATCTGACGACGAGTTAACAACGCGCAAAATTTCCCCTTCTGTCTGCAGGGCTTGGTATGGTGCACTTTGGCAACCCACCACCTCCTTTCGATACTCCCGTGACTAAAAGAGTGTCTCATCTGAGATTGCGTTGAATCTAAGATCGAATCTTTGGTCCAGTCAATAGACAATGTTGTAAATTTTTGCTGCTCAAATAGTTTTTGGTCAACTTGTAGCTTAGAGTGGTCAACGTTCGGAGTACAGTGGAAAACAAATTGATTTTAATTGGGTAAATTAAATTTAATTAATTAGTACCGAAAGCTATCAAGGAAACACTTTAAAAAAGAACATTTTTAAGAATTGGTAAATTAATTTGTTTTTATTGTTTTATTTATTTCTATGTTTTAATTAGTCAAATAATCTTATCAGTCGAAACGCGTCATTACCAATACAAAATCAAGGCTATAAGGTAATTTATTGACTTTATCAATTTAATTTAAGTCTTGTTGGCTGAACTTCTTTTAGTCAATTAACTTTAAAACTATGAAGTGATAAAAAAAGTTAATATTTCAGTTTTCACAGAGGTTTTTCATTTTATCACTTCATGAGCTCGCTTTATGTGATTCTCGATCTCATTGTGATTAATTGGGGTGATTTTGTGTACTAAAAAGTACTACATGATAATTGCTGTAGGTTTTTTTCAAAATTATTTCTTTTGTATAATGCATTACAGGTTTTATTAATCAATTGTTATATTATATTTCAAGAAAACTGATTTTTTACTTAACCGTCATATGGCAGGTACCGTCAATATTTCAGCTAAAAAAATAAAAAAAAGTCTATAGGTGGTAGTAGTCCAAAATACATTCCTACAGACAGACAGACAGAATTTTAGTAATATCAAGTAAATGAACTGCCGTAGAATAGTCCCAAGGGGCTGGCGAGGGGCTGGAAACCTCTTCTTTAAAAAAAAACAAACTAAGAAACCAAGCCAAACGATTTAGATTTTTCTCAGGGAACGTAAGAACGCTCTACAGAGCTCGAGCTGCACAACAGCTAGCTGATATTCTGGCCACATACAAAGCTGACATAACATCACTTATAGAAACAAGATGGCATCAGGCGCGAAAGTTCTACCAATCCGTCAGAAACATGTCGCAATATAAAACAGGCTGCACATACTGTAAGGACGAAAACCCAGAGGGAAATCTGATTACCGATCCTGTATGCATTTTAGAGCGATGGGAACACTGAGGAAAAAATTTATGTACTATGTCAATAAATGTATGTAGGTACTCATTGACTGAATATATTAAAATGTTTACTGAATACACAATCTATAGAGTTCTATTTAATTAATACATAATTCCCTGTACTCATCGCATTAATATTTGTGGATTATCTTAGTTATGCATACATATCTTATGTAATGATTACATACGTTATATGTATTCATTACATATTTGTGGTGACATATTAATGATTAACACTTAATGTAATGAGTATACTACTTAATGAATTTATTATATTACTAGCTGTTACCCGCGACTTAATCCGCCTGAAATTTATCAAAAACTGTTCACTCAATTCGTAAAGTTTACAAAAAGTTAATAATTCTGTATTCTACCATAGAGAAATACCTACCCATGTTAGTTTAATTTTATTCTTTTTTTTTTCGAAAAAACGCATTTTTTTATTGTATTTTTATTAAATTATTTTTTTTAATTTTTTTTTGTAATTTTTTCATTTTAAAAAAATAAGCAAAACCTGCGCCACCTACGGGTAATTCAAATAGCTTTAGTTATTCCTTTCACAGTGAGCTCTCTGCCTGTGAAAGTCCCGTCAAAATCAATCCATAAATAAGAATTTTCGAAAAAAATGATAAAAGCGCCACCTAGTGTTAGGTTATTCCTTAGGATATCAGCTACCTGCCAGTGAAAGTGCCGTCAAAATCGGTGCAGGCGTTCTCGAGACTACCCAGAACAAACAGACAGAAAGACAGACAAAACATTTTAAATGGTGTTTTTGTTATAAGTACTGTATATCCTTTCGTATACATCAAGTAAAAAGTTGTTATTTTGATTTTAAAAACAGACATTTCATTTTTATTTATGTGTTTAGATAAATAATAGTGGTGACAAACATATTATGCAATGACCAATATTTGTAAATTTTGTATTCATTATACTTATACCTTATTCTTTCTTGTATTGAGTATAATTGTGATTATAAACTGATGTTTTCAATATATTCCAATCTACATATCTATATACTTACGTTATATGTACAGTGGACTTTCTATAGGGGAAACTCTCCCTAACTCGAATTTCTTTCTAACTCGAAATCCATATTTTAGCATTCCCCTCAGTTTTCCATACAAAAAAGATTCTCTAAGTTAACTCTCTTGATTTTTTATCATTTTTTTCATTCCATAAGTCGAATTTATACGGAAAATAACTGACAATGAGTCTGTTTTGGAGGAAATAATGAATGCTAAAAATAGAGCAAACTAAAGTGAAGATGAAGAAGAAATGCCAGTAAAAACTGAAATTGAGAACGCCATTGGAATCCGGTAATTCCGGATGAAAATCAAAACTGTCTTTTTAATCTAGAGTATTTTTTATATGAAAACAAACATTCCACCTGTGATGACCCAATCAAAAATTACAATTTTTTCCTCACAGGAGGCAGTACCCCAGATAAAAAAGCGGCTCTGACAGGGAGTCGAATCCCGACCCTTCGCTTAGCAGTCCGGCCACGGAGTATTTTGTTATGTTAATAAGAAGGTGTTTCTAGTTTATTTTTTTTTATTTTATTTTTATTTTAATAAATGTGTTCTTATTTATTAATACAGCAAGAAGTTATTTTTTACTTGCGTCTATAAGTACTTAAGGCAAGTTATGGATTCGTGCAAAAAAATTCTAACAATCAAACATGACATTACGATTATAGAGAAGAAGAAAATGTATTGGTATTTAGTATTTATTTGGTAGTATCTCGGGGGGTGTTTTTCGTTTTTGCTCTAGTTCGAAAAATAACGGCACCTGCCTTTTTAACAAAAGGTCTGTTTTTTCTCGAAAACGACTATAACGATTTTGATAAAACTTTCTGGTGCTATTTTTTACAACAATACATCTTCCAGTTAGAATGGATTTTAGAAATTTGTTCTAACGGTACCTCTCATAGAACCGGTTTTTTCAAATGAGGTTTTATTGTAGACCATTATCCCGACTTCAATAAAATTTTGCATTTGAAGTACATTATTTATAATTCAATTATTATTTCATTTAAAAAATTTCAAAAAGTTTTTTTTGTTTTTTTAAAACATTCTAAAAAAATATTCGTTTTCGAAATTTTCATATATTTTCAATATTTTTTTTTCTCGATAGACAGTTAGTTTTCAAATTTTATAGCGTACTTAGTTTTTCCGAAAAAAATCTTAAATTAATTAAAAAATGAAAGAATTTTCGAAAAAAAAGTTATTTTTTTTTATTTTAATAAAGGCTTTTTTTTAAAAGGTGTGGTTTTTGAGAAGAAATAAAATGCTATGGCCAAGAATTAAGCTTAATTGAAAAGATAAGGGTTTGCCATTATGTTTTAAAAATGACTTGGTGAAAGCGGCTGGCTCAAATAAATTCCAACCGAGAGGCCCATTTATCCCAATTATATGAAAAAAGGTCGACGCACTTGATGGTCGTTCGGCTTCAATTCTTTCACGAGTTGGATTTTGTAAGCCGCAAACCAATATCCTTCCGCAAAGTGCGCGCAATGGCGGATGGACTCATTCGGGTCTTCTTCGATACTCTGCTCCACCGAACCGAAACATTATTATGGCACGATTTGCAGGAAATATGAAACATAAATAAGTTAAATAATTGTTTTCCATATTTAATTTTAATGAATGGAAAAGAAGGTACAATATGTTGTCTGTGACAAGTGTTGAGAGTACCCTTAAAGTGTAATTATTTAATAAAAAAATAATTCATTATATAAGAGTTGTGGGGTATAATTTAGTTAATGTATGTAATTTTATCTTGGATTTTTAGTAACACTACAACACAAAATAAAAAGCAAGTTATGTATTATTTTTAAACCAACATTTTGATTATACCATTGATTTCCCATAGATCAAAGTTAAAATCCATTTTTTAACATTTTTAATGAATAAATAAACTGAATGAATGCGACGCATATCTATAGGTAATTTATTAAAGAAACTTGGTGCAACTGAACTATAGAAATTTAAAAATTGATGAGTATTGTGCACTGGTATGATAGCAAGGTTTCTATCGTTTCTACGTAAAGAATAAGTAGGTATATTTTGACTGGAAAGATAGCCCCTTCTAAAAAAAATAACTTTTAAGACTTTGTAATAATAAAGATGTTTCAGAGGAAGAAAATTAGAGCTAACAAATAATGGAAAGCTGTGTTAATTTTTTCTCATCTTCCAAATTGATCTTAATAAAGACTTTTGTTTAATTATTAAAGGCTGTAAACTGTTATTATAACAACCACCCTAACATATAATACCGTATTGTAGTTTAGATTGAGCCAACCCATAATAAATGGTTTCCATATGTTTTCTACAACAGAGATATTTTCTCAGTATACCTGTATGAACTTTCCAATTCATTTTGTTGTCAATATTTAGGCCAAGGTTCTTATATTCGGTAACTGGTTCGATACTAAAGCAATTAGAAGAACATGTCGTTTCCAGATTATTTAGGTTATTTTTTAAAGAATAACAAGAACTACTACTTATAACTTTTTTTTAAACAGTCGAAACTATGCTGAATAAGAATGGGAGGATTCAGATCTAGAGCCGGTATTTTAAAATACATTACTTTTGTTTTCTCACTAACCACTAGCTTATGAATGCCAAACCAATGTCTAAGTAATTCTAAGTCATGAATAATGTCGGAAATCATATCTAGTAATGTAGGACTAAAATAAACACATGCAATATCATCAGCGAAACCATACACCTTGCCTTTTAAATTAAGACTAAATATACTGTTAATATATATAAGAAATAAAATGGAACCTAAAACAAAGCTTTGAGGGACATTAATAAGTTTTTTTTCTTCGCTAAAAGTATCACCAATTTTGACTTTTTGTTTTCTGTTTTTTTTTTTTTTGATAAGAAGAAAACCAATCTAGGATAAATCCTCCAAAACCAGCTTTCTCTAATTTTCTTAATAATATCTCATGGTCTACAGTATTGAAAACTTTTTTTATATCAATAGACATTTGATCTAAACTTGTATAAATTAGGCTACAGTGAGCTAAGAGTGCATCTTCCGTTGACTTACCAGCTCTAAAACCAAACTGCTTGTTATTTAAAAAACTAATGTTTTCCAGATAATTCACTATTTTAATCTTCATTACTTTTCCAAAGATTTTTGAAAATACTGGTAATAAGGAAATAGGTCTATAGTTAGTAACACAGTAGCATACAAAATAAACTTTGAGATTGAAAACTTTCTTTGAAGCAACTTTGTGAACACTTAAAGTTATGATTATATATGCCAGCATTACTAAATATGTTAGCTTTATCATCATGATTCGTAATATTTTGAGAATTAAAATTAATAACAGAAGGTATATCACAAATCTTGTTCCTATCGAACAATTCATTTAATATCATCCATTCCTTTCTTAAATCACCTTTAAATTTATAAAATTTATCCATATAAAAATTTTCTTTACAAATTGAAGTTTCGAGTTTGATTTCTCTACATAAATGATCATATACGTAGTTTACACTATAGGATATTTTATTTGGATGTTTCTTATGTTTTATTCTAAGTTTAATTAATTTTTTTTAATAAATAATTAGTCATCCAGGGTTTAAGTTTATATAATTTTTACTTGCGATTATAGGGACTATAAGGCAAGTTATGCATTCGTAAAAAAAAAAAAAAAAATTCTAACAATCAAACATGATATTACGATGATAGAGAAGTCAAAAAAGTGGGTCCGGAAATTCCGTCCGTCTGTCTGTCTGTCTGTCTGTCTGTCTGTCTGTCTGTCTGTCTGTCTGTCTGTCTGTCCGTATCGATATCTACAGCCTAAACGGTTGGGCCGATTTGATTCAAACTTGGTATATAGTATTTTTAGAGTGCTCTACCCGACAGTTTTTGGAATTGGCATTCTATCTCTAAAACTAACGGTACCTGCCATATAACTTTTATTAAAAAACTTATTTTTCTCGAAAACGGCTCCTACGATTTTGATTAAACTTTCAGAATGATGTTTTCTGTGCAAAATCTATCTTTTAATTTTAATGGATTTTTCAGAAAAAGTTTTATAACGGTACCTCCCATATGACCGGTTTTTTAAAATCAGACTTTCTAGTTAACTAATTGACGGATTTTGATGAAATTTTCAAAATATGTAGTGTTTTATGATTCAAATAATATTGCTAATCAAAATTTTCAAAAACATTTTTTTTTAAATTTTAATAATTTTTTTAAAAAAATATTTAGTTTTTTGAATATTTTGAAAACGGATCTATAGATTTTTTTAAAATTTTTTCTCCTAGTATAAACTATAGATTTCTTAAAATTGACATACTAAAAAAAATTTTAAAATATGTTTTCGAAAAGTTTTTCAAAAAAAACATTTTTTTGAAAAAACTGGTCGAACGATTTTGAAATGAAAAATTAGTAAAATAGAAAACAGCAAAAGAAATAAGATGGCTTACAACATTTTTTCCAAAAAACGTTATGAATAGTGTTTTTTTGATTTCATAAATTTTTTTCCCCAACATTTTATTTCATATTGCTCGGCTAAGCCCTAGCCATTAGTCAAATAAAAGAAAGTGACAACCTACATTACATACATACTTACGTATTTTAAAGTATTTTTCATCATCATAAAAGCACAGAATAAATAAGGAAGCCTTTGATAAACACACCAAAACAACTAATAAATAAAAAAAACTATTCGATTACTACTGAATGCAAAAATTTCAATCGAGAAAACAAAAGTTTACACCTTCCTATAAATAAACAAAACCACCGTGTTAACTTTTAATCCTAGAAAGATAATCATATTTTTTGGGACTGAAAAGATAATCATACGTCTCGGAGACGTATGACACTTTATAAGCGTATTAAAGCTTAACCATTTACTTTTTAACATATATTTGTATTTTAAATATTAAGTAAGGTTCTTTTAAGATAAATAAATCAATAATTTAGTACAAATGAAGTACAGTTTGAACAAAATTAACAAAAAGCATGAACCACTTTAAAATCAAACCAAAAAACTTACTTTATTTTTTAAAGGAAGCTTTGAGTTGGCTTTTAATCTTTATATTCGCTTAATAAGATCCTTTGGGGCTAGGCTAACTGTGAAAATTAGTTTTAGTAATTTTTAAGAAAAAAATTTATTTGTTCACATATTTTTGTACTATGCACAAAAGTTTCATAAAAGATAATCATACGTCTCCCGGACGTATAACATAGCCCCACGGATACTAAAGGGGGTGTAACTGATGCCCCATTCAAACTCTGACCGAGGCATGAGCATATCTAAAAAGCCAACGCAGTACAGTTTATAATTTAAAAAATATAACAATTTTTTTCCGCGCCATACGTCCCTCAGACGTAGATTATCTTTCTAGGGTTTATTGTCTCTATACCTACTCGCTTAGCAGTAGTTGGAACACGTATCTTAATTTTAGTACCTACCTTCCTTCCAACCTTATTATAGGTACCTAAATCCTTTATAAATTCCATTGGTCCCATATTGGGACGTATAAAGGTCCCTTTACCTAGCATTATTGCCATACTGCTGATTCCGACGAATCTTTATGCCAGTTTTTCAAATTTTTCCATACCAAAATGAAAATTTAACTGAAAAAAGTCCTTTGTATCTTTCTATTAGCAAATTATATTATAAACAGTAAGCAGCAAGTGGAAAGATAATACTACACTAAAAAACTGCAAAAGCTAACAATCCTATATATGTATGTGTTTATCCCTTTGTCGTGACGCATGTTCGTTCGAGCTTCACCCCAAAACGATTCTAAGGAAGTTGCACGTCATACAAAAAATATTAAAATAAAATCTTTGTCAAAAAGACGCCTGCACTTAAAAAGGATTAGCACATAAGAGCAAGTACGTGCGACCCAGTCGTGCCTTTTATTTTTATTTTATTAGTAACATTTTCCGAGCAATTTTCAACATAATAAGTTATACAGACAACAAAATTGTGAAAAGCTTTACTTGGATCAGAATCATTTTTAACCCTATGCCAGTTTTCCGAAAATAGATGTGCATTCAGTTTTTCAAAATTTGTTTTTATAGTTTTTGTATTTGGAATTTGCTTTACTACTTCATTGTTTTTTTTTTTATCTTAAAAATCAAACAATAGACAAGTCATATGATGATCAGAAATTTTAAGATCAGCAACAGAACTGGTAAGAGTCAAATTAGATTTAAGGTCTATTCTAGCTAGAATGTGATCGATACACGATTTGGAAGTAGAAGTTATTCTAGTGGGCCTATTAGTGTATATATTAATGTCACCAACAATAAACAATTGCTTATCCTTGTTATTCATTAGCAATGTATTAAGTTCCTCTATAAAAACATTTTCATTTACTTTATGGAATCTATAAAAACACATAAAAACCAGCTTTATAGAGTTCATCACTAGAGAAATCTTAAGCATATCAGAGCTAACGAGTTCAGTGCAACAACAATCAGCATTTAAACTTTCATTTATAAAAACCGCGACACCACCTGCAGAATACGAATTGTTACACTTTGTATATAAATAATAGCCAGGTATTTTATAAAATTCTTTTTCATCATCATGAAGTTGTAAAACAAACTGAGCATAAATCAATCGACAGCTGTCAAAAAGACGGAGAGAAACTCCGAAAAAAGTATTGCCAGATTGAAAACCACACGTCTATTAAAATAAAAAAATATTTTTTTTAGAAAATTCTTTATTTTTTTTAATTAGTTTCAGAGTTTTCTTGAAATAAATAAGTATGGAATAAAATTTGAAAACTAAATGTCTATCGAAGAAAAAAAAAATTGAAAATCGTTCTACCAGTTTTTTTAAAAAGTCGTTCTTTTGAAAAACTTTTTTTTATTCTAACTGAAAGATGTATTATTGTAAAAAATTAGCACCCTGAAAGTTTTATCAAAATCGTTAGAGCCGTTTTCGAAAAAATCTAACTTTTTGTTCAAAATTGTATAACAGGTACCGTTATTTTTCGACCTAGAGCAAACATGAAAAACACCCCTTGAGATACTACCTAATTAATACTAAATACCAAGTTTGAAGCCAATCGGCCCATCCCCTTAGGCTGTAGAGGCGCGAACAGACAGACAGACAGACAGACAGACGGACGGAATTTCCGGACCCACTTTTTTCAACTTCTCTATTATCGTAAAGTCATGTTTGATTGTTAGATTTTTTTTGCACGATTCCATAACTTGCATTTTAGTACCTAAATCGCAAGTAAAAACATAGAATTTCTTTGAACATTTGTTTTCACGGTTTGGTCTTACATAAATCGTTACGTAAATGACATTTTACTAGCCTACCAACAATACCCTGCCTTAAGAAGTACCAATTAAAAACAACATATTGGGTGTGCAATCAATAATTATTATTTTCCCAATTGTTTTAGTTATGGTTCCACTGTTCAGCAACTCGATGGACCACGAGGCAGGGGTTCGGATAGGGTTGCTGCTGCTGCACTACATCCATTTTCTGCCACTGCATGTGCACCATTAATAATTTCGAATTAGTCATAGGGGCCAATACAATCGGGCACACACTTGTCCGAGCTTACCGGCTGCTGCTGCTATTGCAGCCATCGTCATATGCCATATCCATAGTGGGAGTTGTTTCTCGGATTTCTTGTTGTTCGTTTGTTGTTGTTTAAGACTGACGTTGCACTTAACCGGTGGTGGTGTATCGTAGTTGCTGCGGCAGTTTGTTTACGGTCACCGGGACTACGCGCGTTACCATTTCCGAAACTTTCGAATTCTTCAAGATGACAAATGAGGTTCAAACGAACTCCAAGATCTCTGGACATTTGGGGAGAGTATCATTATTACAGTGGCAGCGGCAGCAAGCAGAGGAGAGCCCGCATTTGTGGGATTCCGCCCTCTGCATATTGCATGTTGCAGGAATTAAGATATCAACAATCAATGTTCAACTTGGAGGCATTTCGCCTGCGTTTCCGATTTGAAATTGAATTCCATCTGCAGCTGGGTAGTCGCAGATCGCTCCAACCAAACGAAGGGAAACCAATTGCATATGCTTAGGTAGGTTTGTGCAAAGACCGGACATTTGTTCAAGGCGCAAGCGCCGCGCACCATATTAACTGCTGCAACTTAAGGTGTGTGTTGTGGCAGTATCGCGCAGCTAGAGTCAAAATTGTAATCAGCTACTGATGATCGTAGAAAAATTATTCTTTCATTTTTTGGGGGAAATATATTTAATCAGGCGGAAGAGCTAAGATACACAGAGAATGGGATAATGAGCTTCGATTGGAAAAGCCGTAAGCCATTTTGGTTTTATCATTGGTTTTTGAAAGCGCTAGTGACCGTATAGTATGGTGCAGTCAAACACAGACAGACAGATAGATAGACAAGTCTGGATCTGGACGGTGTAATGCGGTTTCTGCGGTTGAAGATTTCTGACCATAACACGCCTGGGTGATTGTTCGTGAGTGTTGCACTGATAAATCACTAGAATTTGTCATTTTTATTGCTCGGACATAAGCGTGTGGGAGGACGATTTGCAGCTAGCATAGGATAATCTATGAACGTGTTATGACACCATCAAGAGTGTAGTTCGCAGTTGGTAATGGTGTAATATGGTTAAGCAACCGAGGATTTATCGTCATACGTTAGAAAAATGTGGGCTGGAAGCAAACTATAGCATAGATGCATTGAAAGTTCTAGAGGAAGTTGATTCTTGTGGAGAGTATCGGAATGGAGGAATTAGAGCGTTTAATTTTCAACTAAAACTGGAAGGTTATGAACGCTTTAATATTTTTTTCTAAATATTTTCAGATTTTTAATCAAATATAAAATTAAAGAAAAACCTTTATTATAAGCAATAAACTGAGCGCTTATAGTCCGGGTGGCGGCCGTAATAACACCTTCCTCATGGAGTCAATGGAAAATGTTGTCATAAATAAATGGCAAATTACATAAAATGTACAAAACCGCTGGTTGGACAGACTTTTGTTTGGTGTTGGCTTATCTCATCGGGTCAACGAACAAATGGGGTATCAAATGAAAGTTTAGACCATCTACATTAAGAATCCGCTTGTCTGTCAAACTTAACTTAACTAAGCTTTCAATTGATACCCTATTTGTTCATTAACATGATCCTAATAAAGTGAACCAGCACCAAAAACGCAACCGGAAGTGGAGATTACACCGCCAAAGGGATAAGAAAAAAGTTTGTCCGAGCAGCGGTCTAGTACATTTTATGTAATTTGCCATTTATTTAAGGATACAAATTTTCCAGTGACTCGATGAGGTAGGTGTTGCTACGGCCGCCTTCGCTATTATTAGAAGCACGTTTGGATTCGAAATTAGAAATGAGTTATTCTCTGTTTCTTAAGCATGTCATTATGGAACTGCTGAACCGATTTTCCTTATCTTGGAAGAAAAATTGATAAACTCGAGGATAACTGATTGTTTTTTTTTTGATGAAATTATAATTTTTGCGCAATCTTTAAGCTTAAAATTAAAAGGCTTAAGGAACAGGAATCTTTTATTGTTGTCAAAACAGCTGAAGGCATTTCTGACATGATAAGCTTGAAAGGAGCTATTTAGGTAAGAACACAAATGTAAAAGAACTCATTAAAACGTGATAGGTAAGAAACATTACGACGATGTTCCGATGAAATATTTTTGTTTTCAGAAATTCATCTATTACTATCATATTTGACGCTGATGTTTCTGTCGCGAGCAAAGCAGCTTAGAGGATTAGTAAAGCTATAGACAAAAGATCATTTATAAAAATGGGAAAAAGAGTAGGAGACAAAATAAATTTTACGGACTTCGCAATTTAAACTATGTAAATCAACTTGAATTGAACGGTCAAAGAGGTGATTACTAAACCAATTAAAAAGAGAATTATTGACACCTAATGCACGCATATTGATAAAAAGACCTAGTTTGGTTACTAAACTCTATCAAATACATATGCCTTCGATATATAATCCTGACTTAGCTAAATCGGGAGGTAAATATTGATTCCACTTTTGAGTTAGTTATGCCATCAAATCACCAGTGGATCTATTACTACGGAAACCGGACTGCTGATCATTATGTTGGCCGATGTATATTTTCTGGAACAGGTTGGGAAAAAGCTGTTTGCCACTTATTCTGAAAGTGTCCTGAAAAAAATGTTTGATGAAAAACCTTGTGCAGTGGATTTGCCAACGGAGAAGAACTCCCCTTCAAAGCAATAGCTGGTATACCATCAGTGCCAGCGGATTAGTGTACCTTAATGTCGACATCTTTGTCTATTCAAGCGACTGCTGGAGAACAACTTTACTCATTTGAGTACCTTACATTTTATATTGAAGATGTGTTTTTATCATTATCATGGAAACGTAGAATTTGCTGCAAATAGTTCTACAAATTAATTGGCCTTATCGATAACAACAGGGTTTTTTATTTAAACTTAAAAGGGGCTGAAATTTTATAGTATCTTCCGAATGCCTAAAAGGTTTTAATGCCTTTAAGGGAGTTTATTAATTTCTTCTTATTTTCCGCTCATATATAAGAATTTGATTTTTCGAATGCAAATGCAAGTTGGTGGCCTAAAAATGGTACCCTCTTTAAGACCTTTTTTCGACTTTTTCGCGAACTGCTCAACCGATTATAATCAAATTTAATATTCAGAATGGTGTAGAGAGACAAAGTAATTCGACATAAAAATATTTTTGAATAACTTTTTTTGTATTTTTCATAATTAAAAAATTGTCTTTTTTGGAAAATCGATATTTTGAATTTTTGTTGTGAATTTTTTTCCTAATTTTGTTTTTTTAAATTTAAATAATTTTTGTGTTTAATATTGCATTCTTGCATTTTTTTTTTTATTTTTTTAAAAAAGTTGTTAAATAAAAACCGTTTTATTTAAAAAAGCGTTCCTACGATTTTGAAAAAAAAATCAAACTTTTAACATTTGTTAACGAATTGAAATGGCCTTTAAATTTTTCAGGTGAAGACTATTTTACGTACTTTTTTCAAAAAATCAAATGTCACAAAATCGAAAAAAAAATTTAAGTTCCCTTAATATTTTCAAATTTTATTCGAAGCTCTGTGACCGCACATAAGACCAAGTACGTGCGATCCATTCAAAATTGACCGAGCAGAAAATATAAATGTCGGTTACGATAAATTTTATTTTCTCTGTAACTCTTTGTTAGAAAGTCTTATTGAAAAACTAATGATAAGGATACATGAGTAAAAGCATAAGCAAGTGAGCCATCTCAGTAAATATCGTCAATATTCAAAGGTATTGTGCTGTGAATACAATAAAATTTGGTTTCATAACACTTTTCTATAATTTTAATGAGCAATGAAAAAATGTTTATCGGTCTTCAGCATGGGAGCTTCTGATCGCTTTGGAAGTATGAGGTATTGTGAATTAGTTTCAAACATTATTATCTCCAGAATAGGAATAAGGAATGATACATAATGTCTGAGGTCTTTTGAAGTTAATACCCTTCAGAGAAAAACGCAATTGTTCAATATCCACAAAAAAGAAACTTATAGGAAAAAACTTCTTACATCGACGAAGCTTTTCGGTTTCGTCGATGTAAGTGCCATTCATGGACAATAGTATGGGGGTATGTTTAGCTTTAATAATAGAATACAGCATTGAGTTTTCAAAGCATCTCCGGAACCCGAATTACCGGATGAAATTGCAAAGTAATTTTAACAAGACCAGCATGGATGTCAAAATGGTTTATTTGAAATACTGCAGACAGATTCAATATAAAAAGTCTGATATTCTGTCAATGTACTATAAAACTAAACACAGTGGCAATTTTCATGAAATTTTATTGTTAGGCCTAAAAATAACGGCACCAAATTTACGGGAAAAGTCTATTAACGGTTCCTTTCATAAAACCATTTTTTTGATTTTTTGATTTCTCGGTAACCTGTATTTCTGTCAAATTTTATATTTGAGAAGATCTAGGTATTCATTTACAGTATATCAAAATTTTGAATAACTTGTTTTTTCTAATTAAAATTAATGTTTGAACTTTTTTTTTGAAAAATCAATATTTTGAAAACTAATATAAAAATCTTATTTTAAATTTTATAATCACACGTTTATTTTTCAAAAAAAAAAAATTTCTTTTAAAAAACTAAAAAATAAAAAGCAGGATTTTATCAAAATGAGGTCCTACAATTTTCGAAATACTTTTTTCATAAATTTGTTATTATACAAGACGTGTGATGGCATACTCCTGTTTTATTTAAAACCGTTAAGTGTTGTAGTTTTGACACTTTTTTAAGTTCAGATAGTGTTATATTTCTACATTAATTTTACTTATTTTTTAAATTTTATTCGACGATGTAACCGCACATATGAGCAAGTACGTGCGATCCAGTCGTGGAATTTATTACTACTTTCTCTTCCTTTCTCCCAAATGTTATTCAGAAGTCTTCAGGGATTAGCTAGGTTGAAAAGTTTTCTACAATCTTTTCTGAGAGTTCCTTGTTCTGAAGAAGCCTTTCTTTGCCGGTCAGATTCGTCGGTTATATTTTCTAATATATTAGAGGTGCACCATGATTGTCAGCAAAGAGTTAATGATGTTCAAATATACTGCCAAATCGAGGCAATTAACCTTCATCAATGCTAAAGATTGTACGATTTCTTTAGGTCGTGCACTTAGATACTTATACAAAAACAGTTGTATATGTTTTTACTTTCTAAGTAATTTCAAGCTGCCCAAAGTTACTAAAACTGCTTAAAGTTGTTCCTTTACATAAAAAAAAAATCTTGAAAAGGAGAGTAAATGAGAGTGTAATATACTTCCCCTCAAGTGAGAGAGTTACGAATTTTGGCCCGAAAAATTTCCTTGGGCAGCTAAAAATTTAATGTCATAAACAACTGTTATTCATTTAAGTTTAAATTCAAATTTGAAAGTATTATCATTTTTTTCTACTGAATTTCGCTAAAACTCAAAAAATGTAAGCAAATGGACCAACTCAAAGGTAAATTAAGCATTGAATGTTCATGAAAGACTTTTCATCGGATGTACAAAATAAATATAATTCTAAAATTACTATTTAGAACATTTCATGACATTTCTGTCATTTGCAGTTGGGTTACTATATACTATAAATTACTACTACTAATTTTTGCTACCTTCTTCTTTCAAATTTGAGAGTGTACTTGAAATTACTTCGTTACTTGAAAAAGTAAAGGAAAAACATAATGTGTTTCAAAAACAGACCCAGAATCCAGGGAAATTAAAAAAGAACACAAAACAAACATGTTGCCAGAAATAAACAGCTTTGTCTTGTGACATTGGCCTGCGACGAAAATATTTGATTTTTTTGTAGGTCAGGCTAGAAGCAAGTCCGTCTGGCATTAAAATAATGCTACGTTTATTTGATACAATTACAGTAAGCTATCCCGGAATTGAAGCTGATTAAAAATTGTTTAAGGTCCACAAAGGATATTATTTGTAGATTAACTTATCAGGGTATAGAAAAAATAGAGCAGAGAAATACCGAGACCATCGATACTGATACTATAATTAAAGATATAAAGTAGAAACTTCAAATTAAAAAAAAGTATTTTGTTAACATAAATACATATATATTTATATATATAAAAAAAGAGTAAAATATTGTGATGTTTTGGCCTGGGGTTCAACAAATAAAACTCAATCAAAATTCCAAAATAATACAACAAATATTTTTATTTTATGAAGCACAACGTCTTTGAGTTTAAATAATAGCAAATTTAACTTATTCCACTTATTCACAATTCAAATACGTTTTTATAACTCACCACTTTTTATTTAATGTCAATTTAATCACTTTTTACCAACGCTCCCAGTTGTTAACAATTCCACTTTTGAAATTAAACTTAACTTTCAAGGCCATCTACTTTTGTATTTATACAAATTTACAAGCTTCTGAAAGCTTCCGTCTGGTTCTGGCACAATCTAAGCTTTCAGTACTAATTCGAGTCTCGAATTAATACTTCAAGTTCGATTTAGTACTCAGTTAAAACATATTGCAAATATGTAGCATACTTTTAGGAGCATGGTTGTTGTACACAATAAATGTTTGTTGTTGTACACAATAAATCCCACAGATGTCGTTAATTTACAAAAATGTATCCTCCGATCATTTTGTTGCCACATCACAATATGTAACTGCACTACATAGATTTTTTTTGTAGTATTTAAAATTAAATTAAATTTAACTTAAAATAAGTTTTTTTTTATACAAAAAATTCTATTCATCTATTAATGTTTAATTTTTAGTTTAAGTAATTACTTAAGTATTTATTTTATAAAAGGTTATCTCCCAAAAAAAAATCTAGTCACTTAAGGTAGGTGACTCTAAATAATGACGAATTTTTCCAAAAATAGTGGATAAGTTTAGCAAAACCACAGCTTGTACAGTATCTTGAGTTCCTCAGTTAATGTAAGCACAAGGAGACGATCGCATTAGCGAAATGCTATCGATCAATAAAACTGTATATATGTTAAAAGAATTAAGTGCTTGCCTAAAAATTAAAGCCCAAAAATAAATCGTTAATCGATACTGAAAATTATTTAAAATGTTAACGATTGTAAGGGCGAAAGCCTGACGAATCAGCCAAAAACGACACAACTATCTGGCAATATTCTTTGCTCCATAACATTTTCCAGAAACACCAAAAATACTTGTCTCCGCATTCATCTCAATCAGGAACCCCAATTAAAGCTGATTTTTACATCAATTATGACCTTTTAAAGTTCAAATCACTCTAAATAGTTTCTCGAAATTACCATCGTTTACCCTTTCAAATTTTCCAAAAAAAAAAAAAAAAACAGAAAAATCTGTCAATTCTAATGATCTAAACCCATTTATGACAATATCTCCTCAAAACCCGTCCATTCAAACGTGCCTAATAGGCTTTCCATCCAAAATCATAGCCCATTCTGTCTTCGAAAATCACTAGCGGCAACGACAAGCTAGAAAACGCTTCCATTTAACATCCAGATAGATCCCAAGGCAATTCTAAATTCGATTCAAAATATCAAAATGACGACAAGCTCAGCAATTCAGCATTCCATTTTGTCCATCAATACTCGCATAAATTTCCAATTTTATGTTACCTCGCTTGTTGGGCACAAAAATTGTTGCCCTAATGCTGTTTTGTTTTTGAAAAAGATTGGCGGCTTCCATCGCCCCCCCAGTTTTCCATGTATTGACTTACGATTTATGCTGACAGAAATAATTGCCATCGTTTTCCGAATAATTCTCGTTTCTCTAAATTGCCTGAAGAGCTCCCCATAGGCAACTTCAAGGAGCTTCTTTGGAAAATATGGACGTTGTTGTCGGGAAACGCGTTTTCAGCGATTACAATAAAATAACCGCCGAACAGGTGCCCCAAGCACAGAGGGAGCGGGCATGTATTGTGAAGCGTGGTTGTATGGAAATTGGAACATACACCAGCCAGCTCTGCCCGGTGATTTATACGAAATGTATTGTTTTGGGCATACGGGCGCCCTCTCGAAAACACGGGATCTTCGAAACTATTTTTGAAAGACCTGAGTGTTCGGAAAAAAATATTTTGTCACGTACCAGCAGCATTGCATCCGCCGACTGTGCATCGAAGAGGTGTTTATTTGTTTTCTGGAGTGTTGGGGAGACGCAGTGTTTTCAATTCTTGGGGTGATCCGAAAATAGTTGCGTGCAGGTTGACTCTGCCACTTAAGGACACTATGCCTGTGTGTATTTTTGTTTTGATGCGGCTACGTGTGCTTTGGACGGGCACACATCGTGGTGTACACCTCACTTAATCTAGGTGACTACAGCGAAAAGATTAATTGTTATCGAACATTTTGGCAATTAATCTTTCGCTGGAGAGCGAGCAGCACGGCTTTTGTTGTCGTTCAACGGTTTTGTTGATTCCCGATGGTTCGGTCACCGACGACGCACCGCACATTGCGATCTTTGTGTAAGGTTGGTGTGCATTGATGGATTTTATTGTGTCTCTTAATGGTCCGCCTTTTTGGATGGCAAAGAAGAATTGCTTTTTGGATGAATCTTTGTATCTTTTGGGTTGTTTATTTTGAGGTAGTCATCGAGCGAGTGCAGCAAGCGTCTTAATTGGTTGCGTTTGAGAAACGTGCATCGTAAAGGTTTATGCGAGCGATAATTTGTACAAGTTGATCTCTATAAAACGCTGAGGCCATTCTAATGGTGCGGCACTCTTGGTGTCGTTTTAAGATCTTTGGAAGATTTTTTGCTCTTTCGAGTTTTTTTTTTCATTGTGAGTTATTAATTGGACGATTGATTATAGTCGATGTTCTCAAAGTTTCACTCTGGAAAATTCATAACTTTTATTCATATTTGAATGTGTTGAGATAACAAATTGGAACATCAATTTGGAATGACTTCTGATTTAATTGGAGCAAAGAAGTGAGTAATCGGATGAATAAGTTTAGGGGTGCAAAGCAATATATTTTAAGATTCTTATAAGATGAGAATTTATTTTTCAGTTTAGTTTTCAGTTTTCAGGTACAACTTAACGCTAGGATCTAAAGATTATCTAAACTTCTTTGTTAGAATTAGTAGTAGTAGACGAAAATTCCATAACAGAGTTGCGCTAAGGGCGCAATATAGCATCAAAAACAGTGGATAGTAATTTTATTTGATCTTCTATACAGCTCGAGAACTGGATTCTGGAGGAAAGGTACAAAAGCTGATTCGTCTGGATGATTTTTAAAAAAGCAGCATAAGAGTTCTTGAATCAAAAGTTCTAAGTAAAAGTTCGGTCTCGAATGCTATCACATACATACTTTTGGTAAACTGTGATATTTGGTCTTATAGCCACTTAAACCATAAATGAAACAAGCTTACAAGCATTCTCAAAGCCATAGGTCGACATCCGTACAATGAGTGTTTTTGGCAAGCATCTTTGAGGTGAATTTTCTTATGAGCTTAAGAAGAGCTCCATACGTATTTTCAATAGCTTGCGTAGTATGATTCCTCAATACCATCATCGGTTAAGAGGTTATAGAGTGCCTTTTAGTAACACCCAAGTCGTCACGGAAACACTGATTAATTATAAATATTTCGAGGATGCAATACATAAATAAATAACATCCACTTCCTAAAGGAGGTCCAAGATTGCTTCCACTGATAAATAGTCACTGCCTAACTTGTATCTTTTTGTTTCTCTTAGTACCACACACCTTCCAAAAAAGTAAGAACCATCCTCCCGTTCAACCATATTGCGGTAGGTCTTCACGGTGTGGTATATAATTCAAATTAGGGAGCTCTCCTTTTAGCCGGAACATGATAGAAATGTGTTCGATTGTATAATCGTCGCGGAAATAGTTTTTTTTTCGGTTGAGGTTGTAGTCCAGTCTTCTATAAAACGTTCGGTGCAGTGACCCTGCTGCTTGCTCGATGCACGATTCCCTTGCGGCTTCATCCAAACGGGCGATCAAACTATATAGAGTTGGTTTACATGAAACCGGTTCGCTGTAATTCAACTCAAAGTCCACCTGCTCGGCTAATTACATGCAATCCTTGAACCATCCTATTTGGGTTTGAAAGGCTTGAAGAGCTACCTTTTTTGGAAGACGATCATCTGGCATATTTAAAACATTAGGGTGTAATCGACTAAAAGTTTAAACGTTTTGATTACAAAGGTGCTAATCCCATTTCCAACGTAATCATGTAGTTTGGAGTGTTTGGAGGAAGGCCACAAATCCGTTTACTATAAAACCACTTCTTCATATTTCTTTCCTCCCCACACCTGTGCCGCATAAGACAGGACCGATCACTTGCTTGTTTGAATCAAGTCCACAGCTGATGACATATTTCGTATCATTGAGTTTGCGCGCCAGGTGCCAAAAATTTGAAGAATTTTTAAACTTTGCGAGTTGTTGTGCTTGGGCTCCAATCCTTTTTCTTTTTCCGACAGTGTTTTATATTTCCCATTATTTTCAACATACAGGCTTTTGAAGAGCTCGTATTGGACCGTCTAAATGCATTAAGCCACGCCTAAGACAGGCTTCTTGCCACAATGCACTCTTAATCAAAACATGGTTCTGTAAATGCCGTTTTTCTTTGTCGAAAGCTTTTCGGTTTTTGGTGCCCTTCTTTAATAAATTTTTCGATTCCGGTCAGACTTTTATCGTCTTCTTCAGTCAGCAGAAGTGCATCCAACTGGGTTCTGTATTTTGGTGAAGTTGCATTAATCCAATGCAGCTTAGGCAGAAGTTGTAGGTCTAGACTTTTTATCATTTTCTTGTTGTCCGTTGGTAAATGAGACAATAACAGGCATATTATCTGAGAATGGCTTCTTCTGAACTTCAAAATTTTTTTAACAAATGAACTCCAATCACCACCTTGTAGACTATAATCGATGACCGAACTTCCTTGTTTTCCGACAAATTTTAAATTACTTCGCTTGTACCATTCATAATACGAAGACCAAATGAGTTGCATAATTCAAGCAATTGAATTCCTCTTGCATTTTTGGTTGTATCTTTCGATTTTCTAGCTTGCAAAGACAAAATTAAATAAATATTTAAATATTTAATTTTTTCAATCATTATCATTAATAATATTATTTATAATTTTTTCTTTTACAATTTAGTGATGGGCAGACGACATTAAGACTAAATACAATGTTGCGACATCGAATATGACGCGTGTGGATGATTGTTGGCATAATTTTATCTCTGATAGTAAATATGTATATCATAGCTATTTTCATAATTGGGTCATCATCTGCTGGGTTGCTTTGGTAGAACATTTCTTCGACTGATATTTGGTCCGTTTTCTTTCTGATGTTTTCTGAGATAGGAGTATTATTGATATCGCACTGACAACCCATCAGCTTATCAAATCAAAAACAGTACTGGCCCGAGTTTCGAATCTTGGGGCAAGCCTAAGGCAAGTGATATTGATGGGCACAATGTATCTTTAAGATTAGATAAAACCGCAATATAATTCATTCAAGGCAAGTGAAGAAAATAAAACGAAAAAAAAAATTATAAAAAAAACTACTGTCTGACACAAAGTTTTACAAATGCAGAAGTTTTTCTTATGATCTGAGAAGTTCGATCAAACACTGTTTGTCAAATTTTTAGTGTATGTTATCACTTTTGAAAACCTCATCAAGTTAAGTGATGATTCAAGAATATCTGTATACTGAGCACTCTAAGCTGACGCATGTTTATTTGGTCTAACTTTGCAAATAGGTCAGCAAATAAGAACATTACTAAGCGTATTCGTAAGTCCAACTCACAGATTATGGATTCTACTGACAGACCTTCTGGCATTTCAATAAAAAATCAATAAACAAATAGTTTTTTTTTCTTTATTTGTTTAAATCACCTTTCAATGAAATCAATTCATTAGTCACTTCATTAGCATGTGTATTTGAACAGATGAAGCACCCAAGTGTCTGTGGAGTATTATAGCTACCCTAACCTTATCATATTTGCACCTTATCTTGCCTCCGAAACCCTAATAAAAACCAAAGTAAATGCGTTTCTTTGAATTTATTCAAAAACGTAGATTTATGTATGAGACGGTTGAGGCAGCTTTGAAGAACACCCCTGCGAGACCTGTCTTTTTCATATCAGGAAAAGACCAAGTGACTCAAGGATATCTAAGCTTAAATAAGTCGCTAAAGTCTTAAGTAAATAATAATTACCGTGCATGCAAACCACCTTAAAGCTTATCTGTTTATCTGGGTTTCCCGCCATAAAAAAAATTGAAGTGCTCATATGCGTCGCAGGTACTTGCTTGCATCTAGTAACTTTGTAACGAATAAAGAAAGAATCAGACCGCCTTGTTCGTCTTGACATTCCATTCAATTTAACTGTCAATGGCAGTCCAGCAATGTTTGTTGCTTATTCACCCCAACTTTCCATATTTAATTCCCTGCTAAAGTTCCATCCGAAGATTCAGTCCCAAAGAACTTCACTTATCGCCTTTAATTGCGCACCTTCTTATAACTACGCACACCTTGCTATTTGCATTTACCTTACTCATGTCTATGGATATAAATAAGTTGCTTATTTGCATGGAGGGTTGAGTCTTGAATAAGTCCATATCACACACAGGAACTCACCAGCTTACTCAATACTCAGGTTTAGGTGACAAGTTTAAAAAGGTAGGTACAACCAGCTACCTTAATAACTTGAGACTTCACAAAGTAATAATTTGTTGTTGTTGTTTTTCTGGATTTCCTTGAACCGTCTCATTTACGACCGGATGAATGAGATTCAGTCCAGTCGCAGTCGAGAAATGGAATATTTTTGAAGTTGAACCTCTGGGTGCAAGCAATGCGTTTCGAATAAATTATGCTAATTTCGGGGATGTGCGTGTACGGTGACAATAGCAGTGCGGAGTTGGGCATGTGAAAAGGATCATCGTTTTGTGTTCCGTTGTCTTTTTGCGGGTATAATGGGTCTTTCGGTTTATTGTGTTTCGGTAATTCTCCCAGGAACTGGATAGCGACTGAGGAAGTGACTCAGAGAAAAAGACACTTGGTCGAGGAAATTGATTTTTACATACGAAACACTATTTGTTTTGGATTTTTTCTTTTCTTAATGTATGGATGAAAAATGGGGGGCAATTAATTCCAGGTCACATTCATAATCTTTAAGAAGGGTAATTTGGGAAGAACGATAAGAGAGAGGAATAACCAAGTTGAATATAATTATCGGGTGTTAGGGCAGGGACGAATGGGGTACTTCCTGTCGGGCAGTTATTAAACTATATTATTTTTTCTCACGGCTGTGATAGGGCAGGTAGGGCAATTGTAAAGTTCAAGTTGGGGTTATGAAAGGGGAGATTGGTAATAATTATTTTTTTTTGTATTTTAAAGTATTTGCTGGGCAGCGTTGTTCGTTGTTCATACAAAAATATTAATTTAATTTTGGTGGATAAAAAGGCAAGGCATTAAAATCGAAAAACGCATAACATGTACCTAAAGACTTATTTCTTAAAGATTGTTAAGCCATTCTGGTGTCTTCTAGGATCATGATTCTTATATTATAGAGTGCTAGGCTGTGGCAAAAGTTGTTTGGAGTGCGTCCTCTTTCACTCTTTTATCACTGTAGTAAGTCATCCATATTTAGTAATTTTTTTTTTGTTGTGTTAATAGATCAGAGACTTTTCCAACAAAATAAGTCTGATGATGGATTAGTAAATCCGAAACGTGATTGCCAACTGCAATTAAGCATGCAGCTACTATAGAGTAATCTTTAACTGGCAAACTAATAAACGTGGAAAAGCGAAAGTTTTGGCCCTATTCCATGTACTAAGTACAACATTTTATTAATATTTTATTAATAATAATAATATTAATCGACGTTTTCTAAGTTAGTCCACCGAAGAAAGTGGATTAGTGAAGGAATGAGAACCAGATGTGTCAAATTTATTCTGAAATAAATTATAAGGTGCGTTCAATAATGTAAGCTTTATTATTGTTTTTTTTTTATACAAAACAAATCTAAGTTTGAGAAACTTGGGGAAAATTTCAAGTTACTGAACAGGCATCCTGGTTATTTTAGTTGATTTTCTGAACGAATTTTTGGTAATTTAGTCATTTTACTGTTTCTACTTCATTTTGTTTTTATTAATAAGAAATTGTAGTCCGTAGATTAACTCTTATTCCATGGTTTAGTTATTTCCTGGAATAAAGGTGGAATAATTTAATAGGGCTGTAAGTAATCAACTGTGGATCCTGCTAACCCGTAGTGACGATCCCGAGTTTTGCTCTTTATCGAAGTATTAAACTACAGGAGAAACTCTAAGTTTTTAGATTAGATTAGATTGTTAATTGAGGTGGTCAAATATATCCCAGTTCACTGCGGTCTCATTGGGCCTATTGTTATATCCTCTTATTTAGATCTCATCAATGATATTGCATTTACTGAGAAATTCAGCTAACTCTTTGAGTAAGCTGGCAGCTATTTCTGATGGTTTAAGATAGAATTTACCTAAATAATGATGACGCGTTTTATGAGACAGATAGCTAGAGGGTGTTAAGCCTCATTTGTCAAATAACAAATGGTGTATCAAATAAAAGCTTAGACCGTCTTCATTAAGAATCTGCTGGTCGGACAAACATTCCATTGGCCAAACATGCATCCGACCGCTTATAGACGGTCTAATCTTTCATTTGATATCCCATTTTTTTATTGACTCGATCCCATTTAGGTAGACCAACACAAAAAACGTAACCGGAAGTGGCCATTTCAACGCCAAAGGGACAAGAAAAATTCTGTCCCACCAGCGTTTTGCACTTTATGCAATTTACCATTTTTTAATGGTACATTTTCCATTGACTCGATAAGGTAGGTGTTCCAACGGTAACCTCCCTTACTATTAAAAAAAAAAAAAAAAAAAAAAAAAAAACAGAGTGACCATTTGTAAGTTAGTTGCTTCTTATACCTATACAACGCGTCTCAAAGAAAAGTTTATATTTAATATACTATATTTACTTTTATTAAAATACAGTCAATAATGTCATCTAAATGCAATCCATCACTTTCACTGCACTCATATATAAATAGTTAAATTTCGTATTTCGTACGTTTTAGTATATGCTCGGATCATCATGGACAGACCGATTTTTACTCTCTATATGGACTCGTATATTTTTGATATACTTGGTTGACAAGATTTCGGTTTATCGGTCTTCTCCAACATCTACAAGTGCTATCTTGTTCTATTCCCATGGTCATCAGGTGTTTTTTTCACTTTACAGTGTTCAGTGAGGAAGCATGTGGACCAGTCTTATCTGACTCCTGCCGATCTGCAGGAATGGTACTATTTTGACTGTCTGTTACCTTCAGTTTCTCTTCAGTAATAGCGTGTTTTTGTTAGACCACAGAATGGACTAGGCATCATAAATTGAGTTTCAGATCCTTTTCTGTCTAGTTCATCTACTTTCTCATTGCTTTCATATCCACTATGTCCAGCTACCCGAATAAGATGAAATCTGTTTGAAGTGGCTAGTTTTAGTAGACATTGAAGGCAATCCCATACGAGTTTCAAAGGATGTTAACGCAAGCAATGCTGCTTTCCTAAAAACTATGAAAAAAATAGGCATATCAGAGATGGAGCGCTCTTTAAACAAGACCCCTTCAAAAAATTTGCCTATCAACCTCGATAATCAACCACCCATGCTCTACAAAACCTAACATCAAGAATTGAAAAAAAAATATCAGAGAAAAGAGCTTGCGGTTGGTTGCTTCCTGAATATCGAGGGAGCTTTGGTAATACTGAGTTCCCCCAGATTTACACAGGAATCCAAAACATAGGAGTGAATAATACTACATGTAAATAGATAAAATGCATGCTAAAAGATAAAACAATTAAAACGTCACAGAAAGCAACAAACTAAGCGTATTAGCTACAAAAGGAAGCCTGCAAGGAGGAGTATCTACTCTCCCCTCTGCTATAGTCGATTGTAGTGATTGAACTGCTAAATATACTTAGTAATGATGGTTTCTATGTTCAAGGATATGCTGATGATACCTATAGCTATCCTAGTCAGAAGAAAATTTGAAGACACAATCTCAGATCGACTTAAGAGAGCGTTAAACCTAGTACAAAGAGGTTAGACTTAATGTCAATCCTAAAAAAAGCACCATAGTAACATTAACACAGAGAAGAAAGCGGGATAACCTCAGAAATATAACACTCTTTGGTGAAACAATAAGAATAACTTACGTAGCATTCTCATCTTACCAAGAACATAGAAATAGCCAGGAGCTCCTGACCTGCAAATGTCTACTGGGTAAAAATTGGGGACTAAATCCAAAAATGACATTATGGATGTACAAAGCTATAACAAGGCCCATAATAACATACGCTGCCCCCGTTTGTGCTACAGTTAATGAAAGAAGCAATCTTAAATGCCTACTTGCTTATCACAGAAGATGAATCTAATTCTAAGAATGTTTACAGTGATATTATACAAGAAATCAAAAAAAAAAAAAATAACTACTTGGTATTCAGTACATATTGAAATCTTTACTAAATACATAATATCTGGAGTTCCATTTAATCGATTCAAAATTCCCTGTACTCATCCTGTAATGAATCTAAAGAATATGTAATGATTACATACGTTATGTATTCATTATATATTTGTGGTGAAGAATTTATGTAGTGGATACATAATTTATGTATTTATTGCATATTAAAAGTCAACACTTTATGTAATGAGTACATATTTACCTTATGAATTTATTACATTTTTTTTTTATAATTAACGCGCGCACAAGGGACTATTTGTTTCCCTTTTAATGTAACACACTGCGCGGGCATTAGGAAGATAAATATATAATAGTGGTGACAAATATATTATGTAATGGATAAATATACCCTAATTGTATTTAATAACATGTATTTATGCATGATTCTGAAAATGTAAAAAATACTTACTTATATAAGTTTTACAGCAAAACCATAGATTTAAAAAAAAGGCTAAACTAAAACTGACACGATTTGTTTAATAATTTTTGATTTATTATGTTTAACGTTTAAAAAAAATATTAATTTTAATTTTGAATAGTTTCTAAAAAATAGAGAATATAAAACAAAAAATATCAAAATAACGGATTGGAATTTGTATGTAAATGAAGGAAGTGAGGCTTAACTTTTAAATGTTGTATGACTGTTGTAAACTGCAGGTTTGTTTGTTCCGCTTTCACGCCTCAACTACAAAACGGATTTGAGAAGTTTTGTTGGTAGATGGATAAGTCACTGGATTAGCTATGTGTTTAGGTGAAAAATGCACGGATCCTGTTGGAATGAATTAAATTATAACTTTCCTTAGTACAATTGCTTAATTTAATTTTTGTTTAAAATAATCAATATAATTTACAAGATTTACTTTACCAAATATGTAACAAATACCTAATGTGTATGTTTTTAAAAATAAATAAATACAATTATTGGCGCGACAGCTTAAGAACACTAGGCCTAGTGACTTACACTCTCAACCATGCATGTGTGTGTATTGTCAATATGCAGGATTGGAAGGGACTCACAATTTACCGCCGAGTCCGAACGGCTTTATGATATGTATAAAAAAACATTTTACAACAACAACACTTTACGTGTACTCATTACAGTCTAGTATGTACTCAGTACACACGACTATATATATTGAATACATATTTCTTTTTAAAGCTATGCATTTCAATAATTAAACAAAATGATATGTACTCAGTAAACGCTGTCTTTAATTAGTAAACGTTTCCTTGTGAATAGACTTTACATAAAATTTTATTTATTGACTACATAATTTTTTCCCTCAGTGTATACATACTGAAGACAATGTAGAGTCCAGCTCTCAAGCTTTTGCCTTTTACACAAGCGTGATTACCCGAAGAAATAGCTAGATGTATTTCCATATAATGCAGAAAAAAAAGACTTTTCCACCTTTTTTGGAGAAAACATCAATCGTATAAAAAATGATTAATACCAAACTTGTAGGAAATTAAGTTCGAAACAAATTTTGTTATGTGCATTTTTCGGAAAAATTCAAAAAAAGGAAGATATTTAACAAAAATAAATAAAATTTAAAATCAAAATGGAGGGCGACTCCTAGGAATTCGAAAATCGAAATTTATACTCTTAACATAAATGATGTTAGACTGATAGGCCTAAGGTTGATTGCCTCAATAGTATAGGTAGTTAAGAAGTCAAGGTAACAATGTATTTGTCTTGTTAGAGATACTACAACTCGCTTAAACACACGGTAGAAAGAAACGCAAATAGCATTTACAAGAACACTACAATATTAACAGTATTCACACACTGTTAAGGTTAAAACTTTTGTACATACGGTTCTGGAGATTTAGGACACTAAAATCAATCAAAATGATCTTCCGTGTCTTAAGCATCAGAGAAGAAAACTTCCTCCTGATTGCAGAAATAGATCTGGAAACTGCTGTCTTTAACCTTCTGCTCTAAGATCCTTTACAGAATGCGGATACTGGTGATTGAGTGCATACTAACACGAATCAAGACCTGGAGAACAGAGCTCTGCTGAATCATTGTTACATTCGAAATAGCATCATCACTTGATGGCGATCTGAGAGTCTTGGTAAATGCCACCAACGCCGATCACAATGTGCCGCAAGTGTCTGCTCATTTCGAAAAGTGGAAGTCCATATCATCTTCTTATAGCGAAAGAATTAATTATTTTTCATTTGTCATGGTATACACACAATATTGTTTAACAACACGCTGAATTATGCATATTAACCAGTGAATAGGAAGAAAGTTATTATACGTCCTACCTCGGAAAAGATTAATTCCACCTCGAGGAACCCAACGCCGATAAAGTCTTCTTCCGAGTATCAGCAAGGTATTTGAAGAAGTTCTCAATAGCTTTATCAAATGAATGGATGTGGAGGACAAGAATATGGGCATAGTCGGCCCTATCGAGGTAAACGTACGCACAAAAATTCTTCAATTTTTTTTCGAAATCGGAGAATTTTTTTTTCGGAGGTTTCGGAATGTGTTCCGAAATGCCAACTTCTTCACAATTTCAGACAAATTATTAAAAATCCGTATTAATAAAAACAAATTTTATAAAAAAAAGACAACATCGAGACTCCAACAGGAAAAGTGGGAATGTCGTCCACGAAAGTAAGTGTAGCATATAGTGCCAACAGCAGGATTGTCTGTTGATGGATGCGATTGTTGGCTATTTAATTCCGTTACTAATATCTGGTAAACCCTTTTAAAAATCAAAACTATCGGTTATTCCTATGCTAAGAAAATGATATCCTTCTTAGTTTTTTTCAACATAACACCGTTAATAGTTTATGATGATCCGCACCTAACCCAAGTTTCTAAAGTCCTCCATCCTCACCAAATGCAAATGATAAAATTAAAAGGCTTTCTTCTCAGACATTTAATCCAAATAGGCACCAATAAATCAAGCCACATGGCGTAAAAGCATAACGATTATACCATTATTTCCTTCCCTTCCGCAATCACACTCCGCGATATTATTTATTAAAGATCGCTTTTGAAACAAAACACCAAACAGTGCACCTGGTAAAACATTTTTCATTTAAATCAAATAAAACAAAAAAAAAACTACACTTTACGTCACTCGAATATTAATATTCACTTTTAGTTTTGAGTGTTTGCGTGTTTTAGATTCAATTACTGAGTAGATGCAAGTATCGAATCCTTGAACAGGATCGTATTACTCGTAGTTTCTTTTTCCACTTCCTAGTTCGAGTCCAGAAATATACCCCAGGGGATGAGCATTCATAATCCACATGCACAAACTTAATCATGATTCCATAACACAATCGGGCATTATGAGTGAGCATGAGCATTTGTCACAGTCGCAAGCAGGGAGCATAAGTTTTACACCCTAATATTTGTTCGCGTCTGGTTGCTGTTGGGTTGGGTTGGGGTGTATGTAGAGGTAGATGATTCGTTTGTTCCTTCTTCCTTGTACTCGCTAATGATGATTCCCATCGGTAGTGCCTTTGAAGCGAAAGCGAACCCTTGCGGATCTCAGGTTTCAGAAGCAATGGTCATGCGTATCGAGTGAGATGATATACTGCTCAGGAAGATCATCCCTTGTGGGTTTAATTGAATCTGGATGCATTGAAACAACCACCAGGCCGATGGAGGGTGAGTTTGGGAAGAGGCCCGCATTATAGATCGATTGAAACAGGCAACTTCGGATATTTTTGAAGTTACCTATTCTGGGTGCGGTGGCGTGGGTAAATAAAAATGGTGCTCAACGCTTTGGCTAGAAAATAGGATAAGAGAATTTCGGATGAAATATTTTTCCCACGGTTTGTTTTTAAATTGCAAAACGGACTCTTGTTGACGATACTTCTGCTGGTTGGACACTGCTTACCACTATTACTAGTGATGGTGGTGCTGATGCAGATGATGATTTCGCAATTGGGCTTGAATTTCAATTTCGTTCGAGGAAGGTCATGGGAATCGATTAATTCATTTATCAGTCGATAGTTTGATTGTGTGCGCTTTATCGAATTTATTGTAGTTTAAAGATAAACATAAATATTGGATGAAGTGGTAGTTGAGGGTTCTTTGAGAAATAATGTGGAATAAATTTATGGTGGGCTATTCTGATATTAAGGGTTGCTAGAACGAAACAGGTTAAGAATTTTAACTACTAGCATTAAGGGTTTTAGTTGTTTATATTCGGTGGCCTTTCAGAATTTTATGAACTATGCTCTAAGAAAAAAAAAAACAAACCTATTGTTATAATAAATTTCAGCGTGTTCTAAATTTTTGACACTTATAGAAACGTCCGACGGAAGAGCTGTGCCAAAAAAACCACAAAAGGATCCGTTTTGGGGTATTTTAACTCAAACATTAGGAGAGAAAGCATCTTTGGTCACACCATCAGAAACCACAGCTCAAACGGAACCATCGAATTTGCAGCGCAAGAAACATGGTGTTATGCAGCCAGCCATTGCCCCCTCTTGGCATCCACAAGGACACATGACAGACACCAGATTTTCGAACCTGCAACCAAATGAATCAAGTTGTCATTGACGGAAGGCAAATTGTGTTTTCAAAATGGGTGTTATGTTCGGCAACGTTTCGCGCACTTCGACCATTGTACGGTCTCCATAATCGTCCTCCCGATAGGACCATTCGCAGTGTGGTGGATAAATCTGAGTTCAATGGTTCAGTAAAAATCAACCAACATCCGTTCGTCGACGAAACGGAAGATCTGTTGAAAACATCGCTGCCGTCCGTGAGAGTTTGCAGGAGAATCCGAGCAGTCAAATTCGCGTCGCTCACAAGAAGTCGGCCTTTTGCAGACTACAAATTGGCGAATTTGGGGTTTGACTTGGACCTGCACGCGTACAAATCCGTGGCGGACATTTTAACTGTGTTGTATTCCACACATAATGGTATCGATCAGCCTTTCAAACGAATAAGAACTGTCGATGATATCTCAGACACACTTTGTTTTATTTAAATTTAAAGTTAGAAAGCACTAAATACAAGGCTTTTAGGGGGTACAAAAAATTGTGTACGGATTCCCATCGAAACTATAAAGCGAATAACATCGACGCAGAGGAAAGTTAGTGTTGGAAGATTTCAATCCGAAGCGACCTCCACCTACATAATATCGATCGCGTATCCCCTGATGTGGCAAAAAATACCACGTTAGAGGTGTTCTGCTTCTCACAATAACCTTCAAAAAACCGCAAAGCCAAAACGGAATCATACAGGTCGGGGCTGAGGAATAGAATAAAGCCATCTTATAATAAACTCAACATCAGGTTTTTTTTGCCGTCGTTGACCCAGCCAGGTTGAGGATGGAAACACCTAATATAAGATACGCACTTGATGTTAACCATGTGGACAGACTACTATAACCAATTGTTGAATGCCTGTGAATGCCAATATCCCGCCAATGGCTGACCAGTCCAGTACCAGTTATTCGAGATGATAACAAAGAGTTTCACCTGGCCGACCAAAATAACATCAAAAGCAGTAATCGCCGTACTATGAAACGAACAAAGCAACTTACGTCGATGAGATACAAGTGTAACTTTAAAGACACGCAGGAGATGACCTTATCAGGTGCATTCACCAATTCATTCAAATTCAAAATATTGTGGGAGGAAAGTATGATTGGAATTTCAATACCATCTGCCTGATCCACAAAAAAGGAGATCAATTTCCCTGCGCCAACTACAGAGGAACTAGCCTTTTAAACATGGTCCATAAGATTCTGTCCAGCGCTTTATATGAACGTCTTAAGTGGTTTGTTGGTAAACTTTTTGTCTTTACCAAGTCGGTTTTAGATCTGGAAAACCTACGATCGACCAAAAGTTAACATTAAGCCAGACCCTGAATCCCAAGAATTTAACATCGAGACCTATGCGCGACGCAGCAGGAAAAAATGTATTTCTAAGTTGGATTAATGGTCTTTTTTATTAGTAACTCAGTATCTTACAAAACAGCCTAGTTCCATTGAGTTGGTTTAGAAACCTTGAATCGTTAGGTTAACTACCCATTGATTGTGCTTACGGACAGACTCATCTCTCAGCCCACACGTAATTACACCATCAAAAACGCTAATAAACTATCAAAGTGCAACTGCAACTTCAAGGTGGAACCTTGTTCCGATGTTCCAAGACACAATAAGCTTATTGGCAAGATCTGCCCATCAGGACCGCCCGTCAACCTTCAAACTGCTCTTTTGACTACGAAAAAACTGTATTGACCACGTGCTAGCAAAGACAATGGATCATAAATAAACGGACGAAATATTCGGCAAACCGTTAAACAAAGAAACGGTATTTAAACTCACGTATCTTGTTATTTGTAAGCTGCCTGATTCCTGATAGGTCTGTATAGATACATTTGCTATTCTCCTTCGTTTCGATTTTGATTTGATCAAAGATATCAGCACCCCCGAAGTCGGTTCAACACTAAAAAGGCTTCCTAGCGCCACTTCCATTCAACAGATGTTGGTGATGGCGGCGTTGCTGGTTCGGCATTAGCGATCAACTTGAGATACAATAATGCGGACCGAATGGCAAATCGCCAAATGAAATCGAATACGAATTTTGTATTTTTTTGGGTTAAGTGCATTATGGCCAACAGAAGCCCTAGGGATATTGTGGCGCTGCAATCGGTTTGCATTGATACCAACCAGCCGTAAATATTGGTTTGGGGTATTTCTGGCTTGCACTTCGTGTGATATAATCTTTTTTGGAAAATCTTTTGGGATTGTAATAGCAATTCGTTTGATTGCATTATGGTGGATTTATTGCCAGGGAATTGGCCAATCATTGATTTCGTGGGGATTATTTTGGTTTTGGTTTTATTTATTTTAATAATCAAGGGGGTAGTGGGGTTTTTTGCATGTAAATGAAAAAAGGACCTTAGGTGATGTTTTGTTAAAATTAGTCCGTATGGTGGGCGGGAAAGTCATAAAAATTCAATAAGCTATTGTAGTAGAATAACAACCTTACCTTGAAATTTGAGCATTGCAGGCAAATTATTGATTGTTTTAAGTGTAAATAGCAGGTTTAGGGTTTTTCTTTTTAAGAATTTGTATCAATTGTTTTTGATTGGTTTTTGTTTAATATTGTTGTCATATCACATGCAAGAAAGATTTTCTCTTTAAAATAATAAACCAACCTCTTCTCAGTTTCTCTTAGTTCAGACCATAATTCTGTTTTTTGTGATCTTTTATGGTCGGGTGAGGAAAAATATATATGAAACTTCAAATTGTTTCTTGTAATGGTGATATCGGTCCTATAGTACACAACTTTACACAAACCATTCTGCCTTCTAGACGAAAGCGTCCCTAAGCGATTTAAGAAGGAAAATACCTATCAAGAGGTTCCCCTTTATATTTTGGAAGAGATTAAAGTGAGAAATTTACACAGAAGAAATAGGCGAACTTTCCTCGCGAAGTATGGTTTCTCACTTTAACAAACTTATCTCAAACCAGCTACTTAAAAATCGTAACGAAGAATGAAATAAGAGACTGAGCGTTCTTGAAGAAAATGGTAGGCCATTTTGGAATATTGTTCAAATAATTAAGAGCAAAAACAGGAATATTCCATTCTTAAAGAATTCTGGTTAAACTTTTTTTTTTACAGATTCTGAAAAAGGAAACGAACTTTTTAGGAACTTTACGTTGAATCATTTAGTGTCACAAAACCTAGGTAAACCAATGATCAAGTGATTAATACTATCCAAGATTTTAGATGGTAACGTTGAATAGACAGAAAATCGCATCAAAAAAATTATTGATTGCCTTCAGAATCAAAAAGCAGGAGGCCTGGATTTTATTCAAATTATTTATTTAAAATATCTACCACGCGTTGGAATCAAGTTTTTTTTAACGTCTCAATTTAATGTCTCAAAAAAAAGCCAGGAAAACAACCTGAAATGTCTGCGAGCTATAACCCATAAGTTTGCTCAGAAATATAAGTAAAATTATGAAAAAAAAGAACTAACTTTAAAATTCTGATTTAGACGCTATCACAGCATATCTCATCAGATAAAAAGAATTTGTAACCATATTGTACAAAATCGGACACAGGCCAACATTTCTTGGCGTTATATCCTAAAATTTTGTTTTTTTGTTCATATTTTGTTGAGCCTTTTTTCTTTTAAAAATAATGAAAAAAGGCCAAAAGAAATATTTTGCATAAAACGCCAGAAAACTAAGTTTTTGATGTTTTTTTTTCCAAATGGAAAAGGAAAAAACGCCAGAAAATTCTCCTTTATTTTTTTCAATTCGAAAGTATGTATGTACATACGCTTATATATTTATATATATAATGCAGCTTATTTATAAATGTGAAGGTTTGTGTGTTTGTTTCCTAATCACGCCTAAATGTCTTAACGAATTTGCGTAAAATTTGGTAGGTAGATAGTTAATGTGTAGGATTGAAACAAACAAAAAATTTATCCACAAAATACACACGGTTCCTGTGCCTTTCTGGAAGTTTGTTTGATATTCTTTTAACGGCCCACGAATTTGTGATGTATACTAGACGGAAGACCTATAGGATTCACTATACCAAACAAAATATAGAGATATAAAGATATGGAGATTACGAGATATATAGCTATAGAGTCGTTTCATATCCTTCCCTATTTTCCTAATACTAACGGTTTTAGCTAAACCTCTTTTGCGCGGGCTCATTGTAAAAAAAATATATAAATATAGAGATATAGAGATACAGAGATATAGAGATATAGATACATAGAGATATATAATTTAGAGATATCGAGGCATAGGAACATACACAGATATATAGATTTAGAGATAAGGAGATATAGAAATACAAATATATAAAAGTATAGAGATATACAGTTAAGGAGATAAGGAGATATAGAAATATATAAAGATTCAGACGAAAATACACTGTTTCTGCGGGAGAAATCTGAGAAATTATCTTTTTTCTTTCTTGCCTCGCTAATGAAGTCGCGGGTAGAAGCTAGCATACATATATACAAGGTGGGCAAAAAGAAATCACCCTATTGGAAGATGCTTTCATTTTTGCAAATGGCCGCCAATGTCAAATCTGTTTTGACATTTCTGGACTAGACAGATGCAGAATACAAGTGAACAAGCCATGGAGCGATACATGAACCGACATGAACCGATATTCAAAAGGTACCGCTCCCGGGTCGCCTCATCTCTCGTTTTGGGGATTTGCACTGACCCGCAAGATCGCCCAATTTAACTGTTTCAGACTTTCAGACAGAATCGAAGATTTTCATTTAGAAAAAAGACAGCCAAACAACATCGGATGGATGACTTTTTTTGGCCCACCCTGTTTATTAATATGTAGGTCGCAAAATAACATTATAAGCATAATTATTGTTGTAGCATACATTCTATTTTATGTGATCAGTTGTAATGGATGGTTCGTTACATTCTTAGTCGCGTTTTAGAGAATTGACAAAAATGGACAAAATGGAAAGTTTTAATTATGAAATAATAAGTGGAGAAAACAAATAGTCAACTTTTATATATAACAATTTAACGATTGTGCAAGGATCTTTTAGTCACTGCGCTAACCCTTTTTTGTAGAAATAAACTCAGCGACGTGGGGGAGGGGAGCGCGTTCACGTGCCACGGCCGCCAGGACATGTGATGCAGTCGGCGGCCAGTGCAAGCTGATGCGGAGGTTTGCGGACACGAAACCTTCGCTCGCCGGTAGCTGCGGCCGCAGCACGCCCTTGCGAACGCCAACCGCTGCATCGTTGAGTTTTTTTTCTACAAGAATTACGTCAGATCAATGACTAAAAGTTCCTTATAAAATCTTTTTATTTTATGGGCCTAATTTCTAAAACCGTTTTGGAATTTACGTTAGAAAAAGCTGTGCTGGTCTTATTTCCAAACAAAGTTAGGAAATTAAGCCAAAAATTTTATATTTTTTGGCGTAATTTCCATTTTCACCTTTTGGCTCTTTTTCCTAAATTACGGTGTAATTTCCATACATTTTGGCGACATTTCCTAAAATATTTAGGACGTTTTTTCCAAATATATTACGCCCAAATTTGTTAGGCTTTTTTCCAAAATACATTGGGTGTAATTTCCTATGGCGTTATTTCAGGGAGTATTTGCAGTTATTTTAATAAAGATTTCATACTTTGGCTTTGTCTGGAATAATTATTTTATATATATATTATATATATATTATATATATTTTTTTATAATTAACACGGGCACAAGGGACTATTTGTTTCCATTTTAATGTAACACACTGGATAGGAGGTGTCGATTAACATTATAAAATTATTTACAACAAACAAATGTTTTTTTTGGATAAATTATACTTTTTTATAAATTTATTTATTTTTGTTTGTATCTATTTACATATAAATTAATATTTTTTAATATGTTTTTGTTATTATTTATTATATATATATATATATATATATATATATATATATATATATATGTATATATATTTATTTATTTATTTTTTTATATTTATATATATATTTATTTATTTATTTATTTATTTATTTATTTATTTTTGTTTATTATTTATTTATTTGTTTTATTATTTATTTATTTATTTTTATTTACATATTCATTATTTATTGCTTATTATAACAATTTATAGTTTTTATAATTTAATTATGTTATTTACTTATTTGTTATTTAATTGTTTATTACTTTTTTATGTTACTTAAAGTATTCCATATATTTTTTTACTACAATTTGTAAATTATAATGTCAACATTAATAATTAATAATTGGTATGTTGTGTGTCGTTATATTGAAATATAGGTACATATACATATATTGTTTTTTCTTCTTTATTTTTTTTTTCATTCTGATATAGGTTTTTTACGGTATTTTCCTTAAAATAAAATTTTATAATTGCATTTAAATCACTTAATTACAATCTTAGACAATATTTTAGAAGTAAGACGACAATTGTCAAATTGCTGAATTGTAAAACGTGCTGTCATAAGCTCTGTATAAATTATTACGAAATAAAATCTATCTATCTATCTATCTATCTTTTAAGTAAACAAGCTATTTCCTTTTACTTATGTACAAGATTAATCAATATATTTACAAAAAACCTTCTTTTGAGAGTTATCATATCCTTAGATATGTTCAACCTTCCTTATCCTTAGATATGTCCAACCTCGCACCTACTTTAAATCCGATATTGACCCCTAGCAGGGTGGTTGCAGCAACCTATCTTACTGTTTGTACACCGTACACTTTAATGCTTTTGTAAGGCGCATTGGACTTTCAAAAGTATTAAGTGGGACATAAGTCCTTAACATGTTTTGGTGAGACTTATAAACCACCTTGGTGAAATTGAAATATGTAATACCAAATCGGCATTACTTGATCTCATTACGTTTTTGAAAATGAAATAAGGCCAAATTTTCTGTTTCGTAGCTGGCGCAGTTAAGAGAATCTCCTTTATTAAAGATAGGGTAAATAATGCTGAAAGCTTTCTGAGCTGTAGGTTTGAAGAGTTCAGCAGCTAGGCCAAATCTCGCGGCTTTATTGTTCTTAAGCTTACATATAGCTAGCTACTTTTATTTCGTCCAAATGAGGTGGGCGGAATTGTTGTTGATCTTCGCCCCAGATATATTGGATCATTCTGCTTGACAACGGAATTTTGTTCGTCTTCGCCGTTAAAGGTACAGACTGAAGAAGTGGTTTTTATTGCTCTTGAAGATCAAAGCGCGCCCTTCCCATCTTTACCGACTACTTTTATGTGAAAATTAGTTACATACATATGCCACATCTTTCCCAGGACATTTACGTCTTTCCCACACATAAAATATTTTTAACAATCTTGTTTCATCTCAGAGGTGTCACCTAGGATTAAAAATTACGTGCACTTAATTTTTATGATATTTCGGGGGAATACTCCCATGAAGTTAAAAAATAAACGAAGACGCTATTCGAAACCCTCCCAGTCTCCCAAAATAGATTGTTTTGAAATAAAAACTATCTTCTTCAATTAATGTCCTCGTAAAAGTTTCTCTTCCTCATGATTGGATTTTTTTGGAAACAAACCATACTTTCCCAGTTCCAGGTGTCAATATTGTTACAAAAAGTGCCAACAACCTATAACTCCATATGGAATTGATTATAACCTGCTATTCACGTTTGTTCTATTTATTCTAAAGATACAAGATAATACTCTTCCTGTCTAGAAAATCCGTATTTCAATAAAAAGCACCAAAAATAGCACGTGAATTTCCACAAAAGACTATTGATAACAACAATTGCAACGACCATTTTGGCGCCAATACCATCGTACAAAGCCATCCCACGTGCTACCTATACGGGTCCCATAGAGGACACGGACTATAGAAACGCGCGCATGCCAAAACCACCCCTACATCTGCACATCTGCCCCCACAATCTGATTATCGTCATCGTTTATCATATCAATGGCGAAATACCTTCTCCGAAGAAGTGATTTACTTCACCATCATAGCTCGGCCGGAAAGAAGCACAATCATCCAAGAAACATATCAACAATATATGTAAACTCCTTTGCGGGACGGGAGAGGTTCCATATCAATTTGACACCCTTCGAACTCGAAGAAATGTCCAAACAATTGTTGCTGATTATTCGCTTTTGGATATCAGTAGTCGGAAGAAGATACGCTCAATATTTCCAACAACGCACACCTTTCCTGTTTCATGTGGTCGTTGGCTTCTTTGGAACACCTGGACTGGATTTCTTGAAGACCCTTTTTTATGAGTTCGTGATATTCCCCTCGTCAAAGATTTCATTAGGTACTCCGGAACAAGGGAGAGAGACGCATTAAGTGTACCTACGCTACACCATTCTCGAAAATATTTTTTTTTATTTTTTTCAAAATTCTAATAATGATTGTGTCATATGATTTACAAGACGTTGGTAGTGTTGCACGCTTGAAATGAAACAACGAAATTCTAATAGTCATCCACCTGGTCTGGTTTTTGGGATTTCGGATTTCTGATATTCCAGAATAAAGTCACCCTCTTTTAATATGTAAACAGAGAAGATGTGATGTGTAATAGTGTAATGTAATGTTTAGGGATCTTTGGAGATTTTGTAAATCTTGTTGCACAGCAAGTCGAGTATGTTTTTGTGAAAAGGAAAACACCAAACGAAGTCAGAGCTGGAATAAATGATTCTCTAAAAATAAACTACAATGGAATAAATTGGTACCTACAGGCAGAGACTCAAGATTCAAATGTCTTTCTTGAGCTGAGCAATGATCTGAAAATAAATATATGAAAATGTTCAGTGGAAAGGATTTGGAAACCTTCCGAAAGAAGCACATTAAGCCTTAAGTATACTTTAAAAACTTGAATTTTGATATTTTTTTTAGATATGTGTATGCCGCATAACTGACTCTCCTAAGATGCCACGGAAATTAATTCCACAGTCGTACGGCGTTTACGAAAAATTGTCCATTTGAATTCAGCTTAGTGTTTAGTGTGTCGGACTGCTAAGCGAATGAGCCTAGGTTCAAATCCAGCTCATAGCCACCTTTTTTCCGGGGTACTGCCTCTTGTGAGGAACTGACAAAACCTCCAAGAGTGAAATTTGTCTCGAAAAAGTGCATCCCATGCCGTTCGGACTCGGCGGTAAACTGTAGATCCCTTCCAATCTTGCAGATTAACAACACACACACAGGAATGGTTGAGTATAAGTCACTAGGCCTTGGTTCCTTAAGGAGCTGTCACGCCAATAAATTTATTTATATATTTGAATTCAGAAAAGAATAACGCAGATGGATCTGGTAGAGGAACACAACCCTATCGAATTGTATAAGCTATGGATTGCATCATAAAGAAACAAAAGCGTTCGAAAGCGCATGGGATGATCGAAAAAGTGCCCTTTTCTAGTGGAGCTACTAGTAGAAAATCTCATCACAAAGACTTTTCTAGTTAGCAGCACGGTAGCTCCTACAAGGGGGGGAAACGCAATTTACCTGGGCCTCCTGCTAACCCGTGGTTCCCAATAAGACATTGGTAGTGCTCTTAGCTCCTTACCGTATCGAAAACCATAAAGTCAAGACCTATGATTCTTAAAAAAAACTGAAGTTCCGGAAAAGCAACAAAGTGAAAAGTACAGTTCTCCGCCATTACCCGTAGAGTTAGCATGACCCAGGAACCGTATCTACATCGTTAAGCAAATGTACCAAGCTAACCCGACTTTGTAATTTAACAGCCTTTTACTACAAGTGCAATTAAGCCTTTAGTCTATTCTTTCTTTAACTGAAAGGGTCGAAATGTCCACCTATAATTCTGATGATTCCGTCAAATTCTTTTGTCAACAAACCACTACCAACAGCTGTCAGTTCTCTTCATTCTCTTTCTTTTGACATAAATGGTTTACACTCGATCTACGATTTACATGTTTTCGATACCACATTAGTGGTAACGAAAGACTAGATTTAAGCCCAAACACTTCTATGACCTCTATCTCTTAACGATTTTTCGCACCATTTCATGACAGCCCAATGTTGTTACGACTTCAATCGCTTCGCGGGAAGGTTATAAAAAGGGGGAGGCTCATAGGAGCCGAAGAGGTATGTCATCAAGTTCTTCGATACATCGCGATTGCTGGCCTACTCCAAACAATTTTACACCCCAAAGTTTTGGGTATTCTGCTCTACGCCATTCTTTCAACATAAGAAACGCCTGATACGATGCTCTCTACCATAAAAAGAGCTGCAAAAGAATTGCGGAGCTGGTTTCTCTTCGATCATACTAACTTGATGTGCAGCCACATGAGTCAACCGGGCTGTATTTTTCCACCACAAATGCTTCCAGGTTGATTTAGTACAATTGATAATTGTATCTTCTTCGCTCTTCCTCGCAACAACGGGGCCAACAATTATCCGTTAAACTTTCCTCTCGGACGCGGTTAGCACCCAAATCTCCCATGAATATGTGAGAACTGGTAAGACCATAATCTTGTGCAATAAAAGCTTAGTTTTTATTGATTCATAATAGCCTTTTAATCCATAATCAACAAATTGGCGTTTCATCCCGGTAGCTCACTTGGATCACAGTTTGGACTCTTTAGTTAACAGTCAGTACCTTGTAAATTCTTTTTTCACATGACGCAACTTTTGATTTAGTCATTACAACCCTTATGCGAACTTTATCGGCCGTAAAAAAATATTTTGAATCGTTAATTCAACAAAGTCCAAAATAAGTTCTGAGTCTTCTACTTAGTCGTTTTCAAATTGTATTTTTCTTATATCTAGTAGGGAGGCCATTGTGTCAATGGCAAATTTAGCCATAAATTAGTGGCTCATTTCCTTCGCCTTCGGACCTGCAATCGAAGCGGTACTGTACGATGAGCTCATTAAATTCCAATTTACACAGTATTGTCAAATGGGGTTATGGAAATCGTGTGGTGTGCTTAGTTTAATGCTTCGAATACTCAATGCTGACTTCTGTCGTTAAACCTAAACATACCCCCTTCACCATTGCCCATGAATGGCACTTGCATCGAAGAAACCGAAAAGCTCTCAGTACTCGGTATAAGTGTCAACGTCAACCTCCGTTAGAACGACCATATATTTGAGACCGTCCAAAATTCTGCTAAATGCTTAGGTTTTCTGTATCGATGCAGGAAGTTTTTTCCTCTTCTGATGTGGCTACAATTTACAAAGCGTTTATACGTCCTAAACTCGAGTATAACTCCCACCTCTGGGCAGGTGCTTCGCAAAAATCGCTTCACCTACTTGATAGAATACAAAATCGACCGTTAAGATTGATAGGAAATAGAACTGCCGCTGAAACAATTGCCCCTCTGGAACACCGACGCAATGTTTCATGTCATTCCTTATTATTTCGTTCCTTTTATAAAAAAAATGTTGACTCGAACCCAGTTGCATTCCACTTAAAAGTAGCTCCTGCAATACTCGTCTCGCAGGGAATGCTCATCAGTTAACCCTTGAGCCCAATTTCGGACGTACCGTGAAATATAGGGATTCTTTTTTAGCTGAACAACACGAATTTGGAATAGTTTACCTGGCGAGGTTTTTCTTTGCCATTACAAATTGAACGCATTCAAAACCAAAGTTAATCGACACTTTCTGTCCCTCCTCCCGTTAAGTTCATATGCTCGCTCCAAATCCCTTATGCAGGCATCTAGTGTAGTTCGTATGGCCATCAGGCTCAAGAAGTTGCGACGATCTATCAACACGTGTTCAAAATAGTTGCTAGAACTTGTAGACGTTTGATCTAAGCTCTTGGATGTGTCATCGAACCAGTCAATAAATCCAAAAGGAAAAAATTCCCCATAACCCAGTTCCCATCATCTACAAAATTCCTTCCATCAATCCATCCATCGAAGAGAAGAATTAAAGAACACTGAACCGAACATTAACAAATAACGATCTGCCGATAAATGTTCAGTCGTTTCGTAAACTCAAAAAACCAACCACAATATTCCACAATTCTGACCCAAAGTCTTCTTATTATGATATCAAAACAAAAAGCTCTGAAACCAATTTCCCATCCACTTGTGCAGGCTACCTCGTATCTCCATAATTATCCATTGCACAAGTTGCCCCCAAAAACTTCGCCGCCTGCGATCACCCTCTTCACTCGAGAATTCGATCTCTAGATACTTCCATCTTCATTAAGACTTCACGAATTAATTCCCATCAAGCACCAAGGTAAAAAAAAACAAACGTTGCATCCGTCATAATCAGATGGCGCAGTGGCACTATCCAGTATCCAATATCCACTCGAATGAGACATTACATTCCGAATATTAAACAATATGGTCTCCAAGCCAGATGAAGACCCTAATTCTCTGAGCCATAAATTATAATCCACGGTGATCTCTAAGCGCTAATCCAATTGCTCATCATCGGATGATGGAATAAAATAAACAAACCAAATGCGAGCCAATTGAGTGAGAAGAGAGGCACATCTCACCGTGATGCAGCCAATGCAACAATTGGTAATAAAAACTCACGTCAGAGATGATTAACTCCCGTCGTTATTTTTTTTTTTTTTTTATGAACTTCATTATTTTTTGAACCTGCGCCATGGAGCTGCAGCTGAGATCATGAATTCAACACCCGTGTAGCCCCAGATTTGGTTGAAACCTTATGAAACGTCTCATCATCTTGACGGGGATTTTTAATGTTTTGAAATTTTATTGTCGCGGATTAGTGAAACACTTTGGGAGCAGAAGGGCGGTTATGCAGCACGAAAAAGTTGAGTTTTTTTATGGGGATGAAAAATTAATTCCATTTCGTATTGCCATACTTCGGAATCCGGATTTCGGCATCAGATGGACACAAGGCGATATCGGAGATAGTTTGACATCATTTCGGATGGCAGCACAGAATACAGGAACATTTTGGTGTGAGAGCTTGTCACGGGTGGAGATCGGGAAGTCATTAGTCATTGACAGCAGCATTGATGGGAAGCAATTAAATTGCTGAAAGAGAAATTAAGACATCTTCGGACGGAACAAATGCATGAAATCTCGGAGAGAATATAGCTATTAAGGAGTAAGTCTTATGGGTTTTTTAAATGAGTCGACTTAAGAAAGTTCAAGGGTCCTTATGTGGAGATGGAGAAATTGATTTATGGAGCTAAGAACACTAAAGTTATGTGATGATTGAAACATCCAGAAATGTTAAACTAACATACTCCTATAGGTCCAAAAAAAAGATTTGGCTGAAGCTAGTGATTGCGGGGCCACCAAGGACATCAAATAAAAAATTATAAAAGTTCCTTGATAAATGTGAAGGCAAGAAGTTATACATCAACCGACATGAAGATTATGCTCTGACCACGGCTATAGGAGCTTTTTCCCTGACAAGATGTTTGTTTTGAAGCGACCTTCTTGATACCCATGGCAAAATGATTTACTACATGGACCTCATTAGGACGATGATATTATATGAATGCCAATTGAATAAGGATGGATACAAGAAAGAACTGGTGCAAATCGAGTGGCGATTAAGTGTGGTTAAGTACATTGGTATCTGGTTATATCATTATTATATATATATATTCCAAACGACATGCAAAGCAGCTCTAGTCAGGGCTAGAAGTGCTTTTTCCCGAACAATACGTCAGCTTTATAGTCCCCTTGATAAGAGGTGATGGTGAAGTTCCTACATTAATGCTGATTCTAGATCCCTTTGCAAGGGAACAAATATTCGGGGCTTTTTTTTTATAATTAACGCGCGCACAAGGGACTATTTGTTTCCCTTTTAATGTAACACACTGCGCGGGCATTAGGAAGATAGGGAGGGAGAGATAGGAGGTGTCGATTAACATTGGTTTTGAATGTTTGCATATTGAAATAGCAAGGGAAAATCTCGCCGGGTAAACCATTCAAAAGTCGTGTTGTACGGCTAAAAAAAGAATCTCTATATTTCACGGTACGTCCGAAATTGGGCTCTAAGGTGAACTGATGAGCATTCCTTGCGAGACGAGTATTACGGGAGAAACTTTTAAGGGGAGGAATGCAACTGGCTACTTCGAGTGAACATTTTTTGTAAAAGAAACGATAAAATAAGGAAAGACATGAAACATTGCGTCGGTGTTCGAGAGGGGCAATTGTTTCAGCGGCAGTTCTATTTCCTATCAATCTAAACGCTCTATTTTGTATTCTATCAAGCAAGTGAAGCGATGTTTGTGAAGCACCTGCCCAGAGGTGGGAGTTATACTCGAGTTTAGGGCGTATAAACGCTTTATAAATTGTAGCCAGATCAGATGGAGAAAAATACTTCTTACACCGATACAGAAAACCTAAGCACTTAGCAGCATTCTTAGCGATTTCAAATATATGGTCGTTCCAACGGAGGTCGTCGTTGACACACATACCGAGTACTGAGAGCTTTTCGGTTTCTTCGATGTAAGTGCCATTCATGGACAATGGCATTGGGGGTATGTTAAGCTTTAACGACAGAAGACAGCATTGAGTTTTCAAAGCATTAAACTCCACACGATTCCTATTACCGAATTGTGGGTAGGCAGTTCCTATACTTTCTATCCATTTTCGCAGGGAACGGAGCAGAGTGCATATGGCTCAGAAAACCGTGCCCGATTGGAAATGATGGATGTAATTCGTTAATCATGTTCACCAGTTCTAGTCAATTCATACAGGTCAAGACAGACTAGGGAATTTAGGCACACGCATATGACCAGTAAGTTAAGTTGATATTAAAGCTAGTATTAAAGGGTTTTTGTCAACGTCTCCTGCCAAGGCTTTTTTTTGCCATATTGTAAATAATGGGTACTAAAAAAATTGCAGGTGCCGGTGACGGGTGCATGTATTTAATACATATTATCTTATAAATTCACGTATTCGATTGTGTTCTCTTAGTAACTAAGCAAGCATTAAAATGTTCATGTAAATATAAAGTTCACCAAAGAATAACCTACAGGCGGTTGACAAAGGAACGCTCATAAGTTAAGACGAGTAACTTCGATGTGTTGACAAAGGAACGCCGATGAGTAAAGACGAGTAACGCCGATGAGTTTAAAGGGTAAAGCATCAGCATATCAGAAGAGATATTAAAAATAAGTGTTATCCCAAAACTTGTGTTCGTTTTTCATTTTTAAAAACGTTAACTTTAATCCACAGTTTATAGCTTGAATAACCATAATAATAACCTTCCAAAAAATATTATTAGTGGCAATACCTATGCAGCCATGTCTGACTCCTTTAAGGACTTCAAACTTATCAGCCAACAGAAAGTGAAAGTCGTTGGCGCCGATACAAATCTCATTTCTAATGAGGAATGTGATGCGTATTCAGACTTTTTGTTGTTTCGGACACCTCAGCAGGTGTCGGTTACACATTTCTATTATTCAATCGGTATTTAACCGGAGCAAAGTGCTCCTTCCACCTTATGACCTGGTCCTCATCCGAGCTGAGGAGAAAGCCGTCTATTTCTTAAAAAAGACCCCTGTTCTATAACTATCGCATCGATAAAATTTATCGAGAAACGTTAAAAAGCTGGAACAAAATTCATTTAATCGCATCATTCTGGTTCTGTAAAATTGACAGGCGATAATTTTATCGATTGGAATACATCGTAATGAAATACTGGAAGAATGCGGTAAGATGGTGTTCTGTAACTCTCAAATGCGATAAGTTTTTTTTTTCTTTGAAACGTCAAATTTTATCATTTGTTTGAAAACAGTCTGAAAAAAAAGGACTTAAATAAAGAGGTAATGAAAATAAAGCAGACAAATATCTTTTTGTAAGAAATTTATATTTATTTTAATTTTCAAAGGTCTTCAAAGCGCAAAAATCAAATAAAAAAAATATTTATCTCTTCCTAATTGTCTTTAAAGGTGTGGAAAAATTTCTTATACAATTCAGAAATTTTATTTAAATGTCTATTAAGGTCTCAACGCTTCGTGAAACATTTCTAAAATCATAATTAATGTTTTTTGGTCTCTAATTTTTGTGGTTATACTTATGAAATTAATATTTAATAAAAGAAAATGAACACACACTGCACTCACGTCCAACATAAGAGAAAAAGAGACAGCCACATAAACAAAAGAAAACAAAGAAAAAAACGAAAATCAAGGGAAACAAAGAATATAGATGTTAACAAGTGGCAAAAGCAGAACAAATACGCCTGATGATGGAAATTTTATTTTCGGAAAGCGCCGCACGTACTTGCTAGTATGTGCCTAATTACATTGGAAGGCAAGATTATTCAAAATTTTGATATACAAAAATAATTTGGCTATCTAAATAAATAAATAAAAATAATTTTTTTGGCGCGACAGCTCCTTAAGGAGCTAGCTAAGGCCTAGTGACTTATACTCTTAACCATTCCTGAGCCGAGCCAAACGGCTACATGAGATGCACTTTTTCGAGACAAATTTTACTCTTGGAGATTTTGTCAGTTCCTCGCAAGAGGCAGTACCCCATAAAAAACGGTGGCTATGAGCTGGATTTGAACCCAGGCTCTTTCGCTTAGCAGTCCGACGCACTTACCACTAAGCCACGGGGCACTTTGGCTATCTAGTTCTTTTCAAATATAAAATTTGGCAGAACCCCATTGAGTCATTACCGATAAAGCCAAAAATTAAAAAACATTATATGAAAGGTCCCGTTAATAGACTTTTCCCGTATATGTGGTTCTGATCAAATGATACCAACAAAAAAATTCTTAAAAATTTTCATCGAAATCGCTTTTCCTATACGGTCGTATGGCAAGTACAATTTTTTTAGCCCTAAAAAATAATATTTCAATTTCTCCTCTGAGGAATGCCAAGAGATAAATAAACACGCTTGAGCTGCAGCTCGATATACACCCGGACAGACAGACGGACATTTTGTGCCAATGACTTTTTTAGGCTTCTCTATGATCGTAATGTCATGTTTGATTGTTATCTCAATTTTTTTTTAATTCACGAATCCTAAACTTGCCTTACACATAGGTAGTCCCTATAATCGCAAGTAAAAATCAAAAATTGCGACACGACACGACCCGCCGCATCAAAGTTCTAGTTTGAATTTGAACTAAAAATGAATTAATAAACCCAAAATGAACTGAACAAAGAAATGTACGAGTAAACCAGTCCGTAGACACTCGTACTTGGTATGTGCACCACTTAGCTCCTCCCACTTTTATTGAAAAATATCAAACGCGTTTGATATTTGGTGATACCAAATTTTTGGTCAGCTCCTCTGAATTCTCTCTCTCTAATTGGAGAGGAATCTGACATTGTGGGGATGGGACCCTCACTACATGCGTCAATACAATACGAGCGTTAAGATTGATAGGAAATAGAACTGCCGCTGAAACAATTGCCCCCCTCGAACAACGACGCTTCAGTAGCGGACTAAATTTTACCCTGCGTAACCTATCCTAAATTAAGTTTGGAACTTTTGAATTTGCAATTTTAGTTTATTTATTTATATAGACACTAGCTTATCCAACCGGCGTTGCTCGGATAGATCATACGTTTTCGAAAAAACGAACCCGTCGTGCCGCCATCTAGTAATCAAAATAGCCTTAGTTACTTCTTACAAAATAAGCTATAAGCGCCACCTAGTGGGTAATTTAAAAAGCCTAAGTTACTACCTAGAACATCAGCAATCTGCCAGTAAAAGTACCGTCAAAGTCGGTGCAGCCGTTCCGGAGATTACCCATCACAAACAGACAGAAAGAGAGACAGGCAGACAACAATTAAAAAAATTCTGTTTTTGTTATAAGTACTGTATATAATTCAATATTAGACTGTTATTTTAATATTAAAAACAGACACTTAATTTTTATTTATGTTTATGGATACACAATTCATTGGCAGGGGACCATCACGAGGAGGTAAAGCAAACACTTCAATGTTGAGGAAACAGCCTTTCTGTTATCAATGGTAAGCATAATCTTAGAAGGACAAATATTCTCATATTCATGTCACTATTAACAAAGTGGACCAATCTGTGAACTAAGGCGACATTACTTTATCACAACATTTCGCAGGTGTGAAGAATTGAATCGGAGTTATTTTTCCTAGTTCATGAAACCCTTCTTCCAATTTTTTTAATGTTGCATTCCTTAATTTGATTCTAGAACTCAAAATCCAACATATCATCCTCATCTTTGTAATGCATCATTAGAACTCCTCTATCACAACAGAACAGCTGTGCAGGTGAAAGCGGATACACCCGTTGCTCTAGTCCTTGCATGACAAATAAACCTAACGAAGTATCATATTGCACACACACCATCGAATCTGGAATATATTGTATTCCTTGCTTCCATCTATAATTACTAAAAGCAAACATCTAAAAGGCAGAACCGTACATTCAATGGTCAATCACTCCTTTCTTAGTTTCTCTGGCAGCACGCCAGAGTTTTGTTACTCGGTTTTTCATCTGCACCTTCTGCCAGGATATAATATCCTTCAATGGGGAATACCTTCATATTTATTTTTGTAAAATCGTAAAGGAGTCAACTTTGTGACCAACTGAAGCAGCTGTGTATAGTTTGTGTCGTGTGTCCCATTTCGTTACCCCTATGCCTAGTCCTCGAATGGTCCATCGAAGATGATTTATTTGCTCCTTAAGAAAGAAATCCTTTTTAAAATAGTTTTTGATTTCTGGTTTTTCTATTTTTATCTTGATCTTCCCACCAGAAGTAACCCCTGTTTCTGATGCACACAAGTTGACTTCTTGTCAAGCCCTTTTATTCCAAAACAGGATCTAGTAGTATACCCGTAAATTACTATCGGACGTCGTCGCATGTCACGTCCAGCGGAACAACGGAAATGAAGAAAGTGCGCGCTGCGCACGGTGCACGCATCATCTAATGTCATTGCATGAATAGAATATAGCACAAGCTCGTTGACAGAGTTGGTGTGGGTCACGTGTCCTGCATTAGATAAATGTACCGTAATAATGAGGGTGGACGTTGTTTGAGGAAGTGCACAATAAGAAATCAACCCTTAGCCGGGCGGTCTTTACCGCGATGAGAGTCGCGATTGCAACCTTTTAATTAAGGCAAGTTAAAAGGGTGCATTTAGCAAGTGGTTGACTGATGTTCCGCATGGTGACCTGATGAGCGTTCATAAGCCTTGCTGCACCCAATTTAGTGCTGCATGGTGGAAAGAAGGGTGCTGAATGGTGATTTACATCCCTTTGACATTGTAATTCAATTTTTTTTTAATTCAATTCACTGGTCGGTCGGGGCAGGAGAAGAGGATGCAATCCTTGGTGAACTTGATTGTGTGTGAAGCGAATCCCTTGATTGTTGTTTTCTATGATTCGTTGTCGCCGTCGGGCGTATGATGCTACAGCAAATACAAATATGCTATGTGTCACTTGCAGTAGTTTATTATTTTGATTTGACAGTTGTGGGAACAAGAATGACATTTTGGTGTTGTTTGTACCAAAGCAAAACCTGTGTTCTTGGGCTAAGAAGGGATAATATAGGCCACGAAGTGGTGGTGCGGTGGGAAAGTTTAGGAAATTTTACGCTAGGAATAACAATACAAATTAAATAGGGATGGGGTTGAAGGACTCCTGTTTTTACTGGTGGGAAGAATAATAAAATTTGGTTACCTTTTTCAAGAATTAATGGGAATGTATCAATGTTTATAAGTTGACACTTGTGAGGGCTTAACTATTCAGTGGTTAACTGTTCGTCAGCAAGTTTTTCCTTTTTAATTGTTCCTAGGAGAAAGGGTAAGATATTCACTTTCGTACATCGTACAGTCAAATCAAGGTTATGTTTCTTGTTTCGATATTGCACTACTCAATTTGATTATGCTTGCGTAACTAGAGCTTATGATCTGCATAAAAATATGCTGATACATGGGTATAAGTATCTTTGAAGATATTTTTTCATGTTGTGATCCTTAGAGACATACTCAATAAAAGACCGAACAAGTATCTGATTTTTACAATTAGTTTCTTGTTTTTTATCCGAAGATTACTGTGGTACTTTTTTTGTTTTATTTGTTAATGTTGTTTTGTCAATGAACAGAGCTGGATGGGGTTGAGATTGAAAATTTTCTTTGCATCTTAAGGTAAGACAATCATCATAAATAGAAAGAACAAAGAGCAAAGGCCCAATATGGCTTCCTATGGCACACTATAAGTGGCATAGGTTTAAATACAGAGTTTCATTTCTCAATATAGGAGTGAATCGAAGTTAAAAACCATGCTGAAAAACCAAGAGCTATAAGCTTAAGATAAATTATTTTATGGGAAATTCTATCGCAGGCTTTGCTGTAATCAGTGCCAAAGAATCTATTTAATTGGCTTTGTCAAGGGCAAAAGAAACGTTGGATAAAAATTCAGTTTGATTACTTTCAGTTAATCTACCCTTTAAAATACCCTGATAGGCGGGCGTGAATATTGATTTACAATGCAAAAAAAATGGAGTCATAAAATAAACTTTAAAACATTTTTGGAATGTAACTATGATATGTTGGCAGTGGTCCAGTTTTACTGCCATGTTTATGGATTAGAAAAATAAACACCTTTCCATGAATAAGGGAGATGAAGATAACTCAAAGAAGAAAGAGGCTTCGATATAGAACGTATAGCGTGTTGTTCTTAATTAAACTGACCATATCAACCATATCCATTCGAAACTGAGACAAGACAGAGACGTTTGCGTAGCATCGTGCAAGAATGCAAAGTAGCTTGGTCTTCTTGGATCAGAACTTCAGAAGAAGTAATATTGAAGAACTAAAATCTGGAGGAAACCCTTCTGTTTTCATTTTTACGTTAATAAACTTAAAAAAACACTGTGGAGCAGATAACAGTATATTTTTCATTTGACTTATGTATGATATTGAATATAAAGTCTCTTAGTTCTGAGAAATAAATAGCATGACAGGATCGCACGTACTTGCTCTTATGTGCACTCACACCTTTTAAAGTTCTTATTCGATTATACTGATTTTCGATTGTTTGAAAAAAGTACGTAAAATAGTTTTCAGCGGAAAAATTTAAACGCCATTTTATTTCCTTAGAAAATGTAAAAAAGTGTGATTTTTTTTTAAATCGTAGGAACGGTTTTACATAAAACAGTTTTAAATAAAATGGTTTTTATTTAACAACTTTTTAAAAAAAAATTATTTAAGAATGCAAACTTAAACACAAAAATTACTTATATTTAAAAACAAAATTAAAAAAAATCCATACACCCGTTTTCAAAATATTGATTTTTGAAAAAAAATAAGAAAATTATTAAAAATACAAAAAAAAAAGTTTAAGAAAATATTTTAAAATAAAATTACTAAGGCTACGAACATCTTCCTAAGTATCAATTTTGATTGAAATCGGATTACCAGTTTTAGAGAAATTCAAAGAAACGGTTCTATGGGAGGTAGTGTTTTTAGCCCACCATCTTGAATTTTTTTTCACCAAAACATAACCTACACCTACAATAAGATACACTGATTTTTTTTCATAGAAATTCTTGGAGTCGTTTCCGAGAAAAAATAAGCTTTTACTTAGCGGTTATATGACAGGTACCGTTAATATTTGAGCTAAAATTTTTTTTTAAAAAAATCCTTTGTAGAATGTCAAAATAACCTTATGTTCTAAATTTGAAGACGATTGGCCAAGCCGTTTAGGCTGTAGTTCAATATACATTCGTACAGACGGACAGACAGACAGACAGAATTTTGCCAGTAACTCAAATATATTTCTCTATCATCGTAATGTCATATCTGATTGTCAGATTTTTTACGAATGCATTTATATTCCCTATAAATCGCAAGTAAAAATTATACGCAAAAAGAAGTGATATGTGATTTCTCATTTGAAAGAAAACATTAAAATGTTGGGAATAACATCAAAATTGACTTCGCTTATCAGCCCATTAGTATGAACTGTCTGTCTGACTTTCTGTGTGTCAGACGAGCTGCAGTCAAAACGGCTTAAGCGATTATATTCAAACTTGGTGTGTGTGATTCTTTTGGAATTCCCAGAGGGGAAATTTAAATTTCATTTTTAGGCCCAAAAATAACGGTACATGCCATATGACCGTTTATGAAAAGCTTATTTTTCTCGAAAACGGCTCCTACGATTTTGATGAAAATTTTTGAGAATTTTTTTTAGTACTAGCTATTATTTGATCAGAACAAAATTGCTATACTTTTACATAGTGGTTACCAATTAAGTTCCATTTACATATAACGAAATTTACCAATATAAAATAATAAATAATAAATTAAAAAAATGTTAATAATTACATGGAAAGAGAGAAAAATATTGATAATGAAAGTAAGATTTAAAAACTAGCTAACTAAAAATGATTTTGGCTTCTCAAATGAACCTTTAAGGAATTTTGAAGGGAATTGTAGCTGTTTGGTCTCCTCAGGTTGATTGGCAGGGAATTCCAGAGACCAAATTTGTGCACAAGAAACTGTCGCTTTGAGTTACGAAAGTTAAATATGGGAGCGATTAAAATATTACTTCTATGTTGGATCAACTTAAGTAAAAAAATTTGCTTGGAAATCAAGGAATTTGCTCAGGGGCATGCCGAAAATACTGTTGGCATACCTTGAGATATGATCAAACCGATTTAAACGGTAAATGAATCGAACAATGTTGTTGAAAGTGACTTCTAGATTTCGTTTGCTTCTACTATATGGACAGTAGAAAAAAAGGCTACCGTATAGTTAAATAGGAAGAACAAGAGTTTTTGCTAAGAGCACAAGAAATATGATGTTCCCACGACAAAGTTTGATTAAACCAAACTTCTAAGTTTTTTACGTAATTTAGTGCAGAGCCATTTCTTTCAATGTTTGGAAAATAGGATTTTTCGAGTGCAGTATTATTGATAACGATAGCCTGACATTTATTTGAAAGATTCCGATCAGACCATTCAACCACACGCAGCAGATCTTCATTGCAGTTGCATCTTCAATCATGCGAATCTGATAGCTCAAGTAAATTTGAACATCATCCGCATACATATGGATCCTACAAAATTTGAGGATCGAGGGAAGATCTTTATTAAAGAGGCGAAGAGGAGTGGGCCTAAAATTGATCCTTGTGGTGCATCAGCATGCGTTGAGAGAAAATCAGAAAGTTCATTATTAACCAAAACAGCCTGAGTTCTACCAGTTAGGTATTTCTTAATGAAGGAAAGAGCCGTGTTTTCAAAGAAAAAATGGTGCTTCAACTTTTCCAACAACAATGAATTTAATGAAAATGTTGTTTTGGCCTTGATTACTGAACAAAACAATAAAGGTAAGACTTCTTTTTATTTTTGTTCAGTAATTTTTGTTCGGTAACTTTTCCGTTCACGAGGTATTAACAAAAAACTGTTTTGGGGCTAAGCCCCCTTCTTAAATCATGAAAATATTAATTCATACAATTTTCGCTTACAGTTTGCTTTTTCCTTTCCTTTGCTTTTTTTAACTTTATAAACTTTAATTTCGAAGACTTTTTTATTATTATTGTTATTATTATTATTAGTGAAAGGTTTAGCCCAGAAAATTGTTTATTCAAAAAACCACTCATACAATTCTCGCCTTCTATGAAAAATTTTTTCAACAAAACATTGACCGTTATTGCTGACTATACCTCATTACCTCGTATTGCTGAACCTATCAATACATTCTTGGAGCAATGGGTGTATTTAAAAACAAGGATTTCACAATATGATCTTTAAATGTCTACCAGATTTTTTTTTTAGAATAATTTTTGTTTTTGTAGAAAAAAAATTTTTTTTGCAACAACTATAAATGCTTCCTTTGAATTATAGCATATTTTCCTAGCAATTTCTGTTATGACATTACTTTTATTAAATAACGGTGTAATTCAAAATATATTATGTCATTTTGATAGTGAAAAGTAGAAAAGACCATCGCTTAGATTGACTTTCTATATCTAAGGAATTCTAACGGTGCATCAAATTCTGGTCCACTTTATCTTAGCATACCATTAACATGATTCTACTTCCTGTTCTGTGACTATTCTAAAGTTCCTTCTCCAAATCACCCCCACAAAATTAACCACCCAGTGCAACAGGTCTCCCGTAACACTATAAATTCTCATGTTTCATACCGCCACTGCCACTATAAACCATACATTTATTTCGCTTACACAACGGTATAACAATATTTTCTACAAAAAAAAAACAAATTATAATCAAAGAAGGGTTACAAATCCGAAGGAACAACCATGAGACCGCTTTACGCTGAACCAGCAGTACTTGAGACACCGCATACTGACCAATAGTGCAACAGAACTAGGAAACAAGATCCAATCGTTAAGTGGAACGCGAAACGATAAGACCTCAGGTGAAACGAAATTAAATATTCGTGATTGGATGATCATCGCTTGATAACAGCAGCAGCAACTCAGAGTCCAGCCGCTGCTGATGGTGATGCTGATATTATGCTTCTGCCACACACATCCAGAGGTCCATCATCAGCACATGCAAAGCAGATGATGACGATGATGATGGTCAAGTTCATGAGATCTGATCCAAATCAGGTGTAATAATTCTTTAGAATCGCCACACATCATCCTGAGTCCTGCGATGTGCCATGTGCATCTAATGCCCCCATTCATTTGATGGTGATTCAATGGAGATGTGTTTTTTTTTGTTGTAAGTTCCTTTCGTTTGAAGCTTGCAAATTGAGAGCCAACTACGACCATAGAACACCACATATTCACGATTTTTGATTGATCGTGCATTGTAAACTATAAATCCATCGTGATACATTGGGGCGATCAGGAGAACTCGCGAGTTTTTGGATGACGAGGGGCAAATTAGAGGTGCATGAGAAGAAAATGTCTGCAAAGAAATGGGATTTGTCTAACCTGTAAGTCAGCGTGGGGAAACTAAGAGGGCACTCGATCACCCAATAAACAAGGGTTGCCAATAGAATGGTTTTAATATTTCTTGATCTTAACTTGCGGCTTACAGCTAGTTGACGTGCAATCTTGAAATGTCAAATATAGAGTTGGCTTGGTAGATGAGATTGCTAGTTGACGTGCAATCTTGAAATGTCAAATATAGAGTTGGCTTGGTAGATGAATCCAATTAAATCCTAAACCTAAATCCCTGTCCGTTTTAAGTACCTCACATAAAGTTTGACATATTTTTGACAGTTATGGAATCTTACTGAAAGAGAATATTTAGGTGAATCAATTTGTCTGTTCGTATAATATGAGTTCGCTGTCTAGTTGGCAGAGAATTTGATAGAATTTTGTTAATATTTATAATAGTCATCACGGCACAAAAACCGGGATCCGGTATCGGCCTCCTTCAACAGGTTCCTCCATACATCCCGATTGCTGGCCGACGCCATCCTTCCATTATAATTATTATCGTCTGCTTATTTTGACCCAAGGTAGTTAAAGGGCTGCAATACTTGCAATTCATGCTCCACTACCTTTATAGTTGGACCAACACTTGTCGATGTCTTATTGACGTGCGAGTCAAGGATTGCTTTCTACAAATCCAGGTTGAAGAAGATGCAAGTCAGACCATCCCCTTCTCAGAATTCATTAAAGATGTTGTTTGGTCTGGACAGCACACCGGCTACTTTTACTTGGCTTGTAATGTTGGTCATGGTCAGCCTACATAGTCGTGTTAATTTATTTGGTATACCGAATTCTCTCATGGCCTTATAAAGTTCTACCCTGACTATGCTATCGTAGGTGGCTCTTTAAAAAGATGTATGTTGGAATATTAAATTCCGGACTTTTTTTCATCGCCTGCCTAAGAGTTGTTGATTTGCCTGAAAACACAATGATATTTGCCGATTATGGTTTTAGCGTATGGAGCTATCCTTACAGGATAGAGAAGAATATAGGATGTACTCAACAATGTTAAAATAAGATAATTGCTGCACTTTGTGGTATCTCCCTTTTTATGAATGGGACATATGATGCCTTTTCGCAAGTCTTGCTTGATGTAGTGCTAGGCCCCCACGTTTGATCAGCTCGGCAGGTTTACCATCAGATCCAGAGACGTTGATATTTCTGATCCGATTATTCGACTTTTGTATCTCCCCAATGCTTGGTGGCTGGAGCATGAGGTCTTCCTCTTGAAATGTTGCAGTCTCCATTTCTTCCGGGAGCTAACCGTTCAACAATTCTTTAAAGTACACTTCAAAAATGCCTTTAGGATTAGTGACCAGATTCCCGTCTCCGTCTTTACAATTTGTGCAGCATGTTGTATATTGCGACATGTTTCTGACGAATTGATAGAACTTCCGCGCCTTGTGCGAACCTTGCTCTCTATTTATTTCTATTTCACAGACAAAGTTTTTCTCCCAGGCTGCCTTTTTTGTCTGTAAGGTCTGTTCTCCAATCTTCTGAGCTCTTAATATTCATCTTCGCGTTCTGTGAGACTGCTGCATTGCTCGGTATGCAGCATTCTTACGTTCAGATGCTAGTTTGCATTCATCATCAAACCAGTCGTTCCTACCTATGATGGTATGAGCAATACTAATGACTTTGTTCTTAAGGCGTGACCATTTTTCCTCTACGACCGGCACTCTTTCCGCAGGACTTACTCTTCCCTCATCAAGCTCTGCGAGGGTGAGCCTTAGTGGGCGACTGTATAGATTGTTTTTGTTTTCATCGCGCAGGGCAGCCGCGTTGATACGAGCCTGGTATATATATATTCCGTGTACAGGAATTGGATAAGTGTTCAATCACTTAATGGAAGATTTTGCGGAAAGATCTTGGTTTGTGTGCTTACAAAATACAACTCGTGGGTTGTTGGAATAATTGGTCCGTACTTCCTTAAAAAGGATGCTGGCCAGAACGTTACAGTCAATAGTCACCGCTGTAGAGCCATGATTACTGACTTTTTCGTTCATCAATTGAAAAACCATGATGTGTAGGAGATGTGGTTTCAACATGACGGCGCAACATGTCACACAGCTCGTGCCACAATTGATTTATTGAAGAAAAAGTTTGGTAACCACATATTTTCACGTTACGGACCCGTGAATTAGGGTTGGGGACAAAATCCCGAAAACCGAAATCCCGTAATCCCAAAATACCGAAAATCCAAATTCCAGAATTTAGAGTTTTCGGGATTCTGGATTTTCGGAATTCTTTGTTTTCTAGATTCTTGTTTTTCGGGATTGTGTCCGTTTCCCCGTAAATTGGCCTACAAGATCGTGCGATTTAACGCCGCTTGAAAATTGAAAATTGAAATTTTTTGTCAGGATATGTGAAATCGCTAGTCTACGCCAATAAGACCAAACCGATTGACCAAATCGAGGACAACATTGGCCGCGTTATTGCTGATATACGGCCACAAATGTTGGAAAAAGTCATCGAAAATTGGACCTCCAGATCACGTCCGAGCAAGCTGTGGCGGTCATATGCCAGAAATCATATTTAAATTAAATTTCATGTCAATTTAAAATAAATTGCACGACTGGATCACACAATTGCTCATATGTGCAACCACATCGTCGAATAAAATTTCATAAATAAGTAACATTTACGTAGAAAAATAACACTATATGAACTTAAAAAAAAAGTGTCAAAACCACAACAATTGAAGGTTTTTAGTAAAAATGGAGTAAGCCATTACACGTCTTGTATAATATAAAATTTATGAAAAAAGTATTTCGAAAATTGTAGGACGGATTTTGATAAAATCCTGTTTTTATTTTTAGTTTTTTGAAAAAAAAAATTTGTGAAATTTTGGTATGCAGTTTTTAGAGTTTATTAATATACATGTGACTATAAAATTTTAAATAATTTTTTTTAATCAGTTTTAAAAATATTGACTTTTCAAAAAAAAAATCAAAAATTAATTTTAGTTAGAAAAAAATAAGTTATTCAAAATTTTGATAAGCAGAATTAATTTGGATACCAAGATCTTCTCAAATATAAAATAGAAATCCAAGAAGCCGTTAACGATAAAGCCAAAAAAAAAAGGTTATGTGAAAGGTACCGTTAATAGACTTTTCCCGTATATATGGTTCTGATTAAATGATAGCCAATACCAATAAAATAATTCTCAAAAATTTTCATCAAAATCGTTGGAGAAAATAAGCTTTTCCTAAACGGTCGTACGGCAGGTACCGTTGTTTTAAGGACTTAAAATAAAATTTCAATTTCCCCACTGGGAAATGAAAAAAGAAACTTTTTTGATTAAGCTTACTGAAAGTTATAATTATATTTTCAATTCTGGTGAAATTCCAGAAAGCTTTAGGAGGAATGTTATCGTCCCACTGTTTAAAAAAGGCGATGTAAACGACCCTAACAATTATAGAGGCATATCCTTTATGAACTCTGTTATGAAAATTTTTACTGGTGTCATTCAAGACAGGCTATTAAACTGGATACAACAAAATAATCTTCTAAGCGAGTTTCAAGCCGGCTTCAGGATAGAATATTCAACAGTCGATAACATATTTTCACTAACTTGCATTGCTAGATCATACCTAGACAAGGGGAAAAAGTTATATGCTTTCTTCGTTGACTTCAAGTATGGGATAGAAATGAAGGATCTTCCTGGTTTCATACTTCTTCCGGGCTCAAACAGGGCTGTCTTTTGAGTCTACTTCTGTTTTCGCTTTTCTTGGATGACCTTACATCGTTTTGTCTGGAGGTATTAGTTTTGCTGGTAAAGTAATAAAAAACTTTGATGTATGCGGACGACATTGTCATTTTTGCGGAGACTCCAAATATGATGCAAATAATGATTAATAAATTGCAATTGTACTGCCGTAATTGGGGTCTTACAGTTAACACTAACACTAACAGTTTATTCAATCTTCGTGCGACAGAAAATGTCCTCCATTTTATAGGAACATGTCCGATCCTGCAGGCAATACGGAGACAGCACTTGGGGAAAAACTATTTAACTGTTGATGAAGCTGCAAATGTCTTGAATGGTCAAGATTGAATAATGTTATCATGCTACCTTAAAACAGCCCTTAATTACAGAAATCAAATTTTAAATGAAGCTTTTTAATAAGAAAAACAAAATATGTATTTTTATTTTTTGTTGTGATCATTTTAAAGGAGTCTAATCTTTTCAATTTCAATTTTACTTTGATCTTTATTATACATAATGTTTGAATAATACTCTTTTTTTCTGGCTGACGGCAAAAGCCAATGCTATACTTGTAAATTTGTAAATATATGTAAACTTTTGTAAATTATCAAATAAAATCACATTCTACTATACTTTCTAAATGCCAAAAGAATTACACACACCAAATTTGAAGACAATCGCTTAAGTCGTTTGGGCTTAAGACGGACATTTGTTGTTACTAACTTTTTTAGAATTCTCTATGATCGTTCGTAATGCCATGTTTGACTGTTAACTTTTATTGCAGTTATACCGAGGTTTTTTTTTGCCAGTAATGTCATGAAGATATATTCTCCCTTCAAAATACAGGTTGGTAACCCAACACCACGCTAATCTTTAAAAAAGATAAATCTATTGACTATGGAGAAAAAGGGTTCAATACGACCATACTGACCAGTATTTCGCCAACTATTACAACCATCACCAAGGCATAAAGGTACTCCAATAAGAAGTCCAAGAAAGTCCGGTATGAAGTAATTGAATTTGAAACGACTATGACGACAACGGACGACTAGACCATAATATTGGATCAGGATGATGATGATCACACTTCTGGCGGATTACAGTATATTTCGATTTCTGTTTATGAAGATCAGTGGTTTTGCTGATGGTTGATCGAAGGGGGGAAATAATCAGCGCGGCTAGTGTATAAGTGAACTGATCTGACCCACGACCTGACGTCGAGCTTTACCAAATCAATAAGTTTACAGCCGATGGGTGTATTTTGTTTTTTGTTTTGTCTTAACTTTATACCGTTCCAGAAGAGAATGTCGGTGTGTTTTAGTAGGTAATTGCTTAGATTGTAAGGTTTTGTGTTGTCGCGACCAGAAGTCGCCAGAGTTCAGAAGATTTATGAGGAATGTTTGCGATTGCATGGGAAAATTGCAAAGTATAAACAAATTGGAGCTGCAGGTACAATTGGTACAATTGCTTTAATAATTCAATGTGTAGATACTTATTGTCATTCAAATTTGTTGAAGTTTTCCTTCTTCTTGATGGGAAATGGAATGGGACAAAGTTTTAGGGCTCACAGGAGTTCGAAAATGAGAGCTTTAAATCTAAAAAAAAAATGGTTCAGAGGAAATTGAATTTAAGCCCTCTGGGATTTCGGGGGGAAATCTTAAGAAACATACATGAACACCAGAACTTCACTTTACGGCCAAGCTGCAATGGAAGAAAAAGCACCAGAAATCCGGGACTTTAGATGGTTTTCTGCGATGAGCATTCTCCTCAAGTAAACCTTCCGATTTACTCAAATGCCACACAAATATCTAATTTAATGTGACAGCAGCTGGACCACCAACTTGTCAATAAATGCGGTCTACACACGGAAGCATCATTCTATCCATCGGCAAAAATCTCTGTCAACATGCTCACCACCACCGCGCGAGTCGTCCGTCAGTGCGTTGTTGCAAGCAGTTGCCATCGTCATTATCGGTGAAATTTTCTATCCGACCAGCATGGCCTGAATCCTTCCGAATGCATTTCATCGCTATGCTGCATGTGTCCGCTTCATATATTTTTCCAGTGATGACAGCACTCTAATATTGTGTGAGAGGTGGACCCCCATCATTTTGCATTATGATCACAAATGCATTTAGAAACAGGTAAAAGATACATTTTTGTCTATTTTATCGTAGATACTTCATATTATCTAGGCTCAGCTGTTGTTTCTCTCCACATTACGGTATGGGAATTCGATATCCTACACTCCATACACACAAAGTGTATCTATGGAGACAAATACACCACTAATAATAATTATTTCATAGATAGATACTGTATCTAGGCTGTAGTATCTTTCTAAAGCAGGTCGGTCGTACTGCTGCCACAGGCAAAAAGTTATAAAAAAGGATTCGCGTTTTAAGACTCAGCCATATCTATACCCCGCGACCCCTTCACTATCCTGAGATGCGATGTTTCAGATTTAACTGCGATTTGGTTTGGTATCTTGTCTCCCGGCATTTAATACACTTTGTCACGACATCTCTTCGGTGGGTGACTCCACTGCCGCAGTGCCCATTGACCCGAATTTTGTGTTTGATTTGCTTCCCCATATTAAAAACGAATAATGTCGCATTTACTTTGCAAAATGCACTCTAGCTACACTCGCAACAACTTTTCCGAACAAAAAACCGGAAAAAATATAATCCAGAGCACATTTTATAAAAAAAAAAAAATTTTAGTACAAAAATAAATATGTAAATTGCAACCAGGGAGTCCAGGCGGTAATGGTGGGTGGGTGATTGGATGGAATCTTTATTTTGCCACAAGTATAACGGCATCGGCGACAGTGGCAGAAACAGGCGGAATTTCACCAGGCGGTCCGACCGACCAGGACCGACCCACTTGTTACCGTTGTGTGTTGTACATCGAGATGAAATGGTAATTGCATGGGACAAGTTGATGTCGCCAGTGTGCAACTGTTGCAGGAGAAATGATCACGATCAGTTGAAAGGAACATAATCGGGTTTGATCTCATCTCAATCGAAATAGCTGTTAGAGAAGTTGCAAGAAAAGATCAGACCTTTTAAGGTTAAGTTGTTGTTTGTTAATATAGGCTTAGAGATATTTTAATAGATTGATCGTTAAATGTAATTTTGTTGCATGAACTGTGGTTTTATCAGGAATGAAAAACGGTTAAATATGAGGATATCACATGTCCTGAATATTCATATTTATTTGGAAACAAATTTATAAAATAAGTCATAAAATACATTAGAAACATTACCAGAATAATTAAAGTTTTGAACTCTATTTCGGTAAGCTATGTAGGAAGTCTTATCGAAACTGCGTCCTTTTTAAAACAAGGTTCTAATAAAGTTCGCCGTTTGCATGTGAAATGGAGAAGAAAGAAATATATTTTCCCTTTCTTTATATATTCAGCTTAAACGAAGAAAAAATGTTCACTCGAAGTAGCCAGTTGCATTCCTCCCCTTAAAAGTTTCTCCCGTAACTCGTCTCGCAAGGAATGCTCATCAGTTCACCCTTGAGCCCAATTTCGGACGTACCGTGAAATATAGGGATTCTTTTTTTAGCTGAACGACACGAATTTGGAATAGTTTGTCCGGCGAGATTTTCCCTTGCCATTTTGATCTGCAAACATTCAAAACCAATGTTTATCGGCACCTCCTATCTCTCCCCACCCTATCTTCCTAATGACCGCGCAGTGTGTTACATCAAAAGGGAACTATTTGCCCTTGTGCGTGCGTTATTTATAAAAAATAGGTGATACCTAACTGATGAGCATTGAGTCAGTGTTCAAAACGGGCAAATGTTTCAAAGAAAGTTATAAAGTGGCTGTGACAGTGTGGAAAAACACCTTTTCGAATATGTGTATCTCAAAATCGGTTTATTCGATAACGGAGTTGCATGAGTTCCGGACTTGTTTGTGCTTTTTCAGATTTTGGCGTGGTAGGTTTTGAAACTTACTTTTTTGAGTCTGAGAGCTTTTTTACTCTCAGAATTTAACCAGGGTTTTTCTTTGTGTTTGATACTTTTTACTCTGCAACAAAGAAAAGCCAAAACTTTCCTTGTGAGAAGACTTTCTTAACAGGAAAAGTGGAAGACGAGAAAAACAAAGTATAGGATCGGCTAAGAGAAGTTCGTCTAACTGTTTAAGGTATAAGTCTTTGGGAAGGAACAGGCCATTCCCTCTATTCATCCAGGACGGCAGCATAAAATCCAAATTACATTTGGAACTTATCTCCCGGGTAAGTTATATCCCTGCGCCTAAGTTATTATAAGTATATCAATATTTACCTTGTTGGCTTTAACTCTTGGTTAATTTTTTGACGAGTTGGTTTTCCAAAAAGCCTCAATGTCTCGACACCTTAAAGGCTAGAATTTTATTCTGTCTCCATGAGTTGATCGAAAGTTTCGGCGAGTAACGTTGTTCGTCAACACAGGATCGAGTGATTTGAAGACAACTTGGCTATCGGAAATCAGGCGTATGTCCGATGTCGTTATACAACTGTCATGTTTTTCTCGAGCCAAAAAAGGACCTCTTTGACCTCAAAATTCATATTCCTTACATGGTGGATCTTGATGGTATTGTGACCTGGACATTGTACGAAAAAAAATGGGAGTTGGTGTACGCATATATTGGCATGACTCATCAAAATGACTTAAGAATGATAGTATAACAATAGAGCTATTGGTCCAATGAGAGGTGGCATTTCAGTAGCATGCTGTGAGTGCCTTGCAAGCGTTTTACTATAGTTTGAAGACGCTTCCCTGATACGACAATAAATACGTCACTGTCCTTGAATTCGTTGTCACTTTGAATTCCTGTCATTCAAGGCTAAATACGAGTTAATGCTTGATGTCAACTCGGGCTTGTGGCAATATCGTTTCATCATAATTTGAAAAATGGCATTGCAAAATTGCAACCTTCAACAAAAAGATTTACCGATCATTCATAAGTATAACTAATTTGAATTTCGTTTAGGTCCAAATTACGTCAGGATAGAGGATCATGCAATTAATTAATAATTACGGGCGGCATTGTTGCAGTAGATAAGATATTTGCTTCTGACCAGGAGGTCGTCAGTTCGATACTCAGGTTAAGAAGACATTTGTCTAACTCCTAGTGCAACCAAGAGCAGACCTTGAGTTTTAAATGAGCAAATAGTAACCTAATTCTCGATCTACTGCACCGAAAAAAAATTCTTTCCTATCTTTCTAATTCTTCTAACTAGTGTCGTGCAACGTAATGTTGCATTCTAAAAGGCAAATGTGCCTTACAGACACTTAGTTAAAAATATTGTTATTATTATTATTACTGTTAATGACATTCTCCACGAAAGATCTCATTATATATAAATAAAGCAGCTATATACCCTATATAGCGGCTATACGCGACTTCATCTGCGTTGACTTCAGATTATTTTTTTTTTTATAATTAACGCGCGTACAAGGGACTATTTGTTTCCCTTTTAATGTTGAGCACGCTGCCGGCCATTAGGAAGATAGGGACGGGAAAGATAGGATAGGAGGTGTCGATTAACATTGGTTTTGAATGCTTGGAGATCAAAATGGCAAGGGAAAATCTCGCCGGGTAAACTATTCCAAATTCGTGTTGTTCGGCTATTGTACTATTTAAATCAAAAATCACCAAAGAAAATTCCCTAGATTTTTTCCGCCAAAACGATGCATTTTTTCCGGAATAAAATTAGCATGTGTATAGTGAATCCTGTCCCTCTTCCATCTAACAAATTTCACAAATTCGCGCAGCCGTTAAGGCACGTAAGCATATCAAACAAACTTCCTCTCCCACAGGAACCGTGTATTTTATAATATATATTATAAAAATAATACCCTATGTTTCAGTCCAGCACATTATTCATCTACCTAACAAATTTCATCCAAATCCGTAAGGCCGTTGAGGCGTGATTGGGAAACAAACATGCGAACATCCAAACATATAAGTGGATAGGATCTCAATTTTTTGAAGCATAAATTAAATAAAATGTTAAGTTGAGTGGAACTTAAATCCAGTCCTGGTTTAAGAAATTATTCAACTCCTGAATTTTTTTAATTCACAGCTCTCAGGTATTATTTTACGAATTCTGTCCGTCACTTTGGTCACCAATAAGTTCTAAGACATGATTAATATTATTACAGTCAGAGTTCTTCCACCGCATTCCAGCACCTGCATGTGAGAACTTTGTCAGCAAAAAAAAAATGATAAATGATTATGGCCAGAACTGCTGATTTTGGTTCCTTTCAAGGATAGTGATAGAAACAAGTGCCATGAGTGTCCAGTCCACCCATCCCCACATCCCCACTGCACTCTGCAGAGCTACCGGAATTCATACAGCGATTTTAATTTATGAGTGTCCGCAAGACGTTTGACAGCCATTAAAACAGATTATTATGGCCAGCGGAATCTGACCTTCATTTGCATCTGACCACTGACTCTCTGGAGTTTGTTCCTCGGATTGGTCGCGTTACAACTTGGCTGTGTTGGCTCCATTCGGACTGGAAGAAGTGCAATCGGTTGCCAAATGGATGTCCTTTCTTGTGGCTTTGGACATCTTGTCTTTGCTATCGGACAGGTATTAACCTGAGCATATTGTGAACGTTAGTTAACAAGTGCCTGCTGGGCGGTGGAATTTCCTTTTAATGTGCAAGCTGGTGAAAGGAGTGTAATATTACGGATGATCTACTTTCAAGATGCCATCTGAATCATTAGTAAGTGGGAAGCTGGTTTTTCTGATCTTTAATTGAAAAATGAATTTATGATTTAGTGATATAAAAAGACTTGTCGACATGATACAATAACCACTATACCTCGGGGTACTACGAATATGCTAACTAAGTACCTAAATAAAATATGAACATTCCCCATTAGATAAAAAGACTTTGATCACAAGAAGCCCCAAAAATGGACCGCACACAAAAAAGACACTAAATTTGGTAATTTGTTTGCCACATAATGACTATATAAGCACTGTCTTGACAGGAAGACACTTTAAAGCTTTATTTTTATCCAACATGCAGTTGCGGCACAATTTTTCTTTTTCGTCCCACTTGCATCATCCTCATACTAAAAATCAAAGACTTACCCACATTACGTCAATCGGTGTTTTTCGTATTATCATTCCCGTTCCGGAAGCTATTAGCCTATTTCGGCTAAAGACGTTTTAAACATTAAACCATCATCCTTATAGCTGCCATCATGATCCAAACCTCCACAAAACGTTGCGCGGGGTGCGACTCTGCGCAACGCATTCAGATTTATTAACCACATCCCAGCTGACATGTGTTCCATAATGCGATTATACAGGTTGCTCCTCCGACACGGTACCGAACCGACTAAGTGATGTCATTTATTTATAGATGAATCCAGATACTTGCAATTAATATCTGTCGAAAAGGTATAGAGATAGATGCCCCTTCGGCGCGTCGATCCACGGCGACGACAACATCCACCACGCAACACAGATCCTCCAGCATCGCCCGTCGATTCCCGATATCGTAACTTTATTGGAATGCCACACCGCTCCAAGCCGCCATAATCAAGGAGTTTTTTCACTTTTTATTTGCATCCGCAATCTGTTTGTTTTTCGAAAGTTCCTTTTTGGGGATATACTGTGGGCAGGGTAGGCACACATAGGTATGCCCACATTCCGCATGCCGAACAAATCACGATACGGTGGCCCGCAGAGGAGCAGCACTGGCTCTGGAACTTATCACTTGGCCGTTAAACCAATTTATTGACAATGAATACCAGATTTGCGATGAAAAAAACGACACAAAGTGTGAGATATTTATTTGGTTCGATTTCATTTTGATTGACCATGGCAGAACCACGACATTGGAATTCGGCCTTTCGCCGGTGCGTCGCATCGCCGTTGTCGTCCTAAGTGCGAAGAATCGAAATCGGAAAACAAATTTACGTTCCAAATCGTGGACATAATTAGCCGAAGCTGACAGGACAAGTGCCAACGGAATTGAAGCCTGAGTAATGCGACTTTCCCAATTGGCTCATTAACCTTTTGCGAAAGTCGTTTCGAAATCATGCGTGCGCCGTACGTGTTGGATTCTTGGTCATCGTTGCTTGATTACAAAGATTTGACCTTTGGAAATACTTGTGATTCCTCTGTTTTAGGGTCAGTGGGAGAGAAACTGACAGGTTTTTCTACATCAACAGCACCTATGGTAGTTTCGTTTTCGAATGAACAATATTAATGGAAAACTGATAGAGTCGCAATGAAACTTGTTGGCTATGGAGGTTATTAATGGTAGGGCATCTCGAGCTGATGCGAAGACTTAAAAAGTTCGTTTAAATTAACAACGCAGCACGTCGAGTATTGATTTTTCATTGGAGCCAATCATTTGTCTTCGATTTAGCGATTTCTCCGAAAGTAATTTTGTGTTGGCCATTTCTTGGTTGCTTACGGAAGAACTTATATAAGGAATTTTTTCTTGGCTTAAAAAATTGCCTCAAATGCATCAAGAAGGGACTTTCGTTTCTGAACATTCAATTCGGTAAATTTTGAAAGGTTTGAGGATTCCTACATTGGAAAGAAAATGTTTGTCATTCTTTAACCACTGGAAAAGTTTAACTTGTTCATTTGAAGCTTATAAATCTACCTTTTATGAAATATCGTATACGCTTACATGTTAATCTGAGCTTAGAATGGTTTGCAAAACATTTATAATAAATTGCACGACTGGATCGCACGTAATTGCTCATATGTGCCGTCACATCGTCGAATAAAATTTAAATAAAATGCACGACTAGGTCGCATGAACTAGTTCTTATGCTAGATAATTGCTTAGTGGATGCATATGTAATATAAAGGGTGTTTTTTTAGACATGTGGTTTCAAGAAGAAAAAAAAACGCATATAGTTTAATGTTTTGGCCAAAAATCTAGCTTTATTATAAAGATAAGAGTTTGCATTATGTTCTAAAAATTCTTTCGAGAAGTGGCTGGCTCGAATAAATTCCAGCCGAGGCCCAATTTTCCCAATTTTGTGAAAATCGGGATCGGTGGCCATTTCGTTTTGGGCCCATTCACCGAACGTGTGACGCGCTTGATGGGCGTGGATTTGGGATTTAGTAAGCCTGCAAACCAAGATCCTTCTGCGCGCGATGGTGGATGGACTCATTTGGGTCTTCTTCAATACTCTACTCCACCGAAACGAACCATTATTTTGGTAATAAATTTGCACAATTTGCAAACTTTGTTCAGAAGTAAGTCTATTCATTATGATATCGCAAACCAAATAGAGCATAAATCAAAAGACAGCTGTCAGAAGGACCAACTCCGAAAAAAGTATTGCCAGATTGAAAACCACACGTCTGTTAAAATAAAAAAATATTTTTTTGTAGAAAATCCTTTATTTTTTTTTATTAGTTTCAGAGTTTTCTTGGAAAAACTAGGTATGCAATAAAATCTGAAAACTAAATGTCTATCGAAGAAAAAAAAACTTTTGAAAATCGTTCAACCAGTTTTTTTAAAAAGTCGTTTTTTTGAAAAACTTTTCGAAAAAATATTTTAAATTTTTTTCTAGTATGTCATTATAAGGCAATCTGTAGTTTTCATCTGGGATTTAAAAAAATTCAATCCACCCATTTTCAAAATATTTCGAAAACCAAATTTTTTTTTAAAAAATTAAAAAAATCGAGAAAAAGTTTTTGAAAATTTTGAAATGCGATATTAATTATTTTATTAAAATCGAGATAATAGTTTGCGATAAAACCGCATTTGAAAAAACCGGTTATATGAGAGGTACCGTTATATAACAAATTTCGAAAAATGTATTCTAACTGAAAAATGTATTATTGTAAAAAATTAGCACCTTGAAAGTTTTATCAAAATCGTTAGAGCAGTTTTCGAGAAAATCTAACTTTTTGTTAAAAATTGTATGGTAGGTACCGTTATTTTTCGACTTAGAGCAAAAATGAAAAACAACCCCCGAGATACTACCTAATAAATACTAAATACCAAGTTTGAAGCAAATCGACCCATCCGTTTAGGCTGTAGAGGCGCGAACAGACAGACAGATAGACGGACGAAATTTCCGGACCCACTTTTTTCAACTTCTCTATTATCGTTATGTCATGTTTGATTGTTAGATTTTTTTTTTGCACGAATCCATAACTTGCATTTTAGTACCTAAATCGCAAGTAAAAATGAAGAAGAATGTTTGAGACAGATCGGAGGCACCAGTTTTTCAATGATAGAAACCGGCATTGAAAGTGTGCAATGCAACGTTTATTGAACGGTCTAGAAAATAGCTTCCAATCCAACGGGCAAGAGTATCATCGACCCCAAAAAGCACGCATTTTCGATAAGAGAGCGTTATGCATAACTCTATCAAATGTCTTGGAAATATCAAGCGCAATAATCTTACTTTTCCCAAAGCGATGTAAGGACTAACTCTACTGTTCGGTAAGATATACTATCAGAACACCAGTGGAACGATTGTTGCGATAGTCATACTGTCAGTCATATAAACAAGCTTTTGATCTTTGGTACATTTCTTAAGCTGACGGCTAATCAGCTTATTAATGCCCTTTGACAGAAAAGAGGTTAGTGCTTTGGGTCGGTAGGAAGATAGGTAGGAGGGATCACCATGCAGTTCAGTCGGGTTATACATTTGAAATGGAAAAAGACCAATAACTTCCCCATTTTTAAATTCTGACAGAAATAATAAGGGCGAAACTTGTAACAATTCTCTACAACTGTAGTCTTATTATTTTTTTCAGAAAAGTTACTGTTCGTGAGATAATTATTAACGAAAAACTGTTTTGGGGCTTGCGACCCCCTTCTAGGATCATGAAAATATTAATTCGTTCAATTTTCTCTTACAGTTTGTTATGGGATCATTAGTTGTCTAAAGGTCGATTTTCGGGAAAATCGTGTTAGAGCTTCAGCTGTCATCTTGAATTTGATGAAGAATCGTTTATCTTTTTAATTCAATTAAAACCCTTTCCGCTCCACCGAGGAATAAGAGTATAATTTGAGTTTCTTTTTTTATTTGCTGATGTGGTTTCCCCTCTAGGCCTTACTTACGAATTTTCTTACTTGAAAGAATTTTTTCTTTGTAGCTAATTATATTTCCTTATATATTTTTTTTTTGTTGATTCTTCGAAGTTTGAACATGTCAAGTTTTTGTTAATATCTCGCGAACGGTAACTTTTCTTGAAAAAAAATATTAAGATTAAAGTTGTAGAAAATTTAATTTAATACAAGTTTTGGTTTGTTATTTTTTGCCAGAAATCAAAAATAGGGAAGTTATTGGCCAAAATATAATGTTCATTAAATTCAAAATGGCGTCTGAAGCTCAAGCACGATTTTCCCGAAAACCGAAATTTAGACTACTAAGAAAATTGTACGAATTAATTGTTTTCCATTTCAGCCCTTTTTTTGATAATGCGACTGGACTAGGAATGATTTCAAAAGAGTAGGAGCAATGGATCAGTTTTTTTGCCAGTGTAGGAGAAAACCTCTTCAGAAGAATGTGGGATTTGTATATCATGTGTCTATGCCAGCGTTTCCCAAATGCAGAACTCTTAGGTTCCGTAGAAAGGTCAGAGGGGTTTCGTAGAAATGATTTTTACTTGCGATTATAGGTACTATAATGCAAGTTATGCATTCGTGCAGATTAATCATTTTGAGATAACAATCAAACATGACATTACGATGATATAGAAACATATTTGAGTTCCTGGCAAAATTCTGTCCGTCTGTCTGTCTGTATGTCTGTCTGTACGGATGTATTTTGGACTGTAGCCTGTCTGTACGTCTTCAAATTTAGAACTTAATTTTATTTTGATATTCTACAGAGGAGTTTTTTGAATTTTTTTTTAGCTCAAAAATTAACGGTACCTGTCATATAACCGTTATGTAAAAGCTTATTTGTCTCAAAAACGGCTCTAAGAATTTTTATGAAAAAAAAAAAATCAGTGTAGGTAATACTGTAAGTAAGCTTACATTTTGGTGGAAAACAATTAATATGTTGGGCGGTTTTTTTCGATTTTCTCGAAAACTTGTGGTCCGATTCTTATAAAAAATTGCTATTCAAGAATATTTAGGTAGCTTAAGTAATTTCGCATTAACTTTTTTTTTTTTTTTTTTGAAAAATCAATATTTTGAAAAGGTTGGTGATTTTTTTTTAAATTGTGTTTTTAAATGCATGTTAATTTTGTGCTTTTTTAAAAAAGTTGTTAAAAAAACCGTTTTATTTAAAAAAACGTTCCTACGATTTTGAAAAAACACACTTTTTAACATTTCTTAAAAAAATAAAATGGCGTGTAAATTATTTCACTCAATACAATTTAACGTCCTTTATTCTAACAATCAAAAGTCACAAAAATCGAATAAATGCTTTGATGTTCACCTTAATTTTCTTAAATTTTATTCTACAATATGACCGCACATATGAGCAAGTACGTGCGATCCAGTCATGCAATTTATTTGTGCCGGTGTCACAATAGGTGTTAAATTTTGGAAAATATTCCACATGGGTACACATATAGATGAAGTCAACATATGTATGTACTAGTTAGTGCAATGTGCAAACATGAACACACAAAAAGTATTATATCGGATTTTTCAACAGGGACGCTACAAAAGTAGAGCTACAGGGACAGCAAACGACGCCATATTTCTTGCCGCTCTTTTGACATTTCTCTTCAATAAGGTTTGCCATTTCGTGATTAAAAGATATACGAGTCGAAATTATTAAAATTTACTACCGAAATTCGGAGTCAGTGGCCTCAACGTTAAGAGCGCTACGTCCAATTTATGGTCGTCAAAATCGTCCTAGCAAATCAACAATTGAGCGTCTAGTGGAAAAATTTGAATCCACAGGCACAGTACAAGCGTTGGACATCTCTGTGACGTCGTTGCGGCGAATTTTGCGAAAAGATCTTGGCCTACATCCTTAAAAGATTAAATTGACGCAAGAACTGAAGCCGCTTGACCACCAGAAGCGTCGTATATCCAAAACCGTTTTTGTTTTATATAAAAGCGCTCTTTGTAGCGCTCTTATTGAAAAACCCTTTATTTACCTGATTTATCTTTTTAGAAAGTTAACAAAAAATTAAATTTCTTATATATGTATCCTACCAACGATCAAAGACGAACAAATAATTTTTTTTTCGTTTATTTTTTGCATGTTTCGAACGCTCCCAGAACGCGTTGTCCCGCTATCTGATTGTAAGCGGTGCCTTTTCGAGATGATCACTCCTTAATTGAAGACGAACAAATATGACATTAAAAACTGTCGTGGCTCGCGGGCTCCCGGTCTATTAGCGATTACATTACAAAGCAAGACATTTGGGGCCCTGTACCACTAAACAACAATTTAACATACAAAGCGAGGTTTGTTAAACAATATGTAGATTTAACAAATAAAGTTAATATTTATCAATCATCGTAATGTTATGTTATGTCATGGTCCGTAAAGACCTCACCGATACCTTTAAGGTGAAAAGAGGATTTAGACAAGGCGATAAGCTGCGATGACATCTTCAGCATCATACTTGAAAGAATATGCAGAATTTTCAGACCATAACCAAAGGCCACCATCTTTCAAAACTCCTTCGTCCTTCCAATTTCCCGCATATGCTGACGATATTGAAATAATCGAACAATACCGTGTGATGTTAGTAGCGCATTTGTGAGTATTGAAACGGAAGAGGTAAAGAAGAGCTTAACAGTCAATGAGGCAAAAAACAAGTAATATGTTGTCATCAAGAAAAGACCTCTTAGACAAACATCACAATTGGCAGCTTTAACTTTGAGGTAATTTGGGACTTAAATAAGACTTATGTGATATCGCATGTTAAAATATGGCACTAAGCGTGTAGTGTTAACAACGTCTTTCAAAGGACCCTTATATCTACATAAGTGCTAAGGGACATTTTTATTATCTCGTGTCTAGATTGCATTGGTTCACTAGCTGACATCTTTTTAAATATTTGAAAAATCAATGTCTTTTTACGATCCAGGTAAAATTAATTTTAAGCCATTCATAAAGTTATTTGTTTTTTCGTAAACAAAAGTAATAAATGATATAACATTTTATAAGAATTCACAAAACGTACTTATGTTATGCCTCTTCGCTTTTTTCCAAAAAAAAAAAAAAAAAAAAAATTATGGATGGGTAAGCCCAAAACTCCACTCCTTGAGATTTCTTAATTGTCCATTAAGCAATTTAAGTGTAACCATCATCGTGCCATCACTTCGTCGTCGTCGTCAGCCGGTGTTCAATGAAATCGCAAACACAGGCAAGACCAAGACAATTTCATGCTCGCATAAGTCCCGATTTCGAGAAAACATACAAATAAGTCCCAACCTCACCTTTTATTGTGATGATAGCCGGTGATCGACCGCGACAATAGTGCACCCACCGTTTTGTAAACTTACGCAGCACTTGTTTCGCTTGACTTGATCATATGGAAGATCTCACCCAAGGAAGACGACTTTTAACCACCATTAGGTTGGACATCTAGCTTCTCCAGAAAACTTGTACTCCTCTTCTTTTCAAACCGACTACCACAACGTCGTCGTTGCTTTGAGAAGGAAATCGATTTGTGTTTCAAACACATCGCGCATCCAACACAAAATTAATGGTGCGTAAACGGATGTTCGGCGCACATATCTATCTGCATAAATGGGGATATGAAATAATTCCCCATTTGCGTATGCGATGCGATAATATTGATCGGCAGGCTCCGTAAAGGTGCTACGGCACCGCCTTGGGAATCGGCCCGTGTAGTGCGCCGCCAAGCTGAACAGGTAAGAGGTTTTGAAGAAATATATAAAACAAAAATCGAAGAAAAATCTCATAATGTTCAATTAAAATCCATGGGAATGTTTAATTCATGAATCAAGGATGATGACAAACGAACGAAGACTTACGGGTGCGCCACCAACTCACCGAAACCTGATTTTAATTGCGCGGCCACTATAAAAGTCTTATGTTTCGTAAGTTGTTGAGGGTCGGTTAATGATTGCGTTGTTTTTTTTCAAGTCACTAGTCAATGTCTTGGATATCTTTAGTTACCGATATGGGAACAATTAGGTGATTAGGTATTGGACTGATAGGTCACTTTATACGAAAAGTGCCTAGCGCGTAACGGGCGTTGGTTGTATTATTTGAGATCTATTGGATCTCATTAGGAGTTATGGGAGAATGAGTTTTATGATGACTAACAGAGTTAAGCAAATACCTATCACTAAATAATCATGGTATCGTGAATATAAAAAAAAATTGAGATTACAATGAAACATGACATTACGATCATTGAGAAGTCTAAAAAACTGGTCGAGAAAAATATCTATTTGTCTGTCTGTCTGTCTGTTAGTATGTATAACGAGCTGCATCCTAAACGGCTTCAGACTTGGTGTGTGTGATTATTTTGGCATTCCCCAGAGGGGAAATTGAAATTTTATTTTTAGGCCTAAAAATACCGGTACGTTTAGGAAAATCTTATTTTTCTCGAAAACAGCACCAACGATTTTGATGAAATTTTTTTCGAGAAGTTTTTTGTTGGTAATTGCTATCATTTGATTAGAACCAAATTTCGGAAAAAGTCTACTAACGGTACCTTTCATATAACGGTTTTTTTTTATTTTGGGCTCTCTCGGTAACGGCTGTTTGGATTTCTGTCAAATTTTATATTTGAGTAGATCAAAAGCCCAATTAATTCTGTTTATCAAAATTTTGAATAACTTTTTGTTGTAATAATTTTAATTTTTGATTATTTTTTTAAATCAATATTTTTAAAACTTATCAAAAAAAATTATTTTAAATTTTATATTCACATGTAAAGGGTCCGCCAAATAACTTTTTTTTTTGAAAATCCTTCATCAACATCGAGTGTAGCTTCGGCTGTGTGCCACGTAGCGCCGTCTTGTTGAAACCAAATGTTGCCAATATCCTCCTCTTCAATTTTTGTGAACAAAATTGTCTGTAACGGCCACTCCTTACTCATTTTCGAAAAATGGCCCAATTATGCCTCTGGACCAAAATCCGCACCAAACAGTGACTTGTTTTGGGTGTATCGACTTTTCAATGTATGCGTGCGGGTTTTTTGTGCCCCAAATGCGACAATTTTGTTTGTTTACATATCCGCCAAGATCAAAATGAGCTTCATCTGAAAAGATGATTTTTTTGGCAAAATCGGCATCTTCTCTTAGTCGATCGCAGGCAGTAATGTCGCAATATTTCCCAGCGTATACACAACCATATTCGTTTAGCGGAAGGATAAAACTAATTATCTGTCAAATCAGACATGAGCTAAGTGTTACCATTCCCGAAATAAGCACTAGTTGAAAAAAAAACGTTAGATGGCGGATCCGTTAAATTAATAAATTCTGAAAAACTGCATATCAAAATTTCAAAAAAAAAAAATAAAAATAAAAAGCAGGATTTTATCAAAACCGGGCCTACAATTTTCGAATTACATTTTTTTATAAATACTTTGTTATTTAAAACGTGGGAAAGCATACTTCATTTTTTCTAAAAAAAAACCGTTAAGTATTGTGGTTTTGATACTTTTAATAAGTTCATATAGTGTTGTTTTCAACGTAAATGTTACTTATTTCTGTTAAAGATCTTGCTTTCCAATGTAACATAAGAGCAAGTACGTGCGACCCATCTTTAGCTACTCTAGTTCATCTTTTGCTAAAAGCCTTTTGATACAACCCTAATAGAATGGTTTCTTCCCTCCGATTCTGATAAATCCACTATACGTGTTTATCACTTCACCTTGAAGTACCGTTTGACAATACTCTATAACTTCTTCAGAACCTTTGATTGGTCACTTTGTTTCCTCGATAGTGACTAACAAATACTATTCTTTCAGGAAATAGAAATTTCGTACCAAATACGCTAAAAAGTATCAAACCTAAAGTAAACTAATTCGACTCAAGCTGTAAAGAGGTTATTAGGCCAAAAGATGTAATATTTCGGTGTTATAAAGCCAACTCCATCGAGCAAAACCGGAAAAAAAGTTTCAATAATGACCTGCAAAACTCATATTCGCATAGCGACATTTTTACATGAACAATTCGGCATTAAAATTGTTTGCTCATTTGTAAAAGAACATACTGAATTATTCATGGTCATATCGGTTGCAATTCCAACTCTCCTCTTTATCGATACTCCTCTTGTCAGTTCAGTCCCCCTGGAGAGAATTCTACCGCCTTCGTTCTGTTGCAATGATCTTAGAAGATATAAACATACACAAATCTGCTGGCCCGTATAGTATCCCCGCTATTATCTAGGTATGATCTGATAATCCTACTTATATTATAAATGTGAATATTTTGATGTTTGTTGCCTAATAACGCCTGAACGGCTTGACATATTTGGATGAAATTTGTTAGGTAGATGGATAATGTGCTGGATTGAAACATAGGCTACTTTTTATCCAGGAAAAATGCACGGTTCCTGTGGAAGAGGTTAAAATGTGAAATACTGAATTTATGGGGATTTCTTTAGTATACTTTTGTGCCTTAACGACAGAAAGGATTTGTGAAATTTCGTAGACGGAAGATTTACAGGATTCACTATATTATTAAGAGATATAGCATTAATGTGTTCTTATGTGTTAGCCACATTAGCAACTAGGTTGCTGTCTTAACAAGGTTGCAGTCTAAACTATACAATAGAAGCTTTTTTAATGAAGAACATTAACTTATGTGTTGGAGTTATATCTATTAAGAGAAATTGAGATATAAGAAAATAGAGTTGTAAAGATATAGAGATGCAGAGATATAAAGATATAGAGACATAGAAATAAAGAGATAAATAGAGATATTGAGGCATAAAGATATAGACAAATAGACAAAAGACATATAGATATAGAGATATTTAAGGATATGAAGATATAGACATATGGATATATAAAAACATAGAAATAAAAAAAATAGAAATATAATAGAGACATAGAGATGTAGAAATTTAATGATATAGAGGAACATAAATTCGATTCAAAAAACGTTATTCTCTATCTTTATAAAAATAAATTATAATTTGACGAAAAACCCAATTTAACCAAAATGCTTAATCTTAAGTCCACGCAGACGAGTCGCGGGTAGAAGCTAGTCACAGAATAAATCAGGGGTCAGGGCTCTGTCTTGTCTCCGGCTCTTTTTCTTATATTTATCAACGACTTATTATCTAAAACTAAATTCTTGTAGCCGTTTCCGAGAAAAATAAGATTTTACTTAACGGTAATCTGGCAGGTACCGTTAATATTTGAGTTAAAAAAAAGTCGAAAAGCTTATCTGTAGAATGTGAAAATAACCTTAAGTTGTACACCAACCGAATCATCTATACACATAAATAATAAATTGCACGACTGGATCACAAGTACTTGCTCATATGTGCGGTCACATTGTTGAATAAAATTTAAAAAAAATTAAGTTAACATCAAAGCATTTTTCAATTTTTGTGACTATTGATTGTTCGAATAAAGTACGTTAAATTGTTTTGAGTGAAATAATTTAAACGCCATTTTATTTTATTTTTTAAATGTGAAAAAGTTTAATATTTTTTTTAACATCGTAGGAACGGTTTTTAAATAAAACGGTTATCTTAACAACTTTATTTAAAAAATAACGAAGTTTGCTCTCATTAGACTAATGGCATTGGAGCAATACAAAACAAAATTTTGGAGAAAATATTAAACAAATAAATTTTTTATGAAATCAAAAAAACACTATTCATAACGTTTTTTTGGAAAAAATGTTGTAAGCCATCTTTTTTTTTACTGTTTTCTATTTTATGAATTTTTCATTTCAAAATCGTTCGACCAGTTTTTTTCAAAAAAATGTTTTTTTTTTAAACTTTTCGAAAACCTATTTTAATTTTTTTTTTGATTATGTCAATTTAAATAAATCTATAGTTTATACTAGGAGAAAAAAAATCTATAGATTCGTTTTCAAAATATTCAAAAAAAAAATAAGTGTTTAAAAAAAATATTAAAAATTAAAAAAAAATGTTTTTGAAAATTTTAAAAAGCAATATTATTTGAATCATAAAACACTACATATTTTGAAAATTTCATCAAAATCCGTCAATTAGTTAACGAGAAAGTCTGATTTTAAAAAAACCGGTCATTTGGGAGGTACCGTTATAAAAGTTTGTCTGAAAAATCCATTAAAACTAAAGAGTAGATTTTGCATAGAAAACATCATTCAGAAAGTTTTATCAAAATCGTAGGAGCCGTTTTCGATAAAAATAAGTTTTTCATTTAAAATTATATGGCAGGTACCGTTAGAGTTTTGGAGCTAGAATGCCAATTCGAAAAACAGTCGGGTAGAGTACTTTATAACTACTATATACTAAGTTTGAATCAAATCGGCCCAACCGTTTAGGCTGTAGGAATCGATACGGACACACAGACAGACAGACAGACGGACAGAATTTTCTGACCCACTTTTTTCGACTTCCTTATTATCGTAATGTCATGTTTGATTCTTAGAATTTTTTTTCTATATTCCCCATAAATCGCAAGCAAAAATGAAGTGCTGTTTTTAAAAACAAAATAATAGCTTTTTACTTGATGTATACGAAAGGATATACAGTACTTTTAACAAAAACACCATTTAAAAATGTTCTTTTTTTCGAACATTCTTTTTTAAGGAACGATTTTGACGGAACTTATATGGGCAGATTGTTGATATTGTAAAGTCTAAATAATGCTATTTTAATTACACCTAGGTGGCGCTGGAGTCGTTTTTTTTTCAAATCTTATTTATGTGCCGATTTTGAGTGAACTTTTACGGACAGGTAGCTGACGTTTTAAGGAGTAACTAAGGCTATTTTAATCACTCCTTGGTGCTGCTGGGGTTGTTTCAAAAGCATATAGCTAATTTTGAAAGAAGTAACTAAGGCTATTTTAATTATTAGGTGGCGCCACGCCGGAATCGTTTTAATTCGAAAACGTATGGTATAACCAAGCAACGCCGGGTGGGTAAGCTGGTATTCTATAAAGAAAACACCATAAGGCGTGTTTTACTGGTAGGGGTATAACATGCGCAGTAAAAATTTACACTGCAAACAACAACAAATTAAGAGTGTCCATGAATAAGTTAGTGATATCAGTGAATTAATAAGTTGAGTTTAAGTGTCGTATTTTATTGGAAATCTATAAATATTAAGTATTTCAACTTTTAATATTCACTCACTTCACTAACCTTATCATCGACACTTTTGGTTTGTTGTTGTTTGCCGTATAAAATTTTACTGCGCTGGTTATACACTTACCAATAAATCACGCCAAACATGGTGTTAGCTTAAGAAATAAAAAAAAAATATTCAATATGCTTCACTTACCACATTCCCTGATGGAATTATCTCTGGCAAATCATGTTGCATCGATGACATCAATGATGCTGCTCTGCAACACAAGGGAGACTTTTATTCCCTGACGGCGATGTTGATGCGCAGTTTGCATGTCATGGCACACAAGTTGGCGACAAGTCGTTGATAGGCCAGAGGAACGAGAACGAGAGCCTAGATAGGCGGAGATGATGTCGCGTGGATTTTCTATTAATCTGTAGATTACGTTTAGTTCACTGACTATTAATTTGCTCCAAATAAAGCATAGTGGAGGCGAACGAGTCCAACACAACGACCCACGACGACAACGTTGGCCGGCGATGGTGCGGGTCTTACCTCCCGGCTTATTGCAAGCCGACCACATGAGATGTTAAAGATCTTTAATCGGTTTTTTTTTTGCGTCTTCCTTTTATCTTTTTGTGTATCTTGAATCTGAGAATAGACGCTCGCCGTAGACAATTTGTTAAGTTGAAAGATAAAGAGGTGCTAATGTCCGTATCGATTAAATAGCTCGTTATGATATTACACTGGAGGCTATACAAAGTGAACAGGTATAATGTATTCAGAGATGGTATTTGCAGTTAATAAAAAACGTTGTACTTTAAGAAACATATCGATCAATTGCCAAATATTATTTCTAAAGAAGTATGAGTAACTTTGTGTAGTTGGGGTGTAAGTTTTTAAACGTATTTTAAAAAAACTCAGTTTTTTAAGAACAATGCCATAAGAACCGATATGGATTTTTTTAATATGGATATCCTGCACTTCTATCGGGGCTTTTAATTAGATTTATATTGGTTAACGTAAAAAAACTGATTACTTAAGAGTTCCAAAAATTTGCCAACATCTACTGTAAAATCTTACAAAAATCAGTTCTTTTTTATATATCGGTCCCCAAGACCACTCCTTATCTGAAACCCCTTTCTAAGATCAATTCTTTAGGCTTATAAACCGGAACAAACTCATGAAGCATAAGCCATCTATTTAGCCAGTGTACAACCTGTCAACGTTGGAATAAATCATCTCTCTTGTGGTTACGGCCTTAACGGGACCTTACCCTACAGCAAATTTCTTCATACCTTACCACAGCATTGTTGGCTGAATTACAATATCTTTAAAGACTATATAGAGAGTAGCCTAGAGATTGTAATATTTTTTTTTTTTATTTTAACGTCAACAAGTCCTCGTCATCCAGGTATTTGCATAGACTTAGGTTGACATCGGGAAGAATGTTGACTATGCACGGTATGACGTTCCGCCTTTTGTGGTTTACACTTACAGTTCTTTGATCTTAATTACAAGCGATTGAATTGCATAATAAACTGGGCAATGGGTTCAATTACTTCCCTTTACTATATATGGAGGCGATTGAACTTTAATCTAGTTGAATGGATTTTAACAGGAATGAACAGTTATGTAGCAATAGGGAGTAGCGAAGTATGAGTAAAAATTTGATTGAAAAAATACCAAAAGTCTGAAAAAATACTAAGAGAATTGTTGCATGTTTAAATAATTATTTACCTTCTTACCCTGTGCAGGTAATTGGTAGAATGTTTCTGCGCGCCTCTACGTTTTTCGCAAAAGTCGACCAGAGGGGAAATCACAAAAGTGATTCACAGGTGTGCATATAAAATCCTGGGCTTACAAGACAACAGAAACACCGTTCTCGTTAATGACAGATCAAAAATAAATAAATTGGAACACCTGTTGAAAACTAACTATCCATAACGCTCCCGAAATTTGTTCGTATTTTTTTTTCTAACTATGTGTCTGTAAGGCACAATGCCTTTCAGAATGCAACTGGATGTTGCGTTCCGCGACACTAGTTAGTAGGTTATTGTAAAGATAGGAAAGAATTTTTTTGGCGCAGTAAATCGAGAATTAGTTGACTATTTTCTCACCCACAGGCGGCTCTAGCTTCCTAGTAAAAGTTAGAAAAAATGCTTCTCAAACTGAGAGTCGAACTTACACATGACCTAGCCATCTTAAACGTGATATGCGTATTTTTTTGACCAGGTCAATGTCGCTGTACAGCTCGTATTATAGTTCTTCGTTGAACCTTCTCCTCCAAAGCCCGTTAACGCAGATAGGGCCAAGAAGAGAGAGATGTTGTTGTCAGATGTTATAGCGGATCCGAGGTACACAAAGTCCCTAACTACCTCAAAGTTGTACCTGTCTACTGTGATGTTTTGTCCAATCCGCCGGTGTTCTGTGTCCCTTTTTTTTGATAGCAGGTACTTCGTTTTGGCCTCATTGACTGCTAGTCCCATCTAAGGCCCTTCAGATTCAATGCTAACAAACGTTCCAGTGACAGCTCGACGAGTTCTGCCAATGATGTCTATGTCGTCAGCGTATGCTAACGATTGCCAAGACTTGAAAAAAATTGTCCCACTACAATTGGGAGTTTCCTGCACAGTCGGACGAGCTTTGTGGAAATGCCAAAAGCAGAGATGGCTCTGTATAGCTTGACTTTATAAATGCTATCGTACGCGGCCTTAAAATCAATAAGGAGGTGGTGGGTATCGATTTGGAATTCTTGGGTAGTTTCAAGGATCTGCCGTAGCGTGAACATTTGACGAAAGGTTTCAGGCGTTCACATAGTACGGCAGAGAGGATCTTTTAGGCGAAATTCAGGAGACTAATTCCTCTATAGTTGGCGCAGTTTACAGGGTCTTCTTTCTTGTGGATCGGGCAAACGATGCAGAGGTTCCATTCATCAGGCATACTTTCTTCTGACCAAACTTTAGAGATGAGTTGGTGTATGCACTCCATCACCAGGTCATCTCGGGCCGCTTTAAAAAGTTCGGCGGGTAGTCCGTCGGGTCCAGCAGCTTTGTTATTTTTTAGTTTAGATATTGCTATCCTTACTTCATTTTGGTCAGGTGGACGGAAATTTTTTCTGTCATCATCCATTCTGCCTGACAGCGGGATTTTGGTCTTCATCGCCGTTTAACAGTCTGCAGAAATGGTCCTTCCATGTACTCAGCACCGACTGTGACTCTACTACGAGGTTTCCATTCCTATCTCTACAGGCTTCTGTGCGGGTTTTTTTTCCGTGGCACGTTCTTTTTACCTGTTGGTAAAACATCCGCACGTTGTTCCTGGAAGGTTAGATTTGAAAGAAACAAGTAAAATTTACATTAAAAAATAAAACGGTTTGAACTTATAAAAACTGTCAAAACGAAATAACTTAACGATTTTTTCTTAACTATAACTCAGCTAAACTTTTTTTTTCTACGAAACCTACAATATGTATTTTTAGATTTTTGATTCCGATCGATAGTATGATTATTATAGATTAAGTATAGAAATAAAACACCTCAAAATTTAAAAAAATTGTGACAACCGTACCGAAAAATGTGGTCTGGCAATCGATTTTCATCATTTTCCTAAATATTGCCCTAAGATCTAAACCAAGCGAGATGGATTTTTTATTACTTTTCCCAGTACATATTATATAACCTCCTGTTTTCACCGTTTCCCGCTTGACGTTGAGTTACGGGACACCCTGTATAGCCGTTAATGCTGCAGATTGTTATACATACAGACGGACCAACAGGCAGAAATTTTTTGTCTCTAACTTTGTAAGGCTACTCTATGATCGTCATGCCATGTTTGATTGTTATCTCGTTTTTTTATGTTCACGAATCCTAAACTTCGATTTTTCAAAAAAAAACAAAATTTTTTTATATATATTAAAAAATATTCGATAATATTTTTATGTTGAATTGTTTTGGTTATCTATGTCGTCCTGGATATCAAATTTAATTGTAATCGGTAAAGCAGTTCTCGAGAAGGTCGAAGACAAAAAAACGGTCCTATGGGGGGTACCATTTTTAGCCCACCAACTTACTTTTTTTTCACCAGTACATATACCAAACCTACAAAAGTGCACTGATTTTTTTCATAAAAATTCTTGCAACCGTTTTCTAGAAAAATAAGCTTTTACTTAACGGTTATATGACAGGCACCGTTAATATTTGAGCTAAAAAATTAAAAAAAGATCTCTGTAGAATGTCAAAATACCGTTTTGCCTGTAGTTCAATAGACACCGTATAGATAGACAGACAGACAGACAGAATTTTTTCCACTAACTCAAATATGTTTATCTATCACCGTTATGCCATGGTTGATTGTTATCTCAACATTTTTAATCTGCACGAATGTATAATTTGCACTATAATGCAAATTATACATTCGTGCAGATCAAAAATGTTGAGATAACAATATAATCGCAAGTAAAAAGAAGGTGATACAGGCAGCAACAACCCTGGGCTTCTACAGATGTTGGCGAATTTTAAAGATCCCGAGGCAAGCCAAAGGTCTCATTAGAAATAAGAACATGCATTCTTCATGGGGATGGAAGCTTACCAAACAAGGTGGGTACTTTAATATTACATTTTTATTCTTAAACCCTGCCAAATGATATCTTATTGTGTATGCACAGCATGGAAAACTCCTGTTAGCCTGATACCAAGAAATTTGACACTGACGGCGAGAGTAAGGAACCCACTGACCCCCCTTTTCTTCTGAGGTGCATGAGGACATATCCGACTATGATGACGACAAAGATGAGGAAGGTCCGGCAGCCCCCAAGTGCTACAACCTAAAACAATCTGCCTTCTGTCAATTACAGATAAATAGAGAATTACTGAACATTCCACTTTTTATTATTTTATTACTATTTTAAATTTTCTGATCCACTTTCATTGAGATTCAAGTATGAAGCAAATTGTATGCTCTCTAACTTTGTAATGCAATATGTGTTCCATAAAATCTGCTTAGTTTAAAAAATAAAAGCAAAAAACTGAAAAAACCTCCGTAAAAAGTACATAAATGCTATTTTTCACATTTGAAGAAATGTTATCTAATTATGATCAGCGGTATCTCCGTTAATATTGGACCAAAGTCTTTGGTTCACCTATTAACTTTTAGGAAATTTTATGTTCTTTAGCTTTATTATCCAAAAAGTTCCACAAAAAGATGTAAGCAAACTCATCTTAATTGCTAGGTTATCCTGTTAGCCCGTGATAACCACTGTTGGCCCCGCTCAGCCTGGAAGACAGTACCTAACTTGAAGAAGACCAGCATAATTCCAACCTATATGTAAGGTCCTACGCGATTATCAAGGAACTTCACATATACTAGGCTACCCGTGCAATGGTTTGCTTTCTAAGTACAGGAGAGAGGCACAGTTCCTCTTTGAACTAGCAATAAAATGAACTGCGATTACATTAGCCATCTGCCATCTCCAAAATGCTTGTTATCCCATTATCGTTGAAGATGAACTTGGAATCGAAAATGACGTGGAATGCTTTTTACTTACTTGACAATCTTAACCATATTTATCCTTCAGAAAGTACCAATTGTACTTAAAGCTCTGATCCAATATTCGAACATGTTTATGAAGCAGTCATTGTTTTTCCAGACTTTGGAAGACCAAAAATGGCTTTGTAGTTCTGGAGTGGATTCTGATCCATATTGTGATGGCGGCAATAAAAAGAGCCCACACCTTGAAAAGCCAGTCTCAACCCGGAGCAAAAAACATTGCCCTTAACTGTATTTCGGATGACAAAATAAGTATCAATCAAGATTTCTGTCAAAGCAATGGTGCCTTCCACTATTGATGCAAAGATGCAATGAAATATTCCACCAAAAGTGGCACCAATATTTACAATATTTACATATATTAGGGAAAAAAGGGGATAACATTTGCATATATTAACAAATTAATTTTGGTATACCTCAAGGCTCTTTATTGTGTCCGATTGTCTTTCTTATATTAACTACTGATCATTATAAATATTGTGATGGAATTAAATGCTGTTCAAACTGAATACAACAAACTCTGCCTTGGCACTGGTGAGACCATGAGCTTACAACCTCAAAGAAGTTCCAACCTTATCCTAGCTCTTATTTCCGATCTCTTCGAAGGTAATCGCATCTATTGCATACATGGCTATCCCATCCATGCAATGCACTTAAAGATGCCACTTAACTCTCCTGCCTAGCTTGTCCGGATGAATTGACAACATGGATTTTCTCTAAATACACGCGAACTGTCTCTGTCCCCATCACCGAACGTCACCGTCGTCGTCAACGATCGTCCATTCAACGGCAAATGTGGATCGATATGACTGTCGCTATTAGCATTTTAATGCTGCCAATTGTGAATGATCTTTGGCTTTGTTGGGGGCTGAAAGTAAACGAGTCTTGTTTACACTAAACGAATGTATCTCATCGGTTGTATCTAAACTAAAACTACACTGTTGTTCGCCAAAAAAAAAACAACAAAATAAACTACTTGACCTTCGTCTCTCGGTGCTGCCCTCCAATGATGGTGCCGATGATATGCAAGTTAAACAATATGACAAATGTATATGGTGACGAACTTTTAACCCAAAAATGGGTTTACAAAAGCTGCAACTATACGAAGCAACTTGTTTCCATGTCGTCGGTGGTAAAGTAAAGTGATTTTTTTTTGAATTTGTATCTTCTATTTTTGGTCGTGAAAAGAAAGTTCAAATAACAACAGTGAGTTTGGAATATAAAGAGATTGCGGGATAAATTTCCATTTGAATTGACGAACTGAAGTTCATCTTTTTGTTGTTGACTCTTTGGAGACGAGGACAAGACACTGATTCGATCGGATCGTGTGTGTTTTGCTGCGTGATCGTGAACAAGTTGTTAGGATGGATTTTTTTATTAGAGCCATGCATCTACGTGGGGGTCTTGTTTTAATTGGGTGATTTGTATTTATTATTCTATCAGTGAAATATGATTGATGGAAGTCATAATTTTTGACGGATCTTACAAATAATGTCAATATCGATATAAAGAAATATAGGAGGTAATGGACTTCGACAGTTAAAATTAGCTTAAAGAAATGTTTCCTTTGTATGAATTTTTTTGAATATAGGTAAAAGTTATTTATATCGGGTTTTTCAACAGGAACGCTACAAAAGTAGAGCAACAAGGACAGCAAACGACGCCATATTTCTTGCCGCTCTTTTGACATTTCTCTTCAGTAAGGTTTGCCATTTTAGGATGGAAAGATATACGAGCCAACAACGAGTCGAAATTATTAAAATTTACTACCGAAATTCGGAGTCAGTGGCCTCAACGTTAAGAGCGCTACGTCCAATATATGGTCGTCATAACCGTCCTAGCAGATCAACAATTGAGCGTCTAGTGCAAAAATTTGAATCCACAGGTACAGTACAAAATGTTCCCGTGCCAGTAAGACAAAGAAGTGCCCGTAGTGTCGAGAATATTGCTGCCGCTGAGGCTTCAGTTGCAGAAAGCCCAAATGTGTCTCTCACACGTCATTTTCAAGCATTGGGCATCTCTGTGACGTGGTTGTGCCGAATTTTGCGAAAAGATCTCTACATCCTTATAAGATTAAATTGACGCAAGAACTGAAGCCGCTTGACCACCAGAAGCGTCGTATGTTCGTGAATTGGGTTGAGCAACAACTTGAAAATGATTCGGATTTTCATTGAAAAATCATCTTCAGCGATGAGCCTCATTTCTGGCAGAATGTCTTCGTCAATAAACAAAATATGCGGTATTGTTCAGGCAGCAATCCACACGTACTCCATGAGTCATCATTGCATCCCGAAAAAAATACGGTTTGGTGTAATTTATGGGCCGGCGGCGTCATTTGGCCGTACTTCTTCTGTGATGATCAAGACCGGCACGTTACTGTGAATGGGGATCGCTACCGTTCAATGATAACCGAATATTTTTGGCCCCAATTGGATGATATGGACTTGGAGGACATGTGGTGCCAACAGGACGGCGCCACAAGCCACACAGCGAATGTCACAATCAATTTATTGAAAACCAAGTTTGGAGAACGTGTTATCTCACGAAATGGTCTAGTCGCTTGGCCGCCTCGGTCGTGCGATTTGACGCCGTTAGATTATTTGCTGTGAGGCTACGTCAAGTCAATGGTCTATGCCAACAAGCCATCGACGATTGATGAACTTCGTACGAATATCGAACTTGAAATTGCAGCAGTATCGGCCGATTTATGCTTGAAAACCGTCGAAAATTGGGTTCAGCCTCTGAACTTCTGCATGCGTGCCCGTGGTGGCCATGCATAAGAAATCGAGTTCCATACATAATGGCATCAAACGTACTTTTACAGGAATAAAGAATTTTATTAATATCCAAAACTGTTTTTGTTTTATTAAAAAAAACTTTTGTAGCGCTCTTATTGGAAAACTCTTATGTTAACGGCATAGCTGTTAAACTGATTTTGCCCAGTAGTACCAAATTGCTTTTCCATTTCCCGTATGAGATCAATTTTTCAGTAAGATGGCGGGCGAACCCCACTTCGGAACTTTTGTTTACTCTCAAATATCAAACAATATCCAATTCCCTAAATGTCAGCTAGTAAAAAAATGTTGTCTGGGTCAAAACCTAATTGCAGTGGACTAAAAGCATGGCTGAAGCAATTAATGTTTCAACTTCTCTAGAAGTCTACTCCAGTTTGTTTTTTTAAAAAAAATTTTCATCAATTTTTCCAAAAATATCCAAGTTTAAGTTGAAATGGGTGATACCAAGTACAATGCGTCATGTTCTATTTCTTGTTGCCATGGAATAGCACATGTAATTGGAAGAACACGTTAAATCTATGAATCCTCATCCTCAAAGTGCAGTTGAAAAATATGTTCAGCTCTACGTGCACCCTTTAGATTGTCATCAGTGAGACGATTAAATCCATAACGTAAACCACCTTGTTACAGAGTGTATTTTCTTCTTAATGCGTTACATCATGTATCTCCATTAAACTCCAATTCGTGGGGAATCTGAATCTTTGAGATATATATTTTTACAAGAACACGACATGCATCCACCGGCCGCTTAATGACACGCTCGTCGGAAGAGCTACTTCGGAAGCGATAAAGACGCTCGTAAATAACAATAACAACAGAAGCAATTGTGTTCGTCGAGTATTTCCTGTCGGATAGCCTGTCATTGTTGACGGAATTCAGTCAATCGACATGGGCATTAAAATGTTAAATGAAAAAGGGTAACTGGTAGCATCAGCGTTGCCAGACGTAACGTTGGTTTCTTTTTTTTATTTTGAGAAATTTGGTTAAAAAAAATACATTATTTATAAAGGGTGTTTTCTTAGAGGTATAGAACTTAAAGTTGGCAACACTATTTTAACTGGCGGTCATTTTGTCAGCTGTCAAGTAATTTATTTTCAGTTTGGTTTGGCATTTTAGCATGAATAGACTGACGCTTGAACAACGCTTCCAAACTATTCAAATTTATTTTGAAAATCTTAGTTCTGTTCGAAATACGTATCGCGCACTACGTCCATTACGGTCAACAGAGCAATTAATTCATTAAGTTAGAGCATAATTTAGAGCGCCCGGCCAGTAAGTTAATTAAGATGATATTTTTAGCTAGTTTTAAGATTTTTGTCTAGCATTTAAGTAGACATAAGTAAAAGTTAAAATAAAAATCCCTTAAAAGTTTACTCTAAATGATAATACGCATCCATAGAGCGTCGTTCAGTAGAGGTCATTGCTGCTGTAGAGCGTAGCGTAGAGGAAGAGCTGAATCAGTCAATCGGCTATCGTGCACAGAAATTGGATATGTGTCCATCCACCTTATGGAAGATTTTGCGGGAAGATCTTGGTTTGCGTGCTTACAAAATCCAACTCGTGCAAGAATTAAAGCCCCAGGATCACCTTGCAAGGCGTAGATTCGCTAAATGGGTCCAAAACAAGATTGCCGTTGATCCCAATTTTCATAAGCGAATTTTGTTTAGATGAAACTCACTTTTAGTTGAATAGATACGTCAATAAACAAAACTGCCGTATTTGTAGTGATGATAATCTTCAAGTGTATGTTGGGACACCGTCACATATACAAAAACTGACTGTTTGGTGTGCTTTATGGGTTGGTGGAATAATTGGTCCGTAATTCTTTAAAAACGATGCTGGTCAGAACGTTACAGTCAATGGTGAGCGCTATAGAGCCACGATTACTGACTTTTTCGTTCAGCAATTAAACAACCATGATATACAGGAGCTGTGGTTTCAACAAGACGGTGCAACATATCACTCAGCTCGTGCCACAATTGATTTATTGAAGGAAACCTTTGGTAACCGCATAGTTTCACGTTACGGTTCCGTGATCTGGCCTCCAAGATCGTGCGATTTAACGATTTACTGTGGGGGATATGTGAAATCGCTAGTCTCTGCCAATAAACCCGAAACGATTGACTACACGGAGGACAACATTCGCCGCGTTATTGCCAATATACGGCCACAAATGTTGGAAAAAATCGTCGAAAATTGGGCCTTCAGATTAGACTATGTCCGAGCCAGCCATGGTGGTTATTATATGCCAGAATTAATATTTAAATTTTAATGCCAGAGGATTATGTTTCGAATAAATTAAATTTCCTGTAAATTTTATCATAATTATCTCTGTTTTATTCCGTTTCAAAGTTCTATACCTCTAAGAAAACACCCTTTACATATAAATATTTTTTTGTTCGTTCTGGATTTTTTCCAAAATCAATTTAAAGACCTAAGGCTTAGATAAGCTACCTTTTTCCGATCTTCTTTTTCTTAGAGGTTGATATCAAGGTTTGCTCGAAAAGATGTTAAATAGAAAAATTCCAATATCTAAGTAAGCCAAAAAGCCAGCTGCTTTGGCGCTGAGTTAAACTCAGGTAGGAGAGGCTTCCGATCGGTCGGAATTCATCCTTCAATGGTATAATTAGTATGCCATTATATTTTTCCAACCACGGTCAGCCTTATCAAAGCCTTATCAAAGATTCCTTCGTTGGAAATTTCCGAACGAAAAGCTACGCCTCGAATACGACAAAATTCAAATCACACGCCCCGAACGGAATCAGCCATGATCAAAAACCACTTTTTGGACTTTCGCAATCAGCTGATTTGTGTCAAAAGCACAACAAATTACACTTTGATTGTGTATAAGCTGCTGGGTCCGCATTTTTGCTTGCGTTAACCTCGTCGTCCAGAAAAATTATGTCTCCAGATTAGACTAAGTTTGAGCCAGCCGTGGCGGTCAAATGCCAGAAATCATATCGTCTGGAATTCATCTTTCAATGGTATAGCTTAGTATGCCACGGTATTTTTTGCCTTATCACAGATTCCCTCGTAGAAAATTTCCGAACGAAAAACTACGCCTCGAATACTACAAAATTTAAATCACACGTCCCGAACGGAATCAGCCATAATGCAAACCACTTTTCGGACTTTCGCAATCAGTTGATTTGTGTCAAAAAAAGGACAACAAATTGCACTTTGTTTGTGTATTAGCTGGGCTCGCATTTTTGCTTGCGTTAGCCTCGTTGAGAAAAATTGTGTCTTTTGTATTTCTCGAGTATATATTCTATTAATTAAAAAAAGATTTATTCAAATTCGTTTTGTCGATCTCATGAGATTAAACAATAAAAGTAAAATAAAAAGTTTTTTTATATCTACGCCATCTGTCTTACAGTAGAAGAACGCAACAAGTAACAACAGAATGACGCCATACATTCTGTTTAAAAAAAAAAAAAAATACATATATATTATTATAATTACATATTTTTTTCTTTGGCCAATTTGCAAAGTCTAAGTTGGTTTATTTAAAAAAAATGTGTTCTGTATGTTTCTCGATTAAATATCCTATTAATTAAACAAAAATTTGTTGAAAATCGTTTTGTCGTTCTCGTGTGATGCGCAGTCAGGCCGAAACTGCTTCAATTTTATTATACATATAACATAGGGATGGTTTTTCAATTGTGTTTTAGAAAAGTTGTCTGAAAACTTATTTGCGATTGCAATTTATGAAATAAATCAAGAAAACGCGCGGAAAAAACGGAATTTAAAATTACAACTTAGGATTTTAAGAGAAAAGAGACGCAGTCCATTCGACTACAATCCCTGGGCAATTTACGCCTTCTCTTGGAGCATATCCAAAAGTCTTTGGGTTTTGTTCAATACATATTTGTTTTTCCTTAGATTTAAAATACTTACATTTTTCTTTTACTTGCGTGTTAACAATCTGTTTCACGTGACGTCTGAGCAAAATAATTGTTCGCAGAAAACTCTGTAATGAAATTTTATTCGTTCGGATTCAATGATGGCGCATTCCCGAATTTCGAATTTCTTAGGAACATTTTCGGTACCACAGGAATAGTGATACCTTTTTTTTGGATTTGTAGTACGATTCTATTACAATTTACATTTCCAACCACAATAAGGTCCTTGTACTTGTACTAACTTCTTTTTTAACTTCATGTCACTATTAATAAGCACATTAATCACACTTGTTTCCTTTATTGAAGCCCAAATATAGGCATAGTTTCAACCTCTCTCGAATTCGTTTCCCTGTCTTACTGCATTCAAAAAATTGTTTCCCTGTACCCTCGCACTGAAATCGTTATTAGGGGCGATTTCAATATCCAATTTCTTCTGGGTTCGCTATTCTGGCCTTATAACACCCGAAGTATATACATATGCTAAGATTTTTGCCGAATACAATCATCTGACTCAACTAGTTGACAAGCCTACTCGCATATCCGACATTGATGGCCAAACCGAAAACACTCTTGACTTGTCTACTACCTCGGATCCTGACAAGTGCACTATTAATGTATTATCGCCTCAAAGCACTTCTGACCATTGTATAGATTCTCATGCCAAACTAATCCAGTTCAAGAAAGAGCTCCTAATATAACCGTTTGACAGTATGACAAAGCCAACTGCTACGATATCAATAATTTGTTCTGATCACTTATACTTCCTCGATAGTGACGAAGACTCCAGTGCAGATATTGTCACAAACCTCTTTCTTTCGTAAATGAGAAATTTTATCCCTAAAAGGCAAAAACAAACTCATGGCTTAATAACGGGTGATTTTTTTGAGGTTAGGATTTTCATGCATTAGTATTTGACAGATCACGCGGGATTTCAGACATGGTGTCAAAGAGAAAGATGCTCAGTATGCTTTGACATTTTATCATAAATAGACTTACTAACGAGCAACGCTTGCAAATCATTGAATTTTATTACCAAAATCAGTGTTCGGTTCATTCACCGTAACGTTGCGTCCAACAGCATCTTTGAAAAAATACAATCCAATGATTCCACCAGCGTACAAACCACACCAAACAGTACATTTTTCGGGATGCATGGGCAGTTCTTGAACGGCTTCTGGTTGCTCTTCACTCCAAATGCGGCAATTTTGCTTAATTACGTAGCCATTCAACCAGAAATGAGCCTCATCGCTGTCGATAAAAAAGCGGATTTTCTGCCAACTTTTCTTGGGCACTGATTTTGGTAATAAAATTCAATAATTTGCAAGCGTTGCTCGTTAGTAAGTCTATTCATGATGAAATGTCAAAGCATACTGAGCATCTTTCTCTTTGACACCATGTCTGAAATCCCGCGTGATCTGTCAAATACTAATGCATGAAAATCCTAACCTCAAAAAAATCATCCGTTACAAGCTGTAAAGAGGTTATCATAGGATCGAGGAGATATGTTTCCGTTGCTATAAAGCAATCCTACTGAGGAAAACCGGAAAAAGTTTAAACTAGACAAACTCGGACCGTTCAAAACAAGTTATATTGGATGGGTTCAAGTCTGATACCAAGGTATGCCCAGGGCTCCGTTTTGTCCCCGACTCTCATCCTCATCTAAATATTAATACATTAATGAATTGTGTCGTACGCTTTTCACCGTATTGTACTGTACTAAACGGAACTTCGTGTTATATTAATCAAATGAAAGGGAATCTCGTTGAGTATTTCCGCGTAATGAGTAATTAATGATATGTATGTATTTATTCTAAATTAATTATTTAGTTTAAAATTACTTATTTATTTATTGATTTAATCTGTCATTTCGTTATACAGAAAAAGGTGCCCGAATTTCGAGCATGAGCGATTCTAGTTTTTATAAATGATCTCCTGTATGAAACTTCTAATTCATTAAACTGCTTCGCTGATGATAGTACACTTATTTTTTACTTGCGATTTATAGGGACTATAAGGCAAGTTATGCATTCGTAAAAAAAAAAATCTAACAATCAAACATGCCATTACGATGATAGAGAAGTCAAAAAAAGTGGGTCCGGAAATTCCGTCCGTCTGTCTGTCTGTCTGTCTGTCCGTATCGATATCTACAGCCCAAACGGTTGGGCCGATTTAATTCAAACTTGGTATATAGTATTTTTAGAGTGCTCTACCCGACAGTTTTTGGAATTGGCATTCTAGCTCCAAAACTAACGGTACCTGCCATATAACTTTTAATGAAAAACTTATTTTTCTCGAAAACGGCTCCTACGATTTTGATAAAACTTTCAGAATGATGTTTTCTGTGCAAAATCTATCTTTTAATTTTAATTGATTTTTCAGAAAAAGTTTTATAACGGTACCTCCCATTAGACCGGTTTTTTAAAATCAGACTTTCTCGTTAACTAATTGACGGATTTTGATGAAATTTAGTAGTGTTTTATGATTTAAATAATATTGCTTATCAAAATTTTCAAAAACATTTTTTTTTTTAATTTTAATAATTTTTTTAAAAAAATATTTGGTTTTTTGAATATTTTGAAAACGGATCTATAGATTTTTTTTTTAATTTTTCTCCTAGTATAAACTATAGATTTCTTTAAAATTGACATACTAAAAAAAATTTAAAAAATGTTTTCGAAAAGTTTTTGAAAAAAAACATTTTTTTGAAAAAACTGGTCGAACGATTTTGAAATGAAAAATTCATAAAATAGAAAACAGCAAAAGAAATAAGATGGCTTACAACATTTTTTCCAAAAAACGTTATGAATAGTGTTTTTTTGATTTCATAAATTTTTTTCCCCAACATTTTATTTCATATTGCTCGGCTAAGCCCTAGCCATTAGTCAAATAAAAGAAAGTGACAACCTACATTGCATACATACTTACGTATTTTAAAGTATTTTTTATCATCATAAAAGGACAGAATAAATAAGGAAGCCTTTGATAAACACACAAAAACAACTAACAAATAAAAAAAAACTATTCGATTACTACTGAATACAAAATTTTCAATCGACAAAACAAAAGTTTACGCCTTCCTATAAATAAACAAAACCACTGTGTTATGTGTTTTTCCTTTGTCGTGACGCATGTTCGTTCGAGCTTCACCCCAAAACGATTCTAAGGAAGTTGCACGTCATACAAAAAATATTAAAATAAAATCTTTGTCAAAAAGACGCCTGCACTTAAAAAGGATTAGCACATAGAGCAAGTACGTGCGACCCAGTCGTGCCTTTTATTTTTTTAAATGTTAAGCTCATTAAATTCTGGTCTTGACAGCATTATCAAATGGAGAATAAAAAATCGTGTAAAATTCAATGCGATTCAATCTTCCGCCTCTAAACGGAATTCACCGCCCTTGCCACTTTCCATGAGCGATACTTACATTATCGAAGCTGACTATCTCAAAATTCTCACCTCTTGTGGAACGATCATATTTATGATGTTACTAAAAATGCCACTAGATGTTTGAGCTTCCACCGAAGATGTAATTTTTTTTACCTTATGATCTGGCTATTATCTACAAGTCATGTATCCGTATAAGACTAGAATACTGCCATATCTGGGCGGGTAATCCATCAACTCACTTGAGTCTTTTGGAAAAGCGTTCAAAATTATTGGAGATGATTGCATCATCAGAACATTCACATCACATGAACATCGACAGAGTTTTTCATGTTCTAAAGACACAGACAATTGCATTCACCAATGTACCGTCGAACCCAATTTCAGTCGTACAGTTAAGTACAGATATTCGCTTTCTTCAGCCGTACAACACGAATGTGGAATCTTTTGCCTAACTTTATTTACCCTCCCCATTATGATGATCAGAAGCTTGGAACCGATGTGCAACGGCATTACCTATAAGGCCCCCTACTTTTTTCGTAAGCTATCACTGTGTCCACCGACATCTAAAGGGTATCGGTACCGAAATCCTTTATTCTGAAGAACTATCATGAGAATATTTCATTCACTAGATCTTATCTCAGTCTTTAGATATTATCTGAGGCAAAATAATTCAGCAAGAGGTTTGACGAGAAGAATGAAGTTAGGAAAACTTACAAAAGTAAGCTTCTTCCAACCCTGGTGCCCGTGAAAAAGATTGTGATCCTTTGAGTTCTAGATTGTTAATGACGCACTGTGGAGTGGTGTTTGAATTTCCGATGCTTAAGGGATAAATCTTCGGTAGAAGTGTCGATCCTAAGCTCGTTGAAGACGGATGTCGAGGTGCGCGCACAATTAGTTAAACGAAGTCCAAACAAATAATTGTTGCGCGTTGTTATCGCGAGTGCTTTAAGGAAAAAAAATAATACACGCTCGTTGAGAAATTAAAAAAAACCCCCTCGCGTGTGCTGTAAAAAAAAAATAATAGTGTTCACTCGCGTCGTAGGATGAATGAAAAAGATGCCCACTCGCGCTGAAGAAGAAAAAAAAAATAAATAAAACGCATTCGCATAACAAATTATCCTCTATTCTGTCCCAAGACCTTTGTGCTTAACTGCCTCTTTCTTATCTACTGTAGGCATCGTATGACCATACAATGCTTGCGGTAAATAGATAAGGGCATCTGAATTTGTCTTATTGTGCTGAATGTTTGGATTGATTTTTTGTAAACAGGCTGTCTTATGGGCATAACACCTAAGACAGTTTGATTATTACAGAAGTTAATTTTGATTTTCACTGCGCAGTTCGACTTAATCAGAGTTGTGTTTTGTATGTAAGTATTTTTAAATGGTAAGTGATTTTTGTGTCGTGTATTCAAATGTTCGTGGTTTAAGAAAGAATTTCTTTCACGTGTACGTCTACACTGTTCAACACAGGCCAGCTGTTTTGGCATTAAGTGAAACTCAGGTTGGAGCAAATACTGATTTATCAGAATTTGCTCTACATGGGTATAGCTTGGTGCCATTACTCTTTTCTCATCATGGTCTCGTGGTCTATGTTAGGAATGATATTGCTTGCCAGAGCCTTCCCCAATATGGGCAATGTTCCAACACGGACTTTAACTTCTTATGGCTCAAATTCACTGTCCGCAAGCATGTCATTCATTATTGTTTTATTTACAGGAGTCCAAATCTTGAAAGTAATTCGACTTGTAACGAGTTTGATGCACTATCTGATTCCATCTCGAAAATTGTTTCCCTTTGTCCTCGCACTGAAATCGTTATTGCGGGCGATTTCAATGTACACAATTCCAACTGGCTCCGCTATTCTGGTCAGACAACACCCGAAGGAAGGTATGTCGAGCTCTTTGCCGGGTTACATCACCTTACCCAACTGATCGATGTGCCAACGCGTATACCGGATGTTGCTGGGCAAGCAGCCCATACTCTTGACTTGTTTCTTACTTCTCACCCTGATAAATATACCATTAGTGTAACTTCTCCATTTGGCACTTCAGACCATTGTATCATTTCAGCTAATTTCTCATCCCCCACCCATCCAGTTAAAGAAAAACTTCCCACCAGGACCGTTTGGCAATACGAGAAAGCCAACTGGGACGGCCTGAATTTCTTTTTCCGAAACTTTAACTGGTCACTATGCTTCCTCGATAGTGACATTGATGCCAGTGCTGAAATGATCACAAATGTGATTCTTCTAGGGATGCGTGCTTTTATTCCTAACAGAGTAAAAAGCATCAAACCTAAAGAAAAGTCTTGATTTAATTCTGAGTGTAAAGAAGCTATCAGGCTCAAAGAAGTAAGTTTCCGATCTTACAAAGCCAACCCTACAGAGGAAAATCGGAAAAAGCACAAACAAGCAAGGAACTCATGCAACTCCGTTATAGAAAGAACCAAATTTTTGCATGACCAAAAATTACGGCAAAAAATTCTGCAGTGTCCCAAAGGCAGTAAAAATGTTTGGTCATTTGTAAAAAATATAAAAAACTCCTCGACATCTTCGGTTCCAACGCTCATCGACAATAACAAACCAATTGTTTACTCTTCAGAGAAGGCAAACTTGCTCGCCGCCCATTTCGCTGCCAGCTCCACGCTGCCTCAAAGCAACGTTGCCCCTCCTGTACTTGAGAATGTAAATTTTTCCATTGGACACATTTTTTTCCGAACTCGTACAGTAGCAAGAGTTCTCAAAGATCTCGATATACACAAATCCGCTGGCCCGGATGGTATACCCCCGATTCTTCTGAAGAGGTGTTCTTCCACACTGGCAAAGCCACTGCGTAAGCTTTTCCATCGCTCCTACTCTTCTGGAATCTTTCCTAGAAGATGGAAAACAGCATTTGTCCAGCCTGTCCCTAAGAAAGGTGACCCATCCTGCCCCTCCTCCTACCGACCCATAGCACTGACATCCCTTCTTTCTAAGGTCATGGAAACACTGATTAACCGTCAGCTTAAGGAATATCTCGAAGATCGTAAGCTTCTCCATGACCGTCAGTATGGCTTCCGCAGCAACCGTTCCACTGGTGATCTGATGGCATATCTCACCGAACAATGGAACAAATCTTTACATCGCTTTGGTGAAAGTAAGATTATTGCTCTTGATATCTCCAAGGCATTTGATAGAGTTTGGCATGAAGCTCTCTTATCGAAAATGCGTGCTTTTGGGATCGATAATACTCTTGTTCGTTGGATTAGAAGCTATCTTCTGGACCGTTCAATACAAGTTGTATTGGACGGATTCAAGTCTGATTCCCATAAAATAAATGCTGGTGTGCCCCAGGGCTCTGTTCTGTCTCCGACTCTTTTCCTCATTTTTATAAATGATCTTCTGTCTGTTACTTCTAATCCACTTAACTGTTTTGCTGACGACTCTACCCTCAGCTTTTCATATTCGTTCGATAATTCACGTCCTTCGCCTTCGGACGTACAATTGCAACGGTGCCGTATGTCAAGCTCATTAAACTCCGATTTATACAGCATTGTTAAATGGGGTAATAGAAATCGTGTGGAGTTTAATGCTTCGAAAACTCAATGCTGTCTTCTGTCGTTAAAGCTAAACATTCCCCCAATGCCATTGTCCATGAATGGCACTTACATCGAAGAAACCGAAAAGCTCTCAGTACTCAGTATGTGTGTCAACGACGACCTCCGTTGGAACGACCATATATTTGAGATCGCTAAGAATGCTGCAAAGTGCTTAGGTTTTCTGTATCGGTGTAAGAAGTACTTTTCCCCATCTGATCTGGCTACAATTTATAAAGCGTTTATACGCCCTAAACTCGAGTATAACTCCCACCTCTGGGCAGGTGCTTCGCAAACATCGCTTCACCTGCTTGATAGAATACAAAATCGAGCGTTAAGATTGATAGGTAATAGAACTGCCGCTGAAACAATTGCCCCACTCGAACACCGACGCAATGTTTCATGTCTTTCCTTATTTTATCGATTCTTTTACAAAAAATGTTCACTCGAAGTAGCCAGTTGCATTCCTCCCCTTAAAAGTTTCTCCCGTAATACTCGTCTCGCAAGGAATGCTCATCAGTTCACCCTTGAGCCTAATTTCGGACGTACCGTGAAATATAGGGATTCTTTTTTTAGCCGAACGACACGAATCTGGAATAGTTTACCCGGCGGGATTTTCCCTTGCCATTATGATCTGCAAACATTCAAAACCAATGTTAATCGGCACCTCCTATCTCTCCCCTCCCTATCTTCGTAATGCCCGCGCAGTGTGTTCTACATTAAAAGGGAAACACATAATCCCTTGTGCGCGCGTTAATTATAAAAAAAAAAAAAAAAAAAAAAACCCTTTTCAATTTTTGAGGCAGACTTCGATTGGCTTATGACAATTCCGTAGCCAAAAAAGATTATTCGTAAGTAGTCCATATATTCTTCCGGTTACTTGGAATACATCAGAATATCGTCCGCAGCAGCAAAAATCAAATATGATGCAAGGGGATCTGATACGATGATTACAATGCTTGAATCACTAGCAACGAATCTTCAAACGGGATTTTGTCGTAGTCCTAGTTTCAAATCAAGATTCAAAATTGCAAATGTTTAGATTGTTGTATCATTTGCAGCACTAAATTCATAATTAGTCGCAGGACGTCGTTCTGGTAATAGATTGGTTGAGAAACAAGAGCTCCGGTATCGATGAGGAATTGATGTTTTGAATTTTGGTCAGTGAGTTAAAGAAGACTTTCAGAAAGATATGAACCGCTGTTTGCATTATGCTGATATTTTAAATTAAACTAGCACCATCCCTATCTCCTCGCTTAATCTTTTCTCGAAATTTGTATTCCTTGGAAACTATCACGAGAACTGCTATGCGTTGAGAGTTCAGGAACTTGTCAATTGAGGCTATCAATAGCATTTAAAATCGATTTTATACTAGAATTTGCATCATTTTTTTAAATTGCAAGAACGACAAAAGGAAAACAAATCGATTTTTTTATTCGAAGGTTCCGATAATTGGTCAGAAAAAAATTAGTTTTCAGATTAGATGGTAGACGTTGTTTCCAAAGTTGACGTAAGAGATGAATAACCAGCAAGAGAACAAAGATGACGAAGAAATTGGTAATGTTTACGGTTACTAATTTTCTCGTCAGTCAGTAACGACACTAAAAAGTTGCCGGGGTTTCTGCTTCTCTGATAGTCACAAACGTTCAATGAGCTTCTTCTTTAAAGTAGTGAACGGATCCTGAGCTGGGATAGAAGTCATGAGGTCTTCTTCTTCAGTGGAAACACGTTTATCAAGTTGAATGTCGTACGGGCCCACACGTGGCCCGTACTCATTATTTGGCTGAACTTTAATAAGTGACAACAGCAGGAGGGATGGCTTTTGCATCAGTACAAAATCGAATATTAACATGTAGAATGTAGAAGCGAAGCAACCAGGCACGACAACCTCATCTACTATCTTTACATCTGATGAGCCATCTATGCCCATGGTGTAAAAAGGCCATAATAAATACCAATATGGAGTAGATTCCCGTGGAGTCAATTTCTTGAACCGAATATTTGGATGGATGTTGGCGTCGCGAAAAACCAACCAAAGGTATGTCCATATAACGAAGCTATATGAAAACTTAGGCCGAAAAAACTAACTAAAATTTAAACATAAGTCACACCTGGCAATGATGTTACTCGACACGTCATGTGTCTTTTAATCGAACAGAGTATTGGATGGAATTGTTGCAGCGCATCATTTCGTTGATAGTATCGCCGCATTAGACATTGCCCCCATCACACAGACGGATGGGACGATCGAGTGCATTTAATTAGCTGCCGAGGGATATGTTTAGGAATCTCCCCACAAAAAAATTCCTATACTCATAAAAACCCCTCCAAAAGCGTTTGTCCCAATATCAATCTGGATGAATCACTGACATAAATGGCGGTGGGTAGCACGGCAGCTGTGTAGAATAAAAATTTCAAATCGCCCGTGTAAAGTGCACCTTAGGAGGATACACCATTTTTTTTGTCGAAAAATTTTACACTTTCGATGATTAATACGACATGATGGCTCTTAGGTCTTGGGCCACGGTACGACCAGCACTCCCTTTGTATTGCACGGGAGATTTATTCTGAAAATTTTGGACTAAAAATAGCTCATCGATGGAATTATTTAAGTCGTCAATTTCCTTGGGTGCAATATGATTTAGGATCCAAGGATGCTGGTTGCATCTGTTGCTTGTTCAAGTGCCTCGAGCGTGGCGGCATTGTGTCTTTAAGGGTTTGTCCTTACAGAAATCTGTGTATGGATTCAATGTACTTGAACCTATGGGGTTTTTATGGACTTTCTTTATTTTAGATTCCTTAATAGTGCAACGAAGAGTTACTACTGCCACGTGACTTGTTAAGTTGATTCATGGTTTTGTTTTGTTTAACGCTTGATATTTTTTTGTTTTGTTTTATGAGGGTTTTTTTTAATTATGAAACAAAAAGGGTGGGCAAATTATTGCTTTTATATCCATATTTTTATATTTTGAATGTTAAAGGGTTAGATACATCCGACGACGCGACGCAGGGTGCGGCTGACAAACAATCACTTGTTACGGCTCATAAACTTAGATAAATTGTCCTCGCGTGTAGTGTTAATTTATTTGTAGTTTTGCAGATGGTGGCTAATAAGAAGGGTGGCGACGAACAAACGAGGCTACTTATATGATTTTTGTAATTATAAGACTAAAGAGACTATTTTATGATATATTAATAAGAATATTATAGTAATAAGTAGACAAGAATTTTACACACTAGTTGTGAGTAATAGTAGCATAGGTATTTATAATAAAATTAAATATCCTGAAGTTTGTTAATTTTTTAAGAGTACTTCAAGTAAAAGGTTAATAACGCACTTTGACATTTTTACGCCGCATTCGAAAGATAGTACGAAACGATGAAATATATTTTCCTGCAACTAACTAAGGAAGAATCAATAAATTTGAGACCTTTAGCTATTTAAAGCTACCTAGCGTAAATGATACAATAATTGGCACCCCCGTTTTTTGAACCAATTATTGGCACCCCCTCATTCACTAACGAATTTTTCAAAAACTATCAATCCTAGCAAGCCAATTTAATTTTTGTCTTAAAACTACTACTTATTTCTCACAATTGCCAATAATTGGTTCCAAAAAAGAAAGGGTTTCAATTATTGGCACTCGGGTGCCAATAAATGGTTCTATGGAAATACAATTATTGGCACTGCCAATAAATATACTTTTAATAAATAAACTATAAAACAGTTACTTTTTCAAGGTTTGCAAAAAAGCCGAAAACAAGAAAAACATATCAAGAAAGAGAAATTCAAGAAGCTCTATTGGCCATAAAAAATGGACATATACCCAAGAAAACAGTTTCTAAATACAACAAAATGCCGAAGTTCTACTCTGCAGTTCCGATTCAGCACAAATTTTTCAAAAGTTCGTTTTGAGCCCCCTACAGTTTTAACTGACTTATTAAAAACTCCTCAAGATCTGCGGTTCCAACGCTCATCGACAATAACAAACCAAAAATTTACTCTTCAGAGAAAGAAAACTTGCTCGCTGCCCATTTCGCTGCCAGCTCCACGCTGCCTCACAGCAACATTTCTCCTCCTGTACTTGAGAATGTAAATTTTTCTATGGGACAGATTTTTTCCGCACTCGTACAGTAGCAAGAGTTCTCAAAGATCTCGATATACCCAAATCCGCTGGCCCGGATGGTATACCCCCAATTCTTCTGAAAAGGTGTTCTTCCACACTGGGAAAGCCACTGCGTAAGCTTTTCCATCGTTCCTACTCTTCTGGAATCTTTCCTAGAAGATGGAAAACAGCATTTGTCCAGCCTGTCCCATTCTCCCCCTCCTCCGACCGACCCATAGCACTAACATCCCTTCTTCCTAAGGCCATGGAAACGCTGATTAACCGTCAGCATAAGGAATATCTGGAAGATCGAAAGCTTCTCCATAACCGTCACTATGGCTTCCGCAGCAATCGTTCCACTGGTGATCTGATGGCATATCTCACCGAACAGTCGAATAAATCTTTACATCGCTTTGGTGGAAGTAATATTAGGTATTCCTATTGATATCTCCAAGGCATTCGACAGAGTTTGGCATGAAGCTCTTTTATCGAAAATACGTGCTTTTGGGATCGATGATACACTTGTTCGTTGGATTAGAAGCTATCTTCTGGACCGTTCAATACAAGTTGTATTGGACGGATTCAAGTCTGATTCCCATAAAATATATGCTGGTGTGCCCCAGGGCTCTGTTCTGTCTCCGACTCTTTTCCTCATTTTTTATAAATGATCTTCTGTCTGTTACTTCTAATCCACTAAACTGTTTTGCTGACGACTCTACCCTCAGCTTTTCATATTCGTTCGATAATTCACGTCCTTCGCCTTCGGACGTACAATTGCAACGGTGCCGTATGTCAAGCTCATTAAACTCCGATTTATACAGCATTGTCAAATGGGATAATAGGAATCGTGTGGAGTTTAATGCTTCGAAAACTCAATGCTGTCTTCTGTCGTTAAAGCTTAATGTACCCCCAATGCCATTGTCCATGAATGGCACTTACATCGAAGAAACCGAAAAGCTCTCAGTACTCAGTATGTGTGTCAACGACGACCTCCGTTGGAACGACCATTTATTTGAAATCGCTAAGAATGCTGCTAAGTGCTTAGGTTTTTTGTATCGGTGTAAGAAGTACTTTTCCCCATCTGATCTGGCTACAATTTATAAAGCGTTTATACGCCCTAAACTCGAGTATAACTCCCACTTCTGGACCGGTGTTTCGCAAACATTGCTTCACCTGCTTGATAGAATACAAAATCGAGCGTTAAGATTGATTATAAATAGAACTGCCGCTGAAACAATTGCCCCTTTCGAACACCGACGCAATGTTTTATGTCTTTCCTTAGTTTATCGTTTCTTTTATAAAAAAAAACTGTTCACTTGAAATATCCAGCTGCATTCCTCCCCTTAAAAGTTTCTCCCATAATCCTCGTCTCACAAGGAATGCTCATCAGTTCGCCCTTGATCCCAATTTATTTATTTATTTACTCACCACTGGATATTTATCTGTTGATTACTTTTACAAAGTTTTGACGTACCGTGAAACATAGGGATTCCTTTTTTTAGCCGAACAACACGAATTTGGAATAATTTACCCGGCGAGATTTTCCCTTCCCATTTGGATCTGGAAGCATTCAAAACCAGTGTTAATCGATACCTCCTATCCTTCCCCTCCCTATCCACCTAATGCCCGAGCAGTTTGTTCTACATAAAAAGGGAAACAAATAGTCTTTTGTGCGCGCGTTGAACTTCAACATGTGGAAGACCAAAGCGATGCATTTGAAAGTGTTTGGAATATAATTGGACAACAGAAAGTAGAAGAACTGTAAAGCTACTTAGCAAAGATACATACGCAACGAATGAATTTAAGCGAGTTGAAGAAAGGAAAACATGTCAGCAGTGGTATACAAACTGATCTTCAAAATTCTGCACGTGCAACATATTAATTGTCATATTAACAGAGTGCCATGTGAGCCACCGGTAGACACAGCCTAAAAATACGCGTAAAACATCACAAACGAGAAAACATAATAACAGAACACTTAACTGTCTTCGTTTAATACCCGCCAAGAAGACAGTATTTGGAAGTATCCTTCTGATACTTGGGTGGGTTGGCCAGACCTCAGACGAGCATCTGGAATTCAGCATAACGGTATCCAGGGGAGAGAAAAAGAAAGGTACAATAGTTTTAGCGTTTAATTAAGGAATTTAGTTTAAGGTTTTTTTCTTAATTCATTAGCGGTGATGGTAATAGTATAAGTTTTTATATTATTATTTTTATTAGTTTTATCTTATTGTAGTGTTTAATTAGGTTTAGTTTTAATTTTTCATGCACTTTACATACGTGTTCCCTTAGCGTCAAGGTCCCTGTGTTTGAATAGCCATTTCCTTAGCTTTTAACGTACAGTTATCCTTTTCCTTATCTTTCCTTTTCCTATCCTTATTTTTTTCACACTTTGGCACGATAATAAGAAGTTCCCCCGTGAAAACCTGTTTCGCAAAATAAGATAAAATAAAACTAGGAAACTGTAATCTAGAACAGCCACAGGAAACTTTTTTTTAATTAGTGCCGCCGGAAAATACCTTAGACATAAGTCGCCCATAGGCGATATTTCGTCTTTGTCAACTGAAAATATCAAGGTCTAACTGAGCAACCAAAATTGGTGGACCTGGTCCACGGCTTCCTTCTGATCTCAGTCAGGCGCGGCCCTATTGAACAGGAGGCGCTCTGCTTCGCTCCCAGCGACTATATATCCAGGACGTAAAGGAGCCGCCTATCGGCTGTTATGTGGCCGACGTGGTAGATCAACGGAATCGCCGATCTATCATGAATCAGCCCTCTACCTCGTGCGAGATAAAACCACTCGAACTTGTACTTTCAAAATATTCATCTTGGCGGTAATAAGCCCCAAAGATTTGTCCATTAGTTGAGGTCAACGCCCTTACAATGTGTCCGCAAATGAGCTTAATTAAAAACCTCCTCCTAAAAACCTCACCTCGTTGTAATAATAGTGTTTGTTCTCCGACTCTGGTGTTCTATAAAGTCCGAGACAAGTGCGAAGACACTGTCTCTCGAACACCCGAATCTTTTCAATTACATAAGGTGCAACGTTGAACCACACAGGGTATCCGTAGGTAATCATCGGCCTGATGGGGGCCATGTAGTAAATCACTTTCACCATACTGTTAAGGAGGCCGCTATAAAACAGCCGTCTTGTCAGGGCAAAAGCTCCCCTAGCACTGGCCAGAGCAGCCTCTAGATGTCGGTTAAAGTATAAAAACTGATCCAGCCAGATGCCAAGGTACTTTACTACATTTTTAATCGCCATACTGGTAAGTGGTGGCATATATAACAGTGGTTTACTCATGCTCTAACTGGTTAGCTTCAGATAAAGACCCTCTAACCATATGGTGTCGCGAGCCTTCTCCAAATCAAGCAGACTGGCACCCGTGCACTTATTCTTAGCATTGTTCCATTGGACAGCAGATACTAGCTTAGACGCGCCATGAATTGTGTCGAACTGGGTGTCTGAAATTATATTTTTGTCCTCGATCCATTTGGAAAGTGCTCTATTGAGAACTTTTTCGAACACTACCTTGCTGATACTCGGAAGAAGACTTATCGACAGGAGATTTGCCGGATTGGAATTATCCTTTCTCTTTTTCGGGAGAGGATGTACCACAACTGTCTTCCAACCCACTGGATAATATCATCCTCAGGGAGAGGTCGTAGTTTATACCACCGAATCCTGCTGAATTCTTTTTCTTTAATGATCGTTTAGAATTGTCTAACCTCGATCACCTATAATATATTTATGTATATATTATATATTAATATGCTCGAAAGGAAGTAAACATTTTTGGTCTTTCGTAGAAAATATACATAACTCCACTACGTCTTCGGTTCCGACGCATTGTTCATAATGACATTTCTGTTGTCAACCCCCAAGCGAAAGCTGATTTATTTGCAATATTGTTTGCAGCTAATTCAACGTCGTCACAAATGGCTCCTACTGTACTTGATAACGTAAATGGTTTTATGGGACAAACCTTATGTTTCATGCTTGTACAGTTGCATTAGTTCTTAAGGGTCTTGATATTCACAAATCTGCTGGCCTCAATTATTATTTCCCCTTTTGTTCTGAAAAGGTGTGCTTTCACGCTGGCAAAAACACTGTGTAAGCTTTTTCATATGTCCTATTCTACAGGCTTCTATCCTGTAATCTACCTCAAATCCCTCAAATGCCGAGCAATTGGCATTATATCCCTTCCCAGATTAAGAAATATCTTGAAACAAGGAATCTTCTTACTGACGGGCAATACGGTGATTGTATATCTCACCGAACAGTGGAAATAATCTTTACATCGTTTTGGAGAAAGTAAGATTATTGCACTTGAAATTTCAAAAGCAATTGATAGAGTTTGACATCAAGCTCTTTTATCGAAAATACGTGCATTAGGGATCGACGAACGTCTTATTCAATGGAGTGGAAATTACCTTTTAGACCGTTCCATTCGTGTTGATTTTGATGGTCACAAAATAAATGCTGGTGTGCCCCAAGGCTCCGTTCTGTCTCAGACACTCTTCCTCATTGTTATCAATGATCTCTTATCTAAGACTTCTATTCCATTAATGTTTTTTGCTGATGACAGTACTCTCAGCTTCTCATATTCGTTTCAACATTCATTTCCCTGTTCTTCGGATGTGGAACTGCAATTGCAGGGTATGATAAGCTCATTAAATTCCTATCTATCCAGCATTGTTCAATGGGGAATTATTAATCTTGTAAGGTTAGTAGTTTTATTCATGATAAGGTTAGTAACAACCCCTTGAGTGCGCGCCGATGATTAGAAAAAAAAACCTATTCTTATGTCTTAGATACCTCATAAGTGGCAACGAACTATGTTCTCTTGGAACAGTGGATAGAATGGCGCACTGCTTTTTTCAAGACATGACAAATCCTTCAAGATTAATCTTTGTCCCGGAAAAGTGCTTTTCAAGTAGCCGTTCGATTTCTGCGGTAAAATGTTGAACCCCTACGCAAAAAGTATATGTCATCACTCACCAGGACTCCAATCGTTAAAGAGCTGTGGCGCAAACAAATTTAGTCCTTCTTTTTTTTTACTTGCGTCTAAAGGTTTTCCGAGATTCAAGGTTAACGGTTTGTTCATATTTAAGAAGTGAATAATTTTTTTGACTTCGCTGAAGATGCTTTAATGCCTATTTTAAACCAATCAATAATTTTTTATATGATCCTTGTAAGAACGGTCACTTCTAAAAGAAAGAAAATGTTTATTACCTTTCTTTCTTGTTGTTTTTTTTTTAAATTTTCCCCAAAACAAGGTAAACAAGAAAACATGTTTCATGACCAAGCAACTTCACACCTCATGGACTTCGAAACAGAATCCTGGTAACGCTTTCGTGATGTGATACAAAGACAAACCCAATAACTAATTTGCTCTAAATGTTGTTCGATTTTTCACGCAAGCAACCACATTATTTAAGACTTCGGATAAACCTTTTACAGTCCGCTTATCTAATGAACCGTCATGCAATCGCTGAGGCATTGTAAATTCACATCTAAACCACTTAACACCCGACTAACAATTATTTGCGTTACCAAACCACACTTTACCGACCAAAAATATTCTGGCCAACCCTGGCTCTTCGACTGAAGCTACCACCAAAGTCCAACAGCAATTCCAAATTAGGACATCGACTTAACACTCGCGTTCATCTGATTGAAATCTCCAAAAGTTTACAATTACAACTCGTCGTATAGTCGTTTGCATAGCCTGGCCGGCTGTAATGATAGCAAAGCCTCGAGATATGTAATTCCGGTGAGGCGCGGTATACAGCGTGCTAAGATTAATTCAAATTTATGTCGACTTGCTGGCAGATTAATTAAAGAACATAAAAGTGTCGTTATAGAACATAATTATTAATTTAATCGCAATTAGATATCTCTCGGGAGTATTGCGGCTAAAATATCAAAAAAGCAAAAAGAGATACCTTGGACAGAAACATTCGGTGAGACATTTATACGGGTGATTCATCAGAGTGCGCCAGCCAGCTAGCCAAGCAGCACAGCGCAACTAACACCTGAAAAGGTGCCTGACCAGACACGTTTAACACGCCGACGACCGTCCAGTTGACTGGCCGTTTCTGGGTCGATCACCGCCGCAGCATATATACAAACATATGTATAGACTCTCTGAACACACACCCCACATTCGAAGTCAGGATTTGTGGCACTGGCGCACGTAGCACGTGCTAAATTATTAAAAGCACTCGTAAACGTTCAGTCGAACCGAGGTTCGTAATTAATTTATCCCAACCTAAGACCGTTTAGCCGGTCACATTCAAGACTTCATTTAAAATCGTGGAGAGCTGAGGCTTCAGGGGTATATCTCTCTCTGGATCGTCAGATAGGAACGGGCTATATGTGATGTTGGCAACAACGATGGCCACGATGACTGCTGATTACTATCGTGTAATACATGGTCGTTGATTTAATCTCTCTTCTCAGAGGATGAAGCTTGCAATTTGCTTTGGAGAAGTACCTGGTGTGGATAAGAGAAGCATATGCCTTCATACACCTCCCCAACCAGCCTCTTTGTTATTGACATAATGTTCCCGATATTAATTATTGTTCCCACCTTAACCTGCTCAAAGTGTTATCTTTTCGAAAACTCTATGAGCGTGCGATAGCGACGAAATAATGGTTCAGTACAGGGTCGAAAGGAGCGGATTTGCAAGCATTTAAGAGCCTGAAATTAGTTTACTTTATATTTATTTTTTTTGTAGAAATTTCTCCAAAGCTATCAAATTATTTAAGTTTGGAAAAAAACACGTCAAATAATTTTGTTGATGTATTAGGCCGAGAAATGTCATATTATTAGTTGATGTATATTTCAGATCGGGAACCAGGAGTTCTATCGATATTAGACCAATGTCCCAGAAGTCAATCACTTGTCTAAGATAATGAAAGAATCCCAACATTAAAGGAAACTGCAATGCGTTGCTCGAGTTTTTTTTTAAGAAATAGGGGCGTTAATATTAATGGAAAAAGCCTTGGCGAAAAGATGGGCACGACTGGGTCACACGTACTTGCTCTTATGAGCCTAATTGCATTGAAATAACAAAAAAACTAAAAATAAAAAAACAGGATTTTATCAAAACCGGTCCTACAATTTTCGAAATACATTTTTAATAAATTCTTTGTTATTTAAGACGTGTGGTGACGTACTTCATTTTTACTAAAAACCATTAAGGGTTTGGGTTTTGATACTTTTCATAAGTTCAGACTGTGTTATTTTCAACGTAAATGTTACTTGTTTCTGCCAAAGATCTTGCTTTACAATGTAATTAGGCACATAAGAGCAAGTACGTGCGACCCAGTCGTGCCCATTTTTCCTTGCGATTTATAGGGACTATAAAGCAAGTTATGCATTCGTAAAAAAAAAAATCTAACAATCAAAAATGACATTACGATGATAGAGAAGTCAAAAAAAGTGGGTCCGGAAATTCCGTCCGTCTGTCTCTCTGTCTGTCCGTATCGATTCCTACAGCCTAAACGGTTGGGCCGATTTGATTCAAACTTGGTATATAGTATTTTTAGAGTACTCTACCTGACAGTTTACAGTTACCCAAAAAAAATTTAAAATATGTTTTGGAAAAGTTTTTCAAAAAAAAACATTTTTTTGAAAAAAACTGGTCGAACGATTTTGAAATGAAAAATTCATAAAATAGAAAACCTGCAAAAGAAATAAGATGGCTTACAACATTTTGATTTAATAAAAATTTTATTTGTTTAATATTTTCCCCAAAATTTTATTTCATATTGCTCGGCTAAGCCCTATGCATTAGTCAAATAAAAGAAGGTGAAAACTTACATACATACCTACGTATTTTAGAGCATTTCATAATCATAAAAGCACACAGAATAAATAAGAAAGCCTATGATAAACACACAAAAACAACTAACAAATAAAAAAACTATTCGATTAATACTGAATGCAAAAATTTCAATCGAGAAAACAAAAGTTTACACCTGTCCCTTAATAAACAAAACCACTGGGTTAACTTTTAATATTGTGTCTATACCCACTCGCTTAAAATAGTTGGAATGTGTGTCTTAATATTAGTACCTACCTTCCTTCCAACCTTATTATTTGTAAGTACCTAATATCCTTAATAAATTCCATTAATACCTACCCACACCATATGTTTATCGATCCATCAAACATAATTAAGCTTTTTTAATTAATTTGATTTCAAAAAGTAAATTATTGTTATGGAGACCTATATAGGTCCTTATACCTAGCATTATTGACCTACTGCTGATTCCCAGGAATCTTTATGCCAGTTGTTCAAATTTTTCCATACTAAAATGAAAATTGAACTGAAAAAAGTCCTTTATATCTTTCTATTAGCAAATTATATTATAAACAGTAAACAACAAGTGGAATGATAATACACTTAAAAACTGCAAAAGCTAACAATCCTATATATTTATCGTGACGCATGTTCGTTCGAGCTTCAAACCACAACGATTCTAAAGAAGTTGCACGTCAAAAAAAACATTAAAATTAAATCTTTGTCAAAAAGATGCCTGTACCTAAAAAGGATTAGCACACCGGAGCAAGAACGTGCGACCCAGTCGTGCCTTTTATTTATTAAGTAGAGGATCATCTGTAAAATTGACTAATCGGCTGTCCGTTTTATAACTTGGTTAGTATCAAGACTTTAAAGTAAAGGCAACTCTGGAAATATTCTAAGATATATACTACAAATTTATTTTATATATTTAATTTCATACCACGTAGTAAACGTAGCAGGGACATATGTAAGTCCTTGGGACATAAGTCCCAAATTGTAGTTTGGGGACATATGTCCCACATTAGTGGGACTTAAGTGCCAGATCGAATTTGGGACTTATAACCCACCCTGGTGGGACACAAGTCCCAACTTTTGTTTGGTGAAGATAAGACAAAAGTCCCAAATTTTAGAAGAGATAGAATTTAATAAGGAAATAAAGCTATCATTTATATGTGAGTTTTGTGAAATAAGGTCCAAAACAAAAAGAATATATATATATAAGGCCCCAAAATTGGATTTTCCTCTTCTTCCTCGGAATCTTCGCCATCGACTAATAGCTTCTTGCAGAAGCATATCGACAAATGCCTCAATTTTTGGTTTGGGACCTTATTTCACAAAGCTCACATTTAAATGAAAGCTTTAGTTCCTTATTAAGTACTGGCTTTTCTTAAATTTGGGACTTTTGTCCTGCCCCCCATACATTTCACACTGTTTGTATCTGTAATACCTTTGTAGGGCGCATTGCTCTTACAAAAGTGTTAAGTGGGACAAAACATATGAGCAGTGACATTAAAATTGTTCTAAGCGACTTTAACGCCAAGCTAGGAAGTAAGATGTCTTTGGTGGTACAATCGGAAAACACAGCTTGCACGACACCACATCCGATAAAGGATTCAGGCCAATTAACTTTGCTGCTGAGCGAAATATTGTAATAGTTAGTACCAAGTTCCCACACCTCAACATTCACACAGGCACATGGAGATCCCCTCATCCGACCGACCTTTTGTAAGGTAACCCCCTATTTTCAGTCTTCATTTATTAGACTATTTTATCTAATATGGAAAATAAATTCCAAACAGATATTATCTTTACAGATTGTGTAAAAGCTTTTGACAGAATTAATCATAGTCTTACAAATTATGTAATTCATAAGTTAGTTTCTCTTCTTCATTGTTAAACTGGCTAGAATCGTATTTGAAAAATAAAATTCAAATAGCAAAAAATTGATAATTCATTATTTTCTGATAATTTATTAAATATATCAGTTCCTTCGGTGTCCTTCAAGGTTACCATTTAGGAGCCCAACTAGTTTTACTATTTGTAAATGACGTACCTAATTCATTTATTGATTCAGTTTGTCTGCTTTCGCAGATGATCTAAAGCTGTATAGTGAGATGAGGTCTGAATTAATTTGTCATCTTCTCTTAAATGATCTAACCATAAAAGTTGAGTGGTGCCAACAAAACTCTCTTTTTCTCGACGTATCGAAATGCCAAGAGTATTGTCGTGTTTCAGATTTCCCAATCCAATCTTATTTGATTTTGTATTTGTTTTTCTCTTCTTGTACTTATTAGGGATGCACACACGAGATGAATTCAACCGGACGAAAACACGTTTCTTGGCAAAGGAATGGAAACGTACGGTGTGCATTAGACTAAGATCTTCCACCAACTTTTGAGTGGATGAACGAAGTGGAAAACTAATACACACATACATTTTTTATTTTGAGGTCTGCAAAATGTGTGCGTCATTTTTAGTTTCAAACACAATTCATCAGCCGAACAGGTAACATTGAAATAAGAAAATAATTGAGTCAACAAAAATCGAAATTGGTAGTTCATGGTCGAAAGAAGAAACCATAGTTCTGATTGAAGAATATAAAACAACATCCAATTTTATACAAAGTGCAGCATCCGGATCATTTAAAATCAAACAAAAAAAGAGAAGCAATTATTGCAATCGTAGAGGCGCTTAAAGTTTGCAAAAATAATAAACTTTGACCCAGCACTTAGACAATGAGAAAAAAAATATTAGCAGCAAAAAAGCGGCGCAGGCAGTCCTTCGGTTTTTAAACCAACACTTTGGTGCTTTGATTTGTTATCATTTTTAACATATTACAGATAATTGAGATCAGCATTGATGATCAGCCCCACACTCCAATTGAGCAACTGGAAAATACGCGAAAGGTATGTTTTTTTTTATAAATAGGTACATATGTAGGTATATGTACATTATGTTTATATGTACTTACCTACCTACGGGATCTATTTTTATTTAATTAGTATGACAATTATCATCTAAAATCTACAATTTTTCCTCTTTTTTAACAAAAAAAAACCGATAGAGACATCGACATGTTCCAAAAAACTGCCGAAAAATCGCTGCATCTCATTGAAAATATGTACCAAAGGAGTGAATGCTCAACAAAAGAAGATGCATTCTGTCAGTATTTGAGCACTGAACTCAAAGCTTTAAAACTAGAGGAATGTTTTGAAGAAGTTCAAATGGCAGTAATGGTGTCATTGCAGACAGTCAAAGCCAAAGAAAGAAGACTTCTGCAAAATAATGCAATATGGAGAGATTATTGGTTCAGCAACTTCAACCTCTATTTCTTTCAGCAGCCAGTCAAGTTCTCTGGAATCAGTGAGTAATTTGGATATGACATTCAAGGCGACAAGTCAAAATTCCCCGGTCATTGTAAGCGACGAAATTATTCGTCCAGCAAACTTGGAATGCAGTCGGCGTTCAAAAACAGATCTCTTAGCAGAAGCTCTGTATGGAATTTTAAATTAAAACAAAAACGTTGGTTTTTCGCAGAACTTTTTAATTTGTATATGTGCGGACATCGTCGAAATAATAGAAAAATGCACGACTGGGTCGCACGAACTTGGTCTTATGTTAGATAATACCTAAGTGGCTGCATGTGTACATATGTATGCATATAAAGGACTCTTTTCCTTATATTTATCAATGAATTATTATCTGAAACAACTAATCCAATCAATTGTTTTGCTGACGACAGTTCTCTCAGCTTTTCATATTCGTTTCCAGATTCACATCCATGTTCTTCGCATGTTGAACTGCAACGGCAGCGTATGATAAGTTCATTAAATTCTGATCTTGACAGCATTGTACAATGGGGTATAAGAAATCGCGTAGAATTTAATGCTTCTAAAACTCAATGTTGTCTTTTGTCGTTAAAGCAAAACATACCTCCAATGCTACTATCCATGAGCGGCACTTGCATTGAAGAAACAGAACACCTCTCAGTTCTCGGTATGTGCATTACAGACCACCTTCTGTGGAATGACCACATATTTGTTATCGCAAAGAATGCTGCGAGGTGTTTAGGTTTCCTTCGAAGATGCCAGGAGTCCTTCACCCCGTCTGATCTGGCTACAGTATATAAAGCATATATTCGACCGAAACTCGAGTGTAATTCCCATATTTGAGCAGGTGCTCTTATAACCCACTTGAGTTTTCTAGATAGAATTCAAAAAAGAGCTTTGAAAATGATAGGCGATCGAACAATAACAGAAACATTTACATCTCTTGAGCACCGCCGTAATGTTTCGTGTCTTTCGTTATTTCATCGTTATTTTTACAAACAATGCTCTAGCGAAATAGCCAGCTGCATTCCTCCGCTGAAACGATTCAACCGTAATACTCGAACTGCTAGGAATGCCCATCAGTTTACCCTTGAGCCTAACTTCGGACGTTTAGGTTTAAAAGCCGGTTAACGTGTAGGTTGCGTACTGCTCCTCCCGCTGTCTTTCTTCTGCTCGAACGCATCGGCCGATGGAGTGGAATAGAAAAAGATGCGTCACAAGCATAGATTATCGACATTTTAAAGAGAGAAATCTACTTTCTTTTTCTCTTCTTGTTCTTTTTGAATTTGAGTGGAATTATTTTGGGAATTTGCGCCTGTTCCTTTTAATGTTCGCCTAGTGCTTGCGATCGATTTTGATTGAAAGATTATCAGCATGAATTTCACAGAGATTTCACTAGATATGAATGCTATAAGTTAAATTGGAATATTCCAAAGCCATTTTATTAATAAAAGTAGATTTCTATTATTTGGTTTTCTGGTTTACACTCTCTTGAAAATCGCAAAACCTACTTTTCGGTGATGTTTTGAGAGACGAGACATTTTGAATGGTCATATTAATTGTCCTCGTTGCTGTCATTAGAAACTGGAGTTATCCCTATAACCAGAACTACACGTTTTCGATATCTTTTCTATGAACAGCTTCAACTCTGTAATTACGGAAGAAATGAGCCCATTACCCGTTGCATCAGATAAACAAATATAATATGTAATACTAAAACTAAAAACCTAAAACCAAACCTGCGATCAAATCCGACCCCGCCGATCTAATGTTCGATTTCCTTGTATTTCCAGACCTAAGGTCCATAGCACATATATGAATTTGAAGTGATCTGAAATGGAATCGGATTAGAGTTGGCATGTGGCAATATGTTGCCAATTCCGAAGCATGGTGCACATTTGCATACCAATTGTGGGCTTGGCCTGCACTAGACACAGCTAATTTCTGCTTCCACCAAACAGAATACAACGCACTCTCTGAGGCGGTAGAATTCTATGTGCGGCACATGACTTATGGCCATTTGGTGTAAATTTAGCCAAATGTGAACTATTCAGGGTAGATTTTAAGGTGGCGATTGTTGGCTCGTATCGGTCCCTGTACACTACAGCCTTTATGGCATGGCAAAGTGCAATAATAAAAATAAAATTACTCTTTCCGTATTATTTTAATTCTTTTGTATGAGCTTTGGCACGTAATGCTGGTGTTTTGGGTCTAAACGGACTCTATGTTGGAGTTAGGAAGGAGGTGTTTTTTTGTTCGTATTTGGCTCCAGAAATTAAGTCTTTCGATTACAACTTATTTATTGAAATTGAAAATTAATTTTTTCGGTTATTGATATTGCTGGAGATAAGATTTCATTGATTTAGCTTTGAGTTGGAAATTGTGGCATAAACAGGTAAGGCCTTTAGGTATAAGCTGTTTATATTTGAACGGATCAAGTGAATGTGTTGATGCCACGGCAATGGAACAAAGGTATTACGGATATTTTATCTATGCAAACGGTGGTCGAGTGGCTATGGTTGCCTTTCTAAAAACCGAGCTTATGGGTTTGTATTCGAAAATTAATGATGCCAAACGTAAATAGGAAATTTATGTTTCTTGGCTTAAATTGATTTCTTGAGTTTTAAATGCCGGAAAATATTGATATGGCTTGACGGTTTTAAATGAGGAAAGGTTATATAGTCAATACAAATATAGAGATTTTTAGGCTAAGGGTTAACCTAGGTTGAAGTTTAAATGTAGAATTGAGTGTTTTTTTTTCTTTTGTTTCGAATCGAGTTTCGATTTGTTTCAATGGTGGATGAACCTCAATTGTTGGGTTGAAACCAACAAAAAAACATTTTAGGATGATTTTATGACCTAAAGATTCTTATAGCAAAGCATTAGATACCCACACCTCAAGAGACAAACTGGTCTTCACATTTGGCCTTACAACTAGTTTTGAAAAAAGATCTAGGAATAAGAATCTTTTTATCTGTTTTTCAAAATCGTTTAAAAGAACCGAACATCTTGTCAATATCAAAGCTAGTATAACAGAAGATGCGATGGAAGAGCAACATAGAAGTCTATGAAGATCACTAATGGAAAGTGCCTCCTAGATAAAAAGAAGCATTTGTCCGAACTCCTAAAGTGGATTCGTTGTCAGAAGAAAGTTTAAGGAAGATCTCCTGGGAGATTTGTATGCCAAAATTGGCAAAGAAAGAATATTAAGTAGGACAACCGGACAACAAAGCCTACAAGACAAAATTTCCGGAAACTGACGCAAAATATTAAGCAAAGTTTGTTGAAAAAATGGTTCGCACGTACTTGCTCGTATGTGCCCAATTACATCTTTGACAGAAACAATTAACATTTACGTTGAAAATAACACAGTTTGAACTTATAAAAAGTATCAAAACCAAAATACTTAACGGTTTTTAGAAAGAATGAAGTATGCCATCACACGTCTTAAATAACAAAAAATTTAAGAAAAAAGTATTTCGAAAATTTTAGGCCCGGTTTTGTTAAAATCCTGTTTTTTTTATTTTAAGTTTTTTTTTTGTTTGTAATTTTGTTATGCAGCTATTTTTAGAATTTATTAATTTACACCGACTTTAAAATTTTAAATATTTTTTTTTGATAAGTTTTAAAAATATTGAATTAATTATAAATAGAAAAAAAAATTATTCAACATTTTTTTATGTAGAATTAATTTGGATATTTAGATCTTTTGAAATATAAAATTTTATTGAAATCTATTGAGCCATTACCGAGAAAATCGGAAATTAAAAAAAAGTTATATGAAAGGAACCGTTAATAGACTTTTCTGGTAAATGTGGTTCTAATTAGCTGATAGCTACTACCAACAAAAATAATCTCAAAAATGTTCATCAAAATAGTTGGAGGCGTTTTCGAGAAAAAAACTCTTCCTTAATCGTTATATGGCAGGTACCGTTATTTTTTGATAAGTTTTAAAAATATTGAATTAATTAAAAATAGAAAACAAAAATTATTCAACATTTTTTTATGTAAAATTTATATATTTAGTTTTATTGAAATATAAAATTTTATTGAAATCTATTGAGCCAATACCGAGAAAATCGAAAATGAAAAAAAAACATTATATGAAACATTATATGAACCGTTAATAGACTTTTCTGGTAAATGTGGTTCTAATTAGCTGATAGCTACTACCAACAAAAATAATCTCAAAAATTGTCATCAAAATAGTTGGAGGCGTTTTCGAGAAAAAAAAACTTTTCCTTAATCGTTATATGGTAGGTACCGTTATTTTTTGATAAATTTTAAAAATATTGAATTATTAAAAAATTGAAAACAAAAATTATTCAACATTTTTTTATGTAAAATTAATTTGGATATTTAGTTTTTTTAAAATATAAAATTTTATTGAAATCTATTGAGCCATTACCGAGAAAATCGAAAATGAAAAAAAAACATTATATGAACCGTTAATAGACTTTTCTGGTAAATGTGGTTTTAGAACAGCTAATTAGTTAGCTGATAGCTACTGCCAACAAAAAAATCTCAAAAATTTTCATCAAAATAGTTTTCGAGAAAAAAAAAACTTTTCCTTAATCGTTACATGGTAGGTACCGTTATTTTTAGCTTCTGAAAAATGCCAAGAGATACACACATACCAAATTTGAACGTAATCGCTTAACCCGTTTAGGCTGCAGATCGATATACACCCGGACAGACAGACAGGCGGACATTTTTGTAAATGCCTTTTTTAGGGTTCTCTATGATCGTAATGTTTGATTGTTATCTCAATTTTTTGTATATTCATGAATACTAAACTTGCCTTATAGTCCCTATAATCGCAAGTAAAAAGTACGCTTTTACAAGGGTTTCAGCGTCAAACATTACATATCTTAAGAAATAAAACGCGTCTGTGCTTCATACATGGAGTTCCACAAAGGAACCACTTGAGCTCATTACCATTAATATATTTATTCAAGCAGCAGTCTTGATATTATTAAAAAAAATGTTTTTGTAAGGGTAATAATACAGTTAAGGGAAATCCCTCCCCATAACTTTGAATTTGAAATGTTTTACAGTTCGTTCTTTGTAATGTTAGTCACAGAAACGTCATCTTTCAATAGTGGTTCAAAAGTCTTTCTCTACAAAATCAATTAGTACCTGATAAATTATACCTGCACTCGAATTGGTACCTAGTAATTTCTTCACAGAAGTCCTAAGCTCTAACTCTGTCAATAACAACTGGTATAATTGTTTAATAAATTCCTAGTAGTTTGTTTTTAGAACATTTTAGGACCTAGCTAGGACAGAATCAGGGCCGCCGAGAGAATTTCCGGGCCCGGGGGTAGTTCTTAAAAAAAATACAAAATCATAAATTAAAATAGATCTTAAAGTTTATAGAAAACTTGGTTAGAAACAAATCAAATTGTATCCATGAAATATGCATTTATATTAAATCATTAAATAAAAAATTCTGTTTTCGGTGTTTTTTTTTTTTTGTTAATTTTGTTTTATTAATTAACTTAGGTAAAACTTATGCTTGACAACAAAAATGTTAACAACTAACTTAAATATTAACTTGACTAATTTAAACTTTACTTAAATTAATCATTATTTGTGTTTTCTGTGGATATTGCTGTGCATCTGCAATGCAAGCTTTTCTTGTTTTGGCTGTGTGGCAAAAACGTTGATCACTGCATCCAAATCTATTTTGCTAGCTTAGTCCGATTCCAGGCAAAGTTTTGCTAATCCTGATACTCTTGTTTGGGCTGAACAGGAACGATGATAACTTTTACTCCTTGCGAATACGCTAAAAGATCTCTCAGCACTGGCTACTGATATATGTAGGTAATGTACAGAATATGCGCAAAGCTATACAAAAATTTGGAAAAAGTGTGTCCAATTTATTCGAAGTGATGTCATTCAATAATTCAAAAGGAGGAAGACCTAGACCAGGCATGACATTTTCTGCATAAATGTTTTTTTAATTTCAGCATACTTATCCACAAAACTGGATGTGGCAGTCACGATATCAACTTCTTTCATCTTTGGAAACCTGCACAAAAATTAAAAAAAAATTCTAAAACATTTTTTTACCGCGGAAAATCTTAAATTGATTCCTGATATGACTGAATCAATTATCACTTAAAAAGTCTCTCTCTTAAATTCGATTCCTTCTCTCCTGGTGTGCCCCAGGGCTCTGTTCTGTCTCCGACTCTTTTCTTGATTTTTATAAACGATCTTCTGTCTGTTACTTCTAATCCACTTAACTGTTTTGCTGACGACTCTACCCTCAGCTTTTCATATTCGTTCGATAATTCACGTGTTTCGCCTTCGGACGTACAATTGCAACGGTGCCGTATGTCAAGCTCATTAAACTCCGATTTATACAGCATTGTCAAATGGGGTAATAGAAATCGTGTGGAGTTTAATGCTTCGAAAACTCAATGCTGTCTTCTGTCGTTAAAGCTAAACATTCCCCCAATGCCATTGTCCATGAATGGCACTTACATCGAAGAAACCGAAAAGCTCTCAGTACTCGGTATGTGTGTCAACGACGACCTCCGTTTGAAAGACCATATATTTGAGATCGCTAAGAATGCTGCAAAGTGCTTATGTTTTCTGTATCGGTGTAAGAAGTATTTTTCCCCATCTGATCTGGCTACAATTTATAAAGCGTTTATACGCCCTAAACTCGAGTATAACTCCCACCTGTGGGCAGGTGCTTCACAAACATCGCTTCACCTGCTTGATAGAATACAAAATCGAGCGTTAAGATTGATAAAAAATAGAACTGCCGCTGAAACAATTGCCCCACTCGAACACCGACGCACTGTTTCATGTCTTTCCTTATTTTATCGTTTCTTTTACAAAAAATGTTCACTCGAAGTAGCCAGTTGCATTCCTCCCCTTAAAAGTTTCTCCCGTAATACTCGTCTCGCAAGGAATGCTCATCAGTTCACCCTTGAGTGTTTTTTTTTTCCGAAAAGCAGATAATGTTGTCGAAGTATCTGCCATTCCATTTGCAACTACCTTACATTCTTCCACTGATTTCGCAAAAGATGGAAATCTTCGAGGAGGCTGGCGAGGTTTTGTACTTCAATGTCAATGGTAGCGCCTCTGGCCTGCAGTACAAGATTTGTATCATTGATTGCGTCAAGAATTTTGAAACAAATAGAGGCCATCAAAACACATTCAAATTTTCACATGTATTTGATGCATCCACAGAGATACCTGCGAGTTTCCGATGGTCAAATTCAGTTTTTTATATACTGTAACGCATTTCTCACTCCAGAGAGATTTCGTGCAAACGGTTTGACAGCGTTGATTCTAGAAGACCATCGTGTTTTAGACAATGTGTGGAGTGAAAAAGACATATAGAATCTTCCATCGCTGCGGACTACTACTGCAGATGTTATAGCACTTTTGGACAAAACGGAAAAAAAGTGATTGCTAAGGTGCAGCATTCAGCAGACTCTACTCCTTTTAAATTCAAGCTGTAAGCTGCACAAGGCGAGTATATGGCGTTTGGATTATCACGTAGGATATGTGCTTGTGCTCCTTTGTATGCTCCTTTCATGTTAGCTCCGTTATCATATCCCTGGTATTCTGCCAAAGGGATCTCGTAATGTTGCAGAGTTTGGCGTATTAAATTAGCAAAAGCCTCGCCGGTTTTTTCATTGCAGTCAACGAACGCTAAAAAGCGTTCTTCAACGTCATACAGTATAGTTTTCTGGTCCAATCGAAGATAGCGTAAAATTAAAGTGGTTTGTTCAACATGACTTGAATCGGGAGTATCATCGAATATGCGAAATAACGTTACGAAAACAAAGCTCTATAAATTCATTTTGAATATCCGATGACAGGTAATGCACTTGCATTCTCTGATAGGATTGCTGTGAAATGCGAACTTTCTCCAAATGTTGACGAAGTACGGGATCATAGTGGCTTATCAATTATAATTCCTAAGAAATTCCCATTATTGCGCTCTTCAACATGACTGCTTTCTCCTCGTAAAACTAACCCTCTCTCACCCCGAAAAAGAATTGTATCAAAATACGTGAAAGAATTTCTTACCATTTTTTGGTTTCGCTCGCGATTTGTTCACATATTTATATTTATATTATATGTACATATTTACAGTAGAGTCCTTCCGTATTCGCATTTCAACGATAGACAGGAAATATCAAATCAAATATCATTTTGCAAAAAAAAAAATTTCCACCGCATTTCTAGAAAAAGTTTGTACATAAAAAAAAAATTAAAGTGCATTGGTATTTAAAGTAATTTACGTGAGCCTTCAAAGAAATCCGGGCCCTCGAAAAACTCCGGGCCCGGGGGAAATCCACCCGTTACTCCCCCCCCCCCCTTCTACTCGGCCGGCCTGGACAGAACCATAACTAATACTCGGTACCAAATTGACCAGGACTATGGCTTAGCTCGTATGTGAAGAAATGAGTTGATACCGATTTGACTACTTTCTTGATGTACATTAACGTTAACATTACAATATTATTTAAAATACATGAATTCCTTAAATCTAACTTTATTTTGTATAATCGTTTACTTAAGTCGTCTTGTTAACAACCTGCCCACATAAATTAATTCATCATATGTTTAAAATAGCAACGCGATCGTTAATAAACAAAACAAAGAAAAGAGGACCAAGATGACTGCCTTGAGTTCATTTTAAATTAAAGTGAGCGCTTATTCCTAAATGCAACGTTGTAGTACTTATCCTTGATGTTTGTAGAAATCCACAAGACAAAACTGTAGTTATGCCCAAATATTTTTAATTTGTTTTAAAGGGCTTTAGGAAATAGGGCCCCAGGAAATAGAGCCCCAAAATCAAAAATTAAATAAGGCCCCAAAATGTGTTCGCAATACAACAACAACTTTTTACTTCAGAATTGGGTCCCTTTTTCATTTAGTTGGGCTCTCATTTCCTTCTTTTGGGGCCTTATTTCTTTTTGAATTTTGGGCTTTGTTTCATTAGGAAATATAGCCCCAAAAAAATAAAAAAAATAAATAAAGCCCCAAATTTTAATGTATACTTTACTTCGTTGTTTATAGTGTTTTTATTTAATACTAATAATAATATCTTAAAATTGATCAATTGACTGATTTATTGATAAATTGAGTCATGTTAACGATAGATTTGTCATAAACAGAATGCAAATCAAATCAAAAACATTAACTATTGGCGTGAGTCTGAAATTGTTTGCATGCTGCATTCTTGGAGTCAGTATAGGATTTGGAGTAGGTGCACGGTTGGGTATATGAAAATTACTTTTGTATTTAAGGAATCTTTCGGATATAAAGAAACTCTGTATATACCCAACCAACCTAATCTTTGTATATACCCTATAAAAAAATCAAAAATATTCCGACTATTTTTTTGAGAAGTTTTTTTATTTTTATTTTTTAATTTATAAATCAATAAAAAAGTGAATATAACCAACATCTATTGTATTTAGTTTAATAAGCATACTTTATAAAAAAAATTCCACGAACTTGTTCTTATGCTAGATTAGATTGCTTAGTGGGTGCATATATATATATATATGTTTGTATATACTAAATTAAAAAAAAATATTTTTGTTTCGAAAATTCTTTCATTTTTACTTGCGATTATAGGGGGACTATAGGCGAGTTTAGGATTCGTGAATATACAAAAAATTGATATAACAATGACATTACGATTATAGAGAAGTCTAAAAAAGTGATCGACAAAAAATGTTTGTCTGTCTGTCTGTCTGTTTGTCTGTCTGTATGTCTGTCAGTCTGCCTGTCATGCATAACGAGCTGCAGCCTAAACGGCTCTAGCGATTATCTTCAAACTTGGTGTGTGTGATTATTTTGGCATTCCTCAGAGGGGAAATTGAAATTTTATTTTTAGGCCTAAAAATACCGGTACCTGCCATATGACCATTTAGGAAAAGCTTATTTTTCTTTGTGAGTATTGGCTATCATCTGATTGGAACCAAATTTACGAGAAAAGCCTATTAACGGTACCTTACATATAATAGTTTTTTTTTAATGTTGGGATTTCTCGCTAACGGTTTTTGGATTTCTGTTAAATTTCATATTTGAGATGATCTATGTATTAAAACTAATTCTGCATATCAAAATTTGTAATAACTTTTTTTTTATAATTAAAATTAATTTTTGATTTCTTTTTTTCAAAAATCAATATTTTTAAAACTGATCAAAAAAATTATCTTAAATTTTATAATCACATGTATATAACTAAACTCTAAAAAACTGCATACCAAAATTTCAAAAACAATTTTTTCTAAAAAAAACTAGAAATAAAAAAATTAGATTTTATCAAAACCGGTCGTACAATTTTTTAAATATATTTTTTATAAACTCTTTGTTTTTTAAGACGTGTGTTTGAGTACTTCATTTTCCTTAATAACCGTTTAATGTTGTGGTTTTGATACTTTTTATAAGTTCAAACTCTGCTAACGTAAATGTTACTTGTTTCTGTCAAAGATCTTGCTTTCCAATGTAACTAGGAACATACGTGCGACACAGTTGTGCCTAATTTATGTTTTAATTTTTTTTAGTATGTCATTATAAGAAAATTATGTAGTTTTCATCTGGGAAAATTATTTAAAAAAAAATTAAATCAACCCGTTTTCAAAATGTTTCGGAAACCAATTTTTTTTTGAAAATTTTAAAAAACTCGAAAAAAGTGTTTTTGAAAAGTTTTAAGTACAATATTACAATATTAAATAAATTATAAATGACTTCTTGTGTGCAAATTTTTTTTGAAATCGGGATAACGATAAAACTGGTTCTATGAGGGTTTAGAAAAATTCATTCTAATTGAAAGATGTATTGTTGTAAAAAAAATAGCACCCTTGAAAGTTTTATCAAAATCCTTAGAGTCGTTTTCGAGAAAATCAAACTTTTTGTTAAAGATTGTATGGCAGGTACCGTTATTTTTCTACTTAGAGCAAAAATGAAAAACAACCCCCGAGATATAGCCAAATAAATACTAAATACCAAGTTTGAAACAAATCAGCCAATCCGTTTAGGCTGTAGAGGTGCGAACAGACAGACGGACGGAATTTCCGAACCAACTTTTTTCGACTTCTTTATCATCGTAATGTCATGTTCGATTATTAGAATTTTTATTCACAAATCTATATTGCCATATAGTACCTATAATCGCAAGTAAAAAAGGGGTAAGCGGGATTTGTTGGAACTTTAAAAAGCGGGATTATTTAAGATCGGGATCCTAGTTAAATGTTCGTAATGTAATACGTACTCCAAGAGAAAAAACTCCCTCGGCAGCGAAAATAAATTGCTGGTGACAACAAACAATCTTTGTGTTTTTGTAAGGATTCGCAGCCTAGCATTGTTTTCTTACCCTGTAACCATTAGAAAATATGCGGAAAGTGCAATCTAAAGCTGCGGCAAAATCCATGCAAATGGCTTAGATAATTCTAATTGTTCTTGCTGCAGACAAATAAAAAAAAAATTGTGATTTTATTTTATTTATTTTGTTCTAAATATTTACTTTCGAAAAAAAAATTTGGGGCTTATTTCATTTTCCGCTTGTTTGGGGCTTTATTTCATTTGAATATTGGGGTTGTATTTCGTAATGAATTATTTTGGCCCTTATTTCCTAGAGCCGTAAAGTAAAGATGCAAACTACCTGCAAATGTTTTTCAAACGAATTTAAACCAAACGGTGAGATTTGTAATTAATTTATTGACAATTGATTTCTTTTTTTACAAATCCATGTTGGTTTTCACTTATAGCATATATTCGAAAAGTTTAGGAATAGCATATCGGATAGTTTCGCAATAGGACGATAGTTTATTATTACATTTTTAGGATTGCAGAGGGCAGACAATTTAAAACACTGAAGTGATTCGTTGAATAGTATAAATAACCGATAAGATCGGAAAGCAAAGGAAACAAAAGGGATAATCGGTTTGTTTCTTGTGTTTAAATGGGTAGACAAAATCCTTAAATGCAACGGATATTGCTAAGACAGAGGCTTACGATGGACAAAATATTTCTTATCGCGATATAGCTAAAAAACTTGTACGAATTCCAAATGTAGCTAACAGTTATTTAAGAGTTACGTTTAGTTGCGGAAAAATTACAAAGGTCGTACTTCTACTGAAAATTCAAGCCGAGAAAAACAGAAAATTATAAGTTTTGATGGAATATTAGGGCTTTATGATCTGTTGGAATGAAGAATTAATCAAAAAACAACAAATTCATTATTATTTAGTTTAATTATTATGTCTATTTGTCTTTTTATATGTTTTACTGTTTTTTTACTTACGTTTTATCGTCAAAGAAATTTAAATTTTAGTTTATATGTGTTCTTGCAAATAAAATATGGTTATTAATTAATTATAGTTTAATTAATGTTACGTACAAACAAAAAATAATATACAAAATATAATAAATAATATAATAACTGATTTTTTTTTATAAAATATATTTTTCATGTCCTCATAACCCATGAAACTTAACACATCTACGAACTAAATTAACCTATCGACAAAGTAACGCTTCCAAAAACTTAACCATTTTTACATCGTTTTCCAACTAATTCGATAACAATCACTTGAATTTAATCAGCAACAAACCTAACATACGGTACCACACTCCATTTTCCATCCCATCCCTTGTTGACTTTACACTGTCAAATTGCCCATGACCATCAAACACTAACCCTTTTTACCCTTTTGAAAACATTTATTTCGAAAATTATTCAATTAGCGCAAAAACTAGTTCTTACCCTCTTCAGTTCTCCCAAAAAACAAACACAACAACCATTTTCTGGAATGCATCCTGTTAAAAGGATAATGAATAAATGTTTTTTTTTCTAGTTATATTTTCGTTTCGCCTTTTTTTAGTCCTTTTTCCACTGACCCATCATAATGGCCAATAATGAACCCATCTTACTGCTAGAACAACTGTTGTTTTCTAGCACCATTCGGAACATGAAATTAGAAAAATAAAAACAACACACAATCGATTTGGAAATTCCTTTCGGTTTTAATAAAACGAAGGAATAAAGGACTCGCGTGTGTAGCGCACGGTGCAATGCCTGCTGCTGTTCTTCAATGATCCTCGGTGCTGCTTATCAAATCGGGATCAGCAGAGACAACATTATATCGTTTGGTCAGTGCAAGACTGGCTTTCTTCCTTTGGACCATATGGTGTAAATGATGGTGTGCCGGTCATTGTTGTTCTATTAATGAGCCAACAGGATAATAATATACTCCATGATTGCAATCAACTCAATTTTATATCCTAATTCACTTTATCTTCCGTGCTGTGCACAGTATGGGTGTACAGTTGTGCTGACAGGTTAAGGTGAACCTTTAATTTACCATTCCGACACCTGATGGTGGATATGAAGGAAGCCTCAGCAGGACTCTGCGCGGTGTATCCTAATCGGCATCTTTGCTTCATTTAATGAAGACAGGTAGATCTGGCATGTAGTAGCCAAAGATATACGATCTGTGAGTTTATGAAATGGATAACACTTCTTGATGCCGGTTTTAAATGACTCTCACTCTTTTTGAATGATGAAAACTATCATAGACAGCAATAAAACGGTACGACGGACGAGACGCGTGTGCTTACTCGAAGACGTGTAGGATGGCGCGTTGGCATATATAATTTTATTGGAATAGGCTCACGGCCTAAACATCATCTGTGGTGATATGGGTCTTAAGACTGGATACACCTTCATGTCCGTAACATAGGCAATTCAACAATTTATTATGTCGATTTCCATATCCCTCGGGAATGGTGTACAATTAAAAATTCATTAGCTTGCGGAGTTTCAGTGCCCAGAAGTGATAATTTTACTTATTCACGTATCTACGGAGATAAAAATGAGCCTCGTCGCCCATGACGAGTTTCGAAGAAAAGTTGTCTTCCTCGTGGTCGAGATTTTAGATTTAGGAAGGCTTATGCGAAGGTTAAACGCGCTTCTCGGTTAGCAGCTGATGAACTGTCTGCACTTTGTAAGGAAACATCTTCAAGTCACCATAATTCTCTGTAAAGACCACTGATTGATACCCAGTTGTCTGGTCGATAATCCATCACAGTCCTTTGCGTCATCTTTAGATGCAACCGCGATGTTCTCAAAGGGACGGCTGCTTAAGGGCCGTCCAGGTCTGATGATAGCATTACGTGTTGTCCCATACACTTCTAGACGAGCAGTTAAATGCCGTGTTGGTAACCCAGTTGGTGTTGGAAGACCGCGTAAATTTACGCTGCGCCAACACCATCGACGAATTATTAATCAAAAAAATTGAAACAATTATACCACGTTCTTCCGGCAGAGTGCCGGCAATGAGGCAGTACATACAGGTTCCCTTAAAAAGGCAGCCTTGGAGGAAAGCATTATCTGTGAAATAGAATTATGGAGCGAAATCCAGACCAGGCGCGGAAGAATGTACATACAATTTTGTCACCCGAAATGAGGAGCTGTACACTGCCTATTTCATAACCTAAAAATCTATTTTCAAAAAGCTTTTTTTTATATGGAATACTCTTGTCATGGCTATTACCGCATCTAAAAAAGTATTACGTTGTATGACTTTACTTGGCATGCCATTTAAGTTCCGAACTTATGGGCGAATGCAATAATTGCCAAACCTTTGATTTCGTCAGAAAATCACTCAAATTCTAAACTGTGCATGGAGTTCCATACGGCACATTAACCTCCCACGCGAAGACCAAACTGCTAACTCGGTCAACAACACAAATCACTGTTTTGATCAAAATCGCCTGCCATTTGCAGGATAATTTGCTTCCTTCGTCTCATAAACTTTAAACCCTCCAGACACTCCCAAACTTTGTGTACCATACAAAACATTGACATCACCGAGGCGAAGCATTCGATGAAATGTTAGTTGGTGGCACTATAGCGGTTTATTGCATGCCTGGTGCAAGTTTTCGAAAGCCCTCCTTACGACGAACTCCAAGCAGCACCATCTAACCAGGGCGGTCTCGGCACATCAAACGATAAAAATCCTCTCCTCTCTTTGGGCGAAGTGTGCAATGTTGTTGTAATTTTCATCTAAAGTAGTACCTTGATGAGATGGCGATTTGCCAGTCAGGCCAACCGACAACAACAAAAGATACTAAACCGCAATGCAACACAACAAATCTTATTTGTTTATGCGTGCCATGGGACGGACGGCTGGCGACGAGGCTCGTCATATGGAAGCCTAGGTTTAGGATTTAAGCGCGCGAGAGCGCGCGCGCGTGCAAAGCTATTTATTATTAATAATAATCTGCAAGGCGTTTTATTTATTGCATTTATCTGGCCATTAACGAACCTTAGATGCTGTCCGCATCTCACTGAGACTATACCCATATAATACACCGCAGCACCGGGTAGTAACCTGATCCGTGCGCTTTCATCTCATGCATCCATCTGAAAACGCACGCGGGACCATCTACAACAAGTATCTATGTATCTAACACAGCTAACACAGCCTTCCTCCTTTTCTGTGCAATGCTAAATGATGGGGCATGGGGGAGACCACTTGGCGTTGGATCGACGTCGAAGGCGGTGGATGGTGCGGTGCCTCAATTAAACGTGCCCCAATGTGGGCTTTAATTGTCCCGAAACACATCACAATGGACACAATGAAACATCGCGTCGACAAGCGTTCAACTACCATAAGCTGTGTGCCAAACGCTACGCGATAAATCTCATTAAGAACCTCACGCGTGGGCATCACTGTGTTCAGCTCGATCTAATGATCTTTTAATTGTGCAGTGTATACCACGCGCCCGGGCAAAGGATATGAAGATTGAAGATTAGATTTGGGTGTAGCCGCCATCCGTCCTGAAGACCCATATCATCGCAGATGATGTTGGAAATGAGTGAGAGGCTGTTATTGTTTTTCGGTTTAATTAAAGAGTATCTAAATACATTTCTAAAATGACACGACATACTTGGGTAATTTAATATTTAATAATTTCCTTATACAATATTCAAGTGTATTATAGGTTATAACTTTAAACCTTTTATTGGAAAGAACGAACTTTGTTCACCGAAATATGTATCCTGGTGTTAAATGGTTGATTTAAGAGGAGAAGAAATTTCTTGAATATATTCTATATTCTAAAAATCGTTATTGATTCTTGTTAGGTCCTTGCGAACAGGACGATGACATTGAATTGCAGCCTTTTGTTATCAACATTTTAGCTGAGGTTCAAGTTCAACCAACTTTGTGTAAATGTTGTCTGGTTATCCTAAACCCAGCGTTTGCATCGACGTATTTTTGGCTCATACTGGTTTAAAGTTCTTCGGTATGGCTCTATCGATTTCCCTAAAATCTTAACACCAGAATAACTCGTTTTTGCAAGCCACGAGTGTAGCAACGAGTGGCAACAACCGTGCACTTCAACACCCTGCAATAAAATAATGAATTTCTGTGAAGCAACACAGTTGTAGTCAGAAATAGAAGTTTGACAAACATGTGCTGCATGTTTCCGTTTTTTCCAGCAGTTTCACATTCTTATAAATTCAACTTAATAGATAACCTCTAAATTCTAAGCCAGTTAATAAAGTGGTAGAATACTTCAGCAAAGTTCTATCGTGAAATTACTGTGTGTGTAACCAGGCGGGAACAACTTTTTCTAATACTGGCGACAAAACATTTACATAAATATCTCTATGAAAAGAAATTCATCATGCGTACAGATCACGCAGCTCTTAAATGGTTTCTTAAGTTCAAAAATCCCTAGAGTAGAAAGTTGGATACAAAAATTAAAGACCTACGACTTCGCGGTACAGAATTGATATTGAAGACTATTGCAACGCGGATGCACTTTCCCGGAGACTATGTGAGCCCAATTACAAAGTATCCGTTAGGAGAATAAAAGCTGAACATGTAGAGGTCTGGATTGCCGAGAAACTTCGTAATGCACAAATAAAAGGTCCTGACATCGAGCCAAATACTAGAAATATCTCCTTAAAGTCATACTGGGCGCAGTGAGACTCTTTCCATGTAAAAGATGGTGTTTTGCCGAGAAAATGGAAAATGACGGATGGAAGATCCTTTTAGATGCAGCTTGTGGTTCAACGTTAGAAAGTGCAGGAGAATCTACGGGCTATCCAGTGGGCACTAGGAATTCGACAAGACAATAGCAAAGGTAAATACGGATATGCTTTTATTGGCTAAGTACAAGAAACGATGTCTAGAGCTGGTATCGACAGTGCACCACTTGCGCATCCAGTAAGGGACCCAATATCAAAACAAGAGGTAAAATGCACCAGTGTCAGTGGTGGGCCTAGCTAATAGTAGTTACGTGCATGCATGATGTTGTTCTTCAAATCCAACAAGGACCTATAGCATAGATAAAAGTTGTACTTGTGAATTGCCTCCATCGAAAGCAACAATGATGTGCTAGTTCGGGAAGAACATAACTAAGAGAGGACAATGTGATGTGGCGACAAAATTTCCAGTTGAAAAGTACCGAAAGTGAAATTTCGAGAACTTTTTCCATTTGTATGGCCTACCACTTCGAGGTACAGAATTGCTATTGAAGACTATTGCAATGCGGTAGCACCTTCCCGGAGACCATGTGAGCTCTTAACGCTCTATTTTGTATTCTATCAAGCAGGTGAAGCGATGTTTGCGAAGCACCTACCCAGAGGTGTGAGTTATACTCGAGTTTTGGGCGTATCAACATTTTGTCAGTCAGCTCAGAGGGAAACAAAACTTCTTGCATCGATACAGAAAACCTAAGCACTTAACAGCATTTTTGGCGGTTTCAAATATATGGTCATTCCAACGGAGGTCGTCGTTGACACATCTACCGGGTACTGAGAGCTTTTCGGTTTCTTCGATGAAAGTGCCATTCATGGACAGTGGCATGGAGGGAATGTCCATGACAGCATTGAATTTTGGAAGTATTTAACTCCACACGATTTCTATTACCCCATTTGACAATGCTGTGTAAATCGGAGTTTAATGAGCTTATCATACGGTACCGTTGCGATTGCACGTCCGAAGGCAAAGGACGTGAATCGTCGAACGAATATGACAAACTGAGGATAGAGTCGTAGAGTAACAGACAGAAGATCATTGATGAAAATGAGGAAAAGGGTCGGACACAAATATGCCATCAGATCACCAGTGGAACGGTTGTTGCGGAAGCCATACAGACAGTCATGGAGAAGCTTTCGATCTTTGAAATGCCTTTGGGACATTGCAGAATTTTTGCCGTAAATTTTAGTCATGCAAAAATTTGGTTCTTTCAATAACGGAGTTGAATGAGTTTCTTGCTTGTTTGTACTTTTTCCGATTTTCCTCTGTAGGGTTGGCTTTGTAAGATCGGAAACTTACTTCTTTGAGCCTGATAGCTTCTTTACACTCATAGTTAATCCAAGACTTTTCTTTAGGCTTGATGCTTTTTAGTCTGTTAGGAACAAAAGCACGCATCCCTAAAAGAATCACATATTTTTTTTATTTTTTTTTATAATTATCCCGCACTAAAGGGATTTTGACTGCCCTTATAATGTTAATTAAACACAGCGAGGGCCTTAGGAAAATAGGGAAGGATGTGAAAGGAGGTAACGATGCACATTTGTTTTAAAGTTCTGCACTTCAAAGTGGGAGGGAAAAACAGAGTCTGGCAGGGCATTCCACATTCGCGTGGTACGACTAAAGAAAGAATCCCTGTACTTGACAGTACGTCCGAAGTTAGGCTCAAGGGTATACTGATGGGCATTCCTTGCAGTGCCTGTATTACGGTTGAGGAGAGGTATGCAACTGGCTATTTCGCTAGAGCTTTGCTTATGGAAGTAGCGATGAAATAATGAAAGGCAGGAGACATTACGTCTGTTCTCCACAGATGTAAATGTTTCTGTTATTATTCGATCGCCTATTATTTTTAAAGCTCTTTTTTGTATTCTATCTAGAAAACTCAAATGGTTTATAGGAGCACCTGCCCAAATGTAGGAATTATACTCAAGTTTAGGGCGAATATATGCTTTATATACTATATATAGCCTGATCAGACGGGGTGAAGATGTGAAGAACTTCTTGCATCTTCGAAGGAAACCTAAACATCTCGCAGCATTTTTGGCAACGTCAAAAATGTGGTCATTCCACAGAAGGTGGTCTGTAATGCACATACCGAGAACTGGGAGGTGGTTGGTTTCCTCTATGCAAGTGCCACTCATGAATATTGGCATAAGGGGTATATTTCGCTTTAACGACAAAAGACAACATTGTGTTTTCGAAGCATTAAATTCTCCGCGGTTTCTTATTCCCTATTTTACAATGTCGGAGACAAAACAGAGCCCTGGGGCACGCCAGCGTTTATTTTGTGAGAATCAGACCTGAATCCGTCCAATACAACTTGTATTGACCGTTTCGAAAGGTAATTACTAATCCAACGAAGAAGACATTCGTCGAGTCCAAATGCACGCATTTTGGATAAAAAATAAAAATGCCTTAGCAATATGAAGTGCAATAATTTTGCTTTCCCCAAGACGATGGAGAGATTGGTTCCACTTTTCATGAGATATACCATTAAATCACCAGCTACGAAAGCCGTACTGCCGGTCATTAAGAAGCTTTCGGTCCTAAATATATTTTTTTTTGCTGAAAATTAATCAGCGTTTCCATGACCTTGGAAAGAAGGGACGTAAGTGCAATTGGCCGATAGTTTGAGGGAGAAGAAGATTCGCCTTTTTTAGGGATTGGCTGGACCAATGCTGTTTTCCATCCACTCGGAAAGAGACTAGGGAATAGGAAAGATGAAAAAGCTTACACAATGATTTTGCCAGCGTTGAAGAACACCTCTTCATAATAATAGCGGGGATATTATCCGGGCCAGCGGATTTGTGTATGTTAAGATCTTTTAATACTCTTGCGACTGTACGAGTGCGAAAGAAGAATGGTCTCATTAAATCATTTACGCTCTCGAGACAGGAGGAGTACTAACACCTGCTGGCAGCGTTGAGTTAGCAGCGAATTGGGCTGCAAGCAGATCTGCTTTTTGTTGAGAACTGACAACAGGAGTATCATTGAAGACTATCGTAGGAACCGATGATGGCGAGGAGTTCGCCTAGAGGCGAAAAAACACGAATTTTGTGTTTATCAGGATCGGAGGTAAGAAACAAGCCTAGTGAGTTGGCGGCTTGGCCTGTGATGTCAGGAATTCGGGTTGGCTCATCAACAAGCTGAGTAAGTTGGTTTAACTCAGCAAAGATCTCAACATACCTTCCTTCGGGTGTTGTCTGGCCAGAATAGCGAAGCCAACTTGAATTAAGTACATTGAAATCACCCGTAATAATGATTTCAGTGTGAGGATAATGGGCAACAATACTTTGTATGGAGTCAGACAAAACATCAAATTCGTTGGAAGTTGAACTCTATCCAAATTTGGGCTTATAGATAAAACAAGTATGTATAATGCGCTTGTTTACCGTGAATTTTAACTACATGAAGTTAAAATCTGTATTTAAACACAGACCCTATTGTGGTAGAAGTTGGTATGCAACATCATTCCTAATATATACGGCGAGTCCGTGATAGGTAAAGAATAATGGCACTAAGTTATACCCATGAAAGTTAAATTCCGAGTGATCAGAATTTTCTCTTACTTGGGTTTCACTTAATGCCAAAACAGCTGGCTTGTTTAAAGATGTATAAAAGTATGCAGCACAGAAAATCTTTCTGAGCCCACGAATGTTGGAATAATCAAAACCCTGAAAATACCCCCCATAAAGAAGACAAAGCTTGAAAAACAAAGACGGACAATTAACTATAATTAACGCTTCACTAAGTCCCAATTTGAGCTTCACAAAAACAATTATTTCTAGTTTTATGCCTTAATAATAATTGAGTTGATCCGCCCCTGGTTAACCAGAGAACATCAATTAATATATCCGATAACGATCTAGCTTAACCATAGGGACTTACCCCAATCGTCTGTGAGGAAGGAAATAGGGAAAGAAAAACAAGAGAAGGAGCTTGCTTGCTGTGGTGTGTTTTTTTCTCGTTGGTGGGTATTGATGAAAACTCGAAGCACAATTTATATATGATATTTGCACTGAATTATTGATTTGGAAACTGAATAAATTTATTCTAGTCCGCGCCTTTTAATCGGTGTTCGAGAGCTTTTAATAAGCATTGCGACTTGTTTGATATAACAATAAACAGAAACTGTTATATAAAATTACAAAATATTAGCCCGAATGATAGCTGAAGAATCTTCGCGGTTTTTTAAGTTTACTCTTAAATGTTAACTATATTTTTTTGGTAATCTAAATATGTTAAATCCATTTAAAGCAGAAAGGTTCCTTTTTACTTGCGATTTATAGGGACTATAAGGCAAGTTATGCATTCGTTAAAAAATATTCTAACAATCAGACATAATGTCACGATGATAGAGAAACATATTTGAGTTACTGTCAAAATTCTGTCTTTGAATTTCCTTTAATATTTTTCAAATTTTATCCGAAGCTGTAACGAATTACGTGCAATCCAGCCGTGCAATTTATTTAGTGCGTTTTGATCTCCTTATAGCGAATTTTTTTCTATAACGAACAAATTTTGTTGCAGGAAATCGAAATCTTATAAGTTTTCCTTTTCATATAACGATTTTTCTAAATAATTTTCTGTTAAAAATTTCATCATTGCGGAGAAAAAAAACCTTATAAGGGGATTTGCTTAGATTTTAAATGCAAGCATCCTAGACTTAAGTGAAGTAATTGAAAATGTCTCGACATAGCCTTTCTCTTTCGAAAAAGGTTTTGATAATTAATAAAGTTGAAGAAGGATTGATTAAAAAAACAGATATTGCTAAGCAATTTGGAATTCCTCCCAGTAGCTTATCATTAAATAAAAAAGTAGTCAGTTGCTTTCCCCCCCTTGAAAGTTTCTCCCGTAATACTCGTCTCATCATCAGTTCATCATTGAGCCCAATTTCGGACCTACCGTGAAATACAGAGTCTTTTTTAGCCGAACAACACGAATTGGAAATAGTAAGATTTTCCCTTGTCATTTTGATCTGCAAGCATTCAAAACCAATGTTAATTGACACCTCCTATCTTCCCCCTCCCTATCGTCTTAATGCCCACGCAGTGTGCTCTACATTAAAAGGGAAGCAAATAGTCCCTTGTGCGCCCGTTAATTATTAAAAAAAAAATTAACACTTGTGCGTTTAATTCCAGAAACTGTTTCATAAAAACTAACCCACTATGAAGAAGTTTCCTTTTACATTGGCGTTTTTCTAAATAATTTGTGATCTTAATAAAGAACAGAATGCCGTGAAGCAAAAGAAATGGGAAGTTCCTTAAAAAAACAGTAAATGTACATATATGTATGAGAAATGAAATGGCTCCTGATGAGATCCATCAAAGAATTGCCTTTCATTAAAAATCTACATATTTCACAAGAGCACAAACATTTATGCAGCTTTAATAACATCCTGCAATCACAGCTTAATACATTTCGAATAATCCCTTCTTCCATTCTTTATTTACTTACCAGCTGACGGCTGCGGATCTGCAACAACCCTTTCAAAAAGTAAATATGCAGCGCTCCCTTAAAAGGGAAGTCCTTGAACTTCAAACAAAAAATGCAGCAGCCAAAACCCATCTTTGCACAAATGCTAGTTATGTTTTTCCTTTTCAACCGTAAAGAAGAGTGAATTCCGATAAGATTTGTTTTGTTTCTGAACTGCACACATGCACCATACTCGCCTGAGGTTGAGCAGGTTGTGAACATTCCATTCAAAGAAAAAAGGATCATTTGGTAAATACAAAAAAAAAAAAAAAAAAACATAATCGAAAGGAACACCCGCACAAGCCTTGCATACCAGTATATGCCTCATCATTGTTTGCAATCCTCTTGAAAACGATGACGAGTATCTGTCGCTACCTAATCAATCCCAAAACCTATAAGCTATGATACCAGAGACACAACTGAAAAGGTGCAGCTTATGCAACGTTTGTCATAAGCAACACACCTGCGTCAACTTCAATATTTTACCCGATGATGTGAGGGTGATCCGGTGATCTCTAAGCAGATCGCTTGTGCCATTTTCAATTTTCCGATTTTGAGGTTACCTATCGTAACCCTGATAAAATGATATTTATTTCTTCTGCTTCCAAGAGTCCTTGTTCTTACAGATTTCTTATGCGCCTGTTTGTCTGCGTCTTTGATCTTTGAAGCAGCAAATGTCCTTTGACAACAAGGATGGACAGAAATATCATTTCGCTTGACTTCGCAACTTTTGTAAGAATTACCGCATTGTTTGGACATACTGTTCGGGACAATGGAAAAAAAATCAGATCAGATCATCAATTTAGAATTGCGGCATCGACTAGAAGAAAAGAGGAATGTGTCACTTTCGACAAAAAAATAAACAGACTCTGCTCATGTGGGACGATATTAAGGGCATTAAAGGTGTTAGCGAATCGTCCCTCTTCTTGCAGATCTTCCTGGAAAATAGAAAACTATTTAAAAATGATGAGGGCGATCGAAGTGAATGAATTGCGCTCTTAATGGTTTTTTTTTTTAATTTTTTTCTTTCTATTTACTATTAAATATTTTTGAAAGTGTCCATGTCACTTCTTGGAAGTTATTCCGTACATCTTGTGAAGTATGTACATATTTTGCCCTTGCTTTTGCTAGAAGTAAGGAGAGAAATTGATATTTTCGAAGAATATTTTTACTGTTAAGTAAAGGATAAAGTCGGTTTACGGATGATAATTTTACGTGATAACGTCATAAGAAAACATTGATGGCAGCAACACCAAGATACAGCCCGTTAACTCATACCCACAAAACCCTCTCGTTAAATCGACACATACACACCCCAATATCTACATCTACTTTCTACTTTAACAAAACTCCGCCTATATTATAGTTGAGGTTGTGTTTTAGGAGCGAGCGTCACGTTGTACCATGTGACAAAATGTATCAGAATCAATATTTCATATGTAAAATGTAATAATAATGTTCAAATCTTCTGAGCTTAACACCATCACCACCATGGTTAAGAGTACGCGTTCGACAAGGTTCATCCACACCGAAGCTTTCCTATTAAGACAGTCTACAAAGTCAGCTATTAAAAAGGGGAAAGGCAGCTCCTTACAACCGAAACATTAATGTAGTGAACGGAGTCTCCGATTAAGAATTGCTCGATCTGGATCATTGTTTTGTTGGCACATCTGTTTTGTTGGTGGATTAAAAAATTAATACACGTTACGGTATTTTAATTTGTCTGGTTGAAAAAAAGAAGTCTTTCATAGAAGTTCTTCAAGTGGTGGCATTAGATTTGTAATACACACAATTAGTACGGTGATTATAAAAAGCGCAGCGGATCATTAATATTCTATAGATATCCCAATTTGGATTATCTTCTTGTTTGAAAAATACGAAGGCGAAAGTTCTTCCACATAGCGATCCATTTCGCATTTTGTTAATGAACTACAGCGTAAAAATAATGTAAGTAGCACTTTCATTAGGGGCCAGTTATAGCGATCAGTAAAAACCATCAGTAAAAAAATTTCTTTTGGATATTTTCATGCGTTAGAAAAAGATTTAAAACATGAAACTCATAAGAATAGATGGCAAATCACTTGAAATATTTTTTTCTGACTAAAAATTAAACCGGTAAACAGTATTATTTGTTAAAAAAACAATTATTTATTTTAATGATGAACATTTGTTTTACTGGCCAGCTCATTGTCATTTGAGGAAATAATGGAACATTTCGTTCCAGTGTTTGTGGTCCATTTTTACTTGCGATTATAGGCACTATAAGGCGAGTTTAGGATTCGTGAATGTTAAAAAAATTGAGATAACAATCAAACATGACATTACGATCATAGAGAAGTCTAAAAAATTGATCGAGTAAAAATGTCTGTCTGTCGTCTGTCTGTCTGTCTGTCTCTCTGTCTGTCAGTGTGTATAACGAGCTGCAGCCTTAACGGCTAAATCGGTTTTCTTTAAACTTATTGTGTGTGATTATTTTGGCATTCGCCAGGAGGGAAATTGAAATTTTATTTTTAGCCCTAAAAATAACGGTACCTGCCATATGACAGTTTAGGAAAACCTTATTTTTATCAAAAACGGCTATAACGATTTTAATGAAATTTTTTGAATTTTTTTTTTGTTGGTATTGGCTATCATTTGATACGAGCCATATATACGGGAAAAGTCTATTAACGGGACCTATCATGTAACGGTTTTTTTAGTTTTCGGCTTTCTCGGTAATGGCTCTTTGGATTTCTGTCAAATTTTACATTTAAGAAGATCTAGCTAGCCGAATTAACTCTGCATATCAACATTTTGAATAACTTTTTTTCTAATTAAAATTTATTTTTTTATTTTTTTTTTAAGTCAATATTTTTCAAACTAATAAAAAAATTATTTTAAATTTTATAGTCACATGTATTTTAATAAATTAAAATTAATTTAAAAAATAAAAAATAAAAAACAGGATTTTATCAAAACCGGTCCTACAATTTTCGAAATACATTTTTCATAAATTCCTTATTTTGTAATACGTGTGATGGCAAACTTAATTTTTACTAAAAACCGTTAAGTATTGTGGGATTTAATACCTTTCATAAGTGTGTTATTTTCAACGCAAATGTTACTTGTTTCTGCCATAGATCTTGCTTTGCAATAAAAGAAAGTACGTGCAACCCAGTCGTGTCCATTTTTTATATTTTGACAATTTCATCACAATCCGTCAATTAGTTAACGAGAAAGTCTGATTTAAAAAAAAACCGGTCTTATAGGAGGTACCGTTATAAAATTTTTCTGAAAATCCATTAAACTTAAAAGATAGATTTTGCATAGAAAACACCATTCAGAAAGTTTTATTAAAATCGCAGGAGCCGTTTTCGGGAAAAATAAGTTTTTCATTAAAAGTTATATGGGAGGTAACGTTAGTTTTTGAGCTAGAATGCCAATTCGAAAAACAGTTGGGTAGAGTACTCTAAAAAATACTATATACCAAGTTTGAATCAAATCGGCCTAACCGCTTAAGCTGCAGCAATCGACAGACAGACGACAGACAGACAAACAGACAGACAGACGGACGGGCGGAATTTCCGGACCCACATTTTTTGACTTCACTTTCATCGTAATGTCATGTTTGATTGTTAGATTTTTTTTACGAATGCATAACTTGCCTTATAGTCCCTATCGCAAGTAAAAAGTGTCTAAACCACAACACTTAACGTTTTTAGTAAAAATGGAGTACGCCATCACACGTCTTGTAAAATAACATATTTATGACAAAAGTATTTCGAAAATTATAGGTATGGTTTTTTAGAGTTTATTAATATACATGTGATTATACGATTTAAAATAATTATTTTTGATGAGTTTTAAAAATATTGATTTTTCAAACAAAAAAATCAAAAATCAATTTTTATTAAAAAAAAAGTTATTACAAATTTTGATATGCAGAATTAATTTGGATACCTAGATATTCTCAAATATAAAATTTGTAAGAAATCAAAATTGCCGTTACCGAGAAAGCCAAAAATTAAAAGAACCGTTATATGAAAGGCACTCTAATAGACTATTCCGGTAAATTTGGATCTGATCAAATGATAGCCAATATCAACAAACAAATTCTCTAAAAATTTCATTAAAATTGTTGGCGCCGTTTTTGAGAAAAATAAGGTTTTTCTAAGCGGTCTTTTGGCAGGTACCGTTGTTTTTAGGCCTAAACAATTCAATTTCCCCTCTCGGGAATGTCAAAGGAATCACACGCATCAAATTTGAAGATAATCGCTTAAGCCGTTTAGGCTGCAGCTCCTTATACATACTGACATAGACAGAAAGACAGAAATTTTTTGCCACTAACTTTTTTTGACTTCTCTATGATCGTAATGTCATGTTTGATTGTCATCTCAATTTATATTCACGAATCCTAAACTTGCCCTATAGTCCCTATATCGTAAGTAAGAACGAGGTAATTATACACTTTTGCGGTCACCTGGTTTTCATTTCAAGTGTCGCGAAAGTGTAAAATTACCAAAAACTAATATTATCAAATTGAATTATCTTGTTTTTTCTGAAAACGGAAGTTATTTTTTAATGTAGCAACAATAATCCTTGCGAATGTTGAAAAAAGGCTTAAGCTGACCTTTACTTAATGATGAAACTATAATAATATATGTATGCAGCTTGGAATTTCATTCATAAAATTTGGGATTTTCCGCTGTATTTCCCAAGTTACAGTTTTCGTTTTATGACTCCAGATTAGGTAAATATATCTTAATGCACAATTTTGTTTTAAATTAAATACAAAATACCAGCAGGTAGAGGCAGCAAAGTTGGTTATTTATATACGCCGGTAGCGTGGTTAATCAAAAAATATGGAATTTAAAGCAAAATATTTTAATATTGAATAACTCATTAATATTTTAGTCTTTTATGAATAACTGATTGACGGTTTTTTAAACGATGTATTCCACAGAGATAAATTCATACAAACAAATTTGTAGAGAGGAAACAATTACCAACATTACAAATGCTCAAATTTTAATTTCCTTCCCACTAAAATTGATATTGAAAATAGTACAAATAAAATTGTTGATATTGACGAAGTTAGCGATGTCGACGAAGTTTGGGATGTTCACGAACAATGACAAAAAAGTGATTTTGACGAAGTTGACGTTGTTTATGATTTCAACAATTTTAGTGATGCCAAGTGTGTTGAATATAAGTTGGATATAGACAGCGAACTTGATGAAAGAGAGTGCAATGCTGTAGGTGAAAATGAAAATTATATTATAATACAAGCTTACCCACCCGGCGTTGCTTGGGTATGCAAAATGTATTGCATTTTTAAAAAAACGAACCCGCGTGGTGTCACCTAGTAATCAAACCAACTTTAGTTACTTCTTACAAAATACCCTATCTGCTTGTGAAACGACCCCAGCGGTACCTTACAACATCAGTTATTTGCCTGTGAAAATTCCGTCAAAATCGGGGCATACAAAATAAGAATACAAAAAAACTCTCCAGCGACACCAAGGGGTAATTAAAATAGCCTTACTTAATCCCTAATTCATCAGGTTTCCGCTTGTGAAAATCCCGTCAAAATCGGCCCATCAATATTAAAAATAACGGTACCTGTCATATGGCCGTTTAGGAAAACCTTATTTTTATCGAAAACGGCTCCAACGATTTTGATGAACATTTTTGAGAATTTTTTTGTTCGTGTTGGCTATCTTTGATTAGAACCAAATTTTACGGGAAAAGTTTATTAACGGTATTTCGCATATAACTGTTTTTTTTTAATTTTGGGCTTTCTCGGTAACGGATCTTTGGATTTCTGTCAAATTAATTAATTAATTAATTAATTTTGAATATAATTTTTTTAAAAAATATTTTTTTTTTATAAACATTAATTTTTGATTTTTTTTGGAAAATCAATGTTTTTTAAAAATAAAAAAAAAATATTTAAAATTTTATAATCACATGTACATTAATAAACTCTAAAAAACTGCATACCAACATTTCAAAAAAAAAAATTTTTCAAAAAACTACAAATAAAAAACGGGATTCTATCTAAACCGGCCCTACAATTTTCGGAATACATATATATTATATATATATATCATAAATTCTTTGTTATTTAAGACGTGTTTTTACTAAAAACCGTTTTTGATACCGTATTTGATACTTTTTATAAGTTCAAACTGTGTTATTTTCAACGTAAATATTACTTGTTTCTGTCAAAGATCTTGCTTTCCAATGTAATTACGCACATAAGAGCAAGTACGTGCGACCCAATCGTATCCATTTTTTTCTATCAGCCAGTTTTCAGACACTTTCAACATGAATTCGAATTCAAAAACATGCTTTGATTCTTGTGATTTAGAAATCTCCTCAAATATCAAACAACCAATAGAGTCATGGCACAGAGCTCCAAAAAAGCAAAAATAAAGTTTTAAAGAAAAAGATTCGATAAATATTTTTTTAATTATAATTTGTTTATTTCAAAATATTGTATATCCTTTTTTGTAACTTATTTAACATATTTCATATATTTTATATAAAGATTAACAATTTTCATAAACCAGTCTAACATCCTGGACTAGAACTTCACGATTTTCTTTTTTCAAAATTTTAATTTAATAAAATAATTTTAATCGAAAACTAAAAAACAAAAAAATAATAAGTTAATTTAAACTAAGCACCGATACAGTTATTTACAAAAGTCTCTTCGATAGTACTTCTTTAGTCTTATTTGGGTAATTTTTGGTATTTTAGCTGTGTTCCTCTAAAACAGTTTTTATCTCCTGAATCCGCAAACTAAACTCAAACAATTGTTATGAAACAATTGGAGCTAGTATGCTTGTTCAATAGAGACATCCTTGAGAAGGATTTGTGGCAGATCTTGCAGGCGTATTTTTTGACATCGACATGGGTCTGCTGGTGGGCACGCAGGTTCGAGCGATCGGCAAATGAGCGATGGCAATCGTTGCAGGAAAATGGCTTTTCGCCAGTGTGAGTGCGGATGTGTCCTTGGAGCAACCATGGACGAGAGAAAGCTTTGTTACAGATCGGACATTTGCAGGGTAAAGTGTGCGTACGGATGTGCATCTTAAGTGCCCCGACTGTGGTGTAGATTTTGCCACACTCCTTGCAGGAATATTGTTTCTTCTCCTGGTTGCAATGGTATTGCTGATGTTTGGCCAGGCCGATGGAGGTTGAGTACATCTTCGAACATATTTCACACTTGAAACGGTAGCTCTTCTGGCTGACAGATGTGGCAGTTGGTGCTTCTTCGAAAACGTGGAAAAGAGCCGGCAGTGGAATGTCGTTACGGACTGACAAATCTTCAGGTTCCGAACTTGAGGAACATGAACCAGGACTGGAAGGGGGTGTCATGTGGTAGTTGTAGATTGGAGCTGGGAGTGCGTAGCTGCTGAAGTTGTTCCATGCCGCTGTCATCGGGTTGTATTGAGTGTATCCGTTGTTGTAGTTGATGGGGCTGATTCCTCGCAGATGAATGTTTGGGTAGTCTCTGTCCGAGCTGGGTGATGTCAATGAGTTATCGGTGTATGAGTTCCTTGAAATATCACTGAAAGTCGGCGATTCTGGACGAGAGTAAATGACATCGGATTTCATATTATCGTACACTGAATTGATGGTCAAATTGAGAGGAAAATTTCGTTTGGCTTCACTTTGCAAATGGTATTCAGCTTTACGTTTGATTGATAAATCCTGTGGTTGGTCCTGTTCGATTAATTCGACAGCAGGTACATTGAAGAAAACTGGACGTTTTTTGAGTGGGCACTTTTTGTAGTTATTCATTTTGACAAAAAAATTGGATCTTATTTTCACTTTAAAATTTTAAACTTCTTCTAGACCTTAACACCTTGAGCTGTAGGCTGTGTATGACAGGTTTTGGAATCAACACTCCCTTTTATACTGCACCGGCACGTTTCAAGCAACCCTCATTCCCTTTTGACCTGATGGAACATATGGACGGGAAAATACGAGAAAATCCCTCACATTACACGGAGAGGAGAGATGCATTTGGAATATGGGATTCAGGCTGTTTAATGTATGGCACGGGACGGGCACCCCTTAAACAGACGGTAGAGTGCAGCCTAAACGCAGGTATCGCATGGATGAGTTTTTCCATAATTTACAAATACCTAGTGCTCGTAGGTCTTTCATTCACCTTTGGAAAAGTCTGTGGACCGTGAAAAGATGTATAGTTGGAAAATTTAGATAATTCCCCTCTTGAATACTGTGTTTTAGGGATTGGTAGATTGAAATCGTGTTTATATGTTTGTTTCCCCCTTGGAACAGCTATTTTGTGATCTTTTCAATTTATTTTCTTTTTTGATCTCCAGAATTCAGGAGTTATTGTATTTTTGGTCACTCTCTCTCTCTCTTTTTCTTTGTTTTCTTAGATTCCTGGGTTAATTCAGTTCCGGTATTTCAAAATAAAGGAAGCTGCATGTTTCATTCCCATTTTGGTTTATTCTGTATAAATATAAACAATGAATATGTGATTTGAAGGAGAAGTAACAAGGATATCAGAGAAATAGTAGTGGTGAATCTGATTAGAAAATTCTGAATGAATCTTGGAGGATTTTGTTATAGGAAATTCAATAAACTGAGGGTTGTGATATCCACAATGAAACAAGAGGCCTTAATTGCAAATTGACTGGCATCCAGAGTGCTGGTTTTTTGAAAAAATCCGATTCCCAAAATAATCTTTTAAAACGGCTACAGTTTTGAAGCTAAGGTCCAAACTATTTAAAAATGCATTTCGAAATACAATTAAGTATAGAAAAATAGTGGATGAAATTGTGCTACTTTTTTATAATTTTTTTAAACACGCAATATAATAAAATAAGGTAGATTTGATTGAAGTTTCACAGCAGCAATATCTGTCTTTAAGTTGATTTTTTAAATTAGATATCTTTAGAAAAAAAATACTCGTATTTGTATTTCTGATTTTTAATGGCCTTATGGGTAGAACCATATTTGGAAACTAAGTTTTTTTTGTTTTAGTTAAAAAAATTTTGTACGGTATGGGGAATTTTTTAGTTAAGAAGTCATTTCATAAATTATAACACTTAACATGTTTGTAAAATGTTCAAGGGTCTACTGGATCTTAGCAGCAACCTGCGTACTTCTTCCTCTAACATAATATCGGCTGCTACTTTTAACATTACTTTATGAAAGCATTGCACAATTGCAATACCTCATACTAAACATTGATGCTCCACTACCATTGTTTTTGGAACAACACTTCTCATGCCAGGCCATTCCATTGTCAGAATATATTAAGGGCCGTTTGGTTCAGTCAAAGTTGAACATAACTTGAGGATTTTTATTTCCAACTTGTGAATTTGCTTTTTTTCACTCGTAGTTGACAGTTTCAGCTTTCGGTTTTCAATTCGAGAGTAAATAAGCTTATGGATCTCTTAACTTCCCGAAATAGTAAAAGTTGAGGAGGAAACTTTGGGATTTATTTAATTTTTTCTTAGGCCTTGACTACATCATTCCTTTTTAACAAAAATGGTGAAGGGTGCAGACAAGTGAATGAAAGATTTAAGACTTCTTAGGGTTGAGTTTTGACGTTCCTGGTTTGAAAAGAAAATGCTATTTACAGACTAAAAATAACAACTTTTAAAATAGAAAACAATTCCCAATCATGGTTTTTAATTGTAATAAATAGTTTTTAATTGTTTTTTTTTCTTTTAGAATTTTAGAAGTTTTCATTGGAATATTTGGGGTAATTCAAATAAGTGTAAATTCGTGTCTGTTTCAAAAGGAGAATGAAGAAACAGCCGAATGGAATAGTCATGTAAATAAGGTTTCTTTGATTAACACAAGTTTTTATATTACATTTTTGTCCGCGGTCGTTTTTCGTTAATAAATAGTATTTTGTTTCAAAGAAAAATATTAAAATAATAACTCAAAAATACTAAGTAATCAATTTTGAGAAAAAAAAATTCTGTCAGGCATTTTCTTTTTCAGATGATTGTGACATAGACGCAAAGTCCGTCAAGGTCAGCATACCTTGTTACATTTCACTGTATCATTTCATATATGTTGTGGAATTTGGCGTTACAAATGTCAAATCTGAAGCAACAAATAATGGCGCAGGATTATAGACAACCTATTTTTAATACACATTAACTTGGCACTACTTAAATTGCCATTAAATTTTAAACTAAAAATAAGTTATATTAAGTTATTAAAATGTTAAATTTAAATAAAATAAAATATTCCTGAACAGTAAAATTAAAGCGCTGCTAGCAGAAGCTGCTCATATTTTCGGAAAATAAAGGTTTTCATTAATTTAATGAATTTTATGTTGAGACGAGAAACGTCAAACCTCAAACCTAAGAAAATGTTGAATTTTTCATTCTGTCCTTTGTTACTTCATTCCTCCTACTTTACCATTTTTATCAAAAAGAGATTGAAAAACAATTGAAAATAGGAATCATGTAAACAAGTCCCAACAAAAAACCAATCCAAATGTTAAGTTTGACATATTATGTGTCATCTGTCACAAATATCCCAGGGAATTTTTCGAAATTGTAAGTTGGCCAACTAGAGGCCAACTTTTTTCAACCAATTTTCGACTTGCCGTTTAACTCTCGATTTGAGTTCAACTCTCAAGTTGGCTAACTGTGGATTTACCAGCGAGTTGAACAATAGTCAACAAAACGGCCCTAAAGATGTTGAATTGGTTTGGACAACAATCCAAAATGGCAATGGAAAATCTCGCAGTGTAAACTATTCCAAATTCGTGTTGTTCGGCTAAAAATAGAATCCCTATATTTCACGGTGCGTCAGAAATTGGGCTCAAGGGTAAACTGATGAGCACTCCTTGCGAGACGGGTATTGCGGGATGCCAAATTCTCTTATAAACTTATAAAGTTCTACCCTGGCGTAGGCGGTTTTAAAGTACATATAAAAAGATGGAATGTTGAAATTTAAAATTCCAAAGTTTTTGTTTTTCTATCTCCTGCCTAAGGCTGAGCATCTGATTAACTGCCACATAAGAGCAAGACGTGTGATCCAACCTTGCGAACAAATTTCTTTTGATAATCTCGAGAACAGAATAAAATACTGCAACTAAAGTAAGCATTTAAGAATATGTACATTGTACATACTAGTGAATGCAAGTAATTTCATAAAAAAAAATTTAAATTTTTTGAAGCCATATTTTGAAAATAACTAAATTTGTTCTTGGATTGTTGTTCTAATGTAAAAAAAATGTTGTTAAAAAATACTTTTCATGCAAAAAATAATTCATACCTGCTTAACCGCATTAAAATATTAAAAAGATGGCGTCGATTTCTTTCGCTGAAAATATTCTTTTGTACTATATTTTTGTTTAACAATTAGATTTAATTTATTTTCATAAAAAAGAATAAATGATTAAGAAGTGTTCATATTTCATTACCTTCTCGTAAATATTCTTTATTTTCCGTTTCGAAAAATCATAACTTTTAACAATAATATTGTTGAAACTACTGGAATCACAGCTCAAGGTAAATCCTTTTAGCCAAGAAACGAAAATTAGTTAACGTCCCAACTAATCATTATTTTTCGAAAAATGTTAGAGATGCTAAAAGGAATATTTTACTAAAGTGAAATATTAATCTTTTGTTCCTTCCACATGAGATGTCTACTTATACAACAAAGACCAATTGGACTTATGTATAAATGTACGTCTAAACTTGCATATGAAGTTAATAGCTCTATACCTTTAACTGTTTGAGTTGTGAGAGCCATATTGACAACAACTGATTTTATGGTTGGGGCAACAACACCAAAATAGCGATTCAGCACACTTATCATTTCCGTTTATATTATTTTTTTTATTTCAATGCACAATCTAATTTCGTAATCATTTTATAAGTGTTTTTTAGTTATAAGACTTTACAAAATCTACAATCTCATGGAGTTTCACTTCATGGTTGCCAGGTAGTCGAAGCACATCATGCATCTTTATCCTTGGCTCTAAATATGTGTCTGTAATATCGCGTGAGGAAATTGTTAATAAAACCCCAGAAAATACGTTCGAGGTTTTCAGGATTTGCCCGACATGTGCGCATACGCGCTCTAAGTAATTGGATAATTTTTTTCTCCTTTTTGGGAAAACACTAAGCGAATGGGATTCCTGGTTCGTGTGGAGGAAAATCCGTTCCAAATGAAAGTATCCCGAACTTATGTTGTTGATTGCTTGAGATCAGCTCACCCCTCATGCGGTGTGTTTTTAGGCAGCGAAATAAAATTAATTTGGAAAACATACGGGAGTTGCGTTATTTATTTGGGAATACCTTTCGGAAGGCAAGTAATGTTTGGGTTGGCTCTGGAGTGATGAGGATTGAGAAAATGTATTTTTCTTTATTGTTTGTTATCGATCAGGATATTCCAGTGGTTTTTTTTTTGTCTTTATATTATGCATGTTTTCAGAGAGAGGCTAAGCTAAATTAAGAGTTTCGAAATTTTCATTGGATTGCCGGACAAGACCTATTAAGCGTTGGTATAATAATCTTTAACTTTGGGTGGAAATTTTTTCACCAAACAATACAAAAAATATGTAAGTTTAAAAAAATATTTGAATTTTTACAACAACATTGTTCAAGTCGTCAAGAAATAAAAGGCGCGACTGGGTCGCACGTACTTGCTCCTATGTGCTAATACTTTTTAAGTTGAGGTGTCTTTTTGACAAAGATTTCATTTTAATGCTAAGTATAGGGACCTATATAGGTCCCAATAACAATAATTTACTTTTTGAAATCAAATGAATTAAAATAGCTTAATTATATTTGATGGATCGATAAACGTATGGTATGGGTAGGTATTAGGTTGGAAGGAAGATAGGTACTAAGATTAAGATACACATTCCAACTACTGTTAAGCGAGTGGGTATAGACAATATTAAAAGTTAACACAGTGGTTTTGTTTATTTATAGGCAGGTGTAAACTTTTGTTTTCTTGATTGAAATTTTTGCATCAGTAGTAATCGAATAGTTTTTTTATTTGTTAGTTGTTTTTGTGTGTTTATCAAAGGCTTCCTTATTTATTCTGTGTGCTTTTATGATGATGAAATGCTTTAAAATACGTAGGTATGTGAGTAAGTTTTCACCATCTTTTATTTGACTCATGGCTAGGGCTTAGCCGAGCAATATGAAATAAAATTTTGGGGAAAATATTAAACAAATAAATTTTTTATGAAATCAAAAAAACACAATTCATAACGTTTTTTGGCAAAAATATTGTAAGCCATCTTATTTCTTTTGCTGTTTTCTATTTTATGATTTTTTCATTTCAAAATCGTTCGAACAATTTTTCAAAAAAATGTTTTTTTTTGTAAAAACTTTTCGAAAACATATTTAAATTTTTTTTTGACTATGTCAATTTAAAGAAATCTATAGTTTATACTAGGAGAAAAATTAAAAAAAAATCTATAGATCCGTTTTCAAAATATTCAAAAATCAAAATAGAAAAAATAAAAAAATCATAAATCCGTCAATTAGTTAACGAGAAAGTCTGAAAGTCTGGGAGGTACCGTTATAAAACTTTTTCTGAAAAATCTATTAAAACTTAAAAATAGACTCTGCATAGAAAACACCATTCAGAAAGTTTTATCAAAACCGTATCAGCCGTTTTCGAGAAAAATAACTTTTACATTAAAAGTTATATGACAGGTACCGTTAGTTTTGGAGCTAGAATGCCAATTCGAAAAACTGTCGGGTAGAGTACTCTTAAAATACTATATACCAGGTTTGAATCAAATCGGCCCAACCGTTTAGGGTGTAGGAATAGATATGGAAAGACAGACAGACAGACAGACAGACAGACAGACAGACGGACGGAGTTTCCGGATCCACTTTTTTTGACTTCTCTATCATCGTAGTATCATGTTTGATTGTTAGAATTTTTTTTTTTACGAATGCATAACTTGCCTTATAGTCCCTATAAATCGCAAGTAAAAGGGTGCCCATTTCAGCATAAAATTATAAAAACTCATAAGCTTTGGCATGAGTACGTTTATGGCTTCTCTACAAGCGTTCAGTTACATGGTTACATATGGAGTTATGGCAAGGCGATTTAAGCGAAAAGCGAATTAAGCAAATGAAGCGACTAAGAACGACGAAAAAATGCTGGACATGAACAATGTAGTAACATAACAATATGCGCCTAATTTTTGCACGCATGTTTTTCACTTTACCACTGAAACTAGGCCAAAAAGCTCTGCCATAAACTTCACATTCAACATTCACTACAAACCGTTACTTTTTAAGAATTCATTTTCACCATATTCGGCAAAAATTGTGTTGGTGTCTTATTCCTAACGCCCAGTCTGAACCAACGGTGAGGTCCATGGTCATGAACTTTGAGCTTTGGCTTAAGTTGGATTTTGTACGGCTGCAGGCTCAAGCCCAACAAAAATTAGCCAAGTTGAAGTCTGCGAAAGGCTAAGTTCTGTTGCACGGTGAGGAATCGACCGCCTTGGCTTTTGCTGTACACTTTCGCAAGACGTGGCGATGTTTTTGGCCGGTCTTGTTTTGCTTTTAATATGCGAATATTATCTCATTAAATACATCGAACCGTCTTAAAATTGGCCAGTTAAGAGCCATCACGTCTACCTTTAAATGTTTGCAATAACGTATTTTCATCTTAATGATCAGGTCTTATCATTTAGAAGTGCTGGTTAATTGTGTACCAAGTCAATGTGGCCGCGGCATGCCGTCGAAATCTTCTCGTGTCAATTGAAAAATTGTATCTGAAACTATAAAAAAGTGTCAAAACCACATTACCAAATGGTTTTTATTAAAAATAAAATTCAATTAAGTTTTATTGTACAATAAATAATATACATAACCAATTGGCTTATGAAAGTAAATAAAATAATATGTAATGAAAAATTAAAAGATTGTTGTCTCATAATAATAATAAATAAATAAATTGCATGACTGGATCGGACGTATTTGCTCTTAAAAATTACTTAGGCTACCAACATCTTCCTAAATATCAGTTTTGATTGAAATTGGATGACTAGTTTTCGAGAAAGTCGAAAAAAAAAACGGTTCTATTGGAGGTACCGTTTTTAGCCCACACAAAACATAACCTACACCTACAATAGTACACTGATTTTTTTCATAAAAAAATCTTGGAGCCGTTTCCGAGAAAAAATAAGCTTAATTAACGGTTATATTTTAGGTACCGTTAATATTTGACCTAAAAAATTTTTTTTTAAAAAGTCCTCTGTAGAATGTCAAAATAACCAAATTTGATGATGATTGGGAAAACCGTTTAGGCTGTATTTCAATATACATCCGTACAGAAGGATATACAGACAGACAGACCGAATTTTATCAGTAACTCAACTTTGTTTCTCTATCATCGTAATGTCATGTCTGATTGTTGGATTTTTTTTTTACGAAATGCCTTATAATCCCTATAATCGCAAGTAAAAATACATTATAATTTTGGGTTATATTAATACAATTTCGTTGATTCTTCGTCCTCGCGTTGTCCAACTGTTAGTGGGTGGTGGGTTCTGTAGTGTCTAGCCTCTGTGGTACGCTGATATTGGTTCAGCGTAAAATGGAACTTCTCCGTTATCGATGGCTGGCATTATTGCTTCTTCCAAGGAGTCCATTGCGCTTAAGTATTTTGGCATTGAGTGTCATCCCTGATTGGATATTCTGCTAATGAGTGGATTCGGGTGGCTGCTGACTTGTCCTATGAGGTTTTTTAGTTAACTGGGTTAGGTACCTGATGATTTAAGAATAGCCCTGTGCATATTCTCAACATTTTCCTCTCAAACAAGGCTAGCCTCCTCATTCAAAATCCTGATCCACACAGGAAAGCTGCATTTTTACTTGCGATTATAGGGACTGTAAGGCAAGTTTAGGATTCGTGAAAATAAAAAAATTGAGATAACAATCAAACATGACATTACGATCATAGAGAATCCTAAAAAAGTCATTGGGGAAAAATGTCCGTCTGTCTGCCTGCCTGTCTGTCTGTCTGTCCGGGTGTATATCGAGCTGCATTTTTTATTTCATTCATAACTTTATTTCTAACGTTTTATGGCAAAAGCATCCATTCAAAGATGTTTGGTTATCAATTTGTTACCTATAGATATGCATGAAGAAAGTGGTGTTGTTCAAGTTTAAACTCGTACCCTTCACTGAGGAAGGAAAACGAGAGGGAACAAAAGCTATAATCTACTCAAACTTTACCTCCTTCGAGCTTCCTCTTGTCAACAGCAAATGTAACCTGATTGTTGGAGGATACTGGTTAAATAACGGCGGCTATGAAAACGTCAAAGTCGCTGTCAAAAATTTTGCAGTTTTCCTGAACAACGTCCTAACGTTTCTTTGAGTTTTACCTTTTTCCATCTGAAACTACCTTTCGGCTAGGAAAGTCAAATGACAGTTAAGAGATTAAATACATCATCAGCCTTCAAGAATTTAGGTTTGACATTATGATAGAACGTACAACCAGTTATTAAGATCTTTAATTATTTGTTTATTAATTGTTTTATAGAATTAGACACAACAATATATGTATATCCAATATTTTTTTTTGAAAAACCAATGGAAATACCGAATAATTTTTCTCATCGTCTTACATTATTCTTCTGACTAACGAGCATAAAAAATTAACCCATAATAACCGGAAATCCACTCTCTCCCAACAATATGGAACAACAAGGTGTTTTTCCCGATTATAATTTCCAAATAAACCCAGATCAACAGGATATTCGAATTTACAAATTTTATGATTTGTTTGGTCATAAAAAGATTAATTTTTATAACAGGTGACTTGTCCGATGCGATTTTGAGAAAAATCCCTAAACAAAATATCTCAATGAACAGGTAAGGTAAGAGAGTAGGGATTCCCTGGCTTAGGATTATCAGAAATTGGGTTTCCGGAAGACCATTTCCAACTGGAAATTAATTAATAGTCTGTATTAAAAAATAGGTATAACAAGTTTATTGATTTTGAAATCCTTATAAAACGATCGTTCTTTTTCCAAATTTACGTTACGTGACGCAACATTATTTGCAAACAGGTGCGTTGGTCCTGATCCTCCTCGGAAATAACCATTCTTCTTCAACAATAGAAAATTACAAAAACGCACTGCCGTTCCCTGTACAAAAGGCGATCTATGTTCATCCTTGATTTTGCACCTTTTCGATGTGGCAAGGTGATCGATGGTATATCCAAGGTTTGATAACAAAAAAAATCTCTGTCAACATCACACATCGTAACCTATGACACTAGCAAAAAAAAACTCAATTCATTATTTAATGTTTTCGTTGACAAAAGGATATTTTTTCAGCGTGCTGTCTTCCCTTTTGTGTGTTTCCTCCCCCGATTATGACTTTGCCACGGGCCGATGAAATTCCATTGCACAATACTGACTCAATATCATACAATTAACAACAACAAAATACTAAATCACTTCCCCCGCACAGATAAGGGATGCTGCTGCTGGTTTGTGTTGAAAAGCCAATGAAAGGAATTGCTTCCAGGAATCAGATGCTGATGACAAAAGGAGCAGATATCCTTTTTATTAATTTCACCTGGCCAGAACCTTGTGTTTGAAAGAAAGACTTCAATCGAATCAAAAAAAAAAATATCAATCGAGCACCGGAGGACGAAATTATTTCCTACAAACGAACATAAGACTTTCCTAAATCAGAGTCGCGATGTATTGATTTTTTTTCGAGCACCTGGCTTTGAGAATCCTGATCCAATCAAATTAATCTCGATAAAGGTTTTACTGTGTTGACAATTAATGCCGCGCAGAAAGATACCTGTCCACCGATTGCTCATCCGATAAGCGGAAATACGGAAGCAAACAAATTTAGTGTGTCGATTCATTAACAGGATTCCCGCCGGAATACCGCCACCCACGCGGTATTGATCACTTAATACCATTTGTCAATGATACCGAGTGACATCCCTTACTAATGGATGTTGGTTTAACGGGCTAGTGGAAGCGTTTAGCAAGTGTCAGAACTTTTGTTTTTGGAACTGCGAAAGTGGGTCGGTATCCCCGATTTTGATTTATTCAGCAATAATAGTGTTCAAGTGGTGTGTGAGGGGTTTGGGATCGACGTTCCCCAGTTTTGAAGGTCTTTGTCGGCACACTCGAGCAATACGATGGTAATTTGAATGTTTATTCAAGTGATTGATAGTTTTTTTACGACTGATGGTTATTATATTTAAATTTCAGTTCAGTCACTGCTTATCAGTGTGACGATTTTTTACGATGCACTAGAATAAACTATGAGAACGGAGGAGTGATTTGTGTGGAATTTTATCTTTTTTCTGTGGAATGTTAATCCATATTCAAGGCTAAGTTCTGAAAGGTGGGATATCGATTTTGCTGTTTAGCTTTGAGTGGAATCCTTTATATGTCAATAGATGGCTATTGCTATTACTATTTATTTTATTAATGAAACACTAACTGTTTGTTTTGACTCTTCAAAATGTCTAACAAGTAACAAGATGTTGTTGCGTTGGTCCTGTTCTTGGATTGTTCCATGCCGGAGAAGACTTCGAATTTTTTACATTAAAATAATTTTGAATATAGGTTTAGATTTTTAAGTTAAGTTCTTTTTTATTTGCGATTATAGGTACTATATAAGGCAAGTTTAGAATTCGTGAATATAAAAAAAAAATTAGATAAGAATAGTTTCAAATTTGCTGTGTTATTCTTTTGGCGTTCCTCAGAGGTGAAATTGAAATTTTATTTTTGGGCCAAAAACAACGGTACCTGCCCTATAACCGTAAAGGAAAAGCTTACCTTTCTCGGACACGCTTCAAACGATTTTGATGAAATTTTTGTAGAATTTTTTTTTGTAGATATTAGCTATCAAATTTACGGGAAAAGTCTATTAACAGTACCTTTCATATTAATTGATTTTGGACTTTCTAGGTAACGGCTCATTGGATTACTATCAAATTTTATATCTGAAAGGATCTAAACAGTCAAATTATTTTTGAATACCAAAATGTTTAATAATTATTTAAATTTAAATTTAAAACAAATCAAAAAATATTATTTTAAATTGTGTCATTGTGTATCTTAAATGTGTGCCATTGTATATTAATAAATTCTACAAAACTGCATACACAAATATAATAAAAAATCGGTTCAGACTATGTGATTTTTCTACTTGTTTCCGTCAAAAACTTTCCCCTAGAATGTGTTGACACACACAAAAGCAAGTACGTGCGACTTAGTCGTGTCCATTTTTTTATTGCAAACAATTTTTTTGTTTTTTGAGTTGAAAAACAACAACATAAAAACAAAGTTTTAAATTTTATTAAAATAAATTGCACGATTGGATCCCACGTACTTGCTCTTACGTGCGGTCAAAGCTTCGAATAAAATTTGAAAAATATTAAGGTAACTTCAAAGTTCTTATTCGATTTTGCTGACTTTTGATAGTTTGGAAAAAGTATGTAAAATTATTTTTAGCGGAAAAAATTAAACGACATTTTTATTCCTTTGAAAATGTAAAAAAAGTGTGATTTTTTTTAATCGTAGGGACGGTTTTAACATAAAACGGTTTTTATTCAACAATTTTTTTTTTAATTATTTAATAATGCAAACTTTAACAAAAAACTTACTTACATTTAAAAAAAAATTAAAAAAATCCATTTACACGTTTTCAAAATATTTAAAAAAAAAAATTAAGAAAATTATTAAAAATACAAAATAAAAGTTTTCCAAAATATTTTAAAATAATTTACTAAGGCTATCAACATCTTCCTGAATATCCATTTTGATTGAAATCGAAAGACCAGTTTTCAAGAAAGTCTATGAAAAAAACACGGTTTTATGGGAGGTACCGGTTTAAGTCCACAATCTTGATTTTTTTTCAGCAAAACATAACCTACACCTACAATAGTACACTGTTTTTTTCTCACAAAAATTTTTGGAGCCGTTTCCGAGAAAATTAAGCTTTTATTTAACGGTTATATGACATTTACCGTTAATATTTGAGCTAAAAAAAAAATTAAAAAAGTACTCTGTAGAATGTCAAAATAACCTTGTTTGAAATTAAAGACGATTGGCCAAACTTTAAGACTTAGGGCTTGTAGTTCAATATATATCCGTACAGACGGTCAGACAAACAGAATTTTGCCAGTAACTCAAATATGTTTCTCTATCATCGTTATGTCATGTCTGATTGTTAGATTTTTTTTTTTAACGAAAACATAACTTGCGTTTAAGTCAATTAAACAAAGATATCGATGCCTTAGTTGAAAGGTAGAAAGGTGTGAGGTGTGCGTTAATTTTGAGCAGAGTTTAGATTGCTGAATATGACTTTTAAATATTTTTAGAACAAATTAATATTTTATGAAAACCATTTCTATTTGCGAAACTGTTTCGCGTCACCAAAGAATAATTTTGAAATACTTCTAAGAAACTTGATGTACCTTTTCTGTGGAATGTACATTGTGACATTAGTTCTATAACATACTGGACAAAAAATGAGAAGTTATAATTAATCGCTAGAGCTGTCCGTAAATGGAGAAATGGAAGCTATCCTTTACTATGAAATTATTTCTAACTAGTGCAGAGCAGAACCCAATTAGCGAACACAAATATTTGTCCAGTGACATTTTCCTTTAAATTCTGGATCTTTCAGATCCAGCCGTTCCGGCTTAAAATTCATCAACTAAATATAGAACAATGGAAACTCGACTGGGAAGAAATACTGTCCCAGTGTTTATAGAGTTTTTTTTTATACAAGATGTCCATTTCATGTAGCACATTTAAGCTATCACCAAACTTGTTAATAAAATCAAAAGATTACTCATAAAAATCTACCGGACTTCCTTACCCAGCCATTGTCACTTCTGTTATTACAATGATAAACAAATTTAGTGATTAACGCTAATTGTTTTGAAAAACACATCCTGTTTGCTTTTCAAACAGTGTCTTCTGCAACAAAACAATGCCACAAGAGTACTAACTCGAATCCTCTGCCAACAGGTAGTTTACCATACCTTAATGGCACCTTACCATGACTCGTGTTTTCGAGGATAATCACAGGATCCTGTTGTTTACTTGTGTCATCTCGAGTAGTCAGGTGGTGATTATGTTAATACAAAGGATACTACCTGTGGGTTCGAGATGTTCGCACTTGGTGCTCAAGTGTTTTTGTGGGTTTTTCAGTGTTCAGCAATATTTTCCGGCACTTAGCTCGAGATGAATACCTTCAAGTGGATATTTAGCGAGAGCAGGTTCATTATCATAAATCCTGGTGATCATGGCAAGTGGTTTTTGAAATATGGTCTTTGGAAGAAGGGCTTGGCTATGAAACTTTGGTTGACTATTTTCATCGGTTTGCCTAAATGCTTCAGGGAAAAAACCCCGTCCTTGTGATATTTTCTGCTAAAGCAAAGTATGTGTTGCGCATTTTTGACATATGCGGTGTTTTTCCAACACATGAAATACAAATTTGTTTTTCCACGGTTTATTTTAGCACCTAGGTTTTGGTACCCACGTGTTTGAAGTCAAATACATGTGTTGTGTCCCTTTGAGAGTTGTTCTTGGCAGACAACATGGCGCTAGAGTTTCAGAGAATTTCAATATTGGCTCTTACCTTGGAAACATTTTTTTTCCTGGTTTATGGTGGGTAAATATGTGTTGCACGTAAACGTATTATCCCATTTGAACAAAAGGACAGCGCCTTCGTGAAATCCGTGGGAATCATTTGCAGTGACTGGACTCAAGAAGAAGGCTCTTTAAAGGTACATAGGTATGGATTTTGGAACGTGTTGTTTCCGTTTGTTATGGTAGTTAATTTAGAAAAGTAACCGAATGTTTTGAATTGCGATTACTTGTTTGGGAAAAAGAGGTTCTTTGAGTTCCTTCAAAAATGTTTTGTTTTTGAGAAGGTAACTTATTCATAAGGAATTTAATGTGTGTTTAAGTATGGATTTTTTTGGCACTGAATTTTAAATGAATCCTTCGTGTAAATTACATTGGGATTAAAAAATAGTTTGAGCGTTCTTTGTTAAGACAATTTTTTTCATTACCAGCAACAGTATTTTTTCTGGTTTTCTGGAACGCCTTCCGGAGTACTTGTCAAATCTCGATTTACGCAACCAAATGTCTTTTTATTGAAATTTATTAAAAAGGGTTTATACCGGGAATCTGAGCATAAGCAAACCATGTTGGAATGCTTGAGACTATAATTTGCAACACTTTTTCCGTGAGCCAATTAGAAGAATATTTTACCACTAACAGTCTGAAAGACACAGACCCGACATGAGCTATTTAGGATTGGAATACTAAGACTGAGAGATAGTTGTCATTGCCAGAAAAGAACATCTTCGAATCGGAAACTAAACCCTGTGAAAAGTACAGATTTAACGATTCTGTATTCTGCGCGGTTTTTGGAGGCTTTCGCCATGCTAACTTTGGAGAGGACAACAGCACTTAGGCACGTTATAACAGTTGACCACGTCGTTGTTAGAACAGAATTCCAATGGCGATTGATTGACTTTTGTTACGAATCGTACGTGCTAATTAGATAAGCGGGTTACCCATCGATCAATATGGCACAGCGACACTTATTTACTTATTCAAGATTCACGCGTTGCTGATATAAGCTTTGCTGTTTATAACCAACTTATGACCTGTTTCTTTAACTTTGAACTGCATCTGTACATGGCCATCGACGCAACTTTCTATTTACTACCCAGATACAATAGAAAGACCATTTCGTAAGCTAAGCAGAAATTATAAGCGCTGCTACGTCAAAAAATGCAGAACCATACTGAAGCTCTGAGAATAATGATTTCGGAACTGCGGCTCTTAGTGTGTATCAGACAGAGAATCTTCGGTGTATGGAACTCTGCGAAAATTTCTAGAATAGTTGAAGAAAGAAGTGACGAACTTCGACATATAGTATTGTGGGAAAAGATGAGACTTACAGCGTAGAGCCAACCAAGATTAATTAGTTAAGCTGCATTTCCGCTGAGCTTTATTAAATGTATATCGTGGAGCCGGGAGGTACAATTTTTACCATTGGAAAGAATTATCTTCAAATTACCAAAAATTTCAATTTGATGACTTTAATACCTATTAATATTGAAAACCACTTGAAACAGTCAAAATTTGCACTAAATACTTACTTTTTAACATTATAATTGAACCATTAAATCAATTTTCGACCTAAAATATTAAATCCAAACGCATTTGAAGATCATTTTTAAAATACATGAAATATGTTCAATATTTTTATATATATTTATTTATTAAAAAAAAAAAACAATTCTTATAACCCGTCACGTAGCTGGAACATTTTTTGCTGTACAGTTTTTATTTTATGTTTTGATTTATAAGAATTTAATGTGATCTTCCACAGGTTGAACGCTTTCTTCCTCTAAGAAAAAATCAAATGTGAGTCCCTGATTGTGGAAAGTGGTAGTTTTTGTTGTTTTTGTTAAGCACTAATGACTTACCTCTTTAATATATTAATAAACTTCTATTTAATTCAAAATCAAATTCGACACATAAGAAATTACATCACGAAGTCACTTCTTGAACTTTAAATAAATTGCACGACTGGATCGCACGTATTTGCTCATATGTGAGGTCACATCATCGAATAAGATTTATATAAAATGTACGACTGGTTCACACGAACTTGTTCTTATGCTGGATAATTGCATATGTATGCATATGTTACCGGCAAAACTATTTTTCAGTCAAAATTAGTGAAGCCTAAGTGTGTTAGGTTGAACTAGTTTTGCATAGGCAAAACTAGTTCACCACGTGCTATAACATAACGTGGATGGTAATAAAGTCGATTTATCGTTTTTTGTGAAAAAAAAAATTAATACGGTGGTTTTTTTTTTCTTCCAATTTTTCGAGAACTGGTGATCCGATTACAATCAAAATTGATATTCAAGAAGATGTAGGTAGCTTGAGTAATTTTGCATTAATATTTTTTCGAAAACTTATTTTTGTATTTTTAATAATTTTTTTTAATTTTTTTTTTTTGAAAAATCAATATTTTGAAAACGGGTAAGTGAATTTTTTTTTTAATTTTGTTTTTAAATGCACGTTATTTTTGTGCTTAGGTTTGTATTCTTGAATTATTTTTTTTTTTAATTTTTAAAACAAGTTGTTAAGAAATAACCGTTTTATTTAAAATCGGTTCTAACGATTTTGAAAAAAAATCTCACTTTTTCACATTGTTTAAAGAAATAAAATGGCGTTTAAATTTTTCCCCTGAAAACTATTTTACGTACTTTTTTCAAACAATTAAAAGTCAGAAAAATCGAATATAATCTTTGAAGTTCCCTTAATATTTTTCAAATTTTATACCAAGCTGTGACCGCACATAAGAGCAAGTACGTGCGATCCAGTCGTGCAATTTATTTTCTTTCGAAGTGGAAATACGACCGATCATACGTTTTCTAAATTATTTCCTTAATTCATAGAAAGTATGTCGGAGACAAAAATTGGCATTAAAAGCCACTTAGGCTAGTATAAGCCCCAAACAAACAAACAACAAATTTGAAGATATGTCCCACTTTGATAAATGTTAGTATGAAGAAGGTATGCGGGGAATTCTGCCCCCTGCAACCCCCCTGCTTGAGCTCACTATAGGATTTGAAGAAGGTGCAAGCTTGGGTATGTGCGACGTTTCTTTTTGATTTAAAGAACTTTTACATAAACCCAACCTCGCACCTACTCCAAATCCTATAGTCAACCCAAGCGGGGGTTATACTGATAGGAGATAAAATCTCAAGAATAACGCCGAAATTCTGGTCCACATTATTACCATTTTTGTTGGAAATAGAGTCGACTTGTCGCTTTTTTAGGGAAATAAGATTGAATCGACCTTATTACCATTAACCTTATTTCATGGCAATGTTCATCTTAGTTTTGCCTAGACAGACCAGTTTTTTTTAAATAGTTTTTTTTTTTTAAATTCCGAAAAAATATTTTAACTTTTATTTTAGTATGTCATTATAAATAAATTTGTAGTTTTCATTTGGAAAAATTATATAAAAAAAATTCAATCAACCCGTTTTCAAAATAAAAGCTTTGAAAACCATTTTGTTTTTTAGAAAATTTAAAAAAATCGAAAAAAAATGTTTGGAAAATTTTGAAAATTTAGAATTATAAATGACTTTCTTTATTTGCGATAAAACCGCATTTAAAACAAAAACGGTTCTATGAGAGGTACCGTTATATAAAATAGTTCAAAAAATTAATTCTAACTGAGAGATGTATTGTTGTAAAAAATAGCTCCTTGAAAGTTTTATCAAAATCGTGAGAGCCGTTTTCGAGTAAATCAAACTTTTTGTTAAAAATTGTATGGCAGGTACCGTTATTTGTCGACCTAGAGCAAAAATGAAAAACACCCTCTGAGATAGAACCAAATAATTACTAAATACCAAGTTTGAAGCAAATCGGCTGTAGTGGTGCGAAAAAACAGACGGAATATCTGGAATTTCCGGACCCACTTTTTCTTCTTCTCTATCATCGTAATGTCATGTTTGATTGTTAGATTTTTTTTGCACGAATCCATTACTTGTATTATAGTACCTATAATCGAATGACGCGATTTTTTTTGTACTCAAAATTGTGTTTGGATTTTCATATTGATGATCGTTGTTGTAAATACGAAAACTACAAAGAAGCGATCATCATATTGACTATCGCGATTGTCCATATGACAGTTAATACGACAACTTCTAAGAAGGCGATCATCATATTGACAATCACGATCATCACATTGACAATCGCAAACTGACAATGAAAAATGACGTTCATCAAATGCGAAAAACAAGTTATCATCTGACAATTTTCAGTTAACAACCAGCGATAGTAAATATAACAACCGATAATTGTTTCTCTGAATGAACGCAGGATCGGCGTCCGTGATCGATCACCGCGGTCCGTGAAAGTGTACGGCAGAACCCAAAGCAGTCGATTCTTCAGCATGCACAAAACTTGGCATTTATCAGACTTTAAATAGGCGAATTTTTCTTTGCGATTTATGATCATGACCATAAAGACAACGCCATTGTTTGTTCGACCGAGTCTCGGAGTGTATGAAAAGACCACAATTTTGGTCGAAAAATAATTTTTAGCTACATGGCCCATTTTTTGATCAATGGCTGTGTTAACAACGGACTCTCCGATCCGTGCCAACGCAAGAGTTCTATTTTATACATAGTGTCATATATTGGTCTTTCAAATAAAAGAAGAATTTTATTAATAGCTCACCTGCCCTTTTTTCCATTTCAACATCTACCCGCATGAATAACCGCATTTATCTATAAGTCCTTCCTACGATAGGCATGCATAAACCTATTCATTGAATTCATATTCAATTCAGAATCTGTCTTCCATCTTAGGTGGCGCAGCTGGCGCTAAATTCCTGGGTGAACCTGGGCCTTAAATAACAAGCTTCTCCAGCCAGCTCGGACCAAAAATCACCGGGAAAATTTTTCTCTGGAAACAACTTAAAGCCTCCTCATCTACACTTCAATTTTTACTTTGCAAAATAATTGTTTTTAAATTCACGTCCAGGTATTTTTATTCCTGTCATTCGATTGTCCCAAATGACCCCACCGACCGACCATGACAGTTCACACAATTTTCAAAATTATTCCAATTGAATTAGATCTTTTATTCAACACATTTTTGGGCGGATTCATCCAAACCCTATCTTCTATCTGCTGCATGTTAGGTTTTGAATACTGCAATTATATCATCCAAGACCGATGTTACTTCTAAATTCTCCAGAAGTGTTACATTGTGGCAATCTGCAAGATAACCTGAATAACAAAAACTGTTTGAATACGTAAGTCGTTCGAATTTATTATCGAAACCATATAACAGTTTACAAAACACAAACCTTCCAAAATACCCTAAACGCTAAACGGTGCTTTTGAGAGATGACAATCTGTCATCTCATAGCTGGTCGCATTAATTCAGATAATTCATGAGAAATGGACAAAAATAAACCTCATCCCCAAATCGCAGATACATTAGGTATTCAATGAAAAAAGTGGATCAACACCAAAAATCCGACGAACCGATTTGAATAATGAACCTGGATGGTTGATTTGAGATTGATTGTGAAACTTATACATCATGGACTGCAAAGGTTTCATCTCTGAACTCGAAGGGAGGATCTCAGTGTAGGTAATTCCGTTTCTTTTTCTTTGTTTTTCTGGGGCAATCGGATGTTGCGTTGGATTAAATTTCGATTTGTGGGGCAATTATTCTTGAAATCATAGTGTATCTGGGTTATTGAAGAAGATTTTGATCGTTTTCTTTAGAAATTCACAAAACGGTGGTTTCCTTTGACGATGGAAGGCGAAGATCACTTGCATTTCAAATTTATCAGAGTGTCACTATAAAAAAAATATATATTTTTTTTATCAACGTCAAGGATGTAAGGGGTTGATAATGCAGTTGAATATTTGGGATTCCCTGGAATTATCAGACGGGTTTCCAGGAATTTTGTAATGAAATGCAATGAATTACAAGAAGAACGAAAAGTAAAAGTTAGGTATTCACAATGAACCCTGAAAATGACTGTTCAATAAATTCAGCCAATGCAAGTTCAATAAATTCAGAAAAAAATCGAAGCATGTTATGCAAACACAGCTATGGCATTCAAGATCAGAATGAAAGTATAATGGGTGGAGGTCCTAACAAAGGATTCAAGGGTTGCTACGTTACGTTTTCTAAATCTCTAACTTACTCAGTAGCTGGTTACTTTTTGAAAAATTAACAGTTGGCATTTTTACTTGCGATTATAAGGACTATAAGGCAAGTTTAAGATTCGTGAATATAAAAAAAAAAATTGAGATAACATTCAAACCTGACATTACGATGATAGAGAAGCCTAAAAAAGTCATTGACAAAAAATTTCCGTCTGTCTGTCTGTCTGTCTATCTGTCTGTCCGGGTGTAGTATATCGATCTGCAGCCTAAGCGGGTTAAGCCATTGCGTTCAAATTTGGTATGTGTGTATGTCTTAGCATTCCTCAGAGGGAGTAAGAAATTGAAATTTTATTTTTATACAAAAAAAAAATATTTATAATTTTAAAATCAGATGTAAATTAATAAATTCTAAAAAACTGCATAACAAAATTACAAAAAAAATTCAAAAAACTAAAAATAAAAAACAGGATTTTATCAAAACCGGTCCTACAATTTTCGAAACACTTTTTTCTAAATTCTTTGTTATTAAAGACTTGTGAGGACATACTTCATTTTTACTAAAAACCGTTAAGTATTGTGGTTTTGATACTTTCAAACTTTGTTATTTTCAACGTAAATGTTAATTGTTTCTGTCAAAGATGTAATTGGGCACATAAGAGCAAGAACGTGCGACCCAGTCGTGCTCATTTCTTACCTAGTTATGGAGTTCGCTTCAAGCTTTTTTCAGACTTCCCTATCATTTTTTTTTCTACGGCAAAAGATGCAAAAATCTTCTTACCTATGGTAGTATGAGATTCTTACTCACTAAAAAAACACCTTAATTTGTTCATTCGACTACAACTCAGTTGCCTATCAAGTAGTTTAATCTTCATTTTTATTAATCACGTTTGGCAGGGAGCTCTCTATCGAGGGGACCTGACCTGCAATACCGCATAATCACACGTTATGTCTTGCTACGTTAGGTCGAACGGTCTCGTTCTCCGAAGTCGGCGTACAAGATTTGTCTTTTCAAAGGCCCGCTGTATGCTTCTATTACAATGGCCTTATAAACGTGTTTTAAACTTGATGGTAAATTTTTTTAATTTCGTCGCTGACAGTTTTCATACACAGGTCTCTGCGTAAATCGCTGTTTCGTATGCACCAACAATTGCTCTCAAGGCTTTGTTTTGAAATGTTTGCAGTGTTTGTATATGGCTTGGTTTGGCACAACCCCAAAGTTGTTTTCCGTAAGTCCACAAAGGTTTTAGCACTTCCTTGTATAAGCAGTTTGTTTGAAGTACTTAGATTGGAATATTTTTCCAATAAGCCAGTTTAGTTCTCGTAGCTTAATATCGAGTTCGTTTCTTTTCTTTTTAACGTGCGCCTTCCATTTAAGCTTGGCATCAAGAGTCATGCCTAGATACTTTGCTTCTTAAGTATACGGTATTTGAACCGAGTTAATAAAGAGTAATAGATTGTTAACATTCTTGTAAGTAAAGTTAACATTTGTTGATTTGGACTCGTTTAGAACAATGCGCCATTTCTTGGTCCAGTTTGTTATTTTATCAAGAGTTTTCTGTAGTTTTTCGGTTGCTCTTAATTGAGCTGGATGATGCAAGCATGGCCGTATCATCAGCAAATGTTGCTATCGTGACGTCTTTTTCTTGAGGTATATCTCGAGTATAAAGAACGAATAACACTTGGCCAAGAACGCTTTCTTGTGGAACACCAGCATTTATTTCTATAAATACTGAATATTCAGTACCTTGTTTCACTCGGAAAAGTCTATTTTCCAGATAAAATTCAAGAATATAATATATTTGATTCGGAAAAACGTGGAACGTATGCAAGCCTAAGCGTGGCTTTAATCAGATGTTGGATTTTAGTGATTGATTTTCTCGGCAACTCTTTAAGAATGGGTGCATTTATCAAGTCATATTCGGAACCTTTTTTTTTTTTGCTATCTTATAGCGTCGGAAAGTTCTGAAAATGTGGCATCTCGAACTCGTAAGTTTTCAAAGGTCCATAATGAGTATTGTCGGGTTCATTCAACAACTCCTCACCGTCAAAGGGTTTGAAAGTTTCTTCGAGGTGATCGGCAAACAGATCACCTCTTCTTTGTCTGTTTTAGCCCAATCTCATTGCTTGCTCGAATTGATGCTGATTTTAACTTAGGTGTTTTAACACCTTTAATAGCCTTCCATAGAGAGTAATTCGTACTTTTTTCTGCGAAATCTCACGGTTGTTTGAATCTCTGATTGCATTTGTCAGTTTACTGGAGAGGTGATTCAAAATAGTTTTGTGTTGAGGAGCGCGGGATTGCTGCCATTTCTTACGTACTTTTTATTTTTCGAGTATAAGTTCTTTAATTTCAATCTAAACATTTTGCTCGCTAGGAATTGAATTTCTGCTTTTTTGCGGAGTGTTTTTCCAGGCCGCGTTTTGGACGACTTTAATAAATCTGTCGACTTATTCTTCTAATTCAAACGGAGTTTGCAAATATACTTCAAATGCAATAGCCTCTTCGCAATCTGCAAGAAATCTTTCCCAATTCGTTTGGTTGTTTGTTAAAAATGATGCACTTTCTTTCATTAGTAGGCTTCCGCTTACTGTCAACATGACTGGGAGTGATCAGTAGAAGATCAGAGATATCCTCGATCTTTATAGTTTTTATACCCTTTGCGATAAAAAGCCTTTTCTAGTTGTTCTTTTGTTGGATGAGAAGATGAGACCTAAAGACTCAAAAACAAATTATATGTAATATTTATGCTAATATTAGTTTAATGTGATAAGATATTCTTACATCTTTTCCAATAAACAATTCGCAAACACAAAGACAAAATTAAAAGTAACAACAAACCAAGTTTTTGCTTTTCGTATGAAATGACAGCGACGGCTATAGTTAAATGACATTTTATTTCGCCAAAAAATATGAGTACTGCTAAGCGCTTAACATTTTCTTGCGATCACTTTACACAGAGCAACAAATAGTTGATCGTCAGAAGCGACGATTAAAAAAGCGACAGTCACCTTTCACCTTAGCCAATTCCACCCCTGGCGTTTTGGCCAAGTCCGTAATCCAGCAAGTTGTTTTCCGGTCGATAAAAAGTCAACACTAGTTTCCATGCAAGCTTTAAAAAGTTGTCTCCCTCTGGTTGATATGCATTTTGTTCAGCATCGCCCATATCAAACTTGGTCCTTCGTGCCGGATTGAGTGGGTTGACGTCTCTTTCAAATCTGGAACAGAATGGTCTTGAATTTGCACATGCTTCGATTTGACATAAAATGGTGCAAAATTCTTCATACGATACTGAAGCATTACCTAAGACTCGGCGGCGTCCGCCACCCAAAGACCAGCGAAGTGGGGGGCATGTGGAGGAATGAAGCGCCATTCGATACCTGTGTTTAATTGATCAGAAACATTTTCGAAGAATCCGTTGAATGAAGAAGAGCAGACCACTCCAGCAACTGCTGATTGGCCCCAACAATATTATTGTCATAGTTGCTAAAGATGGTATGGCATATGCCTCGCCTGGCGACAAATCTACTAAGGGCCGCAATGAAGGCTGCATGTTTCTCAAGTGATAGTCAAAAACGATGAGCCTTGTTAGGTGATGATTCTTGTGTAGAATGACAGGATGCCGTTGATTGGAGGGAACACTTGCGTATTCGATTCTCCCCCCAACCGGCCTCATCGATGAAGGGATATGAGAAATTCTGCTTTTATTGGGAACAAGTTTGTTTTGTTATAAATAAGTCAGTTCGCCTGCAAAGGAAGTGGATGGCGCAAGTTTGTAAAGTGCTATTTTAGCTGTTGAACCTGTGGCAATATTCAAGTTTATAGTGGAACTAAAACACCTTAGTAGTAAGTAAGTAATAAGTTTCGCAATCTCCAGCACTGGTTTTTGAATGAAGAGATACAACTCGAAGGGGATGCACGATTCCCAACCAATTTCTCGAACCCATAATTTTATTATAAAGGTTTTCATTTTAATAATCAATTATAGGGAAGAGCCATACCAAAGGATCAAACATTCGCGCAATGCTGGAGAGTACTTCTCGTTTTGTGATCTGAGATGCTAGCACTGGTAGGCAGAAACTGAACTTAAAACTATCGAGTTTTGTGTCCCATAACAATCCTACGGTTTTTACGTTATTTTCCCCAATCGGAAAATCAGTGCATTGTTATCGACTCTTTGGCTTGACCTCGGCTATGAATTTTACCGAATTTGAGGCCCACTTTCACAACTCCATCCCCGCAAGCTTTTTCGTATGTATCGCATCCGGACATGCAGTCGTCTACATAAAAATCCTTTATAATACTATTACCAGCATTTGGATATCGATGCAGGGTACGAATCCCAACCTGCTTAAGCACACTGCTAGCAAGAAAAGATGCCGACGCCGAAGCGGTACTGTATAAGTAACAGTGAGTTAACAGTTGGTAAGCGCGAGGCTCCTGCTCCGGTCTTTTCTCCATATTATTCGCTGGTAGTCTACACCGCTACTGTTGACCTTGACGACGACTTGTCGATACATTTTAATTATGTCTGCCTTGATGGCAACGCGAAATTTCCGAAGTTTGATAAGATGTGTGAGCACTGAGCAGATCATTTTAAATTGTAGGTCCGACTACATGACAATCGTTCAGGGATATAGCGTTCGTTATCACTTTTGTTCGAAGCATCAAACACGACCCTTAGTTTCGTTGTCTTTATTACCAAATCATGGGGTAAGTATAATACGCTCGAAAGGTTTTCGCTTACCGGCATGGCTTTCATATGCCCTAAAGCTTCATATTCGCGCATAAATTACTTATAAAAAAAAAAAAAAAAATTGTGTGTATTCGCGAATAAGTTCTTCGTTCTGAGCGAATCGTCGCTCCATCACGTAAAGTCTTTTTACCGCTGCAACACGTGAACTTTCGAATTCATTGGTTCTGCTTTAAAAGGCAATCGAACAACGTACCTACCATCGGGTTGAATAGTGTGAGTCGCGACGAAATGTTCTTCGATTTGGATGTCTCATCGCAGGCAGGCTGCTGGACTTCTGCGCAGTCTTCGAACTCACAGAATCTTTTTAAAAGTGATTCGATATCGATTGAACTATGACCACACTAAATGTTGCTCGCTTTGTGCGAAGACCTTTTCAGGAACCACCCATCCGAAGACTGTATTATGGGCTGTCGGCACACCTGAAGGGTGAACGATTTTGCCTTCTTCTAAAATTTTGAAAAATATGTCGGAGCCGATTAAAATGTCTATTTGAGCGGGTGAATTATAGTTAGGATCGGCAAGTGTTAAATTTTCGAAAAAGCTAATTTTATTCCTTGGGATAACAACACAATGTAAATCAGTAGTTAATCTGGATAAAATATATGCGTTGGTCTTTGTAAGAGTTTATATTGATTCCACAAACTTGCATTTTCTCAAGTTCGATTGTTGACTTTAAGGAATGGTCAATGTTTTCTCTTATATCGGGTTTTCTAATAGAGACTTGACAACTTTGAATATAATTTCTGAGCGCACCCTTTCACTAATCATCAAACTGTCATTGCCAATTCATTAAGTAAACTCAACATTTTCATCGAGCAAGCAACGCCTGCAAATTATAAAAATTTTCTACCGAACTTTGGAGTCGGTGACCGCATCTTTGAGAGCCTTAACTACAATTTTCGGTCGTAATTCTCGTAGACAGGCAATAACGAGTAAAGTGCAAAAATTTGAGTCTTAATATTCGTTTTGTGACATTGCCGTGTCAGTGAGACAACGGGTTGGTCGAAGTGTCGAAAATATCGCAGCCGTTCAAGTGTCCGTACCAAACAATCCAAATCACTCAATTCCACGGCGTTCTCAAGAATTTGGCATCGCTCAGACCATATTATGGCGTATTTTGCGAAAGGATCTTGGTTTACACCCATTAAAGATCAAGCTGACTCAAGAATTGAAACCGATGGACCATTTGAAGCGACGTTCGTTCTCCGAATAAACTCTGAAGAAGATGCGCCAAGATGATGAATTTCATCGCAAAATTATCTTCAGTGACGAAGCTCATTTTTGGCTCAATGGGTATTTTTGTATTTGTATTTTGTATTTAATTTTATTCATTCAATATAAAATTTATAGAAATATACATTTCATTAATAAAATAAGAATAAAAGTGTACATTCTTTAACTAGGTAGTTAGCGATGAATGACACATCTAGTTTAAAAATTAATTAATAACTGGTGTGGAGTGACAATCAGTAATTTAAGTAACAAGAATAAAATAATAATAACATTACAGAAAAGAAGAGCTTGCTAGCAACTTTATAGAACAAATATAGTAGGAACTAATTATTTTTGAACATTACAAAACAATATTTACAAAAAAATTTATTATTTTTTTGATTACATTATCTTAAAACTAAATTAATGATTCAATGTCATCAAAATTTAATGTGAATGAACCAGTCTTTAATCTTTTCATAAAGGTTGAAAATCGAAGACTTTCTCTTATTGTTAAGGGCTATTTATTAAAAATATTTGAGGCTGAGTATGTGAAAAAATAGTTGAAATGTGTTCTGTAAGCAAAAGATACTTTGACTAAAGTCATATTGCTTACACGTAAATTATACATTTGATAACTCCTACTAGGAATATTTCCTCTTTGCTGAAAAAAATCTCTTAATACTTTGAAAACATATAAATGTCTCATTGGCAGAAGTTGCAATATTTTAAATAAAACAAAATTTCGGTCATCCTATTTTCATTTAAAATAATTCTAACTAAATGTTTCTGAGCTGTTAATAGAGGTGTAAAAGTATTTGCATAAGATCCGCCCAACTACTAATACCGTATTGTAACTTCGAGTTTGCGAGAGCAAAATAGATAATTTTTAAAACTTTTTCGGAGCAAAAGGGTTTTATTAAATAAGTTTTTCGTATGACTGATAGCAAATAATTTTTTACCATTTGAATATGATCTTTCCAATTCAGGTTGTAATCAATTATAACTCTTAACTACTTGAACTGATAAATTACTTCCACTTTAAAGCAATTTTTTGAACATTGATAATTGGTTCGACAATAAGCAAAATATGAGTTATTAATCGGGTGAAAATCCACATTTGCTTCATGAATCATCAGTTCAAACATAAAAAATAATTATTTGGTGCGGTTTGCATGCCGGCGGCGTTGGACCATATTTTTTCGTCGATGCGGACGTCACGTTTCTGTGAATGGCCAGCGTTATCGCGCCATGATCACCGATTATTTTAGGCCCGAATTGGAAGATATGGACTTGAACGACATGTACTTTCAACAGGATGGTGCCACAAGCCACACAGCACACCTAACAATCGATTTATTGAAGAGTAAGATTGATGAGCGTGTTATCTCAAGAAATGGGCCAGTCGATTGGCCTCCTCGTTCGTGCGATTTAACACCTCTAGACTATTTACTTTGGGGCTACGTTAAGTCATTGGCTTATGCCAACAAGCCGACGACGTTGGGAGAGCTCAGACCCAACATTGAACGCGAAATAGCGGCCATTTCGGCCGAAATGTGTGGCCGAGTCATCGAAAATTGGGTCTAAGGAATCGACCGTTGCAAAAGTGCACGCGGTTGCCATACGAACGAAGTCATGTTCCATTCATAAATGGTTTGATTGTACTTCAAGCCAGTAATAAAGTTTTTGAAATATCTCAAATGGTTTGCGTTTTATTAAAAAAAAGTTGTCAAGTCCTTATTTGAAAACCCTTTAAATAGAGTAGATCAACCTCCTGCTCTATCAGATGGGTGATACGCCTGATAGGCTGAATAACCTTTTATATTGATTACGGTTTCTTTTTGTACGTGTATTCAGAAATCAGGCATAAGTCAATTTTTTCGTTTGATAAATGTATTTCTAATTCGTCCATTTTAGAAGATAGGCCTTTGGCATTTAAATTCGCATTTAAAGTCCAAATTTCGATAAAAAAACTTGAAAAAAAGTTTAGGCTGATTTTTTCAAAATTGAAATTGTAAATTAGCTTATATGTTTTCCATGTAGCTATCAGTTCTTAATCGTAAAAAACTGCATGGTTTTATGTTTTCTAGTTTTTGAGAAAATCGAAAATTACCAAAACTACGTTTTTGATTTTTGGTGGTGACGGTGATTCCATTTTAAGGATTAATGTTAATAAACATAATGCATTCTTGTTGGTTCAGTACAGCAATTCATTTAGCGTTACTCAGAATGCACCACGAGGTGGTAGAATTGCAAGGCATCCCGCATCTGGGGTGTTTTGTCAGTTATTCAGGAGCAATTCAGTCATAGTTAGTTAAAAAAGGTCAAAATGTATTAAAAAAGTGTGTAAGTCTCGCCAATAAAGTCATCGTTGGTTTTTTGATTTTTTTAAATACAGATTCTATGAATGAAAAAGAAACTTTGCATGCACCCAAACTCGCACCTACCCCAAATCTTGTAGTGTGCCAAGCAGGAGGGTTGCAGCATGCCATCCTCATACATACTTTACTGTTTATATATTGTAATGTTGGAAGCTAGCACTGATTTATTTATGTAAGCAAGCAAAATATAACAAAAAATTTATAGAAAAGTAGTTTTAGTTATTCAAATTTTCAATTCAATTTTTTCAAAAACTTTTGTGTTCGATTATGAACTGATAGTTACATGGAACACATATAAGCTAATTTACAATTTCATTTCACAATTTTGAAAAAAATCGGTCTCAACTTTTTTTTCACGTTTTTTATCGAAATTTGGAATTTAAATGCGAATTTCTCAAAAACAATTGACATGAGTAATTTAATTTAAATGCAAGATTATAGAACATACTTCTGGCTTTCAAATGCAGTATAACATTTAATTATTAGTGTTGCCGTTGTTTTTTAATATTTTTTTTTTTTAATGTAAACCATTTCTTCTAAGAGTGCCCCTACCTCCTAAACGTGGGGGAGATAGACCCCCCCTGCTGTAGTAAAAAGTGCTTGTATTTGACCCCTCTATAAAAACTTGTTATCAAATCTTGTCGGCCAAGTTATCGTACTCGTGCCAGTTTAGTAATTGTTTTCTCCCAATGCTTTGGTAAAACACATTTCTAGTAAAACAAATCACCAAAACCGAAAAAAACCCTGCTACAACAATATCTTCCCCAAATACTTTTCCAAATTAATTAAAAAAAAAACATCTGTTGTCACAAACTCCTGAAACATGGAAACATTCCCAGAGTTTGTTAAGGTAATTATGATTTCATTAAGATTGGAAAAAACACAATTCTGCGTCCACTAAAGGGATTTCCTTCCGAAATTCAAATTACCCGCGCACCATCACTCATCTTCCGCGCAGGTATTACATTACAATGACCTTAAGTCCTAAAATCCATTTAGTAAATTCCAAAACACAACCATCACCATTGCAACATATGATTTTGCCAAAATTCCGATTGTATAAATGTATGGTAATGGTAATGTTGTAAGGACATGTCAAACACATGGCTTACTTGATATGGGAAATGTAGAAACAACGCGGCGCTAGCAGGCTATTGTTTACGCTAGCAAAATATTTATGATGGGTAAATTGAATTATCCTCTGGCTGGGTCATAGCAAAATGTGTGCGCTTCACGGTGATCCTTATTCAAACGTTGTGAGTTGTGTTTTTTTTTTTTTGGAAGGATTCGTTTATTTATTTGAAATACTTTGCCCATTTGGCGTTAGCTGAGGATTATTTACATCCAAATAGGCTTATTGGACATTGAAACAACAATATCCTTCGAATTGTTGATTTTTTGATAAAAATGTTAATACAAATTAAATGTTGCGTGTAACGATGGGCATGCAGTTCAAATAAACTCTAAGGCTACAGTCTTTGAATATTATTGCAAAAATATACTATTAATTTTTTTTCATAAATTAGAAGTTAGTACTTAATTAAACAGCATATTCCTATATTTTTTTATACCACAAGTTTTTCTTTTCAATTTTTTCTAATGTTAAGTTTATTTGGAAGTCTTTCATCTGTTACTTTTGTTATATACGTAAAGGGCACACTTAATAATCCGGGAGGCGGCCGTAGAAACACTTATCTCAACGAGTCAATGCAAAATGTTGCCATAAATAAATGGCAAATTACATAAAATGTAAAAAAACCGCTGGTCGGACAGACTTTTTCTTGTCCCTTTGGCGGTAAAATGGCCACTTCCGGTTTGTTTTTAACTTACATCATCGGTTCAACGAACAAATGGGGTATCAAATGAAAGCTTAGACCATCTACAATAAGGTCTGACAAACTTAACATGGACCAAATATGCGTCCGACCGCTTTTTTTTAATATTAATTTGTCTAAAAAAATGTCGATATTGACTTACATAAGAAAATTTGAATTTACAGTAATTTTTTTTTTTTGAAAAAAGTGGTCGGACGCATGTTAGGCCAGGTTAAGTTTGCCCGACCTGCAGATTCTTAATGAAGATGGTCTAAGCTTTCATTTGATACCCCATTTGTACATTAACTCGATCACAATGAGGTAAACCAGCACCAAGAACTAAACCGGAAGTGGCCATTACCGCCTAAGGGTCAAGAAAAAGTTTGTCCGACCAGCGGTTTTGTTCATTTTATGTAATTTGCCATTTATTTATTTAAAAATTTTCTAATGACTCGATTAGGAAGGTCTTCCTACGGCCGCCTCCCCTACTATACGTTTTAATGAAAAATGGTGTTAGTCCTGTCTCGATTGTGATTATCTGTTTCGAGGTAGTTTTGGTAAACGAAAGAATCTTTTAATGAAGAACCATTGAAGTTTTTCTTTATACCTATACAGACTTGTGCGAGATGTATCATGTATCATAATATATCAGCCACTGCGACGAAGACTTTTTTTTAAATATTATGTGATACTGTCTGTTTGGATAAGCATTGTTTCCATTTTGCGAATATTTGACTTTTGGCTTCAACCGGCTTTAAGGTACGTTTCCTTATTAAAGTTTGTGCTTGTGGAAAAAAAATTAAATGCTTTAAGGATCCTGGCTGTTCTACCAGACCGATTACGGAATATCAACAACTCTGATTTGCTCAACTTAACCCTCAGATTCTATAACCTGCAGTACAACAGCTGTAGGGTTTCGGACCAATAAGCAAACATCATAATAAAACCGAAAGCGCTTTGATGGACGTCCAACAGACACACAATCAATTAGAACCACTAATGAACAAACACAAAGGGAAAAGTTTTGAACCTGGGGTGCATTCTAGTTTTACTTTCATATCATTCTGACTAAGGTGGCCTTGCATTACATCAATGTTTAGTTTCAAACTATAGACTAGGATCGAAAATTTTTGAAAAAAAAAAAAAAAAAAATTGCACGACTGGATCGCACGTACTTGCTCATATGTGCGGTCACATCGTCGAATAAAATTTAAATAAAATGCACGACTGAGTCGCATGAACTAGTTCTTATGCTAGATAATTGCTTAGTGGCTGCGTATGTATGTATATAAAGGGTGTTTTTTTAGACGTGTGGTTTTCAAGAAGAAATAAAACGTATATAGTTTAATGTTATGGCCAAGAATCTAGCTTTATTATAAGGATAAGGGTTTGCATTATGTTCTAAAAATGATTTCGGGGAAGTGGCCGCCGTGGCTGGCTCGAATAAATTCCAGCCGAGGCCCAATTTTCCCAATTTTGTGAAAATCGGGATCGGTGGCCATTTCGTTTTGGGCCCATTCACCGAAAGTGTGACGCGCTTGATGGGCGTTCGGCTTCAATTCTTGAACGAGTTGGATTTTGTAAGCCTGCAAACCAAGATCCTTCCGCGCGCGATGGCGGATGGACTCAGTTGGGTCTTCTTCGATACTTTGCTCCACCGAAACGAACCATTATTTTGGTAATAAATTTGCATAACTTGCAAACTTGTTCAGGAGTAAGTCTATTCATTATGAAATCGCAAACCAAACTGAGCATTAATCAAGAGACAGCTGTCAAAAAGACCAACTCCGAAAAAAGTATTGCCAGATTGAAAACCACACGTCTATTAAAATAAAAAAATATTTTTTTTAGAAAATTCTTTATTTTTTATAATTAGTTTCAGAGTTTTCTTGGAAAAAATAAGTATGCAATAAAATTTGAAAACTAAATGTCTATCGAAGAAAAAAAAATTTGAAAATCGTTCGACGAGTTTTTTTAAGAAGTCGTTTTTTTTTGAAAAACTTTTCGAAAAAATATTTGATTTTTTTTCTAGTATGTTTTTTTATGTATGTAATGTAATAAGGCAATCTGTAGTTTTCATCTGAGAAAATTATTTAAAAAAACTGGCAATATTGATTAAATTATAAATGACTTCCTGTGTGCAAAATTTTATTGAGATCGGGATAATAGTTTACGATAAAACCGCATTTAACAAAACCGGTTATATGAGAGGTACCGTTATGAAACACATTTCGAAAAAATTATTCAAAGCGAAAGATGTATTATAATAAAAACAATAGCACCCTGAAAGTTTTATCAAAATCGTTAGAGCCGTTTTTCGAGAAAATCTAACGTTTTGTTCAAAATTGTATGGCAGGTACCGTTATTTTTCGACCTAGAGCAAAAATGAAAAACATACTCGGAGATACTACTGAATAAATACTAAATACCACGTTTGAAGCAAATCGGTCCATCGGTTAAGGCTGTAGAGGCGCGAACAGACGGACAGACAGACGGAGAGAATTTCCGGACCCACTGTTTTCAACTTCTCTATTATCGTAATATCATGTTTGATTGTTAGATTTTTTTGTTTGCACGAATCCATAAACTGCATTTTAGTATCTACCTAAATCGCAAGTAAAAATTATAGTAGAATAAAACTCATTGGAAAAGGAAAATAATTTAATCAAAATAAAAGGAAAAATAAATTACGGTCGATCTGTGCTCGGGAAGTAAGGGAAGGGGGGTTAAATGTAAAAAACGGTTTATCTCGATTTCCGGGAAAACTATAAGTCCTATTGAAAAAAGTTATACCGCAAAGCTGTAAAAAGATTTACATAACCTCAAAATTTATGTGAAAAATTCAAATAACCAAGTTTTTGTTTTTTTCATTTTATCTTATCCAAAAAAATTTTTTTTACACGAAATTTGGTTACAAATACTTACGAACAAAGTCACCTGAACAAATATAACAATGTTGCAGATGAAATGCTATAATAAAGATGAACATGTTCATCTTCACTATAATCAGCAATCTTCAGATTCATACTTCCTATAATCTTCATAAATGAAGATGATCTGCATTTTGTTCTCCCCTCTCTATTGCACAAGTATGATTTATGTATTGTGCGTCCACTATTTTTGCAGATGTTGATGCAGATGAAGTTGAAGATGTATGTAAGGCCTAGTTAAAGGTGTGTCCACACCAAAGAAACATTTTATTTAAACATCTTAGAAACATTTCAGAAATGTTTCTTTTTTCCTGAAATGTTTCTTACATGTTTCTGAAATGTTTATTTAGGTTTGGACGCTTCGCAAAACATTTCTAAAATATTTCTCTTTATTTTTCAAGCATTTTAATCTAGTTGACATGTTTTTATTTGTTTGTATTTTGTTCATGATGAAAAAATGTGACGCTATGATTGCTACTTTTTTACAGTCCATCTTGACGTACAAACCTGGATACATTAAATGGGAAACAAATAAACATTTCAGAAATGTTTCTAAAAGAAAAACATATCAGAAACTTTTCTGAAATGTTTTTTTAAGCAAATGGGAAACATTTCAGAAATGTTTTTTAAGCAATTGTTTCTTTGGTGTGGACACACCATAATATAACTGATCAAACATATGACTGAAATACGCGGGCAGCTGTTAAAATCTAACAGAACCTCCTTAAGTCTGTCAAGCCTCTTTAAATCCAGAAACCTTACCATAAAAACCAAACTGCTGCTGTACAAGACCATATGGCCTTACCAGAACTCACATACGGATCCGAGATTTGGGTACCTACATAGGGCACTTTGATCTCTTATTTTAACCTAACTCACTTAGGCTAAACTAGTTTTGCCTAGGCAAAATAACATTACGACGATAGAGAAACATATTTGAGTTCGTGGAAAAATTCTGTCACATAGGTTCTATTGGAGGTGTAGGTTATGTTTTATTGAAAAATAAACATTAATGTTGGGTGTAAAAAACGTTCCTCCTACAGGACCATTTTTTAAATTTTCTCGAAAACTACCTAGTAACCGATTATAATTAAAATTGATATTAAGGGAGATATAGGTAGCCAAAAAAATTTCATATGTAATTATTTTCAAATAATGTTTTTTTTTTGTTTATTTATAATTTAAAAAAAACTAAAAAAACAATTAACGTGTAGGTGAATAAAAAAAAATTTGAATATAATATCGTTTATATTAGAATATGCTTAAATTTGCATTATTAAATATTTTTTTTTTAATTTATACAAAAGTATGCTTTTTTCAATTTTTTAAAGAAATAAATAATGGCTTTAAAAAAATTTACGCTAAAAGCAATTTTGTTTCATAAAATCGTATAAAAACTTTTAAAAGTCATTAATTTTGCAGATTTTATTTGAATATGGACCGCACATAGTGTTACATAAGAGCAAGTACGTGTGATGCGATGATATTTATTTAACACGCCTTGAAATTTGGGTTGATTCTTGAATTTGAATAGCTCCTTGTAGTTAACTTGGCATTCTTTTTGGCTGATATTGTCTATCAGGGAGGCTTCAGGACCAGGTTCTTACAGATTGCTGCCCATTCCTTGCAAAACCTACTAGAAAAGTGCGTAGAAGTGTGGAAATGTGATTTCAGACTATTCGGATTGCATTGATTGGTCATATCGAGGAAGCATGTGTTAACGATCGAATACGGGTGATCGGATGTCATCAAGTTAAAGAGGAAGGGCCACAATTTTGAAACTTGGACTACCCCGGTCTTGATCGCTGAAAGAAAGACAAGAAAATAACTTTTTTTCATATTAATGAAGGTAGTTCATATGATTTAAGTTAATGAAAATCCCTTCGGTGAAAGGAAATAGATATTAGATATCTCTACTGATCTTAGCAAGACATAAAATTTCGCTTACACAATAAAACGGATTTCTTATTATCCGATACTACAATGTTTCTTTTCAGATCTATTCTTTCTAATACAGTTTTAGCTACCTCCAGGGTGGCCACTTAGGTCCTATTCTTGTTATCCTTACTATTGACAATATCTGTCAAAACCTACCTTTGTCATATCCGGTATTCCTCATGGAAGCCACATTGGACCTTTGCTCTTTGTTTTGAGGATGACATGAAAATCTGCAAGGTAATCTCAACCTCATCCGACTCAATTGTTTTGCAAAACAACCTTCAAAGATTCTTTAGTTGTTGCAACCATAACTTCTTGTGTAAAACAATTACCTTTTTACGGAAGCACTAACCACTACCCTGTGCTCTGTAGTGCATATTATTTCTGATATGAAGCCATTAACATAGTTGATTTCACAAGCGATCATAAGCGAAGCATTTTTTTATTATTTTTTTTAATATTATAAAAAAAAGTTGATAAAAAACCACACTTAAAAAATCACACTTTTTAATATTTTTTTAAAGAAGTAAAATGGTCTTTAAATTATTTCACTCGATACAAATTAACGTACTTTATTCAAACAATGAAAAGTCACAAAAATCGAATAAATGCTTTAGTGTTAACTTTAATTTTCTTAAATTTTATTCTATGGTCACATTATATCACATATGTGCAAGTACATGGGATCCTGTCGTACAATATATTTTTAATTAGTTTAATTTTTTTCACTCATTTTGGAATTAAATTCCTTCTTAAGGCACAAAAAACAATTTTCTGCTTAACTAATTAGTTCCTTTGAAAATAGTAAATAGAGTAAATAAATATTTTGATTTTTTTTTATAAATTTAAGGAATTCTTCTACGTACAATGTTTTACAATTTCGCATTTAATTAAACTGATTTCTTGATACTCCAAAAATCAAATAACACTTTTATTCCAAACAGTCATACAAAATTTGCATTTGCGAATCTTAAAAAAAATATTGGTTTCATGGAATCAATTCGAACTCATAAATAGGTTACCAAAGTCAAGGACTCAAAAACCATCACGCCACAAGATTTCAGGCGCCATGCCACGACAGACCAAAAGCGCATTATACAACTCCACGAATCTCCTAAAACAATAAAAATGCCTGTTTTGAATTTAATAAAACCATCGTCTAACATCACGAACCGTTAAAACCCAAAAAAAAAATCTGAATTGTTAAGCTAAGACCATGGCAAAATGTATCTGGTCCTTGAACCGTATATCGTCTCTAAAGTGACATGCAAATTAATGCAACAGTGCACCATATCAAATAACATTATATGTCCACTGGTGAATCTGTATTAGAATTTTTAGTCCAATGAATAATATCGAATGCATTTGCATAGATACATTTTGGCTACCAAAAAACAAGCCAATAACTTCGTCATTTCGGTTTTGCGGGAACTTAGAAAATGCACATTTTTATTGGATAGCTTTGACGTAGAGGTGACGACGACGTACGCCGGCGGCGAGGTGCGGTATTCTTCAGAAATGGTTGGCCTCTCAAAAGGATGCTTGACACATGCCAAGGTGAAGGCTAGCTGGGATCACGAGGATAGGTAAATATTTTTGTTAGAAACGGTGCTGGTCTCGGGGAAAAATTAGGATTGCAATACGAAAACAATCTGACAATTTGAATACTCGAATGTGCATAAATCTGGCGCTAAATAAATAGATACGGATGGATGTGCCACACGGAGTAAATATTGTATTCTCACGCCAACATGTGGAATGGGTTCTTTTTTCAGCAATCACGTTCGAAAAACAAACGGAGTTTGTGGATCAAAATCATAGTGCTACTATTTATAACTATACACACGTGCGGGACGTGTGGATAATTGGTTAAATGGAAAAAAAGTTTTTGAAAATATGAAAAAGGGTATTTTTAAAAAAACACGTAGAGAAACATATTTGAGTTGGTGGAAAAATTCTGTCTGTCAGTGCGTTTTTACGTCAGTCCGTCATGTATCTAACCATCGAACATAAGAATCGACGAAAACCTTATTCAGATAGATGGAGCCATAAAAGAAACGATAGGCAGAAAAATCACACAAACAAAATGCACGATCCATTTACAAACGGTTTACGAGTACTCACAGAGAGGCATGTTGGTTGAGCCCCAGGTTTGTCCCGAACTGTAGCGCCTCCTAAGTAAGTAAGTAAGTACGAGTACTCACATTCGGGATCGGGAGACTGAGAAACCGGACCGTCTTCGATTACAAATATAAAATCGTTTTTAAAGCAGAATGATATAATTAACAGGTACTGCGATAACACAATCCAAGCAGTTGCTTCTAGCGAACCAAGTATATTTCTTGAGATTAAAAAAAAATATTTTAGTAAGAAGAATAAAAATGATCTTCCATGTCATAAGCTTCAGAGAACGAATAGAACGAAAACATACTTCTGACAGCAGGAATATGTCTGGGGAATGCCGCCGTCTTGTACGAAGAGTTCTTTGCAATCGAAGATCCATCTTTTGGAAAGGTAGGGACTGGCATTTTAGTAAGTGTATAAGGTGAAATAGTGCATTCACCCGAATGACGACCTGGAGAATAGAGCTGTGCCGAATCATGTTTACCTTCAAAACAGCAACACGTAATGTTGATCTGAGAGTTTTTACAAAACTTGGCAAACGCCACCATCAAGAGCGGAATGGGCCAAGTTCTCTCTTGCGAACCACCTTTATAAGTCCCTAGAGAAAAAAAAGAGTAAAACAGTCGATACAATACATCTAAATATAACACTGGTTATCAAGGTGCTGAATTATGCATTTATTTACCCAGCGAGTTGGAATACATCATGTACATGTTCTCCCGAAAAAATGAAAAGATAATTCCAATCTTGCGTATCTTTGGCCTATAATTTTCAAGTTCAACCGCTGAAGTGTGCAGACGTGTTTTGAATTCGCTCCTCTCCTTATAAATTATCAGTTATTTGTATCTTGCCCATTTCTTACATTAAATCGTGTTCTCATTCCAATAAACTGACCTACATTAAAATAATAAAAATGTCAAAGTGCTGTGTGTGCAATATCGACGTTAATGCTGATCGAGTAACCTGTGGAGGTCTTTGCGGAAAACTTTTTCATCCAAATTTTTTTCACCAAACGGGTGCTGCTGGCTCACCTAGTTGAAATCACTGACCGATTCATTTTTTATTGCGACGAATGTAGGGAAATATCATTGTCCCACATTCTTTTAGTAATCAAATGTAATAATGAATCGCTAACGTCATCGATAAAAGAAACGAGTGATAAGTGTCGGCAAATTAAAAGTGACATTGGAAATATTGATGACCTTGTTAAACTCGTTCGGTAAAAGTTGGCTTCGAATTCATCAATGAATGAAATCAATTCAGTGAGATGAACAAATCTATTCCCGATACCCATGACCTTAAATTAAACCTAAAAAATGATCTCAAAGACGTTTATAATTTAGTTAATAAATATAATCCTTCTAAATCAATGGATATACTACGTGATGAAATAACATCTCAGTTAAAAATATTAAATGCGATTCGTTCTGACCTTGACATTAACGCACAAAATAGTTCTCGGCACACGCTTCATGGTGAGTGTTAGTCCCCTTTTTTCCCTAGACGATATATGTAATTATATGTCAAACAATTTTGCCGAAATCGCCGCGACTAGAAAAAGTGTTGAAGAGTTGATTGACGTAGTAAGAGTCTCGATAGCAAATAAGCAATATGTCCCACCAGAAGATGATGTATTGGTACCGGTATCTAATACCTCAGTTCATGATGAACTTATTTTGCTTCATAGTGAAAACGAAGCCGCGGCCGAATTCCCAACATAAACTTTCAGTGTAAACTCCTTACCCATCATTCCATTTAAATCTAGGAATAATGAACTCTCTACAGAAGAACCGACCTTACCCGCGGAGAAAACAATTCAACGTCTTGGCGTAACCTGGTCCCTTAGCGACTGGACCAAACGAATTCACAAACCGAATTGTAGCAATGAAAAAAACAATACCTTCCTGGTCAAGTCATCGTCTGGTGCTGTTAACGAAACTTGTGTGTTTAAACTCCTTCAACATTTTAAAACTTTGGTTACCAGCAGCGAAAAACTAAAAAAATCCAGGCCGACTAAACTGAAGCTGTCCATTCCATCAAAATATGCATGGTTAATCTCCAAATTAGATGGCTCTCCACTTAAAATAGATAACTTTATTTTCAAAAATATAAATATGAATGTTAAGCATAAATCCAAAAAAGAATTTAATTGTAGTTTCAAAACTTACATTTCCCCGAACTTCTACCACCCCTCTTTACCATTATTTAAGTCAAAACCATCAATTTTGAACAATGCAAAGACACATTTTTCTCTTGACCACTCAGCACCGATATTTAAGCCAACTAAATCAATTTCCAATACCAAAGAGCAATCTAACTCTCGTGAAACTCAAATTAAATACAAAAGAGTTTCTTTTCACATCCCAAACGAAAAACCTTTTTCCAATCTCTCCAAATCTGCTCCACTAAAATCATTGTACCCTAACTTCGTCTATTCACATACTATCGGTCCTAACTCGTTCCAATCATCATCAGCAACTCAATCCAAACCATCTTCTTTGGTTAATCTTCCTCCTGCTCCCTCTCCTCCTGCTCCCTCTCCTCCTACTTCTCCACAAATCATTAACATTCCCTCTGCTTCAACGTCTTTCCTCGATCCTCTTTTTCCACCAGCTGTAAAGCTTACTAAAAATCTCTCTGACCAAAATTTTATTGGACCTTATGTTCTTTCTCGCTTTAAAGATCATCGAATTTATGCTAATTTTCGGCTTTACCTTGCATGTTATATGCACGACAAAACTGACAATGTTTGTGTAAATGGTATAACAAGAACTAATTTAATAATCTCTATTGTTCAAGTAGGTCTCCCCACCAATCCAACAGATCTAAAATAATGTATATCCAATTCCACGAGTCACTATCTCTCTACTTTTGCGTCATTTGTGCATTCAAACAGGATATCACATCTCCTAAAAAGCAGAGCTGATCATAATAAGTTTTTTTCGTTCTTAATTCATTTCCGACTCCCCCTTCAAGCCAAATTCTTTCCATAACATTTTATTATCAAAATGTAAGAGGTCTTCGTTCAAAAACTCATAATATCTTTCAGAAATCTCATGCTCTACCTTTTGAAATCTATGCATTAACCGAAACCAATCTTATACCTAGCATTAATAACCAATAATTGTTCCCAGCTAATTTTAATATTTACCGTGATGATCTAAACTGACGCTACAATGATTCCCCTAGTCGTGGTGTATTACTCGCCGTTAAAAACACAATTGATTTATCTTTCATATCAAAATCTTAATCGTCGATTATAGACTATGTTTCTATAAAAATCAGTTTTCCCCGTAAAACAATTTTTGTCATTTGCTTCTACATCCTACCCGCACAACCCATTGAGTCATACGAACAAGCTATTAACGCAGTTGATGAATCCCAAGATGAAATCCTTCTTTTTGGTGACTTTAATCTTCCTCACTTAATATGGAAAGCATCCGAAGATGAATCACATTTTATCGCATGCAATCCAACTGCCAATAAAGAATATCTCTTCATCGATCGATTAGCTGATTTAAGCCTTTTCCAAGTAAGTGGTGTCTGTAACTTTATGAATAGACAACTCGATTTAATTTTCTCAACAGACCCCCTGAATTCTAGAGTATCATTAAGTACTCTTTCTCTTTCAACGATCGACAACTATCATTCACCTATTTTTCTGTCGTTATTTCAGGAGTGTCCTAACCAGAACTCTAATATTTCAATTCGTTCTTTCGACTTTCACAAAGCTAAGTTCAGAGAAATTAACGAATATCTCAGTAACACACCTTTTAGTTTCGAAAATCTTTCCGTAAACGAAGCCATTAGTAAATTCTATAGTGAAATTAATAATTCCATTTCTCTCTACGTACCAACTTCACAACGTAAAACTTTACTTACATCTCCCCCTTGGTATAATCGGAGATTACGTTCTTTGAGAAATAGGAGAAATAAATTGTGGGAACGTTTTCTCCGTTCTCGATCCACCACCAATTATTTTAATTATCTCGGAGTTCATCTTCAATCTACTGAACTGTATAGTAGCCTTTACCAGCGTTATCTAGTTGAAACTCAAGCGAACCTCATTAACGATCCCAAGACATTTTTCCAATTCGTTAACTATAAAAAAAAATTCTGATGGATATCCTTCCTCTCTTTTTCTCAACCTCAAGTGATCCTCAACATATTTCAGAGTTGTTTGCCTCATCTTTCAAGGAATCCTTTACCAATGATGATTTTCAACCAGACGAAGCTTATTATAAGTACTTACCGAATTTTTCAATTGGCCCTTTTTTCCTTCTCACAATCGATAAAAATCTTGTTGAAAATAAGTTAAGTCTACTACCTGAAGAATTTTCTCTTGGGCCAGATAATATCCCGGAAATTCTTCTAAAAAAATGTTCCCAAACTCTCTCCGTTCCCCTTTCTCAAATTTTTAATTTATCTTTATCCCAAGGCGTATTCCCAGAAGTACGGAAAACTTCATTCGTTACACCGATTCATAAAAAAGGCGCTAAAAATAACGTTAAGAATTATCGCCCCATTGCCAAACTTTCCTACATCCCCAAAATATTTGAATGCCTTATATACGAAAAAAATTTCTCATAGTCTTATACTTTTCAAACTTAAGGCACTTGGCTTTGAACAGATCTCTTTGAAATGGATATCTTCTTACCTCAGCAATCGTTCCTACAGTGTGCGTTTCAGGAATGCACTTTCCAATCCATTTCTCGCCACTTCCGGTGTCCCTCAAGGAAGTCACTTAGGCCCTTTCCTTTTCATCCTTACCATTAATTAAATAACATCGAATCGATAATAAAGCATTCCAATATCTCATTATATGCTGACGATACTAAGTTTTTCAAAACCATATCTTCAGTAAATGATTCAAACCTTATTCAATTAGATCTTGATCGCTTTTCAATTTGGTGTAGCAAAAATTGCCTAGAACTGAACGTGGAAAAATGCCAGTCGATAACTTTTTTCACGTAAACGCATAGTTTTACCTCCCCGTCAATATTTTCTCTCCAATCAATCCATTCCCATCGTTGATTCGATCCGAGATCTCGGTGATTTATGTGATCGTGAGCTTAGATTCCGATTACACATCGATTAAATAATACAGAAGGCTAATTCAACTCTAGGTTTTGTAAAACGATGGTCTAAAGAATTCTGCAACCCTTATGTGACTCGTTCCCTATATATAACATCCGTTAGACCTCTCCTTGAATATGCTTCTCAAGTTGGGTGCCCATACCACCGCGTTCATATTTCCAGAATAGAAAGCATTCAAAAACGATTTCATCTTTTCGCTCTTCGCGGCCTTCAATGGCAAGATCCTTTTATTCTACCTCCATATCATCCCCGTCTCCAACTTATTAATCTAAAAACTCTAGAAGAACGAAGATTAGTTGCCGATATTCTTTTCATTTACCGACTTTTTTCTGGTTCCGTTGACTGCCCTTCATTATATAATTCCATTTTCTTCAACACTAACCCCCGCAATCTCAGAAATTCTAGACTTTTCTATATACCCTCCCAACGTACCTCCTATGGCTCTTACACGTATGCTGCGAAGTGAAAATTCGATTGCTGAATATTTTGACCTAAATATTAGTACACCGAATCTAAAGTTACGCCTCAATAACTGTCCCAACCTTCCAATTTAGATTTAATTACTCTTAACCTAGTCTTAAGTTAATTTTAGTTTTGTAGCTTGAAATAAGCCCACCAAAATTAAATGAGTCGTCTTCCGAGTATAAGCAAGGTATTCAAAGAAGTTCTCAATAAACCTTTGTCCAAGTGGGCGAAGTACAAAAAATAATTTGGATACAGAGTTTGGCTCAAAGACAGGGCATGAAACCATTCATGCCGCGTCTAAGTTAGTTTCTAATATCCAATATCACGGGTACCAGGCTGGCTTTCAAAACGGTATAATGAGACTGGTCCTTATCTGAAGCTAATTTCGGTTTCAATTTATTTATTTTTGAATATCCCTTACAATAGATCATAACAAACTTTGGCAGCAATATTTTATAATTTAACAGTTACAATTTCTGCTTGCATTATAAGTTTTAATTAAGTTTAGTTATCATATTTAAGCAAAAGTAGTCACGTATTAATTTCGATTAATTAGCCAAGTTTTTCAAAATTCGGCGTCGTCGTCAGCATACAAATGATAAATAGAACTGCTGACATAACCTCCAATTTCATTAACAAATATGGAGAATAGTAATGGACCCAAATAGGTCCTTGGGGGACTCCGGAAACAATATTCACGAATTCAAACCTCTGTCCATTGATTTCAATTGCCTGAGTTCTTTCATAACAATATGAATGCATAAATTTAAGGCATGAAAGGAGAACCGAAGTGTGTAAGCTTACGCAATAAGTGAAAGCGATTCAGTGTCAGTTTCGAGAAATCTAGAAGGTCAAAAACGTAACTTTATAATTATCGATAGACATTCTTATATCATCCGTTACTTTTAAAAGACCAGTTATTGAACTATGCTTTGGACGAATTCCAAATTGATTATGAATAAGTTTGAATTAAAATTAAATAAATTAAACTAAAGGTTAAACATGGAAGGAATGGTAAAATGATTTTCACAAAGTCGAGTTGAGTGTCACCAAAACACATGTATTTCGATTTAATGTTTAAAATAGTTATTACGACATCAGTTTCATCTAAAGTAAAAAAAACTGAATAAATGAGAAATGCTATACTGTTGAAGTTATATCGCTATGTCAACAATCTGTTCATATCAATGCGGAAAGACAACCTTCGACAAAGATTTTACATTACGGCATATATTAGAAATAACCCAGGAAATTCAAATCGATAAGCGCCATCTTTTCATCGATTTCAAAGACGCGTAAGAGAACATTTATAACTTTAATCATGAGGAGCAAGGTCTAATCAGTACCTCTATCAAGGTTAATTACTACCTCACTCATTCTCAAAGACAAAGACAAACTTGTGAATTGACTATCATAAAGTCAGTGGCTCACTAGGCCTTTTAAAAAATAAAAGTTCCAAAAATTCCAGCAGAGACGTAACAGGCTAATTCTAACCCCGGAGCTATTGGCGAAAACACTTAGATGCCTCTTACTTCAGGTGCACCTAAACCATACACGTATTCTAACCCTAGGCCTATAGGGAGAAGGTGCTTTAAGAGCCTCTTACTTCAGGGGCACCTAAACAGTATACCAATTCTACTAATGAACCTATAACGGAAGTTGATTTGGAAGCCCTATACATCAGGATAAATTTAAGACCGCATAGAAATCCCCAGTTGCAAGTTATCTTGCCATCTTTTTGGATCAGTTTCCTTATTTGGACGACAAACATGTAGGTGCAGCTTCGATCATAACTAGGGTAGCTTTTGTAGACAGTTGTCTTGCAGCAGCTTCCTTGATGCCAAGAGAAAGTTAATTTGTTAAATGACATATGAGCTATGACCATCAATAGGCGGATGATAACTTCTGGATGCCCTTGTGGATCAATATTGAACCGTCTCTAATGGAACAGATTTAATTGTTGAAGAGAGGCAATGCCTTCGGAACTGTCTTGGACTACACTCCAACGAGGTTCTAAATAGGATAAAAAAGCTTTAATATTTAAGGCTAAGCGATACCAAAAAGAATACTTCGAGAGTACGCGTTTCGGTTCTTTCCCGCTCGAGCCATTTCTGTATGAAGCCAGTCGAGGGCTGATATACAGACATGGCTGTTCTAAGTTTAAGTAGATTTAGTTTATTTTAAGAAGCATAAATGCTAATTCGACTCTTGACACTATTGTCTAGTAGGTTAAGGTGATTTGAATGCTTTTATCGATGATTCTTATTTCATCTTATATCCTATTTCTTCTATTCTTCTAAATAAATAAAAAATCTTCGTTTTTGTGCTTACATTTCTTATAAGAATTTTTAATCCTACTTATGTTCAAGTTCAACTTGTAGCTGATGACAACAATAACATATTTCGTATAAACGAGTAATTCCACTTCCTGTGCACTTGTAAAGGCATGTTATCGCGCAGCCGACAGTCTACCCAACTTCCTGGCCATAGTATTTCTCTGCTTAATAACTCCTGACTCACATCCTTTCCCAACAAAAAAAAATCCTTTGTCAATATTGACCCTCTTCCTCAGTAGGGTCACTTTCGATTTCCTAAAATTGTTGAAAATCATAAAAAAGTACATCTCCAACCAACATAACGAACAATAATACTCCTTGTCTGCCGTCCAACTCTAAATCGGAAATTAATGCATATTAGGGGAGAAGAATGCACAAGAAGAACCCAATTCAATAAAAATTACCACACCACATATACCTTACCCTAAGCCTATCTACCCTACGTTATCAAAAGCGCGGCGCGGCGGTCTCCGAAGTCAGTGATTTCAACTCTAGACAAAAGGTTAAGTACAACGAGCACTTTACATTTTGCTGATTGGTTGGTAAAGTTCCTCGCTTGACAATTTATTCCCGACGCGCACCTGGACAAGAAGTCTAAGGCAACCACAACCATCGGCATTCCCCTCTTTCAATAAGTTCCAGCCACATGCAATCCCCCAAAACATCGGACAAAGGTTCTGATTGTCAAGTGATAAGCTAGCAACGAGTGGTTTTTTCTTCTTGAGCCGCTATAAGCTGTTTTCATCATTTAACCGACAGAATTGCTCACAATTATCACCTCGGAATCGATTTGTGTAAACAGAGATTGGAATTACCATGATACGGTTGCGTTTCGACCAAATTTTATTTAAAAATTGTGACACTTTTTGTGATTTGAATAATGACGACGTCGAGCGACGTGAGTGAGGCTTTGTGATGGGAAACGATAGTTCCATTCTGAGAAAATGACTTATTCATTGAGGGAGACCTATGATCCTGGGATTTGTTCGCTTTATTCGGGCCTAGTTTTGATGTTTTGATAGTTTGTCGTGGTTGTGGGTGATTAATCACTATCATGTTCAAATAGAGTACACTGGTGTGGATTAATCATGTTCAATAAAATGGATAGTGAATGAGTTGCGATGGATGAAGAATGGGGCTTGATTGATGGCGAAGGCGCTAAGGGTTATCGGTCTTCTTCAGGTTATTTTCTTTGTTTTTGAATCACAAAGCTAAGGGTTGACCTTTGACGTGGGTTGTGTAATGCTTACCTCCTCAGAAGCATTAAGACAAAGAATTGGATGCATCCGCTGAGAGGGGCGAATAATAGCTCATTATAGGTGGTATTTTCTTGATATCATCTGTATATGGATCTAATCGAATTAAAGTAAACAAGATTTTATGGTTTCCGGCATTACGTGTACGATTTGAATTCAAGCCGTTTTTGAGTTTTGAGTTGATCACGATTTACCAAGATTACGTAATGTTTTGTTTGGAAGATTAATTTAAAGAGATTGAGTTTTTTGCAGAAATAAATCAGTTTTTGTTTAGATTTTCTTGAAACTTCACATAGGGTTTTTCAACGATTTGTGTTTTAAGAAAATATATAAACAACAAACTAATTTATAAACATTGTTGAATGTTTTCAACTTAATTATAATTAGAGATGTTAATGCCTTATATAAATTACTGAAGTGAAGTTGTACAGTAACCTCTACAACTTAAAAAACGGTATTTGAAATTTTAGCTATAACGAACAAAGAATATGCAATTAATATCTACATTTTTTAGTTGTGTATATTTTAATTAATATAACTTAAATAGAAATACTTTAATCTATAATGGTATTTCGATATACACTTACAATATGTGACATACAGATCGTCCACGAGCATGAAGAGTTGTAGAAAAATTAATGGGTATAATAGAAGTTGAAGTGACCCATTACTCTGTTCCAAGGGGTTACAAAGTTTTTGTTTTTTTGGGTTCCAAAAACCTTCCTCCGTACCACCATTTTATCTATATGATAAATCTTTCCGGATAATTTGATTAGTGGAACAGAACTTGCGGATGAGCTGGACTAACTTATTGACAAAATCCTTTGGGTGTATGAATCTCAATTTTCAAAATCTATAGTCACTTTATTGAAAATGCGTGCTTTTGGGATCGATGATACTTACTCTTGATCGTTGGATTACAAGTTATATTATGGACCGTTCAATACATGTTGTATTGGACGGATTCAAGTTTGATTCCCACAAGATAAATGCTGGTGTGCCCCAGGGCTCTGTTCTGTCTCCGAATCTTTTCCTCATTTTTACTTGCGAGTTATGCATTCGTAAAAAAAAATTCTAACAATCAAACATGACTTTACGATGATAGATAAGTCAAAACAAGTGGGTCCGGAAATTCCGCCCTGTCTGTCTGTCTGTCTGTCTGTCTTTCTGTCTGTCCGTATATCTACAGCCTAAACGGTTAGGCCGATTTGATTCAAACTTGGTATATAATATTTTTAGAGTGCTTTACCCGACGGTTTTTTGAATTGGCATTCTAGCTCCAAAACTAACGGTACCTGCCATATAACTTTTAATGAACAATTTATTTTTCTCGAAAATGGCGATTTTATTAAAACTTTCTGAATGGTATTTTCTATGCATAATCTATCTTTTAGTTTTAATGGATTTTTCATAAAAAAGTTTTATAACGGTACCTCCCATATGACCGGTTTTATGATTTAAATAATATTGCCTATTAAAATTTTCAAAAAAAAAACATTTTTTTTTAATTTTTAATAATTTTTTTTTTAATATTTTGTTTTTTGATTATTTTGAAAACGGATCTGTAGATTTTTTTTAAAATTGTTCTCCTAGTATAAACTACAGATTTCTTTAAATTAACATACTCAAAAAAAATTTAAAATATGTTTTCGAAAAGTTTTTCAAAAAAAAAAACATTTTTTTGAAAAAACTGGTGGAACAATTTTGAAATGAAAAATTTATAAAATAGTAAACAGCAAAAGAAATAAGATGGCTTACAAAATTTTTTTCCAAAAAACGTTATGAATAGTGTTTTCTTGATTTCGTAAAAAATTGTTGCCCAAAATTTTATTTCATATTGCTCGGCTAAGCCCTAGCCATTAGCCAAATAAAAGAAGGTGACAACCTACATACATACCTACGTATTTTAAAGCATTTTATCATCATAAAAGCACACAGAATAAATAAGGAAGCCTATTTTTAATACACAAAAACAACTAACAAATAAAAAAAACTATTCGATTACTACTGAATGCAAAAATTTCAATCGAGAAAACAAAAGCTTACACCTGCCTATAAATAAACAAAACCACTGTGTTAACTTTTAATATTGTCTTTATATACAGTCGCTTATCAGTAGTTGGAATGTGTATCATAATTTTAGTACCCACCTTCCTTCCAACCTTATTATATGTAGAGGTACATAATATCCTTAGTAAATTCCATTAATACCTACCCACACCATACGTTAATCGATCCATCAAACATAATTAAGCTATTTTAATTAATTTGATTTCAAAAAGTAAATTATTTTTATTGGGACCTATATAGGTATCTAGCATTATTGCCTTACTGCTGATTCCCACGAATCTTTATGCCAGTTGTTCAAATTTTTCTATACCAAAATGAAAATAAAACTGGAAAAGGTCCTTAATATCTTTCTATTAGCAAATTATATTATAAACAGTAAACAACAAGTGAAAAGATGATATACTAAAAAACTGCAAAAGCTAACAATCCTATATATTTATGTGTTTATCCCTTTGTCGTGACGCATGACGCGTTACCCCAACGATTCTTAAGAAGTTGCACGTCAAAAAAAATATTAAAACTAAATATTTGTCAAAAAGACGCCTGCACTTAAAAAGGAAGAGCACATAGGAACAAGTACGTGCGACCCAGTCGTGCCTTTTATTATAAATGATCTTCTGTCTGTTAATTCTAATCCACTTAACTATTTTGCTGACGATTCTACCCTCAGCTTTTCATATTCGTTCGATAGTTCACGTCCTTCGCCTTCGGACGTACAATTGCAGGTACCGTATGCCAAGCTCATTAAACTCCGATTTATACAGCTTTGTCAAATGGGGTGATAGGAGTCGTGTGGAGTTTAATGCTTCGAAAACTCAATGCTGTCTTCTGTCGTTAAAGCTAAACATACCCCCAATGCCATTGTCCACGAATGGGACTTACAACGAAGGAATCGAAAAGCTCTCAGTACTCGGTATGTGTGTCACCTGCTGTGGAACGACCGTATATTTGTAATCGCTAAAAATGATCCTAAATGCTTAGGTTGTCTGTATCGGTGAAAGAAGTATTTTTCCCCTTCTGATCTGGCTACAATTTACAAAGCGTTTATACGCCCGTGTCTAAATGGTTAGTGTGTCGGGCTGCTAAGCACATGAGCCTGGGTTCGAATCCCGCTCATAGCCACCTTCTTTTCCGTGGTACTGCTTCTTGTGAGGCACTGAAAAAACCTCCAAAAGTAAAATTTGTCTCAAAAAAGTGCATCTCATGTAGCCGTTCGGATTCGGCGGTAAACTGTAGGTCTCTTCCATTCTTACAGATTAATAACATGCAAACAGGAATGGTTGAGAGTATAAGTCATGAGGCCTTGGCAAATAAATGTATTTATATTTTATTTATTTATACGCCCTAAACTCGAGTATAACTCCCATCTCTGGGCAGGTGCTTTGTAAACATCGCTTCACCTGCTTGATAGAATACAAAATCGAGCGTTAAGATTGATAGGAAATAGAACTGCCGCTGAAACAATTGCCCGTCTCAAACAACGACAATGTTTCCTGTTTTTCCTTATTTTATTTGTTCTTTAATAAAAAATGGGCACGACTGGTTTGCACGTACTTGTTATGTGCTTAATTACATTAGAAAGCAAGATCTTTGACGAAAACAAATAACATTTACGTTGAAAATAACACAGTTTGAACTTATAAACAGGATCAAAATCACAATACTTAGCGGTTTTTAGTAAAAATGAAGTAGGCCATCACATGTCTTAAATAACAAAGAATTTATGAAAAATGTATTTTGAAAATTGTAGTGCCGGTTTTGATAAAATCCTGTTTCTTATTTTTAGTTTTTTGAAAAATTTTTTTAGATTTATTATATACATGTGATTATAAAATTTAAAATAAACATTTTTTGTCGAGCACTTTTTTAAACTTGTTAATGATCGTAATGTCATGTTTCATTGTTTCATGTAATTACACTGCCCGGGCATTAAGAAGATATGTTGGGGAGGGGAGAAGGTGTCGATTAACATTGGTTTTGAAAGCTTGGAGATCCAAATGGCAAGGGAAAATCTCGCCGGGTAAACTATTCGAAATTCGTGTTGTTCGGCTAAACAAGAATCCTTATATTTCACGGTATGTCCAAAATTAGTCTCAAGGGGGAACTGATGAGCATTTCCTGGGAGATGAGTATCGCACGGCTGGATTGCACGTACTAGCTCTTATGTGCGGTCACAGCGTAGAATAAAATTTGATATATAGATATTAATGGAACTAAAAAATTTTTATTCGATTTTTTGCTTTTCATTACGCGCGTAAAATAGTTGTGATGCAGATAATTCGGAATAAGTTAATTTTTAAATAAATTTTTAGTTAAAATTTTTTTTTTTAATTTAATTTTATTCATTTCATCAAATAATTTGCAATTTAATCCCTTACAGCCCTATTAATAAAAAAAAAAAACCTCATTCCACCATCAGTCCACGAGACAACTAAACCATGGAATAAGATTTAAGCTACGGATTAATATGTTTCATTAATAAAAGCAAAATGAGCGTGAAAGAGTTAGTGACGTTTACCAAAATTCCCTTAAGAAAATCTACTACAAAAAGTGAAATGCCTGTTCAGTAACTTGAAATGTTCAACAAGTTTCTCAAACTTGGATGTTTTTTGTATGAAAAAACAATTATAAAGCTCACAATTATTGAACACACAGAATAATTCGTTTGAGAATAAATTTGACACTTCTGGTTTTTATTCCTTCGCTAAACCACCTTCTTCGGTGGTTTTACTTAGTCGTCAATTAGTTGAAATTTTGTTTTATTGATAACATTTTGCATTTAGTCCACGGAATAAGACCTAACCTTTTGCTATTATTCTAAAAAAAATATGCAATCTGAATGCAAACCACCAAGATTGGGGAAATCAAATACTAAATATCCTAAATATCTTAGGGAATGGTATTGGATGGGTCGACACCATGCCGAGTATAAAAACGACCTCTTTGGAACAAAGAGAACATCGTTCCCAAGTGGCGGTGTTTTTCTAGATCTATTATTATTAGGCTCAAGTCAACAACATTACGACAACTTTAGTAGGACGCATTAGCTCCGTTTCTAAAACGCCTTGGCAAGAGAACTCCGTTCGAAAGAAATTTCGCCTGCAAATGACAGGAATTAAAAATAGATTTCGATGGATGCCTAATTCAGATGGATCAGGAACGCAATCGCCATTTGCAAGAACACTAAACAGACAAAAAAGTCGACTTCTGCCAACATTAAAACTGTTGTACAAGCTGTTTACAAAAGAAAAGATCTTTATTAAGACACTGAAGCCGTCAATTAAAATTTTTGACTCGCTCATAAAAAAAAAACTTTAAGTTATCTGTTAAGTAATAGTAGGATAAAATAATTCGAGATGTTCTCAGATTGCGCCCTAGGAATGTTGGACGAAGACGGACAATTTCATTGCATATTAGATAAAGTTTTTTATTTTCGGAACTTACCGCGTTATAAGAAATATTTTCTTATTTATTTCTACCCGACGTTTCGAAGAAGTTTCATACTTCGTGGTCACGGGATGAGACTGATGTTTGATTGCTGTTGTTTAAGTTATTGGTTTTTAGCTCTCGCTCTCAAGTAGTACCGGTGCGTAGATGTTGATGCACTTGGATTGCTTGTGGGTGGTGGTGGTGTACTCGTTCTAGGTTGTTGTTGCGTTGAGTCGATGTATTTTTGGACACATGCAAAGCTCACGACATCGGCTATAGGTTTTTTGATTTGCTTTACTATGGTTTTGCTTATGAGAGGATCCCACGTTGGCGATAATTTAAAGCTAGAATCTCTATTGAAATTTGTATGTTTCTTAATTTCAATTGCTTCTCTGACGATTCTTGGTACATAAAATCTTTCATTTGCGATTGATCTAGCTTGATCAAAACGTATAAAGTGATCTTCGTTGTAGGCCAGATGTTCACATATTGCCGATTTTGTGACAGCGTTATTTTGGATAGCTTTGATATGTTCGTTTAAACGCGTTTTAATACCTCTTTTCGTTTCACCAATATAAAAAGATCCACAGCTACAGGGAACAGAGTATACACCAGGATTTTGGAGTGGAATTTTGTCCTTAGGCGATCTTAAAAATTGACGAACCTTAGTTGGCGGTTTAAAGATCGTTTTAACATCATATTTTTGTAAGATTCGCCCAATTCCATCCGTTATGCCTTTGATATAGGGTAAAAAGGCCCTTTTATCAAATGCTGGAGGTAGAGAATGTTTGTGTGAGCTGGGTTTGGGTTTCCAGGTTCTCTGTTTGGAGTTGTAGCCATTCTTTTTAAGTGCAATGTCTATATCCTTCAACTCTTGCTTGAGGTGTTTGGGGTCACAAATTTTGTGAGCACGGTTCACAAGAGCCGATACAACCGATGTCAAGTTGGCTGGGTGATGATGTGATGTAGCATGTAAATATCTGTCCGTATGAGTGTCTTTCCGGAACACCGTGTGGCCGATCGAACCATCTTGCTTTCTTATGACTTTAACGTCTAGAAAAGCCAAAGAGTTTTCTTGTTCTCTTTCCATTGTAAATTTAACTTTTTCGTGGATGGAATTAAGATGAATCAGAAAACTTTCTACCTGATTCTCTTTGAGTACGCAGAAGGTGTCATCCACGTACCTTACCCAAATTGTTGGTTTCGTTAAGGATGTTCCTAATGCCAATTCCTCAAAATGTTGCATCCATATGTCTGCAATTATTGGTGCAACAGGTGAACCCATTGCAACACCATCAATTTGTAAATAATATTTCCCATTGTATAAGAAATATCCTGATGTAAGGCATATATCAATTAACTCTAATAACTTAGAGTTGTTTTGAGAATTAGACAATTTCGATTTTATAACATTGAGGGTTTCTTCAATTGGAACATTGGTGAATAAGGAGGTAACATCAAAACTAACCATAATTTCATCATGTTTAATGTGAAGGTCTTTGATCATGGACACGAAATGTTCCGAGTTTCTTACTATTGAGTTTGAGTTTTCAATAAGTGGCTTAAGCTTAAAGGTTAATTCTTTAGCCAACAAGTATGTTGGTGAATCTATTTGGCTGACGATGGGTCTTAACGGTACATTTTCTTTATGTACCTTAGGAAGACCGTAAACTCTTGGTGCTTGTGGACATGACGGTATTAAATTCTGATTTTGTAAAACAGATTTACTGTCATTTACAATCTGTCGAACTTTTTTAAGCACTCTTGATGTTGGATCATACGTTACTTCTTTGTAAGTAAGTTCGTCACCTAGCAGAGAAAGGATTTTAGCATCATATTCTTTGGAGTTAAGAATAACTGTACAGTTTCCTTTATCTGCAGGTAAAACAATAATTTCTTTGTCCTTTCTAAGTTTTTCAAGGGCTTTTCTTTCAAGGAGAGTAATATTTTGTTCAATCTTTTTGCCTTTCCTAAGCAACACCGATACATCCTGTCTTATAGTTTCAGCTGAAATCCTATCTATTTTGTTTCTGCGTATTGATTCTTCAATATTACTTATAATATTTTCAATAGGGACACTTAAAGGTGATGGAGTAAAATTCATACCTTTTGATAAAATTGAAATCATATTTTCATCAAGTTTTTTGCTGGAGAAATTCACCACACATTTTGCATCAGCAGACTGGGATTTGTTGTTGTTGTTTTTAACCTTGGCTGAGAGTGAATTAAACTTTTTTGTTTGTTTTTGTGCACAATTTTCGGCAATTCTTTCCGTTTGTTGGAATATTATTGCATCACATAATTGAAAGTCTTTTGCACTCATACGTTGTGATAACACTAAATGCAATTGGTATATTTGTTTGGATACACAATTTACATCAAAATAATTATTGGAGATTAATTTTCTCAACAATAATACACTGGCTTTATCCAAAATTAGGGTTGAACCATTTATATGCTTCTTATCACTTATTTTCACACATTTGGGTATTATATTGTGATTTCGACACCTTTTTAGGAAAACGATAGAGCTAAGCAGTCGCGCTCGTTTAGCGCGTAACTTTTCAAACCGTGGTATTTGTTTGTGGATTGCCTCTCCGTATAGGCTTACAATATGAGATTTTAGGTTTTTATTTTCGCGGACGATATTCATATTAGATAAAGTTTTTTATTTTCGGAACTTACCGCGTTATAAGAAATATTTTCTTATTTATTTCTACCCGACGTTTCGAAGAAGTTTCATACTTCGTGGTCACGGGATGAGACTGATGTTTGATTGCTGTTGTTTAAGTTATTGGTTTTTAGCTCTCGCTCTCAAGTAGTACCGGTGCGTAGATGTTGATGCACTTGGATTGCTTGTGGGTGGTGGTGGTGTACTCGTTCTAGGTTGTTGTTGCGTTGAGTCGATGTATTTTTGGACACATGCGAAGCTCACGACATCGGCTATAGGTTTTTTGATTTGCTTAACTATGGTTTTGCTTATGAGAGGATCCCACGTTGGCGATAATAAGAAAGCAAGATGGTTCGATCGGCCACATGGTGTTCCGGAAAGACACTCATACGGACAGATATTTACATGCTACATCACATCATCACCCAGCCAACTTGACATCGGTTGTATCGGCTCTTGTGAACCGTGCTCACAAAATTTGTGACCCCGAACACCTCAAGCAAGAGTTGAAGGATATAGACATTGCACTTAAAAAGAATGGCTACAACTCCAAATAGAGAACCTGGAAACCCAAACCCAGCTCACAGAAACATTCTCTACCTCCAGCATTTGATAAAAGGGCCTTTTTACCCTATATCAAAGGCATAACGGATGGAATTGGGCGAATCTTACAAAAATATGATGTTAAAACGATCTTTAAACCGCCAACTAAGGTTCGTCAATTTTTAAGATCGCCTAAGGGCAAAATTCCACTCCAAAATCCTGGTGTATACTCTGTTCCCTGTAGCTGTGGATCTTTTTATATTGGTGAAACGAAAAGAGGTATTAAAACGCGTTTAAACGAACATATCAAAGCTATCCAAAATAACGCTGTCACAAAATCGGCAATATGTGAACATCTGGCCTACAACGAAGATCACTTTATACGTTTTGATCAAGCTAGATCAATCGCAAATGAAAGATTTTATGTACCAAGAATCGTCAGAGAAGCAATTGAAATTAAGAAACATACAAATTTCAATAGAGATTCTAGCTTTAAATTATCGCCAACGTGGGATCCTCTCATAAGCAAAACCATAGTAAAGCAAATCAAAAAACCTATAGCCGATGTCGTGAGCTTTGCATGTGTCCAAAAATACATCGACTCAACGCAACAACAACCTAGAACGAGTACACCACCACCACCCACAAGCAATCCAAGTGCATCAACATCTACGCACCGGTACTACTTGAGAGCGAGAGCTAAAAACCAATAACTTAAACAACAGCAATCAAACATCAGTCTCATCCCGTGACCACGAAGTATGAAACTTCTTCGAAACGTCGGGTAGAAATAAATAAGAAAATATTTCTTATAACGCGGTAAGTTCCGAAAATAAAAAACTTTATCTAATATGAATATCGTCCGCGAAAATAAAAACCTAAAATCTCATAATTTCATTGCAATTTTATCTTCATTGATGACTCGTGGTTGGGTGCTGTATGAATAGGGTAGGCACTGAAAGGCATCAAACTGGTGATGTACACTTGCTGCAACTATCTCGTACACATCAATTGTGCTTATTTTACCTCCCCGCGGTAACCACCGGGTACTGGTCTGCCCATTCGGACATTCCTGCTAAACTTATAAGAGCGAGTGTTGAACACAGAAAAATAGCAACACTATAATGCTCTGCTTTAATATATGTTCTGATCGATACGCAGAAGTCTTGCACGAGCCCCTAAGAAAGAGGACGTACGGCGGATGAGCCCAACCAATTGGACCAACGGTGGCGTGAACAGTCAACGAAGCAGACGCCCTAATGAGCTACTTCGACGTATTTGGAGATAAAGTCATTGGGACAATTCAATGCAAGTTAGTGCATTGAAATAGTGATGGTGGCGGATGAACCCTTAATGGGCCAACGGCAGCGCTCATATCCCCGAAGTGGGTTACTGACTCCGGATTCTCCGGTTCCTTTTGTCCAAGGAATCCAAAAAAGAACCTGGCCCTCCAGGCTGGAGGTTGTGCGTGGGGTTAACAACCCTCTCACGGAAAAAGGAAAAAGTTGCGAAGCGACCAATAGCCTCGAAAAAGGACGGATTTACTGTTGACGACCCGGAAAAACGAATTAAGGACGACGACCTTCGGATCTGCACGTGGAATGTTAGAACTCTTAACAGATCACGTGCAGCCAAACAACTAGCAGAGGCCCTAGATTGCTACAGAGCAGGAATTACTGCCATCCAGAGGAAGTGCCATGGAATGGGCTGGGCAAAAGGAGGATGAAAAACTGTGACGTGTACTACGGTGACTGTGCAAGAAGACCACAGCGTTTAATTGGGTGCGGATTCGTCATAAGCGGTAGACTTATGTTGGGCTTTCGACACGTAAGTGAGCGACTTGTGACAATCCGTATCAAGGCTAAATTCGCCAACATTAGCCTAATGCCGCTCATGCCCCCACAGAGGACAAAGATGACGCCACCAAGGATGACTTCTATGAGCTCCTCCACAAAACCTATGAGCAATGCCCTAAATACGACGTTAAGATCGTAAATATCGGATCGGAAATCTTTGGTAGGACTGTCGGACACAACGTCTGAAAACGGACTTAGGCGACACCCAGATCAAAGAACCGTCAATCAAGACACGCCTCCCGTATCTTGCCAACAAGCCATCAGAGATGCCGCAACTGATGTGCTAGGTTTCACCAGACCACCACCACGAAACCTCTGGTTCGATGACGAATGCAGGCGGGCCCATGCAGCCAAACAAGAGGCATATAAATCGGCTCTGCAAAGAAAGACGAGAGCTGCTCGCGAGCTCTACGAGCAGAAAAGACGGGAAGAACACGTGCTTCTCCAAAAGAAAATGAGAGAGCATGAGAAGCGCGCGATCGAAGATATTGAGAGATGCTACTCCAGGAACAACGTGCGGAAGTTTTACCAACAGGTAAAAAAAACGTGCCAAGGAAAAAAAACCCGCACAGAAGCCTGTAGAGATAGGAATGGAAACCTCGTAGTAGAGTCACAGTCGGTGCTGAGTACATGGAAGGACCATTTCTGCAGACTGATAAACGGCGATGAAGACCAAAATCCCGCTGTCAGGCAGAATGAACCATTCAACATGGATGATGACAGACAAAACTTCCGTCCATACATACATACATACATTAATTGGCGCGACAGCTCCTTAATGAGCCAAGGCCTAGTGACTCATACTCTCAACCATTCCTGTGTGTGTGTTGTTAATCTGCAAGAATGGAAGGGACCTACAGTTTAACGCCGAGTCCGAACGGCTACATGAGATGCACTTTTTCGAGACAAATTTTACTCTTGGAGGTTTTGTCAGTTCCTCGCAAGAGGCAGTACCCCAGAAAAAAAGGTGGCTATGAGCTGGATTTGAACCCAGGTTCTTTCGCTTAGCAGTCCGACACACTAACCACTAAGCCACGGGGCACTACAAAACTTCCGTCCACCTAACCAAAATGAAGTAAGGATAGCAATATCTAAACTAAAAAACAACAAAGCTGCTGGACCGTAGTCCGTCGGCTACCTGCCGAACTTTTTAAAGCGGCCGGAGATGACCTCGTGGAGTGCATACACCAACTTATCTCTAAAGTTTGGTCAGAAGAAAGTATGCCTGATGAATGGAACCTCAGCATCGTTTGCCCGATCCACAAGAAAGGAGACCCTCTAAACTGCGCTAAATCCTTTCGTTAGACACCTGATTGGCCCCTATCAGTGTGGTTTCAGACCAGGAAAGTCCACAATCGATCAAATGTTCACGCTACGGCAGATTCTGGAAACTACCCAAGAATTTCAAATCGATACCCACCACCTCTTTAATGATTTTAAGGCCGCGTACGATAGCATTTATAGAGATGAGTTATACAGAGCCATGTCAGGTTTTGGCGTCCCCACAAAACTCGTCCGACTGTGCAGGATGACGATGGAGAACTTTCGCTGCTCCGTCAAGGTTGGTAATGACCTCACAGAAGCTATTGACGTCAAAAAAGGATTCCGACAAGGTGATGCGCTATCGTGCGATTATATATTATAATATATATATTATAATATTTTCAAGTATTAGTTTGAAGACAACCTACTACTTGAAAATATTATAAGAAACTCGCAAGTCAATTGTAGTGGGACAATTTTTTTCAAGTCTGTGCAATCGTTAGCATACGCTGACGACATAGACATCATTGGCAGAACTCGTCGAGCTGTCACGTTTGTTAGCATTGAAGCTGAAGCGGCTAAGATGGGACTAGCAGTCAATGAGGCCAAAACGAAGTACCTGCTGTCCACAAAAAGAGACACACAACACCGGCGGATTGGACAAAACATCACAATAGACAGGTACAACTTTGAGGTAGTTAGGGACTTTGTGTACCTCGGATCCGCTATAACATCTGACAACAACATCTCTCTCTTTTTGGCCCTATCTGCGTTAACGGGCTTTGGAGGAGAAGGTTCAACGAAGAACTATAATACGAGCTGTACAGCGACATTGACCTAGTCAAAAAAATACGCATATCACGTTTAAGATGGCTAGGTAATGTAGAGCGAATGGACAAAAATGCTCCGGCTCGCAGGATCTTCGATTCCATCCCGGAGGGTAGACGTAGTCAAGAAACACCTCGCCTTAGGTGGCGCGCTCAAGTGGAGGACGACCTCAACCAACTTGGAGTCAAAACTGGAGGCAGCTAGCCAAAGACCGAGCGGGCTGGAGAGGCATGTTGGTTGAGGCCCAGGTTCGTCCCGAACTGTAGCGCCCCCTAAGTAAGTAAGATAACTCGAATTTTTGGCAAAACGGCTTCGCCAAAAAACAAAAAATGCTTTATTATTTTTGTAAAAAATGGTATCTGCTCCAAGGAACTCCACTTCATCCACCGTAAATAAACTGTATTTAACAGGACTGTACACAATCGATATATTGATAACTCAATTCGATGAGTTTATTTAATCGAGAATTCGTCCTGTCGACTGGGTGACTAGATCGAGTGATTATACACCTTAAACCATTTTGTGTGGACAAAGTTAAATCATTGGTTTATGACAAAAAATTAGCGTAGGAGGAACTCCAGTTAATATTTAAATAGATATGATGGCCGTTTTCCTCGATATGTTGTACCAAGTCATCTAAAATTGGGTTCAAACAACAGACCGCTCTAAAAGTGGAAATGGTGAACAGTTTTGATCGACGTCGATTTCCATTCCTTAATGTATTTCTTCAAACCAATATTATAATTTAGACACTTTCATATGGAATTTCTAAGAAACTTCCAACAAACAACTTTAGCAAACAAAAACAAAATCCAATGATCCATCTTCCGGCTCCATGATGTTTCCTTGCAACCTGAAAACCGAATAACTTAATATTTTTGGTTGCTAACAGTGCAGTATCTAAGACCATCCAAAAAGAATAACAATTGTAACTAGATCTCCATTAATCTAACTAGCTTATAGCTATTCAGTCAGTCAGTCAGTCAGTGAGTCAATGATGGGACACGGATAAGACGCCAAAATGCTTGCGAATCTTCCAACTCCAAACCAGGCGCATATAATCACAGATAAAGACCAAAAATACACAAATTATTGTGCAGAGATAATGACAATCTTTTGATGGTTCGTCACGATTCCAAGGTGTAGTTGGAAACTTTTTCTCACGAGTTTAATCCAAATTTAAAGATCTCTCCTTCCGTCGCGTTGGCCATCTATGTACCATGCTGCCTCAGAACCTATGTAACCAAATAGGAAAAATAATAAAAATCTATAAACAACGGCACTTATTTGTGTACATCTCTCGCGTACCTACACAATTTGTATCGCATTTCACTATGCCGACTACGCGGATGCCAGGAGCAGCAGCAGCGGCATCTACAGCCAGGCAGCACTGCAGCGTTTGGAATCTCTTGGTAGTATCCGAAATCAACTCCCGTCATGCCATGGAAATGGGCATTAGGAAAGTCATTTAGGAAGCCTGATCTCGATGGGGGAATTTCTTCAATTATTAAACGAAAAACAAGAAATAGTGAACAACGCCATCTGTTGCAGTACATAACTAACTAGGCGTTTACGAAAAGGTCACCGATGAGGGAGGCTGCTGCAATGGATTTCCCGCGCTTTATTTTGACAATTTGAGTGCATCTCCTGAGACACCGTTCGCAGTCTTGTCGAATCCACCTAAGGGATGCAGGATCCATAATCAAATTAAAGCTTATGACCAGTTCCACAGAAATATTAAAAGGTACTACCTAATTTGCTGGTGAAATTCACCTTTTATATCTGAATTATAAGAGTTTATTACCGGCTGCGGGGGAACCACCAGAGCACTGCAGGTAGATTTAAATTTCAATTCAAAACTAACAACTTTGAATCCAAATGCTAACATCCAACCTGAAGTCTCTCGGTTCCAGCTGATGAGAGATCGCCAAAACTGACAAAGTGCACGCAATGAATGAAAGATTGAGATACGGCTCTGCTACAGATCGGCAGGGTTGGTGGCATGGCGTCGCGTCCGCATCATCGCCGCGCTGCCGCCACCGGTGCTTCTCCAAAAGCTGCTTTGTTATTCGACGAGGCATCATCATTGCAGTTGTCATGTTTGTCTTCGCCGTCATGTTTTCGGGTTGTTTGTTAACAATATTGGAGGAAATTTTTGTGAAATTTGTTTCGATTTGCAGTTGTACCTCCGTGCTATGTGATGGAACTGTGCAAGATCGTCTATCATCCTCCGCGTTAGGGAACAATAAAATGTAAACGTAAATCCAATTGCAACGCAAAGTGCGGGCTCTTGCACTGGAACTACTTCACCCCCACCACTGCTGGGATTTATCAGAAAGATATATATTGGTCATAATTTCGATAAATTACTGGAACTGGGTTACGTTCATTGGCAGCAGCTTGAAGCCGCAGCGTGTATAGAGTTAAAGTCGAGAGTGCCCAGCGGTTAGCCATAAACTCTGTTTACTGATTGCTGGAGACTGATAGCAGGACCAAGTGGTCCAAATTAGATTTCTCTATATTTCTTATAACTTTGCTCAAGCATTTAACATAATGGGGTCATGGTTAGTTTTAGATTAACAATGAAATCATTAATCGGTAAGTTTCACAATAATTTTTGTATCTTTTGGGTTTTTTATTAGGAAATGGAAATCTTTCTAGTCATCTAATTGTAATTTGCGAATTGTGAGCTAAACTCGGTATCAGGTTGGCCATTAATTGGGGAGGAAAACGAATGGTGTACTCTGTACTGACATATCTGAAGCTTGTTATAGAAAGATGTTTCGTTGTGTACATAATCGAAATTAGTATTAAGGCTAAGGCAGCTTAACTTGTCTTAGTGACATAGGTTGAACCTGGGCTTTATTTGATCCATTTAATACGTTGAACTTTTATTATTTTAGTTTGTTTCCCACTGACCAAATATTACCAGAAAAAAATTTCTCGAAATGACCTAAGTAATCATCTACTTTTGGCAATTAACTTTGTACTATTATACGGCTGTTCAGGGATGATGAAGATCAAATGCTATTCTAGTAGGTCAAAAAGAATAAAGCTCGGAAAGCCTTTTGTAGTTCTTTTTATGGTAGAAGACAACGTGGCAGACCTTGCTTACGTTGAAAGGAAGACGTAGAGCAAGACGCCCGAAACCCGAAATGCGAAAAGATTTTCCGATATATGTATGTAGTTTCTCATGTTCATCTCCTGATTTCTCGGTAAGCTTTCAGCACAGAATTATTAAAAATAAATTGCACGATTGGATCGCACGTACCTGCGCATATGTGCGGTCACATCGTCGAATAAAATTTAAATAAAATGCACGACTCGGTCGCATGAACTAGTTCTTATGCTAGATAATTGCTTAGTGGCTGCATATATATAAAGGGTGTTTTTTTAGACGTGTGATTTTCAAGAAGAAATAAAACGCATATAGTTTAATGTTATGGCCAAGAATCTAACTTTATTATAAAGATAAGGATTTGCATTATGTTCTAAAAATGATTTCGGGGAAGTGGCCGCCGTGGCTGGCTCGAATAAATTACAGCCGAGGCCCAATTTTCCCAATTTTGTGAAAATCGGACACGGTGGCCATTTCGTTTTGGGCCCATTCAAAGAACGTGTGATGCCCTTGAAGGGCGTTTGGCTTCAATTCTTGAACGAGTTGGATTTTGTAAGCCTGCAAACGAAGATCCTTCCGCGCACGATGGCGGATGGACTCATTTGGGTCTTCTTCGATACTTTGCTCCACCGAACCGAACTATTATTTTGGTAATAAATTTGCACAATTTGCAAACTTTGTAATAAATAAATAAATAAATAAATAAATAAATAAATAAATAAATAAATGAGTAAATAAATAAATAAATGAATAAATAAATAAATAAATAAATACAAATATAAATAAATAAATAATTACATAAATAAATAAATAAATAAATAAATAAATAAGTAAATAAATAAATAAATAAATAAATAAATAAATAAATAAATAAATAAATAAATAAATAAATGAATAAATAAATAAATAAATAAATAAATAAATAAATAAATAAATAAATAAATGAATAAATAAATAAATAAATAAATAAATGAATAAATAAATAAATAAATAAATAAATAAATAACTAAATAAATAAATGAATAAATAAATAAATAAATTAATAAATGAATAAATAAATAAATAAATAAATAAATAAATAAATAAATAAATAAAATAAAAATATATAAATAAATTAAATAAATAAATATATAAATCAGTTAAAAAATAAATAAGTATATATAAATTAGTCAACAAGTAAATAAATATGTAAATATAAAAATCTCTATGACAAAAAATAAACGAAAAAATAAATTAATAAAAAATTAAATAAACAAATAATAAAAATGAAAAAAAGGAAAATAATTTAATAAATAAATAATAAATATATCACAGAAAAAAAATATATGTAAATTTTTAGGATCGATTTTATAAAGCCAAATTTGATATGAGGTTATTTTCAGATAATCTACACGATAATCTGCAAATATATCTAGCGATCTTACAGCCACTGGACTTAGGAAAATCACATGTGTATATGTTAGACAAATATGGCCCCAAAACAGATCCTTGAGGAACACCTGCCAAGATTTCTTTTGAGTTTTAACGGAAGCCTTAAAAGTTCGTCCAGTTAAAAAGGAATAAATTATTTTAATTACGTACAGAGGAAAATTCAAAATGTTTAATTTATGAATCAGTGCTTTATGCCACACCGGATCAAAAACCTTCTCGGCATCAAGTTACACTAATGCTGTCCATCTCCCTGTTTGTAAATTATTTTGAATGTCCTTAGTTATTCGATGAATCTGGTGAACAGTACTGTGATGGCATCTAAATTCAAATTTCTCTACTGGCAAGATGCTATTTTGGTTAAGATGATTCACCACATTATTCTTAACACTTAATAAGTTGATTGGCCTATATCTAGACGGGGTAGATGAAATCTTTCCTGGCTTCAAAATTGGTAAGACTTTAGCACTTTTCCATTCTTTAGGAAAATAACCTAAGGTTAAGCATCCGTTAAAGATATCTAAAAGATACTTGATACCCAAAGTTGGGAGTTTTTTAAGATACCCATTTTGTATACCATCAAAACCTGGAGCTTTTGATATTTTTAAGTCTAGGAGAATATATCTAAGATCATCTAAAGTTACTAAATTTTCTTGAAGGTCAATTATCGATGAATTTATTGAATAACAAGTCTGTTGCACAGTAAGTTTAAGATCAGCATGCCCTTGCCCTCCTACATTGTGTGTTATTAAATGATTTGCAGAGAACTGCCTAGCCAAAGCATCTACCTTTTCGGAATTTGATACTAAAATTGTATCTCCCATTTTGAAAGCAGGAATATTGGAATTTTTTTTAATAACCTTGGCAATATTCCAAAAAGGTTTACTTGCCTTATCCAAACTTCGAAGTTTAGTATTCCAAGATTTATTAATGTGCTCTGTTATTAGCTTTTTGATTTTATTATTTAATACCTTCATTTCTAAAAAAAAAAAAAAATACCGATTTCTGGTCCACAACCACTGTATCTGTATTTATTTCTTATCTTTATCAAATTAGTTAAGTTATATGGTACCTAATATATTTTGTTTTTGGCAAGATCTATTTTTTTTTTGGGGTAAGGCTGTCCACGGCTATATCTATTTCATCGCATGAAACTGTGGCGGGAAGAAGTTGCGGTAGTTGGACTTATTTTACGCGAATGTTTCCAATTAGCGTTCTGGAAATCGTATATTATTTAATTATTATAATTAAATTTTAACGGTGATCTATAAATACTGCAAACCACTGGAACATGGTTGGAACAATAGTCATTTAAAATCATAGGTTGGCTTATAAGATCGGCATATTTGTTAAAAAAGATCTATTGTGTCTTTTTATTATTATTTTTTTGAATATTACATATACTATACTATATTACAATTAAATGTTATTATATTAAATACATTTAATGATACACATTTTGAGTCAAATTTAACCATAAGAATTTTCGAGCAAAACCGATCCCAGTGCTACCTACGGGTATTAAAATAGCATACGCTGTTCACTACAACATCAGCTATACGCATGTGGAAATTAATATCTGTGCATCAATACGAATTTTCTATTGTCAAAAAAACACCCCCAGAGCCTCCTAGTGGGTAAATAAAAAAAAAAAACTAAGTTATACTTCTTTGAACATGAGCTATAAAAAAATGAGTTAAATGAGCCTATAAACTTTGTATATACACTGCATATAGTAGTATTTTGAAGCAGCATTTTAAATTGCTGCACAACCCACAATGAGTGGCGCTGAAATCGCCAAATGGTGTGAATATAAAACAACAATAAATCACAAAAGTGTTTTACATGTCGATAAATGTTCTCGTCTCCAATATTAAGAGTTAGTTAGTGATTAGCTGTGAAGATGGCCAGAAGCCAAATGACATCCATGAGAGTACTATAGGCAGTGTTAATATTTACAATGCCATGAATAAGGATTTTCCAAAGAAAAAAACCGCAGCGCCACATAGGGTTAATTAAACTAACCCAAGTTTACCCTTACAACTTCAGGTATCTGCCTATGAAAGTACCGTCAAAATCAATCCATAAATAAGAATTTCATATAAGCCGCGTTGTAATGACGAACAAAGCCGCAGAAGGAAGTATCCAATTTGGTACAGTGGTTTTCAAGTCTTAAGTATCCGAACAAACCAGGACCCATTTTTATAAACACAGATTAATGTAAAATAATATTTATTCATTTATTAAATCAAGTGTTTTTACAAAACTTTATAACTATGAATATGATTCACGAGAGATGTGACAAAAAGCTAAATCAAACTTCATGTATTAACAATGAAAAAGAGGGTAGAATAGGCTGAATCTAGTACTTGGTGTTTATTGTATCCTTTTAAAACTCCGAATATTAAAAAAAAAACAGCATTTATTTCAATCAAGAGTACCGTCACATAAAAACTAAAAAAAAATATATTTTTTTAGAATAGAGGGAATTTTTGTTATTTTTAAATTTGTTAAAAAGTACAAGACATTTGCGTATCCAGTTTTCAACTTTTGACTAAAAAACTATTAAGATCATTGAATTTTTACTTAATTACATACTTACAATTTTGAAAAAAATTAGTTTGGCACTGTATTCTTTTTTCAAAATTTTGAGTTTGAAAATTAATTTTTCAAAAACCGTTTTTTAGAACAGCTGTATTTAAAAACAAAATTAACAAAAGAAATCAGGCTTTGCAAAAAGATATATCATGGCATTGTGAATGTAACCGTTGTTTTTTTATATTTTTTTTTTTTAGAAAATTGCCCCTTCTGGCTAACCGGGGGGGAATAGAGCGCCACCCGCCCATTCGATTTTCTTCTTGTCTCGAACCAACCTACACCTTTAGCTTTTTGTCTCACCTCTCTTGAATCACACGTATACAAAATATTAAAAAGGTTTTGAATTTCTCAAACAAGGAAATATAGAAGGTGTAATGAGATGCTAACAATGTTTTAATAAAAATCTTGCGTCTCCCAAAAGAACGGGCTGTTTCCTAAAATCATATACAATTAAGTATGAGTGGATCTTAATTATCTGTATTAGAAATGCCAATACTAGATTCAAGAACTACAGTCTAATAAAAAACCTTCTTGCTGTGCGAAAGCCAGAGAAGCTTCTTGATGCGATCCATATTCAATGTGAGGTAGATTGCAGTCTACTAGAAGAAAAACATTGCCGTTAGAAGAAGAAAAAACAATTAAGTAGTTCAAGACCATACAAAGCGATATAAAGGGTCTTCCAATAGGGACTTCAGAACTTTGACAGTTGATAGCGGCCATCTTGTTGAAGCTATATCTTTCAAATTAGCTGTCATTATTCAGTCTGTTTTGCCAAATCACCATGAATGGATATACCGTTAAACAAGACGTGAAATGATAAAATTGTTTTATCAAAATAGGTATTCTGTTCGGGCAACGTTCCGCACACTTCGCCCATTCTACGGTCGTCATAATCGTCCTAATGAGAGGGCTATTCGTAGTGTGATAGATAAATTTGAGTCCACTGGTTCAGTAAACAATCAACCAACACCTGCTCGTCGACGAAACGTAAGGTCTGCCGAAAACATCGCCGCCATCCGTGAGAGTGCTCAGGAGAATCCGAGGCAGTCGATTTCACGTCGCTCTCAAGAACTCGGCGCGGCGTTTCGCAAACCACAACCACGAGCGATTGGAGGGCATGGTGATCTGACGTGTGGTGGTGATCGTGTGATTTGACCCCATTGGACTTTTTCTTGTAAGTGTTCTTAAGTTGCAAGTCTATGCGAATAGACAGCGGCCCTCAAAGCCAACATAAATATTCCCATCGGTTAAATTAAACCTGATTTATGAGCTAGAGTCCTGGAAAATAGATTATTTTGGATGCGCCACCAAGAGAAGCGCCGGGAACAATTAAGCGATATTATACTCCACACATAATGGCATCGATAGGCCTTTCCAACAAATAAAAAGTTTGATGATATCTCACACACCTTGTTTTATTCAAACTTAAACTTAGGAAGCGCCTGATAACAGAGAAAAGACCCTTTAGAACGACGCAAAACTTTGAAGTATAAGAATATACGTTTTAATTTTAAGCAAATAAACTACCTTAGACAGTATGAATAATTTTAAACAAACTTATTCAATCGATAGACTAAATGAGTAGGATAAGACTAAAGACATATATTAAAAACTACGATAAAAACACGGCCTCTTATTTTTTTATTTCTATGGGAATGACGATCTCTTCTGTAAACTGAGTACTCTTGATTGAAAAGTTCCGTTTTCTTGATTTTTTCTGTTAAAACAAAAGTAAAAAATCTTGAAAGTTAGAAAAAAATTCAGTCGTTCTATAACTAAGACTTATTGCACGTTGGTAGGTTGGTAGTCGTATAGGGTAGGGTAAAGTCGTAACTTCTGAACCATTAATTCTTTGGCAGGAGATCTCCAACAATCTAATTGAACCGCATATTTGCGTAGCGTAGGTATTATAAGCAAGCCAGTCTTGAATGAAAAGTAGAATCGTCAAACATTGTTTGACTACTCATACTACAATATCCTTGTCCTCTTCCCTTTGTCATACAAGAACAGCCTTATTAAGGCTCCAAAGCTCCATGATAATTCTCGCCTCCACAACAAGCACCTAACTGTATTGCTGCAATAATAACAAGCAACACCAGCCTCAACACCTTAAACAGCATCGGAAATACTCACCGTTGTTGTAATAGTCATCGTCCAGGTGTTTCAAAATCAGCATCTAACAACCACAAACGGGTAATGTGAGATTTTGATAAATGATCCTTTTTCGCGAGTCCTATAGCACATATTACAGCCATTTGAATAAAATAAATGCACTCCGCTCTAAATTAACTGTTTTGATTGCAAGTTAACACAGTTTTCCGATGTAATTCACGCCTTGTTTGATGAAGGTATGTTTAGATTCAGTTTTTTTTCTGTTCTTCTGGAAGCTCACCTTCTTGGATTGACTATTACTATCACCCGTCAATACCTGAATCTGGCCCGCGGTAGAGAAACATTTAAACGCACTTGTACAGTCATAAATAATAGAAAATTTGTAATCTGCACAGGGATGTTATTTGTTTTATAAATATTTTCTTATTGTTTTCGTTTACCTCCCTAATAACTGAAGGGATGTTTAAAAATTACGGTTTTAACTAATATAATATGTAATTTCCTTTTGCTCACGTTTTCTCGTCTTAACTGAGCAACAGATCATGAAATGTTGCACAAAAAAGTCCAGAGTTACAAAAACTGCAACAAAAAATACTTTTCCCAAAGAACAAAAAAACCAGACATTTCATGCGAACGTAAATGCAACATCCACAATTCGACTGGAACGCTTATAAGTATACTTTTATTTATATAAAGTACCTGTTTCAATTAGTAAGTTAATAAATAAATAACAAAATTAAATAATATTTTTGGCTTCATAATTCAAAAGTTATTTAAAACATCTGATACCACGTACGTTGATGAATACCTATCCAATACCACTTTTCAGCTAATGAAGCAGAAAGATCTGCAACCGCGAACGTAACCAATGAAGATGGCGATGACGATGAAAATCAAAACAGAATATTATAAAAAAAAAGCTGAACTACTAAAAATGAAGGGGAAAACAAGTCAGTGCACTGAAGGTATTTCATTGTTACGTCAGAAGGTCATTGCGATTACCCACATCAATGACCATCTATACTCTATAATACTAACTTAATGAGAAAAAGGAATATAATAATGAAGAAGTGACATACATATATGTGTACATAATTTTAAACCATTGCAATTGCAATAATTATTCAAATGAATTAAATTAAATTTATTAGCGCGACAGCCAATATGTATACTCTCAACCATTCTTGTGTGTGTGTTGTTTTACCGCCAAATTCGAAAGGCTACATGAGATGCAGTCTTTTTAGATACATTTTACTCTTAGTTGATTTTTCATTTCCCCCCAAGAAGCAGTACCTACCCTTGAAAAAATGTGGTTCTGAAGGGGAATCGAACCCCGAGCCCTATTTCTTGAGTTTCTGAAACGCTGGCAAGGTTTTAGCTAAAAAAAATCTTGAAGAATGAGCTCCTTAATAACCGGCAAGGAGTCCTTTTGTAATCTGATGGGTTATTTCACCCATCCTCTTGTAATCCTTACATCATCCATACATTGATGAAAGTAAGATTATTGCATTCCATATTTGTAGGGCATTTGATAAACCTTGGTACATAGAACTTCAAAGCTTCAAATCTGAAACACACAAAGATCTCCTGTGTGCAACTTTAAATCTAATGAACTGTTTGGCTGATGAAAGTTACCCTAAAAAATAAAATAAATTTATTGGCGCGACAGCTCCTTAAGGAGCCAAGGCCTAGTGACTTATACTCTCAACCATTATGCAAGAATGGAAGGGACCTACAGTTTACCGCCGAGTCCGAACGGCTACATGAGATGCACTTTTTCGAGACAAATTTTACTCTTGGAGATTTTGTCAGTTCCTCGCAAGAGGCAGTACCCCAGAAAAAAGGTGGCTATGAGTTGGATTTGAACACAGGTTCTTTCGCTTAGCAGTCCGACACACTAACCACTAAGCCACGGGGTACTAACGAAAGTTACCTTAGCTTCTCATATTCAATTCCAGATTAAATTCCGATTCAGAATAGGTTTCAAAAACCACCTCTTGGATAGTATTCTAAATGATTGGAGGCAAAAACCTCATATAAAGATTTTCGTTACTTTAACTCTGCCGTAATGTTCCTTGTCATTTCCCTTTTTTACCGTCACTCCAACAGTCAGTGGCCATTGCTCTAGATTAGAGAAATAGGCAGCTGCATGCCTCCCCTTATGAAATTAATATTTCAGAGTCGTTGGAACTGTTCCAAACTATGTTTACCTCAGGAAAATATTATTAAAGGAAAAATAAAAAATGGTTGATATCAGTTAAGAAAAAGTCGACTCATACCTTAATATTTCCTTTTAACTGACTTTCCTTCTTATTAGTCTCAGAATAAAAACCAGTATAACATCACTGCTCATGACTACTCATTGCCACCTCATCCTAACCGAGCTTGCCAACACCTAACGCGTTTAGCAAATCGAACGCACACAAATATCGTGAAGACACGATATTTATGTTGATTTGCTTAATAGTACAAGTGTAACGACTGCTTAAGTCCGCACAAGCTGAATTGAATTAATTCCCCGATCGAATAACATAAACACCAGCACTAAAGTGCAATAAGGCTATTAGGCGCGCGAGCGGCTTATTTCACTATACTCTAAACAGCCAGGCTCCGCGAAACTGCAACTGCAGCACAGAGGCCAGGCCGCCTTACAAATGGTGCACTGATCATTGGCATGTGTCTGTCTGCCTGTCTGAGATGGAAGCGGCTGCGGCGGTACCACTATGCCAGGATGTTTTAGGCCGAGCCTAGGATCATCACAAGACGGTTTTACATAAAATTTCAATTATCCCGGCGATAAAATGAGCCAAGTTATAGTACGGCGTTCGGGCGAAGGACGCAAGTGCGGTGGCACTGTAGCAAATATTGGTTGCGCGAAAAATTGACGCAATAAAGAGCGCTCGCAATCGTGATGCTGGAACGATCGTTAAAAAGGTGTTAACGAAACGAAAGTGATTTCATTTTGGGTTAATGTTTCAATAATCGATTTTATTACTACTTTTGCCGCAGAAGCAGCGCTTCTCCTGGCCGGGTTGGCCGGTTTTTACGCGAACGTGCTTCGAGTGTAGTTTTTAATTTAAGGGGCTTAAAGCCTAGGCTGTCATGAAAAAAAGCAGCAAAACCTTTCGATCGCTTCGATCATGTCTCGGTCCTGGCGATTAAGGTACTTTAGTGATTTTTATTTGATACTTGTTTAGTTTAGAGGTTGTTGTTCCAGCGGGTCATATGGGTTGGCATGGGATTCTAGATTTTATTTAATGGGTTGCTTGTCGAAAGGAGAGTGCAGTGTTAGTGAATAAAGTGTAGCGAAATAGATTGCAATGAATGTATGTATGCAGTCTAAGGTTATGCAAGAAATTCTTAAGGTTGTTTGCTAAGATATGGGATCGGTAATGGGCTTCGTGAATTAAATAACAATTGAAATGTTTGCAGTTTGCCAATCACTAAGTGTAGTAGTTTGGGAATGCCGGTTGTCTTATAGTATGGTGTTTTCCCGTTCGAAGAATGTATAGCACTAGCAAATTAAGAAACATTAACAGTCTTAATGCAAACACATCAAAACCTTTCCAAACTGATGCATCCATATTTAAAATAAGCATTCAAGATTCATGTTTTACGGCTAAATAAAGTACATTTGTACTTGACAATACGACTGAATTTGGGCTCAAGGGTTAGCCGATAAAAAGCGCGAGAATTACAGTTGAATACCTTAATTCTTTTACAATGATAAGATCGTCTGTCGATTTAATAATAATTTGTATTTTTTGAAAGTGTAATCGCATTTCAAACCTACAGTGACGAGTAAAATTGATTACGTTTAACAAAATTGTAATATAATGATATATTGTGCACTTTCTTTCTATCTTCTTTCTATTTATATGTAGATATATATTATAAATTACATTATTTGTGTTTTAGAAATAACAGTATAACTAAGCTTATAAGAAGAAAAAAGACAAGCATTGTTTCAAAGATAACTGTTAAGAATTACATCTTAATGAAAGCTCTCATTTACTCAAATTTTCACGTTTCGCCGTTCTGCCTTATCTGGCTTTATACGTTTTTACTTGCGATTTAGGTACTAAAATGCAAGTTATGGATTCGTGCAAAAAAAAATCTAACAATCAAACATGACATAACCATAATAGAGAAGTTGAAAAAAGTGGGTCCGAAAATTCCGTCCGTCTGTCTGTCTGTCTGTTCGCGCCGCTACAGCCTAAACGGACGGGCCGATTTGCTTCAAACTTGGTATTTAGTATTTATTAGGTAGTATCTCGGGGGGTGTTTTTATTTTTGCTCTAGGTTGGAAAATAACGGTACTTGCCATACAATTTTGAACAAAAAGTTATATTTTCTCGAAAACGGCTATAACGATTTTAATAAAACTTTCAGGGTGCTAATTTTTTTTACAAAAATACATCTTTCAGTTAGAATAATTTTTTTCGAAATTTGTCCTATAACGGTACCTCTCATATAACCGGTTTTTTCAAATGCGGTTTTATCGTAAACTATTATCCCGATTTGAACAAAATTGTACACAGGAAGTAATTTATAATTCAATTAATATCGCATTTCAAAATTTTCAAAAACTTTTTTTTTTGATTTTTTTAATTTAAAAAAAAAATAGTTTTCGAAATATTTCGAAAATGGGTGGATTGAATTTGTTCAGTTAATTTTCCCAAATGAAATTACAGATTGCCTTATAATGACATACTAGAAAAAAAATTCAAATATTTTTTCGAAAAGTTTTTCAAAAAAAAAACGATTTTTAAAAAAAAAACTGGTCGAACGATTTTCAATTTTTTTTTTCTTCGATAGACATTTAGTTTTCAAATTTTATTGCATGTTTAGTTTTTCCAAGAAAACTCTGAAACTAATTTAAAAAAAATAAAGAATTTTCTAAAAAAAACGTCTGGTTTTCAATCTGGCAATACTTTTTTCGGAGTTGGTTTCTTTGACAGCTGTCTCTTTATTTATGCTCAGTTTGGTTTGCGATTTCATACTGAATAGACTTACTCCTGAACAAAGTTTGCAAATTGTGCAAATTTATTACCAAAATAATAGTTCGGTTCGGTGGAGAAAAGTATCGAAGAAGACCCAAATGAGTCCATCCGCCATCGCACGCGGAAGGATCTTGGTTTGCAGGCTTACAAAATCCAACGAAATGGCCACCGATCCCGATTTTAACAAAATTGGGAAAATGGGGCCTCGGCTGGAATTTATTCGAGCCAGCCACGGCGGCCACTTCCCCGAAATCATTTTTAGAACATAATGCAAACCCTTATCCTTATAATAAAGCTAGATTCTTGGCCATAACATTAAACTATATGCGTTTTATTTCTTCTTGAAAACCACACGTCTAAAAAAAACATATTCAGCCACTAAGCAATTATCTAGCATAAGAACTAGTTCATGTGGATGTATAGTCGTGCATTTTATTTAAATTTTATTCGACGATGTGACCGCACATATGAGCAAGTAGGTGCGATCCAGTCGTGCAATTTTTTTTTTTTTTCAAATCAGCATATCGTTGAGACGGAAAGTACGGTTTTTTAAAGTTTTATGTCAATAAATGTGTTAAGAAATCAATTTTAGTTTGTTTTAAAGGAAAAAAAGAAAAAAAATGAGAAAAACTCATTGCATTGTTTCCCTTCTTGAAGAAGGACTTTCTTTAAGAAAAATTGCTGAGAGGGTGAAAGTCTGCTAACGCACTGTCCTTTTGAAAAAAAAAAAACAGAAAAAGTGTGCGTTGCAGAAACAATTGCCCGGTCGACACAGGATTCTTACTGATGGAGACGCGAGGCTAATGGAAAGGTTTATTGAACTGGAAAGACTCCAAAACACCCAAAACAGCAGCCACATTGATAAATAAAACTGTAAGTGGATGGGCAGCCAGAAGAGCCTTGCTCTCTGAGAGAAATGTAAAAGTTTTGCAAAGTTTTGCCTTAAGTTTTGCAAAGAACATAAAATCTGGAGTGTTGAAGACTGGTAAAGGTTCCATACATACATACATACATAATACAGTTGTACCGATTGTGATATAATAAGTGAAGATTTTGTGCTTCATAGACCAAAAAAATACATACATATTGTCCGCGAATTAACTTCTTTTGTTATTAACAAAAAATTTCGGTTTAAACGTGTTAAAGAAATAAAGAAGATATTTTTCGAGCGTAATTAGTTAATTAATTGTTGAGCTGAATCAAAGAAATGAAAGATATGAAAATTATATTTTTTTTTGAAGATATGTACCTACACGGATTTAAATTTTGTTGCAAGTGTAAAATTTTGAATTTTATTTTTTATTGCGATTAAAGATACATAGCTACTATGAGGCAAGGTTAGGATTCGTGAATATAAAAAGAAGTTGAAATAACAATCAAACATGACATTACAATCAAAGAGATGTTTAAAAAAAGTTCGTGGCATAAAATGTCTGCTTGTCTGTGTGTCTGTTAGTCTGTTAGTTTGTTAGTCTGACAGTCTGTCAGCCTTTCTTTTGGTCTGCATGTAAACGAGCTGCACCCTAAACGGCTTAAGCGATTCCTTCCAATTTGAAATGTGTGATTCTGTTGACATTTTCAGATAAATTTTTTGAAATTTATTTTTAGGGCTAAAAATAACGTAACATGCCATATAACCGTTGAGGAAAAGCTAAATTTTCTAGAAAAAGGCTCCAACGATTTGATAAACATTTTTGAATTTTTTTTGGAAGCTATGATTTTATAAAAACCTTTATTAAGAAGTTTTTTTAATTTTCGACTTTCTCGATTACGGCTTATTGGATTGCCATAAAATTTAATATTTGAAAAGAAATAGGTAGCCAAATTAATTGTACATACCTAATTTTTTAATATTTCCTTTCTATTTATATTTGATTTTTAATTTTTTTTCAATATTCAATATTTCTTAAAACTAATCAAAAATAATATTTAAAATTTAATGATCAGCTCTATAATAATAAACTCTATAAGCCTGCTTACCAAAACCCAAAAAAAAAATAAAAAAAATAAAAAAAAAACTGGATTAGGTATATCAAAATCCGTCCTATATTTTTATAAATAGTTTTTTCATGCGTTCTTTATTATTTAAGACGTGTGATAGTGTACTTAATTTTTACTCAAATCCGTTAAGTATTGTGGTTTTGATACTTTTTATAGGTTCAGAACGTGTGATTTTTATACGTACATGTAGCTTGTTTCTATCAAAGATCTTGCATTCCAATGTGACTGGGCACATAAAAGCAATTACGTGTAACGCAGTAGTGCCTATTTTTACTTTGCGATTATAGGTACTATAATGCAAGTTATGCATTCGTGCAGATTAAAAATTTTGAGATAACAATCAAACATGACATTATGATGATAAAGAAACATTTTTGAGTAACTGGCAAAATTCTGTCCGTCTGTCTGTCTGTCAGTATGTATAACGAGCTGCAGCCTAAACGGCTTAAACAATTATCTTAAAATTCGTTGTGGGTGATTCTTTTGGCATTCCCCAGAGGGGAAATTGAAATTTTATTTTTAGGACTAAAAATAACGCTACCTGTCATAAGACCGTTTAGGAAAAGCTTATTTTTCTCGAAAACGGCTCCAACGATTTGGATGAAATGTTTTTAATTTTTTATTTTGTTGGTTTTGGCTATCAACTGATTAGAACCAAATTTACGGGAAAAGTCTATTAACGGTACCTTTCATATATCGTTTTTTTTATAATTTTGGCTTTCTTGGTAACTTCTATTTGGATTTCTGTCAAAATTTGAGAAGATCTAGAATTAATTTTGCATATCAAAGTTTTTAATATTTTTTTTTCTAATAAAAATTTATTTTTAAAATTTTTTTGGAAAAATATTTGAAAACTAATCAAAAAAAATTATTTTAAATTTTATAATCACATGTATATTATAAATTATAACAAACTGCAAGACCTTAAAAAAAGAAATTTTAAAAAACCAAAAACAAAAAACAGGATTTTATCAAAATCCGTCCTACAATTATTGAAATACATTTTTCATAGATTCCTTGTTATTTAAGGCATATAGATGGCATACCTCATTTTTAATAAAAACCGTTAATTATTGTTTCTGTCAAAGATCCTGCTTTCCAATGTATTTAGGCACATAAGAGCAAGTACGTGCGACCCAGTCGTACCCATTCTTTTATTTGTAAATAACAAAATATTTTCCCTTAATTTTTTTTCTATTTTTAATTTTTAAGTTTGTGAAACAGAAAATCAGTAGGCAAACTTGTAAATGAAATCAAATTTGTAATCTGACATGTAATTTGGTGAAATTTGAATCGAGAAAACAACTTCCAACCAAACGTTTTGAATAAAATTTGTATGAAAAGGCACCCAGGCTGGCAGAAGTTCCATTGACGAAAAGCGAATAAATGGAATTATGTACATATTTCATTGAAGGAATTCCAAACTATATTCTCTACAATCCTAAGCTAGAAAGCAAAGGGGATGATTCAAGCATCCCAAAACTAAAGACTTCTAAAAACGGCTAATCATTTCATCCCAGGACTTTAAAAAACACGAGCAGAAAAGAAGATAATTAAAATGATTCAATATCAAAATATTTCACCCAATGTGAAAGAATATGGACATCATAAATAGGTGGTGTCTCCAAAAAAATAATAAAACGTGAAGCCAGCTACGTTTTTCTGAAAACCTAGTTGAACACTGATAAGAACTCGATAGAGATCGCACACATTGGCACACGACATATAAACGACAACGGAACAAAAAGCTTAATTTTGCGAACTTATCTATCTCTTGCATTCTAAAAAATAATTTATTACACCGAATTATTTCCTCGCAATTTACATTTTTTTTTTTAAAGAAAGCGACTCAACATTTATATTCAACTCCACTTGTTCCTTATCAGTTCTTTCCAACATGCAGCGTTTAACAATCCTCTGTCAGCATTCAAAGATTTTACTCGACCACAACCTTGGTCCTTCTATTAAATCCATTCAAATATAGACCAAAACATAGCCACATAACCTTTCTTATCAACGGGAACTAAAAGTCTGGACAAAGAATGAAGAAAACATTAATATAAGATTCGTGATTACTCGATTCTTCGTCTCAATGGAAACTTTCACATGCAAGGATTTTAATGATATGAAAAAAAAGCTTTCCCTAGTGGAGAAAAGTATTTTTTCTTTCAGAAAGATTTAACGAACGCACAAACTAGATTCGTAGGAATTTTAGAAATCAGCAAAATGGAGAAAATCGTTAGGAGCTATCAGCTACACTCCTCCCAGTAGATATTCCCTTCCAGTTAGACCGGGTTCCGTCAAATGAATAATGAAACCATCTATGTTTTTCTGAAAACCGGGTTGAGCAATGATAAGAACTCGATAGAGAACACCTACATTGGCACATACTAAACGAGTACACAATAAAACAAGCTTAATGTATGCAACAGCTCTTGTATTCTCCAGCTTAATTTATGATAACTAACGATATCCTCCTAACCTAAAATTTTGTTTTTTGTAACTCAACATCAATATTATCACTCCACTTGGCAGTGTTTATAAGCTTTTTTTCAAAACGAAGCATCATTTCTAGCATTAGTCAATTCCCTCTCAGTAACCTAAATATATAGGCCAAGTATACATACTGCGGATTCGTAAGGAGCTAGTAGCTACACTCCTGCCTTTAGATGTTCCCTTCCAGTCAGGCTGGGTATACTCACAAAAACAATGAAACCATCTACGTAATTCTGAAAACCGGGTGGAACACCGATAAGAACTGGAAACTTCATTGGCACACAATTAAAGACCAATTTCAAAAAAAAAAAAAAAAAAAAAATAGGGAGCTTCTCTAATCTTTGTATTCTCCAGGATAATTTATCATGATAAGGTATCCTTCTAACCTTTTCAGGGAATGGCTCAACAAAGGTTTCCTCTAAAATCAGAATTCCATATCAGTTCTTCTCAATACATTCTTTAATCCTCTTTCAGTATTTAAAGATTTTATACTCTACTATATACAACCTTGCTCCTTTTATGGGATCTATAAATACAGACCAAAATAATCTTTCTTTATTATCGGCCAAAAAAAAATGAGGAAAATATAATTATAAGTTTCGTGATTACTCGATTCATCTTCTCAAATAAAACTTACACATGCATTGAAAATGGATAAGATTACAATTTTTTTTTGCAAAACAACTTTTTAACTAGGCAAAGCTTAAACAAACGCATCCATTGTTCTTATCATGTATCATAATTCCCTACAGCAGTTCTTTAAAAATGTATAAGCTTCAACGATAACTGACATACATACCTAAGTTACCTACTGGTATCGTGGGAATTTTAGAAATCAACAAAATGAGCCAGCAGCTACACTGCTCCCAGTAGATATTCTCTTTCAGTTAGGTTGGGTGTCCCTAAATAAATAATGGAACCTTCTTCTATTTTCTGAAAACCGGGTTGAACAGTGATAAGAACACGATGGAGAACACCTGCATTGGCACAAAACAAAGGAGCATTTTCTAAGCGACGACAACGCACAAAAAAGCTTAGCCTATGGAAGTTCTCTAACTCTCCAGGATAATTTATCATAACCAATGTCATCCTCCTAACCTACATATTCTTTTTTAAGAGAGTGACTCAACGTAGATATTCCATTCCACTCAGCATTCCTTATCAGTTCTTCTCAATACGCAGCATCGTTTCTACCATATCCTTGTTCCATATATGTGACCCATACAAATGTAGAACAAAACAACCTTTCTTTATCAATGGGAACTAAAAGTTTGGGCAAAGAATGAGGGTAACATACATTTTAAATTCGTGACTCCTCGATTCTTCTTCCCCAAAACTTACACATGCATTGCAAAGGGGTGATATATTGATAACAAACAACCTATTTTTTAAAAATAAAAGCTTTCCCTAGAGCCTATAGGAACGGCTTTCTCCCTGTCAGGAAGCTTTACAGAGTCCAGAGAATTTTGATGTCATTATTATGCTGCTCTGGAAAAAAGTTTTGAGACAAAGCTTTTTGGTGCAAGTTTGTCGATATAACTTTTTTTTTAACTCATTACATTTGAGCTTCCAGCTCTTGAAATCGAATACGGTTCTTCACAGTTTTCTGGTTTCACATTGTTTCTGTTAACTGCAAATTTTCAAGTTCGTTTTTTTCATAGATTTCGAGCTTGTTTTATTGAGTCTGTATTACTTTTCTTCGACATCAAGCTTTCGCTTTTGGCTTTTGGGTCTTTCTGACTGCTGTTAAGCATTTCATGAATTGAGTCTAATTTCTTATCGATTGCTTCTGTTGCAATTGCAATCTCTTTATCATCTTTTCTGTTACATTGAGTCTTTCTTCTTTGATTTTTGTTGCCTTAAACAACCCTCTTACCTTCATGTAATTCTTCTTGAAGAATATTTTTTTGATAGCCTTAAACTATATTTCCTGAAATGGTTGGGATTTCTGGTTGCATGTTTCTGTCAGAGTTGTTTGTAAACAATGCTTTTATCGTTGTCGGCGTCATATTGTTCTCAGCAAAACTATTTTGTCGGACTCCAAATGATTTTTCTGAAGAGAGTACACCTCTTGCATAGTTTTTTTTTCCATGTATGGGCCCCCCTTAAATGGAAATTATTACCTTATTTTTACCTTATATTTTAGGTCACTCCAAGTCTAAAAACAAAATTATAGCTATACAAAATATGTACTGGCATATTAACAATAATATAAATAATAATACATTTCATCATCATCTGTGTTAAATTAAAAATTAAAGAGATACCAATTGTTTCCCAGGAGCAAACTGCTGTTTTCCTCCTCTGCTCATTTTATATTGACATATTAAGTTTTTCAATTTTTTGTTTGCCGCCAAAAAAAATACCGCACATGATAACTTTTTTTCTGGCGAGTGAAAAAAACTTTTGTTTCAAATGTCATTTTGAAGTTCGTTCTGTGCTACCAAACCTGACGATACAATCGAGGACAGTCAATTGAACCAAAATAGGTCCTGCCAACATTCCATTTTTATCAGGTTTCATGCTGGCACCCCAGCAAACTGGAGCAGTTCGTTAGTAATACAGTTAAACCCTCCCTTTAGATATTCCCTTTCTGTAAAGTTGGGAGTCCCTTAATAAGTAATGGAGCCATCTACGTTTTTCTGAAAACCGGGTTAATCACTGATAGGAGCTCGAACCTGCATTTTGCATTGGCACACAATAAGGGAAGTTTTTCTACTTATTTTATTTAACTTCTCTAACTGTTGTATTTAACGATAATTTTTGAAACCAATGATATCCTCCTGACCTACAATTTTTTTTTTTAAGAGAGTCACGCAACACGGATTCTACACTCCACTCAGCATTCTCTTATAGCTTGTTCCCAATACCTTGCAGCTGCATTTAAGCATTTTTTAATACTCTCTTAGCTTTTAAAAGTTTTACTCTACCACATTCTTGCTCCTATTATTAAATACTTAATTTTCTGTCAGAATGATTTAATGAGCACACCCATTTCATGAAATTCTAATCATCATTCACTACAGCAGCTTTATAATATTTACATATAAATGTTCTGCACTAACTGGCGTACATTCTGATTCGTGGGAACATTATAAATCGTCAAACTGGAGCAGTTCGTTTAACACTAATAGCATGAGTCCTTCCAGTAGGTATTCCCTATCAGTTATATTGGGATTCCCTAAATAAGGAAACCATCTACCATTTTCTGAAAACCGGGTTTGATACTGATAAGAACTCGAACCGGCATTGGCCTACAATAAAGGAACATTTTCTAAAAAAAAACTTACTTTTGTAGCTTCTCTAATTCTTGTATTTTCCATGATAATTTATCATAACTAAAGATATCCTCCATACAGATTCCATTTATAAGGGAGTGGCTCAACATAGATATTCAACTCCACCGAGTGTTCCTTATCAGTTCTTCTCAATACGCAGCGCATCATTTCTAACAATCTGTACTATAACGCATCCCTGTTCCTTTTATTGGACTCCCATAAATATAGACCAAAATTACCTTTTTTTAACAACGGGAACTAAAAGTCTGGACAAAGAATGAGGAAAACATAAATATTAGATTCGTTTCCAATTTTTTGAAAAACAACTTTCCAACTGGGGAAAGCTTAAATAAAAGCAACCATTTTAGGAAACTCTTATCAACATTCACTACAGCAACTCTAAAAATCTATAAGCTTCTGCACAAATTTATATAAAGTGTAAATACATCCCGATTCGTAGGAACTTGTGAAAACTGTAGCAGTTCTCTATAGGAGCTTACAGCAGCACTCCTCCGAGTAGACATTTCTTTTCAGTAAGGTTGGGAGTCCCTTAATCCTAAATAAATGATGGAGCCATCTACGATATTCTGAAAACCGGGTTGAACACTGATAAGAACTTGACACACAATAAAGGAAAATTTTTTCAAGGGACGATGATAACCAACAAAAAAAGCTTAATGTAGGGAACTTCTCTAACTCTTGCATTCTCCAGGATAATTTATCATAACCAATGATATCCTCCTAATTCCTAACCTACATATTTATTTATTTTAAGAGAGTGACTCAACATCAACATAGTTATTCCACTATACTCAGCATTCCTTAACAGTTCATCTCAACAATACGCAGCATCATATTCTTGCATCTCTCAGCATCCAAAGATTTTTCTCTACCACATCCTTGCTCCTTTTGTCTGATGTCCTGGTGAAATGCAAAATAAAAATCTCTCTAAATGGATTTTTAATAGTGGGTGTTCGCTTAACGTCCGATAACATCGCGTGTATTCAACTATAACTGGATTATCCCGTTTTCATGGGATAACAAAGAAATTTTTTTTTATTAGTGACCAAAAGTAGTATATAGCAGCAGGGTTCGCGTCCGTTGCATGAGGACTCTCTATGTTATCAGCGAGAAAAATGAATGAATATATTGAACAGCGCATTCGTTCATAAATCAGCGGTATTCAGGTTAAAAATTGTGAATTTTGGCGCCTCTGTATACCAGGCTGCCATCTCGAATAGAAAGCCAACTGACATTCCAGGCAGCAGCAATGTTGTCCTATTTTTACGTTCATTATCCTTAATGGCAGTGTTGTAGATAAACATATGCGCAGTTGAACTCTCTAAATGTTCTCTATTTTTGAATGAATGAATTGAGTGAGCCAAAACGTATACACACCAAAACGAGGGTGAAAAAGAGGCAAAAGGACATTCAACCGTGCTACACGTAGACAAGTCCCTTAAATAGACAACAAGGAATCTAGTATCCTGCTGGGGTTGCCAGATGAATTCCTTCCCTTTGAATAAGAAAAGGTATTTTGTTTTGTTTGTTTTTCTTTTTTTTGTCGTAGAGTAAGGAATTTATTATCATACTCATCAGAAGTCTCCTGGCAATTCGTTGGTTATACTGAGCGCCGAGTACAAAGAATGCTTTTTCTTTTTTGATTTCGACGACATAATTTGATTGATTGGACAAAACTCTGTCAAGAGTGTAGAATGGTTTCAGGTTTCTTCTATCACTAGTGAAACTTTCTATAAATACACACGAAAAATTATGCTAGCCGCTGCCAGTTTTCCTTGAAAACTCCACAGGTATCGGTCGGAATGTTTTCAGTGGTTCGTGTATTTGCCCTTGCCCTTGCCCTTAAACTTGAATTAGACAATTTTCGGCAGAATTTGGTGGTTTCGAACTCGAAGGTTATCAGTAAATAGTTAGTTTGTTTGCTGTGCTCCTGGTGGGAATGTTGAATCGAGGTCAAATTTTGTGTGGCAATGTCAGATGATATCCTTGAATCGAGGGCAATTTGATTTGGGAGGTTTTGAATGGAATTCGGGATGTTTTATAAACCAAAGGATGTGTTAGAGAATTTGATTGGCAAAACCTTATTGGTTTTTTCTAAGGGAGATAGAACGTTTCGAGCATTTTCTAAACCGTATACCTTCATCATTTTGAAATAACGTTAGATGTTAGAGAAGACACAAGAAGTGAAATAGAATAGAAATTAGCTAGTTCCCCGAATTCAAAGCTGATTATCTAGCTAGATAGCGTTGTCCTCCTGGGCCTGGTTTAATATGCCTCTCCGTCTAGATCTTTAACCTACCGTCTCCAATTCCGCACTCCAAGCAGTCGGAGATCTCCCTTTACATGACCGAGCGATACGGATACGGATTTTGTTGGCTAGACTTCTGTCGCTATACCGACAACACGTACAACTTATTGTTTATTTTCTTCGCGACTCGTTGCTTACAAATCGCACGTATATTTTTCGAATACCCAGAGAAAGCTTTCAACTGACCGGGAAAGGGTGTATACTTCTGCACCATATAGCAGGACCGGGATGATGCGTGTTTTCTATATCGTCCCCTTTGTTCTCCTTGATAGAGCTTTATTCCTCATTTGCTTAATTATGCCAAAGAAACAGCGATTAGCAAGAGTTACTCTGCGTTTGATTTCTGCGCGGACCGCTGATGTTATTTCCTGGGCTTACGGCAGTGCGTTTTCAATGACTACCTCAAAGTTATACCTATCAACTGTCACCTTCTGACAAAATCGCTGGTGGCATTGGACTGTTATTGATGAAAGCATATAGTTCGTCATATCCCTTGTTTAAAATCAGTCCGTTTTGCTTGCTGCTGACTCCATGGAAGTGAATGCACCGATAACTGCCCGCTTATGTTGTTCTTCCTATCAGATCAAAGTCATAAGCAAACCCAAGTACCTGATGTGTGGTCTGGGAGATCCGTATCTTTTCAAGCATAACATTGAAACAGCTGTACCGCACCATTTTTGATGGAGCAGCAAACATTCTCCAACGTCATCCTGATAAGACGTATTAGTAGGTATTGCAAAGCTAGGCATGGCCTGGTAAAGTTCCTTCCTGCTTGCACTGTTAAAGGTTGCCTTAAAACCGATTAACATGTGGTGGGACTCGAGGTTTAATTCTTGGGTTTCTTCCAGAATCTAGCGTATTGTCAATGTTATTCCATCATCAAACTCTATAGTTGGTTTGGAGTAGTCAATATCCCTTTTTTTGGATAACGCAGATGGTATTTTGATCTCATTTTTTTCAGAAGGTTGTCACATAGGTTGACTGGTCCAGATCAATTATTGGCGGGATATTGCCCGCAATCACGATTCAAAAACTGGTTGAAGTAGTCTCTCCAGATGGTCAACATTGACTGCGTATTTCCATTCCCATCTAGTGAAACCTGATGTTGGCTGTTACAGTCTTTTGTAGAACTTTCGCATCTCTGCATGCCTCCGTTTTGGCTTTCATTGCCTGACCAAATTCAGAGTCGAACCAGATGTTTCTAGCAGGTGGTTGTGAGAAGCTTAACACCTCTGACGCAGGGTTTCTTATGGCCATTGGTCTTTGGGGTTCATATTGCCAGTCGGCAAATTTCTCGCTAGCTCAAGGGACACGTGATCAGCATATGCTGTTGTAGCGGTGTAGCAGTTGCTCAGAAACTGTGCTCAGTCCATATCTACCAACCTCGTAGAGAAAAGCGAAACGTTCACATTTCACATTTCACATTTTGCACAATAGAAAAACCTTTAGGTTTTTTACTTATTCGTTCTGGACCACTTAAGATTAAGGATAAATTAATAAAGATTTTTTTCCAATTATTCATTTCTTTTTTTAGTTTGAGCAACTAAAGTGGTGACCCCTACGATGATCGAGCCAGAACAAGAAAATGAAGTTCTAGTCGATGGCAACGACGGAAATATTGCACCAGGCGATAACAAAGGGCAATTCGACATAATAGCAAACTACTATGTATATAAAGGGTCCGCCAAATAACTTTTTTTTTGAAAATGCTTCATCAACATCGAGTGTAGCTTCGGCTGTGTGGCAGTGCCGTCCTGTTGAAACCAAATGTTGCCAATATCCTCCTCTTCAATTTTTGTGAACAAAAAATTGTTCAACATGGCCCGATAACGATCGCCATTGACTGTAACGGCCACTCCTTGCTCATTTTCGAAAAATGGCCCAATTATGCCTCTGGACCAAAATCCGCACCAAACAGTGACTCGTTTTGGGTGTATCGGCTTTTCAATGTATGCGTGCGGGTTTTTTGTGCCCCAAATGCGATAATTTTACTTGTTTACATACCCGCCAAGATCAAAATGAGCTTCATCTGAAAAGATGATTTTTTTGGCAAAATCGGCATCCTCTCTAAGTCGATCGCAGGCAGTAATGTCGCAATATTTCCCAGCGTATACACAACCATATTCGTTTAGCGGAAGGATAAAACAAATTATCTGTCAAATCAGACATGAGCTACCATTCACCAAATAAGCACTAGTTAAAAAAAAACGTTAGATGGCGGACCCGTTACATGCTTATGCCACCATATTAGAGGCAGATGTCGACAATTTGTTCTACCTACTAAATTCCTTTTCGTGCATCAGCAATCGGCCAAGATAGTAAAAAACTCGACACCGTGTGCTAGCAACTAGCATCCGCTTGTATAACAGAATTTCGGCCCATTAATTGACGCTGCACCAGATTGATATAAGTATACGAATATATCGGCATCCAGTTGACCAATTACTTCGTTGACAGTTGTACATGATATGCTCCTTGGTGGCAGGAAGCCAAGCCAACTTTACTCTAAAATTTTCAAGGCTGCGGAAGGCATCTTAAGTGAAAAACTACTCCTTGATTTGTGGTATTCACGGCTTCCTCCTTCTCTACATCAACCTTCCAATCTTCCAACCAGGATATAGTTTCTTGAACACCAGGCTTGAATAAATTGGCCAATAATGAGTGTATTCAATTGAAGATCATAAGGGTTAGATGCGAAAGATTCGATGTTCCAGACTAACACTTTAAAGGTATCCATATCTTTTGCCTTTCTATCTACAATATTAAGCCTTATAAATAAATATTTCACTCAGCAACATTTTATGGTAAAAAAAATAATAAAAAAAATATTTCCTAGTTCATCTCAGGCCATCGAGATGCATCTAACCAATAAAAGGCACAAAGCCATAAAAACCCAAACTGATTTTTTTCCAGAAGCCCACCCTTTTTCTATCAAATAAAGTCATCTGTGTGCGCCACTCCTCCTCCAAGCGATGCCAGCAACCAATTATATTTGCCACAAGCTATTTAGCCCTCCAACCTATTGCCAAATTAACTAACTTAATGTCAAAATCATCTGTGGAAACTAGTTCCATATGCTCGGTGCAACAATGCCCCAAAAAACACTTTGTTGTTGACAGAAATCAGTGGCACAACTTTGAACACTCTGCCGCCAAACAACAAAACAATATCGAAGTCAATGCCTTCGGAATAAAATATATTTAAAGAAAATTTCGAAAAATTAAGGTTAAAATGCGGCTGTTGCTAGTTGACATTTTAGCCAAGATTTGATGTCGTTTGAGATTTTTTTTTTTTTTTTGTTTGGTGAGGAAATCACCACTTCACTTCCACTTTGAGATTTTTCTTAGACAGGCGACACAATATAAAACACTTCATCTAAGGAGATGACTGTAATCGCGGTGCAGGAGCCTATCCCATAAAATCAGGCGGTTGCCGGTGACACAATCAGTGTAGAGGTTCTGCGGCGACACGGCGCGGCAGTGCCATGCAACACTTTTATCAACTCAGGTTAATCATAAATTGAGTAAAATCTCAGCTTCCAGACAGGTCTTGGCTGAGGACCTAGCCATAGTGAAAAGCAAGACAACTAGGAGGGTTCATGAGCAGGTTAAAGACTGTTGACAGAAGTTTTTTATTTTGTTAGGGTTTAAGTGTTACAAATGCAGTTTCACTATCACTTACATCGATCTAGATTGAGGTGGCTTGTTTAAGGTAGAAATTCATATGTATAGTAACATAGTCTTGAAACCTTGGAGGCTTTTGGAAATTAATTAAAAAGAGGCAAAAAAACAATTCCTGAATAAACCTAAGGCCATAAGTCACTGATTCAGGGAACGAGAAATCAAGGCTTCCATCGTTATTCTATGAGGAAGTTAAGACGTTCATATAAATGAAATGGCAGAAAGGGTGTAGCAATATCTACGGACGGATAGATTTTTAAATTGAATAAAAATAAAAGGCACGACTGGGTCGCACGTACTTGCTCTTATGTGCTAATCCTTTTTAAGTGCAGGCGTCTTTTTGACAAAGATTTTATTTTAATATTTTTTGTATGACGTGCAACTTCCTTAGAATCGTTTTGGGGTGAAGCTCGAACGAACATGCGTCACGACAAAGGGATAAACACATAAATATATAGGATTGTTAGCTTTTGCAGTTTTTTAGTGTAGTATTATCTTTCCACTTGCTGCTTACTGTTTATAATATAATTTGCTAATAGAAAGATACAAAGGACTTTTTTCAGTTAAATTTTCATTTTGGTATGGAAAAATTTGAACAACTGGCATAAAGATTCGTCGGAATCAGCAGTATGGCAATAATGCTAGGTAAAGGGACCTTTATACGTCCCAATATGGGACCAATGGAATTTATAAAGGATTTAGGTACCTATAATAAGGTTGGAAGGAAGGTAGGTACTAAAATTAAGATACGTGTTCCAACTACTGTTAAGCGAGTAGGTATAGAGACAATAAACCCTAGAAAGATAATCTACGTCTGAGGGACGTATGGCGCGGAAAAAAATTGTTATATTTTTTAAATTATAAACTGTACTGCGTTGGCTTTTTAGATATGCTCATGCCTCGGTCAGAGTTTGAATGGGGCATCAGTTACACCCCCTTTAGTATCCGTGGGGGCTAGTAAAAGCTATGTTATACGTCCGGGAGACGTATGATTATCTTTTATGAAACTTTTGTGCATAGTACAAAAATATGTGAACAAATAAATTTTTTTCTTAAAAATTACTAAAACTAATTTTCACAGTTAGCCTAGCCCCAAAGGATCTTATTAAGCGAATATAAAGATTAAAAGCCAACTCAAAGCTTCCTTTAAAAAATAAAGTAAGTTTTTTGGTTTGATTTTAAAGTGGTTCATGCTTTTTGTTAATTTTGTTCAAACTGTACTTCATTTGTACTAAATTATTGATTTATTTATCTTAAAAGAACCTAACTTAATATTTAAAATACAAATATATGTTAAATAGTAAATGGTTAAGCTTTAATACGCTTATAAAGTGTCATACGTCTCCGAGACGTATGATTATCTTTTCAGTCCCAAAAAATATGATTATCTTTCTAGGATTAAAAGTTAACACGGTGGTTTTGTTTATTTATAGGAAGGTGTAAACTTTTGTTTTCTCGATTGAAATTTTTGCATTCAGTAGTAATCGAATAGTTTTTTTTATTTATTAGTTGTTTTGGTGTGTTTATCAAAGGCTTCCTTATTTATTCTGTGCTTTTATGATGATGAAAAATACTTTAAAATACGTAAGTATGTATGTAATGTAGGTTGTCACTTTCTTTTATTTGACTAATGGCTAGGGCTTAGCCGAGCAATATGAAATAAAATGTTGGGGAAAAAAATTTATGAAATCAAAAAAACACTATTCATAACGTTTTTTGGAAAAAATGTTGTAAGCCATTTTATTTCTTTTGCTGTTTTCTATTTTACGAATTTTTCATTTCAAAATCGTTCGACCAGTTTTTTCAAAAAAATGTTTTTTTGAAAAACTTTTCGAAAACATATTTTAAAATTTTTTTTAGTATGTCAATTTTAAGAAATCTATAGTTTATACTAGGAGAAAAAATTTAAAAAAAATCTATAGATCCGTTTTCAAAATATTCAAAAAACTAAATATTTTTTTAAAAAAATTATTAAAATGTAAAAAAAAATGTTTTTGAACATATGGGAGGTACCGTTATAAAACTTTTTCTGAAAAATCCATTAAAATTAAAAGATAGATTTTGCACAGAAAACATCATTCTGAAAGTTTAATCAAAATCGTAGGAGCCGTTTTCGAGAAAAATAAGTTTTTTAATAAAAGTTATATGGCAGGTACCGTTAGTTTTAGAGCTAGAATGCCAGACGGACGGAATTTCCGGACCCAATTTTTTTTGACTTCTCTATCATCGTAATATCATGTTTGATTGTTAGAATTTTTTTTTTTTTTTTACGAATGCATAACTTGCCTTATAGTCCCTATAATCGCAAGTAAAACTGTACTATTTTATTTTAGCCTATAAATAGGAGTTGAATATGGCTTCTTAGAAATAATGTCCATCGCGGATTTGCTAGGAGGAATGCTTCCAAGTATGGTCAAGAATTTGATGATTCTGACGCAATGGAAGGGGTTATGTTGTCTTCGCATACACACTGGTTTTGATCATAATGTAAGAAAGGGGGGTTTATGAATGCACTAGAAAAATATGAACTATACAAAGCAAACAAAAAAAAAAGAACAGGACAATATACTTATTGATAAACTACTTTTTAAAACGAATGGACTATACCATACAGCATTCAAATACAACACAAAATAAAAGAAGACATATATACAACAAATATAAACCGGTTTTATGAACATAAAAACAAAAAACAAAACCAAACTCCGGTAGATGGACAGCAGACAAAAGAAGAAGAAAATAACAAGTGTCAAATTTGCATTCGGAAAAGTATAACGCCTTAACGCGTTAATTATTCCGAAACGCTTCTCGCATAAATTCAAAAAAATAAGTAGTGAAATTTATTATTTTATTAAACAGCCTAAAGAAAAATCCTGGTTCAACTCTGAGTGTAAGGAAGCTATCAGCCTCAAAGAAGTAAGTTTCCGATCTTACAAAGCCAACCCTACCAAGGAAAATCGGAAAATGCAAAAAACAAACAAGGAACTCATCCAACTCCGTTATTGAAAGAACAAAATTTTTGCATGACCGAAAATTACGGCAAAAAATTCTGCAATGTCCCAAAGGCAGAACAATTTTTTCGTCATTTGTAAAAAAATATTAAAAAACTCATCAACATCTTCGGTTCCAAAGCTCATCGACAGTAACAAACCAATTGTTTACTCTTCAGAGAAGGCAAACTTGCTCGCCGTCCATTTCGTTACCAGCTCCACGCTGCCTCAAAGTAACGTTGCCCCTCCTGTACTTAAGAATGAAAAATTTTCCATGTAACAGATTTTTTTCCGCAAACTAGAGTAGCAAAAGTTCTCAAAGATCTTGATATACAAATATCCCCATTCTTCTGAATAGGTGTTTTTTTTACACTGGCAAACTCCTACTCTTCTGCAAAACAAAAATAGCATTTGTCCAGCATGTCCCAAAGAAAGGTGACCCATCCCCCCCCCTATCCCCCTCTCCTATCGACCCATAGTAATTACGCCTTTCTTTCTAAGGTTGGCTTCGATAAAGCATCGCTTCGCGTGAGATCAGCGAAATCAAGCATCGTTGCTCGTGGTTAGTGGAAAGATGGCGGACCGTCCGAAAACCAACTGCGTGCTGTTGACATGTGTTATGTGTTTTCTGTTTTCCGTCCTCTTTCTATCTTCTGTTCTGTCCTGTATCAATGTCGTCTTGTGTGTTGTCTTGTAATTGTCTGAGCCCATGGCCTCAGTAGGCAGTGCTCGTAAGTGTGTCTACTTCTTAGATTTATCCAAGGGGGGAGGGATGTCAAAACTCCCAAAAAGAGTTTTTCGTGAATTTCTCAGAAACGGCAACTGTTCTGAAAAAAATATCGCAACTAAAGTTGTAGAGAATTTAATTTCCTATATGAACAATTTTTGTTAAGAATCGAAAACGGCCTAGTTATTGGCCAAAAACTAGTTGTTCATTAAATTCAAAATGGCGACTGAAGCTCCAGTACGCTTTTACCGGGAATCGAAAATAAGACTACTTATGATTTCACCGCCCCAACAACCTGTAAGAGAAAGTTGTACGAATTATTATTTTCATGAGCCCAGACCCCAAGTTTTTATTGATATCTTACGAACAGTAACTTTTTTGAATAAAAAATAAGACTAAAGTTGTAGAAAATGTAATTTCCTACAAGTTTTGCCTTATTGTTTTCGTCAGAAATCAAAAATGGTTATTGGCCATAATAAAATGTTTATTTTTTTTTTTTTTTTATAATTTACACGCGCGAAAGGGGTTTGTGTGTACCCTTAAAATGTTTAAACACCGCACGAGCATTAGGGAAATGAGGAGGGATACAAGAGGAGATACCGATGCACATTAGTTTTAAAGTTCTGCATATCAAAATGGGAGGGAAAAACAGAGCCTGGCAAAGCATTCCACATTCGTGTGGTGCGACTAAAGAAAGAACCTCTATACTTAACAGTACGTTCGAAGTTAGGCCGCTCATGGATAGTGGCATTGAAGGTATGTTTTGCTTTAACGACAAAAGACAACATTGAGTCTTAGAAGCATTAAATTCTACGCGTTTTCTTATTCCCCATTGTACAATGCTGTCAAGATCAGAATTTAATGAACTTTTCATACACTGCTGTTGCAGTTCAACATCCGAAGAACTTGGATGTGAATCTGGAAACGAATATGAAAAGCTGAGAGTACTGTCGTCAACAAAACAATTGATTGGATTAGTTGTTTCAGATAATAAGTCATTGATAAATATAAGGAAAAGAGTCGGAGACAAAACAGAGCCCTGGGGCACACCAGCATTTGTTTTTGTAAAAATCAGATTTGAAACCGTCCAATACAACTTGAATTGAGCGGTTCGAAAGGTAATTACTCATTCAACGAAGCAGAGATTCATCGAGTCCAAATGCACGCATTTTCGATAAAAGGGCTTGATGCCAAACTCTATCAAATGCCTTAGAAATATCAAGTGCAATAATTTTGCTTTCCCCAAAACGATGGAGAGATTGGTTCCACTTTTCGGTGAGATATACCATCAAATCACCAGTGGACCTGTTGCTACGAAAGCCCTACTGCCGGTCATTAAGATTCGCCTTTTTTGTGGATAGGCTGGACAAATGCTGTTTTCCATGCACTCGGAAAGAGTCCAGAGGAATAGGACCGATAGAAAAGCTTACGCAAAGGTTTTGCCAGCGTTGAAGAACACTTCTTCAGAACAATAGCGGGGATACAATCCGGGCCAGCGGATTTATTTATGTTGAGATCTTTCAATACTCTTGCGACTGAACGAGTGAAAGAAAGAAGACTGGTCCCATAAAATCATTTACGCTCTCGAGTACAGGAGGAGTTCTGACACCTACGGCCAGTGTTGAGTTTGACGCGAAGCAGATCTGCTTTTTCTTGAGAACTGACAGCAGGAATATCGTTGAAGACGAGCGTAGGAACTGATGATGACGAAGAATACTTTACTTTTTTTACAAATGACCAAAACATTTTACTGCCTTTGGGACATTGCAGTATTTTTTGCCGAATTTTTTGCTCATGTAGGCTTTGTAACAACGGAAACTTACGTTTCTAAACCTGATAGCCTCTCTACACCTCGAATCAAACCATGAGTTTTCCTTAGGTTTGATACTCTTCGACCTGTTTGGGATAAAATTTCTCATTCCTAAAAGAATTAAATTTGTAACCATGTCTGCTCTGGAATCAATGTCACTATCGAGGAAGCATAGTGACCAGTTAAAGGTCCTGAAATAGTTATTGAGACCGTCCCAGTTGGCTTTCTCGTATTGCCAAACGGTTTTCCTTTGGTTTTTTTTCTTTAACTGAATTGAGTTGGCACGAGAAACTTGCAGAGATGACACAATGGTCAGATGTGCCTAGAGGCGATAACACACGAATTGTGCATTTATCAGGATCGGAGGTAAGAAACAAGTCTAGAGTGTTGGGGGTTTGACCTGCAATGTCAGGAATTCGGGTTGGCTCATCAACGAGCTGAGTAAGATGGTTTAACTCAGCGAAAATCTCAACATACCTTCCTTCGGGGTTTGTCTGGCCAGAAAAGCGAAGCCAACTGGAATTGTGTACATTGAAATCGCCCGTAATAACGATTTCAGTATGAGGGTAACGGGAAACAATTCCTTGAATGGAGTCAGACAAAGCATCAAATTCGAAGTTGAAACTCTGTCTAAATTTGGGCTTCTATAAAGAAAACATATATGAATGATGCGCTTATTAATCGTCAATTTTAACCACATGAAATTGAATTCCGTGTTTACACACAGACTGAATTGTGGTTGAAGTTGATATGCAACATCATTCCTTATGTAAACGGCGAGGCCATGTTTGGCAAAGAATAAAGGCACAAGTGAATACCCATGCAAGGAAAATTCCGAATGATCGGTATTTTCCCCAACTTGTGTTTCACTAAGTGCCAATACAGCTGGTCTGTTCATCACAGAGTGGACATAGGCAGCATAGAAATTTTTCCTAAGTCCACGAATGTTTGCATAGTCGACTATGAAATTACCTACCATTCTAAAACACAGAACTAAAAAAAACTAAGACGGACAATTACCTATAATCAATACTCCACTAAATCCCAATTTGAGCTTCTCAATACAAATTATTAACAATGTTATACCTTGACAATAAAATGTATTTGATCCGCCCCTGGTCATTTAGGAAGCATTAATTAATCTCTCCGATAAAGATTAGACTTGTTCATTCGGATTTACCGAAATGTTCATGTAAAATCGTCTGTGAGTGAGATAAGAAAGGAAAAGTTGCAAAGAATGCTTACTGCGAGTATTTTTCCGTTGGTGGGTATTCTTTTTTTTATTTGCGTGATGCAAATAAATTTTATTAAATTTAAAACTGCGGCTGGAGCTCCAGCACGATTTTTTCGAAAACCTTAATTTAGACTACGAATGACCCCCACCTCCCCCTTCAAAAAACTGTAAAAGAGTATTGTATAAATTAATTTTTTTTGACATTGCGACTGTGCTATATATCATCGAGGGAATCGACATTTTAAAAATCGGCAAACAATTCCTTTAAAATCGAAATTTCGTGAGCTTAACCTATACGCTGCCGTTGAAGTTCCACATCTGAAGAACAGTCTTGTGAATCTGGAAACGAGTATGAGAAGCTGAGGGTACTATCGTCAGTAAAATAAATTAGTGGATTAGAAGTCTTAGATCATTTATAAAAACGGGGAAGAATGTCAGAGAAAAAACGGAGCGTATAATCGCTAAGCGCATCTCTTTAGTTAAGAACTTTGAACTATACTATGTGGATTTATATACATATATGAAGATCTCTAAGTTCTCTTCAACGATGAGATGAAAGAAGATTGATCTCACAAAATCATTTACCCTCTCAAGTACATTAGAAGAAGAAGCAAATAATGTTGCAAATAAATCAGGGTCATTGTAAACGCGTGTCGGTATCGGAACCGAATATTTAGTAGAATTTCGATGTTTTTTTTACTTGCGATTATAGGGACTATAAGGCAAGTTTAGGATTCCTGAATATTAAAAAAATTGAGATAACAATCAAACATGGCATTACGATCATAGAAAAAAAATTTCTGTCTGTCTGTCTGTCTGTCAGTATGTATAACGAGCTGCAGCCTAAACGGCTTTAGCGATTATCTTCAAACTTGGTGTGTGTGATTCTTTTGGCATTCCCCAGAGGGGATCAATATTTTGAATAACGTTTTTTTTCTAATTAAACTTAATTTTTGAATTTTTTTTGAAAAATCAATAGTGTGAAAACTAATCCAAGAAAAATATTTTAAATTTTATAATCACATGTATTTTAATAAATTCTAAAAAACTGCATACCAACATTTAAAAAATAATTTTTTTTTCAAAAAAACTAAAAATAAAAAACAGGATTTTATCCTGTTATTTAAGACGTGTGATGCCATACTTCATTTTTAATAGAAACCGTTAAGTATTGTGGTTTTTTATACTTTTTATAAGTTCAGACTGTGTTATTTTCAACGCAAATGTTACTTGTTTCTGTCAAAGATCTTGCTTTGCAATGTATTTATGCACATAAGAGCAAGTACGTGCGACCCAGTCGTGCCCATTTTTACAAATGACCAACACCTCACACCAAGCATTTGCATTGCATTTTATTTGCAATTATTTAAGTGCTGAAGTCACTGCCGAGGACGAATAGTGACCAGTTAAAGCTACCCAAGAAATTTTTTTAGACAATCCTACTTGGCTTTCTCTTAGCGCTAGCGCCTTATACGGTTCTTTTTGTGACAATTTCTTTAACGAGTCAATTGGAGCATGAGAAATATGCTGATTTGATACATAATTGATAGTGTACTTTACAGGATCAAACGCTAGTTGCAAGGATTTAAGATCTTCACTTATTATGATAACTCCATCAGCAAAGAATAATTGATTCACATTCGGGTTCGTATTCGTTACTCTATCCACAGGCACAACGTCTAGGAATGTATTATAGAACAAAGGAGAAGTGCGCACAAATTTTTATTTGGGGGTATTTTATTTTTGTTTTCACTTTCTGGTATATCCATATGATCGACCGCTCGTAAATTTATTTCCAGAACTGTTCTCGTAGTTGTCCGTGGAATGATTTTTTCAAAATCAACGAAAACTAAAACTTTTGGTCATTTCTTATAAGTTTGAATATGATAAAAGTTAAGTCATCAAGAACGCCTCCAAACTATTCTGGCTAATTGCTAAATAATACCTTCAACTGTAATGTGGTGTTAAAATGCAGCTATTGGAAAGTATATCCTAAAAAAAAACTTTAATTTCAAAGTCTTTTCGTTTTTACAACAATTTTGGTGAACGCAATTTTGAAAATGATAGAGCCTTTTTTCACACTGGCATGTAACAATTCCTGAACTGCCTGGTTTGCATTAGCAGCAGCAGGAAATATATCTTACAGGTACCAAAACCTGCTCTCTGAACTTTTTGCTTGAAGTTGAACACATTTCTTGTATACCTTTTTTTTGAAACGTCTATACCTAAACCCCTAATCTGTTTAGATTCTTAATTCATTATTAAAAAAAATTAACGGTACCTGTCATATGACCGTTATGTAAAAGCTTATTTTTCCCGGAAACGGCTCCAAGAATTTTTATAAAAAAAAATCAGTTTACTACTTACTGTAGGTAAGCATTATATTTTGATGAAAACAAAATTTAATATGGTGGGCTAGAAACAGTAATTCCCATAGCACCTTTTTTTCTTCGACTTTCTGGAAAACTGGTAATCCGATTACTATAAAAATTGATATTCAAGAAGATATAGGTAGCTTTAGAAATTCCGCATTAATTTTTCTGCGAAAATTGTTTTTTTGTATTTTTAATAATTTTTTAAAACTTTTTTTTTTTGAAAAATCAATATTTTGAAAACCGTTTTTAGTCCACCATATTACTTTGTTTTCACCAAAACAAAACCTACACCTACAATTGTACACTGATTTTTTTTCATAAAAACTCTTGGAGCCGTTTCCGAAAAATATAAGCTTTAAATTAACTGTTATATTACAGGTACCGTTAAGATTTGAGCTAAAAAAAAATTTAAAAAAAACCTCTGTAGAATGTCAAAATAACCTAAGTCTCCAAAGTTGAATACGATTGCCCAAACCGTTTAGACTGTAGTTATAGTCTTCCCTCGTAAACGGAGCCAACAATTCTCCGTACGATTTTCATCTCGAACGCTTTTTAGAGTTAATAGTGCCTTTTAGTAAGCATCCAAGTCTCCGATCCGTATTTGAGTGCTAGTAAGAACAGAGCCTTGCACAGCAGCAGTTTTACTAGTAAGGTTTCGCTTATTTTTTCTTCAATAGTATTATCGGCTGCTATTTTTGACCCACGGTGGTGAGGTAGAGAGCTTTCCCCACAAATCCAACCTGAGATCTCCCCCCCACCCATTAAATCTCAACATTAGTTTCCTTACATTATTGCTGCGGTTGAAAGAAATTCTACAAAATCTCGTTGCTCAAATTTATTGTCTAGAGTCTAGACACTGAAGTCTCCTTCGAATAATTGGCAGAGTTCAAGTCCTATCATACAATCTGTATTTCATTATCCGCACCACGTGCTTAAAGTCTCCATAATCAAACATCGCAGAAACCACTCAAATATCTGTTTAACACTTGTTGACATAGTAACCTGTCAATGTAACGCTCCCCGTCTCGCACAATGGGTGTGCCGAGCTTCAGCAAACACCTGAGAGCCTTCCAAGTTCTATAACAACTGATTGTTGTCCATAAACGAACAGTAAAAACAAAATATCAGTCCCCCTCCTAACATAGCCAATATTGATTCAGAGGAGCGAACTCTCGGGGTCAGAACGATTATGGTTTCCTCCTCCGCAGAATATTGGTTTAAAAAAAGACTAAAATCCCATCAGTATCTGGCGCCTGCTGCACATTCATCGTGTTTTTGACAACAACCGCAACATGACTCCATCTCGAAGTGAAGCAAATTGATTTCTTCCGCCCCCGTAGACCCCTTGGCAAAAATATCAATTGACACGTAAATCGCTTTCAGAAACCCAGTGAGTCATTTCATGCTCTAGGCGTCAAACGACGACGACGCGTCGGACTTCGACCAGGTATTTCATCGTACATACATATATCACTGGTATTATGCATCGCCCACATATTTCTGTTCAACATCAACCCCCTCCACCCTAAAAAAAAAAAATTATTAATAAATTCAAAATCTATGCTTTTGATATTTCTTCATTTGCCTAAGGAACAGTGTTCCCGGAGAAGGGGTTCTTCGTCCCAACCTGTCCCACTACGGGGTGTGGTTCGTACTGCTGTCGTTCAGTGGCGCGACAGTGCGCTCCTAGAGCTATTAATTTATGGTGCATTAGTGCAGTTGTTAACTGCCACAGCAGTGTTGCTGTGACAACCAAAGTGGACCATAAATTTATTCGAAAGCGGCGATTGCCAGTCGAGGACGACAAGGGCTCCAGGGAGAGCTTTTTCCAATTTAACTTTTCTTATTTTTTTCTGCAAAAATTACCAAATCAATACAAAACATTCTCTCTTCCTTCACCACCGCCATCTAAAGTGATAATAAAGTGCAAATAATACACTTTACGGGGAGATATGGACAAGATATGGCCGTCATTATCTGCCGCAGCCGTGTTAGATGGAGTGTCAGAGTCGAATTTGAAGCCTAAACCGAAGCCGGTGCCGATGTGGCTCCAACGCCCGCACCGCCAACGAAACCGAATCCACCTGACTCTGGAGCTATTTGCACGATTCAATGGAATTCGCTTTATACTTTCGGAGTTTTGTGCTGAACGTGTTGGGGTAATTTTCTCGTTTGGCAGTGATTTGCACCAAAACAGTCAGCCCCCATTAAACAAAAAGGTAAGGTTGCAAGTTGCACCAACAAGAGCAACAGCAGCAGCAGCAGCAAGAAACGTTCATCGGGCGGGCAATTACTTGAACCAATTTCAACCTTTAGCCTGAAGTTCAATACTAAAAGTATCTTTGAGGTACTTCTTACCTATGTTTCCTTTTCCTTCTCGGATGATGTGGGGAACCCGATTGTTTTTTTTTTATTTTTCCTTATTCTGTTTATGCGGTTTAACCGACATTGAAGGAGGAGGAGAAAAATGTGAATGTGATTGGGAATGATGATGGAAATGTAATCCATGCGAACTTGTCCGTTCTTTTTGCATATAAATAAGTGAAACAAAAACTACTGTTGCCATATCTGATAGCTGCAAGGTGTTGAACTTTGCGGTGCACAGTGGTGCGGTGCGGGCTTTGTAAAGGTAGGACATGAAGTTCATGATTGTGGGGCACATTTGCGTAAGGTGTTGAGTGATTGCTCCTAAAGTTGGGTTACCTTTTTCTTGGGTTCTTCATAAGTCGTGGCGGTATTTTGTGGCAGTGACGAGGACGTTACTGAGGGGCCATTTGGGTCTGAATTTGCATTTGATGGCTGGGAAAATGTTAGGCCAAAGAAACGATTTCGTAATAATGACCTCGGGGAACAGCAGTAATTGAGAACAGAAACTAAGTGGTAATTGATGGTGAATGATATTAAAAATCAATTTTGTGGTTGGAGGTGGGTCGTCGTCAAGCGGTCATTATGTCCTGGGGTAGTTGGTTCTAATTAATCAGTGGACTTGGTGATTTTAAAATTATAGTTATTTACCGTTTCTGTGGGTCTTAGTTTTCCTAATATTAAGTTTCATAGTGGACATTTATGTGTACCCTGATTGATTTAATTGATTTAAATGGATTTTAGTGTATACCCATAGACCTGCGACTTCAAGAAATGGTATAAAAGTCTAGCGGGATCAAATCGCATGACCTTGGTGGCCGATTCACGTCAGAGAAATAACCTTCATACAAAATGTCAGTCATGGGAACCGGTTTGAGGCACGTAGCGTCGTCCTGCTGGAAACTCATGTCTTCTAAGTCCACATGATTCAATTGTTATAATAATAATACTGCAGTATTTTTGCCTGTGGTTCGAATAATACAACTCAATCAAAATTCCTAAATAATACAACAAATTTCTTTATTTTATGAAACACAACGTCTTTTAGTTGAAATGACAGCAATTTAACTTAATCCACTTACTTACAATCCAAATTAGTTTTCACTACTTTTTTATTTAATATCAATTCAATCACTTTTACTACTTTTATCGCTTCCGGTTGTTAACAATTCAACTTTTGAAAATCAATTAACTCTTAATGCCATCTACTCGTGTACTTATACAAATTTACAAACTTCCCGAAACTTCCGCCTGGCAAATTGTCCACTGGTAATTTTCATTTCTGGCACAATATAAGCTTTATGTTGTTTGTGCTTTTCGCGTTCGAATTCGAAATCAGTCGAGACATATTGCAAATATGTAGCATACTTTAAGGAGGCATATTGTGTTGAAAATAGTTGTTGTACACAATGTATCCTTCAGATGTCGTTAAATTATTATTACAAAATGTATCCTCCGAATATCTTAACATTTTGTTGCCACATCACAATATGGTAACTACGTGTCTTTAAGGCACATTGTCTTGAGAATGCACCGGATATAGTAAGAAGAATCAGAAAGATAGGAAAGAAATGTTTACCTCCCAATAGATCGAGAATTAGGTGACTATTCCTTCACTTTAAACCTACTGGCGGCTCTAAGTTTGCACTAGGAGTTAGATAAATTACTTCCCAACCTGAATTTTGAACTGACAACCTCTGGGTTAGCAAGTAAAAACCTTATCTACTGCACCACTGCCGCCTGTAATTTATTAATGTTGAGTTCAAAAAGTTTTTACTATGCACCAGCTTAAAAAGGTATTTCGGTCTTGCTTGAGAAAGTTAGGAGCTTTGTATATACACTGCATATAGTACTATCATGGAGCATCAACTTTTAGTTCTGAATTAAGTCGCAATGAGGCGTGCTGAAATTGCCAATTGGTGTGAATATAGAATAAGTACAGACAACAAAAGTTTATTAAATACTGGTAAAATATAGGTAAAGGTTCTCGTCTCCACTATTTAGAGTTAGTTCTGAATCAACCAGGAAGATGGCCAGACGAAAAATGACCACCATGAGAGTACTATAGAAAATGTATATACAATGGTTAGGATTCATTGTGTACAACAACCAACATTCATTGTGAGCGCCTAAAAGTATGCTACATATTTGCAATATGTTTAAACTGAGTACTAAATCGAACTTGAAGTACTAATTCGAGACTCGAATTAGTACCGAAAGCTTAGATTGTGCCAGAACCAGACAGAAGCTTCCAGAAGCTTGTAAACTTGTATAAATACAAGAGTAGATTGCATTGAAAGCTCAGTTTATTTTCCAAAGTGGAATTGTTAACAACTGGAAGATTAGTAAAAAGTGATTGAATTGAGATTAAATAAAAAGTGTTGAATGATAAAAACGTATATGAATTGTGAATAAGTGGTATAAGTTAAATTGGTGTTATTTAAACTGAAAGACGTTGTGTTTAATAAAATAAAGGGATTTGTTGTATTAATTTGGAATTTTGATTGAGTTTTATTTGTCGAAACCCAGGCAAAAATATCACATTGGTGTCAGAAATTGGGGTTAAAACTCAGTAAAGTGCTAGAAAATTCCTTAGTGACATTTTCTAAAACAGTTTCGGTGACTCATTTAATTGTGAAAGTGCAATTTTCCAGAAACTATTGAACTGATTGTGCTATAAAACTGTGAATAGCGAGTATTTTTGTTAAAAATAGTGTTGGAAAAAGATCTTTCTAGAAGAGACATTAAAATAAAACTGACTGGTTGTGAAAATAGTGTTTCAGTTACATAAAATGGGTCGCAAATTAGAACAATTGACAACAGCTGAGTTGAAAGAAGAATTAGGAAAACGAAATCTTCAGACTTCGGGGCTGAAAAAGGAACTATTGCTCCGACTTCAGAATGCTATCACTCAGGATGGTGGAGACCCCGATACCATGTTGTTCGATGTTGAAGAACAAGGGAGAGAATGCACAGTAAGTACAGCCGATGAAATGCCTGCTTTCATGAAGTTACTTCTGTCGAAATTCGAAGAACAAAAGAACGTTCTCGAAGAACAAAAGAACGTTCTCGAAAGTAAATTCGACGAACAAAAGAATGAGCAGAAGAATTCGTTGGAAATTCTCAAGCAACAACTAAACGAACAAAGGAACGTTCTCGAAGACCAAAGGAACGTTCTCGAAGACCAAAGGAACGTTCTCGAAAGTAAATTCGACGAACAAAAGAATTCATTAGAAACTCTCCAGAATCAACTAAGCGAAAGACTTCAAATAGTAGATCAGAAATTTGAAGCCAAGATAGAAAGCTTAGAAAAAAAGTTCGGAAAGCAAGTAGAAAGTGTAGAACAACAGTACGAACACCTGGCTAAGGAGGTTGATTCTTTGAAAAAGCAGAAGGTTCGGGAATATTCGAGCGACGGTCCACGAAGAAAGGAAATGCAGCCCCCTGTCTTCGATGGTCAAACATCATGGCCAATTTATAAGCAGCAGTTTGAAGCTGCCGCCTTGACGAACAACTGGGACAACGAAGACAAATCAATTGCTCTTACGCTTGCGCTCAGAGGAACAGCTGCCGAATTGCTGCAGACCATTCCTGAAGACAAACATCATGATTATGATGCCATGGTCAAGGCAATCGAGATGAGGTTTGGCGACGACCACATGCAGCAAGTTTACCGAGTCCAGTTGCGCCGAAGGGTCCAGACAAGAGGTGAAACGCTACAACAATTGCAAGCTGACATCGAGCGCTTGGCCAATTTGTCTTATCCCAATACCAGCAGGGAAATCATAAACGAACTGGCAACCGATGCGTTTACTAATGCCATTGCAGATGGAAAACTACAAATGGCTGTGAGAATGGCAGGTAAGAAAACGCTCGCTGAGGCTTTAGCATTTGCCCTGACAATGGAAGCAGCAGACCAAGCTTCGCAAGGTAGCCATCGCGTCAGGGAAATGGCTACGCTAGAGTGCTCATGTCAACGTGTCGACATTGAAAGACAAAACCCAAACACTGCTCGAGGTCAAATGAGATGCTGGAATTGCAACAAGCTAGGACACCTACAGCGACAATGCAGATCTCCACAGGTAAGCTGCCCACATAGCGCGAGAAAAAGGCCTACTGACAGGGATATCGCTTACCCTACCGGGCATGATTTGGGGATACATCAGTGTGGAAAGCGCGTAAGATCCAACTTTGCAGAGCAGAAGTCGGTTGATGGAATGAACGCCCCCAAGACCATTATCCAAGTTGCGCAAACGAAACGCTGCAACCAGAGTTTGACAGTGGAGACCGTCATCGCCAACAGAAAATGTGTGGCCACTATCGATACGGGTGCCACGGCCTCCATAATTAGAAGAGGCCTTGTCCAGACGTCCTGGCTATACAACACCAGCTGGAACAGTCTGAAGGCAGCTACTGGAGAAGTAGCAAAAGTACCTGAACCTGTAAAGGGTTGGACTGCGGAAGAACTTCGTAATGCACAAAAGGAAGATCCTGACATCGAGCCCATTCTTGTATGGAAGGAATCTATGGATAAGCCGAATGCAAGAGACATCTCCGACAGAAGTCCTACCTTAAAGGCATACTGGGCGCAGTGGGACTCTCTCCATGTAAAAGATGGTGTTTTGTGGAGAAAATGGGAAATGCCGAATGGAAGATCCTTTAAGATGCAGCTTGTGGTGCCACGGTCGAAAGTGCAGGAGATTTTAAGGGAAATGCACGATGAAGAATCCGGCGGGCACTTAGGAATCAACAAGACACGGAAAAAGGTACGGGTACGTTTTTATTGGTTAACTGTAAGAAAAGATGTCGAGAGATGGTGTCGAAAGTGCACCACGTGCAAGGCTGGTAGAGGACCCAAAGTCAAGGCAAGCGCTAAGATGCACCAGAACAAAGTGAGCGCCCTGATTAAAAGGATCAACGACACACACCAAAGAACCCAAAGCAATATAAACATTGCGAGAGACCGCCTGAGGACCAGATACGATGCGCGAGCAACAGCACCTGAATTCAATGAGGGAGATCTGGTATGGCTTTATAACCCACATCGCAGAAAGGGAAAATCGCCCAAGCTTCAGCAGGACTGGGAAGGTCCCTACCAAGTAGTTACGCGCATTAATGACGTCGTTTTCCGAATCCAACGAGGACCAAGAGCAAAACTGAAAATTGTCCATTTGGATCGACTGCATCGTTACCACGGAAACAATGATGATGTGCTTGTTCGGGACGAACAAAACTAAGAGGAGGACAATGTGATGTAGCAACAAGTTTAGATATTCGGAGGATACATTTTGTAAATTAACGACATCTGTTGGATTCATTGTGTACAACAACCAACATTCATTGTGAGCGCCTAAGAGTATGCTACATATTTGCAATATGTTTTAACTGAGTACTAAATCGAACTTGAAGTACTAATTCGAGACTCGAATTAGTACCGAAAGCTTAGATTGTGCCAGAACCAGACAGAAGCTTCCATAAGCTTGTAAACTTGTATAAATACAAGAGTAGATTGCATTGAAAGCTCAGTTTATTTTCCAAAGTGGAATTGTTAACAACTGGAAGATTAGTAAAAAAGTGATTGAATTGAGATTAAATAAAAAGTGTTGAATGATAAAAACGTATATGAATTGTGAATAAGTGGTATAAGTTAAATTGGTGTTATTTAAACTGAAAGACGTTGTGTTTAATAAAATAAAGGGATTTGTTGTATTAATTTGGAATTTTGATTGAGTTTTATTTGTCGAAACCCAGGCCAAAATATCACAGTATATACAAAGTAAGGAGGTGAAAATTGAAACAGACACCGCAAAAATAACTATTTTTATACCATTCTCAAGATATGATTTGGTAGATCCGATGAACAATGGTGGAAAACCCAAGGCTTTGAATTGAATGATATACTTAATAGATAAAATCAACATCAGATTTTTTTCCGGAGCCAAGAGTGTCGTAGAGAAGAAAAAGAAAAGATTAGTCATGGTGGACCTGCACTTTAAGAATCCGTGTTTTAGAGCAGAAAAGAGCCACCACGTCTATGGTAAAATGGGCGCAATGCTCGCAAAGTTTTCACTTATTAAAGAAAACTCATTTTGATAAAAAAAAATTTTCATTTGTAGGTGCTGTTTAATCGTGATATCTTGGCATGGTGATTTGGTATCAATTACCAAATAATAAACATGACTGCAATAGATCACCAAAATCTACCAGCGGCATATAAAAGCCCATTTAGTTAGAGGCTCAAACATAAGCCTGATCTCAAAAAGAGGTAGCCATATCATAGATAGCAAGAAGATGGCATGAGTAATAGACTCCTTGTCCTTCTTATCATACAAAGCTATTAGGAACGATTGTTGCAACTCTGAAGGAAATATTCAGTGAATGTTTACCGAAAGTGAGAAAGCCCACTCACAGTGAATTAAAGCATTTCAGACCAATACAATAATCCTATCCTCTTTTCTACTTAAAACTTGTTAATAATTGAAACCCTTTAAGTGATATTGATCACCTTGGAGGCCCAACTCCAACATGCGTATATCAGCCTACCAGAATTAACCCTAACTGCCCAGAATTAACATTAGGAGGCTAGAAAACGGCCTCAATAATGTCGAGAAGAGTGCCAATCAGTGAGCCATCTAACCTCTACCCACTACTATCCAACGGGAAAGATGATATGTTGCACATTGCACGTGAGAATTTTTAATAGCCGTGTTTTTTGGCAAAGTTATCCGCAGCGCAGCTGGATTTTACACGCATAACAAAAACAACAACCACCTGCCGATAAAATCATTTAGCTGCCCAGAAAAGTAGAATTTGGCTGGGGATAAAATATTTGACATGAAAAGATTTCATTTATACAATAGATCATTTGTGTCATGATATAAGTCTTGTAGTAGATTATGTGAGTATATGTACGTACTCAATCAAACAAGATTATGAAAAGTACAAGAAATCATGATTATGTTCATTTTGATTAAATAGCATTTCGTCTGCACGATAGTTTGATTAGTTTGGGTGACTCGTTTTCTGAATTCAGTCAATTCTGGTTATTTTACCTTAAAAGACTAACATTATCAATTGATTATAAGAAACTATCATCGCGTTCAAAGCACTTAAGTCCATTAAGTTGATATGATGCATCGTCATCCAATGCTGAGTTTAAACAAACCATATAGTATTTTAGCCTCTTAAAATGAAATGGTTCATGTGTGTAAACGGCAAGAGTGGTTGAATCCTTCTAGAAAAATGATTCACAATTCTTAATTTCGTAAGGAAATTACATTTGTAACGCAACCGGTGGAGAATTATTTGAACAATGTTATGATTCATATTTCGCCTTTCTTTTAGTAATTTATTAATTTGTTTCAATTAATTTGTTCTATTGTTCTTTCAAATCCACAATGCGCGCCATCTACGGACGTTTATTTTACTATGCGTATAACATACCCATAAGCAGACAAAGTTTCATTACAATTGAGGGAACAGTTTGGCATCGCATCATATACGAGCAAACAAACAAACAATGATTTCTGTATTTTGTATCCTTTTTACTTGCGATTATAGGTACTATTTATAATACAAGTTATGCATTCGTGCAGATTAAAAATGTTGAGATAACAATCAAACATGACATTACGATAATAGAGAAACATATTTGAGTTGCTGGCAAAATTCTGTCCGTCTGTCTGTGTGTCTGTGCGGATGTATATTAGAATGCAGCCTAAACGGTTGGGCCAATCGTCTTCAAATTTTGAACTTAAGGTTATTTTGACATTATACAGAGGAGTTTTTAAAATTTTTTTTAAGCTCAAAAATTAACTGTCATATAACCGTTACGTAAAAGCTTATTTTTCTCGAAAACGGCTCCAAGAATTTTTATAAAAAAAATCAGTGTACCACTGTAGGTATGCATTATATACATTAAAAACGGTACCTCCCATAGGACCGGCTTTTTTTCTTCGACTTTCTCGAAAACCGGAGGTCCGATTACAATCAAAATTGATATTCAAGAAAATGTAGGTAGCTTAAATAATTTCGCATTAATTTTTTTTCAAAAACTTTTTTTTTGTATTTTTGATAATTTTTAATTTTTTTTTTTTTTTTTGAAAAATCAATATTTTGAAAACGGGTAGATGATTTTTTTTTATTTTGTTTTTAAATGTACGTTATGTTGTGCTTAAGTTTGTAATCTTGAATTATTTTTTTTTATTTTTTAAAAAAAGTTGTTAAAAAACCGTTTTTTTTTTAACGGTACCTTAAATTTTTAACAAAAAAAATACACTTTTTTACATTTCCTAGACAAATAAAATGGCGTTTAAATTATTTCGCCCAACACAATTTAGCGTACATTATTCGAACAATCAAAAGTCACAAAAATCGAAAAAATGCTTGGATGTTCACTTTAATTTTCTTTAATTTTATTCTACAATGTGACCGCACATATGAGCAAGTACGTGCGATCCAGTCGTGCAATTTATTTTCAGATGTTGACATGTAGATCAATGAAAAGCTTTTTAAGAATGTAAAAGTTGAATATTTAAGACAGAGTAAAATAGTAAATAAAAGCATAGTCGTATCTCTTCCAGAACCACGAAAAATTCCCAACCAAATCAACAGAACAAAATAGAACTGAAAAACAATCGAGTATAATAAGAATAAACAGTTTTTTTTATAAAACTAAATTACATTTATCTACATATGTACACTATTTTTGCTTGAAAGTGTCTGCACTTTAAAGTTCTTAAATTTAAAAACTGAAGCATTGTGAATTATGTATTTGCAATTTCCAAATCGAAAGTTCTGCTGAGAACGTCAATCTTGAAATTATTTAATTAAAATGGGGAGTACGTTAAAAAAAATATTTTCAATATTAATTAATATTTACTGTTGCAACTTAGCAGCTTTGAACGTACATAGTTGCGTTATTAAAATGGATTTTTGTAACAAATCCCAACCACCAAGCAAAATTGTCATTTCATCATCCATAAACTTTTATGATTCTACGAACAAACCCCATTGCCCTAAGTAGTCGAGATGTCAATTTTGACATAAGACAGGAGGCAAAATCTACAGGTTTGGTTAAGCCTTATAGGATGAAGCAGAGAGAGAGGAGAGTTTTGGTTCCAGTTAGGATCATATAACAATCGTCAGTTAAAGCAGAAGATCAATAAACGGCAGATAAACTAGTTGTGAAGTTTTGGCCTGGGGTTCGACAAATAAAACTCAATCAAAATTCCAAAATAATACAACAAATCTCTTTATTTTATGAAACACAACGTCTTTCAGTTTAGATAATACCAATTTTAACTTATTTCACTTATTCACAATTCAAATACGTTTTTATAACTCAACACTTTTTATTTAATCTCAATTCAATCATTTTTTACTAACGCTTCCAGTTGTTAACAATTCCACTTTCGAAAATAAACTGCCTTTCAATGCAATCTACTCTTCTATTTATACAAGTTTACAAGCTTCTGGAAGCTTTTGTCTGGTTCTGGCACAATCTAAGCTTTCGGTACTAATTCGAGTCTCGAATTAGTACTTCAAGTTCGATTTAGTACTCTGTTAAAACATATTGCAAATATGTAGCATACTTTTAGGCGCATGGTTGTTGTACACAATGAATGTTGGTTGTTGTACACAATGAATCCAACAGATGTCGTTAATTTATAATATGTATCCTTCGAATATCTAAGCTAGTTGCCACATCACATGGTCTAATAATAATAATAATAGATCATTCCTCGAAACGAGCCAAATCCTGCCGAGGGCGTATGTGCAACTAAATTAAATTGTAAGACTGGATCGCACGAACTTGCTCATATATGCGGTCACATCGTCGAATAAAATTAAAAAAATAACACTATCTGATCTTATAAAAAGTGTCAAAACAACAACTCTTAACGATTTTTAGTAAAAATGGAGTAGGCCATCACCCGCCTTGTATAATAACGAATTTATAAAAAAAGTATTTCGAAAATTGTAGGACTGATTTTAACAAATTCCTATTTTTATTTTTAGATTTTAGTATGCATTTTTTTTAAATATACAGCTGATCATAACATTTAAAATGTTTTTTCCTGATTAGATTTAAAAATATTAAATAAAAAAAAAAAATATAAAATTAGTTATATAAATAGACAAAAAAAATATTATAAATTTTGGTGTGCAAAATTAATTTGGTTACCTAGATCTTTTCAAATATTAAATTTTATAGAAATTCATTACCGAGAAATCGAAAATTAAAAAAACCGTTACATGGGAGCTTCCGTTAAAAGACTATTCCGGATAATTGGTTGTTTTTTTATAAAATGGTAACCACTACCTACCGTTTTCGAGAAAAATAAGCTATTCATTAACGGTTATATACAGGTATACCGCTATTTTTAGTCCTAAAATAAAATTTCGATTTCCCATCTGAGGAATCCCAAAAGATACACACATACCAAATTTTAAGGCAATCACCTAACCCGTTTAGGCTGTAGCTCGTTATACACCCATACAGACAGACAGACAGACAGTCAGACATTTTTTCTCGATCACTTTTTTAGGCTTCTCTATGATCGTAATGTCATGTTTGATTGTAAGAATTTTGTTTCTTACGAATGCATAACTTACGTTTTAGTCCCTATAATCGCAAGTAAAAAGAACAGAATTTGTCTGCCAAAAATTTCCTCAAAGCCGTAAAAGATAGTCATTTTTAACCAAAAAACAAATAATACATTTTCGACGTAAGCCCTCAACTGTCTCCTTGGTTGGATACTTAACAGAACACAACTCAATGGCAACTAATCTCATCTCACCTCTTTTGTAAAACCCACAGCCTAGCCAAAACAGCCCGCGTAAAATACTTCTTAGGCGAACTGGGTGTTATTTCAAAGAAGCCACTTAAAAACATCCTAACATTCATTATTCATTAAAGATGATTGAAGATTTACACTAATTTTCATTCTGTTTTCCATCATTGATTTCTTTTCTCTTCTGGAAACCGCGATAGATCCTTTGAGATAGGAGATTGGTGATGAGGCTGCCAGCATCCCCTTTGCCTTTACTGTCAACCTAGAGAAACATTGGACTACTTCATAAACAAATTGAATAGCGTAACAGCAAACATTTTAGACTACCCTTAACCCCTTAAATTGATATTGAGGTCAGACATTAACAGCAGACAATGCGCACTTTTTGTATCCAGAGGAAAGATAATTTTCGTATTCCAAATCTACATCATTTTTGTAATCCTTATTCATTTCTTCCACGGTTCCTTTCGTTTTACAAAAATATCGAAATAAAACAAATACACAATTGATTTTCCCGATCATGTTATCGAAAACGAAAATTTTTTCAGGTTCCCGCTTCTCAAAAATGCAAACGAAAAATCCAAAGTATGTCGTATAAGGATTCACAGAAACGTATTTATTTAATTTAGTTATCTACACTGAGTTACAAAAAAAGTGGCGCAGTCATAGTTTTTGATGTGTTGGTATCATTTTGATAATATGCCGCATGTTTATGCAGAGCTTTATTTTTTTCAGTTTAACGGAATAATTGTGTGCTTTTTTGTTTCTTTTTATTTTTTATTTTCCTTGTGATAAATGCACAATATAAGGCGTTTTTCTTTATTCACTCAGAAAAGGTATCTGAACAGAGTCTGAGCATTCTGAGCATAAATAAAAATAAAAAATTAAGGATCTGAAGGAAAAAAACAACTTCTTTTTTGACAACTCAGACTCTGCTCTAGTGCTCTTAACGAATAAAAAAAACGTCCATAGAGGAAAACCACATGTTAATCGTTTTTCATACTAGACGCGGGTTTTACTAGTTCTGGCTTTTCCGTGATCCCGTAAATGTTTTAATGAGTTTATTGTTATGAGTTTATTTTAATTTATTTATTTATTAGTTTTTTAGTAATTTTTGTGAAAAAATATGCAAATAAATGCAGAAGAAGTCGCCAAGGCGCTGGCTTTGGTTGAGGATGGACGAAGTGTACGGTAGGCCGCTATTATGATTAGAAAACCGGAGGCAACGCTAAGAAGAGCTATTAAAAGGTACAGGGACACCAATTCTTACACCCGACGTCAAGGCTCAGGTCGACCGAGAGCAACATCTGCAAGGGATGGCCGATTTTTGGTGCTTCAAAGCCATTTTTTACTAACGCTTCCAGTTGTTAACAATTCCACTTTCGAAAATAAACTGCCTTTCAATGCAATCTACTCTTCTATTTATACAAGTTTACAAGCTTCTGGAAGCTTTTGTCTGGTTCTGGCACAATCTAAGCTTTCGGTACTAATTCGAGTCTCGAATTAGTACTTCAAGTTCGATTTAGTACTCTGTTAAAACATATTGCAAATATGTAGCATACTTTTAGGCGCATGGTTGTTGTACACAATGAATGTTGGTTGTTGTACACAATGAATCCAACAGATGTCGTTAATTTATAATATGTATCCTTCGAATATCTAAGCTAGTTGCCACATCACATGGTCTAATAATAATAATAATAGATCATTCCTCGAAACGAGCCAAATCCTGCCGAGGGCGTATGTGCAACTAAATTAAATTGTAAGACTGGATCGCACGAACTTGCTCATATATGCGGTCACATCGTCGAATAAAATTAAAAAAATAACACTATCTGATCTTATAAAAAGTGTCAAAACAACAACTCTTAACGATTTTTAGTAAAAATGGAGTAGGCCATCACCCGCCTTGTATAATAACGAATTTATAAAAAAAGTATTTCGAAAATTGTAGGACTGATTTTAACAAATTCCTATTTTTATTTTTAGATTTTAGTATGCATTTTTTTTAAATATACAGCTGATCATAACATTTAAAATGTTTTTTCCTGATTAGATTTAAAAATATTAAATAAAAAAAAAAAATATAAAATTAGTTATATAAATAGACAAAAAAAATATTATAAATTTTGGTGTGCAAAATTAATTTGGTTACCTAGATCTTTTCAAATATTAAATTTTATAGAAATTCATTACCGAGAAATCGAAAATTAAAAAAACCGTTACATGGGAGCTTCCGTTAAAAGACTATTCCGGATAATTGGTTGTTTTTTTATAAAATGGTAACCACTACCTACCGTTTTCGAGAAAAATAAGCTATTCCTTAACGGTTATATACAGGTATACCGCTATTTTTAGTCCTAAAATAAAATTTCGATTTCCCATCTGAGGAATCCCAAAAGATACACACATACCAAATTTTAAGGCAATCACCTAACCCGTTTAGGCTGTAGCTCGTTATACACCCATACAGACAGACAGACAGACAGTCAGACATTTTTTCTCGATCACTTTTTTAGGCTTCTCTATGATCGTAATGTCATGTTTGATTGTAAGAATTTTGTTTCTTACGAATGCATAACTTACGTTTTAGTCCCTATAATCGCAAGTAAAAAGAACAGAATTTGTCTGCCAAAAATTTCCTCAAAGCCGTAAAAGATAGTCATTTTTAACCAAAAAACAAATAATACATTTTCGACGTAAGCCCTCAACTGTCTCCTTGGTTGGATACTTAACAGAACACAACTCAATGGCAACTAATCTCATCTCACCTCTTTTGTAAAACCCACAGCCTAGCCAAAACAGCCCGCGTAAAATACTTCTTAGGCGAACTGGGTGTTATTTCAAAGAAGCCACTTAAAAACATCCTAACATTCATTATTCATTAAAGATGATTGAAGATTTACACTAATTTTCATTCTGTTTTCCATCATTGATTTCTTTTCTCTTCTGGAAACCGCGATAGATCCTTTGAGATAGGAGATTGGTGATGAGGCTGCCAGCATCCCCTTTGCCTTTACTGTCAACCTAGAGAAACATTGGACTACTTCATAAACAAATTGAATAGCGTAACAGCAAACATTTTAGACTACCCTTAACCCCTTAAATTGATATTGAGGTCAGACATTAACAGCAGACAATGCGCACTTTTTGTATCCAGAGGAAAGATAATTTTCGTATTCCAAATCTACATCATTTTTGTAATCCTTATTCATTTCTTCCACGGTTCCTTTCGTTTTACAAAAATATCGAAATAAAACAAATACACAATTGATTTTCCCGATCATGTTATCGAAAACGAAAATTTTTTCAGGTTCCCGCTCCTCAAAAATGCAAACGAAAAATCCAAAGTATGTCGTATAAGGATTCACAGAAACGTATTTATTTAATTTAGTTATTGTGATGTGGCAACAAGTTTAGATACATTTTGTAAATTAACGCCATCTGTTGGATTCATTGTGTACAACAACCAACATTTATTGTGTACAACAACCATGCTCCTAGAAGTATGCTACATATTTGCAACATGTTTTAACTTAGTACTAAATCGAACTTGACGAAACAATTCGAGACTCGAATTAGTACCGAAAGCTTAGATTGTGCCAGAACCAGACAGAAGCTTCCAGAAGCTTTTAAAGTTGTATAAATACAAGAGTAGATTGCATTGACAGTTCAGTTTATTTTCGAAAGTGGAATTGTTAACAACTGGAAGTATTAGTAAAAAGTGATTGAATTGAGATTAAATAAAAAGTGTTGAATTATAAAAACGTATTTGAATTGTGAATAAGTGAAATAAGTTAAATTGGTGTTATTTAAACTGAAAGACGTTGTGTTTTATAAAATAAAGAGATTTGTTTTATTATTGTGGAATTTTGATTGAGTTTTATTTGTCGAACCCCAGGCCAAAATATCACATTGGTGTCAGAAGTGGGATAAAACTCAGTAAAGTGCTAGAAAATTCCATAGTGACATTTTCTAAAACAGTTTCGGTGACTCATTTAATTGTGAAAGTGGAATTTTCCAGAAGCTATTGAACTGATTGTGCTATAAAACTGTGAATAGCGAGTATTTTTGTTAAAAATAGTGTTGGAAAAAGATCTTTCTAGAAGAGACATTAAAATAAAACTGACTGTGTTGCGAAAATAGTGTTTAAGTTACATAAAATGGGTCGCAAATTAGAACAATTGACAACAGCTGAGTTGAAAGAAGAATTAGGAAAACGAAATCTTCAGACTTCGGGGCTGAAAAAGGAACTATTGCTCCGACTTCAGAATGCTATCACTCAGGATGGTGGAGACCCCGATACCATGTTGTTCGATGTTGAAGAACAAGGGAGAGAATGCACAGTAAGTACAGCCGATGAAATGCCTGCTTTCATGAAGTTGCTTCTGTCGAAATTCGAAGAACAAAAGAACGTTCTCGAAGAACAAAAGAACGTTCTCGAAGAACAAAAGAACGTTCTCGAAAGTAAATTCGACGAACAAAAGAATGAGCAGAAGAATTCTTTAGAAGTTCTTCAGAAGCAACTAAGCGAACAAAGGGATTCTCTCGAAAACAAGCTAGATGCACAGAATGCTCTCTTCGACAAAAGACTCCAAATAGTAGATCAGAAAATAGAAAACTTAGAAGAAAAGTTCGGAAGGCAAGTAGAAAGTGTAGAGCAACAGTACGAACATCTGGCTAAGGAATTTGATTCTCTGAAAAAGCAGAAGGTTCGGGAATATTCGAGCGACGGTCCACGAAGAAAGGAAATGCAGCCCCCTGTCTTCGATGGTCAAACATCATGGCCAATTTATAAGAGGCAGTTCGAAGCTGCCGCCTTGACGAACAACTGGGACAACGAAGACAAATCAATTGCTCTTACGCTTGCTCTCAGAGGAACAGCTGCCGAATTGCTGCAGACCATTCCTGAAGACAAACATCAGGATTATGATGCCATGGTCAAGGCAATCGAGATGAGGTTTGGCGACGACCACATGCAGCAAGTTTACCGAGTCCAGTTGCGCAGAAGGGTCCAGGCAAGAGGTGAAACGCTACAACAATTGCAAGCTGACATTGAGCGCTTGGCGAATTTGTCTTATCCCAATACCAGCAGGGAAATCATAAACGAACTGGCAACCGATGCGTTCACTAATGCCATTGCAGATGGAAAACTACAAATGGCTGTGAGAATGGCAGGTAAGAAAACGCTCGCTGAGGCTTTAGCATTTGCCCTGACAATGGAAGCAGCAGACCAAGCTTCGCAAGGTAGCCATCGCGTCAGGGAAATGGCTACGCTAGAGTGCTCATGTCAACGTGTCGACATTGAAAGACAAAACCCGAGCACTGTTCGAGGTCAAATGAGATGCTGGAATTGCAACAAGCTAGGACACCTACAGCGACAATGCAGATCTATGCCTAGACAGGTAAGCTGCCCACATTGCACAAGGAGGAGGCAGAATGACGAAGCATCTGGCAGGAATAGCACTCACACTGCTGGACAAGCTTCTGATCAACAGCAGGCGGGAAACGCCTAAGAACCAACTTCGCGGGGCTGAAGTTGGTTGATGGAATCGACGCCCCCAGGACCATCATCCAAGTTTCGCAAACTACACGCTGCAGCAAGAGCTTGACAGTGGAGACAGTCATCAGAAACAGAAAATGTGTGGCCACTATCGACACGGGTGCCACAGCCTCCATAATCAGAAGAGACCTTGTTCAGACATCATGGCTACATAACACCAGCTGCTACACTCTGAAGACAGCTACGGGAGAAGCAGCAAAAGTATACGGGGAGGTATTTCTAAAGATACAACTGGCAGGGTTGACCTTCTCACATGCATTCTTGGTAGCCGACATATGCGACGAATGCATCATTGGAGTGGATTTCATGAAGGCACATGAGGTAATCATAGACCTTCGAATGCAAGTATTAAGGTATCGAACCGTTGAGATCCCTATGGTATACGGAAACGAGAACGCTGTGAATCTTCGGGCGGTTATAAGCAGAGATGAAGTCCTACCACCTTCTTCAGAGACAGTTCTTTGGACGCGTTTGGAGGGTGATCCTGGGAACCACCGATTCTATTTCATTGAAGCAGATAATAAAGAGGACTTTCCAAGCTATATCGTTGGAAAGATTTTAGTGGAACCAAAGAAAAACATGGTTCCGGTAAGGCTGATGAATCCGAACAAACACTCCGTCAAGCTCAGACAAGGAGAGGTGATTGGAAGATGCGTACCCATTGCAGCCATATCGACAACATCTGGGAGTGATTCTGCGAGTCCTGTTTCTGCAACAAAATTGGCTGAGGTATGTAATGCTATCCTTGGAAACTGTGAGCTAAATCAGGAGCAGAAAACCATGGCCAAAAATCTCATTGGCGAGTTTGCTGATATATTTGCATCGCAGGATGGAGACTATGGTCGAACACACCTAGTACAGCACCGAATAGACACCGGCGATAGCAGACCGATCCGACAACCTGCTAGAAGACTTCCATTGGCAAAACAGCCGGAAGTCGATGAGATGATATCAACCATGGAAAAAGACGGTCTAATCGAAAGCTCAAAAAGTCCGTGGGCATCACCCGTTGTACTAGTAAAAAAAGAAGGACGGCAGCACTCGATTCTGCGTGGATTACCGGAGGCTCAACGATGTCACCAAGAAGGACAGCTACCCCTTGCCTCGAATAGATGACACCTTGGATACCCTTTCTGGAGCGAAATGGTTTTCCACCCTCGATCTGAAAAGTGGTTACTGGCAGGTACAGATCCATCCAGAAGACAAAGAAAAGACCGCTTTCACAACGGGAAATGGACTATGGCAGTTTACCGTTATGCCATTTGGCTTGTGTAACGCTCCAGCCACCTTTGAGCGTTTAATGGAACGTGTGTTACAGGGTCTGACATGGAAAACCTGCCTGGTGTACTTGGATGACGTCATCGTTGTGGGAAAGACGTTCGCTGAACATCGCGACAACTTGAGGGAGGTGTTTACACGACTTCGAACTGCACATTTGAAACTAAATCCAAAGAAATGTGCTCTGTTCAAAGCTGAGGTGAAATATTTGGGACATGTGATATCATCAAATGGAGTAAACACTGACCCGGAGAAAATCGAAACCGTGAGAAATTGGCCAGTTCCCGAAGATAAACACCAGCTGAGGAGGTTTCTCGGTCTCGCCACTTATTACAGGAGGTTCGTCAAAGATTTTGCCGGAATCGCAAAGTGTCTGCACCAGCTAACTGAGAAGGGTAGACAATTTAAATGGTCAGGTGAGTGCGAAAGAAGCTTTCAACATCTAAAACAGCGACTTTGTGAGGCACCAATACTAGCTTACCCCACCCCTGGCAAAACATTTATTGTGGACGCGGATGCTAGTAACGTGGGTGTTGGAGCAGTTCTGTCGCAGATACAAGATGGGCAGGAGAAAGTGGTAGCCTATTTCAGCAAAGTTCTGTCGCGACCAGAGAGAAACTACTGTGTAACCAGACGGGAACTCCTTGCTCTGATACTGGCGACAAAACATTTCCATAAATATCTGTATGGACAGAGATTCATCCTGCGTACCGATCACGCCGCTTTAAAATGGTTGCTACAGTTCAAAAATCCTGAGGGGCAGGTAGCAAGATGGATCGAACGATTGCAGACTTACGACTTCGAAGTACAGCATCGCAAAGGAAGACTGCACTGCAATGCGGACGCGCTTTCCCGCAGACCATGTGAGCCCAGTTGCAAACATTGTGCGCGAAAAGAGGAAAAGGATGAAGGTATATCTGTCCAGAGAATAAGAGCCGAACCTGTAGAGGGTTGGAGTGCCGAAGAAATTCGTAATGCACAAAAAGAAGACCCTGACATCGAGCCAATCCTTGCATGGAAGGAATCTATGGAGAAACCAAACGCAAGAGATATCTCCGACAGAAGTCCTACTTTAAAAGCATACTGGGCGCAGTGGGACTCTCTCCATGTGGAAGATGGTGTTTTGCGAAGAAAATGGGAAATGCCGGATGGAAGATCCTTTAAGATGCAGCTTGTGGTTCCACGATCGAAAGTAGAGGAGATCCTACGAGAAATGCATGCTGGAATATCCGGTGGGCACTTGGGAATCAACAAAACATTGGAAAAGGTACGGGAACGCTTTTATTGGCTAAGCGTGAGAAACGATGTAGAGAGCTGGTGTCGAAAGTGCATAACATGCGCAGCTAGCAAGGGACCCAAAGTCAAAACACGAGGTAAAATGCACCAGTACAACGTGAGCGCCCCTTTTGAAAGAATCGCCGTTGACATCACAGGCCCGTTCCCGGAAACTGAAAACGGTAGCCGTTACATCCTTGTTGTCATGGACTACTTCAGCAAATGGCCGGAGGCTTTTGCGATACCCAATCAAGAAGCTAAGACCGTTGTCGAGCAGATAGTGGACCACTGGGTCTGCAGGTTCGGGGTGCCTATGGAATTGCATTCCGACCAAGGGCGAAACTTCGAGTCGAAGGTATTCCAGGAAGTATGCGCATCACTCGGGTTAAAGAAAACAAGGACAACACCTCTTCATCCACAGTCTGATGGAATGGTAGAAAGATTTAACAAGACCTTGAAGGAACATCTGTCCAAAGTCGTGAACGAGAACCAACGGGATTGGGATCGGCGAATTCCTTTATTTCTTATGGCCTACCGGAATGCGGTTCATAGTACAACTGGATACACTCCATCCGAAATTCTATTTGGACGAACTGCCCGGCTTCCAAGTGAGCTAAAATTCGGATTTCCTATTGAAGACCCAAAATGCGAAGAGGACTACGTGTTAGATCTTAGAGAAAGGATCAACGACATTCACCAGAGAACAAGAAACAACATAAAAATTGCGAGTGACCGCATGAAGACCAGATACGATGCGAGAGCAACAGCACCTGAATTCAATGAGGGAGATCTGGTATGGCTTTATAACCCACATCGCAGAAAGGGAAAATCGCCCAAGCTTCAGCAGGACTGGGAAGGTCCCTACCAAATAGTTACGCGCATTAATGACGTCGTTTTCCGAATCCAACGAGGACCAAGAGCAAAAATGAAAATTGTCCATGTGGATCGACTGCATCGTTACCACGGAAACAATGATGATGTGCCTGTTCGGGACGAACAAAACTAAGAGGGGGACAATGTGATGTGGCAACAAGTTTAGATACATTTTGTAAATTAACGCCATCTGTTGGATTCATTGTGTACAACAACCAACATTTATTGTGTACAACAACCATGCTCCTAGAAGTATGCTACATATTTGCAACATGTTTTAACTTAGTACTAAATCGAACTTGACGAAACAATTCGAGACTCGAATTAGTACCGAAAGCTTAGATTGTGCCAGAACCAGACAGAAGCTTCCAGAAGCTTTTAAAGTTGTATAAATACAAGAGTAGATTGCATTGACAGTTCAGTTTATTTTCGAAAGTGGAATTGTTAACAACTGGAAGTATTAGTAAAAAGTGATTGAATTGAGATTAAATAAAAAGTGTTGAATTATAAAAACGTATTTGAATTGTGAATAAGTGAAATAAGTTAAATTGGTGTTATTTAAACTGAAAGACGTTGTGTTTTATAAAATAAAGAGATTTGTTTTATTATTGTGGAATTTTGATTGAGTTTTATTTGTCGAACCCCAGGCCAAAATATCACATTATCTACACTGAGTTACAAAAAAAGTGGCGCAGTCATAGTTTTTGATGTGTTGGTATCATTTTGATAATATGCCGCATGTTTATGCAGAGCTTTATTTTTTTCAGTTTAACGGAATAATTGTGTGCTTTTTTGTTTCTTTTTATTTTTTATTTTCCTTGTGATAAATGCACAATATAAGGCGTTTTTCTTTATTCACTCAGAAAAGGTATCTGAACAGAGTCTGAGCATTCTGAGCATAAATAAAAATAAAAAATTAAGGATCTGAAGGAAAAAAACAACTTCTTTTTTGACAACTCAGACTCTGCTCTAGTGCTCTTAACGAATAAAAAAAACGTCCATAGAGGAAAACCACATGTTAATCGTTTTTCATACTAGACGCGGGTTTTACTAGTTCTGGCTTTTCCGTGATCCCGTAAATGTTTTAATGAGTTTATTGTTATGAGTTTATTTTAATTTATTTATTTATTAGTTTTTTAGTAATTTTTGTGAAAAAATATGCAAATAAATGCAGAAGAAGTCGCCAAGGCGCTGGCTTTGGTTGAGGATGGACGAAGTGTACGGTAGGCCGCTATTATGATTAGAAAACCGGAGGCAACGCTAAGAAGAGCTATTAAAAGGTACAGGGACACCAATTCTTACACCCGACGTCAAGGCTCAGGTCGACCGAGAGCAACATCTGCAAGGGATGGCCGATTTTTGGTGCTTCAAAGCCTTCGAGATCGTCACCAAACCACCGCGGTTGAGCTGTCTCACAGACTTCGATCAGTGAGGGGGACAGCTGTAAATGCACAAACGGTGAGGCGGTGATTAGTAGAGAGTGGCCTGAGAGCAAGAAGACCCGTTCGCGTGCCGAGACTCACTGATGAGTCAAGGTTTTGTCTGCGCTCACCAGATGGACGTAGCAGAGTGTGGAGACGAACAGGTGAAAGATTCTCTTCGGCAACAGTTGCTCAGCGGGAAAATTTTTGGGGATGTTCAGTCATGGTGTTGGCAGGAATTTCCATGGAAGGATCCATGAACTCAAGTTATTACCTGAACAACTTTCTGAAGGAATATGTGGTTTCATTTGCACTAATTGGCAATAACTTTTTGCTGATGCATGACAATGCTAGACCACACGTTGCTACGTGCAAGAAGCGGAAATCGAGGTGATGGCTTGGCCTACGATGAGCCCGGACATGAATCCCATCGAACACGTCTGGGACGTGATAAGGAGGCGACCTGCCCTCCCAGAGACACTCAGAGGGCTGAGATCTGCTCTGATCGAGGAATGGCACCATTTGGACGACACCATCGTAGCAAACCTTATCCAAGGTATGCCCAGGCGAATTAAAGCTTTGCTAGATGTTCGGCGAGGTATTATTCAATATTAAAAGAACGAGAGCTTGTTGAAAAAAATATTAAAATAAAAGTGTTTAATTTAAATTTATGAAGTTTTGTACATTTTCTTTAATTTGTTTTATTTCTAAATTCTTGCAATTTTTTTTTAGATGAATTACTTTTATTTTATGTTAATAAACATAACTGTGTTTAAAAAAAACGTTTTTTTTTTTAATCCCTTAAAAATATTGCAAAATTTTAAGGTGCGCCACTTTTTTTGTAACTCAGTGTATTTATATTTTTCTCAAAAGATCCCAATTTCGGACAAATAACATTACAATAGTTCAATGCTCCGAGGCTAAACTATCATACGTTTTTTTATAAAGTTTTCGTTGGTTCATTCGCTAAACAAATTTTTTTTTAAAGTTTATTGACATTGCTAGATTTACGCATCACAAAACGAATGAAACAATTGTGTTGTATACATTCGGCATGCCAAAAAAGCTAATATACCGCCATTATACGAATTTACGCCCCCGCCTCCTTGAAATCCGCCAGCATCCTTGAATCAAAAACACTTAAATGAAGATCGTACACACTTTTTGGGATTTGTTTGCTTAAAATATTTGAATTCCTAACGTATTCCGCATTCCGAAATCTTTTCGTTTTTTAAGTATGAAAATCCTTGAAATAGTTCGTCGACCGTTGTATTGTTTTGTATTTCGATTGCAAAATTTACGCATGTTTTGAAGGCCTCTAAATGGTGTTTTCAAAGTTTTGTTTTTTTACTGGATAAGATATTCATTTGAGGCGAATTTATGTATATAAAGCTATAAGTTTAAGACGTCATGAATGATAAATGCTTTTATAGTCTTTTTTTATCAGGTTATAGAAAAAAATTCGTTTAAAATAAGAGACCTGTGTAATCGATAACAAACAATGTGTCTAGTATAAGCAGATGGCATCGATACGCATTTCATAGAATTTCCTTTTCCGGTTTATCGAGGTATTGCAATGCAAGCCAAGACATGAACCTACAAGAGAGAATAAAATATGGCGCCCGATTGGAATTGTTCCGAATTCTTGCGGAGCTACAATGAGTGGATTTTGTCATGACTAATTGAAGTAAAATTGTTTTTAATAGTGGAACATAGATGGCAAATTACTTCCGTTTTTACTTTTGAATATGAAACGTTATTTTTCTTGAACTAATCTCATATCGCAAACGCAAATATTTGTAATGAAAATTATTGATGAGAGGCTGGAAACGAATGTGAAAAGTAATTTATTTAGTTAGTTGTTTAAGACAATTAATATAAGTTTTATTATCTGTGTGATCTGTGCCACTACTCTAGAAGGCACGTAAGTGCAAATGGTGGATAGTTTGAGGATGAACAAGATTTGTCAGGCTGAGTAAATGCTGTTTTCCATCCAATAGGAAATATACCAGAAGAATAGGTCATAGGATAAAATGTACCCAATGGTTTCACCAGCATTGAAGAACACTTCTGCAAAACAATAGAAGAAGAACAACAAGAAGAAGAAAAAGAAGAAGAAGAAGAAGTAAAAGAAGAAGAAGAAGAAGAAGAAGAAGAAGAAGAGATACTGTTCAGAAGGAGTTGTTGGCCGCAATGAGGTTTTCGTAAATTGGGTCGAGAGCCGATTTGATACCTCTTAGTATTAAGCTTTGTAGAGTGGAGCAGATTGTGACACAAAAATACAAAAAGAGGATGCAAGATTGCAAATACAAAAATAAATAAAATTTTAGCTTAAAATAAAAAAAAATATACAAATAAAATAATAGATGCTTTCTGTAGTTGTTCGCTTAAATAAAATAAATTAAATAGAATAAATTTCTGGGATTTATTTTAATTATTTTAGGTTAAATAATTTTTTTTTATATAGATGTATGCTCTAGCTTCTAGGATTCAGATTTAGTTATTTGTATTATTTAAATCTAACAAAAGAAAATTATTTAGATTTCTCCCACAGAAGCAGTGCATTTTTCGGAATAAAAGTACCTACATTCATGGATTTGGATGAAATTATGTAGGATAATGTGCTGGATTGAAACGCAAAAAAAAACTCCTCGACATCTTCGGTTCCAACGCTCATCGACAATAACAAACCAATTGTTTACTCTTCAGAGAAGGCAAACTTGCTCGCCGCCCATTTCGCTGCCAGCTCCACGCTGCCTCAAAGCAACGTTGCCCCTCCTGTACTTGAGAATGTAAATTTTTCGATGGGACACATTTTTTTCCGCACTCGTACAGTAGCAAGAGTTCTCAAAGATCTCGATATACACAAATCCGCTGGCCCGGATGGTATACCCCCGATTCTTCTGAAGAGGTGTTCTTCCACACTGGCAAAGCCACTGCGTAAGCTTTTCCATCGCTCCTACTCTTCTGGAATCTTTCCTAGAAGATGGAAAACAGCATTTGTCCAGCCTGTCCCTAAGAAAGGTGACCCATCCTCCCCCTCCTCCTACCGACCCATAGCACTGACATCCCTTCTTTCTAAGGTCATGGAAACACTGATTAACCGTCAGCTTAAGGAATATCTCGAAGATCGTAAGCTTCTCCATGACCGTCAGTATGGCTTCCGCAGCAACCGTTCCACTGGTGATCTGATGGCATATCTCACCGAACAGTGGAACAAATCTTTACATCGCTTTGGTGAAAGTAAGATTATTGCTCTTGATATCTCCAAGGCATTTGATAGAGTTTGGCATGAAGCTCTCTTATCGAAAATGCGTGCTTTTGGGATCGATAATACTCTTGTTCGTTGGATTAGAAGCTATCTTCTGGACCGTTCAATACAAGTTGTATTGGACGGATTCAAGTCTGATTCCCATAAAATAAATGCTGGTGTGCCCCAGGGCTCTGTTCTGTCTCCGACTCTTTTCCTCATTTTTATAAATGATCTTCTGTCTGTTACTTCTAATCCACTTAACTGTTTTGCTGACGACTCTACCCTCAGCTTTTCATATTCGTTCGATAATTCACGTCCTTCGCCTTCGGACGTACAATTGCATCGGTGCCGTATGTCAAGCTCATTAAACTCCGATTTATACAGCATTGTCAAATGGGGTAATAGAAATCGTGTGGAGTTTAATGCTTCGAAAACTCAATGCTGTCTTCTGTCGTTAAAGCTAAACATTCCCCCAATGCCATTGTCCATGAATGGCACTTACATCGAAGAAACCGAAAAGCTCTCAGTACTCGGTATGTGTGTCAACGACGACCTCCGTTGGAACGACCATATATTTGAGATCGCTAAGAATGCTGCAAAGTGCTTAGGTTTTCTGTATCGGTGTAAGAAGTACTTTTCCCCATCTGATCTGGCTACAATTTATAAAGCGTTTATACGCCCTAAACTCGAGTATAACTCCCACCTCTGGGCAGGTGCTTCGCAAACATCGCTTCACCTGCTTGATAGAATACAAAATCGAGCGTTAAGATTGATTGGTAATAGAACTGCCGCTGAAACAATTGCCCCACTCGAACACCGACGCAATGTTTCATGTCTTTCCTTATTTTATCGTTTCTTTTACAAAAAATGTTCACTCGAAGTAGCCAGTTGCATTCCTCCCCTTAAAAGTTTCTCCCGTAATACTCGTCTCGCAAGGAATGCTCATCAGTTCACCCTTGAGCCTAATTTAGGACGTACCGTGAAATATAGGGATTCTTTTTTTAGCCGAACTACACGAATCTGGAATAGTTTACCCGGCGGGATTTTCCCTTGCCATTTTGATCTGCAAACATTCAAAACCAATGTTAATCGGCACCTCCTATCTCTCCCCTCCCTATCTTCGTAATGCCCGCGCAGTGTGTTCTACATTAAAAGGGAAACACATAATCCCTCGTTCCACTGATTTGAATTCTTATTTCGTTCAGTTCAGATTTGCATCCGAACAAAATAGCCTTTTGTCTCTGAACCGATGGCCTTAGTAGCCAGTGCTACTAGTGTGTCTACTTCGTAGATTTATCTACATTAATGTATACTGGGTTTCCCGAAACTCTACGTCAACCGGGTACCGGGGAAAGAGGGGGTTATATCCGTTCCGAGAAAAATAAGACAAAAATCAATCATGCTTGGCTATCATTTAAAGGCAATAGCTGTGTTTTATTATCTTCGGATCTGAGCCTGGATTAAGTCTTAACACGTATTACAATAACGATTTTGAATTCTGCTTTCTATCTGGATCTATTTCAAGATCAAATAATTAGTACTTATTCTGAGAAACAGATGGCACTTTTGCAGTATTGTAATGGGAAAATACATCATAATGCATTATCTGGATCTATATCTGGATCATTTTATTTATAGACAAAGATCCATATGAATCTTGGTGGATAGTAAAACTCAGCTAATATTAAGAAAAGTGATGAAAATCGAATTCGTAGGCAAGATTTTTAGTTACGATTGTCACAAATTTTCAAATTCTGATATGTTTTCTCCCCGTTTAGGCAGGTGGGGCAATTTTCTTAGAAATTATTTAAAATGAAAAAAAAAAATATTGTGCAACACACAATTAAGAAATATACTTTTTTCTGAAAGGTAGAAATTTTCACTTAATTTAAATTTTTAAATCAAGTTATTTTAATCAATAGTTTTTGAAAAAAATAACTTCAAACTCAAAAAACCAGAAAAACAAACAAAATGTTCACTCTGCTAAGGCAATATGCAAATATTCTTTAAATTCAAATCTTTGTATATCCCAACAACGAACCTATCCCAAATCTTATAGTGATGCCAATCAGGAGGTTGCAGAGGGCAACATGCTCCGATACCTAGCTCACGGTTTTTAAGCCGTGAACTTAATATACCTATATACCTATACCAAACAAAATATCAATAAATTGCAAGACTGGGTCGCACGTACTTGCTCTTATGTACCTAATTACATTGGATAGCAAGATTTTTGACAAAAACAAATAACATTTACGTTGAAAATAACACAGTTTGAACTTATAAAAACTATCAAAAGCACAAAACTTAACGGTTTTTAGTAAAAATGAAGTACACCATCACACGTCTTAAATAACAAAGAATTTATGAAAAAAGTATTTCGAAAATTGTAGTTTTTTTTTAATTTTGGTATGCAGTTTCTTAGAGTTTATTTATATACATGTGACTACAAAATTTAAAATATTTTGTTTGATTAGTTTTAAAAATATTGATTTTTCAAAAAAAAATCAGACAGACAGACAGACGGACATTTTTTGCCAATAACTTTTTTAGGCTTTTCTATGATCGTAATGTCATGTTTGATTGTTATCTCAAATTTTTTTTATATCCACGAATCCTAAACTTGCCTTATAGTCCCTATAACCGCAAGTAAAAAAAACGTAAAATCGTTTTCAGCGGAAAAATTTAAACCCCATTTTATTTCTTTGAAACATGTAAAAAAGTGTGATTTTTTTTCAAAATCGTTGAAACGGTTTTTAAATAAAACGGTTTATATTTTACAACTTTTTTCAAAAATCAAAAAAAAATATTTTAATATTGCAAAAAAAGCAAAAAATAACATACATTTAAAAATAAATATGAAAAAAATGCACTAACGCGGTTTCAAAATATGGATTTTTCAAAAAAAAAAATAAAAAAAATTATTAAAAATACAATTTTTTTCGAAAATATTTTAAATAAAATTTACTGAGGCTGCCTAAAAAAAATCAAAAAAGTCCTCTGTAGAATGTCAAAATAACCATATGTACTAAGTTTGATGATGATTGGCCAAACCGCTTAGGCTGCAGTCCAAAATACATATGAACAGACAGACAGACAAAATTTCGCCAGCAACTCAAATATGTTTCTCTATCATCGTAATGTCATGTTTTCTCAAAATTCTTAATCTACACAAAAGCATAACTGGCATTATAGTACGTATAATCGCAAGTAAAAACTAGTTTTTGGTAATTTCTAGTTTTCTTAAAAACTATTAAAAACTATTAAGCAATTATCTTCAAATTTGGAATGAGTGATTCTTTTAGCATTATTCAGAAATTTGGAGTTTAAAATTTTATTTTTAGGGCTAAAAATAACATTGAGAATTTTTTTGTTGGTACTTGCTATTATTTGATCAGAACCAATTTACGGGAAAAGCCTTTTAACGGTACCTTTCATATTACGGTTTTTTTAATTTTTGTTTTCTCGGTAATGGCTCTTGGAACTTTTTTTTTCAAATTTTATAGTTGGGAAGATAAATAAATTTTTAATTTTTTTTAATCAATTTTTTTTTTAATTTTTGGTTTCTCGGTACCAGCTCTTGGAATTTTTTTTTTTTTAATTTTATGGTTGGGAATTTTTTTGTTGTCTAATTTTCTTAGTAGCTAAATAAATTGTGTATATCAAATTTTTTAATAATATTTTGTTTCTAATTAAAATTAATTTTTGATTTTTTTTTTAATCAATTTTTTTTTACAACCAATCAAAAAAAATATTTTAAATTTTATGTTCACATGTAAAAAAATTCATAACAAAATTAAAAAAAAAATATTTTTAAAAAACTAAAAAGAAAAACAGGATTTTATCAAACCCGTCCTACAATTTTCGAAATACATTTTTCATAAATTCATTGTGTGATGACGTACTCTATTTTCATTTATTTTTATATTTTTTATTGCGATCATTAGCATAATTTATGGATTAAGTATACAAATAAAAGATATACAAATTTGAAAATTTGTGACAACCGTACATAAAAATGTTGCCTATGGTATCGCTTTTGACTGTTTTCCTAAATATTGCTTTTATTACTTAACCCAAGCAAGATGGATTTGTTTGTCTTATATTCCCAATACGGGTACAACCTACCCTACCACTATCACCCATTACCCGCTTGACGTTGACTTTCGGGACATACTGTATATTTAAATTAAAAATGTTAATCATGTTTAAATGATAACAACTGTATATATCCACAAAAAATGTTCTATGACAAAATAATTCAAAAATCTAAAAAAATCTACTTATCTGTTTTTTTCTCACACATACATGCTTCATTTACTTGTGGAAAAGTTTATAGGTACTTAAGTGTCGTCACGTTGCCGCCTTTTGTGACAAAGGCCATTCTGGGATATTCTAACCCGTCCCACCCTGGACAAGGTATCACAAATTAGAATTAATGTAAAATTTCAATAAGTTTTTTGTTGCAAGTTAAACTATGATTTTTTGGCTGCATGCACATATGTTGTCCCCTTATAACGGGTGATTTTTTTGAGGTTAGGATTTTCATGCATTAGTATTTGACAGATCACGCGGGATTTCAGACATGGTGTCAAAGAGGAAGATGCTCAGTATGCTTTGACATTTCATGAATAGACTTACTAACGAGCAACGCTTGAAAATCATTGAATTTTATTACCAAAATCAGTGTTCGGTTCGAAATGTGAAAATCCGCTTTTTTATCGACAAATTTTGTTCAGCGATGAGGCTCATTTCTGGTTGAATGGCTACGTAAATAAGCAAAATTGCCGCATTTGGAGTGAAGAGCAACCAGAAGCCGTTCAAGAACTGCCCATGCTTCCCGAAAAATGCACTGTTTGGTGGGGTTTGTACGCTGGTGGAATCATTGGACCGTATTTTTTCAAAGATGCTGTTGGACGCAACGTTACGGTGAATGGCGATCGCTATCGTTCGATGCTAACAAACTTTTTGTTGCCAAAAATGGAAGAACTGAACTTGGTTGACATGTGGTTTCAACAAGATGGCGCTACATGCCACACAGCTCGCGATTCTATGGCCATTTTGAGGGAAAACTTCGGAGAACAATTCATCTCAAGAAATGGACCGGTAAGTTGGCCACCAAGATCATGCGATTTGACGCCTTTAGATTATTTTTTGTGGGGCTACGTCAAGTCTAAAGTCTACAGAAATAAGCCAGCAACTATTCCAGCTTTGGAAGACAACATTTCCGAAGAAATTCGGGCTATTCCGGCCGAAATGCTCGAAAAAGTTGCCCAAAATTGGACTTTCCGAATGGACCACCTAAGACGCAGCCGCGGTCAACATTTAAATGAAATTATCTTCAAAAAGTAAATGTCAATAAAGAACCGATGAGATTTTGCAAATTTTATGCGCTTTTTTTAAAAAAAAAGTTCTCAAGCTCTTAAAAAATCACCCGTTACTTCAAGGATAATTTCGGAAATGGGCCTTGAAAATATTTAAGGAAAATATCGACCGTAGAATCTATCTTCTTTTTAGCAACACTTATTGGGTATTTTCGAATACAATTATTTTCGTGTATCTTGAACCATTTTACTGAAATTAAAGCATTAGAAATGGTAGAAACTTAACTTAAGTCTATTTTCTTAGAATAAATGCAAGCTTTAAACTTCATTTATATATATTGTAAAGCTTGTTTGAGTCTTTGCTATTAATTCCCGAAACTCGTTTTCCCGAATAACGTTTTCCTATGGCACAGTTGCCTGCTATCGTTTTCCCGCTGCTCCATATTTTTACTTGCAATTATAGATATATATATATGTCCATTTCCCATAAGAAGGAAGAAAGAGATATCACAATGTGCAGAAATTATAGTAAATCTTTATAAATATTTATAATAATCCCAAATATTCTTTTAAAAATAGTTAAATAACAACTCTTTTCCACAGAAGTTATCTGATTATGCATGATTTGCTCTTTTAGGGAATAATTTATCCAACAAATTTAAAATTTCGGGCGAACAACCTTCTACTAGTTTATCGCCCCCAATTTACGCATTTAACACTGCCGTGTCAACGAACTTATTGCTGAAATTCAAATAACGATTCGGTTGGTGGCTTGTTTTATAAACAACGGATATTCTAAAAGTTTGTTGACATCTTTCGACTTACGCATTTTGAAACGGAATTTATCTACATCTGCTTTGAAATCGCTCACTTTAGCCGCCACGCCAAAGCAAATATATCCAACCATAGCTCCCGCGCTATTCCTACGTTAGTAATCAATATCAAAATCACCTTTACCGTACATTACCCTGGGTACGTTTTTTTTTAACATTTGAATAACTAACGTATTCCGTACTTCTAAGTAATAGTAGTTTTAAGCAGCAAAGTCCTTGAATGAGTTCGTTGACCATTAAGTCGTTTACATTTCGATTGTGAAATTACGTTTGTCTTTAGATTTCCAAGTTGTTTTTTGAAGTGAAAAGGTAAACAAAATACACTTAATGTATTTGCTCTTATTAAAACCAATCTGTTTTTTTATTTGTTTGTAAAAAGAAATAAAATTAGTACATAATTCATTTCATTTTATTACTTCCTCGGGCTGGTTTAAGCAATCGATAACATTAGTTTTATGTATCGATAATATTATAAAATTTCCTCTTTTGTACGATGTCTTATGCTTAGCTAATATTTAAACCGAATTACTAAAAAATGTTTGCAAATTTAGTTCCGAAAGGTATTGTGCTCTCATTTGTGGGTTATGTCCTGACTAACTCGGATATAATTGTATTGAGTTGTGGATTGTGACAAATAGATGGAGAATATGGTCGTTGTTTTCGAATAATTGTGCGAATAATTATAATTTTTTGTTCATAATAATAATTTAAAATAATAGCAAAGATTGTACCTATTTGAATTTATATAGCAAAGTTAAATATTTATCTTCAATGTTAACATGATAGTTTTATTCATTATACATATTATAAATTTTATTAAAGCCAAAGTGAACATTGAATGTCTTTAAATTTAAAATCCGGAAAAAGTGTTTTGAATCATTTTCATTTTTTTTTTTTTTTTGAATCCATAATACGCTCATTACATTGATAACAATGTAATAAAAATTAAAAAATACTATACTCTTCTAGAAAAACGTAAAAGATGCAAACTCCGTTGGTTCAAGTGGTTCATCGCAATCATCGCTGATAGTAAATTATCGGAACGATTTTATTAAGGGATTGACGCGTGCTTAGCGGCAATCGCTAAGACTATTTAACGAGCTATGCATATATTCAAGGTTGAATGGATCAAAGTTTAATAACATTTAAGCCCTTAAAATTCGAATTACATGTGTAGTGATTGATATTGGGGCATTGCTTTACTTGTGGCTTTTTACTTCAAATTATTGCGGAAATGTTCTGATTAAACAGTTTATTTACATATGTATATATGTATGTATCATGTACGTTTATCAAATTTCCCTGAAAAAATATACATATTTCTAAAAATATGGTGTCTCCATAGTGTCGTCATTTAATAGATCAGACATCAGAGCTATTTGGACAGAGTGACAGGAGAAAGATGGTAGTTATAATACCAAAAAAAAAAATTCAAACGTTGAAAAATCAAAAACCGGGATGATTGTTAACATTTTTTTAAGTTCGGCATAGAGAATCCCATACACGGAAGGAGTCCGTAATGATTGACCTATTCATGCGTCTTAGAACAGCATGAGCGATCTAACTAATGGGACCACGGTTAATGCTTCAGCGGAACGCATACGGAGTAAAGGTCATTTAACCTTAAATTGGAACATAATTTAATAAACTATGTACGTAATGATAAAAAATGACCTTAGGATTATTCCGAGTTATAAACCATTTCTGAGTGCAACCTGTAATCACGCACAATACAATTTGTTGCGAAACGTTGGGTGACAAAAATTAGCTGAAATGGAAAAAAATAGACAGGATTTTTTTTTTCTTTTTTAATCGTAAGAGGGACTCATAAGGAGTATAAATTTTGATTTTCGAATTCCTAGGTCTTTAGCGTAGGCAGCGATCTTGAATTTAAGGTAAATTGATTGATTGAAAAATATCAATCGTAGACAAAAAAAATATGAAGACCAAAGTTGTAGGAAATTAAATTCTGACCAACTTTTGTTATGTGAATTTTTCGTCAAAAGTTGAAAATAAGCGAGTTATCTTACAAAAATGAATTTATCTTAAATTCAAGATTGGGCCCGAAGCTAAACCCCTAGGAATTCGAAAAGAATAATGATAGAATAATTCAATCGCTTTTAGACATAGCACGATACATTTCAACTCTATTAACACTATGCTATGTCTAACTTTGGAATCCCTGCTAAACTGATACGCCTTATCAGGATGACGTTGGAGAATGCTCGCTGTTCCGTCAAAGTTGGTAGAGACTCTACTGAAACCTTCGAAACCACCAGAGGGCTTAGACAAGGAGACGCGCTGTCATCCAGCTGTTTTAACATTGTGCTTGAAAATGTAATACGGAGCACCCATGCCAGTACATCGGGCACCATTTTCAATAAATCGACACAATTACTTGGGTTTGCAGACGACATAGACGTGATAGGAAGAACAAAGCGAGCAGTAACCGGTGCTTTCACTACTATGGAGTCAGCAGCAAGCAGAATGGGGCTGAAAATAAACGAGGACAAGACGAAGTATATGCTTTCATCAACAAAAGCCCAATCCCACCACCGGCTTGGTCAAAATGTGACCATTGATATGTATAACTTCGAGGTAGTCAGTCAATTTGTCTACCTGGGTACTGCTGTAAACTCGGTCAACAACATCAGCGCTGAAATCAAACGCAGACTAACTCTTGCTAATCGCTGTTTCTTTGGGCTGAATAAGCAATTGGTAAATAAAGCCCTATCGAGAAGAACCAAGGAGACACTATATAAAACACTCATCATCCCGGTCCTGATATATGGTGCAGAAGCATGGACCCTCTCCCAATCGGATGAAAAGTCACTTGGAGTCTTCGAGAGAAAAGTTCTGCGTACGATCTATGGTCCTATTTGCGTAAACCGAGAAGACAACATTTGGCGACGAAGATACAACGACGAACTATACGAGCTGTACAGCGACATAAGCTTAGCCAGAAAAATTAGAGTCCAACGACTAAGATGGCTGGGCCATGTAGAGCGAATGGACACCAACGCTCCAGCGAGTAAAGTCTTCAAAGCCAAACCAGAGGGAGTCAGAAGCCAAGGTAGACCTCATCTTCGATGGAGCGACCAGGTAGAAGGAGACCTCCGCCAACTTGGAGTGCGAAATTGGAGACAGCAGGCAAGGGATCGAGCCAGCTGGAGGGGCGTATTGAGCAAGGCCTAGGAGCACCACGCTCTAGTTGAGCCAACATAAGTAAGTAATTCAATCGCTTTTGGATCCGCACGCCACCTTCTAGCAGAAATTCAAGAATTGTTATAAGGCCATATTAACATTGATTTAGAACTCGTGTGACTCATATGGGGCCTATTGACTTTCTCGTAATGTATCCGTATGAATATTTCTCGACCTCCTAAGTTTTTATAAACATTTTTCTTATTACAAAAAAAAATTAACGAATCAAGGCCATTAACGACTTACATTAAAAGAAAAACTATACAAAAAATGAGCACGACTGGGTCGCACGTACTTGCTTTTATGTGCCTAATTACATTGGAAAGCAAGATCTTTGACAGAAACAAGTAACATTTCCGTTGTAACATAATTTAAACTTATAAAAAGTATCAAACCACAATAGTTAACGGTTTAAAAATGAAGTACGCCATAACACGTCTTAAATAACAAAGAATTTAAGAAAAAAGTATTTCAAAAATTGTAGGGCCGGTTTTGATAAAATCCTGTTTTTCATTTGCGCTTATAGGTACTACAGGGTGTCCGCCGGGAAGGTATACTACTTTGTTTTGCCACCACTTTGATAAAAAATTGTCTTGACAGTTCATATTTGGCGGTCGTGAAGTAGACACGTGGCAAATTTATTATGGAAAAACATTGGATAAACCAACGTGTTTTAATCGTTAAACATTCTTTCAAAATCAATCATTGATTACTGTGACGATGATAAAGTTACGTTAAATTTTTGGGAGAAAAATCGTGCCAGCAAACGCACTATTTATCGGGTTGGGTACGGGAGCCTGTTTTTGAGAATCCAGTTTTTTAAAAACCCGCCTAAAAAATCCCGCCTCTTGTTATAACGTTTTTTTAAATCCCGCTTTTTTATAATCCCGCTTTTAAAATCCCGTTTTTTAAAATCATGGTTTTTAAATTCCCGTTATAACCTCGCTTTTTTAAAAAATAAAACACCTTTTGTTGATTCGTAAAGTGGGATTGAACATAATTCTGGGGCCCAGTGCACGGGATGGTGGGTGACATAATGTCTAAAGTTCATAATATTGTGAGGTTTTAGCCTGGGGTTCGACAAATAAAACTCAATCAAAATTCCAAAATAATACCACAAATCTCTTTATTTTATGAAACACAACGTCTTTTAGTTTAAATAACACCAAATTTAACTTATTCCACTTATTCACAATTCAAATACGTTTTTATAATTCAACACTTTTTATTTAATCTCAATTCAATCACTTTTTACTAACGCTTCTAGTTGTTAACAATTCCACTTTCGAAAATAAACTGAACTCTCAATTCCATCTACTCTAGTATTTATACAATTACAAGCTTCTGAAAGCTTCCGTCTGGTTCTGGCACATTCTAAGCTTTCTTTACTAATTCGAGTTTCGAATTAGTACTTCAAGTTCGATTTAATACTCAGTCAAAACATATTACTAATATGTAGCATACTTTTAGGGGCATGGTTGTTGTACACAATAAAGGTTGGTAGTTGTACAGAATAAATCTCACAGATCTCATCATTTTGTCGCCACATCACATTATATTTATCTAATTACGAAACGGGCTAAGCGGGATTAAACGGTATTTTAAAAGGCGGGCTTTGCAAACACGGGATTGTATTTAAGCGGGATTATGTAAAGCGGGATTTTCAAAAAACAATATTTTCGAAACGGGATTATAAACATTTTTTTCGGGGTTTTAAAAAACCGGGATTTTGAAATACGGGCTCCCCTATTTATCGTGAATGATTTAGAAGAAAGAGGGTCTGTAGATGATAGGCCCAAGCATGACCACAACGTACTGCAAGATCGGCTGAAAACATTACTGCTGCTCAAGGAAGTGTTCAAAACAATCCATCAACCTCAATTCGACGCCGTGCTCAGGAGCTTGGTGTTCAAAGAACAACTTTGGCCACAATTTTGCACAAGGATTTGCATTTGTTTCCATTTAATATTCAGATGACAACCCCGATTTTCATGAAAAAATCATAATGAGTGACGAGGCACATTTTCATTTGAATGGATATGTTAATAAACAGAATAGTCGGTTCTGGGCAATGGAAAACCCTCAAATTATTCATCAGTCAGGTCGAAAAACGGTACCTGCCATACAATCTTTAATAAAAAGTTTGATTTTCTGGAAAACGGTTCTAACGATTTTGATAAAACTTTCATGGTGCTATTTTAATACACATCTTTCAATTAGAATGAATTTTTCAAAATTTGGTTTATAACGGTACCTCTCATAGAACCGGTTTTTTAAATGCGGTTTTATCGTAAACCATTATCCCGAGTTCAATAAAATTTTGCACACATGAAGTCATTTATAATTCCATTAAATATTGCTTTTCAAAATTTTCTAAAAGTTTTTTTTTCAATTTTTTTTAAACTTTCTAAAAAAAATTGGTTTTTGAAATATTTTCAAAACGGGTTGATTGATTTTTTTAAAATAATTTGCCCAGATGAAAACTATAGATTTCCTTATACATACTAAATTAAAAAAAAAAACACTTTTTAAAAAAGATGGTCGAACGATGACATTTAGTTTTAAAATTTTATTGCATACATAGTTTTTTTCCGAGAAAACTCGAACTAATTTTTTTTTGTTTATTTTTTTTAATTATTGGTTTTTTCAAATACGGTTTGTTAAAAATTAAAAAATAAACAGTTTTCTGAGAAAAACTACTAGTTCTAGATTTTGGCATATCTACTCAAAAAAAACTTGGAATATGTTTTCAAAAAGTTTTAAGAAAATTGGTACAACGAATTCAAAAAAATATTTCCTTAAAATTGAAAACTGTAAAACAAATTAAATGGATTACTTACTCACGCGCAACTATGCTTAATTTCGCTGATCTCACGGGAAGCGATGCCTTATCGGTGCCAAGGACGTTGACAACTAAAACAAAAAAAAAAAATGTAAATAACCTGTAGAATGTCAAAATAACTTTTGTTCTAAATTTGAACATGATTGATGCAACCAATCAGACAGTAGTCCAAAACACATACGAACAGGCAGACAGACAGAATTTTGCCAATAGCTCAAAATATATTTCTCTATCATCTTAATGTCACGTTTGATTGTTATTACAAAAGCAAATAAAAAATAAACGAATGACTCAATATCCGTTTGAATAGCATGATTCCGATTTTAATATTTTCCCCGATCCAATGAACTTTACAAATATTATAAAATGACGTTCTAAATAATATTTACGATTTAATGATTCCTATTCATTTAATCATTATGAATTATTATTATTTAAATTGAGAAAGTCTTTCATAAGCCATTTTGCAATTGCTCGGAATTTGATTATCAAAATCTCAGAAGGTTAGACAAATGGGAATTAACGATTCTATTCAGTTATCTGAAAATGATGAAATATGTATTAATTAATTGCATTATTAATTGCGCAGTGTCATTTGAATTGAAATTGATCAAACTTTTATACTTTGTAGATATCTTCATTAAAATAATATTTTCAATTGAATCTTATGCAATTCGTTTCAAGGTGTCTTAATTGAAAACAAAATTAAATCAAAATATTTTATTATTAAGCCAAACCAAACATTTTTTGTAATTTTTTATATAAAAAAATAGAAATAGGCTTTATTCTTACCTGCACCAATACTCCTTGTGCTGAAAAATGTATATGTTCTCTAGAATAGCCAAAGTTTGGAGAGATTTTGGAGGTTGGTTTGCTAAACTTACTTACTTACTTAGGGGCGCAACAGTTCGGGACGAACCTGGGCCTCAAGCCAACATACCTCTCCAGCCAGCTCGGTCTTTGGATAGCTGCCTCCAGTTTCGCACTCCAAGTTGATTGAGGTCGTCCTCCACCTAAGGCGAGGTCTTCCTTGACTGCGAGCCGGAGCATTTTGTCAATTTGCTCTACAAAGAATCTTACGCTCGAAACTACTAAGGATATCTTTATCCGTTTGAGATAGAGTCCATGCCTCGGCGCCATAGAGCAGGACTGGAATGATTAAGGTCTTCTACAGAGTCTCCTTTGTCCTTTGAGATAGAGCTCTACTACTCCATTGTCTTTCTAGCCAATAGAAACAGCGATTGGCAAGATTAATTCTTCGCTATATTTCTGACGAGATGTTGTTGTCAGATATTATAGCGGATCCGAGGTAAACAGAGTCCCTAACTACCTCAAATATGAACCTGTGTATTGTGATGTTTTGTCCAATTCGCCGGTGTTGTTCGTCTCTTTTTGTGGACAGCAGGTACTTCTGTTTTAGCCTCATTGAGATTGACTGCTAGTCCCATCTTAGCCGCTTCAGCTAAGACTTTCCTGGTCTGAAACCACACTGATAGGGGCCAATCAGTTTGCTGAGGAAAAGTTTAAGGCGTTCACATAGTACGGCAGACAGGATTTTATAGGCGATATTCAGGGGACTTATTGCTCTATAGTTCTATAGTTGGCGCAGTTTAGAGGGTCACTTTTCTTGTGAATCGGCAAACGATGCTGAGGTTGCATTCATCAGGCATAGGTACTTTCTTCTGACCAAACTTTAGAGATGAGTTGGTGTATGCACTCCACCAGACCATCTTCGGCCACTTTAAAAAGTTCGGTGGGTAGTCCGTCGGGTTCAGCAGCTTTGTTTTTTTTTTTAATTTAGATATTGTTATCCTCACTTCATTTTGGTCAGGTGGACGGAATTTTTGTCTGTCATCGTCCATGTTGAATGGTTCATTCTGCCTGACAGCGGCATTTTGGTCTTCATCGCTTTTTAGCAGTCTGAAGAAATGGTCCTTTAATGTACTCAGCACCGACTGTGACTCTACTACGAGGTTTCCATTCCTATCTCTACAGGCTGTGCGGTTTTTTTTCCTTGGCACGTTCTTTTTACCAGTTGGTAAAACTTCCGCACGTTGTTCCTGGAATAGCATCTCTCAATATCTTCGTTTGCCTAGGTTTTAAATCGAAATAAATAGTTAAGATGTTTGCTTGTGAACCCAGAGAGCGTGAGTTCGAATCTCAGGTGGGTTGCAATTTTTCAAACTCCTAGTGCAAGCTAGACGTCGTCCGCGAATTTTAAGCTAGAAAAATAGTCACCTATTTCTCTATCTACTGCGCAGAAAAAATCTTTCTAATCGTTATAACTAGTGTCGTGCAGTAAGGCAATGTGCCTTAGGCTGTGCGTACAGTAGTGCGAGAAAGCTATGCGATGCGAGAAGCGATGCGACAAGCGATTCGAGATGCGATATTTAGATGCGACAAAGTGCGCACAGTACAAGCGATTTTGTGCGGTTATGTTGCTCGATTTGTTTGTGTCGAAACAATATGAATTCGTCATCTGAAGATGAATTCTTAAATGAAAATTTATATTTAAAGTTGTTAAGAGGAAGAAAAAGGATGAAAACTCACCAAATTTACTTGATGACAAAAGAATATGGAGAATTTCATCATCTTTACTTCCAATTAAGAAAGGATGAAATAAATTTTTTTCAATACACAAGAATATCAATTAAAATGTTTGACTATATTTTGGAAAAAAATGAACCTCTAATTACTGGGAACTGGAGTAATGTTGTGAAAATTCCTATAACAGCGTGGGAGAAGCTTGTAGTTACACTGAGGTAAGTTAAACAAGAGTTTTTCATAATAATTTTATTCAAACGTTAAGAGAATACATAAGTTATTAAAAAATAAAAATGTTGAGTAGTTAAAGTGTATTTTCTTGAAAAAAATTAACTGAGCTTTGTTCTTCTCCTGTTGATTGTGCAGCGTTGTTGTCAATAACAAAAGTTGCTGGTGATGTTGAGGAATCTTTTACTGGAGCAAAGCGTGCCACCCTTGCGACCCAATTGTCATCGAATTTAATGAATCTGATGACAAATGTTGATGAATATTTGTAGGCATAATTCTTTGAGGTTCAAAGTTATTGTATAGCAAATCGCTTAAAGCTATTTGAATTTTCATTCTAAAATTGAGTTTTTGAAATGGATGTAGCCTTCTGACATGAGGGAGTAAGCTATCAAAAAATGATTCGTCCTCATCTTTCTCTTTTGCAGACATTATACGCTTCTGCTTCTGCTGAAGGAGCTCTAGTATCCTTTTTTCAATTTTAATGATTTCAACTTCATCGAATTGAGTATTTTACGACGGGGTTCTCATTTAGAGCATTATCTTTCCATTTAGGATGGCAGAAAGTACTGTTAGAAAAATAGTGAGACACGCCTCTGAAGCCTTGTTTACTATTGAAGGTGTGCAAAACTATACACAAGAAGCAGCTGTATCCTTTTCGGGATCAGAAAAAACAGCTTTAATTGGAAATCAGCCATCCCGAAAACTAGGTCGATTTGTCAGAGATAATTTTCGAAATTTCTTTAATTCTAATCCTTTATAAAATGCAATGTATTTACGTAAAAAATATGATGTATATATACATATATATGTGGATGTAAAAAAACTTACTTTTCTCTTTTAATTCCACTGCAATTTCGTCCCATTTCTTGTCGACAACTATTCTGTTGTGGTAATTTTTATTTGTTCGGGAGGCCTTTCAAAAACTGCAGAAATCAAAGCTTCCGAGCTTACTTCGTTATCTATAACAAAAGAATTTATTTATCACTTTATTAAATTTTCTTCCTTAATAATTATTACTACCAAAATTATTAAAAAAAATTGCACCACACAACACAAGCACTAAAATTAATTGGTTTGAGTTTTTTGTCTTTAAACGTCAAAACAAGCTTCTCGCACAAAATCGCTTGAAAAAGTGGTCAGAAGAGTTTGTGAGCGAGATGCTTGCGATAGGTTTGCAAGACACTCGCAACACTCGCATGAAATATCGCTTCACTATGCGCACTTATATAAGAATAAATGTAAATATTTTTCTCGCACGCAAACGCTTCTCGCATCGCATCGCTTTCTCGCACTACTGTACGCGCAGCCTTACAGACATAGTTAAAATATTTAAATATTTATTATAGGCCTTATGTAAGTACAGGGTGTCCGGTGGAAAATGTATGTTTTTCAAACATGAATACAAAAAAAAAACTGTAAGGCTTTTTGTCTTATGTTTAACTTTATTATAAATAAATAAATATGCGGATTTTACTTTTTGAAAATAACATCATCCAAATGCTGCCCATTTAATCGCACACACTTCTGGAAACGGTCCTTCGTATTTCGTTTCACACGCTGTAGCAAGCTAGGCTGAATTTTGATAATTTCATGATGGATATTTTCCTTCAGCAACGCCAAGTACCTCGGATTGTTATAAATTTTACTTTTAAGGTACCCTCATAAAAAAATCTAAAGGGATTAGGTTTGGAGACCTTGGTGGCCACGGAATGTCTCCAAATCGGCTGATCAGTTTGCCGGGAAACTTTTCACGTAACAAACTCCTGGTGGTTGTAGCGGTATGCGGAGTGGCTCCGCCTTGTTGACACAACTTGTGACGGGTAAAATGGAAGAGCTCTCAAATGTGGTAATAAAAAATCTTTATCATGTTTGCATAATTTTCGCTGTTCACATACGTATATCGATTGTTCCCTGGCACTTTCCAAAAAATAGGGCCCAATGATTCTGTTCGTCGATCAGGCTAAGGCGCATAAGCACTAACCTTTTGACAATGTGAGGGCTGGAATTTTAAATCTTTCTTTAACATTTTATTATAAAGTGGACGCTCTTTTTCGAATTAAAGCTGTTGAATGTTCGCGCAAGCTTCGTTTCACGGTTTCTACACTGAAGTTCAAGAAAATAAATTTGAACAGCATAGGGAGCTTGGCAATTATAGTTTGAGAGTAGCATTTACTGCTGGGCTGATAATACTTTCAGACAAAAAAACGCAAAGAAACACCACCTCGCAATTTCGGAGCAGAACACATATTAATACGTTTTTCTTGGAAGTTCTTGTGAAGTTTTTGTTGAATTAAATTCAATAAAAAGGTTTTGTGTCCTTTACTCCAAAAAAAAAAATATATATATATAATTCACTATTGCTTTCTGCAATGAAGAGTCGATAATCATCGACCTATTTTGTGCGTCTTAGAAGAGCATGAACGGTCTAACTGATGAGCCCACCGTTCATGCTTGGGCGAAACGCACACTTTTTGGAGTAAAGGACACAAAAACTTTTTTATGTTATTTAGATAAATAAGAATGTTTTGTAAAAAAGCTTGATTGTCGGGATTTGCGGGATTTTAAAAAGCGAGATTATAATAGATCGGGATTTTGAACAAGCGGCATTTTAGAAGGCGGGAGTAAAAAAAATAGTATTTTAGCAGACGGGATTTTAAAACTTTTTTTCGGGATTTTTGAAAAGCGGGATTTCGATACGCTCCCCTTCTTGAATATCAATTTTGATAGTAATCGGATCAACAGCTTTCAAGAAAGTCGAAGAAAAAAACCGGTCCTATGGGAGGTACCGTTTTTAGACCGCCTTATTAAGTTCTTGTTCACCAAAACATAATGGTTACCTACAGTAGTACACTGATTTTTTTTCATAAAAATTCTTGGAGCCGTTTTCGAGAATAATAAAATAATTTTTGAGCTAAAAAAAAATTCAAGCTCCTCTGTTGAATGTAAAAATAACCTTAAGTTCTAAATTCGAAGACGATTGGCCCAACCGTTTAGGCTATAGTCCAAAATACATCCGTACAGACAGACAGACAGAAAGACAGACAGGCGGACAGAATTTTGCCAGTAACTCAAATATGTTTCTCTATCATCGTAATGACATGTTTGATTGTTATCTCAAAATCTTTAATCTGCACGAATGCATAACTTGCAAGTTAAAAGTGCTAAAACCACAACACTTAACGGTTTTTTAGTAAAAATGGATTACGCTATCACACGTCTTGTATAATAACGAATTTATGAAAAAAATTATTTCGAAAAGGGTTGGGTTCGATAGCCCGCTTTTTTTAAGTCCCGATTTTTAAAATACCGTTTCTTAAAATGCCGTTTTTTATCATCCCGTTTCTTATTATTCGGCTTTTGCAATCAAAATCGCGCGATTATAAGAAACGGTATTTTGAAATGCGGGATGACAAAAAGCAGAAAAAAACTTTTAAATTCCTGTCAAAATCCCGATCTATTATAATCTCGTTTTTTAAAAACCCGATAAATCCTAACAATCCCGTTTTTTTACAAAACATTCATATCAAACTAAATAAAAATAGATGTAGCTTATATGCGCTTTTTCTATTTTATAAATTTAAAATTGTTAAAAATAAAAAAAAAAATCGTCGGAATGTTTTTAATCTTGACTGTGTGTGCCCACATTTGTTTTTGCTAACATAATCTACGTTATTGTATTTACGCATTGCGAGAAGAGTATATGCACACAAAACTTTACCTCTTGCTAACGCTATTGATTACTGCTGCAACAATAATTGGAGTTTGAGCCAAATTATATTTCGTAGTATTGGATTTATTGCGCACGCAGAACTATAGACCGCGATGAGTTATATTATAAGTGAAGTGAAGTCAAACAAAGGTGGCCGAAAATTAATAGTTGACGGCTACGATTATCATCTTGAAAAGCAAGTAGCTGCAGTTTTCCGATGGTGCTGTTCCAGATGATTTGACGCTTCTTGATTGCGAATTATTTGTTTTGGTTTTGTCTGAAGGAAAGCGACGGCAGCAATATTATTTTGTTAGGAACAATGTCTAGTCTGGTTCTTCTACAAAAAGCAAATGTTGGTTAATGGATAAAATGGCACATTTTATGTCGTTCCCACTGTAATGCGTGATTTGCTTACAGTCCACGGTCAGATTGAGAACAGTGTTGCCCCACTTATTTTCTGTGTTATGTCAAAAAAAAAATGAAGTGCTATGAGCAATTTTTTGCCGAGTTGTTGAGAGTTGAAACTAAATTCAAAATTGAGTTAAAACCCGAAAGAATCATAACTGATTTCGAAAAGGCAATAGTTTCGGTTGCGAAAGTGTTTTTCCGCTCTCAGATCTGAAAGGATGTTTTTTTCACTTTGGCGAAATCATATTGAGACGAGTGCAACAAAAAGATATGTGGCCAGATATGGAAATTGTAAAGAGTTTGCATTAAGAAAGAAAATGTCAAAAGCTTAGCTTTTGTACCACCAGAATAAGTCGCTTCCTATTTTGACTATTTGCAAAATAGTTTGAAAGATGACGAAGACGCACTAAGTTTTGCAGAGTGGTTTAAAATTAATTATATTCTTAATGGAAATAGACAAGTGCAGTACTCTCTTAGCTTTTGGTCTGTGTATGACAGTGCAGAAAAACAATTCCCGCGAACACAAAATAATGCTGAAGCGTCGTAGACTAAAAGTTTTAGTTGAACGAAAAATGGCTGGCTAGTATAGATATAGACAGGATAAAAAATGGAAAAGAAAAAAAAATATATAAAAAAACTAATATTATCAAGTCAAGCGCTATAAAAAAGAACCTTAAAAAAGAAAAAAATGAGTAAAACAGATTTTTTGCGTCGTATTGCTTATTTCTTTATTTTTATTTTTATTACTTATTATTCATTTAAAATTATTAATAGGTGCATAGTAAAATACAAAATCTATATATATCATAATTCATAATTAAATTCATTCTTTGTATTATTAATAATTATCTTATAAATTAAGAAAAATAGGTATCATTCTGTAGCACTTGTGTGACTAGTGGCGAATGATCCGTCACTTTAAAATGTAAGTTTTTTTATTTTGTATTGTGTGTTTGCGGGGTAAAATCTACTAGTTTAAAATAAAAAATATCAGTAATTTTGATCGCATAATTGTCTTACCATTTAATTTTAAAACCAAATAAAAATTATTTTATTAATTAAAAGCCGAATTAAGTAATAATTTGACCATAGAACTATCCAAAGTGAAAAGCCAATTCTTTACTTTATTAACGAATAAAGTGGATTGTGCTTCTTTTCTAATTTCGTAAGGTAATTTGTTAAATAGCCTCGGTGCTACCGCAGCATAAAATCTCTAAAAATGAGTTTTTCTTCCCAAAGGTATGTTTACCATTGCCATGTTATTGACTCTTAACCCGTAGGAGTTTGACCATTTAGGATACAATATACATTTGAATTATTAAAATAAAGAATATCATACAATTACTTTAAATACCTTTTTTTTTTAATTTGTTGAATCTTGTTATATTTATAACTTAACTTTATTTTGATATTGTTTATTACTTATTTTGAAACTCCTCATATAGATGTTATAATAAAATGCATTTAAGAAAACACTCATTGCTTAATTTATTTAAATTTTTTTACTATCCCGCTTTTGCGGGATTTTAGAAATCGGGATTTAAGAAAAAAAAGTATTTTAGCAGACGGGATTTTAAAACTTTTTTACGGTTTTTTTGAAAAGCGGGATTTTAAAAAGTGAAATTCCGATACGCTCCCTTTTGAAAATTGTAGGACGGATTTTGATAAAATCCTGTACATATTTCAAGAATTAATTTTAATTAGAAAAAAAAAGTTATTCAAAATTTGGGTATGCAGAATTAATTTGGCTACCTAGATCTTCTCAAATATAAGATTTGACAGAAATCCAAAGAGCCGTTACCGGAACGCCTAAAATTAAAAGGTACCGTTAGTAGACTTTTCCGGTAAATTTGGTTCTGATAAAATGATTGGTATCATCAAAAAAATTCTCAAAAATATTCATCAAAATCGTTAGTCATTTTCGAAAAAAATAAGCTTTTCCTGAACGGTCATATTGCAGGTACCGTTATTTTTAGGCATACAAATTTAATTTCAATTTTCCCATTGGGGAAAGCCAAAAGAATCACACACACCCAATTTGAAGATAATTGATTAAGCCGTTAAGGCTGCAGCTTGTTATACATACTGACAGTCAGACAGACAGACATTTTTTGCAACTAAGTTTCTTATACTTCTCTATTATCGTTATGTCATGTTTGATTGTTATCTCAAATTTTTTTTTATATTCACGAACCCCAACTTGGCTTATAGTTATTGTCCCTAAAATCGCAAGTAAAAATGTACTAAATTGTACTTTTCAGCACAGATTTATTTTACATTTTTAAATTCTTGGTTTAGGGCCGCTAAACTAGCCAACTTAGAGGAACCGCCGCGTCGCCGCCCGCCGCCGTTACTAGAATACGGGTGCCCGCTCATCATGTGCTTGGCAGCATTAATTTCCTAGAAAGAGTAGCTAAGAAATGTAGATAAGAAATGTATACATATCTTAATCATAAAGGCTTATCACCTGTAAAAATCCAGAGGTGGAATCGGCTAAATTGTTGATCATCAAAAATAATGCTTTCACTCTACGAAAGTTGATTATCAAATTGCCTATCACCTTTTTGCTATGGTTTGCGGGTGACAGCTATTTAGTTGTCACCTTAACAAAATATATTGCAACAACAAAAACTATTGCTAGTTGTTTGTTGTTGTTTTTTTGTGGAGTTTTTGTTGAATTAAATTCAATAAAAAGGTTTTGTGTCCTTTACTCCAAAAAGTGTGCGTTTCGCCCAAGCATGAACGATGGGCTCATCAGTTAGACCGTTCATGCTCTTCTTTTTGGAGTAAAGGACAGAAAACCTTTTTATTGAATTTAATTCAACAAAAACTTCACAAAAAAACAACAACAAACAACTAGCAATAGTTGTTGTTGTTGCAAAATATCTTGTATGGACTTTGCTGGTCCACGAGCAAAACACCCAGATTTAGGTGCATAACTTTAACCAAAGTTCCCTAAAAGAAATATAATTCACTATTGCTTTCTGCAATGTGTTTTATGAAGAGTCGATAATCATCGACCTATTTTGTGTGTCTTAGAAGAGCATGAACGGTCTAACTGATGAGCCCACCGTTCATGCTTGGGCGAAACGCACACTTGTTGTCACCTTAAAACATTTGTGTATAGAATTTGTGGGAAAAATAAGTTGTGTCGGCTGGAGTTCTATTATATTTCGATTTTTTTATGAAAAATTATCAAATTTTAAGCAAAAACTGTGAAATGTAGTAATTTATAAAAATAAATAAATAAATTTATTGGCGCGACAGCTCCTTAAGGAGCCAAGGCCTAGTGACTTATACCCATTCCTGTGTGTGTGTTGTTACTCTGCAAGAATGGAAGGGACCTACAGTTTACCGCCGAGTCCGAACATCTACGTGAGATGCACTTTTTCGAGACAAATTTTACTCTTGGAGGTTTTGTCAGTTCCTCGCAAGAGGCAGTACCCCAGAAAAAAGGTGGCTATGAGCTGGATTTGAACCCAGGTTCTTTCGCTTAGCAGTCCGACACACTACCACTAAGCCACGGGGTAGTAATTTATACTTCAATACAAACACAACGCAAAAGGTGACAGGCCTATTTACGGTCAAGGATCTCACATACTGCTCCCATTGATACTTTTAAGATGCATAACAAACATTTTTCTTAAAATATAAATATTTCAAGAATTATGTAATTGTGATGTGGCAACAAGTTTAGATACATTTTGTAAATTAACGTCATCTGTTGGATTCATTGTGTACAACAACCAACATTTATTGTGTACAACAACCACCATTTATTGTGTACAACAACCATGCCCCTAGAGGTATGCTACATATTTGCAACATGTTTTAACTTAGTACTAAATCGAACTTGACGAAACAATTCGAGACTCGAATTAGTACCGAAAGCTTAGATTGTGCCAGAACCAGACAGAAGCTTCCAGAAGCTTTTAAAGTTGTATAAATACAAGAGTAGATTGCATTGACAGTTCAGTTTATTTTCGAAAGTGGAATTGTTAACAACTGGAAGTATTAGTAAAAAGTGATTGAATTGAGATTAAATAAAAAGTGTTGAATGATAAAAACGTATTTGAATTGTGAATAAGTGGAATAAGTTAAATTGGTGTTATTTAAACTGAAAGACGTTGTGTTTAATAAAATAAAGGGATTTGTTGTATTAATTTGGAATTTTGATTGAGTTTTATTTGTCGAACCCCAGGCCAAAATATCACATTGGTGTCAGAAATTGGGGATAAAACTTAGTAAAGTGCTAGAAAATTCCATAGTGACATTTTCTAAAACAGTTTCGGTGACTCATTTAATTGTGAAAGTGGAATTTTCCAGAAACTATTGAACTGATTGTGCTATAAAACTGTGAATAGCGAGTATTTTTGTTAAAAATAGTGTTGGAAAAAGATCTTTCTAGAAGAGACATTAAAATAAAACTGACTGTGTTGCGAAAATAGTGTTTAAGTTACATAAAATGGGTTGCAAATTAGAACAATTGACAACAGCTGAGTTGAAAGAAGAATTAGGAAAACGAAATCTTCAGACTTCGGGGCTGAAAAAGGAACTATTGCTCCGACTTCAGAATGCTATCACTCAGGATGGTGGAGACCCCGATACCATGTTGTTCGATGTTGAAGAACAAGGGAGAGAATGCACAGTAAGTACAGCCGATGAAATGCCTGCTTTCATGAAGTTGCTTCTGTCGAAATTCGATGCTTTGGAAAGTTCCTCGAAAGAACAAAAGAACTTTCTCGAAAAACAACAGAACGTTCTCGAAGAACAAAAGAATGAGCAGAAGAATTCGTTGGAAATTCTCCAGCAGCAACTAAGCGACCAAAAGAACGTTCTCGAAAGCAAATTTGATGGTCTCGAAAACAAACTCGATGCACAGAATGTTCTCTTCGACAAAAGACTTCAAACAATCGATCAGAAATTCGAAGCCAAAATAGAAAACTTGGAAGAAAAGTTCGTAAGTGTAGAGCAACAGTACGAACATCTGGCTAAGGAATTTGATTTTTTTTTAAAAGCAGAAGGTTCGGGAATATTCGAGCGACGGTCCACGAAGAAAGGAAATGCAGCCCCCTGTCTTCGACGGTCAAACATCATGGCCAATTTATAAGAGGCAGTTCGAAGCTGCCGCCTTGACGAACAACTGGGACAACGAAGACGAAGAATTGCTCTTACGCTTGCTCTCAGAGGAACAGCTGCCGAATTGCTGCAGACCATTCCTGAAGACAAACATCAGGATTATGATGCCATGGTCAAGGCAATCGAGATGAGGTTTGGCAACGACCACATGCAGCAAGTTTACCGAGTCCAGTTGCGCAGAAGGGTCCAGGCAAGAGGTGAAACGCTACAACAATTGCAAGCTGACATTGAGCGCTTGGCGAATTTGTCTTATCCCAATACCAGCAGGGAAATCATAAACGAACTGGCAACCGATGCGTTCACTAATGCCATTGCAGATGGAAAACTACAAATGGCTGTGAGAATGGCAGGTAAGAAAACGCTCGCTGAGGCTTTAGCATTTGCCCTGACAATGGAAGCAGCAGACCAAGCTTCGCAAGGTAGCCATCGCGTCAGGGAAATGGCTACGCTAGAGTGCTCATGTCAACGTGTCGACATTGAAAGACAAAACCCGAGCACTGTTCGAGGTCAAAGGAGATGCTGGAATTGCAACAAGCTAGGACACCTACAGCGACAATGCAGATCTATGCCTAGACAGGTAAGCTGCCCACATTGCGCAAGGAGGAGGCAGAATGACGAAGCATCTGGCAGGAATAACACTCACACTGCTGGACAAGCTTCTGACCAACAGCAGGCGGGAAACGCCTTCGCGGGGCTGAAGTTGGTTGATGGAATCGACGCCCCCAGGACCATCATCCAAGTTTCGCAAACTACACGCTGCAGCAAGAGCTTGACAGTGGAGACAGTCATCAGAAACAGAAAATGTGTGGCCACTATCGACACGGGTGCCACAGCCTCCATAATCAGAAGAGACCTTGTTCAGACATCATGGCTACATAACACCAGCTGCTACACTCTGAAGACAGCTACGGGAAAAGCAGCAAAAGTATACGGGGAGGTATTTCTAAAGATACAACTGGCAGGGTTGACCTTCTCACATGCATTCTTGGTAGCCGACATATGCGACGAATGCAATATTGGAGTGGATTTCATGAAGGCACATGAGGTAATCATAGACCTTCGAATGCAAGTATTAAGGTATCGAACCGTTGAGATCCCTATGGTATACGGAAACGAGAACGCTGTGAATCTTCGGGCGGTTATAAGCAGAGATGAAGTCCTACCACCTTCTTCAGAGACAGTTCTTTGGACGCGTTTGGAGGGTGATCCTGGGAACCACCGATTCTATTTCATTGAAGCAGATAATAAAGAGGACTTTCCAAGCTATATCGTTGGAAAGATTTTAGTGGAACCAAAGAAAAACATGGTTCCGGTAAGGCTGATGAATCCGAACAAACACTCCGTCAAGCTCAGACAAGGAGAGGTGATTGGAAGATGCGTACCCATTGCAGCCATATCGACAACATCTGGGAGTGATTCTGCGAGTCCTGTTTCTGCAACAAAATTGGCTGAGGTATGTAATGCTATCCTTGGAAACTGTGAGCTAAATCAGGAGCAGAAAACCTTGGCCAAAAATCTCATTGGCGAGTTTGCTGATATATTTGCATCGCAGGATGGAGACTATGGTCGAACACACCTAGTACAGCACCGAATAGACACCGGCGATAGCAGACCGATCCGACAACCTGCTAGAAGACTTCCATTGGCAAAACAGTCGGAAGTCGATGAGATGATATCAACCATGGAAAAAGACGGTCTAATCGAAAGCTCAAAAAGTCCGTGGGCATCACCCGTTGTACTAGTGAAAAAGAAGGACGGCAGCACTCGATTCTGCGTGGATTACCGGAGGCTCAACGATGTCACCAAGAAGGACAGCTACCCCTTGCCTCGAATAGATGACACCTTGGATACCCTTTCTGGAGCGAAATGGTTTTCCACCTTCGATCTGAAAAGTGGTTACTGGCAGGTACAGATCCATCCAGAAGACAAAGAAAAGACCGCTTTCACAACGGGAAATGGACTATGGCAGTTTACCGTTATGCCATTTGGCTTGTGTAACGCTCCAGCCACCTTTGAGCGTTTAATGGAACGTGTGTTACAGGGTCTGACATGGAAAACCTGCCTGGTGTACTTGGATGACGTCATCGTTGTGGGAAAGACGTTCGCTGAACATCGCGACAACTTGAGGGAGGTGTTTACCCGACTTCGAACTGCACATTTGAAACTAAATCCAAAGAAATGTGCTCTGTTCAAAGCTGAGGTGAAATATTTGGGACATGTGATATCATCAAATGGAGTAAACACTGACCCGGAGAAAATCGAAACCGTGAGAAATTGGCCAGTTCCCGAAGATAAACACCAGCTGAGGAGCTTTCTAGGTCTCGCCACTTATTACAGGAGGTTCGTCAAAGATTTTGCCGGAATCGCAAAGTGTCTGCACCAGCTAACTGAGAAGGGTAGACAATTTAAATGGTCAGGTGAGTGCGAAAGAAGCTTTCAACATCTAAAACAGCGACTTTGTGAGGCACCAATACTAGCTTACCCCACCCCTGGCAAAACATTTATTGTGGACGCGGATGCTAGTAACGTGGGTGTTGGAGCAGTTCTGTCGCAGATACAAGATGGGCAGGAGAAAGTGGTAGCCTATTTCAGCAAAGTTCTGTCGCGACCAGAGAGAAACTACTGTGTAACCAGACGGGAACTCCTTGCTCTGATACTGGCGACAAAACATTTCCATAAATATCTGTATGGACAGAGATTCATCCTGCGTACCGATCACGCCGCTTTAAAATGGTTGCTACAGTTCAAAAATCCTGATGGGCAGGTAGCAAGATGGATCGAACGATTGCAGACTTACGACTTCGAAGTACAGCATCGCAAAGGAAGACTGCACTGCAATGCGGACGCGCTTTCCCGCAGACCATGTGAGCCCAGTTGCAAACATTGTGCGCGAAAAGAGGAAAAGGATGAAGGTATATCTGTCCAGAGAATAAGAGCCGAACCTGTAGAGGGTTGGAGTGCCGAAGAAATTCGTAATGCACAAAAAGAAGACCCTGACATCGAGCCAATCCTTGCATGGAAGGAATCTATGGAGAAACCAAACGCAAGAGACATCTCCGACAGAAGTCCTACTTTAAAGGCATACTGGGCGCAGTGGGACTCTCTCCATGTGGAAGATGGTGTTTTGCGAAGAAAATGGGAAATGCCGGATGGAAGATCCTTTAAGATGCAGCTTGTAGTTCCACGATCGAAAGTAGAGGAGATCCTACGAGAAATGCATGCTGGAATATCCGGTGGGCACTTGAGAATCAACAAAACACTGGAAAAGGTACGGGAACGCTTTTATTGGCTAAGCGTGAGAAACGATGTAGAGAGCTGGTGTCGAAAGTGCATAACATGCGCAGCTAGCAAGGGACCCAAAGTCAAAACACGAGGTAAAATGCACCAGTACAACGTGAGCGCCCCTTTTGAAAGAATCGCCGTTGACATCACAGGCCCGTTCCCGGAAACTGAAAACGGTAGCCGTTACATCCTTGTTGTCATGGACTACTTCAGCAAATGGCCGGAGGCTTTTGCGATACCCAATCAAGAAGCTAAGACCGTTGTCGAGCAGATAGTGGACCACTGGGTCTGCAGGTTCGGGGTGCCTATGGAATTGCATTCCGACCAAGGGCGAAACTTCGAGTCGAAGGTATTTCAGGAAGTATGCGCATCACTCGGGTTAAAGAAAACAAGGACAACACCTCTTCATCCACAGTCTGATGGAATGGTAGAAAGATTTAACAAGACCTTGAAGGAACATCTGTCCAAAGTCGTGAACGAGAACCAACGGGATTGGGATCGGCGAATTCCTTTATTTCTTATGGCCTACCGGAATGCGGTTCATAGTACAACTGGATACACTCCATCCGAAATTCTATTTGGACGAACTGCCCGGCTTCCAAGTGAGCTAAAATTCGGATTTCCTATTGAAGACCCAAAATGCGAAGAGGACTACGTGTTAGATCTTAGAGAAAGGATCAACGACATTCACCAGAGAACAAGAAACAACATAAAAATTGCGAGTGACCGCATGAAGACCAGATACGATGCGAGAGCAACAGCACCTGAATTCAATGAGGGAGATCTGGTATGGCTTTATAACCCACATCGCAGAAAGGGAAAATCGCCCAAGCTTCAGCAGGACTGGGAAGGTCCCTACCAAATAGTTACGCGCATTAATGACGTCGTTTTCAGAATCCAACGAGGACCAAGAGCAAAAATGAAAATTGTCCATGTGGATCGACTGCATCGTTACCACGGAAACAATGATGATGTGCTTGTTCGGGACGAACAAAACTAAGAGGGGGACAATGTGATGTGGCAACAAGTTTAGATACATTTTGTAAATTAACGCCATCTGTTGGATTCATTGTGTACAACAACCAACATTTATTGTGTACAACAACCACCATTTATTGTGTACAACAACCATGCCCCTAGAAGTATGCTACATATTTGCAACATGTTTTAACTTAGTACTAAATCGAACTTGACGAAACAATTCGAGACTCGAATTAGTACCGAAAGCTTAGATTGTGCCAGAACCAGACAGAAGCTTCCAGAAGCTTTTAAAGTTGTATAAATACAAGAGTAGATTGCATTGACAGTTTAGTTTATTTTCGAAAGTGGAAATTTTAACAACTGGAAGTATTAGTAAAAAGTGATTGAATTGAGATTAAATAAAAAGTGTTGAATGATAAAAACGTATTTGAATTGTGAATAAGTGGAATAAGTTAAATTGGTGTTATTTAAACTGAAAGACGTTGTGTTTAATAAAATAAAGGGATTTGTTGTATTAACTTGGAATTTTGATTGAGTTTTATTTGTCGAACCCCAGGCCAAAACTTCACATAATTATGTATATGTACACAAAACAATTCAGACAATTTTTTACAAATTATCGAAATGACAGCGCTGCCAGTGATTTAGCGATCATAAGAAAAGTTGATAATCAAAATTGACCATCAAAACAGTGACAGACAACTAATCCCTTAGCTGATTCCACCCCAGCATTCCCCTAATTGTTTGCGACATCTAATAGCTGGTCTAATACTAATTAATTGAGATATAATTCTATGACTTATAAGTTACTTATCATTATTAATTTTATATAAATTTTATTTCTTTTATATTGGAATCGTATAAAATTGTTTAAATATAATGCGACATCTGCATTTCCTTTGCGTCATTTGAATTTTTGTGTTAATAATAATGGAATATTTATAAAAGTACTTGTAGAAATATTTTCCTTTAGCAGTAATAGATAATAATGTTATACGTGGTCGGTTGTTTTTCTTCGCAGTACATTTGTTTTGATCGATTAATATTAAACGTCATATTTATTTTTTGTTTCACTCTGATCTGTCAGCCTTACATCCTAAATGTAGCCTTCGCATGAGGCATTCCCTATCTTAGCCAAAAACAATAATAAAATTAAACTGTTTAAATAAACATTGATGATGTTGATGGATTAAATACACCTACGTAGTTTGTACTATCGTCACGTCACATAACTAAAATCAAATTCGAAGATTAGTCACTTCTAAACAAAAACAACGACACCAATAGCTGTAGTTGGCATTAACAGTTTCTATATAGGAAAAGTTTACTTAGGTACTTAAAATAAAAAAAAGATGACATTTATTTTGTTTGATACCAATGGCAATACGTCAAAGTATTTTGGGCCTTTTCGGGAATAACAGTAATAAGGTTATATGGCAGGTACCATTATTTTATTCTCAAAATTAAGATTTCAAAAATCCCTCACAATGATCCTCATAATTTGGATTAATTATTGTATAATAATTTTCTTATCATATCAATACCGGATCCCTTAAATTGCGTTTTTTTCAATAATCTAATTTCAAAATCACTGCTTTCCACAAAGAAAAAATCATTAAAATGTCAAAAATACAATTAATTAAATTAATCAGAATTGCTTAGCCTTGATTGGTGCCTTAAATCACTTAATCATCACTTTAATATACGAACATCTTCTTACAGAATTTTAATTTTAAATTAAAATCAAAAAAATTTCTGGTTTTGGTTAGATTAGTTCTATATCAATGAAGTGTCAAGTTCTTGAAAAAACTGTAAGTACCTAAAATTTAATTAATGTACCAGTACGACCAAAATTGATTTGATGATATAAAAAATATGAAAAAAAAAGATTTCGTCTAGTCTAGACAGTTTGTTTAGCGATGAAATTGAATAAATATATAATTTTTGGTTTGGTGATGAAAAAAATCATATTTCAACATCATTATGACAATTTTATTAGAATTGAGTCATTCAATTGATATTTCAGTAAAACGTATTAATATCAGTAACCAAGAAGGATGTGTTTTCATCTATTCGTCGGTGACCAAATCTTGACACAAATACAAAATTAGAGGGAAAAGTACTTAAATACTCGTATGTTTAAATGTAAGGTATTAATGGCGTTTGCTAAGTTTTTTGTATTAAATCAAAAATAAAAACTTGTTAGGACTAGGTATATTTGAAATTTATTTAAGCTTGTTAAGATGCCAAACAAAAATTCTGCTTATCATTGTAGTATTAATAGGTCAGTCAAGCGTTGTTATCGCTGATACAGACCACCTCGCACGACAATTGTGCAGATTTAATTTTTTATAAGGTTTGAAGCTTTTTGTGCCAAATGGAAAAAAAATTATGACCAAAAAAAATATAATGACAAAAATTTGTCTAGATAAAGTCGAAAAAAACGGTCCTATGGGTTCATAGCCAATAAGATTGGAAATTGAATGTTCAGTTAGTCCGCAGAATAATTGGAAATATCACTGTCCAATATTATATTGGCAATTAAATGTAATAATGAATCACTTAAAAAATGTTTCCAAACCCTTTTTTATTCACATCTTTGAAAAGATTTTAGTTAAATTACGCGAACGGGAAAAAAGGAATTCTGAAAACTTATTACAACAGGACGAAGAGTCATATCCATCGAATGATTATCATTATCATAAGGCGAATTCCCACAAATATGAAAAATTTCATTTGTTACAGCAAATCAAAAAAGGGCGCCAAAAATAACATTAAGTGACTTATATCTCCTGGACTAGACATTATGTCTCTCTCATATATGTAGATATGTTAAGGTCCAGTAAAACCAGCTTTATTGAATTTATGTATTTCCTTTGCACTCTCAACACTAGAAAAAGGGATGGAAGTCGGTGTTATAAATATTAAGGCTCTGACAAAATTTTCACTTAGGATTATACTTTTCAAACTTAATACACTTTGCTTTGAACCGATCTCCTTGATATGGATATCTTCTCAACTCAGAAATTGTTCCTACGGAGTACGTTTCGGGAATGCATTTTAGCCCATTTCTCGCTCTTTTCGGGATTCCCCAAGGAAAAAAGCCTAACCGTAACATTAAATTGTTTTTTTTTTTTTCAATTCAATTCAATTCAATTCAATTTATTAATAAAAATAGAGTAACATTTATAACATATAATATTGTGATGTGGCAACAAGTTAAGATATTTGGAGGATACATTTTGTAAACTAACGACATCTGTTGGATTCATTGTGTACAACAACCACCATATATTGTGTACAACAACCATGCCCCTAGAAGTATGCTACACATTTGCAATATGTTTTAACTGAGTACTAAATCGAACTTGAAGTACTAATTCGAGACTCGAATTAGTACCGAAAGCTTAGATTGTGCCAGAACCAGACAGAAGCTTCCAGAAGCTTGTAAACTTGTATAAATACAAGAGTAGATTGCATTGAAAGTTCAGTTTAGTTTCGAAAGTGGAATTGTTAACAACTGGAAGCGTTAGTAAAAAGTGATTGAATTGAGATTAGATAAAAAGTGTTGAATTATAAAAACGTATTTGAATTGTGAATAAGTGGAATAAGTTATATTTGGTGTTATTTAAACTGAAAGACGTTGTGTTTCATAGAATAAAGAGATTTGTTGTATTGTTTTGGAATTTCGATTGAGTTGTATTTGTCGAACTCCAGGCTAAAATATCACAATATTTAATTCAAATAAAAATTTAAGCATGGCATATAAGCCGTCTGCCGTATATGATATCGATTTAGTTTTATTTTTTAAGAGATTGAATAAAGTTAAACAGTTTATACAATTAAAATCTGATGGTACAAATATATACTAACAAAAATAAATTAACAGAAATAAATTAACGGAAATAGATTAACAGAAATAAGTACCTTTATAAAACACAATTTTTATATTTATATTTAAGCAAAAACAATGATAATTTTATGTAGGAAATATTTAATATTTACACAAGATATTACTTATTACATTCAAAAAGTCAAAGAACTGCAATAAGACGAGAAAAAAAAGAAAACGTAAATGACAAGTTATAGATGACATACTTGGGCTTCTAGTTTAGCTAAAAAAAATGGTCTTTTTATATAAAATAACTAAGAATAGTCAAGTCAAAACAAATTCAAATATGAATTCCTGTAATTGTTTGCGTGTGAAACAAATCGCACAAGTATTTTCCAACCTCTCTCACCATTTAAAATACTGATAAGCTCATCGAAAGACAAGAAGCTTTTGCTAAAATAAAGCCTGCGTATTTCTTGAAGAATAGGACATATTACAATGAAGTGGAGTACGTCTTCAATTTGGTTAAGGTTGCATAGAGAACATATAGCGTCTAAATCTGTTCTGTGTGGGCTATAATTAAGTTCAAGGGTTTCAGTTCGAACCTTAAAGATTAAACTCATATCTGAGGTTGAAAGTTCCTCCCTAAAATAATTATTATCACACAAGCTCAGATTCAAACGTCTATACGTAACCCTAGAGGTGGAATTTGTTACCCTTTCTAATTGTTGTTGATAGATTTTATCATCTACCACCGATATTAAATCATAAAAGATGTTTGTCCACTCTTCTCTGTTGCTTACATTCAGATCTAAAGAGACGCTGTGAGCCGACGCGAGCGCGTGCCAGTTTCTAAAAGGTGAATAACCACAGCGGAGTGATACCAGTAGAATTCTTTTATGTAAATTGCTATCAAATCTATGCATTACTTTCGTGAGATAGTCTGCATTGGCTTTCAAACTCCTCACATCTCATTGTATGCTGACGATCCAGTCATGCAATTTATTTATTAGTGAAGACCGTGTTATTTGTCTACGTAAATTATTTGGACGGATCTAATGGCTTAAAGGAGTTCGAATAAATTATCGCTCTATCGCTGATAATTAAGCTCTTCGTTCTAAACGGATTATTTCCATAAACCAACATGATTTTCTGTTGTGCCCCATGGATTAGGGGTTAGTGTGTCGGACTGCTAAGCAAAGGGTTGGGGTTCGATTCCCCGTCAGAGCCCCCTTTTTCTAAGGGTGCTGCCTTTTACGAGGAACTGACAAAACCTCCAAGAGTAGAATTTGTCTCGAAAAAATGTATCTCATGTAGCCGTTCGAACTCAGCAGTAAATTGTTGGTCTTTTTCATTCTTGCAGATACACAACACACACACAGGAATGGTTAAGAGTATAAGTCACTAGGCCATGGCTCCTTAAGATCTGTCGCGCAAATAAATAACTAATATACATTAAACATTATTTTTTGATGGGAAGATCTTCAACAACTTACTTTACTTCAAAGATCGTGCTTAACAATTCGTTTTTTGATAATCTTTGTTTGATCCCTTTTATGCAACATCCGGTGACCCGGAGGCTGTCTACCTTGGCCAATTTATTGGCTTTTAAACCACAGTACACGAGAATAACAACTAAGCTTTGAGGCACTCCGACACTCTATCTCCATGACTTACTCCCTACCTAATTTGGCCTTGAAATCGGCAGATATTGAATGGTTTCTCAAAAAGTTCGTAACAAGAGTCTTATTTGTCTTCTTCAGACTCCTCAGTAGGTGCGTGAACGTTTTTAAGGCTGATATTATTAAATTTGCTTCGCACGCAAAGAGTACATAGCGTTTCGAATATTGCATTAAAAGCGTTGATGGTAGGCTTAATTTTTTGTACTAACTAGGAAGCCTACACTGAGCACATGTTATTTTAGGTGACCGCTGTAGGTGACCCCTCCTAGCAGTCTAAATTATCTTAACTGACCTCCAAACAGACATTTGTATACCTACGTCATTACAACAAACGACCAATTTACAAAATATTAAAATTAAAATTAAAACCCAATCATAATCCAATTACAATCTCATGTGATTGCAAAAAAATGTTGATAACAACACTACACTGTTTCAAAGTATACAATTTGCCAAGTCAAACATAACATAACTTATTACAAGCTATTGGTGCAGCTTGTGAAATTAAAATCAAAACCTTAAAGTAATTTACTTACACACCAATAGATAGAGTATCTCAACCTCATAATCCATTGTCGCCGGCGCGTCAGCTAAAAAAAAACTGCACATTTGAATAGTTTTTCCCTTAAAGCTGCTACAGCAACACTTTCAATTTTTTTTCCCTCAGCTCTCATAACTAAGCTAAATTTAAATTTATAGAGTATCTTCATTAAAATAGAACTTAAATCAAAGAACTCAAAGATTTGCCCCGACTTGAAGTGACAAGTGTGAAGAAAAACCGTACCGCATGCCATAAGCTCGGAGTGCTTTATCAATTTTCATGCGGTCTTGCATCAGCGAGTATTTGGGGGAACAACGCTTATTCCATTCGAAGATAATATATCAATATCAGCAGCAATTTACATTTTATAATATTATCTCAAGACTCAAGCTCAGGCATCTTATTTGAGAAATTGATCTCTTTGAGTACAGGGGCGGATATTGTTTAGAGGGACCTTGGTTAAAGAAAAATTATTTCAATACAAAAAAAAAATATATAAACAAAGTTAACTGTCATCAAGTCTCGGAAAAACCGTACTTCTGATCATAATATTGCAAGTCAAGATGCCCAGAGGGTGTCCCCAAGAAGGTACTTAGCGTCCACTTCTTGTGGGGACATAGAGATCTCCAAGTCGATCGACGTAAGGCACTGCTCCAGTATCATATATGTCTGAACTTTCTGAGCGGTAAATATTGATTTGGACCACTTCTTAGATGTAGCTAAGGTTAGACTGCGAATATCCCGACAAACGCCAAGAAGATACTGTGAAGAAATTTGAAATTTGATTGGATGTGGCTTCAATCGCCAGGTCCTTTTCGGAACGAGTCTCTAATAGCCTCCAAAGAATTCCTTTACGGCCAGCACTAAGTATTGAAAACCAAATGCAACATTGCCATTATGTTTTTTCTTTTTTTTAATCGTGCGCCTAGATTCTAGACCTTACATCCGCCCCTGTTTCTCAAGCACTTCAAGCTGAGATCAATCTAACCAGAGAGGAGATAATGCCCCGCACATTGAAATAAACGCTATATAAACAAACTTTGACTCTGATAATCATATATTCATTCTGTACGTCCCAGTATAATCGAACAAGTGATTCCGGTAGTGAGCAATAAAAAAAGCGGAAACAATAATAATTAAAATTAAATTAAAATTAAATCAATTTGCTCTTTATATTTACATTCTTAAAACACACGAATGACTTCGCTCAACAATATCCTCGTGGCTTTGCGGGTTTTACCCTCAACAAACAGTGTCCCAAAGGAACCTCTGAACATCGACGATCTTCCTGAAATAACCCTACAAGAGGTTGCCAACCATGATGATATCCATGATTGTTGGATCGTGCTCTATGACCGCGTTTATGACGTAACAAAGTTTTTGTTTTCGGTAAATCAATTTGAAAGTGAAACTGTGAATGATGAATAATGACAACTTTTTTATTATCATTTAGCACCCCGGCGGTGAAGATATGATACTCGATCATGCCGGACGAGATGCAACACTGGCGTTTCATGGCACAGGTCATACCAAAGAAGCCACTAATATGTTGCGAGACTATTTAATCGGCGAGCTTCCTGCCAGTCAGCGAATTTTCCGGAAGCAGTCTTTGGGTAATGGAGTACTGCTTACAGGAATACCAGATTGAGAGAGCCATCAAATTAAAAGAGATGTTGCTCTGCCTTTAAACTGTTCCTTATAAGTATTAATTAACAGAGATTTTGTGGTCTTTATATCCGGACTCAACACATGGTGGAGGTGAAAAACTGATTATCGTGAAATTTTATAAATGTGTTAGTCATTATGTATAAAATCCACGCAAGCATCAGCTTCTAGTTATCTGTTGCATAATGAGTGTGATTGGCAGTAGTGATGTAAATATTGCATGATGATAGTCAGATTATCCCAAGTCAATATAATAATTGAAAAAAAGCGGGAAGTTTAGCATTAAGCACTCAATGGTTGTTAAAGGAAAAATAGCATTAATTTAAAAAAAAAACTACTCCGGTACTTAAGATAATTTATAAAAAAAGGAATTTTTTGGAATATTGTTAATTCTTTTTTAATCTTATTTATATGGTTATTTTTAAAGGTAAAAATAATTCCTATATTATGTGTATAACTTGATAAGTTTATTAAAACATTCTACAAAATAAATATTTTTTTTTTGTTTTTATAAAAGAATGAAATTTTTTTTTCGATTATACATACATATGTGTAGAAAAGCAGTAATTGGCAAAAGACTCACATATGTAAGTAAGTATTTAAAACATTGCTTATATAGAAGCATGGAGAAGCCCAAAACATCTTGCAGTATTTTTGGCGATCATGACACAAGAGGTGGTTTGTGAGAGTTTCAAAACCATCGTCTTCTTGACGCAAGGCCACTCATCGAATCGAAAGAGGCAAGGGGTATATAATATGCTTTCTTATTCCATATTTGATAATGTTGTCAACGTCAGGATTAATTAAACCTAGCATACGTTGTCGTTGATGGTCAACATTCAAAGAGGCGCGTTATAACTGTGAATCCAGAAACGAAAGAGTTAAGTGTACCTACTAAGTTTAAGACAGGAGATCATTTATAATAAATTGCACGACTGGATCGCACTTACTTGCTCATATGTGCGGTCACATTGTAGAATATAATTAAAAATAAAAGGCACGACTGGGTCCCACGTACTTGCTCTTATTTGCTAATCCTTTTTAAGTGCAGGCGTCTTTTTGACAAAGATTTTATTTTAATATTTTTTGTATGACGTGCAACTTCCTTAGAATCGTTTTGGGGTGAAGCTCGAACGAACATGCGTCACGACAAAGGGATAAACACGTAAATATATAGGATTGTTAGCTTTTGCAGTTTTTTAGTGTAGTATTATCTTTCCACTTGCTGCTTACTGTTTATAATATAATTTGCTAATAGAAAGATACAAAGGACTTTCTTCAGTTAAATTTTCATTTTGGTATGGAAAAATTTGAACAACTGGCATAAAGATTCGTCGGAATCAGCAGTATGGCAATAATGCTAGGTAAAGGGACCTTTATACGTCCCAATATGGGACCAATGGAATTTATAAAGGATTTAGGTACCTATAATAAGGTTGGAAGGAAGGTAGGTACTAAAATTAAGATACGTGTTCCAACTACTGTTAAGCGAGTAGGTATAGAGACAATAAACCCTAGAAAGATAATCTACGTCTGAGGGACGTATGGCGCGGAAAAAAATTGTTATATTTTTTAAATTATAAACTGTACTGCGTTGGCTTTTTAGATATGCTCATGCCTCGGTCAGAGTTTGAATGGGGCATCAGTTACACCCCCTTTAGTATCCGTGGGGGCTAGTAAAAGCTATGTTATACGTCCGGGAGACGTATGATTATCTTTTATGAAACTTTTGTGCATAGTACAAAAATATGTGAACAAATAAATTTTTTTCTTAAAAATTACTAAAACTAATTTTCACAGTTAGCCTAGCCCCAAAGGATCTTATTAAGCGAATATAAAGATTAAAAGCCAACTCAAAGCTTCCTTTAAAAAATAAAGTAAGTTTTTTGGTTTGATTTTAAAGTGGTTCATGCTTTTTGTTAATTTTGTTCAAACTGTACTTCATTTGTACTAAATTATTGATTTATTTATCTTAAAAGAACCTTACTTAATATTTAAAATACAAATATATGTTAAATAGTAAATGGTTAAGCTTTAATACGCTTATAAAGTGTCATACGTCTCCGAGACGTATGATTATCTTTTCAGTCCCAAAAAATATGATTATCTTTCTAGGATTAAAAGTTAACACGGTGGTTTTGTTTATTTATAGGAAGGTGTAAACTTTTGTTTTCTCGATTGAAATTTTTGCATTCAGTAGTAATCGAATAGTTTTTTTTATTTATTAGTTGTTTTGGTGTGTTTATCAAAGGCTTCCTTATTTATTCTGTGCTTTTATGATGATGAAAAATACTTTAAAATACGTAAGTATGTATGTAATGTAGGTTGTCACTTTCTTTTATTTGACTAATGGCTAGGGCTTAGCCGAGCAATATGAAATAAAATGTTGGGGAAAAAAATTTATGAAATCAAAAAAACACTATTCATAACGTTTTTTGGAAAAAATGTTGTAAGCCATCTTATTTCTTTTGCTGTTTTTTATTTTACGAATTTTTCATTTCAAAATCGTTCGACCAGTTTTTTCAAAAAAATGTTTTTTTTGAAAAACTTTTCGAAAACATATTTTAAAATTTTTTTTAGTATGTCAATTTTAAGAAATCTATAGTTTATACTAGGAGAAAAAATTTAAAAAAAATCTATAGATCCGTTTTCAAAATATTCAAAAAACTAAATATTTTTTTAAAAAAATTATTAAAATTTAAAAAAAAATGTTTTTGAAAATTTTGATTAGCAATATTATTTGAATCATAAAACACTACATATTTTGAAAATTTCATCAAAATCCGTCAATTAGTTAACGAGAAAGTCTGATTTTAAAAAACCGGTCATATGGGAGGTACCGTTATAAAACTTTTTCTGAAAAATCCATTAAAATTAAAAGATAGATTTTGCACAGAAAACATCATTCTGAAAGTTTAATCAAAATCGTAGGAGCCGTTTTCGAGAAAAATAAGTTTTTTAATAAAAGTTATATGGCAGGTACCGTTAGTTTTAGAGCTAGAATGCCAATTCCAAAAACTGTCGGGTAGAGCACTCTAAAAATACTATATACCAAGTTTGAATCAAATCGGCCCAACCGTTTAGGCTGTAGATATCGATACGGACAGACAGACAGACAGACAGACAGACAGACAGACAGACAGACAGACAGACAGACGGACGGAATTTCCGGACCCACTTTTTTTGACTTCTCTATCATCGTAATATCATGTTTGATTGTTAGAATTTTTTTTTTTTTTTTTACGAATGCATAACTTGCCTTATAGTCCCTATAATCGCAAGTAAAAATGAGAAACAGTCAGGGTATGCTAGCAATTGCACTGGCTTGAAAAAATTGTTCCAATACAGTTAACTTGCGAGTTTCTTATAACTTTTTCAAGTATTAAGTTGAAGAAATCGAATGATAGCGCATCAACTTGTCGGAATCCTTTTTTGACATCAAAGGCTTCTGTGAGGTCAGTACCAACCTTGACGGAGCAGCGAGAGTTCTCCATCGTCATCCTGCACAGTCGGACGAGTTTTGTGGGGATGCCAAAACCTGACATGGCTCTGTATAGCTCGTCTCTATAAATGCTATTATACGCGACCTTAAAATCGATAAAGAGGTGGTGGGTATCGATTTGGAATTTTAGGGTAGTTTCCAGGATCTACCGTAGCGTGAACATTTGATCGATGGTGAACTTTCCTGGTCTGAAACCACACTGATTGGGTCCAATCAGATTGCTGACGAATGGTTTATAAGCCGTTCATATAGGCTGAGAGGATCTTGTAGACGATATTCAGGAGACTTATTCCTCTACAGTTGGCGCAGTTTAGAGGGTCTCCTTTCTTGTGGATCAGGCAAACGATGCTGAGGTTCTATTCATCAGGCATAGGTACTTTCTTCTGACCAAACTTTAGAGATGAGTTGGTGTGTGCACTTCACCAGGTCATCTGCGGCCTCTTTAAAAAGTTTGGTGGGTAGTTTGTCGGGGCCAGGAGCTTTGTTGTTTTTCAGTTTAGATATTGCTATAATTCATTTTGGTCGGGGGACGGAAGTTTTGTCTGTCATCGTCCATATTGAATGGTTCATTCTGCCTGTTAGCGGGATTTTGGTCTTCATCGCTTTAGCAATCTGCACGAAATGGTCCTTCCATGTACTGAGCACCGACTGTGACTCTACTACGAGGTTTCCATTCCTATCTCTTTAGGTTTCTCTGCGGGTTTTTTTCCTTGGCACGTTCTTTTTACATGTCGGTAAAACATCCGCACGTTGTTCCTAGAGTAGGATCTCTCAGTCTCAATATCGCGCGTTTCTCATGCTCTCTCTCTTTTTTTTTTTTTGAAGAAGTCGGTGTTTTTCCTGTCTTTTCTACTCGTAAAGCTCGCGAGCAGCTCTCGTCCTTCTTTGCATTGACCTGCCTGCATTTTTCATCGAACCAGAGGTTTCATGGTGGTGGTGTGGTGAAACCTAGCACATCAGTTGCGGCATCTCCGATGGCTTGTTGGCAGTGTTGCTACTGGTCTTCGGCACTTGATGCTAGCGGTACTGGATTTCTTGAGAGGTTACGGGATATTCGATCGGCATAGGTTTGACCTGTGTCAATCGTGATTGATTCGGTCTTTACAACCCGTTCATTCAAAAGTATTGATGATTGCAATCACACTTCCATAAGTCAGTCGTTCACAATTTCAATACTTTTCAAGTGAAAGAGAACGATAAGATGCGTAAAACGAAACTGAAATTCAATCAATCATTGATTGCAATACAATACACAATACACAAAGAACCAGAGCAGAGATTGAGAATGAGTGAAATAAATGAACGAACATAAAGTGAAACTCAACTGAAATTGAAATATTTTTTAATCAGAGAGTGAGATTAGAGAGAGAGACATACAAAGATGCATTTACATACACTCAACCTAATGATAAATATACTGACGGAAGACGCATGTCGGTGAAGAATAGATCCAATCCAAATGCAGAGATATATTGTTGGTATATCTGCCTGACCACATTGACGGAAGCGCACATGCAACTTGAATCAAAATGTAAAAGAGAAGGAATGATTTTTAACAAGAAGGAAAGAGATGGGCTAAAGAATCCAAAATCTGCACGACTCTCATAATTTAATTTAAAACTCTGTGCAGTGACTCAAGTTTTCTTCTCATACCGTTTCAATTTTGACAGATACATTCATTTGCATTTTATCGCCGTCATGGAAGGTTCATACGATTCACTTGAATTGTATTGATTTGAGTGCTTTTACTCATAAAAAAATATATGCGTATAGATAGACATTAAAAAAAATTCTTGGAAATATAAGCTTATCAAACAAAACACATATAAAACACTTTTGTGAATAGATTCTTAGCACAGACACAACTTTTCTTTTTAGAGAGTTTTACTTTCAAGACGTTCCTCTCGTGTCAGTTTATCTCAGTGTGCAGCCCCAAGTTTGCAGTGATGCAATTGCGCGCTTCCGTCAATGTGGCCAGACACTATGGAAGCCATGCAAAATGTTTTATTCACAATCACATTCATAACATTTCAGTGTGACCGGTATGGGTAGAAATTGAAACGAGTGGAAGGGAATAGATATATGATTGATTAGTAAAATGATTGATTGAAAAGACCGAATCTTAGAAATGACCGAATCATGAACGATTGAATCTTTGAAAACGAAGGATTGACACAGTTCTATTTCCGACGTCATACTTCCTCACAGTATTACTCCGTTGCTGTGGTGTTCGGGTTATTCGCATTCTTACCTTTGCTGCAACAAGGTAGTAATCCGAATCGATGTTAGCTGCTCGGAAGGTGTGAACATCCAAAATACTGGAGGCGTGTCTTGCATCGATCGCAACGTGGTCAATCTGGTTGACTGTTTTTTTTGATCTGGGTGAGGAAACCGTGTGCTTGCAATGTTGACGTTATGTGCCGCTGAGAAGTCAATTAACCTAAGTCCGTTTCCAGAGGTTGTGTCGTGTAGGCTATGTTTTCCGACAGTCCTGCCAAAGATTTCCACTTTACCTATTTTGGCGTTAAAATCACGTAGTATGATCTTAACGTCGTATTTAGGGCATTGCTCATAGGTTTTGTCAAGAAGCTCGTAGAAGTCATTCTTGATGGTGTCATCTCTATCCTCTGTGGGGGCATGAGCGCATATTAGGCTAATGTTGGCGAATTGTTTGTCAAAAGTCGCTCACTTACGTGTCGAAAGCCCAAGACTAAGTCTACCGCTTATGACGAATCCGTACGCAAATAAACGCTGTGGTCTTCTTTCACAATCACCGTAGAACACGTCACAGTTTTTCATCCTCCTTTTGCCCGGCCCATCCCATTGCACTTCCTGGATGGTAGTGATTCCGGCTCTGTACCAGTCAAGGTCCTCCGCTAGTTGTTTGGCTGCACGTGTTCTGTTAAGAGTTCTAGTTTATCCTACTAAATACGAAGATGTTGGTTGGATTTAAAAATTTCAAAAGTTTCTGCTGGATTTAAAGAACTTTGGGTTTTATAAAAAAACACACTTTCAGAAAAAAATAAAACTTGTATGGCAACGCTGATTCCACGTTGATTGTAAACAAACAGTTGTATGAAAGCTTATAAAGCTTAAGTCCTCTACTATTGGGAATGACAGAACTTTACCACCCCAACTTGAAAGCCCACTTCCGTTTACACAGCTGTTGAATGCTTTCGGTCGGAAAAATATTTATCAAATGGAAATCCTTAACATTTCATTATTTCAGTTTCTACTTTACCACGGTGTACGTGACACGTTTCCAACTCTTCTGCCGGATCCTATAAAACACAAAAACAAAAGCAGGAGTGTGTATCAACAAATTATACAGACACAATTTCCCTTGCCGTGCGTCGTCGGATGGTTAAAAAAAATATAAATTTTAAGTGTTTTAGATAAAATAACTATCCGTCTGGAAAGCCTGTGCAGACGGTATACGTTTTAAAAATCGACGCATTTATCCAACACTTTTATCGTTTTAATTGATTACTCGAAATAATCACTAATCAAAGTGACACAAAGTGTTTGCATTGAGGTAATCGTTGAATTTGTGAGTTTTCCTGCCCCACCCGGACCGGGGATTGCGACTGATTGAAGCAAATGATTAACATATTGTAAAAATTATTTTCCTAGGGTGAGTAGGTACCTACCTGTCGAATCATTTTTGTTCACACATCGACTATTTTTATGAGGCAAACACAAAACCGTACGGAACGCGTGTGGTGTGTAGGTATTCCTGACGTGCATTGAATCCTGTTGTATCCTTGAAAAATGCCATCCACCCCACTTAACCTGCTGAGATTGTTTTTTTTTCTTTAACCTCATCCTTTTGGACGGCTTTATTTGGTCCACCCTCATCTAATGTCCTTATTTTCTTTCTTTAACGTGTATACATTATATATTTTTTTCGTTATATATTATTTTTCCTTCTTGCAAGGGCTCTTATAAGCTTTTATGGTTATCCTGTCTACTATTTTCAGGATTCTTGTACGCACTTCATTAGATGTAATAATGCGAGGATTAAATGCCACATTTACTCAACGTCAACAAAGTGTGTTGTTGTTTGTTTGTTTGTGGTGATGTTAACTAGACCGCAATATTGCATGTAAAATATTATGTTCCATCTCTTTTATCTTGATTCCTCAAATATTTATTAATCCAGCTTTCGTGCTATACCAAGTAGATACTTTTGACGCGACCATATTTTATCGTTGACTTTTTCAACCGAGGATGGTATTTTTTTTGGATAAAAAAATAAATTGATTGTAAATTGAAATGGATGAATAATAATAGCTTGTTTAGATTTCAATTCCAGACTTTTTTATAGCTTTTAATTTGTCATCTTAAAGGAAAACTAAATTATTTGGTTTTGTCTGCGTTTGTGGGCTTCGACTTTGAATTTGACTTTGAGCTAGCTTCAACTTTAAGTTCTATTTCGACTTCCACAATGACTTTTAATTCGAATTCGACTTCGAATCTGATTTACAATTACTTTTTCTTGTTCTTATTTTAATTCGGTCCTTCTTCCTTTTTCTTGCGATTACAGAGACTACAAGGCAAGTTTAGGATTCCTGAATATTAAAAAAATTGAGATAACAATCAAACATGACATTACTAAACGGCTAAAGCGATTATCTTCAAATTTGGTGTGTGTGATTATTTTGGCATTCCCCAGAGGGAAAATTGAAATTTAGTTTTTAGGCCTAAAAATAACGGTACCTGCCATGTAACCGTTTAGGTAAAGCTTATTTTTCTCGAAAACGGCTACAAAGATTTTGATGAACATTTTTGAGATTTTTTTGTTGGTATTGGCTATCATTTGATTAGAACCAAATTTCCGGGAAAAGTCTATTAACGGTAACTTTTATATAACGGTTTTTTTTTATTTCGGGCTTTCTCAGTAACGGCTCTTTAGTTTTCTGTCAAATTTTATGTATGAGAAGATCTAGATAGTTTTTTTTTCTAATTAAAATTAATTTTTGAATTTTTTTTTTGAAAATCATTATTTTTAAAACTAATCAAAAAAAATTTTTTTTTAAATTTTATAGTCACATGTATATTATTAAACTCTCAAGAACTGCATACATAAATTAAAAAAAAAATTTAAAAAAAACTAAAAATAAAATAAAGCAAACCCGGTCCTACTATTTTATAAATTCTTTGTTATTTAAGACGTGAGATAACGTACTTCATTTTTACTAAAAACTGTTAATTATTGTGGTTTTGATACTTTTTTTAAGTTCAAACTGTGTTATTTTCAACGTAAATGTTACTTATTTCTGTCAAAGATCTTGCTTTCCAATGTAATTAGACACATTGCCCATTTTTTATCTCAAAGTTATAAACTGAATTCTTATTTTTTCTCTCTTCTTTTTCTTCTTCATATTATTTCTCTTACTCTTTTTCTTCTTTCTTTCCCGCATTCCTCTTATTTTCTTCTTGTTTGTATTTTAATCTTTTTCTTATTTTTGTCTACTTCTTCTATTTCTTCTTCTTCCCCTTCTTAGTTTTTTTTTTATCTTCTATTACTTCTTTTTCTACTTCTTCTATTGCTTTTTCTATTTCTTCTTCTATATCTTCTTCTTCTTTTTCTGCTTCTTCTTTTTCGAGTTATAATAATTCCAGATATCTAAAGTTTGGAATCTTATCAATTCAATTTCAAGATTAAATCCATGAAATAAGACGTTAACTTCTTGGAATATGTTGATTGTAAGGCAGTTACATCATCATCATCGGCGCAACAACCGGGATCCGCTCCTTGCCTCGTTCAGCAAGTTACTGCATACTGTCTGCATACATCCCAACTGCTGTCACTCGAAAGCTTCGGGCCAGGGTTACCTTCGCAACTCCTTTGAGTCATTTTGACTTCTTTTTGGAACCTGGACTCCAGGATGCCACTTCCTTAAAATGGTCGAAACGGACGGATGTATATTGAACTATAGCCTAAACAGTTTGGCCAATCTTCTTCAAATTTGAAACAAGGTGATTTTGACATTGTACAGATTACTTTTAAAAAAAAAGTTAGCTCAAATATTAACGGTACCTGTCATGTAACGGTTAAGTAAAAACTTATTTTTCTCGGAAAAAATTACAATCAAAATTAATATTCAGGAAGATATAGGTAGGCTAAGTAATTTTGCATTAGTTTTTTTCGAAAACTTTTATTTTGTGTTTTTAATAATTTCTTATTCTTGAATTATTTTTTTTAATTTTTTTAAAAAAAGTTGTTAAGAAAAAAAAACATTTTATTTAAAAACGGCTCCTTCAATTTTAATTTTCCCAATACAATTTGACGTACTTTATTCGAACACTCAAAAGTCAAAAAAATCGAATAAATACTTTGATGTTCACTTTAATTTTCTTAAATTTTATTCTACAATGTGACCGCACCTATGAGAACGTGCGATCCAGTCGTCAAAATATTTTTCCTAGATTTAAAAAAAATCACACTTTTTTAGATTTTTTAAGGAAATAAAATGATGTTAAAATTATTCCCCTGAAAACTGTTTTACGTACTTTTTAAAACAATCAAAAGTCAGAAAAATCGAATAAACTTTGAAGTTCCGTTAATATTTTTCAAATTTTATTCCAAGCTGTGACTGCACATAAATCGGTTTGAAATCGGTTATTTGAAAATAGTCACCTAATTCTCGATCTACTGCGACGCAAAAAATCTTTCCTATCTCTTTAATTCTTCTAACTAGTGTCGTGCAACATCCAGTTGCATTCTAAAGGCCTTACAGACACAGAACTATATATATTCTATATTTATAGACTTTTATTTATTTTGTGAAATACTTTTTAATTAGGTATATAAAGAACTGAATTGTTTTAGGTTCTTACGTTTATTTATTTTTATCTTGCAAAAAAAACGATTTATCTTTTTATTTTATATTTAAAAAAAATCTAGATATATATGTTTTTCTTAAAGTTTTAATGGGACTCTTTTTTCGGATAAAGGGCTCTTTTTTTACCCCTTTAAAAAAAATTAGAGGTAACCCTGCTTCGGGCGTCCTGGTCTTCGCCATCCTTCCCACGTAAGCAAGATCTTCCGCGTCGCCCTCTACCATAAAAAGAACTGCAAAAGACTTTCCAAGCTGGTTCCTCGTCGCGCATACGTCCTAGCGTCCATTGGAGTCTACCGAGCTGTTATTTGCCACACCATCTGCTTCCAGATAGATTTCATACAATTTATGATTGTATCTTCTACCTCTAACTCGGGACCAACAATCAACCGTAAGACTTTCCTTTCTAACGCGGTTAAGAGATCAGAGAGTGCCTTTAGTTTTTATATTAAGGTTTGGTTATAAGAGCCTCAATAGACTATAGTAGCAGTAGGTTCTATTGCATTTTAGCAGCCGCCGGCGGATTTCTTCGTCCATGCTATTATCACCTGCTACTTGTGATCTAAGGTATATAAATAATTGCTCTATTTCAAATTAATGTTCCACTATACTGATAGTTGTTCCAACACTTCTCGCAGGCGTAGCCACCATGTACTTGGTTTTCCTTCCTTTAAATATGCAGGCCCAGCTTTGTTACCTACATAAGTCTCGGTCTTCCTCTACTGCGCCGACCTACCTAAATGGAACCAAAATTTTTCCGAGCCGTAGCATCGGTCAATCCGCTCAATACGACACAGCCATCTGAGACTTTGGAGTTTGGACTTTTACTCTTTTGGCTAGCTCTGTGTCGCTGTACAGGTACATTTCATCTTTATAACTCCTTTTCCGCACTGCATATACGTTACGAAAAAAAAATTACCGGGAGAACTTTTTTCACGAAGCGCCCTCCCTCATCCACTTTTGACAATGCCTATGCGTCTGCAGATATAGCAGTTTATACTCCATCGTTAATTTTTAAGGCTTTGCTTGAAACTTTTCTACTTTTGAATGGACTTCCAAAAATGTTTTGTCATAACTACATATACATATTAATATGTATGACTTAGTATATGCCTTGAAATTTAAGGGAATATAATCGTTCCTAAAACACGGGTATTCTTTTTTTGTTTTTATTCGCTTTTGAACCCTTTATAATAAAAGCTTTTAATCGACGTTGTGTTGTCCCTGAAACTTGTTCTGAAATACTTTCATAATAATTTTTGGAAAGTTTTTGTTTAGAATAAAAGTACATGTTTATAAGCTATGGCAACAAAAAATATGAACAAAAAACAATATGAAATTTTCATCAAAGCCTTTTTTATTTCAATATCTTCTTTTGTCTTGCGAACACAGATACATTGCAAAAAGGAGATTCTTAGTAGATTAGCTTTAGTATTATTTTGCTTTAGTCTTAATGCTTCTAAGTTTTTTAAAAGAAATACTTTAGATTAAGTTCTGGAATTCACCAAAATATAGATTATTTTCAGTCACTTAGTTTTTTTCCGGTGCCGTGAAATAATGCAGACCGAAATAACCTCGCCTACAAGATCTTTTCTGCTGTATTGTGTGAAAGCTTATAGCCATTCGTCAATAACCTAATAGGTCCATATCAGTGCGGATATAGGCCAGGAAAGTCCACTATCGATCAAATATTCACCTTACGGCAGATCTTGGAAAAAACTCAAGAACTTCAAATCGATACCCACCCACCACCTTTTCATCGATTTCAAAGCCGCGTACGACAGCATTTATAGGCCTGTGTAAAATGACGATGAAAAACGCATGCTGTTCCGTCAAGGTCGGCAAAGACCTCACCGACACATTTGAAGTCAAAAAAGGATTAAGACAAGGCGATGCGCTGTCATGCGACTTTTTCAACATCATACTTGAAAGAATAGTGCAGAACTGTCACACCAACACCAGAGGCACGATCTTTCAAAAGTCCGTCCAATTACTCGCATACGCCGACGATATTGACATAATCGGAAGAACGCAGCGTGATGTCAGTGGGGCTTTTGTGAGTATTGAGACGGAAGCGGCAAAGATGGGTTTAGCAGTCAATGAGGGCAAAACCAAGTATATGCTGTCATCAAGAAGAGACACCCAACATCGACGTCTTGGACAAAACATCACCATAGACAGCTATAACTTGGAAGGAGTTAGGGACTTTGTCTACCTGGGCTCCGCTATTAACTCAGACAACAACACCAGCGCTGAAATCAAACGAAGAATAACTCTTGCCAATCGCTGCTTCTTCGGGCTTAGAAGGCAATTGAGTAGCAAAGCCCTCTCTCGGGCAACTAAACTGTCCCTTTATAAGACCCTCATCATCCCAGTCCTGCTCTTTGGTGCACACGCATGGACGCTGTCAAAAGCGGATGAGAACACTTTAGGCTGTTTCGAGAGAAAGATTCAAAAATAAAGAACTTTACCGGCTGTACAGCGACACAGACCTAGCCAAAAGAGTAAAAATTCAACGTCTGAGATGGCTGGGTCATATAGAGCGGATGGACATCAATGCTCCGGCCCGGAAAATCTTCGAATCCACCCCAGAGGGACGGCGCAGTAGAGGAAGACCGAGACTCAGGTGGCTCACACAAGTGGAAGAGGACCTCAACCGACTGCACGTGCGAAACTGGAGACAGCTAGCTAGGGACCGAGCTGGCTGGAGAAGCTTGTTGGTTGAGGCCCAGGTCCACCCCGGACTGTAGCGCCACCTTAGAAGAAGAAGAAGAAATAACGTCAAATTCCTAAATTTGTCGTAATTTATATTTATGAAAGCGAAAAAACGTTGAATTAACATGTTCACTTTGCTAAATTGAAATAAAGTTTGGTTTGGTTTTCATTTCGAAAGTAAAAGTATGTTCTTCTTTTTTTCAAGTATTATATGTATATATATATTTTTTAGTATTATATTCTGATATTAAGGTATATCCAGTATATAGTCAAATAAATAATGTTTGGGCTTTTAAAGGCTCCAAAATATTACATTGAAAATTGCTAATACATGTTCACATTAAGGAGTCGAGTGAAATGCTTCCCATGTTCATTTAAATATTTAAGAAATAATTTTCATCTTCAGGAACCTTTTCCTTTTGCTTCACAATGGTAAATTGTATTATAAGAAAATCCATTGATGTAACGCAATATATGCGGACTTTTTCATAGACACTATAGTCCCGTGCCTACAGTAATTTGAGAACAAACAAACTGCAACTAAGTGTACTAACGAAGTAGTCTCTACCACATCTATCTATGAATCCAGGAAAATCCATCCTCCTACGAATCTGGCATTTACAAGTGGATACACGCTCTATTCTCCTCTCGGAGTCAGCGATATTCTCAAAATAATTCAGATTCGGACCGAAAGCCGAGACCAAATTGTTGGTTTGGAGGTATAATCAAATTTTACGAACACCAATATATGTTGAGGTCTTAGGGCCCGTAGTGTCGTGCAGCATCCAGTTGCATTATAAAAGGCAATGTTATTCTTCTAGGATGCGTGCTTTTATTCCTAACAGAGTAAAAAGCGTCAAACCCAAAGAAAAGGCCTGGTTTAACTCTTAGTGTAAAGAAGCTATCAGGCTTAAAGAAGTAAGTTTCCGATCTTATAAAGCACAAACAAGCAAGGAACTCATGCAACTCCGTTATTGAAAGAACCAAATTTTTGCATGACTAAAAATTACGGCAACAAATTCTGCAATGTCTTAAAGGCAGTATAAATGTTTGGTCATTTGTAAAAAATATTAAAAACTCCTCAACATCTTCGGTTTCAACGCTCATCGCTAATGACAAACCTATTGTCTACTCTTCAGAGACTTTCTCGCAGCTCATTTCGCTGCAAGCTCCACGCTACCTCACAGCAACGTTGCCACTCCTGTACTTGAGAATGTAAATTCTGTAGCAAGAGTTCTCAAAGATTTCGTTATACAGAAATATATATGATTGAAAATATAAATGTCTCTGAAACAATTGCCCCCCGCAATGTTTCATATCTTTCCTTGTTTAATCGGTTGTTTTATAAAAAAATGTTCACTCGAAGTAGCCAGTTGCATTCCTCCCCTTAAAAGTTTCTCCCGCAATACAAGTCTCGCAAGGAATGCTCATCAGTTCACCCTTGAGCCCAATTTCGGACGTACAGTGAAATATAGGGATTCTTTTTTTAGCCATACACCATACTTAAATGTATTAAATGTGTAATACTCGTCTTGCTAGGAATGCCCATCAGTTCACCCTTGAGCCCAATTTCGGACGTACCGTGAAATATAGAGATTCTTTTTTTAGCCGTACAACAAGACTTTGGAATGGTTTACCCGGCGAGATTTTCCCTTGCCATTTCAACTTGCAAACATTCAAAACCAATGTTAATCGACACCTCCTATCTCTCCCCTCCCTATCTTCCTAATGCCCGCGCAGTGTGTTACATTAAAAGGGAAACAAATAGTCCTTTGTGCGCGCGTTAATTATAAAAAAAAAAAAAAAAAAAAAAAATCTGTTGATAAGTCATTGTATCCAATTTTTCCTAATTCTGTGCACCATAATGCTTTATCTGTAATTTTTGATTGTTATGAATATTTCAAACCAGATAATTGTAATAAATATAGCGAGTTATATGTCGCGATTTTCTTGGGGTTTAAATTTTCATATTTCAGATTTATCTCATTTTTATATTTTTTTCATTATTACTTTGAAAGAGGCAATTAATTTGTATGTACCTAAAATAAAAGTTTATGAAAATTCTAAAGCTGCGTGGTGTAATAAAACCCTTTGTAATTTAAGTAATAAAAAGAACAAAGCTTACAAATTAACTTAAAAAAATGCAAATAATACTACACTTAAGGACAATTATATAGGATTGGAGAAAGAATTCAATGTTCTTGATAAGTTTTTAAATAAAAACTACATGCTATCGATTGAATCAAATCTAAAAAAAAATAGTAAATCTTTTTGGTCCTATATAAAAAAATTTAAAAATCTAATGGTATTCCTAAAAGTATGCAATATTTGGGGTCAACTTATTCTGATCTACCGACTATTTGCAATCTATTTGCGGAATATTTCAAATCTAATTATTCTGTTTCTAATGAACAAGATCCTAGGAGAATCCAACCATTTATTTCTATGGTTGACATTAGTCGTTTAGGAGTTAGTGCATCTGAAATTGAACTTGCACTTTGAGGTTTAGAGTTGGATTGTCATCGTGAACCTGATGGAGTTCCTCCGATTGTTCTTAAAAAATGTACAAATTCTCTTTGTGAACCTCTTTATTATATTTTTAATAGCTCGTTATAAAATGGTGTGTTCCTTTCTGACTGGAAAATATCTTTTATCTCTCCAAATTTCGAACACTCCTCGAGGTCAAATGAGATGCTGGAATTGCAACAAGCTAGGATACCTACATCGACAATGCAGATCTCCCCAGGTAAGCTGCACACGTAGCGCGAGAAAAAGGCCTACTGACAGGGATATCGCTTACCCTACCGGGCATGATTTGGAGATACATCAGTGGGGAAAGCGCGTAAGAACCAACTCTGCAGAACAGAAGTCGGTTGATGAAATGAACGCCCCCAGGACCATTATCCAAGTTGCGCAAACGAAACGCTGCAACCAGAGTTTGACGGTGGAGACAGTCATCGCCAACAGAAAATGTGTAGCCACTATCGATACGGGCGCCACGGCCTCCATAATTAGAAGACGCCTTGTCCAGACGTCCTGGCTACACAACACCAGCTGGAACATTCTGAAGGCAGCTACGGGAGAAGTAGCAAAAGTATACGGAGAGGTACTTCTAAAGATAGAACTGGCAGGGCTGACCTTCTCATATATGCATTCTTGGTAGCTGACATATGCGACGACTGCATCCTAGGTGTGGATTTTATGAAGGCACATGAGGTAGTCCTAGACTTTCGAATGCAGGTGTTAAGGTATTCAATCGTCGAGATTCCAATGGTGTACGGAAACGAGAATGCTGTAAGTCTTCGGACGATCATAAGAAGTGATGAAATCCTACGGCCAACTATAGAAAGAGTGCATCCTAGGTGTTTGAACGTTAAAAAGGACGAAAGTATTTCTGTTCAGAGACTAAGGGCTGAACCTGTAAAGAAGAATCTGGCGGGCACTTTGGAATCAACAAGACACGGAAAAAGGTACGGGTACGTTTTTATTGGTTAACTGTAAGAAAAGATGTTGAGAGATGGTGTGAGCACCCCGATTAAAAGGATCAACGACACACACCAAAGAAAAGAACCCAAAGCAATATAAACATTGCGAGAGACCGCCTGAGGACGAGATACGATGCGCGAGCAACAGCACCTGAATTCAATGAGGAAGATCTGGTATGGCTTTACAACCCACATCGCAGAAAGGGAGAATCGCCCAAGCAAAATGATTAGATATTCGGAGAATACATTTTTGTAAATTAACGACATCTGTGGGATTCATTGTGTACAACAACCAACATTTATTGTGTACAAAAACCATGTCCCTAAAAGTATGCTACATATTTGCAATATGTTTTGACTGAGTACTAAATCGAACTTGAACTACTAATTCGAGACTCGAATTAGTACTGAAAGCTTAGATTGTGCCAAAAAAAACAAAACCAACGGGAGCTTCCAGAAGCTTGTAAATTTGTATAAATACAAGAGTAGATGGCATTAAAAGTTTAGTTTATTTTCTAAAGTGGAATTGTTAACAACTGGAAGCGTTAGTAAAAAGTGATTGAATTGAGATTAAATAAAGTGTTGAATTTTAAAAACGTATTTGAATTGTGAGTAAAAGGAATAAGTTAAATTTTCTGTTATTTAAACTGAAAGACGTTGTGTTTCATAAAATAAAGAGATTTGTTGTATTATTTTGGAATTTTGATTGAGTTTTATTTGTCGAACCCCAGGCCATAACTTCACAATACGTTGTCCTTGCTATCTGTAATAAACTTTTGGATGACGAAGATAATTGCCATCATCTGTCCTTTTGAAAAAGTCAATTTTAAACGCTTAGAAAATTTATTTGTTACGCTGGCATTGAAGTTCGGTGCATCCAGTTCCATTTTTTGTGGGTTCTTTATCGATCTCTAGAAGCTTCCGCTTCATTACTTCATATACCTCATCAGGCTTTCGTCCTTAACAAACAGCATTTCTGCCTTTAAATTGCCAATGGTGTAGATTTTACCTTATCTGCTTTATTGCTTCAGCAATTTTGTCGGTAGTTTTCATAGCTTTGACCTCCAATAAAAATGAAAGATATTTCTTCTTCTTAAATAAAGACAAAACAATTAAACCAAGGCACTGTTATAATAATAATGTTAATTATTATTCATTGTTAATGAATAGTTAAAAAAAAAGCAAAGAATTATTTTCTTGTTTCTTAAAATATATGCACCTTGCTTCAAATCAAAGCCATTTTATCAACAACTTATTCCATTTCAAAATAGTTTTTATTTCTCTTAGAAGCCCTTAAACGGCAACCTGGAAATATTAAAACCGAACCTCTAGGGCTCGTGGTTTGGCAGAGGTAGTAAAAAGTACTTGGCAATTTTTCCAATTTGTATATCAGGTATGACGTATGACATATGAGAAGAAATTGAAAAAAATCACTGCTGGCTCTCCAAAAATTTAAAAATTTTAAAACCAATTATATAAGAATTAACATTTTGGCTAGAATCTTACGTGCAGGAAAATTTCGTGTTGTTCGGCTAAAAAAAGAATCCCTATATTTCATGATACGTCCGAAATTGGGCTCAAGGGTGAACTGATGAGCATTCCTTGCGAGACGAGTATTACGGGAGAAACTTTTAAGGGGAGGAATGCAGCTGGCTACCTCGAGTGAATATTTGTTATAAAAGAAACGATAAAATAAGGAAAGACATGAAACATTGCGTTGGTGTTCGAGAGGGGCAATTGTTTCAGCGGCGGTTCTATTTCCTATTAATCTTAACTCTCGATTTTGTATTTTATCAAGCAGGTGGAGCAATGGTGGGAGTTATACTCGAGTTTAGGGCGTATAAACGCTTTATAGATTGTAGCCAGATCAGATGCGGAAAAATACTTCTTACACCGATACAGAAAACCTAAGCACCTAGCAGAATTCTTAGCGATTTCAAATATATGGTCGTTCCAACGGAGGTCATCGTTGACACACATACCGAGTACTGAGAGCTTTTCGGTTTCTTCGATGTAAGTGCCATTCATAGACAACGGCATTGGGGGTATGTTTAGCTTTATAGATAGAAGACATCATTGAGTTTTCGGAGCATTAAACTCCACACGATTCCTATTACCCCATTTGACAATGGTGTTTAAAAGCGGAGTTTAATGAGCTTGACATACGGTACCATTGCAATTGTACGTCCGAAGGCGAAGGACGTGAATTATCGAAAGAATATGAAAAGCTGAGGGTAGAGTCGTCAGCAAAACAGTTAAGTGGATAAGAAGTAACAGACAGAAGATCATTTATAAAATGAGGAAAAGAGTCGGAGGCAGAACAGACCCCTGCGGCTCACCAGCATTTATTTTGTATACCATCGGGGTCAGCGGATTTCTGTACATCGAGATTTTTGAGAACTCTTGCTACTGTACGAGTGCGGACAAAAATCTGTCCCATGGAAAAATTTACATTCTCAAGTACAGGAAGGGCAACGTTGCTTTGAGGCAGCGTGGAGCTGGCAGCGAAATGGGCGGTGAGCAAGTTTGCCTTCTCTGAAGAGTAAACAATTGGTTAGTTATTGTCGATGAGCGTTGGAACCGAAGATGTCGAGGAATTTGAGCCACAAGAAGTTAAAGTCCGTGTTGGAACATTGTCCATATTGGGGTAGGCTCTGGCAAGCAATATCATTCCTAAAATAGACCACGAGACCATGATGGGAAAAGAGTAATGGCACCAAGCTACACAAATGTAGATCAAATTCTGATAAATCAGTATTTACTCCAACCTGAGTTTGCTTTTCTGATATGAGTTGTCCTTAGTAAACGTGGAGTTCAGAATACCTAAATGATCATGGACATGAACGAACAAGTTAAAACAAAGGTTATATGTCCGGGAGCAGTTTCTGAAGCGTTCCAATCAAATTTGGTGTGCACCAGCGAAACGTCTTGAGTTCTTTTGCTCTGAATTGCAGTCCCTGAATTTCTACTAAAGGGTAAGGTAATGGACCTGAAAGATAATCAACTACTCTTTCCTGACGATGGAGCTATTATAAGTGAAGATTTTACATCCTTGCAACGATCACTTGATGTATTGCGAGATGTTCTGGAAGGAAATGGACACCGCATTAGTGCAAAAAAGAATGAAAACCTATAATATCCATGTCCGGATCCATAAGGGCTATTCCGGACATTTATTTGATTGGAACAGTTCTTTCCAAGTATGAAAAATTCAAATATCATTGAAATATGATTAATAGCGAAGGATTTTGTAATGACGAAATCAAACATCATATAAGTGTAGAATGGATGAATTGGTGGACAACTCTTTTATCTTTTATCTTTTATCGCAGCTGAAATAAAGATGCTTCACATGACAGCAGGGGGGCAGAGCGTGATCGAATAAGAAGCGAAAAAATCTGAGGAAGGAAAGGCAAACCCCACTAACTGTTTCTACCCGCCATATAAACGTTAACGAATTATCTATACACATAATTAAAATGAAGTGTCTGTTTTTTTAATATGAAAATAACAGCTTTTTACAAGATGCATATGAAAGTATACATATATTGTACTCACAACAAAAACACAATTTTAAAATTTTTTTGTCTGTCTGTCTTTCTGTCTGTGTTCCGGGTAATCTTGGGAACGGCTGCTTTGATTTTTACGAGACTTTCACTGATAGATTGCTGATATTCTTAGGAGTAACTTAGGCTATTTAAATTACTCTCTAGGGTGCACTGCGGTCGTTTTTTTTTCGAAAAATCTTAATTACGTATAGACCGATTTTGACGGGATTTTCACAGATAGATAGGTAATTGTAGGGATTAAGTAAGGCTTTTTTAATTACCCTAGGTGGGGCTGTTTTTTGAAAATTCGTATTTATGCCCCGAATTTGACGGAACTTTACAGGGAGTTAGCTGATGTTTTAAGGAGTAACAAAGGCTATTTTAATCACCCCTGAGGTTGTTTTACAATCAGATAACTAATTTTGTAAGAAGTTACTAAAGCTATTTTGATAACTAGTTGGCACTTCACGATGCCGCGGCGGGGTGGTTTTTTTGAAAATATATGGTATACCCGAGCAACGCCGGGTGTGTAAGCTAGTTTCAACCAAAAAAATCTGTCCCTAACAACCTAATGACCAATTTTTAAAAAAAAGATGGAATAGATTTCAAAACCTCAAGAATTTCGCCTTCAGTTATTATGACTTAACTTAAAAAAAAAAAATAAAGAGTTTTCTTTTCATTTTTCGCGACAGGCTTTAAGTAACAAAAGGAAAAATAAGGAAAAGATTTTCTGTCAACAAGGGCATGAAGGCGTTTTAAAAATAACAATGGAATGCAACTTGTTGGGTCACTTTAGCTGAATAAAGAAGGAATTCTAGTGAATTTATCTGTGGAACTGGCAATCACTTCTGTACACCCATTTTATCCAATAGCTGGCGGCTTCAGAAAAGTGATTCGTTAGTTCTCTTTTCCTATCAACGTCGATTGGATGACTTTTTTTTTTGAAATAAATGAAATGTGACATTTTTTGTTGGTTACGTTATGAGGTTCTTTTTGTGGAGCCACGAATAATTTACGAATACACTACGTGCCGAAACTTTTATTTTCCCATACAAAAAATTTTGAATTTTTCGGAAGCTTCGTAAGAAATATGTTATAAGACATACAAAGTAAAGACCACGTCCTTTGGGTGTTGGGCAATAAAATCTAGTAATGAACAATGTATTTCCTGCAACAGACCATGTACGCTAGAATATTGACTCAAGGACAATATTTACGCTGGAGAGTTATCGATTGGAATTTTGTTCTAAGATTTTTTAAAGGTTTACACAATAGACAAATATGAACTATTTTAGCGTAAACATTGAAAACGGTAGTAAGACTTGCTTTCATAGCGGGAAGTATTTTAAATACACTTATGACATTAAAAAGAAATTGCTTCCTCTATGAAGCTGCCATGTCCCATAAACTATCACCATAAACTATTGCAAGTTAATAAAAGTTTTAATTGCAGTTCATACACATATGGCATGTACTGGTATATTGTACAGTACATATATCATACAAATATAGTTTCAGAATACATCCGGACCCCCTGGTGACTTTATTTCTTTTTTGTTCCAATTTGCGTATATGGAGTTCATAATAAGAAAAAAAGTTATGTACTTAGGTTAATGGCTTTTTGTTGAGTTATTAAAATGCTGACATTTTATGAGTATTTTCGTTTTATATATTTTAATTACGTAAAAGATCCAAAAACAAAAGTATTTGTTAGTAAAAAAAACATTTATGGAATTAAACTCAATTTTGGTAGGATAATCCAGGAAATGTGGATCACTTGCTTTTTGAAAATCTTTATCGAGAAATATTCACCCTTATTAATAAAGACAAACAAATAATCATCGAATAATCAGGGTAGTGGAGGATGGATTTTAGGTAAATATAGTACAATCGTTCGATGCGACTCTAACTCGAACTCCAACGCAAACAACAGAGCCAGGGTATTTGAAAAGTCCAATTTCTCGGATACGCCGATAATATTGACATAATCGGATCGAAATAACATATCGTGATATCAGTAGCGCTTCCTAAATATTGAGACGGAAGCAGCGAAGATGGGTTTAACAGACAATGAGGGCAAAACCAAGTATATGTTGTCAACAAGAAAAGACACCGAACATTGACGTCTTGGACAAAACAACTATAACTTTGATGTAGTTAGGGACTTTTTCTAGCTAGACTCCGCTATTAACAACACCAGCGCTGAGATCAAACGAAGGTTAACTCCTGCCAGTCGCTACTTATTCGGGGTTATAAGGCAATTGAATAGCAAAGCTTTAGGTTGCTTCGACAGAAAAAATCTTCATGTGATTTTTTTTCCCGTATGCATTAACGGAGAGCGAAGGAGAAGATACAACGAAGAAATGTACCGGCTGTACAACGACACAGACCTAGCCTATTTCAACGTCTCAGATATCTGAGTAATATAGAGCGGATGGCCATCAATGTTCAAGCCGGAAAATCTTCGATTCCGCACCAGAGGGACGCGGAAGGAAGACCGAGATATAGGTGTCCCACACAAGTGAAAGAGGGCATCGATCGACTTCAACTAGAGGCAGCTTGATAGGGAACGAACTGGCAAGAAGTTCTTGATTGAGGCCCAGATCCAAGTCGGACTATAGCGCCACCAATAATATTATCAAGAGAACCTACTATAGTAAAACTAAACTAAAACTAAACTAAACTAGTCTGCCGAGGGTGTACAAATTCAGAAATCTTGCCTCAATAATTAAGCTCTTAAGCTCTAAGACCTTGAGCTCGCCAAGGCCGGACGTTCAGGTGCGCGCACAAATAATTGAAAATAAAAGTAAAAAAAAAGAATTATTTGCGCTGTTGTCGCGAGTGTTTAAAAAACATACACACTCGTTTGAGAAAATGAAAAATATCCCTCGCGTGTGTTGTAAAGAACAAAATAATACCCACTCGCGTCGCTAAAAGCAAGAAAAAAATACCAACTATCGCTGGGGAAGAAAAAATAATACCCACTCGCATCGCAAATACATCCTCTTATATGTCTCATGACTTTTGTGCTTAACTGCCACTATCTTATCTACTGTAGGCATCGTATGACCATCCAATGCTTGCGGTAAATAGATAAGGGCATCTGAATTTGTCCTATTGTGCTGAATGTTTGAATTGATTTTTTGTATGCAGCTGTCTTATGGGAATAACACCTGAGACAGTTTGTTTATTACGAAAATTAATTTGTACCTTCACTGCACAGTTCGACTTAGTCAGAGTTGTGTTTTGTATGTAAGTATTTTTAAATGGTAAATGATTTTTTGTGTCGTGTATTCTAATGTTCGCGGTTTAAGAAAGAATTTCTTTCACATGTACGTCTACACTGTTCATTACAGGCCAGCTGTTTTGGCATTAAGTGAAACTCAGGTTGGAGTAAATACTGATTTATCAGAATTTGCTCTACATGGGTATAGCTCGGTGCCATTACTCTTTTCCCATCATGGTCTCGTGGCCTATGTTAGGAATGATATTGCTTGCCAGAACCTTCCCCAATATGGGCAATGTTCCAACACGGACTTTAACTTCTTGTGGCTCAAATTCACTTTCCGCAAGCATTTCATTCATTATTGTTTTATTTATAGGAGTCCAAATCTCGACAGTAGTTCGACTTGTAAGGAGTTTGATGCGCTGTCTGATTCCATCACGAAAATTGTTTTCTTTTGTCCTCGCACTGAAATCGTTATTGCAGGCGATTTCAATGTACACAATTCCAATTGGCTCCGCTATTCTGGTCAGACAACATCCGAAGGAAGGTATGTCGAGCTCTTGGCCGACTTACCCGACAGATCGATGTGCCAACGCGTATACCGGATGTTGCTGGGCAAGCCGCCCATACTCTTGACTTGTTTTTCTTACTGCTCACCCTGATAAATATACCATTAGTGTAAGTTCTCCGTTTGGCACTTCGAACCATTGTGTCATTTCAGCTAATTTCTCATCATCTTCCCTTCCAGTTTAAGAAAAACTCCTCACCAGGACCGTTTGGCAATACGAGAAAGCCAAAAAATGGGACGGCCTTCATGTGATTTTTTTTCCCGTATGCATTAACGGAGAGCGAAGGAGAAGATACAACGAAGAAATGTACCGGCTGTACAACGACACAGACCTAGCCTATTTCAACGTCTCAGATATCTGAGTAATATAGAGCGGATGGCCATCAATGTTCAAGCCGGAAAATCTTCGATTCCGCACCAGAGGGACGCGGAAGGAAGACCGAGATATAGGTGTCCCACACAAGTGAAAGAGGGCATCGATCGACTTCAACTAGAGGCAGCTTGATAGGGAACGAACTGGCAAGAGAAGTTCTTGATTGAGGCCCAGATCCAAGTCGGACTATAGCGCCACCAATAATATTATCAAGAGAACCTACTATAGTAAAACTAAACTAAAACTAAACTAAACTAGTCTGCCGAGGGTGTACAAATTCAGAAATCTTGCCTCAATAATTAAGCTCTTAAGCTCTAAGACCTTGAGCTCGCCAAGGCCGGACGTTCAGGTGCGCGCACAAATAATTGAAAATAAAAGTAAAAAAAAAGAATTATTTGCGCTGTTGTCGCGAGTGTTTAAAAAACATACACACTCGTTTGAGAAAATGAAAAATATCCCTCGCGTGTGTTGTAAAGAACAAAATAATACCCACTCGCGTCGCTAAAAGCAAGAAAAAAATACCAACTATCGCTGGGGAAGAAAAAATAATACCCACTCGCATCGCAAATACATCCTCTTATATGTCTCATGACTTTTGTGCTTAACTGCCACTATCTTATCTACTGTAGGCATCGTATGACCATCCAATGCTTGCGGTAAATAGATAAGGGCATCTGAATTTGTCCTATTGTGCTGAATGTTTGAATTGATTTTTTGTATGCAGCTGTCTTATGGGAATAACACCTGAGACAGTTTGTTTATTACGAAAATTAATTTGTACCTTCACTGCACAGTTCGACTTAGTCAGAGTTGTGTTTTGTATGTAAGTATTTTTAAATGGTAAATGATTTTTTGTGTCGTGTATTCTAATGTTCGCGGTTTAAGAAAGAATTTCTTTCACATGTACGTCTACACTGTTCATTACAGGCCAGCTGTTTTGGCATTAAGTGAAACTCAGGTTGGAGTAAATACTGATTTATCAGAATTTGCTCTACATGGGTATAGCTCGGTGCCATTACTCTTTTCCCATCATGGTCTCGTGGCCTATGTTAGGAATGATATTGCTTGCCAGAACCTTCCCCAATATGGGCAATGTTCCAACACGGACTTTAACTTCTTGTGGCTCAAATTCACTTTCCGCAAGCATTTCATTCATTATTGTTTTATTTATAGGAGTCCAAATCTCGACAGTAGTTCGACTTGTAAGGAGTTTGATGCGCTGTCTGATTCCATCACGAAAATTGTTTTCTTTTGTCCTCGCACTGAAATCGTTATTGCAGGCGATTTCAATGTACACAATTCCAATTGGCTCCGCTATTCTGGTCAGACAACATCCGAAGGAAGGTATGTCGAGCTCTTGGCCGACTTACCCGACAGATCGATGTGCCAACGCGTATACCGGATGTTGCTGGGCAAGCCGCCCATACTCTTGACTTGTTTTTCTTACTGCTCACCCTGATAAATATACCATTAGTGTAAGTTCTCCGTTTGGCACTTCGAACCATTGTGTCATTTCAGCTAATTTCTCATCATCTACCCTTCCAGTTTAAGAAAAACTCCTCACCAGGACCGTTTGGCAATACGAGAAAGCCAAAAAATGGGACGGCCTGAATATTTTTTCCCGAAATTTTAACTGGTCACTATGCTTCCTCGATAGTGACACTGTTGCCAGTGCTGAAATGATCACAAATCTGATTCTTCTAGGGATGCGTGCTTTTATTCCTAACAGAGTAAAAAGCATCAATCCTAATCATCCTACCCCTCCTCCTAACGACCCATAGCACTAACATCCCTTCTTTCTAAGGTCATGGAAACGCTGATTAACTGTCAGCTTAAGCAATATCTCGAAGATCGAAAGCTTCTACATGACCGTCAGTTTGGCTTCCGCAGCAACCGTTCCACTGGTGATCTGAAGGCATATCTCGCCGAACAGTGGAACAAATCATTACATCGCCTGTGTGAGAAGGACGATTCCGTAGAAGATACAATCATGAATTGAATGAAATCTACGTCGAAGTAGAAGTTGTGGAAAAAATAAAGCCCGGTAGACTTCGTTGACCTGGGCACATACCTCGTGTAAGCGAAGAGGAACCAGTTTAGAAAGTCTTTTGCAGTTCTATTTATAGTAAAAAGTTTACATTAGAATGGTGGCGTAGACGTAGACCATAGGACGCCCGAAGGCTTGGGGTGAGAAACTAGATAGCATCGGCCAGCAATCGGGAAATATAGAAGAAGTCGTTGAATGAGAACAGAATCAGCCTGACTGACTGCCTCTTTTTTTCTTCTCTACTTCTATTCCCGACTACGTTATCTCGACAGGAGTAACAATTCTCTCACTTTATTGCAATGGTGTTCCACTTTTTTGTTTGGCGGTTTGACCTCAGAAAACTTAGGCAAGCCTCAATGCTTTGAATTGTTTCAAATACTGGTGTTTTTACATTTGTTTGTACCAGGCCTACCTCTCCCCTCTGCTCTATTACGATTGTGTTGTAATATTGAAAGATATTGCCTTTTTGACGGGTTTTTCAGGATCTCTTATTAAAAAATGACGTTAGCAACTGACTACCTCTTTCTCTTCCTTATTTGATTATACCTAGCGTACGTTTGAAGATTGTAAAGAAGTGACTGATGCTTAAGAACTGATTGTAATGGTGTTAAATTTTAATAATTACAAAATGCATTTGCCTAAGCACATTCATATTAAACCTTTTAGTTTGACAATTCTGATTTCTATATTTTTTTATTGCAATAATCCTCGCCCCTTATTTACTTTCAAAAAGGAGACCACAAAACAATATAAACAAAAAAAATAACACCAACCTCTATTCATAATTTTAATTTCCTCCGGACAAATATTGAAAATTTCACTTAGAATACAAAAGGAAAAACCCCACAACAAAATGCAATTTATTAGACTACCATCGATGGAAATGACTGTCCGGCAATAACACTGGCGCTTCCACTCCTAGAACGAGAACCTAGACTATTCCCGCTTGACCTTTGCATAACCTCTACTCTGTTCTGTTGGTGTCCTTCGTCTATTGATTAAGTCCGTTTGGCATTTTATCCTTTTGCTGGGAAGATAAAGAATGGAAAATAAATGATATTGACGATGATGACCCAACATTAAAGAAATAGATGATTTGTCTATATGGCCCCATGGGCAAGGGCTCCAAGCTATTTGCTTTTGTGTTAGTTGACGTGTCCTTGCCTTCCGGTTGTGTATAACATACCTTATAATCCCTTCCGACTCCGATCAAATAGATTAGAATTGTTTTATAAGCAAAACAAACAAAAGGAAAACTTTTTACTGGAAGCCTGTGAAGGAGACACAATTTATCCTTGTCACATGTTGCATTCAATTTAGACGAATCGATAGAGCCCTTGTGTAAAGGATGATTGAAATAAAACTCTCATAATCATACGTCTTTGTGCGTGTTCCGCAAAAACTGAGTTCGTCTTTTGAACAACACCTTTGTTGATGGCTATGTCGTTTTTTTTTTTTTTTTTTTTTTTTTGGTTTATCTACATTTCCTTGAATTTATTTATTCAACCTAAAAGTGTTGTTTTGTGTCCTTTTTTCGTTTATTATTGATTTACAACCCACAAGCGTTCATATGTTCAATTCAGCCCACCAGCCCACGCATAATGTGTGAACAAATTTAAGGACGTTTCAAGTGGAAGTGGATAAATATGTTCGATAAAAGCGTGCTGGGGAATATTTTTAGGATGCAAATAAAATATTTCTGAAACCATTATTCGGTGCGCAGTTAATCAATCTGACGTTGAGGCATTTACCCATATTAGTTCAGTCTATGATCAACAGAAGTATATATTTATGAGCTGCGCTTTTAAGCCAATTGACTGGAAGCAGTGTGCAACCGATATGACACCTGCAGTTAACCGAAACCAGAAACTCCCGAATTCGAGATTTGTACCGCACTCAAAGCACAAAACACTTGACTTGACGACATTCCCACAGAGCTTTTACAAGCGGTGCCAACGACATCGAGCGAACTTCCATATCCACCCATAGAAACGTCCTGGGTCTACGAAAGTTACCCGACGAGTTGAAAAAGGAATGGTTGTAAAGCCAAAGTTGTGGGAACGCATAAGAAACCTAGAAACACCTAGAAACAAAACTTCATGCCGATCATTGATCTATCAAAAATTTAAGGATCATAATTGAGCCGTGCATTGAATACCGATCACCGCTACACCTATTGTTCAACAATTTTATGGAAGCTTTGGACAGCGTCGACAGGGAATTTTTTTAGTTTTCTTAACGCAGGAAATGCATTCTGGGCAAATTAATTGATATGATCCAAGATTCACTTTCTACACGAGAACAGGTTGTCGGATGAGTTTTGCAGTTCAAAGATGAATCAGACAGGGCTGCATATTGTCACTGCAATACTATTTTTGTTGGTGATAAACGATGTTCTGATGCGCGCAGCCGCCCATACTCTTGACTTGTTTTTCTTACTGCTCACCCTGATAAATATACCATTAGTGTAAGTTCTCCGTTTGGCACTTCGAACCATTGTGTCATTTCAGCTAATTTCTCATCATCTACCCTTCCAGTTTAAGAAAAACTCCTCACCAGGACCGTTTGGCAATACGAGAAAGCCAAAAAATGGGACGGCCTGAATATTTTTTCCCGAAATTTTAACTGGTCACTATGCTTCCTCGATAGTGACACTGTTGCCAGTGCTGAAATGATCACAAATCTGATTCTTCTAGGGATGCGTGCTTTTATTCCTAACAGAGTAAAAAGCATCAATCCTAATCATCCTACCCCTCCTCCTAACGACCCATAGCACTAACATCCCTTCTTTCTAAGGTCATGGAAACGCTGATTAACTGTCAGCTTAAGCAATATCTCGAAGATCGAAAGCTTCTACATGACCGTCAGTTTGGCTTCCGCAGCAACCGTTCCACTGGTGATCTGAAGGCATATCTCGCCGAACAGTGGAACAAATCATTACATCGCCTGTGTGAGAAGGACGATTCCGTAGAAGATACAATCATGAATTGAATGAAATCTACGTCGAAGTAGAAGTTGTGGAAAAAATAAAGCCCGGTAGACTTCGTTGACCTGGGCACATACCTCGTGTAAGCGAAGAGGAACCAGTTTAGAAAGTCTTTTGCAGTTCTATTTATAGTAAAAAGTTTACATTAGAATGGTGGCGTAGACGTAGACCATAGGACGCCCGAAGGCTTGGGGTGAGAAACTAGATAGCATCGGCCAGCAATCGGGAAATATAGAAGAAGTCGTTGAATGAGAACAGAATCAGCCTGACTGACTGCCTCTTTTTTTCTTCTCTACTTCTATTCCCGACTACGTTATCTCGACAGGAGTAACAATTCTCTCACTTTATTGCAATGGTGTTCCACTTTTTTGTTTGGCGGTTTGACCTCAGAAAACTTAGGCAAGCCTCAATGCTTTGAATTGTTTCAAATACTGGTGTTTTTACATTTGTTTGTACCAGGCCTACCTCTCCCCTCTGCTCTATTACGATTGTGTTGTAATATTGAAAGATATTGCCTTTTTGACGGGTTTTTCAGGATCTCTTATTAAAAAATGACGTTAGCAACTGACTACCTCTTTCTCTTCCTTATTTGATTATACCTAGCGTACGTTTGAAGATTGTAAAGAAGTGACTGATGCTTAAGAACTGATTGTAATGGTGTTAAATTTTAATAATTACAAAATGCATTTGCCTAAGCACATTCATATTAAACCTTTTAGTTTGACAATTCTGATTTCTATATTTTTTTATTGCAATAATCCTCGCCCCTTATTTACTTTCAAAAAGGAGACCACAAAACAATATAAACAAAAAAAATAACACCAACCTCTATTCATAATTTTAATTTCCTCCGGACAAATATTGAAAATTTCACTTAGAATACAAAAGGAAAAACCCCACAACAAAATGCAATTTATTAGACTACCATCGATGGAAATGACTGTCCGGCAATAACACTGGCGCTTCCACTCCTAGAACGAGAACCTAGACTATTCCCGCTTGACCTTTGCATAACCTCTACTCTGTTCTGTTGGTGTCCTTCGTCTATTGATTAAGTCCGTTTGGCATTTTATCCTTTTGCTGGGAAGATAAAGAATGGAAAATAAATGATATTGACGATGATGACCCAACATTAAAGAAATAGATGATTTGTCTATATGGCCCCATGGGCAAGGGCTCCAAGCTATTTGCTTTTGTGTTAGTTGACGTGTCCTTGCCTTCCGGTTGTGTATAACATACCTTATAATCCCTTCCGACTCCGATCAAATAGATTAGAATTGTTTTATAAGCAAAACAAACAAAAGGAAAACTTTTTACTGGAAGCCTGTGAAGGAGACACAATTTATCCTTGTCACATGTTGCATTCAATTTAGACGAATCGATAGAGCCCTTGTGTAAAGGATGATTGAAATAAAACTCTCATAATCATACGTCTTTGTGCGTGTTCCGCAAAAACTGAGTTCGTCTTTTGAACAACACCTTTGTTGATGGCTATGTCGTTTTTTTTTTTTTTTTTTTTTTTTTGGTTTATCTACATTTCCTTGAATTTATTTATTCAACCTAAAAGTGTTGTTTTGTGTCCTTTTTTCGTTTATTATTGATTTACAACCCACAAGCGTTCATATGTTCAATTCAGCCCACCAGCCCACGCATAATGTGTGAACAAATTTAAGGACGTTTCAAGTGGAAGTGGATAAATATGTTCGATAAAAGCGTGCTGGGGAATATTTTTAGGATGCAAATAAAATATTTCTGAAACCATTATTCGGTGCGCAGTTAATCAATCTGACGTTGAGGCATTTACCCATATTAGTTCAGTCTATGATCAACAGAAGTATATATTTATGAGCTGCGCTTTTAAGCCAATTGACTGGAAGCAGTGTGCAACCGATATGACACCTGCAGTTAACCGAAACCAGAAACTCCCGAATTCGAGATTTGTACCGCACTCAAAGCACAAAACACTTGACTTGACGACATTCCCACAGAGCTTTTACAAGCGGTGCCAACGACATCGAGCGAACTTCCATATCCACCCATAGAAACGTCCTGGGTCTACGAAAGTTACCCGACGAGTTGAAAAAGGAATGGTTGTAAAGCCAAAGTTGTGGGAACGCATAAGAAACCTAGAAACACCTAGAAACAAAACTTCATGCCGATCATTGATCTATCAAAAATTTAAGGATCATAATTGAGCCGTGCATTGAATACCGATCACCGCTACACCTATTGTTCAACAATTTTATGGAAGCTTTGGACAGCGTCGACAGGGAATTTTTTTAGTTTTCTTAACGCAGGAAATGCATTCTGGGCAAATTAATTGATATGATCCAAGATTCACTTTCTACACGAGAACAGGTTGTCGGATGAGTTTTGCAGTTCAAAGATGAATCAGACAGGGCTGCATATTGTCACTGCAATACTATTTTTGTTGGTGATAAACGATGTTCTGATGCGCGCAGCCTTGACAGGAAATGGAGGGGTTCGATGAACTCTGGCATCCTACCTGAAACATATTAATTATGCGGACGACATATGCTTACTCCATTAGAGGACCATAGATCTCTATAAAATGACAACAAGGATGATGTTGAGATAAAGAAATTTACAAATTACTAAACAAAAATGAAAGAAAGCAAATTTAAACGAAGCGAATGGCTTGACGAGCGGAATAAACAATACAACAATTCGATGACCTACTGTGTTGAATTATTCTGAAATATTGCTGTTACCGTAGGCGTAGGAACATCCAAACTAATCAGAAATACGAAACTTCGTTTTTCGTCTGGTGACAATTATTGAATTATGTCAAAATTATTATTATAGCATTACATTCCAGAAATTGTCTGCAGAACTTTACAAGCTTGTACATACACCCCTCCTTGGAGGCTCCTAGTCTTCAATCATAATGTGGCTTGAATGCGAGGAATTGTTCTTCTAGGTGTTGGAACTGGCTGTCTCCGCCTTAGGCAATGAAAAAGTGTTATTCCAGCAATAGTCAGCAGAAGCAGGTAGCTCAAACCATAATGATGATAGTCATGGATGTTCACTTGGTATTCCTAAGATGATGTCATATCTTTCTTCAGCTCTTCCAATTCCTGCGTAAGAGATTTAAATTGGTCATAATCAAAAGTGCAAATACCTGCTTTGTTGCAGGTTCCAATCCAGTTATTGATTCTTACGCTCGGAATGAAAGACTTGGATATAGTTTTGTAGTTCGAACGTTCTTTAATAATGGTGTTTTCGACCTTCAAAGTGCACATGTCTTTTAATTCAATCACTCCATTGGCTGCTAAGGCTATGGCACTGTTATCTCCATTGCAAATTGAAAGACCTAATGAGTTAGTATATGTTGTCCGACTGCAAATCAGCACTTCAACTCCTCCTGCAGCATAGGGCAGCAACAAGTTGTTTTTGGTCTTCCCACGCGTCTATTACCTTGAGGATTCCATTCGAAGGATTGTTTCGCTATATTGTCGTTAGGTTTCCTCAGAGTATGGCCTATCAACTTCCGTTGTATGATGTCGACATCCAATTTTTTCTGTCCGGTCCTATTCCATAGTTCTTCGTTCGATATGGTTTGCGGCCACCGGATCTTCAGAATGTACCGCAGACAATAGTGAACGAGGGCTTACAGCCTGCTTGAGATGTTTGCAGAGCATTTCCATGTTTCTGAAGCATATAGCAACAGAGATTAACGTTGGATTCGAAGAGTCTGAGTTTGCTGCGTACGATATTTTGCTGGAGTTCCACACAGGAGAAAGGATTCTAAATGCACTACGGGCTTTGTTTATTCTATTGTTAACATCCAGGTCAGTTCCGCCATCGAGTGCTATGAAATTGCCCAGCTAATTAAACTGCGTGACCTCCTCTATGGGTCGCTGCCTTAGAATACCTTGTTGTGTGTTTTGGCCCCTGGTCATTATTTTTGTTCTATTTTTCGTTGATTCTTAAGTCAGCCACTTCCTCATTTAGTTGCAGAGAATGACATATGTATTGGATTTAACCCAGACGTATTGGGTTAATGATCAATGAAAATAACCAACTGTTAGTTTGCTTGAGTGCGATCCACCGATTTTGAGGTTGTATTTCATTCAAGATATAATCGGTCAATGAATTTTCGTCTGAGGTGTTTTCTCTCGGCTATAGGCTTGTAGGAAGAAAACTCATGTTCCTTTAATCCAAAAAGTTTATATCTTTTTAATGTAACTAGAAGGCTAATGTTGTTGTGACTTATAGGCAATGGAATAAGATTGAACACTTGAAATTCTTGGTCTTCGGGTAAAGGTATTAACATTTCAAAAACGATTGAATTTTTAAGTGTCCGTCACTTCAGTTATTATTTTAAACATGTCCAACACAGAAACATTAGGTAATCTTAACGTCGATGGGAGATTTCCTTGAATAAGTTGCAGCTGGTCGCTAAGTTGTTTTGGTGTCATGAACTGAGGGTTAATTTTTGCATAATTCAAATCAAGTATAACATCGAATCTGAAAATTAGTTAAAATCATAATTAAATAAGAAGTTAGCGATACAAAGTGTTGATTCGAGCCAATTTCATCTTGTTGTTTTTCAATTGCATTAACTGTTCTAGACAGATATGTGTTCAACGTCTGGAATTGATTTTTTACTTCGACTGTATTGTGTCTCAAAATATTTGTGGTTGAATCTGAAATAGTACTTTGTTTATTTAATAAGCGCAGATAGTTGAATATTCGCTCTGATTTTGAATATTCTTAGTATCTTCTTGGTCGAGGACACCAAAAGACTGTGTGCCACACTTCCAACAAAGTCGAATGGAGATCTACGATGTCGAATCGCTGTCCGACTTGAGGAGTTAAACCCACATGATGAATTTGTTGTTTTGTATTTGTATTTGTATTTATTTCATATGAATCTTGTTTACACGTAGATAAAATAATATCTTTTAGTTGTGAAACAATATAAACAAGGTTAAATTTAAATTAAATTCAGGTTTAAAAAGTAGTAGACATTTACTTATTTATTAATTATTTATTTATACTATTTATTTACTTATTATTTACTTGAAACATAATTATGATCTTAAGTACTATTTTATTAATTTTAGAATTCAATTATTTAGTTGTGCTTAACAGCGCTTATGTGCAATAATGTTGTTTAAGTTTATCCTGAAAATCTCTAATGCTTGAAGATCTTCTGATATAGACTGGAAGGGAATTCCAAAGTCTTATGGCGTATACAAAGAACTGTTTTTGAGTAACAGTGTAGTTCGAAGTCGGCGTAACAAAACTTCTGCTTCTATTAGAAGATGAAAATTGAATTCTTTAAAGAAGGTATTCAGGTACTTTATTGTCTTTTAGAGTGAATAGAAAAGTTAATGTTTTAAATACGAGATATTTTTGTAATTCCATTCCAAGGAAGGCTTTAATATAGCCAGAAATGTGTTCTCTTCTACCAAGATTATAAGCGAACCTTACTGTGATATTGATAGCAACTTTCAACTTACGTAAGGAGTAACTATCTAAGTCACAAAAAACAGGGTAGGCATAAAAAATAATTGGCAATAAAAGTAACTTAACCAGCATTACCTTAGTTTTAAAAGGAAGACAGCTTCCAATTTGATACAAAGCTCGAAGGGATCCGTAGATCTTGGAAACTGTTTTAACAATATGATTTCCCCAGGTAAGATTTTGGTTAAATGTAATACCGAGATTTTGTACACTAGTGACGTAGGGTAGCACTAATCCTTCTAAGAAAATCTGTGGTAAGCTTTGAGCATCAATGTTCGAGCAACCAATTAATATGGCTTGACTTTTATTGGAGTTTAACATGAGCTTATTCTTTTTTGACCAAGAGGCTATCAAGGTAAGGTCTTCATTAATTCGCTCCGTGGCATCTTCGACTTGATCTATCGGAAAGCTAAAGTGCATCTATACGCCATCAGCATACATTTGGACCTTACAGCATTTTAAGACTGAGGGAATGTCATTATTGAAGAGGTTAATAATAGCAGGCCCAAAATTGATCCTTGTGGCACACCGGCTTTAGTTTCAAGGAAATTTTTTTGGTTGCAGTAAACAGCTTGTGACCGACCTACCAAGTAATTTTCCATTAGTTTTATTGCTGCAGAGTCAAAACCGAAGTAGTTTTTCAGCTTAAGAATGAGAATTTCATGAGGTACTGCTTCGAAGGCTTTTGTGAAATCAAGCAACACAAGTGATGTTACATGATTTTCATTAATTTCCTTTCAAATATCATCTACCAAGTTTAAGAGCGCCGTAGTACAACTGTGCTTTGGTCTGAAACCAGATTGCCATGGTGATAAAAGGTTAAACTCATTGAGGTATGACTGTACTTGTTTGCTCATAAGTTTTTCAAAAACCTTTGAGAGAAAAGGCAGAATCGATATAGGACGATAGGATTTGTTTCCAGAGACATTCCTTTTAAGGACAGGAATGATTTTGGAAATCTTCAAGGCAGACGGATATGTAAAGTAGGTTAAAATGTTATTAAAAATGTATGTAATTTCGGAAAGCACCATATGAATAATAATTTTCAAAAACTTTGGCTGCATTCCATCTAATCCGATCGGATTTGATTTAATTCCAGTAACTGCATTGAAAATTTCATATTCAAAAACTCTTTGGAAGCTAAAATCTCTAGAGATTAATGGTATAAGTGATTCTTCTACAATGTAAGGTATGTCATCAGTAAGTTCTCCTTCATGAGAGGCAATTAAAATGGAAGTAAACTCTCTGTTTAACTCATCTGGACTCGTTTCACAGGCATCTCCATTATCTGTCTTCTTATTGCAAGCTCCTAAAGCTTTAATATTCTTCCAAGTTTTTGAGATATTTAGATCAGGCCTAAACTTAGAATTAAAAAACCTGATCTTTGATTTCCTAATTTCTCTTTTAGCAATATTCCTTGCAATCTTATAAGCATCAAAAAACTCTGACATTCTAAACTTTTTCCATCTCTTATACGCGTTGTCCCTTTGTTCAAGAAGATGTTGGATCCTAGAGGTCTCTCTCGTTTTCAAAAACTAATGTTTAAGTAAAGTTATTATACCACGAAAACCCAGGTGGCGCATACAACTATGCCCATCTCACCTTTGTATTAAGTTTAAGCTCATCCTGTCAATCCCCACCATTTTTATATTTATTCTTATACTAACATTCATCGAGGTAAGACTCATAATAAAACATTTTATTTAAGAGAAAAATAAAAACTACTTTTTTCATTTTATCTCCCAACCCGATCGTGATCCTTCTATTTATCAACCTGGGATCATCTTGAATCCCATCATTTGGTCCATCGAACCGCATTCATCGAGATTATTTGAGGTCCACGCGGAATCACGTTCCCAACAAGCCACAAAAAACACGAGAGAAAGGAACCACACCACCCCAAGAGTTCTCAGCTCCGCTGAAACTAATCTCTGGAAATAAAAGCTATCACCGATCATCAATCTCATTTGAAATCATCCTATAATTGAATTTGCAATTCCAATTGAATTGCACAGAAACGATCAACGATCAATCTGTTCTACATCAAATTGATTCAACAATACACATCAAGTTCACAGAAAATCAGCAATCAACCATCTACTCATCTTATTCAGATCACCAATAAACTCATTCAACATTGATATCAATCAAATTTATCATCAAAATTTATCCAGATCATCTCTAATCCATTCATCCTACAAAAACATTCATACATCTCGCAACCTCCATAAGCATTCACACATTTCTTATCAGCTTTAATCTAAATCTACACATCCAACATCACCATTCTCTCATCACGTGCAGATCTACTTAACCTAACCCTTGCAGTAGAAGCCCACTCAACGATCATAATCGTCATCAGTGCAGCAAGATTAGCACCAACAGAAACCGGTTTCATTTCACCAGCAACAGGTACGTGCGCTTTAAAGTGTTCTTGTGCAATCTATGTTTCAATATTTAAATCTTATTTAAAATAAATTAAATAGTATTCATTTAAAGTGATTGAGTTAAATCTTCATATCTGAAACCTACATAGAATTCTTGTTAAGCGATTGCTTTTAGCAAAGAGTTAAAGTTCATTACTTTGATCCATTTGAGTTGTTTTCCTTATTTATTACGTAAAATAGCTAAGTTTAAGATGTCTCAAATGGAGAATTTCATCTTTTGTGCCGACTCGTTAGTAGAATATTTCGCGGATTTTAGAGAGGTGAATTTGAATTCCTTATCGCTTCATTCGTTGGAAGCAAGGAAAGTTGAGCTTTCGAGTTTGTGGTCAGATGTTAAATCTGCATATGCAACGTGCATTCGTAACACGACAGATCCGCTGTCACAAGAAAGTCTTAGTGCAGTGAAATCGAAGTATAAGCTTTCTACAGAAACTTATATTTCATGTCTAGAGTTAATTTTAAGTGCCACTGAAAAGATAGGTAATTTTCCTGCTAAGGAACCAGACTCTCATAGTCAAAGTGCGGAAATTGCTTTAGGGGTTTCTGAGGTCTTGTTGCAAGTAAGAAACCTTGCTAAGACATCAGAAAATAATACTTCTTTTCGACTTCCAGCGTGTGATTCAGAAGTATTTTATGGAAATTATTTGTCGTGGCCGTCGTTTCGCGACATGTTTACTGCGGTGTATATAAAGCACCCTCGTTTAAGCGCAGTTCAAAAGCTGTACCATTTATTAGCAAAAACTCGTGATGAGGCACACGCTATAGTGTCTAAATTTGAATTAACATATGCTAATTTTGAACTTGCGTGGAATGCGCTCAAAGAGCAGTATGAAAACAAGAGGATACTTGTTAACAAACAATTGAAGATCCTTTTGAGTCTTCCAAAAGTTTCTCTAGAAACAGATAAGGGTATCAAAGAAATTTATCGAATTCTAACTGATTGTCTTTGTGCTTTAGAGTCTTATGGAATCCAAACCGAGTCTTGGGATTCGTTCCTAACGTTTTTAGTTTCAAGCAGTCTTCCAGAAAAAACACTTTCCGTTTGGGAACAAAGCCTGGATAACCCAGCAGAAATACCAACCTGGAAAGAGATGAGTAAGTTTTTAGTTTCGCGCTACAAAGTTTTAGAGAGTGTCAACGATTTCCAAATTTCCTCAAAACCGAAACATGGTGTTCCTGCTCCACAGGCTCAACCACAAAGAAAATTGAAAGCGCATCATAATAAAATTATAAAAACTACTTGTTTTCTGTGCAAGGAAAATCATTCAGTTCGAATGTGCAATTCGTTTTTGCAAAAATCGGTTAACGAAAGAATTAAACTAGTTCGGTCAAACAACTTATGTTTTAATTGCTTAGGAGCTTTCCACAAAACACAACAGTGTAAAAGCCAGTTCTCGTGCAACCATTGCAAGAAAAGACACCATACACTTCTACATTTGCAAGAAGTTTTTAAAGCATCTAAACAACCAGATTCTAAGGGAGAATCCCCATTATCAATACAGTCCACTAAAGCTTCGGCATTCAATCCTTCCAACGTTAATACATTTTTTTCTCCCTACCAAAACAGTCAATGGCAGCTATTCTTTGTCGAAAAAATGTCGATGGTCTGATGACAATAATACATCTTTTCAAAGAGCGATACCAGTAAAGATCCCGTTGTAACCTTGCCGCTTCTAAGTTTTCTTCCATTTTGTTGGTGGCATATTGGGTTCCATTAGTAAGATAAGAGTATTTGGGCTTAAGTTTTGAGATTCGATTTTCTATTTGGCTCGTTGCTGTAAAAGGTGTAAGTATTCAACGAACCATCTTTCCAGAATAATTGATGAACGTGTTTAATTTGTCGATATTTATGGAGGGAACTTACTTTTTTATCAGTGACATGGGGCTCAGCTATTGAAAGAAGTGGTATTCCTATCAAGAAATTTCACGGTCACCAAATTGTTGAGATAAAGAAATTTACAAATTACTAAACAAAAGTAAAAGAAAGCAAATTTAAACGAAGCGACTGGCTTGACGGGCGTAATAACAATACTTTATTAATTTTAGAAAAATGCCATACAAGGTGTTATTCGATGAGCTACGGGGCTAATGTAGTGCCCCGTGGCTTAGTGGTTAGTGTGTTGGACTGCTAAGCGAATGAGCTATGAGCTTCATAGCCACCTTCTTTTCCGGGGTACTGCCTCTTGCGAGGAACTGACAAAACCTCCAAGAGTAAAATTTGTCCTCGGAAAAGTGCATCTCATGTAGCTGTTCAGACTCGGCGGTAAATTGTAAGTCGCTTCCATTTTTGCAGATTAACAACACACACACAGAAATGGTTGAGAGTATAATGCACTATAGGCCTTGGCTCCTTAAAGAGCTGTCGCGCCAGTAAATTTATTTATTTTATTTACTTGCTAATGTGTGGAATTATGCTGGAATATTGCTGTTACCGTGGAAACATGCAAACTAATCAAAAATACGGAAGTTCGTATTTCATCTGGTAACAATTATTATATTGTGTCAAAATTATTATTCGTGATATATTTCGTGGGAAAATGGCGAACTAAGAAAAAGAAATCGAACATACGAAAGTCTTATTTCGTTTGGTGAACAAATTGTATACAGACATTTACAAGTTTGCACAGATGGAGAGAGAAACTAAAATCATGCAATTGTAGATCAATTCCGCAGCAGTGTTTATTCCAAACTGTGCGGCGGATACAGTTGATTCGCAAAGCAATTAGCCTTTGGGACACCATACGGATGATATTGAAGTCGATATGTTCATAACGTCAGGCTCGAGTAGATGCGAAGCTTACCCCAAACAAATGGTGCTTATCCATAGTCGTTACTTATTTCGTCGTCGTGTAATTTGGTTAATTCACCTCCGAGCCGATAATTTAAACAGCAAGTTCCACGTGCAAATTAAAACATGCGTTTCAAGTTTATGTGCAGTTGCAGTCCTTAAATTAACTTTGAATAAATTAGTGAAGGCGGTTATGTATGTGTAGAAGGTAGGAAGCATTTATTATTATTTTTTACATCAAAAGTTACAAGAAAAACTTTGAAATTTACTTCATGCAACAAGAGATTTTTCTTGGGTGCAGAACTTAGTAATTTTATAATTGATTTCTTATCTGCACGCTATCGCATGTCATACCTAGTGAGGAACAATGGGTAACACTTTATAAGAGCCTTTTTCATTGTTCGTGTGTGTCGCATTTTTGTTCAATGGTATTAGTCTACAGTCCAGCATGCAACATTAAGGCAGATGGATGACACCGAAAAACAAAAATTCCAATAAGAGAAAGGGAAAGATTTCCACACATAAGTAAGAACATATGTAAGAACTAATTGCAAGTCAAGTATTTTTTTTTTGACAATGATGATAAGATAAGTGAAGATCCTTAACCATTTTAACGAGCACTTATGGTATTAGTAGACGATCTGAAGGGAAATGAACACCGCAATAGTCCAATACTCACACTCTGATATATGCAGGACTGTTCCCTATATTTATATGAAATTTAAACAATTTATGGATGGGAAATAAATAAAACTCACTTGTTTTAATATACTTTCATCAATAAGTACTTTCCTCTTTAAATGAAATGTTTTCTTAAAAATAACCGCTGCCAATGCATTACAATTCGCGTTGGTGGTTTGGCGACTACTTTACAACTAACTGATCAGGCCAGGCAGACACACATTCGAGTTGATTCTAGTTTTCCCCTTTTCTGGTTTCATTTGTGATTATGTACGAGTAGTCTGATCGTTTTCTGTGTACGTCGTTGTATCCGTTGTGTCGATGGTTTGTCTAGTAATGTTCGCCTTATGTACTTTTTATCGTTATTGTTATTTTGTTTGTTCGTTGTCTTCTGCCTGAAGGGAATGTTGTCGCAGGGTCAGCCTAATCCCACATTTACTTTAATGGAACAATTCTTCCTATGTTTAAATGTATTGGATCTATGATCAACAGTGATGAGTTATGGCGAAATCAAGCATCGTGTTATGGAGTGATGGAAAAACTGTCATATTATTTGATCGAAATTGACCTAAGGCCTCATACGGCCTCCTGCCCATTACATATGGGCTGACACATACAGTGCGGCTGAAATAACTCTTTAAAAAAAACATCTAGATATGTACAATAGTTACATCCGAAAATACCTCTTCTTAGGCTTTCTACTTATTCATCATTTATATGTATGATCTACAAAATACGAAATCTCCTTTTTCATTTCAAATACAGTTTGTTATGAAACCACATTTTCCGAAATGAATAGGTTTTCATCAAATTCACCGCTTTAATCCTACCATTCATTTCAATGTTAATTTAAAGCTTACTGATCAAAGACTTCAGGAAAAAAACACGCCAAATTACATGTTCTGTAATTAATCTCATCCAACTGCCGAAATACTGTCTTTAATGACTTAATCAAAATCAAAATGAATGAAAAACATAGGAAACAGTCGTAAGGAGTTGTGTTATTCTTTTTATAGAAAAACACACAAATTAGAAGGCCTTGGGAAATTTTAAATTGAATTTTTGTCAGTTGAGTGGCCCTCAAAAGAGAAACTTCCTTTGTTGGCTTGTGGTTGTTGCTGTTGGAGGTAACGAACAATTTTGGGAGGTTTTCCAAAAGTTAAGGGATGCAGGCTATTTCCAAACTTTCTAACGAGAACCCCCAATCGATTGTCTCGTTTAATATTTAATTAAATCCAGAAAATCAATTTCGGTTTTTCGAAGAGAAAATTGAGAAATCAAGTTTTTTTTAATAATGGTTGCACAGCACATGGGAATTGGGAATCCTTTTGGATTGGATGTTTCAAAGTGAGAGATTTGGAAAGCTTGTTATATGTATGTTATGCAGAGTACAGGTACATAAGTCTTTTAATTTTAAATTTCGAAGAACTAACGTCTAAGGATACATACTCAGATTCCATCAAGTACAATAAATTCGTATTCAGTTGAAATTTGAGAGTCATGACGTCAATTCGAAGGAAATCCCGGAGGACCAAAACATAGCTACGCGTTGGCGTTTACATCAATGCGTTGCTTCTTTAAAATAAATTTTTATTTTGCAATTCCCCTGTGCGTCAGTAAATTAAAGAAGCAAAAGTTTCAATTTTAAAGATCCTTAGCAGTTCTTTGAATACCTTGTCACTTATTGGGATTCGTAGCTGTAATACAAAAGAAAGGTTAAAGAATACCCATGGGATTCCTTAAAATCAAGGAATATCTCTCTTAATAAAAATGCTTTGATGATGACTTCAAAAAATCATTTCAGATCCTTTAAAATATATTTTTTAACAATTACCATTGACGATGAGATCTTTTGGTGCTTGGCATTTCTCAAAACGTGTCAGAACACAGTAAGCAACATTTTATTTCTGTAGACTTCTCATTATTTTATTGTTTAATATAAAAATGAAGGAAAAACTCTTTCATTTTTTACATGGGACTAACAGAAACCAAAATATTTAATTAAATCGAATACACAAGGGACAAGAAGGAGCTGGACAGGAGTAAGAGTCGTATGTAATAACATCTACCTTATTTTATAAATAAATAATACAGATAAATTGTACTGGTTTGTCGCACGTACTTGCTCACGAGCGCCACTTCTTTGTCGCACGTACTTGCTCCCTAGATCCTTTGGAGGTATTTAGGTATTACTTGGGAATTAGATGATTTACAACATTGATTTTTCGCGATTTGCTTCTCCTTCTTCGTTCCAATTCGGTGATTTTACATCTTTGAAGTTTGACGCTTTACAGACTGATGCTTGTAATTTTCCGTGGAATTTTCGTTACAGTTTATATAATGTCAACGATTATGAAGTAAACTTTTATCAATACTTACTTGTTGAACTATCTGCATGTTCCATCGAAGACTGTTTCCGTTCGCAACAAGAATTTTCCATAGTTCACATTCGAGATACTTTGTGCTATTAAAAATCGGTGTAAACTGTATTCTAAATGGAAACATTACCCTACCTCATTAAACTACTCGTAACCATTCGACTTTCGTTACTCGAAGAGCTAAAAAAAGATTTTTTATGTCTAAACTAAGCAACCAACAGACTTCTCGTAAGCTTTGGAGTAGTTTTTTTTTATCATTTTCCTGATAAAAAATAATCTCAACTACGCTTGTACTATAGGTAACATAGATAATCCAAATTTGTCACCTAATTTTAACATTCCGTATGAAGATTTTCGTGAATTTGAATTTGAAACTGCCACTGAATATAAATTGCAAATGAGCATTCTTTCTTTAAGTCTAATTTTGTAGGGATGATGGTATTCCCGTTAAGTTTATAAAAATAATACCCCCTCAAATCCTTTCCTCTTTTGCCCAAATAATTAATTTTTGCATAACCAGCTCATCATTCCCCGATTGCTGGAAACTTGGCAAAGTAATACCTGACCCAAAAAGTTCCATCCTTTATCTTGGGCTGACTTCCGGCCCATTAGTATTCTACCCTGCCTCTCTAAGGTATTTGAAAAAAAATTACCAAAACAAATATCTAACCATATTTACTTACTTACTAAGGGGGCGCTACAGTTCGTGACGAACCTGGGCCTCAACCAACATACCTCTCCAGCCAGCTCAGTCTTTGGCTATCTGCCTCGAGTTCCGCACTCCTAGTTGGTTGAGGTCGTCCTCTACTTGAGCGCGCCACCTAAGGCGAGGTCTTCCTTGACTGCGTCTACCCTCTTGGATGGAATCGAAGATCCTGCGAGCTGGAGCATTGTTGTCCATTCGCAATACATGACCTAGCCATCTTAAACGTGATATGCGTATTTTTTGACCAGTTCAAATGTCGCTGTACAGCTCGTATAGTTCTTGGTTGAACCTTCTCCTCCAAAGTCCGTTAACACAGATAAGGCCAAAACTCCTCCAAAGAATTTTACGCTCAAAACGACTAAGGATATCTTGATCCGCTTTAGATATAGTCCATGCCTCGGCGCCATAGTGCAGGACTGGGATGATTAGGGTCATATACAGAGTCTCCTTTGTCTTTCGAGAGAGGGGTTTGCTACTCAATTGTCTTCTTAGCCCATAGAAACAGCGATTGGCGAAGGTAATTCTTGGCTTAAATTCTGACGAGATGTTGTTGTCAGATGTTATAGCGGATCCGAGGTACACAAAGTCCCTAACTACTTCTAACCAAAAGATGTACTTTTGTAAAAAATAGCACTTTGAAAGTTTTATCAAAATCGTTAGAGCTGTTTTCGAGAAAATCAAACTTTTTGTTAAAAAATGTTGTCGTTATTTTTCGACCTAGACCAAAAATGAAAAACGGACGGAATTTCCGGACCCACTTTTTTCGATTTCTCTATCATCGTAATGTCATGTTTGATTGTTAGAAAAACAATTTTTTTGGCAGGAATCCATAACTTGCATTATAGTATCTATAATCGCAAGTAAAAAAGGCGCGAGTACAATAAGTAGATAAAACAGATATGTATGTATTCACTTTACAATAGTTCGTCTCGCTGTCGCTTTAGTTTTCAATTTCATTATTTTAGTGAAGCCAAGTTCGCTTACAGCAGCCGTGTTTTATTGGTAATTTATAACTAGCGCAGTATTGGAAGTCCCAATAAAACGCGATATTCACTCCATAATTCACTTTTAATTTTCGTATTAGCTCATTATTGGCGCGAAAGCTCCTTAAGGAGCCAAGGCCTAGTGATTTATACTCTCAACCATTCCTGTGTATGTGTTGTTACTCTGCAAGAATGGAAGGGACCTACAGTTTACCGCCGAGTCCGAACGGCTACATGAGATGCACTTTTTCGAGACAAATTTTACTCTTGGAGGTTTTGTCAGTTCCTCGCAAGAGTAAAATTTGTCTCGAAAAAGTGCATCTCATGTAGCCGTTCGAACGTTCGAAAAGTTTAGTTTATTTTCGAAAGTGGAATTGTTAACAACTGGAAGCGTTAGTAAAAAGTGATTAAATTGAGATTAAATAAAAATAGTATTTGAATTGTGAATAAGTGAAATAAGTTAATTTTGGTGTTATTTAAACTGAAAGACGTTGTGTTTCATAAAATAAAGAGATTTGTTTTATTATTTTGGAATTTCGATTGAGTTTTATTTGTCGAACCCCAGGCCTAAACTCACAGTATTAAAGAAAATTCAAAAATAATGTTTTTTTAAACTTATTTGTTCCTACAATTTGTCTAACCATTATATGTGATTAAATCTTCGCAATACATAAACGTACCGAACCATGTCTTTAAAATCAACAACTAATTCATACATGGAGTGTGAATCAGGCCTACAGTAAACCACTGACTGCAGTGTAATCGATAATATGCAGTAACAAGGTTTTAATAAGCCTCAGCTTAGTATCTAAAGGAGTCAAGGCAGAGAAAAGATTAAACATACGTAGACCGCTATAAATTCGGCTAATGGCGATATTGACTTATCATTAGCTGAGAGTGTTCGATTTATTTTGAAAACTAAATTACTAACGGATTCAACAAATTTAAGTTGAAAACAGGAAATGAAAACAGGTGGAAGGTGTATAAAAGATCTGCGATTTGACAGGATTAAGAGTTAACCCGTTGTATAAGGATCAATTGTAGATTTCTAAAAGATTTTCATTTACTCTGCAAATTAGGTCCTCCAAAAAGTTAAATGATCATAAAGATCATCATGAAGATGTAGATCTTTCTTTCAAGAAAATTGTATGTTGATATTTGTTCTATAGTCGCACCACACGAATTCAAAATGCCTAGTCTGGTTCTTTTAGTTCTTAGCATTTCCAGGGAGCTAAAACGAACTTCTTTAAGTTATTAGAGAAAATGTAAACTTTCACCAATTAAAAAGTTCGGCAGCCAGTTTCCTTAACTCATACATATAACAAAACTTTCCAAAACAAGAATATTTTAAGATGATTTCTTTACAATTTTTCATGTTGGATAAATATTTTTAGTTTTATAGTCCTTTTAGTGAACTAAGCGAAGCAACACTGTTTCATCTTGTTCAATGGAAAATCAAATGTCCAGAAAAGTTATTAACATCAACTTTTAAGTCCAAAACTTTCTGTATGAGAAATGTTCAAGGATTTCCGAGTAATATTCATTGCACGTCACAATATAAATTCTTACAATTTTTTTTTTAAATCTGTTTATTTCACCGGAAGTAAATAAGTGGAAATTGTATGTTAATTTGCATATCGATTGAAATTTTACGTTAGTTTATGAATAAAAGTTGCCAGCAGTTTATAAGTTGGAAGCATGTTTTATAAGAACCTATTCCGTGTTCAGGGCAATTTGCAAAAGGTCCTTGGCTAACGCGTTGTGTTTAATGAAGGAGTAACTTTAAGGGGCTTTGTTAAGGTAAAAGACACAGTTTTGGTACAGGACTTAGAAAGGCTCACTTGAAAACTAAATTTCTTTAGAAAATTATTTCTCAAATTCAAGAACTTATTTTTTTCATTTATTTTCAGATAAAACTCCTTTCAACACAACTGTAAAGACAATGGACATCATAATTCGTCAAGAGGAAATATCCTTGGCTCAAGTAGCCTTGTATGCCTCAATATCATTTATGCTGGTCTCTCTAATGGGGGCTTTAGCCTATATCACATGTTCCAAGAAATATCGCCTCAATTGGTTTGAAAAAACCCTTCTCGAATCGGCAAATGACAACGAAGATGCAAATGACAGGTTTTTCATCAAATTCTATCCAGAACATTAATCTTACTCTTTTTTTGTTTTCTCAGCCGTGAAGCTCTTGTCAATGGACCATCCGGATACAATGTAGACTCAATAAGCGAATGTTCGCGTAAGGGAAATATCAGTCCCACTTCGATAAATGATGATCCCACTTTTTGGGTACCACCGCCCAAGCCCACAACTTCAACTCAAATTGTGTCGTCGGCGGGTAAGCAAACAAAAAAAAATTATCGTTTACAAACTAAGAATTTCATTCCTTTTTTCCCTTTCCTTAGATGAATCCCCGCCACCGACACCAACTTCACCAACTGGAAGCAACAAGTCAATTTCTTTGTCAATCGGTTCGGGCTCCGTGGCAATCACGCGGTCCGACAAGCATGTCGTACTCGGAATGACTCCGTCTCGTCCCAAGGTTTCGTCAATGAACTCCAAGCTGGATCACACCAAAATAGATATGTCCTTGTATAAGAGTGTAATTAGGCATAACGAAATAATTCCATGGTTCTTTGAACTCAGAAATATTTTTTTTTTTAGAATTCTCTGCAGAAGTCCTCATCTGGTCCTTCGAATGAGGAAATTCGAGGAACTATCCATTTAAACATCCTGTACGATCCTATTGCCGGCATATTGTCGGTGAGACTAATTGAGGTAAGCTCAGAAATCTTTTTCATAAGAAACTCGTCCTTTACTTATGACATACATGCCATTCTTTAGGCTCAAAATCTTCAGCCACGAGACTTCAGCGGAACTGCCGATCCTTACGCCAAAGTTCGCCTTCTGCCCGACAAGAAGAATGTCTGGCAAACCAGAATCCACAAGAAAACGTTAAATCCTGGTAATTTATGTTTTCCCTAATTGAATTTTATCCTTTAAACTTGCTTGTAAATAGGAACATCGACACTCTATCCACAGGTGTTTGTGAGTTCCTGACGAAAGAAAAGATTTTTCTTCTTTTCAGCGATAAATCTTTGTTTAGCTCTCTTCACCTGTGGCTGACAATACACCAACAACAATACAATTTATGCGTCAAGCTGATTGACGCTCATGGTTGGGAAAGAGTTTTCTCGTTTTCGCATATTTTAAGAGTGAAGATTTATATTTCAGGACATCGGATCGGGAAAATGGAAATGGTTGAAATGTTTCCAAAGAAAGGAATTTATTTGATGGGTTTCGTATTCTGGCATCCTGGGAGGTTTAGTTCCTAGGGAGTGCAATAGTGCACGTAAATGGAATTAAATGTTGGGGCTTTTGGGTGCGTGTGGGGTAAACTGGGAACACGAGCAAAATAAAGTGGAAAGAATTTTCCTTATAAACTTGAGTGTAAGAAGATAGATGAAGTAGAATTTATGGTCACAATCATTCATTTTTATTGGAATTTATGATGTAGGAAGGTTAGATTTTATACGTACCGTACATATTTTAACCTGGTTTGAAAAATAATTTTTCTTTTTCATATATTTGTGGGCATTAAAGGCATTTGGCATGTTTGTCTTAGAAAATTGTGTTTGTAAATTTGAGAAATCCTTGTGAAACATGACATTTTGATCCGAGTTTATAAAACAAAAGTAAAATTGAAAAAAATGTCTGCATTATTTTTCGCTAATTTTGTTTTAAAAGAAGTAAAAAGTCTATTCCCCTTAAGGTCGCTTTCAAAAGAGTTTTTGTAGAATTTTTATTAAAGGTCGGCTGCATGGAGCAGACAAATTTCTTAGAAAAAAATTTTGGGGTGAACCGGATTGTGTGAGCCACCTCCTTAAGGGCGTTTCTTGATCTAGCTAGCAGGCTTTTGGTGATTTTGACGCTAAACCCTACACCATATGTTTCACGGCCAAAGTTAAGCAATAGACTGATTGAAATCAACTAGTATGGTAAATACAAAGTTTCTAAAATTTTTGTTTCATTCGATAAACAAAAAGTGTATCACTATCTTGTTGCCAAATAACGAAAACAGTTATCTGAAGTATTTCGTCACTCGTATCACTATATTTCTCAAGTATCCTAAATCCTAGAAATCTTTTATGTTTATGTCTACACTGTAATATGGAGACCTTAAAAAAGGAGACCCTCTGAAATGCACCAACTACAGGGGTTTCAGTCTCCTCCACATCGCCAACAAGATTTCCTTTTAAACCCTAAACCCTAAAGCCATTCGTCAACAACCTGATAGGTCCATATCAGTGTGGTTTTATGCCAGGAAAGTCCACTATTGATCAAATGTTCACATTACGGCAGATCTTGGTAAAACCCAAGAACTTCAAATCGATACCCACCATAACTCTTGCCAATCGATGCTTGTCCGGGCTTAGAAGCCAATTGAGTAGCAAAGGCGAAAGGCCTCTCTCGGGCAACTAAATTGTCCCTTTATAAGACCCCTTGATCCCAGTACTGTTCTATGGCACAGACGCATGGACGTTGTCAAAATCGGATGAGGACGCTTTCGAGAGAAAGATTCTCTGGATGATGTTTTGGTCCCGTATACATTAACGGAGCGTGGAGAAGAAGATGCAATTAAGAACTGTACCGGCTGTACAGGGACACAGACCTAGCCAAAAGAGTAAGAATTCAACGTCTCAGATGGCTGAGTCATATAGAGCGGATGTAAATCAATGCTCCGGCCCGGAAAATCTTCGATTCCACCCCAGAGAGACGGCGCAGTAGAGGAAGACCGAGACTAAGGTGGCGCACACAAGTGGAAGAGGACCTCAACCGACTTCACATGTGAAACTGGAGGCAGCTAGCTAGGGACCAAGTTTGCTGGAGAAGCTTGTTGGTTGAGGCTGAGGTTCACCCCGGACTGAAGCGCCACCTAAAGTAAGGTAAGTTGGTAATATTTACCAACCATTACTTTTTGCTCATCATGGTCTCGTCGTTTATGTTAGTAACGATATTGCCTGCCAAAGATTTTTTCCCAATGCCGACAATTAAAGTCCGGACTTTAACTTTTTGTGGCTCAAATTTCAATGGTGGCTCAAATTCAATGTCCGCAACCATATCATTCATTTTTTTTTATTTACAGGAGCCTTAATCTCGACATTAAATCGAGTTTTAACGGTTTTGAATCACTGTCTTATTCCATTTCGAAAATTGTTTCCCATTGCTGAAATACTAAAATCGTTATTGTAGTCGGTTTCAATGTACAAAATTCAAGCTGGCTCCACTATTCCGGCTAGACCACACCGAAGGAAAAAAAGTATGTCGAGTAATAACGGATGTTCCTGTACAAGCCACCGATACTTTTGATTTGTTTTTTACTTCTCACCGTTATTAGTACACCATAAGTGTATAACTTTTCATCTCAGCAAATTTCTAGTTCTCTACTCATCCTGAACTCATGCAACCAATTTTTGCACGAACAAACAAAAATTAATTAAATAAATTTAGTTGATGAACAGCTCCTTAAGGAGCCAAGGCCTAGTGACTTATAAGTTATAACTAAAATGGAAGGGAACTACAATTTTTTACGACGTGTCCGAAGGGCTACATGAGATACACTTTTTCGAGAAAAATTGTACTCTTGGAGGTTATGTCAGTTCTTCGAAAGAGGCAGTACCCCGAAAAAAGTGGCTCTGGCAGGAAGTCGAATCCCGGCCCTTCGCTTAGCAGTCCGATACATTAACCACTAAGCCAAGGGGCACTAATGACGAAAAATTACCACAAAAAAATGCTGCTAAAAGCAGTAATAATTTTTGGTGATTTGTAAAAAATATGAAAACTCTTCATCATCTTCGGTACCAACGCTCATCGATAATGGCAAATCAATTGTTTACTCTTCAGAGAAGGCAGTACAATAGTTTTTAAAGGTTTTGATATACACAAGTCCTCTGGCCAAGATGGTATACCCCCATTCTTCTGAAGTGGTGTTCTTGCACACTAGCAAAGCTTAATGCAATCTTTCTTAGAAGATTGAAAACCGCATTTTCCAAGCCTGTCTATAATAAAGGTGACCCCTCCTCCCCTACACTTAGCGGCAAACAGCACTAACTTCCCTTCTTTTTAAATTCGTAAAAAAAGCTGATTAAAAGTCAGCTTAAAAAATATTTTGAAGACCGAAAGCTTAAAAGCTTCCTCATGAACGGCATTATGGCTTTTGCCGCAACCGTTCCAATGGTGATCTGGTGGCTTATGTAACCGATCAATAGAACAAATCCTTACATACATCGCTTTGGCAAAAGTAAGATTATTAAACTTCATACTTTCAAGCCATTTGATAGAGTTTCAAGTCTGATTCCCACAAAATGAATGATGGGGTGCCCCAGGGCTCCGTTCTGTGTCCGACTCTTTTCCACCTATTTTATAAATGATCTTTTGTCTATTACTTCTAATCGACTTAGCTATTTTACTGATGACTCTACCCTCAGCTTTTCATATTCGTCCGGTAACGAATGCTAAGCTTATTAAACTCCGATAAATCGGTATAAAGCTTATCTAAATATGCGCAAGTTAAGTGATTAAAAAGTAACTCCGCAGGTGAATGTTCAGAAGAAGAATGAGGAGTTATTATGTTGATCCAACAAGTATCTTGAGAAAAGCTGTTCTATGGAGTATGCAGCTTGCTGGTAATTTAGATATTCCACTACCCCTGAGTGTAGTAGATGTTGGATTTAAGTCACAATTAAAATTTATGACTGTCGTATTTATTTTCCATGTATTGTTTTGCGAACGGCTGATCTACTATTCCGAACAACTAATTTGTAATAGTTCCAACGAAGTTTCAATGGTTTCTTTAACTCATCATTTGCATGCAAGAGAATCTCGTTGTTAAGCTCAATAAGATGAAGTTGGCGTATTTCCCCCAACATAGTACCTTTGACTTCAAGTAACTCTCTTTATCTGTAGATTTTCTCGTTTCTCCAGTAGTCTTCCAGAAGCTTGAAACGAGCTATCCCACATCCTCAAAGCATATTCCTGGTTGCCATGGTATAAAGTGTCATTGAATTCCAAAAGAAATAAATAAATTTAGTCTTCAATATTATTATACAGTAAGAGAGGAAATTAAAGAGATTTAAGCAGAAAAGAGAGAACAGTTTACTGACGATATAATGTGAGTATCCTGCTTTTTATTCATAATATTTTTATTATTCAGGATATGAAGCATTTCAAGGGTGTATCTCTTTGATGTATGTTTCTCAGTTTGGAAAACTGGGACTCCATCAAAATCTAGAAAGTGACCTCTTTCAATTAAATGAGAAGCTGTTTTCGCAGAGTGGCTGTGTTTAATTTGCCTAAGTTTAAAAATAACATCAGTGCTTTTGTCTTTGTCCGGTTTGATCTTCAACTTTATAAAAATATTAACATAAATCTTGTTCTCCCTATAATTTTTTTCATATCAGCAATATATATGTGGCACTGTTGTCGGGATCCAGAAAATCATTGGTATACCCGGGCAACACCGGGTGGGTCAGCTGGTAATAAATAAATCTAAAGAAGAATTTAAAGTACTTTTATTAATTTTTAAGAAAATGTTATTTCCATTAAAGTACAATCTTTAAACTTTCGTTTCATTAAAGTTTTTGACGAGGACTTTGTTTTCGAGGAGCACCCCACCGTTATCGAGAAGAGATCGATTGAGATTCTTCTCTACGATTTCGATGCATATTCTCGACACGTTTGCATCGGAGGTGCTCAACTTCCTCTCGCCTCCATGGACTTATCAGACAAAGTTCAACTTTGGACTCAATTGGGATCATGTGCTGAACAAGTGAGTATCTTTTCTTTAAATTGATAAAAAAAATATACATTTAAAAAAAAAAAAAACCATCTATAGGACTCCAAAATAGACTTGGGTGATCTGATGCTTTCACTCTCCTATCTTCCATCGGCTGAACGTCTAACAGTTGTCATGATTAAAGCCCGTAATCTGCGAGTTGTTGACGACACTCGCAACTCATCGGATCCTTATGTCAAAGTCACCCTTATAAGTGGCGGAAAAAAAATTAAAAAACGCAAGACAGGTGTCGTTCGAAATACCGTCAATCCAGTTTTCAATGAGGCGCTGACATTTGATGTTTCAAAAGAAGTCTTGAAAAACTCCATATTAGAATTTACAATTATTCATGATGGACTTTTGGGTAAGTTTCGTAGTGTAATAGTCTTTTTCTTGGACTCGTTTGATGTACTTCCTTAAAGGATCAAGTGAAATTCTCGGACGTGCTATAATTGGAAACTCGCCAGAAGTTCGTTTAGAAGAGAAAATGTTCTTCGATGAAATGTTCCGTTCAAAAAGTGCAACAGCACAATGGGTACCTTTACAAGAAGTTTTAACTAGACCATCAGGAGGAACTAATGCATCCCAAGGAAGAGGATATTAGGCAAAACAATGGTTTTCATATGGGAAAAAAATATCGATTTTTGAGAAGATTTTTCTTATGCAAGGCATGGCCTGTGTAAAGTTCGCTAGTAAGTGAGACTCATTAATAATGAAATATAGAGTTCTCTAAAATATTAACAAAGCTTCCAAATTGTCTAGGTTTTAGTATATAGAAGGGTAACATATAGTTATGTATTTGAAAGATATTTCACATAAGAATGTGAAAATTGATATATGCACCTTCAGGATTTGAAAAAGGGTTTCAAATTACGAAATTATTGGAATTTTTAGAACCAACCATGGGCTAAAAAACAAATATTTGTACAAACATATAACGCAATTATTTTAATTGCTTTATTTGTTGTAGAAAATAATCCTTAATATACAAAAGTCACTTAAATTAAAAATAAATTGTTAACCAATTTTTTTTATAACTTATTTTATGTATTTGATTAATTTTATGAATTATTTATAATTTATTAATTTAATTAATAATTTATATCATTTTATTATTTTTTTACATAATGTATAAATTAACCCATAACTAGGTAATTATTAAGCTAAAATAATTTCATTAAAAGTGTGTTTTGGTCTCCGATTTGTGTTTATTTTAATAATGAAATGAAAAAATAAAATGTAAATTATAAAAAATTATTCAAATTATTTTTATTTTAATAATTTTTATTATTTCCACAACTTAATTTTTGTTTTTATTATTCGACGATGCGTTTCGGAATTAAATTTCATCCTCAGGTGCGATGTACTTAATCTTTAAATATAGAAACAAAGTTGTGAAAATAAATAAATTATTAAAATAAAAATAAATTGAATAATTTGTAGAATTTACATTGAATTTATTTAAAATTATTTGCTAACGGGAAACAAGCTAATAAACATTTTCTTTAAAATAAATTCATGAAGTTTTGGCAACAGAAAAATAAACATAAAATTTTGAAACAAATCCTTTCTCCGAAATATTGAAAAAAAATTATTAGAAATTTTAAGTTAATCTTTTATTTTTTTTAAGTACCTTATTATTGTTATTTTTTTTAATACTTTTTTTTTATTAATTTTTGCGAAAATTATAACAGATGTACACAATTAATTAAGGGATTGGCCCGCACTTTAAGATACAAGGAATTTCATATATGTTCGACAGTTAGCAGCCAGAGACTAGAGTACTGCCTCCTAATTTTTTAATGAATAACGCATCCACTTTAAAGAAACTGTGCTCCAACTACTTTCTACTACTACTAAAAAGAAACTCGGTGTTTCTAAATTGTCTCATACCGATCTGCTGCTGATCTTGTAAATCTAACTAAATCGCTCTTTCTTACAAACTTTTCGGCAAATGTTCCAATACAAAAACCCTTTGCTAAATACCATATATCTAAATATTCAGCAATACTAGCTTTTATAACATTTGTTAGTTCTATATTATCTTTAATTTGACTATGACAAGGTGCATTGTCAATTACAATAACAACTGGTTCACCATGTCTAACCTTTGCTTGACGAAGACAGGTTTTGATCCACTCTCTTCCATTGTCTCCATTTACGTTTAAAACGGCAAGTAATTGCGTCTTTTTATATTATTTAGACATTTTTCTGGGTTTTAAATTATGCTGTAAAATTGTATTTTACAATTTGTTGAAAACCTTTGCCAAAATTGCTTTTTTAATTTTTACTTTAGCTATTCTCATATTGAAATTTTCTATTCTCATATTGAAATTTTGTATTCTCATATTGAAGTTTACTATTCCACATTGAAGTTTTGAAACTAAAATGGTATAGACAAACACATACATATGTCAGAATCCTGTTCAAGTACCCAATATTCTTTCTTTTTTTGTAACTAAGCTTTTGTCCGATTTTCCTTATGTTTTCCACTTAAGAACGACCGCTGAGATATTCCGTGTATGTAACGAATACAGCGCTGGTCCTAAAACACTTCCTTGTGGTACACAAACTTCAATTTTGTTCCTAACAATCGCTTATATACATATTCTTAGAATTTTATTCAGTAAAAATGATTTTAGTGTTCATACAATTGCTTCTAATTGTCTAATTCAACTCTCAAATCGTAGTTTATGAATAATTTGCGCAACATTTTAAAACAGAGCAAAATCTTACGTGGGTGATTGTTTTCTTAAACCAAACCGATTGCTTGGTCTTTTTTCTTCTATTAAATTTCCCTTTTGATAGCAACTTTCTCAGGATTTTGCCATAGCTGGTTAAAAGCAATATTGGCTTATAAGATGTGACTGCTGTTAGTTGCTCATAATTTGGTATAATAATGACTTTTCCAATTTTTTAAATCATGTGTCCCATAAGAGAACTTTTTTTTTAACTACTTGTAGTTTTTGAAATGCTATTTTATTTTTTTTAACCTGATAACAGTGACAAAAAAGTTACAAAAACATAGTGTAGTGGGTTAAAAAAAAATTAAAAATGTCCTGCAAGAAAGTCAATTATCTCTTTCTTGCTTGCAAGTCCATTTCCGCTTTGTGTTTTTATTGTTACCTTTTTGAAAAGTTTTCGGTAAATTAATTTGTTTTTAAACATTTCAGAAATCTCTTAAGTGAATCAGTTTTGATTTCACAATTAAAATTAAATTAAAATAACTCATGCAACTTCGTTATAGATAGAACCAAATTTTCCCATGACCAACATTTACGGCTAAAAATTCCGCAATGTCTCAAAGGCAGTAATAATTGTAAACATGTAAAGAAAGCCCAACAAAAAACCAACCGCAAAGGTGTTGGGGGATAGAAAGGTATGGATGTTACGAAAGGTTTTCCTCTTTATAATATTTGTACTCTAAGGTATGAGACTCAGATGCAACGACTGTGAAGAAAAGAAGAGATGTTGTTAGTTGCCTTTTGAAATTGAAGCTTTACGGTCCACTCAACCCTCTTAGACTCAAATCGTATTCTAAACTTAATAACAATTTGTTTTTTTGAAAACTCCAATTTTTTTGAAATAAACAAAACAAAAAGTATAAGGTAGCCTTTTGTAAATTCATAACATTTTGAGAAGTTTTGCTGCTTGTCGGTAAGTGTTCGGGACACAGAATTGTCTACGACGACAAAAAAGGTAAAAATAACTATGGGTCTGAACTTATGAGAATTGTCAAAACCACAACACTCTTTAGTTAATTTTGATAATTTCCAGTTTTTTTTTTATTTTAAGTTAAAAAAAATTGTCTGTAGTTTTTGGTATGCATTTTTACAACTTTTTATTATACAGCTTATGATAAAGCTAAAATTAAAATATTACTGGTTTTAAAAATATTGAAAATTCAAATTTTATCCTGATAAAGGGTTATCGGGTGACAAAAAAAAAACAATATTTTTAATAGTTTTCACTTAACAGACCTCCCTATAGCATTTTGGAATTATAACTTAGGGGAGATGGGGGCACCTTTGAACGCGGGGTACTTTTGAACATCGCTAATAAAAACAAATTAAAAATATATTTCAGAGTGCTAACCAAATTTTAAAATTGGCAATACTGTCTTCTTTCAACGTTAACTGCATTCGGTGGTAGTCTCAGAAGTCGTCTAATAGTAGCCCGTTGTGATGGTTTTAGTGCTACAATTGTAACTTTTTTTAATTTGGTTCGTTAGAGTGTAACAATTTTTGGGTGACTTTATCATTTGTGAAAAGTATAATTTTGCTGCCGGAGGTTTATTTGGAACCGTTTAAGGTATAGTTTTTTGATAAATACGTTAAAAATACTTATTTACGAAAAACTTTTTGTCGCTCAGCATGTTGGGGCAGCTTTGCACAAAACAGTCGGGTCACGTTTGAACATGAAAAAATCAGCGATGCACTCTTTTAAGAGGCGTACCGAAAGTCTCAAACCGAAGAATTCAAGTTCGAAATCAGATGGAAGTTTGTTTTCGGTAAATGATGACACCGCCTTGGACTTTGACTTTGCTGAAGATCCTTCAATTGATCTACTTGATACAGAACATCTTGACAATATATGTTTTGATTTGAGCTATGAAAATTAAAATTCACATTGATTAAATGTTTCAATAATTTAAATTCAATTGGGTAAAAATTCACTAAGTTCATTTTAGTGACATATATTTTCTATTTCTTTTTTAATTACATATGCTGTTTCAGTTAATTGTCAATTCGATTGCTAATGTTTTGTAAAGTTTTTATTGTCTTCCCTTGTTCAATAAATAAAACTAATTAATTTTATTATGAAAACAAGCTTATTTTATTTTATTTACTAGTAAAAATATTTATAATAACTACTGTTCAAAAGTGTCCCTGCTAAATTCAAAGCTACCCCACATTGGGGGTACCATTAAACATGATGAACCGCTTCGTTCTTAAAATAATAATAACTAAATTTTTGTGAAATTAATACAATTACTGACTTAAACCACGAAGCAAATCCATATCTTAAAGCGAAATTAATTTACAGTATAATTATTTAAATGCATAGCTTTTTATGAGACTCGAAAGCAAAAACTGTTCCAAGGTGCCCCACTCTCCCCTACATTTGTATTTAGTAGATTTGTATTTTGTTTTTCTAAAATTCGCTTCTTCGAAGAATAGATTGTTGACAATTTAGTTTGGATAACTAGTTTGTATATTGCTTTAACACAGTCATATGTATTTAATAAGATAACTAAATGATACAAAATATACATATTATGTGAAAAAACAGTTAACTGTTAAACTAAAATTTACTTTTTTTGTTATTAGTTTCAGAAACTGTGAAAGGTTTTTGATTGTATGATAAGTTAAAATTAAAAAGCTTTGATTTTTCATAAAAATAATCAAAACAAATAACTATTTACACTTAGACTTTCTTCCAGTTTATAAACTTCTATGTAAAAAGTGTTTAACTTACATATTTTACATATACATATAAACGTACAGTTTTGTATTCATCTTAAAATAAAAAAACTAAATGTCCATTGTACCTTAACCTAAAAAGTATTGAATTAAGATTTAAATTTTTTGATAAGAAAAACAAAAAAAAAAAAAAAAAAAAAAAAAAACAGGCATTAAAATTCCAATGCTGATTTTTTTGAATTTTTTAAATATCTCCATCCTTATGGGGAGCCATGGACCTATGAAAATACAAAATAATAAATGAATATTTTTGAAAATGTATTGTGTACCTTCATATTGCTATATTTATGTAAAACTTTGTGGACTGCTTTCTGTATTGTATTTAATAAACTATTTAACCAATTATGTGAACATAATCTTTAAGAAATCATTTTTAGATAAAATCAAAAGCACCAGAAATTTATGAGGAAAATGTTTAAACATACTCAATTTTTTTTAAATAAAAAAAATTAAAATTATACGAAACAAAAAAAAATTACTTTTTATTAGTTCAAATAAAATTTAAAATTAGTATTTAAATAAAATAATATATAAAAATAAAAATAAAACTAATAATTGGACATTAAAATATTTATATTAAAAAAATGTTAACATATTTAATATGAAATAGCATTATGTTTTGTGTATTTATCTTAAATAATATATTTATATTAAACTTAAATTAACAAACAAAAAAAAAACATTTCTTTCAATTTTTTATCATAATATTTAAGCCGCAGAAAACAATTTTTTTTAAATTTCTTTCAAAAACAACTTTTGAAATCCCCATTTGAAGGATTGGTTGTTTTAAATCAAAGAGCTCAATTTTGGGACAGTTAACGCTACGTCTTTATAACCTTAACCAGAATTAGTTTTAGTTTAATAGCTTAACAGTTCCATACTTTGTTCAATGAAGACAAGAGGAGAGTATGGTAGAATAGGACAGCTTTTAAATATCAGACTGTCAGAGCAAGTTAGAGCAAAGATGTCAATCATGATATGCCAGAGAAGAAAAACATTTTGTAGTTGCAATTAACTACTACTCATAAGCCCAATAAGATGTATATATATATATAAGATGTAAATGTATCCACGAGATAACTAAACCATAGAATACGACTTAATCTACAGACTAAAATATCGTATTAATAAAAACGACACGAGTACGATAACCGTTTTTTGATGACTGTTTTTTGGAGAGGGGTTAAATACAAGCATTTTTTTACAATGGGAGGGGGGTCTATCTGACCCCGTTTAGGAGATAAGGTTGATTTTCGAAAAACAATTACTTAAAAGGAAAAACAAGTATTTAAAAAGAACGGCAACTCTTAATATACATTACAATAACGGTCTTATGAACCAGAAATCTTTATTAATTTAAAATTTAAATTAAATTATATGTATCAGTAGTTTTCAAAATATTCGCATTCAAACTCAAAATTTTCATAAAAACGTAAAAAAAAATATGTTTAACCAATTTTGTTCAAAATTGTGAAATTGAAAATTAAATTTTCTTTCTGTGATCAATGCTCATATCAGTTCTGAATGAAACGCAAAAAACCGAAAGCTTTTATGTCTCTAATTCTTGAGAAAATTGAAAATAAATGAAAGTACTTTTTTGAGATATTTTTAACTTGCTTGCACTGCACAGTTCGACATTGTCAGATTTGGGTTTTTGAATGTTAGTATTTTTAAATGGTAAGTGATTTTTGTGTCGTCTATTCTAATGTTCGCGGTTTAAGGAAGAATTTCTTTCACGTGTACATCTACAATGTTCAATACAGGCCAGCTGTTTTGGCATTAACTGAAACTCAGGTTGGAGTAAATACTGATTTATCAGAATTTGATATACATTTGTATAGCTTGGTGCCATTACTCTTTTCCCATCATGGTCTCGTGGTCTATTTTAGGAATGATATTGCTTGCCAGAGCCTACCCCAATATGGACAATGTTCCAACACGGAGTTTAACTTCTTGTGGCTCAAATTCCCTGTCTGCAAGCATTTTATTCATTATTGTTTTATTTACAGGAGTCCAAATCTCGACAGTAGTTCGACTTGTAAAGAGTTTGATGCGCTGTCTGATTCCATCACGAAAATTGTTTCCCTTTGTCCTCGCACTGAAATCGTTATTGCGGGCGATTTCAATGTACACAATTCCAATTGGCTCCCCTATTCTGGTCAGACAACATCCGAAGGAAGGTATGTCGAACTCTTTGCCGACTTACCCGACTGATCGATGTGCCAACGCGTATACCGGATGTTGCTGGGCAAGCCGCCCATACTCTTGACTTGTTTTTCTTACTGCTCACCCTGATAAATATACCATTAGTGTAACTTCTCCATTTGGCACTTCAGACCATTGTGTCATTTCAGCTAATTTCTCATCCTCTACCCATCCAGTTAAAGTAAAACTCCCTACCAGGACCGTTTGGCAATACGAGAAAGCCAACTGGGACGGCCTGAATATTTTTTTCAGAAACTTTAACTGGTCACTATGCTTCCTCGATAGTGACATTGATGCCTGTGCTGAAATGATCACAAATGTGATTTTTCTAGGGATGCGTTCTTTTATTCCTAACAGAGTAAAAAGCATCAAGCCTAAAGAAAAGTCTTGGTTTAATTCTGAGTGTAAAGAAGCTATCAGGCTCAGAGAAGTATGTTTCCGTTCTTACAAAGCCAACCCTACAGAGGAAAATCGGAAAAAGCACAAACAAGCAAGAAACTCATGCAACTCCGCTATTGAAAGAACCAAATTTTTGCATGACCAAAAATTACGGCAATAAATTCTGCAGTGTCCCAAAGACAGTAAACATTTTTAGTCATTTGTAAAATATATAAAAAACTCCTCGACATCTTCGGTTCCAACGCTCATCGACAATAACAAACCAATTGTTTACTCTTCAGAGAAGGCAAACTTGCTCACAGCCCATTTCGTTGCCAGCTCCACGCTGCCTCAAAGCAACGTTGCCCTTCCTGTACTTGAGAATGTAAAATTTTCCATGGGACAGTTTTTTTCCGCACTCGTTCAGTAGCAAGAGTTCTCAAAGATCTCGATGTACAGATATCCGCTGACCCCGATGGTATACCCCGATTCTTCTGAAGAGGTGTTCTTCCACACTGGCAAAGCGACAACGTAGGTTTTTTTTTATCGCTTCTACTCTTCTGGATTCTTTCCGAAGATGAAAAACAGCATTTGTCCAGCCTGTCCCTAAGAAAGGTGACCCATCGTCCCCTTCCTCCTACCGACCCATAGCACTGACATCCCTTCTTTCTAAGGTCATGGAAACACTGATTAACCGTCAGCTGAAGGAATATCTCGAAGATCTAAAGCTTCTCCATGACCGTCAGTATGGCTTCCGCAGCAACCGTTCTGGTGAAGATTATTGCTCTTGATATCTCCAAGGCATTTGATAGAGTTTGGTATGAAGCTCCCTTATCGAAAATGCGTGCTTTTGGGATCGATGTTACTCTTGTTCATTGGATTAGAAGCTATCTTCTGGACAGTTCAATACAAGTTGTATTGGACGGATTCAAGTCTGATTCCCACAAAATAAATGCTCTGTTCTGCCTCCGACTCTTTTCCTCATTTTTATAAATGATCTTCTGTCTGTTACTTCTTATCCACTTAACTGTTTTGCTGACGACTCTACCCTCAGCTTTTCATATTCTTTCGATAATTCACGTCCTTCGCCTTCGGACGTACAATTGCAATGGTACCGTATGTCAAGCTCATTAAACTCCGCTTTTAAACACCATTGTCAAATGGGGTAATAGGAATCGTGTGGAGTTTAATGCTTTGAAAACTCAATGCTGTCTTCTGTTATTAAAGCTAAACATACCCCCAATGTCATTGTCCATGAATGGCACTTACATTGAAGAAGGACTAACAATTGCAACGATACTGTATGACAAGCTCATTAAACTCCGATTTAATAGGAATCGTGTGGAGTTTAATGCTCCGAAAACTCAATGATGTCTTCTATCTATAAAGCTAAACATATCCCCAATGCCGTTGTCTATGAATGGCACTTACATCGAAGAAACCGAAAAGCTCTCAGTACTCGGTATGTGTGTCAACGATGACCTCCGTTGGAACGACCATATATTTGAAATCGCTAAGAATGCTGCTAGGTGCTTAGGTTTTCTGTATCGGTGTAAGAAGTATTTTTCCGCATCTGATCTGGCTACAATCTATAAAGCGTTTATACGCCCTTAACTCGAGTATAACTCCCACCATTGCTCCACCTGCTTGATAAAATACAAAATCGAGCGTTAAGATTGATAGGAAATAGAACCGCCGCTGAAACAATTGCCCCTCTCGAACACCAACGCAATGTTTCATGTCTTTCCTTATTTTATCGTTTCTTTTATAACAAATATTCACTCGAGGTAGCCAGCTGCATTCCTCCCCTTAAAAGTTTCTCCCGTAATACTCGTCTCGCAAGGAATGCTCATCAGTTCACCCTTGAGCCCAATTTCGGACGTATCATGAAATATAGGGATTCTTTTTTTAGCCGAACAACACGAAATTTTCCTGCACGTAAGATTCTAGCCAAAATGTTAATTCTTATATAATTGGTTTTAAAATTTTTAAATTTTTGGAGAGCCAGCAATTCAAAGTGACGGAAGAATGCCTTGTACATCTCCTTCAGCACGGCAGATTAATATAAGGTAAGTAAAAATAAACATATGTGTTTATTTTTATGAAAACAATTTTTACTTCAAAAAAGGTTTTATTTCTTTTAATCACAATCTAGAAACATTGGTGATTTTTACTTGCGATTATAGGGACTATAAGGCAAGTTATGCATTCGTAAAAAAAAAAAAAAAATTCTAACAATCAAACATGATATTACGATGATAGAGAAGTCAAAAAAAGTGGGTCCGGAAATTCCGTCCGTCTGTCTGTCTGTCTGTCTGTCTGTCTGTCTGTCTGTCTGTCTGTCCGTATCGATATATACAGCCTAAACGGTTGGGCCGATTTGATTCAAACTTGGTATATAGTATTTTTAGAGTGCTCTACCCGACAGTTTTTGGAATTGGCATTCTAGCTCCAAAACTAACGGTACCTGCCATATAACTTTTATTAAAAAACTTATTTTTCTCGAAAACGGCTCCTACGATTTTGATTAAACTTTCAAAATGATGTTTTCTGTGCAAAATCTATCTTTTAATTTTAATGGATTTTTCAGAAAAAGTTTTATAACGGTACCTCCCATATGACCGGTTTTTTAAAATCAGACTTTCTCGTTAACTAATTGACGGATTTTGATGAAATTTTCAAAATATGTAGTGTTTTATGATTTAAATAATATTGCTTATCAAAATTTTCAAAAACATTTTTTTTTAAATTTTAATAATTTTTTTAAAAAAATATTTTGTTTTTTGAATATTTTGAAAACGGATCTATAGATTTTTTTTTTGGAGGTCAAAGCTATGAAAACTACCGACAAAATTGCTGAAGCAATAAAGCAGATAAGGTAAAATCTACACCATTGGCAATTTAAAGGCAGAAATGCTGTTTGTTAAGGACGAAAGCCTGATGAGGTATATGAAGTAATGAAGCGGAAGCTTCTAGAGATCGATAAAGAACCCACAAAAAATGGAACTGGATGCACCGAACTTCAATGCCAGCGTAACAAATAAATTTTCTAAGCGTTTAAAATTGACTTTTTCAAAAGGACAGATGATGGCAATTATCTTCGTCATCCAAAAGTTTATTACAGATAGCAAGGACAACGTATTGTGAAGTTATGGCCTGGGGTTCGACAAATAAAACTCAATCAAAATTCCAAAATAATACAACAAATCTCTTTATTTTATGAAACACAACGTCTTTCAGTTTAAATAACAGAAAATTTAACTTATTCCATTTACTCACAATTCAAATACGTTTTTATAATTCAATTCTTTTTTTTTATTTCAATTCAATCACTTTTTACTAACGCTTCCAGTTGTTAACAATTCCACTTTCGAAAATAAACTAAACTTTTAATGCCATCTACTCTTGTGTTTATACTAATTTACAAGCTTCTGGAAGATTCCGTCTGGTTCTGGCAGATTCTAAGCTTTCGAGTCTCGAATTAGTACTTCAAGTTCGATTTAGTACTCTGTCAAAATATATTGCAAATATGTAACGTACTTTTAAGGGCATGGTTGATGTACACAATAGGTGTTGGTAGTTGTACACGATGAATGCCACAGATGTTATTAATTTCCAAACAAAATATATCCTCCAAATATCTAATCATTTTGTTGCCACATCACATTGTCCCCCTCTTAATTTTCTTTGCGCATCGTATCTGGTCCTCAGGCGGCCTCTCGCAATGGTTAGGTTGCTTTGGGTTTTTTGGTGTATGTCATTGATACTTTTAATCGGAACAAAGTGAGTTCTGGTGCATTTTAGCGCTTGCCTTGACTTTGGGTCCTTTACTTGCCTTGCACGTGGTGCACTTTCGACACCATCTCTCAACATCTTTTCTTACCGTTAACCATTAAAAGCGTAGCCGTACCTTTGTCAGTGTTTTGTTGATTCCCAATTGCCCGCCGGATTCTGCATTTCACTTATCTTCCACTCGGCATTTCCCATTTTCTCCACAAAACACCATCTTTCACATGGAAAGAGTCCCACTGCGCTCAGTATGCCTTTAAGGTAGGACTTCAGTAGGAGATGTCTCATGCGTTTGGCTTCTCCATAGATTCCTTCCATACAAGAATCGGTCAGGATCTTCCTTTTGTGCATTACGAAGTTCTTCCGCAGTCCAACCCTTTACAGGTTCAGCCCTTAGTCTCTGAACAGATGTACTTCCGACCTTCTTAGCGTTCAAACACCTAGGATGCGCTGTTTCTGAAGATGGCCGTAGGATTTCATCACTGCTTCCAAAGTGAACAAAAGAATTCATTAGAAACTCTCCAAAAGCAACTAAGCGAAAGACTTCAAATAGTAGATCAGAAATTTGAAGCCAAAATAGAAAGCTTAGAAGAAAAGTTCGGAAAGCAAGTAGAAAGTGTAGAATAACAGTACGAACACCTGGCTAAGGAGGTTGATTCTTTGAAAAAGCAGAAGGTTCGGGAATATTTGAGCGACGGTCCACGAAGAAAGGAAATGCAGCCCCCTATCTTCGGTGGTCAAACATCATGGCCAAATTATAAGAGGCAGTTTGAAGCTGCCGCCTTGACGAACAACTGGGACAACGAAGACAAATCAATTGCTCTTACGCTTGCGCTCAGAGGAACAGGCAAGGCAATCGAGATGAGGTTTGGCGACGACCACATGCAGCAAGTTTACCGAGTCCAGTTGCGCCGAAGGGTCCAGACAAGAGGTGAAATGCTACAACAATTGCAAGCTGACATTGAGCGCTTGGCGAATTTGTCTTATCCTAATACCAGCAGGGAAATCATAAACGAACTGGCGACCGATGCGTTCACTAATGCCATTGCAGATGGAAAACTACAAATGGCTGTGAGAATGGCAGGTAAGAAAACGCTCGCTGAGGCTTTAGCATTTGCCCTGACAATGGAAGCAGCAGACCAAGCTTCGCAAGGTAGCCATCGCGTCAGGGAAATGGCTACGCTAGAGTGCTCATGTCAACGTGTCGACATTGAAAGACAAAACCCGAACACTGCTCGAGGTCAAATGAGATGCTGGAATTGCAACAAGCTAGGACACCTACAGCGACAATGCAGATCTCCACCTAGACAGGTAAGCTGCCCACATTGCGCAAGAAGCAGGCAGAATGACGAAGCATCTGGCAGGAATAACACTCACACTGCTGGACAAGCTTCTGATCAACAGCAGGCGGGAAACGCCTAAGAACCAACTTCGCGTGGCTGAAGTTGGTTGATGGAATCGACGCCCCCAGGACCATCATCCAAGTTTCGCAAACTACACGCTGCAGCAAGAGCTTGACAGTGGAGACAGTCATCAGAAACAGAAAATGTGCGGCCACTATCGACACGTGTGCCACAGCCTCCATAATCAGAAGAGACCTTGTTCAGACATCCTGGCTACATAACACCAGCTGCTACACTCTGAAGACAGCTACGGGAGAAGCAGCAAAATTATACGGGGAGGTATTTCTAAAGATACAATTGTCAGGGTTGACCTTCTCACATGCATTCTTGGTAGCCGACATATGCGACGAATGCATCATTGGAGTGGATTTCATAAAGGCACATGAGGTAATCATAGACCTTCAAATGCAAGTGTTAAGGTATCGAGAGATCCCTATCGTATACGGAAACGAGAACGCTGTGAATATTCGGGCGGTTATAAGCAGAGATGAAGTCCTACCACCTTCTTCAGAGACAGTTCTTTGGACGCGTTTGGAGGGTGATCCTGGGAACCACCGATTCTATTTCGTTGAAGCAGATGATAAAGAAGACTTTCCAAGCTATATCGTTGGAAAAAATTTAGTAGAACCAAAGAAAAACATGGTTCCGGTAAGGCTGATGAATCCGAACAAACACTCCGTCAAGCTCAGACAAGGAGAGGTGATAGGAAGATGCGTACCCATTGCAGCAATATCAACAACATCTGGTAGTGAATCTGCGAGTCCTGTTTCTCCAACGAAATTGGCCGAGATATGTAATGCTATCCTCAGAAACTGTGAGCTAAATCAGGAGCAGAAAACCATAGCCGAAAATCTTATTGCTGAGTTTGAGGATATATTTGCATCGCAGGATGGAGATTATGGTCGAACACACCTAGTACAGTACCGAATAGACACCGGCGATAGCAGACCAATCCGTCAACCTGCTAGAAGACTTCCATTGGCAAAACAGGAGGAAGTCGATGAGATGATATCGAACATGGAAAGAGAGTTTAATCGAAAACTCAAAAATTCCGTGGGCGTCACCCGTTGTATTAGTGAAAAAGTGGACGGCAGCACTCGATTCTGCGTGGATTACCGGAGGCTCAACGTTGTCACCAAGAAGGACAGCTACCCATTGCCTCGAATAGATGACACCTTGGATACCCTTTCTGGAGCAAAATGGTTTTCCACCCTCGATTTGAAAAGTGGCTACTGGCAGGTACAGATCCATGCAGAAGACAAATAAAAGACCGCTTTCACAACGGGAAATGGACTATGGCAGTTTACCGTTATGCCATCTGGCTTGTGTAACGCTCCAGCCACCTTTGAGCGTTTAATGGAACGTGTGTTACAGGGTCTGACATGGAAAACCTGCCTTGTGTACTTGGATGACGTTATCGTTGTGGGAAAGACGTTCGCTGAACATCGCGAAAACTTGAGGGAGGTGTTTACACGACTTCGAACAGCACATTTGAAACTAAATCCAAAGAAATGTCCTCTGTTCAAAGCTGAGGTGAAATATTTGGGACATGTGATATCATCAAATGGAGTAAAAACTGACCCGGAGAAAATCGAAGCCGTGAAAAATTGGCCAGATCCCGCAGACAAACACCAGCTGAGGAGCTTTCTCGGTCTCGCCTCATATTACAGGAGATTCGTAAAGGATTTTGCCGGAATCGCAAAGCATCTGCACCAGCTAACTGAGAAGGGTAGACCATTTAAATGATTGAAAGTCAGCTTAATACTAAATACATTTTGCTTACTGACTAATATTTATAGCTAATTATATGTGAACATTTACAAATTTCAGTTCACAAGAATAATTTGATATTGCATTATAATATGCAGAATTAGCACACGCGCTAAAATATTGTTACAATATCGCTTGTGCTGATTTTGCTTACATTTTGTTTTCTCACACAATTACTGCGTGATAACTCTTCCCTCTCTAAAGTCATTTACCTGGGGTAAAATGACAGGAAGTTTAAATTCAATGTTCTTTGGTTTTTTATTTTTACATTTTTTATAAATTCATAAATTACAAATTACAGATGCAAATATATATAATAGAAAATTTGACAATGTAGATATTTCTTTAAATATTGTAAAAATGTTAAGTTTTTTTATATTTTCTAGATGTAAATCATGTAAATATTCCAGATCTAATTTTAAACTTTTTTCTGATAAATTTCCTTTTAATATTAGGGGTAGAATTTGAAAACTAGTCATATCTGTGTTCGAGTAATTTTTTCCATCTATATCAATTGAATCATTATTAAATTGAACTAGATATGTACCATTTAAGACTATCGTTTTTTCATTATGTTTGAGATTTCCTCTAAAATTTGAAATAAAAGCGGTATTATCTATTATTAATTCTATAATGGGATTTTTATAAAATTGGAAGTCACAAGAAGCATTTAATCCGTTTTTTAGTTGACTCAGGCAATGGTCAGGTGTTTTTCTTTCTTAAGTTGATTTTCTCTACATAAAGAAGTTTTTCTTATTGAATCGCACTTTTCCATAATAAAGAATGTCTCGTCGTGGGATGTCAGTATTTCATTACTTTCTAAATGTATCCTTTTATTTCCAATTACAGAAGCTCGTATTATTACATGATTATATACCTTGTTTACAGTTTTTGGAAGAGATATTATGTAAAGCATAATAGAATCTTTTTGAATTATCAATGGATCGGCATATTCTATAGCTTCTATTTCATTTTCGTAGGGAAGCGTTTCTATTTCCGAAACCATTTTTTGTATTTCTGTTTTGTCTAATAGATTTGTGTTAATAATTCCTGTTTTTGATAAAAATGGTTCGCTGATATAATTTCCTTGAGTTCCTGTTTGAAGATAATTAATTTATTAAATAGCATCTGTTCGTATTTATCTATATTTGATCTGTCTTCTCGCCGAATGATTTTATTGTAGTTTTCTATTAATTCTTGTGTGACTGATTTTAGTTCATTGTTAATCTTATATTGATTGTTGTTATTTTCGATAATTGCATTTTGAGATTTTAGTATGCTATCCCAGTCTGTGGCATCCGGGTTTCCAGCGATCCATTTCCAGGCAGAGCCTATCCAGTCTATGGATCTTTTGCCTCTAACTCTTATTTGTAGTTTTTGCAATAAGTTCTCTGAGTCTGTAAGTTGGTTAAGAAGTTGTGGGTAAAGAATACTGATTTTCTCTATTTCTTTTTCAATGGTAGGCCTAATAGTCAATATGAAGTCTTTATATTTTGTTAGATTAATAACATGTATCATTTTAAAATGACCATGTAATATTTTTCCATTTCCTTGTTTGACTTCAATTAAAGGAGTGTTGTATTCGAATATATTGACCGCAGCTGAAGTTAAGTATAAAAGTAAACTCGAAGAAAAGAAAATAATTTTATGGAGACATATTTTTTAACTGAGATTTGTGGATCTTTTTTCCACTTTCAGTTAGTATTGTAACCCTGTTGTCTTTCGCTACAATCTCTTTAGAAAAAAGAGGTTTTTGCTTTCCATCTCTGCGTTTAATTGCAGCATAAACTGTATCTCAGACTTGATAAGTTTTAGGTCTGTGTCTATTTCGGTTTGCTCTTTTTAGTTTATTTTTTTGATTCTTTTTTATACGTTCTAACCAATCTTCGTTTTTTTTTGACTGAAAATCAATAAGGTTTTGATAGTTTAATCTTTGAGCCTTCCCTAAAAACACATCACTAGGTTTCTTTTTCGTAACTGAATGAATTGAATTATTATACCGATCTACAGCTTTGTATATAATTTCTTTTGTAGTAAAATCTGGGTATTCTTTCTGTAAACAGCGGCTCATAATAGTTGAGTGTACCCTTTCTATAGTTCCATTAACTTCACTTTCTGTGGGGGTGTAAAATATAATTGAATCCCTAATGTTTTTATATAATTTGATATAATAGGACTTATGAAGCTGCTTTCGTTATCGCTTACTAAGATTTTAGGGACTGTGAAATAGTGTAAAATTTTTATTATTTTTTGCCTTAAATATAATGCAGATTTTTCTTTTATGTGGAAGAATTTAGAAAATTTTGAAAATTTGTCTATACAAGAAACAAATTTTTCATGATCTATTTCAAAAATTTCCATGTGAATTATTTCTGAGGGATAGGTAGGAATAGGTGTTTCTTGGAGTTCTGGTTTGTGGGGATTTCTATCGTATTTGCTTGAATTGCAAATGTCACAGTTTTTTGTATACTTTTTTATAAGATTTGTCATGCCTGGAAAAAAGTAATTTTCTAGTATTTGTTCTTTGTTTTCTTTATAATTTCGATGAGCTCTATTATGTTCCTTTTGAATTATTTCAATCTTATTGTTTTCATTTGCTATATCTTGAACCAGTTTTTGAGAGATTCGTATTTTGAACTTACTAAACAATTTTTTGTAGACTTCTTGTAAGAGTTGAAGATGATTTTCCGAAATTTGTATACCATTAAAGATATTGGGATTCAACTTCTGTTTAAGGACTTCGATTATATTTTCTTTATTGATTTGTTGGAGTTTAATAAAATGTCGGTGGTAATTTGGGTGAGGTTGTTCGAATATTTGCATGTTATTTCCTTCACTAAAAATGAGTTGATTTTTAAAAACATTTACTGGTGCTTCACAGTGTGGGATAAGATCTGAATTATCTTCTTCAGCACTGTGCATTGTTGCTGAACTTGAGCCAGTTAAGTTATTAACTTCTAACTTTAGTCTCGATTACGCGTCTGCGACTTTATTCGTTATTCCTGGCTTGTAGACAAGCCAGCATAATTGTACTCCTCGATGCTCGATTTCCATCTTTTTAATTTAGCGTTGTTGTTTCTATTGCTAAACGAGAATGTCAGAGGTTGATGGTCCGTTAGAATCTTTATTTTCTTTGCACCATATAAATAGCTTCTTAAGTTTTCGAGAGCCCAAACTATGGCGAGCATTTCTTTTCCATTCGTCGCATAGCTTTCCTCCGTTCTATTTAGTGATCTGGAAATAAAAGTTATGGGTCGGTCTTTACCCATTTCGCCTTGTGAAAGGACAGCTCCTATAGCGGTGTTTGACGCATCCGTTGTTAAAATGAATGGTTTCTCAAAGTCGGGAAAAATTTAAATTTCAGATGAGGTTAATAGTTCTTTTAAGTTTCTAAACGCTTTTAGTTCCACTTCAGTTAGTTGAATCTTGATTTTACTTGATTGGTTGGCTCTTATTTGAGCCTTCTCCCCTCTAGTGAGATTCGTTAATGGGTTTGCAATTTTAGCAAAATCCTTAATGAATCTACGGTAATATGAAGTTAAGCCAAGAAATCCTTTAAGTTCTTTTAGGTTTTCTGGAGGTTTCATTTTCTGAATTGCCTCAACTGTTTTAGGGTCAGGTTTAATTCCTTTGTTTGTTATCAGATAATCCAAAAATTCAACTTCTTCTTTTAGAAATTCAGTTTTGTCTAAATTTACTTTAAAATTGGCTTGTTTTAGTTTCTGTAGTATGAGTTCTAAATTTTCAAAATGTTCCTTAATTGATGATCCAAAAATGATGATGTCGTCTATATAGACGAAGCATATTTTCCCAATATACTCTCTTGCAACGTCATCAATTATTCTTTGGAAAAAAGCTGGTGCGTTTCGTAACCCAAATGGGAGTCGAGTATATTCCCATTTTCCGTTCATTGTGGAAAATGCTGTTTTTTGGATATCACTTTCTTTAATTTTAATTTGATGGAACCCGGACGTTAAGTCTATTGTTGTAAAATATTTCGCTTTTAAAAGGCTTGCAATTGTTGTCTGAATGTCTGGTATAGGATAGGTGTCAGAAATTGTGACACTGTTTAATCTGCGATAATCCTGGACCAATCTGAATTTTCTTTTTCCACTCGCGTCCGATTTTTTCGGCACAACCCACAATGGAGAGTTGTACGGACTCTTCGAGGGCCTTATTATTCCATCCTTCAGAAGCTTTCGTATTTGAGTGTCAACTTCTTCTCTCATATGAATCGGAAAAGGATAGGATTTCGTATATATTGCATCGTCGGTTGACGTTTTAATTTCCGCTCTAATGTTTGTGTCATTTGTATCTTCATCATTTACAGGACCAAATACATTTTTATATTTTTCTAAAATTGTTCTAAGCTGTATCTTTATATTCTCTGGTAAATGTGTGTCTCTTATTTCAATGTTATTTACTTGTTTAGATTCTTTCTGTTTTAATGGAATTTTAATATCAGGTTTGATTTTCAAAAAGTTTTCTTTCCTATCTATAACCGCCTCAAGCTCTTTCAATGTATCATCACCGATGATACCGTCAAAAGTTCTGAGTAAAATTAAGTAAGTAAGTAAAATTCTAAAATTGTATCGTTTCCAATACTTTTAAAGAATTTTGCAGAAATTTTTTTGTTTATTTTAATTGATCCTCCAGCTGATTGTACTGAAAAAGGCTCATTTGTTGGGAGTGCTTTTGTAGCCAATTCAGGTTTGATGAAGTTTTTATTCGCACCTGTGTCGATTAAAAACTTTAGTGTTTTATTATTTTTTGTTAAATATTCTATGAAGGGGATGCTTGACTTCCCTCTATCATAAAATTTATTTGTCCTTCTTCGAGATTTTCTTCTGTGTCTTCATCCACGGCAAGGAGTGGTTCCTCCTCGAATTCTTCTGTATATTTTTGAAGATATTCTTCTTCGTCAAGGACGTCAGTGTGGTAAAGACGTTGGCGTTTTTGAGGAAGATTTTCGGAATTTGGGGTATTGTTTCTAAAGTTATGATTAAAACTTTGGTTATTATAAGGTCTGATCATGTAATTGACCTGTCTAGAGTTTATTGACCTATCAACTTCCATAGGGATTGGAGGTTTTGGTTGAGTTGGCCTTGGCGGTGGAGGATATCTATTAGGGAATCTAGGAGTGTTATTACGTTGATAATTATTGTGTCGGATATTATAGGCCATGTTTCTATTTGGAAGATTGAGTTGAGAAGGATTATTTTAATGCGGTTTTACAGGTCTAGGTTGATTCTTGAATTGTGACATTATCTGGTTGACTGGGGCAGTCACAGTATTGGAGCCTGCTTTTGAGTGTAAGGACATATTCCTAAAGTTAAGGTTTTGCACTTCAAGGCAGGATGCATATGCCTCGGGCAAGTTTTGTGGTTTTTGTATCATTAATATTTTCGAAAGATCGCCGTGAAGGCCGCGTATGAAAACGTCAAGAGCACGATTTCTATAGCTCTCGTTGAGTGCGTTTACAGTTTCTAAACTGTAGTCTTCCGTTTTAATTTTATTAATGATTAGGGAGAATTGATGGTTAACAGTTGCGTAGAACTCATCAATACTTGAAGAACCTTGAGTGAGGCTATTTAGTTGGTGTTCTAAGGTACGAATATCCCTTTTATCTGCATAGTGCAGAGAGAGACATTTTTTGATTGACAACCAATCATCGTCGAAAATATTATACGACACCAAGGCTGTATCCGCACCGCCTCTTATTTTTTGTCTTATACTTTGGAGTATAGACCTACAGATTGGCTTATTTTTTACAATTTCATAATCTTTTAAAATTGATTCGACATTATGAATCCATGAGATGTATTGGACGGGATTACCGTCAAAGACATGTAATTCTTTTACGCAATCGGGTAACCTGCTTATTTCCTGCAGTTCCTTTTCAGTCTTAGGACCTGGTGGAGAAGGTGTTAATACAGGAATCGCACGTACTGTTTCTAATGCGGTTAATCTTCCCTGAAGACTTTGAGTAATTTCGATCTGAGAGTTGATTGCACCTGTCAATTGCGTGATTGCAACTTGTAAAGCTTCTATTTTGGCTTCTATTTCGAATTATTTTTGATTTAAAAATTAAAGAGGAAATTTTTTTTTTTCAGAACTGAATTGGTAAATAAAAATGTTTGCTTTACCCTTTCCCAATAGTTTGGCAGTTAATAGAATGTTCAGATGTTTGGAATATTTGATGATTTTTTCTTAAGTAAGAGAAAGGATTTGTAAAATAATATTTAGATTTTTTCTTTTAGGTAATTTAAAATTTTAGATTTTTTATAAGACTTCTTTTGATTAAACTTTTAGATAAATTGGTTCAATTGATTTTTTTTTTTTTTGAGTGTATTTTAGAATTAAATTTAAATATTAAATTGTATGTTTCGTTTTTATTTCTAAACGATAACTTTCTATATTTTGGTTATATGTATTTAATCTAATATTTTAACCTATATTTGCAATGGTTTTTTTTCACTTTTTGTCTGGTATATTTTTTTAATATTCACTTTGTAGATATAAAATATTTTCTTCTTACAAATTAAATGAGTAATTAAGACTCACGACTTTTTGTCTGGTATATTTTTTCAATATTCACTTTGTAGATATAAAATATTTTCTTCTTACAAATTAAATGAGTAATTAAGACTTAAATTAAATGAGTAATTAAGACTTACGATATCATACAAATTTTTAAATAAATCTCCATCGAACAGCTTCGTGTTACTCCTTTTTAGTGTCCGCCGTTGAGTTTGGTGGGCCTTACTGGGGCACTCGTCTGTCACCTTCGGATTTCCCTTGATTATACGCCGGAATTCTTTTCACTTGTACTTCACTTGCGCCTTTGTTTCACGAAGTAATAACCAGTTTGTAACTTTGGGATGTTATTTTCTGGACTACACGCACTGACTTTAACTTGTACTTCACTTTTTTAATTTGCTTCAGGAAGTTATGATCAGTCTGTTACTTTTGGATTTTATCCTTGACAGTTATTGCGTTTATTTGTTACTTGTACTTCACCGCACTTTAACCGTTTCACAAAGTTAAAAAGAATTTCCTTGCTTCAAAATCAGGGTAACTGCTCGGGCGCCAGTTATTTAATGTTTACTTTGTTTATTTAAAAAAATAATTTTTAATTCTTTATTGATTGAAAGTCAGCTTAATACTAAATACATTTTGCTTACTGACTAATATTTATAGCTAATTTGATGTGAACATTTACAAATTTCAGTTCACAAGAATAATTTGATATTGCATTATAATATGCAGAATCAGCACACGCGCTAAAATATTGTTACAATATCGCTTGTGCTGATTTTGCTTACATTTTGTTTTCTCACACAATTACTGCGTGATAACTGTAACGTGGGTGTTGGAGCAGTTCTGTCGCAGGTACACGATGGGCAGGAGAGAGTGGTAGACTATTTCAGCAAAGTTCTGTCGCGACCAGAGAGAAACTACTGTGTAACCAGACGGGAACTCCTTGCTCTGATACTAGCGAAAAAACAAGGACGAAGGTATTTCTGTCCAGAGAAAAAGAGCCGAAACTGTAGAGGGTTGGAGTGCCGAAGAACTTCGTAATGCACAAAAAGAAGACCCTGACATCGAGCCAATCCTTGCATGGAAGGAATCTATGGAGAAACCAAATGCCAGAGACATCTCCGACAGAAGTCCTACTTTAAAGGCATACTGGGCGCAGTGGGACTCTCTCCATGTGGAAGATGGTATTTTGCGAAGAAAATGGGAAATTCCGGATGGAAGATCCTTTAAGATGCAGCTTGTGGTTCCACGATCGAAAGTAGAGGAGATCCTACGAGAAATGCATGATGGAGTATCCGGTGGGCACTTGGGAATCAACAAAACACTGGAAAAGGTACGGTAACGCTTTTATTGGCTAAGCGCAAGAAACGATGTAGAAAGCTGGTGTCGAAAGTGCACAACATGCGCGGCAAGCAAGGGACCCAAAGTCAAAACACGAGGTAAAATGCACCAGTACAACGTGAGCGCCACGTTTGAAAGAATCGCCGTTGACATCACAGGCCCTTTCCCGGAAACTGAAAACGGTAGCCGTTACATCCTTGTTGTCATGGACTACTTCAGCAAGTGGCCGGAGGCTTTTGCGATACCCAATCAAGAAGCTAAGACCGTTGTCGAGAAGATAGTGGTCCACTGGGTCTGCAGGTTCGAGGTGCCTATGGAATTGCATTCCGACCAAGGGCGAAACTTCGAGTCGAAGGTATTCTAGGAAGTATGTGCATCACTCGGGTTAAAGAAAACAAGGACAACACCTCTTCATCCACAGTCTGATGGAATGGTAGAACGATTTAACAAGACCTTGAAGGAACATATGTCCAAAGTCGTGAACGAGAACCAACGGGATTGGGATCGGCGAATTCCTTTATTTCTTATGGCCTACCGAAATGCGGTTCATAGTACAACTGGATACACTCCGTCCGAAATTCTATTTGGACGAACTGCCCGGCTTCCAAGTGAGCTAAAATTTGGATTTCCTATTGAAGATCCAAAATGCGAAGAGGACTACGTGTTAGATCTTAGAGAAAGGATCAACGACATTCACCAGAGAACAAGAAACAATATGAAAATTGCGAGTGACCGCATGAAGACCAGATACGATGCGAGAGCAACAGCACCTGATTTCAATGAGGGAGATCTGGTATGGCTTTATAACCCACATCGCAGAAAGGAAAATTCGCCCAAGCTTCAGCAGGGCTGGGAAGGTCCCTACAAGTAGCTACGCGCATTAATGACGTCGTTTTCCGAATCCAACGAGGACCAAGAGCAAAAATGAAAATTGTCCATGTGGATCGACTGCATCATTACCACGGAAACAATGATGATGTGCTTGTTCGGGACGAACAAAACTAAGAGGGGGACAATGTGATGTGGCAACAAGTTTAGATATTCGGAGGAGCTTCCAGAAGCTTGTAAACTTGTATAAATACAAGAGTAGATGGCATTGAAAGTTCAGTTTATTTTCGAAAGTGGAATTGTTAACAACTGGAAACGTTAGTAAAAAGTGATTGAATTGAGATTAAATAAAAAGTGCAGAATTATAAAAACGTATTTGAATTGTGAATAAGTGAAATAAGTTAAATTTGGTGTTATTTAAACTGAAGGACGTTGTGTTTCATAAAATAAAGAGATTTGTTTTATTATTTTGGAATTTCGATTGAGTTTTATTTGTCGAACCCCAGGCCAAAACTTCACAATACAAATTTACAAGCTTCTGGAAGCTTCCGTCTGGTTCTGGCACAATCTAAGCCAGAAGAAGCATACTTTTGGGGGCATGGTTGTTGTACACAATATATGTTGGTAGTTAAACACGATGAATCCCACAGATGTCGTTAATTTATTAACAAAATGTATCCTCCGAATATCTAAACATTTTGTTGCCACATCACAGTATTTACGAATGAAGACTTCTTTTTAAATGTTGAATTTTTTTTATAAATAAAAAGTATGCAGCAAAATCATCTCTTATACGAGCAGCGATTTGCTGAAGGTTTGTAAGAACGTGGCATAAATTGTGTTTAACCAGCGTTAGTGTTTGATGTTTTATGAGATAGTTATGAAGAGTACAGCGGGCTTGTGTAATTTGCTTGACCTTCTCTGGGGACAAAAATATAGTTGTCTGCAGAACAAGAAATCTGTTTACATGTCTGGCATGGCTTAACATGGCTTAACACGGCTTTTTTGTTGTTTCCGTTGCTGCATATGGATATGGCTTTGACAATTTTTTTTTTGCATGGGGAATACATCATCACCAATTATGCAATATAGACGTTTTCTCTTATTTCATATTGTCTGATCTGTGGGAAAGTAAACGTTCCAGTTGCTCAACATATTTCTAAGGTCACTACGGTTAAGGACACCTCCGTCACTTAATCTGCCAATGCAAGCAACTTCAAGAAATAAAAACCTGCAAAGCGCCATTCGATTTTGATGCAAATATGCTTTCCATCTAGGTCTAAGTCACCCAGGTATAATGGAAACTGCCAACTCAGTAAAGCTGCTGGAAAAGCTAAAAAATAAACGAAATTAAATAAAAACAAATATGAAATTAAGTATTGTTTCTTTAAACTCAAATACTTTGCATCAGAGAAAGATGGGATAAGGGCCCCGATAAATTTTCATGAAATTCTGGTCTTGAAGTCTAAACTTCTATAAGTTTCATCAGTAGCCAGACATTTTCAAACCATGGATAAACCTTCTCCAAGAGAAATCGCATACCTGATTTGAGTAGACTGCTTCTCAATGGTTGAATCTTACATGATTCAAAATTTTGTAAAAAAAAAAATCATATAAAAGAGCATACCACAAACAAAATTAATTTATTTTCTCCCTTTCTGGAACTAACGGGTTGGCCATCTAGTGGTTTCTTTTTTAAATCATAAGTTATTTTGACGCTTAAAACTATGAAAAGCGCTGCGTTTTTTGAAAAGAATTTTGGCGAGGCGCATTTCCACGTCGGCGGCAACGTTAACAAAAAAAATAACTGGGTCGCACGTACGTGCTCTTATGTTCCTAATTAATTTAGTAAAATTTACGTTGAAAATAACTTGAACTTATAAGAAATATCAAAACCACAATACTTAACGAATTTTAGTAAAAATGAAGTTCGCGACCACACGTCTTAAATAACAAGGAATTTATGAAAAAAGTATTTCGAAAATTGTAGGACGGATTCTGATAAAATCCTGTTTTTATTTTTAGTTTTTTTGAAATTTTTTTTTTAATTATGGTATTTTGGAGTTTATTAATATACATATATTTATAAAATTTAAAATATGTAATTGTTTTTAAATAGTTTTAAAAATAATGATTTTTCAAAAAAAAAGTTATTAAAAATTTTGATATGCAGAATTAATTTGGCTATCTAGATCTTTTTAAATATAAATTTGACAGAAATCCATAGAGCCGTTACCGAGAAATCCAAACATAAAAAAAGACGCTATATGAAAGGTCCCGTTAATAGACTTTTCCCGTACATGTGGTTCTGATCAAATGATAGCCAATAACAACAACAAAAAAATTCTCAAAAATGTTGATCAACAAAAAAATTAAGAAAATTATTAAAAATACCAAAAAAAAGTTTTCGAAAATATATTAAAATAAAATTATTTAGGCTAACAACATATTCCTGAATATCAATTTTGATTGCAATCGGATGACCTGTTTTAGAGAAAGTCGAAGAAAAAAAACGGTTCTATTGGAGGTACCGGTTTTAGCCCCCCATCTTGAATTTCTTTTTAACCAAAACATAACCTACACCCACAACAGCACACTTATTTTTGTTCATAAAATTCTTGGAGCCGTTTCAGAGAAAAATAAGCTTTACGTAACGGTAACATGCCAGGTACCGTTAATTTGTGAGCTAAAAAAAATCAAAAAACTCGTCTGCAGTAAGTCAAAACAACTTTATGTTCCAAAATTGAAGACGATTCGCCTAACCGTTTAGGCCGTAGTCCAAAATACATACGTACAGGCAGACAAACAGTCAGACAGAATTTTGCCAGTAACTCAAATTTGTTTCTCTATCATCGTAATATCATGTTTGATTGTTATCTCAAAATTTATAATCGCAAGTAAAAAAGGAAAATGGGTGCGGGTCGATGCTTGAAAACACAAGTTGCAGATCAAAAAATCTGTCTTAGTATTCTTGGCCTGCAGTGCCAGAGATACAATCAATTGGGCTTCTATTTAGAAGAAGGAAAATTCAAAGAAAAAAAAATTGCCAAGTTGATTAAATTGTACTATGGATTTTTGAGTTTCCTGAAGAGAACAAGTATATACGAGATGGATAGTGGCCACAAGAAAAATGACAGTTCAGCGAATCACGTATTTCTTTGACGAAAATGGATTGTTTTAAACTTTAGAGAATATTCGAAGATCACAGGGAGATCCAAAGGAAAGCTGTGGACTGAGCCACGGAATTCCACATGAGATCCGTAACACAGTGGAAGGAAAGTTACCTTCTCACAATCTGCAAGGAGAAGAATGATGTACAAGATTGAGAAAGCTTCTGTTCAATCGACCTGATATCAAATACAATGCAGTAGGTATCGGATAGCAGCTTGCGATAATACGTTTTGTTGATGGGTAGATTTAGATCAACAACAATTTGAATCCAGGCAGAGTATAAGAATCAAAATCAAAAATATTATAACTTCTAAAGAGAATTCCGGAGTTCCGACAATATTCGCCCAGAATTAACGGAAGATTTATCAATCAAAGTTGGTATTCACCAGGGGAGTGTCTTGAGTCCTTTGCTTTTTATAACAGTTTTTGACTTTCTGGTAGAGGATGAGGTTATGAACCCAAAACTCATTTAACTTTGTTTTGCCGATAATGGATAACTTTTGATAGACAGACATTTATACTCCAGCACATACGTAGGGTTCAACATTTTAGGCAAAGTGACAAAGCGTGTTCGAATAAGGAAATGCGAGGAAGCTTCCAAATTAGAATACGATGTTGAAAAAAATGGGCTTGCTCTTATGTGCTTAATTACATTGAAAAGCAAGATCTTTGACAGGAACAAGAATCATTTACGTGGAAAATAACACAGAACTTATAAAAAGTATTAAAAACCAAAATACTTAACGGTTTTAAATAATAATGGAGTACGTCGTCATACGTCTTAAATGACAAAGAATTTATTGAAAATTTATTTCGAAAATTGTAGGACCGGTTTTGATAAAATCCTGTTTTTTTTATTTTTAGTTTTTCGATTTTTTTTTTAAATTTTGATATGCAGCTTCTTAGAATTTTGTAATATACATGTGATTATAAAATTTAAAATATTTTTTTTGTATAGTTTTAAAAATATTGATTTTTTCAAAAATAAATTTCAAAAATTAATTTTAATCAGAAAAAAAGTAATTCAAAAATTTGATATGCAGAATTAATTTGGCTACCTAGATCTTCTCAAATACAACATTTTGCAGAAATCGAAAGAGCCGTTACTGGGAAAGCCAACAATAAAAAAAAACCCTTATTTGAAAGGTACCGTTAATAGACTTCCCGTAAATTTGGATCTAATCAAATAGTAGCCAATGCCATAAAAAAAAATCTGAAAAATGTTCATCAAAATCGTTGCAGCTGTTTTCGAGAAAAATAAGCTTTTCCTTAACGGTCATATGGCAGGTACCGTTATTTTTAGGCCTAACAATACAATTTGAATTTCCCCTCTGCGGAATGCCAAAAGAATCATACACACCATATTTGAAGATAATCGCTTAAGCCGTTTAGGCTGCAGCTCGTTACTGACAGACAGACATTTTTTGTCGATCACTTTTTTTATAGTTCTCTATGATCAGAATGTCATGTTTTATTGTTATCTCAATTTATTTTTATATTCACGAATCCTAAACTTGCCTTATAGTCCCTAAAATCGCAAGTAAAATAGTTACAGGCTGATTGTTTATGTATACAGATTGGTATTGATGTGGCTTACAATCTGAGAAAAGTCCCCAACTTTCCCACAACTATACTACTTTATGTCCGTTATGCTGGGTCAAAGGTCAATCAGTAATCGTCAGATATATCTATATTCTATAACATTAACTCTTTATACCTGAACTAAAAATACTTTTGGTCCTTTGCAAGAAATATTAAAAACTCCTCAACATCTTCGGTTCTAACCCTAATCGCTAATGACAAACATATTGTATACTCTTCAGAAAAGGCAAACTTTCTGCGCTGCCTCACAGAAACGTTGCCCCTCCTGTACTTGAGAATGTAAATTTTTTCATGGAACAGATTTTTGTCCGTACTCCTACAGTAGCAAGAGTTCTCAAAGATTTCAATAAACACAATTCTGCTGGCCAGGATGGTATACTCTCGAATCTTTTGAAGAGGCAATGGCAAGGCTACTGCTTATGATTTTCCCCCGCTCCTACTCTTCTGGAATCTTTCCTAGAAGATGAAAAACAGCATTTGTCCAGCCTGTCCCTAAGAAAGGTGACCCATCTCCCCCTCCTCCTACCGACCTATAGCACTGACATCCCTTCTTTCGAAGGTCATGGAAACACTGATTAACAATCAGCTTAAGGAATACCTCAAAGACAGAAAGCTTCTCCATGATCGTCAGTATGGCTTTCGCAGTAATCTTTTCACTGGTGATCTGATGGCATATAACAGTGGAACAAATCTTTACATCGCTTTGGTGAAAGTAAAATTATCGCTCTTCATATCTTCAAGGCATTTGATAGAGTTTGACATGAAGCTCTCTTATCAAAAATGCGTGCTTTTGGGATCGATGTTACTCTTGTTCTGTAGGTTAGAAGCTATCTTCTGGACCTTTTAATACAAGTTGTATTTAAATGCTGTTGTGCCTCAGGGCTTCGTTCTGTCTTCGACTCTTTTCCTCATTTTTACTTAACTGTTTTGCTGATGACTCTACTCTTAGGTTTTCATATTCATTCGACGATTCACACCCCTAGCCTTCAGACGTACAATCGCAACGGTAACGTATGATAAGCTCATTAAATTCCGATTTATACAGCATTGTCAAGTGGAGTAATAGAAATCGTGTGGACTTTAATGCTTCGAAAACTGAATGCTGTCTTCTTTTTGATCTGCAAGCATTCAAAAGCAAAGTTAATGGCATCCTTCCCTTCCCTTTCTTCCTAATGCCCCGCGCAGTGTGCTCTACATTAAAAGGGAAACAAATAATCCCTTGTGCGCGCGTTAATTATAAAAAAAAAATATAATTGGATGAATAGAGTAAAAAAGAATTCCTTAAAAAAAGAAATTTCAAAAAGATCGTTTTAATGAATTTAATGAAATATTTATCTCATATCCTACAAAGCACAAGCCTATTTACCGCGCAAACAATTACACTAAGCTGTGTCCTAGTTTTGGCTTGGAATGATCCTGTCTCATAGTATCAACAGTTTGGCACAGCACACTGTTGGCTTGTATCCTGCATTCTCTGCCGGAAGTTGAATGCTAAGTTTGCCAACGCTTCAGCAGCATCGATTTCGTCCTTCTGATGGATTGTATCGTATATATGCTGCGTCTTCGATGGCTTCGAATTTTTGTCAGCCTTACATCTGAAAGAAAAGGACATTTGTGTAAAACAAAACTAACTTCCTAACTTTCAGTAAAATCTCGCAACCTTCTCCCATTCCATTCAATAAAATAATTATTTTTATTCGGTGTAAATTTGGCAGCACTTTCTAGCCATTTCGAAAGCTCAGGACTGCAACCTGCCGATGACGAAGACGGTCTATCTCCAATTGTTGTTGTGTCTCTCAGATACTTTTCCATGATTTGCTGTTTGTACTTGGTGCTGGGCGAAAATGCTGGATTTGTTGATGATAATTTGTCAGACTTCAGATTGTCCTCAGTCGTTGAACTTATTTGGAAGCACTGTTGTTTGGCGGGGTTTTTGGATGGTTTATCCAGATAGAACCCACTAGGAACATAAGTGATATTTCTACCTACAATGCCGACATTGTTTTTGTTTCTCTTTTGAATTGCTTCAGGTTGGAGGTGTCTTTGAGATTCGTCATCGCTGGATGTAAAGGGCATAGAGGTTTCAGTTTCATGGCCATCATCTTCCCATATACTATCAGCCGAGGATATGCTAAATTGTTCGACATTGCCTTTGGCATTTGTATTGTAATTCTTTATCAGGTGTCCCCACGACTTTTTGGATCGTTCTCGTTTAGAGTTCTTGAGCTTACGTCGCCAATTGGCAAACCAATTGCATATTTGAGTGTAGGTTAAGCCTGTTTCGATTGCGAGGGTTCTCTTTTCATCACGACTTGGATATGGGTTGTCTCTTCGTCGTATTAGCCAGTCCTTAAGCATTCGTTTGAGGTCAGGTGTAAAAAGTCGTTTCAAAGGACGATGCGTGTCATCTGGCGGCCATACTCTTCTGTAAGTATTCGAACAAAGAATTTCAATTTTAAGCTTTTACCATCTTTTTGACAATAAAATCTAGGTGGTCAGTTTCTCATTCAAGGATAAAAAGGAAATGTGTGATTAATTATCATGCTGGTTAATTTATTTTTTAAGAACGGGATAACATTTAAGGACTAATATTAGATTATGAGTTGTTTATTACCAAACAATGTATAAAATGTTTGCTTTTTCGGTAAGTTTTTTTTTAATAAAATCTCAGCACACAACAATCCATGACGAACCTACTGTGGCGGCGATTACGCACTGGACGGGTCGGTTTTTCAATAGTTATGCTTGATGACTTTTCCATTGCTAAAGGAAAAAAAATATAGTTTAATAATTTATATAAATAATGTATTAAGAAAAATATTATAAAAATCATTAGAATCGTTTTCAAGAAGCTCTAAAATCATATTTCACTAAGGATAGATTAAGATGAAAAGTAGAATCAGTTCTTGAGTAAAGGTAAATATAAAAACAATAATTAAACTATACTCATCAATGGCTTTTTTTTTAATTTACGCACGCACAAGGACTATTTGTGTCCCTTTTAATGTAGAGCACACTGCGCGGGCATTAAGAAGATAGGGAGGGGAAGGATAGGAGGTTTCGTAGTTCAAAATGGCAAGGGCCGGCTAAACTATTCCAAATTCGTGTTGTTCGGCTAAAAAACGAATCTGATAAAGCATTGCTTCCCAAAGGATAGGCGAAATCAAGCATCATTGCGCGTGATTAGTTGTCGGATAACCACTATGAAATGATTGATTATACGGTTGTATAATATCAATTTTGATTTTAATCGAATCAACAGTTTTCGAAAAAGTCGAAGAAAAAAACACGGTCCTATGGGAGGTACCGTTCTTAGCCTACCATATTAATTTTTTTGTTAACCAAAATATAATGCATACCTACATTAGTACACTGATTTTTTTTTATAAAAATTCTTGGAGCTGTTTCGAGAAAAATAAGCTTTTACATAACGGTTATATGACGGGTACCGTTAATTTTCGAGCTAAAAAAAATTGAAAAAAGTCCTCTGTAGAATGTCAAAAGAACCTTAGTTCGTTCTTCTTGTTTTTTTTTAATTTTTTTTATTCTTTTGCCGAAAGGTGCAGGTGAACCAGAGGAATTGCAATAAAAAAGAACACAAAATTCTTAATATCATTAAAGATGATTGGCTAGATTCGGACGAAATGCTTGGCAAGGATATGAATTTGCTGAGTGGAATAAGAACTGCATTCGTCAGAATAAAGTTAGTAAATAATAAGCAAAGAAAAAAAGTTTTAAAATCCCGTCTTCCAAAATACTGTTTTTTTAAAATCCCGTTTTCTAAAATCCCACTTACTCAAAATCTCGACCTTTTATAATCCAGTTTAAAAAAATCCTAAAAAATCCCGTTTTTTCTAAAAAAGATGCTCATCAAACTAAATATCTTATATCAGATGTTGTTTATATTGGCTTTTTATTGGCGATTATAGGTACTATAAGGCAAGCTTAGAATTTGTGTTTATAAAAAGATATTTGAGATGACAAAAAAAAATTTATTGAGAAAAAATGTTTGTCTGTCTGTCTGGGTGTATAACGAGTTACAGCCTAAACGGGTGAAGCGATTGCCTTCAAATTTAATTTTTTTTTTCAAATTTCATTTTTAGGGTTGCAAATAACGGTACCTGCCATATAAGCCTTAAGAAAAATTTTATTTTTCTCGAAAACGTCTAGAACGATTTTGATTAAAATTATTGAGATTTTGTAGGTATTGGCTATCATTCTATTGTAACTAAAATTTTCGATTTCTGTCGAATTTTATGTTGGAGAAGATCTAAGTAGCCAAATATTCATTTTTACTTGCGATTATAGGGACTATAAGGCAAGTTATGCATTCGTAAAAAAAAAAAAAAAATTCTAACAATCAAACATGATATTACGATGATAGAGAAGTCAAAAAAAGTGGGTCCGGAAATTCCGTCCGTCTGTCTGTCTGTCTGTCTTTCTGTCTGTCTGTATGTCTGTCTGTCTGTCTGTCTGTCCGTATCGATATCTATAGCCTAAACGGTTGGGCCGATTTGATTCAAACTTGGTATATAGTATTTTTAGAGTGCTCTACCCGACAGTTTTTGGAATTGGCATTCTAGCTCCAAAACTAACGGTATATAACTTTTATTAAAAAACTTATTTTTCTCGAAAACGGCTCCTACGATTTTGATTAAACTTTCAGAATGATGTTTTCTGTGCAAAATCTATCTTTTAATTTTAATGGATTTTTCAGAAAAAGTTTTATAACGGTACCTCCCATATGACCGGTTTTTTAAAATCAGACTTTCTCGTTAACTAATTGACGGATTTTGATGAAATTTTCAAAATATGTAGTGTATTGTATATATATTGCTTATCAAAATTTTCAAAAACATTTTTTTTTAAATTTTAATAATTTTTTTAAAAAAATATTTTGTTTTTTGAATATTTTGAAAACGGATCTATAGATTTTTTTTTTAATTTTTCTCCTAGTATAAACTATAGATTTCTTAAAATTGACATACTAAAAAAAATTTTAAAATATGTTTTCGAAAAGTTTTTCAAAAAAAACATTTTTTTGAAAAAACTGGTCGAACGATTTTGAAATGAAAAATTCATAAAATAGAAAACAGCAAAAGAAATAAGATGGCTTACAACATTTTTTCCAAAAAACGTTATGAGTAGTGTTTTTATGAATTCATAAATTTGTTTCCCCAACATTTTATTTCATATTGCTCGGCTAAGCCCTAGCCAAGCCATTAGTCAAATAAAAGAAAGTGACAACCTACATTACATACATACTTACGTATTTTAAAGTATTTTTCATCATCATAAAAGCACAGAATAAATAAGGAAGCCTTTGATAAACACACAAAAACAACTAACAAATAAAAAAAACTATTCGATTACTACTGAATGCAAAAATTTCAATCGAGAAAACAAAAGTTTACACCTTCCTAAAAATAAACAAAACCACTGTGTTAACTTTTAATATTGTCTCTATACCTACTGGCTTAACAGTAGTTGGAACACGTATCTTAATTTTAGTACCTACCTTCCTTCCAACCTTATTATAGGTACCTAAATCCTTTATAAATTCCATTGGTACCATATTGGGACGTATAAAGGTCCCTTTACCTAGCATTATTGCCATACTGCTGATTCCGACGAATCTTTATGCCAGTTGTTCAAATTTGTCCATACCAAAATGAAAATTTAACTGAAAAAAGTCCTTTGTATCTTTCTATTAGCAAATTATATTATAAACAGTAAGCAGCAAGTGGAAAGATAATACTACACTAAAAAACTGCAAAAGCTAACAATCCTATATATTTATGTGTTTATCCCTTTGTCTTACGCATGTTCGTTCGAGCTTCACCCCAAAACGATTCTAAGGAAGTTGCACGTCATACAAAAAATATTAAAATAAAATCTTTGTCAAAAAGACGCCTGCACTTAAAAAGGATTAGCACATAAGAGCAAGTACGTGCGACCCAGTCGTGCCTTTTATTAATATTTATTTTTCTCAATTTATAATAAATTATAATAAATTTTTTACAAAATTCAATATTTTTAAAACTAATAAAAAAACTACTTTAAATGTTATGCTTAGATGTATAAAAATAAATTCTAAGAACCAAAATATCAAAAAAATATTTTTTCAAAAAACTAAAAATAAAAAACGGATTTTATCAAAATCCGTCCTACAATTTTTGAAATACCTTTTTCATAAATTCAGTACTATTTAGGACGTCTGATGGCGTACTCCATTTTTACAAATAAAAACCGTTAAGTGTTGTGGTTTTTATACTTTTTATAGGTTCATATCGTGTGATTTTTCACTTAAATATTATATTACATAAACCTTATCTTTCAAGAAAAAAGTTTAAGGGTGTTAAATCACAAGATCTCGGTGCCCAATTCTGATCACCTATTCGAGAAATAAACCGGCCAGAAAACTTTTCTTCCAAAGTTGCTATTGTTTCGTTGTTTGTGTGGCACCATCTCTTTGAAAATAAACGTCGTCCACATCAATATCTTCCAACTCCGGCCATAAAAACTCATTAATTATAACCCGGTAACGCAATCCATTCATTGTAACAGTTGCTCCAGCCTCATTTTCGAATTTGTCCACCGAGTTGATTTCTTGTGATTACTGAACTCTAAAAGCCAAGACTTAAGTCTTTGTGCAAAATACAATGTAATTTCGTTTGCGGAATGCTTAATTCCAAAGATCGACGGGCTACAGCAGCAATATTCTCAGTTGTTCTTGAGCGATGCACAGGCACACGGTTTTGATTCTCCACATCACTAACTTTAAAAAGCTCAAATTTTTCCACCAGTGTTATTATTGCGCGTTTTTCTTTATTCACTCAGAAAAGGTTTCTGAACAAAGTCTGAACATTCTGATCATATTCTGATAATTCTCTGAACCGAGCGTGGTCTGAGCGCTCAGATATATTTTTGAAATACGTTTGAGCACTTGGTTGTCACAAATTGACACTTTCCATATGGCTTTTAAATAGGCGGCAATATTATGCATATAATACTATTGCCACTTTCGCTTTGGGATGCAGTTTTTGAAGAGTGGCATTCTCAGAATGCTCAGTCAATTTATTCTGAGGGTATACAGCGTTCTCAGAGCACGCTCTGTTCATTCTCTGGACGAAAAACAGGAATTTTGAAGATCTGAGCGCTCTGAGCGAGAAAAGAAATAAATATCTTTTTGACAATTCAGACTCTGCTCTGAATGAAAAAAGAAAAATGCCTATTGTCGGCCGAGAAGGGCTTCACGGCGACCCAAAAGTGCTCTAGTTTCGCGAACTGTAATGTTCGTAATGGCGTAGGTTTTACTTGTCAAATGCCAAAAAGCTTCAAAAGTGACAGCTGTCCAAATAGCGGGCTATTCAAAATAAAACCTCTTATTGGAAACCTCTTTACTATGTTTCCACTTGACGATTTACTGAGATTATTTCAAAAATTTCCCAAACCTCCTGGAAATCACTAGGTTTGCCATACAAATTTTAATCTACTCACATGGAGGTTTCAAATTGATCTACTCGAAGTCGAAATCTTCTGGAAACTTATGTGCTGAACGACTTCCCATTTTCCAATTAATTTGTCATTCATAGAAAAAAACATGATGCATAGAAATACTGAATCCGCCATACACAATCCTTAGGTTTATCTGCAAGGTTAAGTATGTACTAATAGGTACAGGGTCTGCTTAATCTTTCGTATTGTCTCAGACTTTGATCCGGCTTCAAAACCATTTCACTGCAATTGGTTCAGTTTTCTTATTTTTGACGAAAGGACCTAAAGTAGTTTTGGATGAACTTGGTTGATGGGGATAAGATTGTTCTATGTGCTCTCTTATGTAAACATCCTTATGCTTATAACTTTGTCTGAGCTTAAAATTTGTCCAGATAAAGTTTTTACTCTATAAGGCACCCTATGGCCGTGTTCAAAATAGTGTGTATATGTGTTCACATATTAAGGAACGTGGAAAATGGACTTGAAATACGGTTTCAAGTGTGTCTTGTCTTTCCGATCTTTGGTCTACGAAATGTCTGTTGTTGTTTAAGAGCCTTGCATATTCTTGCAGATTCCACCGTGTCTAAAATGTTTTCACAGCCTTTTTTCGATTAGGCTGACTCTTTTAGATCGTGAATTCAGTGAGGTGAAAACAACTCTATAGTTGTCCCAACTGTTCGTCTGAAGTGACAAGTTTTGAAATGACAATCGACCCGACAAGGCGGTGAGACTGTCTTCGTACATACCTTGAACTCCACAGAACACCAGCAGTGTTGTCACTTCCAATTTCCAATTAAAAAAACGTGGTATAATGAGCTAAATAATAGTGGTAGATTTATATTTTGGGTGGTAGTATTTAAGTTAATAACGAGTAGATTTGTTTTAATATTAATTTTCGTATGATAAAATTAAATAAATTATTTAATACATACATACTTATTTGTATACTAATTTAACAAGTACAAGTAAGTCTGTAGGTACCTACGTACGTATAAATAAAAAAATTACAATTGTGTTTGAAACACAGTTTTTGACAAGCACAGCTAGGTACTAGGTATATATTGTTAATTTTATTATTAATTATATAATATAAAAAGGAACAAAAAAATTGTTTTATTTTTTTTTCAAATTTACCATTTAGAAATTTGAATTGTAAATAAAAACGTATTAATTCACGTGAAGGAGTAATTAAATATTTAAGTAATTATAGATGCTCGCTGGAAAAATCGAATATATTTTTTAATTCGTTGCAGAGTTTTACAAAAGCAAAAGCAAAAGCTTTGTTTACTTCTGCAAGAACATTATGATAAAAAAGATAATACGCATAATTTGTTGAACTCATTCCTTTTAAGATATCACCTGCACATGATTCATTGAGATCTTCAAATGACATTAGTAAAATATAATGGTTTAATGGCTCCCATTGTTCAATTAACCGGTTAACTGCAGCTTCAAGGAATTCCCAACGCGTTTTGCTAAGACTTAATATTTTATGCGCTTTAGTACCAATATAATTTTGGAAGTGTTCGAAATCAATTTGGCGTTTGGAACTATGAGCAAACAAAGAATAAACATTTCTTACCAATTTTTTTCTAATTCCAGTGGTAATACCCTTGAAGCTGCAGATGAACATAAACTTAGAGTAACAAGTGCACCCCATATAAAATAAATCTTTGTTTTCATTTTTCAGTCTGGTTTTGACGCCTCTGCTCCCTTGCATAACAGATGCAGGTACCTCCAGAGGTTCGTCTAGCTCTTTAAGATTGTTGAGAACAGCATCAAAGATGTTCGAAGCTGTTCCATCTTCGGTTTCAATGAGGCCAAAAAAAGCATCTACTGCGGAAGCAATATTTTTGCATACATAACGCACTATCATTACAAGGCACTTTTTGGCTGTTATATCAGTCCCTTTTATTTATTTATTTATTTAATTTATTTAATTTATTTTATATCAGTCCCTTCGTCTATCATTGATCAAAACTTCTGGGTTTTTAAAATTGAAGTACATAATTCTAAAAATAAATAAATAAATTTATTGGCGCGACAGCTCCTTAAGGAGCCAAGGCCTAGTGACTTATACTATCAACCACTCCTGTGTGTGTGTTGTTAATCTGCAAGAATGGAAGGGACCTACAGTTTACAGCCGAGTCCGAACGGCTAGATGAGATGCACTTTTTCGAGACAAATTTTACTCTTGGAGGTTTTGTCAGTTCCTCGCAAGAGGCAGTACCCCAGAAAAAAAGGTGGCTATGAGCTGGATTTGAACCCAGGTTCTTTCGTTTAGCAGTCCGACACACTAACCACTAAGCCACGGGGCACTACATAATTCTACTTCTTTCAAAAGGACCCACAAATTTCAGGGGTCATTGAAGTAGCTTTTGTTTTTCCACATTTTATCGGAATATTTGCAGGGCACAAGCTTTGAAAAAAATGGGCACGTACTTGCTCTTATGTGCCTAATTACATTGGAAAGCAAGATCTTTGGCAGAAACAAATAACATTTGCGTTGAAAATAACAGTTTGAACTTATAAAAAGTATTAAAAACCACAATACTTTTTTATGTGAAAATGAAGTATGCTATCACACGTCTTAAATAACAAGGAATTTATGAAAAATGTATCTCGAAAATTGTGGGACCGGTTTTGATATAATCCTGTTTTTTATTTTTAGTTTTTTGAAAAAAAAAATTATTTTTTTAATTTTGGTATGTAGTTTTTTAGAATTTATTAAAATACATGTGAATATAAAATTTAAAATAATTTTTTTTTATTAGTTTTCAAAATATTGATTTTTCAAAAAAAAAAATTCAAAAATTAATTTTAATTAGAACAAAAAAGTTATTCAAAATTTTGATATGCAGAATTAATTCGCCTACCTATTTCTTCTTAAATATAAGATTTGACAGAAATCCAAAGAACCGTAACCGAGAAAGCCAAACATTAAAAAAACCGTTAAATCAAAGGTCCCGTTAATAGACTTTTCCCGTATATGGGGTCCTTATCAATTGATAGCCAATAACAACAAAAAAATTCTCAAAAATTTTCATTAAAATCGTTCGAGCCGTTTTTGAGAAAAGTAAGATTTTCCTAAGCGGTCATATGACAGGTACCGTTATTTTTAGGGCTAATAATAAAATTTCAATTTCCCCTCTGGGGAATGCTAAAAGAATCACTCACCAAGTTTGAAGATAATCGCTTAAGCCGTTTAGGCCGCGCGAATCGAGCTACTCGTGCGATTCTGTCTACCCCGGCCACCACATACGTCTCTCTCCTAAAAGCTAAAGCAAAGTAACGAATCGCAAGCAAAAGTCGCAAGGTTTAAAAACAGAAAAAGTAGCTCGAGTCGCGCGACTATCGGTCTTTCTTCTTTGTGCTTATTCCGGAAATCATTCATTTTTGTCAATCGCTTTAATTGCTTGTTCGCCATGAACGAGTAATGTGATGTTTTTTTGTAGCAGGTAGCACGCAGGAACAGTACAGCAGCTGAAAATGTTCACTCTGAAAACTTGAAATGAAAAGGAATTCAAGAAATGACATAGTGAAGGGTTGCAAACACAATCGCTTCGTTTAAAAGTATCTCTGCGACAAGGACAGGCAACAAAAGAGAATCAACGAAAGTCGCAGTGCTCTAGTCGAAAGGTTTAAAAACAGTCATAGATGAAAACGTTTAAGAAATAAAATAAGCAAAGATAAATAAATCATTCAGCGCCACATAATGTCAGATAGAATGAAAATGAGAGAAGAATCTTTGCTTTTGCTGGGTGCATTCAAGTAAATTATCGCTAAAAAATAATAGTTGTACAATTATTGAGCACCGTGGTAGATTTTAAAATTCTTCAAAATTGTGATAGATCTAGGTACCATAAAGGTGGAAAAGTGACAACACTGCACCAGAGTTGAAAAAGAAATATTATAAAAACGAGGTTCTTATATCCCAACGAGGCTATTATAAACAGGATAGAAACCTTCTTACTTAACTTAATTCAAGTTCACATTGCAATAGCAATGACTTGAACTAATCTAATGGAAAATCTGCGGGGGCTTGGCGCCTCAACATAAATATTGTGAGAGCACATTTTCATCCCTTCCAAGGTTAGCCTATAGTATTTAGACAGTCGAGGGGCTGATACAGGATAAGGATATATTGTGAGATTGTTAATCTGTAACGACGTCTATAGTGAACTAAATAAGTTAAGCTTGTGGCTATTCTAGGTTTAAGTAGAGTTAGTTCATTTCAAATAGTTTAATTTAATAGGTTCAAGGTAGAGTAAGAAAGACTTCAATAAGATGTATTCTATAAATAGAATTTAAATTCTTAAAATCAAAACTAAAGATCGATATCTGTTTGATGCTTTCCAAAACTGTTTTTTTTTTTTTAAACATTAATGGAAAGTTGACATTTTTTTCAAAAAAAAAATCAAATGCAAACAATGAAGTCTTGTCAAAATCAATTCACCAGTTCTATTTTCATTTTCCCGAAAATGCACCAGACAATTATAAATAGCTAAAAAACACTTTGTCGTTGATTTTAGAAAAACCGGAAAGAAACCACAATTTATCTTAAATTTCAAAGACAGACATTGTAGCGTGACCATTTGAAATTTAGATCAAATTATTTTTAGAAATTAACTGAACTCTAGTTACCTTTAACTTTCAAAATTGACAGGTGACGATTTCATAGGCTTCAAGTTTCGTACCATCTCAATTCAAAATATCACACAAATACATAAATATGCCAATCGATTTTTCAAATTATGTTTTCTGGAATGACGAAAAATTAATGTGAGTGAATTCTTGTCAACGGTTTCTATGAGGAAATTTCGAAATACATATCTCAAAAACATTTCATGTTTAAAAAACATGACAATAGTGTTTTCATGTTTGGACACCACTTCGGTTAAAAAAAGGCATTCGAATAAAAAAAAAGAAAAAAAACTAGAACACTTAACATGAGAGGCTAGAGAAAACGCGTGCGCTTTTCCCCAGTCTTTCTCTTCCTAGATACTCTCACCAAAAACGTTTCTCAAATGATCTTTACGGGCAAAGATAAAAATTCAAAAAAATTAAAAACAAAACTAGAAGGACACATTTTTTTAAGATGGAAAAACATGTTCTCATGTTTTTTTAGTCACCCAGTTACGCAACATGTTTTTTTAAGAATACTCAGATTAGTTTTTCAATGTTAACTATTAAAAATATACGATATAGTGTATTTTATAAATAGTATATTAAATTAGCAAATAAAAACTACACCACACACCTTTTATAACTAAGGTTGGATCAATATTTTAAATAACACAAATTAATTAATTAGTACATCTAATAACTTTTTTAGTTTATTCACTAGTTTTCGAATGTTCTAAAGACAACCGGGAAACTATCCGTCTATTCGACTCGGAAAACTTATTCGAAATGAATTGTAAAGCACTATTTTCCTTAACTGAAGCTGTTTTGATGGGATTTTCTTATTTTTATTTTCTTTTTGAGAGCTTAGATCTTAGAAGATACATAAAACAGAATCTCTGCGAACTCGTGGGAGCCATTTGAGGATGGCAAAAAACATGGCTTTTGGTTTCGTCATATTTTGAGAGTGAAAATACATTTATTTTAATGATATCCATCTCATCAAGATATTTTTGTGAACATTATGTTTGATTTTACCAATTTATTTCAAAAAAAACTCACAGACAATTAATATTAAATTTGACAAAATATGTATTATCAGTTTCATAAAATGTGGACAAATAAATTAACCTCTTTTCCTTATATTCCTATCAAAATATTTATAAAATATTGAAAAAACTGTCAGATTATAGAAGGGCCATCCAAATAACTGTTTTGGTTTGACATCTCTGTTTCAATCGCTTGACATCGAAGCGGACTGTCATTTGAAATTGTAATGTTAAAATGAAGGCTTGACGTTTTATAACATGAGCCGTTTAACAACATAAATTTTTTTTAAATATATTAAGGGTATTCATGCAACTTCGTAAATTTTGTCACGTCGTAAAATCGTGAAGTTTACGATGCTCGTTTCATGAACGACCCTATTTGCAAATGTTGTAAACTTTGTCGTAACTCAAACAGCTGTTTGTTAAACGTCATACCTAAAATAAATAATAAAACATATTTGTGGAATCGTATGAGAAAACTGCTTTAAATGATATTTTTATGTTGGAATTGGGAACAAAAGATTATTTGTAAATTTAAAAGTTTTGATAAAATTTATGAACACGAACAAAGCGGATGAGATCATAGAAGACTTGGTTCATATGATGATAGTAGCTGAGGGTTCTCGATATACTGAACTTAAAATTTTCTCATTATTCGGTTGATACATGTTGTTGCAAAAAGTTTTCGACGTTTACAATGTTTTAGGCCAAGTTTACAACACAAATACATGTGCTAAAGTTTACGACTTGTTGTAAAAGATTTTCCATGCAAAATTTGACAGCTAGTTTACCTCGTAGTAAACTTTACAACGTTTAACACGTTTACGACGGTTTAACGACGTTGCATGAATACCCCTATTATATAATAATGAAAAAATGGTCCACATAATCCCCGATCTAAGCGTATTACAGAAAAACCGAAAGCGATTTAAAGACATGTGTCTCCAAACTGGTTCCTTTTCGCTAATTGTATATTCTCCGGAATCGTGTTCCCTCGCAAAAGGGGCCAACAATTATCGATAAGACTTTCCTCTAGAACGCCGTTAAGAGATCAGAGTGCCTTTTTGTAAGCACCCAAGTCTCGGTTCCGTATGTGAGTACTGGTAAGACCACAGTCTTGTACAGCAGCAGTTAAACGCAACTTATTTAAGTTCAATTTGCAATAAACTTCAACACTTATTCGCAACTTAAATTAGACTTTATTTTTTACCCCTTCTTCTTTTTCTCAATTCAACCACTTTTTATTATCGCTTTCGATGTTCACACTTTTACGCATACAAATCAACCTATTGTTGTATTTATACAAATGGACAAAGTTCTCGAAATTTCCCTTTTGAAAACTCTCCACTAGTACTTTTTCCATTGCAAGGGTTCTGACGCATTCTTATTTCCTCGGTATGTGCTTTCGTGAGCTTTCGTTCCTTTGGCTATTGTTGTTGAATTCGATTGTTGAATTTAGTGGAGACCCAATGCATGTGGTTTTTGCATGTGGTTTTTGCATGTGGTATGTTGGCAAGCTAGTGGAAGGACATCCCCTCGTGAGTAAAAGTGTAGTCAAGTACTTTGCTATCTGGCTAGATCAGTATTAGTTATATTTCAATCGACATGAAGATGCTGCTATGGCTAGGGCTAGGGGAGCTTTTACCCTGCAAGACAGTTGTTTAATAACAGCCACCTTGTTTGACCGATGATTGCTTATGTCACAAATTTAATTTGTGTACTCTCCCGAATTCGCTGTTTAGGTTTTTTTTTTGTTTCCAGATCAATAACTTCATAGTTAGGTTGTCAACAGTGTCTAATTTGAAATATAAAAAGCAGGCGGCTTATTTACGACCGAGTCTTTAAGAATTATTTTTTTTATATATAATTAACGCGCGCACAAGGGACTATTTGTGTCCCTTTTAATGTACAGGGTAAACTATTCCAAATTCGTGTTGTTCGGCTAAAAAAAAAATCTCTATATTTCACGGTTCGTCCGAAATTGGGCTCAGGGGTGAACTTATGAGCATTCCTTGTAAGACGAGTATTGCGGGAGAAACTTTTAAGCAGAGGAATGCAACTTGCTACTTCAACTGAACATTTTTTGTAAAAGAAACTATAAAATAAGGAAAGACATAAAACATTGCGTCGGTGTTCGAGAGGGGCAATTTTTTCAGTGGCAGTTCTATTTCCTTTTAATTTTAATGCTCTTTTTTGTATTCTATCAAGCAGGTAAAGCCATTTTTGCCAAACACCTGCCCAGAGATGGAAGTTATACTAAAGTTTAGGCCGTATAAACGCTTTATAAATTGTAGCAAGATCAGAAGGAGAAAAATACTTCTTACACCACTACAGAAAACCTAAGCACTTAGCAGCATTCTTAGCGATCTCAAATATATGGTCATTCCAACGGAGGAGGAAACGAGTCGGAGACAGAACAGAGCCCTGGGGCACACCAGCATTTATTTTGTGGGAATCAGATTTGAATTCGTCCAATACAACTTGTATTGAACGGTCCAGAAGATAGCTTCTCATCCAACGAACAAGAGTATCATCGATCCCAAAAGCACGCATTTTCGATAAGAGAGCTTCATGCCAAACTCTATCAAATGCCATGGAGATATGGGGATATATTCTTAATTGGCAATTTTCAAGGCAATAAATTGCTCCATTAATTTCATTCATTCTAAATGGCTGACAATAATATTACTTGAAAACAAGCACTCACAACTGAAATTGCCAGCAATGAAAAGCCCACCCAAATTGAATACTGCCCTTCTTATATAATTAATGAATTATAAAAAAACAAAATGAATAATTTAATTAAAATAAAAAAAAACTAAATTTACATAGTATAAATTTGATTTCTTATGAAGCAACGCGTACATCTTAAGTTTTCGCCTAATTTATTCCAAAACGCGTTGCTTCATAAGTAATAAAATTAATGCTGTGTAAATTTTGTTGTTTTTTTAATTTAATTAAAATAATTCCTTTAAAATTATTGATTTTGTTTTTTTTTTTTATAATTAATAATTGGTTAACATTATTTATTTCAATATTTAATTTAATCAAAATACCAATTTTTTTAAAATTTACGATTTGTTCTAAAATACAAATTTATAAAATTATATCTCTTCATATACATATATGTATGTATAAAGTTGATGTAAACCTTAGGAAAACTCATGTTTTGTTGGCTTTGCAATTTTTCTTAATTACCTAGTTTTTTGTTACGCTAAACAAAAATCATTCCTTGGCAAGTGGTCATTCAGTTGACAACTCATGCGCTCTCAAGACCAAAATGTGTGTATTTCTAACACGAAAATACAAAAGTCATGTTTTTCAATTGGCAAAAGAAGAAAACATGATAATGTTTTGAGGTTTGAAAAAGCCCCTAAGAAACTAAAACATTGGTTCGCATGGCATTTTTAATCCACAAGTAGATTAATTGTTGCATTGATGGATATAAATAGACAAAAAGATGTGTGATATTGCGCAATCTCTTAGTTTTACTCTAAAATCATTGTACTATACCTAGATACCTACTGTAAGTTGTTGTATCTAAAGTTGACAAAACATTTGGAATTTTATTTTTAAATAATATATAATTCAAAATCTTATTTTCTTTTAAGTGGTTGACAAATGTTGTTGTTGTTGTTGTTTTTCTAGAAAATAGGAGTGTGTTTTTTAATAGGGAAGTAGCTGTTGCTGTTAGATTTGTCAGTTTTCAATTCAGTGCCTCAGGCATTTATCGTGCGGATATTAGAATGGGACTGACATGTTTTGAAATTATTTACAAACTAATGTACGTGAGGATCGAAACGCATTAGAAAGTTTTTCTTTCTTAAGATTGAGATCATTGAGCATCGGCTTTATCGACAATATAAGTAAAAACACGCATACACACCATTTTTTGGCAGAAAATATGCTTTATTCACATAGCATGGAAAAAAACAAGAAACTTTTGAACAATTAAAAAAATTAATACTGACATTTCCTTCCTCCTTACTAAACCATCCCCACGTTATTCAAACGACTGCCCTGTACTTTATTGAATCGAATACACAAACCAATGCTGCTCAAACATATTCGCTACAGAGCTACCACTCATTCAACTCAGTCAAGTTTTAGAGTTCAACAACAAAATTCGTTTTCGTTCGAGACAAATAACTTTTTTTGTTACCAGGCTGACAGAGAAATCAGAAAGTAATGGTTGACAAGAGACTCGCTCTTTGGATGCCCGTCGTGTGAACACTCAATTGTAAGTTCCATTAATTTATAGAAGCGGGAAAGAAGAAGTACACTTTGCATGAAACGAACGAAAAGGCAAAATAATAGTGTGATGTGTTTGATTTGAACTTAAAGCAGGCTTTTAAGAGCAGCACAAGAGGTTTTCGGCTCAGAGCACTTACCTAGTGCAACGTTGCCGAGTTTATAACTACCAGGCGGGCATAAATTTCAGAAGGCAAATACCGAATTTGAAGTGCGAAAGCAATAGCTACGATACGAGTGGTTGTGTTGTGACTTGTGCTTGTGAATAGGAAAGGGGAAGTCTGAAGCGAGAACGACGATAACGATTGTGAAATTTGAATGGTGAGATGGTGACTATTTTTCTTTTTGTTTGGCATAGAGGAAAAAAGTGGCAAATCAGTCTTCACTGTTCACTCTTCAGTCTTAGTCGTACTCAGAGTCGGTCAGGGTATCTTGACGTAGTTGCCCAGTCAGTCTTCTCTCTTGTCGTATTTGAATTGTATTATTATTATTTTTATATGATATGAGTGCATTTCTTTCACGTTAGAATGAAAAATAAAAATCTGTTTGGTTTGTGTTGTGTTTTATTTTATTTTTTGAATTGGAATTGTAATCTTGTTGACTAGTTTTCTTTTACTTATTTGTCATTTCGATTTTAAATGCGGATGGAAGTTTTTGTAGGATAAAATTGGATATCGTGACTCACATGTTGCAGTTAGAAAAAAAGAGGTGCTGGCGACAAATTAACAAGAGCTGAAATTAGCATCTTTTAATGCAATCTATTAATGGTCCTTCAAATAAAACAATACACAAAAGATGATGTCGAAAATTAATGCACTAGGCAGTCGCATGAAAGATTTAGTTTGAAATTTAATGAATGGACCTCTAATCCAAATAAGAATTACATGAATATTATTGTTCACACACGTAATCAAATCTGGAGCTTAAGTCTTATTCGTGTAGCTGGCTTAATGAACACAAATATGTGTGTTAAGCTACTCGATGAGGGTTTTGCTTTTCATAGCATATATTGGAAAAGAGATATTGTAGAGAGATTGTCACCGATTGCATGAATGTTATGGTTAGGTTAGAAACCAGCTTAATATTGAACAACAAATTTTCTTTGGTATTACCTAAAAGCGAAGTGTAATCCATTTTAGATGGGTCAACATATGAAGAAGAAGAAGATCGAAGAAGTGAAGATCAGAATTTTGAGGAAAAAGAAGCATCTTTGGTTGTGATTTCTCCACATAGTTCCATAAATAAATACTATCATACCAGTTTAACAAAAGGGCAAATCATTGATGACCCTACGAATGAAAATGAAAAGGCTCACAAAAAAACGAAGTTCTCCAAAAATATGTTAGACCTCAGTATGAAAAAGTGCTTTCAGTTATTAAGGTAGAAAAGCCTTCTGACTATTTTTCGAGAGGACAGTTTTTTGAAAATATAGCCTTCGAATTTCTTGCAGTATCAGACAAACAGCTACGAAATGGTTAACATCGTCCCGCTCATTTCTATTACAAAAATTGCAAAGAAAAGGTAGATCTGACCGATGCGGAACATAGTTCAGATTCAACATTTCTACCCTAGCTCTAAAAATTGTACTTATAGCTTTCGCAGAAAGTCCGTGATTAAAATAATTAATGCTATTGACATTGAGGGAATGGTTTAGGTTCCTATATATCTCTTGCTGTTGATGCTGATGCTCTATTCAAATGTTGTTTTTTGGGGTAACCTTAGAAAACTTCTCTTGCAAATATCTACGTTCGATTCGGTTAAATCTAGAGACACGTTATGCAGCCGAGCAAGTTCACTCCATTCCTTGAAAGGTGTTGCTTGTGTTCTCAGAAAATACTTCATAATGGATTTGTGAAGGTTAGGGCCCGGTTTCATCATAACTCTTATAAGAAAATCTGAGTGCAACTTTAAGTTTTTAACATAAACAGGTGTTATGCCAGATTCAATGTGAATTGCGTAGGTTGGAGTCGAGCTAGGTAGCCGGAATAATCGTTTGAAAAAAAGCGTTGTATCAACTCAAATTCTTCAGAATAGGTTTGACCAAAGGCCTTAACACCGTAGGACATGCAAGTGCTAAGAGTTGCTTGAAAAACTATATTTTAATCATAAATATATGTTTTCGTTTGAGAAGAAAGTTGGCCACATAAGATTTAGAGCTACTTTGCTTCTTTACTTTTATGCTGAACATGCTTTGTGAAGGTTACATTAGTAGACAACAGCACTCCTAGATATTTAAATTATGTACAATCTCAATAGGTTGAATATTCAGGAACCATCTTTCCTTCCTCAAACTTTTCCATTTCCGAGCCTCAAATAACATAATTTTAGTTTTTTCGGAGTTAATTTTAAGGTCCCAAGTTTTGCAGTAGTTCTGGAGTTTATTTACTTGAAGTTGAAGAGAAGAAGGATTATCGGCCAACATAACAAAGTCGTCCGCGTAAAGCAGCACTTTTATAAGAATATTTGAAAAAACAACACCACCAGGTAAATAAATGAAGAGCAAACAAGATTGGGCTAAGGATACATACTTGAATGACACCTGCAGTCGTTTTAAACCAACTTGAAGTTTCTGATCCCTTCCAAACTGTCGCATTGGATTGACACAGGAATTTTTTCGTAGATAGACAGAAACTTTCTGGAAATTCCAAGAGAAGACATTTTATAGATAAGAGCTTGTCGATTGACCGTGTCAAATGCAGCTCTTAGATCGACGAAGAAAGCATAGATCTTCTTTTTCTTTTGGATGTATTTGTTAGCTATACTCGATAAAGCAAAAATGTGGTCAACAGTTGAAAAACCCTCACGGAATCCAGCTTGAAACATACTTAAGCGATTGTTTGACCCTACTCAGCTAATTAGTCTTCCAGCAAAGACTTATCTAATTGAGGTTAGTAATGAAATACCTCTATAATTTTAGGGTAAACCAGCGTCACCTTTCTTTAAGACTGGGACTATGACAGCTTTATTAAAACTTGTGGCAATGCAGGAGTTGTCAAATAAAGTGCTAAGCAAAGAAACAAGATAACTTTTGTATTCTAAAGACGAGTTTTTTTAGAAACTCAGCGGGAATGCCATCAACTCCTGGAGACTTATTATTTTTCATTTTAAAAAGAGCAAGTTCTAATTCTTCAAAAACTATTGTTGAGTCAAGTATATCGTCCCTGGTGTCAGGACAAGCATAATGGAAAGATTGCAAATCGTCTCCGCGTTTCAACAGGGATCGAAAATGGGAAGCTAAAATTTCAGCTTGTAATGCACTTGAAGACAGGCGATTGTTTCCACCTAACTCCCGTACATTATACCAGAAAGTTTTAGAGTCCTTTCTAGACTAGTTGCTAAATTCGCTATATAATTGAATTTTTTAAACCCGCAGACTTGCTTGTATATCTTGTTTGCTTCCAAATATGCAGCTCTACCATAAATATTATTTCTAACTGTAGGAATATAGCTGGTATTAAAATCTTTAAAATATTTACAAATTTCATTTTGACTTTCTTTTCTAAAACTGTTTCGATCAATTAAATTATATCGTATTTTAGAATTAAGTTTAAAAAATTAGCTAGCATTAATTTATTTTTAATACCTGCTATAATGTAGCTTAAAATAGTTAATTTTATAAATTTTCTACTAGTACTTATTGTTTGGCAGACAGCACTGTATTCCTATTCATTATTTATAAAAACAAGTGGCGTGCGAATTTATAAGCAACTGCTTTGTCGTCGGTAAGAATTTTTTCTCCTTTTATCGTAATTTTAACAGCGGGATTCAGTGCGAGTAATTTGGTTTTCGTTTCAAATAAAGACTGTCTTTTTTCGATAAAGAAGTGATTGTTCATGTGTTACACATGATGTTCCTTTTAAGCTACTTGAGCGGCGCAGAATCTCTTGTACAGTGTTGACAGAATCAAGCTCTAGGAGAACCGTGCATCTTTGTTGTCGGGTGTTTAAGAATTCTCGCGTCTTTTTTACAAGAATATTTTCATTTTCCCTCGGATTGAGAAGACCCTTGCAAGTCTGTTTAGCTACGTCGACGGCATTGGTGTTTTCTTTTAAGGGAAGGTGCACAACTATGGTGTTTTCGTTTACCTTACGTGATAACAAATCAATTTGAGACTGTAGAAGCTCACATCTATCTGTCAGTTTAACAAGTTTTTCGTTTAAACGTGCATTTGTTGATTTAAGAGAAGCTATTTCTGCCGAAAGTGATAAAATATCCTGTTTGGTTGCGAGGTTTTTTAATTTTTCGTCAAGCAATTTCTTAAATTCTAGAACAGATAGTTTGCCGACTTCCATAGCTATTTCTTTTTTGTTAGAGTATTTTTTGTGTCAGCGAGTTGTCTCAGATTTCGGTGAAAGTTCGGTTACTTTTCTTTTGTTCCTATTGCTCATAGAGATTGACGATGAAATTTGTTTGTAAAAAAAACTAAAAAAAACCTTTTGACTATGTTAGTATGATTCGTTTTGATAAAAATAAGCATTCAAAAGTCCTTACTTATTTTAAAAATATTGATATCCCATTGGAATCTGCTGCGTCTATGAACTGTGAATAATTGAGGTACTATAATGTTCTGTGATCGGAACGTATTTGAAAAATGCATGTTGCATTTAAGAAGATTCCACAAGTCAAAACGTATATATGTGTCAGCGAAAGAATATTGAATATATTGTGATGTGGCAACAAGTTTAGATACATTTTGTAAATTAACGCCATCTTTTGGATTCATTGTGTACAACAACCAACATTTATTGTGTACAACAACCACCATTTATTGTGTACAACAACCATGCCCCTAGAAGTATGCTACATATTTGCAACATGTTTTAACTTAGTACTAAATCGAACTTGACGAAACAATTCGAGACTCGAATTAGTACCGAAAGCTTAGATTGTGCCAGAACCAGACAGAAGCTTCCAGAAGCTTTTAAAGTTGTATAAATACAAGAGTAGATTGCATTGACAGTCGAGTTTAGTTTCGAAAGTGGAATTGTTAACAACTGTAAGCATTAGTAAAAAGTGATTGAATTGAGATTAAATAAAAAGTGTTGAATTATAAAAACGTATTTGAATTGTGAATAAGTGAAATAAGTTAAATTTGGTGTTATTTAAACTGAAAGACGTTGTGTTTCATAAAATAAAGAGATTTGTTTTATTATTTTGGAATTTCGATTGAGTTTTATTTGTCGAACCCCAGGCCAAAATATCACAATATTATTGATAACATTTTGAACTTAGTCCACGGAATAAGGCGTAACTTTTCGCTATTCCACGTTTATTAATTTGCCTACATATATCTTCAATTCCACAAGATTTTTGACCAAATCTATTACTGAAATAACAAAATTATAGTAAAGCACGGAACAGATTGAACCAGCAACAGCACCAGCACCGTCAACAGCAAACAGCACCCTGACCAGCAAAAGAACTTGAAACACATTGCCACCAGCACCAGCATCGTCTTCTTACTTCTGTTTGACACTTTGTGTCTTTCACTTGCGCAAAGTTGGTAGCAATGGAATAGCAACAGCAAATTTAGGACTTTGGTCTAACGACGCTGTTGACGTTGCTGGTGCTGGTCTAATCTAACTTGAGCAATTGAAATACATTGGTTCTAAAACAATGGCGGCCTGTTGCTGGTGCTGTTGCTGTTTGCTGGTTCAGTCTGTTTCGCGCATTAGACCGCACCAAGCGGAGCTGCACTTAGCAAAATGGCACTTCACCTGCACATGAATTGCACTTGAACTTTATCACTCGCCAAATCGTTACAGAAGATTGTAATTTAGAACTGACAGACGATCAAAAGTTTTAAAGCATCTGAAAACAAAAAGATTCATTTGTCGAAGTTGCAAAAAAGTTATAAAGATCACCAACTTTGCCATTTGGTGTCGCTTGGTGCGGTTATCTCATAAGATTCTATACACCAAATTTGGGCAGTTCCATTATATTTGATTTACGTTAAAGTGCAGCTCCATCTGGTGTGATATAACTTTAATGTCGATTTTAATTCATGTGTAAAGCATTAAGCTTTAAAATGACTTCCAAAACTAGATTTCAGTTAGGGTGAGCCTCTAAATATCGATCGATCGATTTACCCACTAAATTTTTCAGTAAAAAAATAAATTTAATAAGCAATGAATTAAAAGCATGACCAAAACCTATGTTACTGACTGACAGTTAGTTAATCGCTCTTGTTAAGACTGACTCATCGACTTATATTTTGTTCGTTTGACGTTTTGCGTGACATGTTGCATTAGAAACGAGTTTAAGCTGTCAAAATATCGCAACGGAACTTAGGAAAAGTAACAAAACCACAACAATTAATGGTTTTTATATCTAAGAATTGATTACGCCATCACAAGTCTTAAAAAAGTATTTTTTTGAGATTTTGCAGTTTTTTTACAGTTTATTAAAACACACTTGATAATGAAATATTTTTCCTAGTTTTAAAAAATATTAAAACTTAATTAATTAATTAAAAAAAACAAGTTCCTAAAAATTAATAAGTTATAAATAAAAAAAAATCAAAATGTTCTATTGCAGAATTATGTTGCCTACCAAGATTATTCAAATGTAATATTTAAGTTTCCAGTGAGCCCCCTTACCGTGAAAATTAATAGACTTTTCCGGTTAATTAGTTTTTGATAAAATGTTTAGGTACGAATATCTAACAAAATAGTTACTCTCAGAATTTTCATCAAAATCATAAGATACGTGTTCGAGTAAAATAAGCTTTTCCTTAATGGGTACATAATAGGTACCGTTATTTTTAATTTCAAATGTCAAAAGAACCACTCATACCAAATTTGAAGGAAATCACTAGCCGTTTAGGCTATACATCGTAATAAATACACACAAACCTATAGCAGTAGTGCCCCGTGGCTTAGTGGTTAGTGTGTCGGACTGCTAAGCGAATGAGCCTGGGTTCGAATCCAGCCCATAGCCATCTTTTCCGGGGTACTGCCTCTCTCCAAGAACTGACAAAACCTCCAAGAGTAAAATTTGTCTCGAAAAAGTGCATCTCATTTAGCCGTTCGGAGTCGGCGGTAAATTGTAGGTTCCTTCCATTCTTGAAGATTATCAACGCACACACAAGGATGGTTAAGAGTATAAGTCACTAGGCCTTGGCTCCTTAAGGAGCTGTCGCGCCAATAAATTTATATAATTTATTAAATGCACACAAACAGTCACGTTTGATTGTTTTCCAATTTTTATTTTCTATACCATATACCAAAATCGCTGTTAAAAGGCATTGTAATAAACGTTTTGATTTATTTTAAATTGTTGTAAAAAGTGAAATTGATGAAGCGAGCGGAGGTTCAGCTAGTTAGACCAAAAAAATTATTATTTAAAAGCAATTTATAAAACAAATAAAATGAACATTATAATAAATAATTCGTTTTTCTTAAATTTATTTTGTTTTAGGTATATTAATTCTACCCGAAGGTATAAAAAAAACGATTCAACGACAAAAAAATTATTATCTATTATTTCTACTATTAACTAACTAACTATTTTTCGCCCTCCGAACAGCATTTTTGTTTGTGTCTAAATACTTTACACCTGAACCTGAATGGTCTTTCATTTAAATGACAGCGAATCCAATACACTCCAAGTACATTTATTACTATGTCTTACTTTGCCAGAAGGAAGAAATTCAACTACCAGCAGGAAAATGGAGCTGAGCTTTCTTTCTTTTTCATTCTAGAGCCTTGCCTTAGCATGATTTTTATGTTCACTTTTATACTCATCATGTTCTCGCAGAGGAGACTGAAACAACACATACCTCATTATTATTTTTACCAACAAACTGGATCTGTCCCATGCGCTTTGGAGGAAAAGAAAGAGTGCTTTGAAATCCCAAGAAAAGTGAAACAAATTTCTGACAGAGGTATTAGGAGTTCAGACAAATCAGTTGGCAATTGGGAGGAGAAATAGTATGATGAAGCAGTGAATGCCATTTTCGTATTCATATTTCGTGGTCATGGTCATGGACTGACTCTTCAACATTTAATTTGCCACCAACGCAACACCGGCAACCGGCAACATGTGTTACGTTTCGATGAAAGGCAGCGCGAGTAGCAACATCAACAAAGGTATGGCAGCTTTTGCACCGGCAAAGTACCGCAATTGCTTACGTTCGGCGTTGCTGCACAGCGTTACCGATATTTGGGATGGGAGCTCAGAAAATGAAGTAGTGTTGCTGCTGCTGTAGATTTTCCCTTTGAGTCCGAATTTTATTTTGAAGAAGGGTGGTTGCGGTTGTAAAGAAACGCAGAACACTTGCCGATTATCGAGCATGTAGCACTGTCTTTCTTCATCCTTCTGGTTGCACTTCGAGGGTCGGAATTGGAAACAGTGTTTTGTGTTGGTCGAATGCCACAATTCTGGTATCAGGAGTCCATCGATAGGTGTTGGTATCGCATATTGTTGGTGTTTTATTTCATTGATTTCATTGTTGCTGTTTGTTGCTTTGAACTTTTGAGCGCGCATTGAAACTTTTGTTGTTGTTAAATCGGGCAAGCAGAATGAACAGGAACAATCCTAAGACAAGCAATTGGGCGAGTGTGGAAAATATATAAATTTATTTATTTCATTCTTAGTAGGCAAATAGAAATAGCATATGATGTGATGTGTTGAAATGAGATGGCAGTTCATTTGTGTTTGACAGAATTCAGAAATATATTTTTCTTCTTATGTAGAAGGGGAGGTTGTGTTTTGTGTATCATTTCAAGGAGTGCTGACACTTTTAAGGTTAGTGCTTTATTTGTGTTTTTTTTAGTAGTATTACTTGTATTAAAGTTTATTTTCTTATAAGATTTACATAATTAAAAAATAAAAAGTTTAGCATACATATATATAAATAAAAATAAGAACAAATTGCGACATTCTTTATTTTAAATAAAAAAATATAAAAAAAATAGTGTTGAATGCCACTTCAAAATTATTTAATAGTTCAAAATTAGAAATATATAGTGGAAACAGTTTTGAACATAGAAATGAGAAGAAAGTACGGTGGATAGTTTTATATGATACAAAAATAAGAAATAAAGTATAACTTAGACCAGAGTGTCAAAAATTAAGGATTCCAAAATCGTAAAGTTAAAGCTAAAAACACAAGTTTTTAAATATTTTAAACACAATGCAGCTACTAAAATTATGCACAATGGTGGAGGAATAACGCGTAGGTTGTGTGTAGAATTTAATCTAAAATTTCGATTACCAGATTTCATAAAAAAACATTTTAAGCACTTTATAAGAGAACAAGTGACGCACAGGAAGAATTTTCAGGTCACAAAACAAGTGGAAACTAGGATATCTGTTTGGTTTACGCATATTTTCCTAATGATATATTTTATTTAATGAAGTACCTCCACAGCGGACGATTTCATATTGGAGCCTAGAGTGGAAAATGCCATAGTAGATTGTTTTCAGAAGATCAGACGAGCAGACGTTACATAAGTAATAGAAATCTCTTAGTGTGCTTCGAAAGTGTTTTCTCAGATTCTCAATATGGTTTGAGAAATTCATTTTGAAATTTATGGTGAGCCCCAGGTACTTAAATTCGTTCACTATTCTTATCAAAAAACAATTTGCACTGCAATTTAAATTGTTGAAATACGTATCACTATCTCTGCTACAGTTATCCTTGGCACTCAGTTGCATTCTTACCCTTATTCTCCTTGTGCGAAGTTGTTTATTTATCAATTTATCATCAATGCAATTAATGATATTTCATAAAATAACTTGCCCATAGTCTAAGAAATCTAAACTTCAGAAATAATGTCCGACATAATGATCAATATAATTATTTCTAATGGAGACGTGGCCTTATGACTTAAGGTTTTGAGTTTTTTGTAAGCCTTTACAACACTTTTTCTGTTTGACAGTCCTCAATTTTCTGTGCAGAACAATTTTTGTAGCAGAAATTCACAGGGTGGGGAATCTCTCTTTAATTGTGTACATTTATTTTTAAGAGCTATGACGTAGGCCAAGACTTTGTGAAGTAAACAAATATTTCGTAGTGGCAGTAGAAATTAATTTTTCTCTATTCATTATTGAATTGTTATTTTAAAATAATGTAAAAAATAAGGAAGTAAGAGAAAATATGGCATACATTAATTTTACTTGAGTTTTTTGTATTACCTTTAGCACTTTGTTTATTCACTGAGTTTGATTTTCAATTAACTTTTTGGTAAATATAATAAAAGAAAAAGACCTCCAAAAGATGGTTGATTGAATTGTTTGGTCCCACTGCTCATCAAGATCGGTCTTGAACTACCTTACACTGGTTTCTGCTTTTCATCTTTTTTTTCGGAAACAATATACGCATCGGCATTTTTGCGAAAGATTTAACAAATTACGTTCATCATCACAACCAGGCCCTCCTCTGTTTTTCAGATGCGGTGTTAACACCCGAGGTACTGCCATCAGGATAACTTTTTTTTATTGGTTTATATAAGATATGTTTTTTGTATATTGAGAGATGAGGTTGGTTTGTGAAGACAAGATCGCCCCCTACTCCGGCGAGATGAGCCGTGTTCACGAGCATGCCACTGCTCTGGCCTCTCCTACACCTTTCCTGTATCCATTCCTAACTCCTGCCACAGTATCCGGTTCCCTCGTTTGATAGGAAGGCTTTTCTCCATTGACTAGTGCCATTCATTATACTTGGATATCTACCTAATAGCTCCTACCTAATTCTCCTAAAGTATCTCCTTTGCCAATTCCTAACCTGTTCTTCTCTTAATTATTCGCTCCATTCCTACTTCCTATCCTATCCTAATCCCATCTCTCATTTTATATTTATATACTATCCTAGTCCCTTTTAAGCCTTAATTTCCCAAATCCATAATCCTATTCCACCTATTGCCTCATTTCAAATGGCAAAATTAAGTGAACAAAAATGGTTAGAACCATTAATTAATTAATACAAAAGCACATATCTCCGTTTAATAAAACAATAACTTTCCATTAAATATTGGCACAAGAATTAAAATTACAACGTTTTAAAGCGCAACCGAGAACTAAAATCAAAACACATAAAGTGGGAAAGTCACTGCCTACGTCACAGAAACAAATCCCACTCTATCCATCTATGTATCTACCTTAATGGTGCCACCCAGTGACGATAAAAAAGGAATTATAAAAGTAATTTTGATTTCCATTTTTTTTCCATTCTGAGCATGAATAAACAAACGGCTGGGGGTACAGACTCTGGAACGGGCAACATAAAATTGGCCATGTGAAAAACATGATTCCTCAAAATTCACACCACAAACGTGAAGTGTTTGCCCTTGGGCCTTGTTGATAGACATCGCAAATGATAAATGCACAGGATATTGTAATATGAATTCAAATGGAATATCAGTTGGAATCATAGGGATACGCGGTATCAAACAAACTTCTCCTTTTGATTTACCAGTTAAGATCGTAGCTTCAATCAAATTTGGCAATAACTGCCAATCTGTGGTTTTGGTGGATTAATATTTCACAATAATATACTTAATTGAAGAACCAACTTTCATATTCAAGCAATGCGGTGGCATACCAGCCGGTTCCAATGAATTTAAAAATTCAATAGGATAATTCATTGCCTCATCTTGATTCATAACACTGTCAATTGATTTATATGTCGTGCCTACAGCTGTCAGTTTCGTTTGAATTTGAAAGTTAATGGCATTGATATGAATGTTCTTCGGTGCTAAAATGGCGCGTTCTTTCAACCCATCATGATTTCTGTAATTCTGAAGAATATTCGGAAAAACACATTCAATCAATTCATCTATTGATTGCGCAATTGTACAAAAATTGTTCGGTACAGCGATCCATCCGTTGGTACTGTCGATTTGTATTTAGCCATTACCAATTTCTAACAATTGTTTTGAAAAGTCATGGCCAGCTGGATAATTTTGTAGGTGTATACGCATATTAATGTTCAGTGTCAATTTTTTTATATATAGATCTCCAAAAAACTGATGCCTTCAAACAGGCATTTATTTCATCAGCAGGAGTTGATCGAGGAATGACAGGCAATGTTTGAGGTTCTTTTTCCTATCAATCTTAACGCTCGATTTTGTATACTATCAAGCAGGTGAAGCTATGTTTGCGAAGCACCTGCCCAGAGGTGGGAGGTATACTCGAGTTTAGGGCGTATAAACGCTTTATAAATTGTAGCCAGATCAGATGGGGAAAAATACTTCTTACATATACAGAAAACCTAAGCACTTAGCAGCATTCTTAGCGATCTCAAATATATGCTAGCTTTTCGGTTTCTTCGATGTAAGTGCCATTCATGGACAATGGCATTGGGGGTATGTTTAGCTTTAACGACAGAAGACAGCATTGAGTTTTCGAAGCATTAAACTTCACACGATTCCTATTACCCTATTTGACAATGCTCTATAAATCGGAGTTTAATGAACTTGACATATGGTACCGTTGCAATTGTACGTCCGAAGGCGAAGGACGTGAATTATCGAACGAATATGAAAAGCTGAGGGTGTAGAGTCGTCAGCAAAACAGTTTAGTGGAATAGAAGTAACAGACAGAAGATCATTTATAAAAATGACGAAAAGAGTCGGAGACAGAACAGAGCCCTGGGTCACACCAGCATTTATTTTGTGGGAATGGACTTGAATCCGTCCAATACTATTGAACTATCCAGAAGATAGTTTTAAATCCAATGAACAAGAGTATCATCGATCCCAAAAGCACGCATTTTCGATAAGAAAGCTTCATGCCAAACTCTATTAAATACCTTGGAGATATCAAGAGCAATAATCTTACTTTCACCAAAGCGATGTAAAGATTTGTTCCACTATTCGGCGAGATATGCCATCAGATCACCAGTGGAACGGTTGCTGCGGAAGCCATACTGACGGTCATGGAGAAGCTGTCGATCTTCGAGATATTCCTTCAGCTGACGGTTAATCAGTGTTTTCATGACCTTAGAAAGAAGGGATGTCAGTGCTATGGGTCGGTAGGAGGAGGGGGAGGATGGATCACCTTTCTTAGGGACAGGCTGGCCAAATGCTGTTTTCCATCTTCTAGGAAAGATTTCAGAAGAGTAGGAGCGATGGAAAAGCTTACGCAGTGGCTTTGCCAGTGCGGAAGAACACCTCTTCAGAAGAATCAGTGGTATACCATTCGGGCCAGCGGATTTGTGTATATCGAGATCTTTGAGAACTCTTGCTACTGTACGAGTGCGGAAAAAAATCTGTCCCATGGAAAAATTTACATTCTCAAGTACAGGAAGGGCAACGTTGCTTTGAGGCAGCGTGGAGCTGGCAGCGAAATGGGCGGTGAGCAAGTTTGCCTTCTCTGAAGAGTAAACAATTGGTTTGTTATTATCGATGAGCGTTGGAACCGAAGATGTCGAGGAGTTTTTTGCCAAACGGTCCTGGTTAGAAGTTTTTTCTTTAACTGGATGGGTGGAGGATGAGAAATTAGCTGAAACCATACAATAGTCTGAAGTGCCAAATGGAGAAGCTACACTAATCGGGGTGAGAAGTAAGAAACAAGTCAAGAGTATGGGCGGCTTGCCCAACAATATCCGGTATACGCGTTGGCACATCGATCAGTTGGGTAAGGTGATGTAACCCGGCAAAGAACTCGACATACCTTCCTTCGGGTGTTGTCTGACCAGAATAGCGGAGCCAATTGGAATTGTGTAAATTAAAATCGCCCGCAATAACGATTTCAGTGCGAGGACAAAGGGAAACAATTTTCGAGATGGAATCAGACAGCGCATCAAACTCGTTACAAGTCGAATTACTGTCGAGATTTGGACTCCTGTAAATAAAACAATAATGAATGACATGCTTGCGGACAGGGCATTTGAGCCATAAGAAGTTAAAGTCCGGGTTGGAACATTGCCCATATTGAGAAAGGCTCTGGCAAGCAATATCATTCCGAACATAGACCACGAGACCATGATGGGAAAAGAGTAATGGCACCAAGCTATACCCATGTAGAGCAAATTCTAATAAATCAGTATTTACTCCAACCTGAGTTTCACTTAATGCTAAAACAGCTGGCCTGTATTGATCAGTGTAGACGTACACCTGAAAGAAATTCTTTCTTATACCACGAACATTTAGAATACACGACACGAAAATCACTTACCATTTAAAAATACTTACATACAAAAACACAACTCTGATTAAGTCTGCGCAGTGAAAATCCAAATTAACTTCTGCAATAATCATTCAGCACAATAGGACAAATTTAGATGCCCTTATTTATTTACCGCAAACATTGTATGGGCATACGATGTCTTCAGTAGATAAGAAAGAGGCAGTTAAGCACAAAGGTCTTGGGACTGATAAGAAGAAAATTTGCTAAGCGAATGCGTTTTATTTATTTTTTTTTCTTCCTCAGCGCGAGTGGGCATCTTTATCATTCATCCTACGACGCGAGTGAATATTATTATTTTCTTTACAGCACACGCGAGGGTTTTTTTTTCCTATTTATCCTATTTATCTAACGAGTGTGTATTATTATTTTTTTTTTAAACACTCGCGATAACAATGCGCAATAATTATTTTTTTTTACTTTTATTTAATTAATTGTGCGCGCATCTCCGGCCTCTACGAGCTTAAGATCAATACTGAATAGTCCGAACAAAGCCTAAACATTAGGTTTTGATAGGTGAGTCCCTTCTTGATTTATAAAATTACAACGAAAAGTGGCATTGATTTTTATATATTTAGATAATTTGTTTAGATATATTTTATGTCCTAGTACACATAACAAAGGTAGTATATTGCGCAGGGGTTCAAAATCTGATCTTTCACTTTTTATTGAAAATGGTTGTTGTAAGCCACGAGATCCATTTTTTAGAACAAATAAACAAGCTAATGGTCTCTGGCAGCCGCCATTTTAATTTGATACCTTTAATGATATTACCTTAGATATGTGTACTGTGATTTTATGTATGAACGTCTTTCGTTTTATTTATGTTCTGTGTTTAATTCAATGTTATTATTAGAATTTTGAAAAAGAGCAAATTAAGGAATATCTTAATTTACTTGCAGACTAAAAAACATCAACGATTTACAAAGAATTTCAGGCAATTTCAAATGTGGAATAATTTTTTTGACATTTCATTTTGATTTTAGGGTCAAAAGCATGTTTTTTCAATACTAGTTCTTCCTCTTCTAATAGATTTGTCGTGTTTCGACTGGTCTAGGCTCTAGGCTGTCATATTTTTTCTTGAAATAATTTTGTTTTCTGTTTATAATTATTTTCTAAAAAAAACAATAATTTTTTTTAATATTTTTTAATTTCAATAATAAGCTGTATATTTATTTACTCAAAACCTGAGTACTCAGACCCAAAAAAAGAAGAAATTTCAATAACTAAAATTAAAAAACAAGATTTTTCCAAAATCGGTATGGCAAAGTTCAAAATACTTTTTTCATACATTCATTGTTACGTAAGATTTGTAAAATATTTTGCGATGTGCTGTCAAAATTAGTTTAACAGCCCCCTTGTTACGAATTACAAGTCACAAGCGTTTGTGACTTGTTCAAAAACAAAAACAAAACAGCAATAAAATGGAAGATAAACATTTATTTTTTGCAGAAATTAAGTAATCTAAACATTTTTTTTGTATGTGCTGTTGTAAGCATTTTACTATTCCATTTCCATATTTACTTCCATTTTTCATAAACACACAAATAACGATTTACGAAAATCAATCATCAATCCTATTAATATTATTGTTTTATTAAAAATTATTGTGTGCCTTTTTAAAATTCTCGCTTTTTATTTTCGGATGAAACTTCTACCTACTGAAATATCAAATCTAAAATAATTTGTGAGTTGTGATCTGCTCTGAAGGGGATCACAATTTCGATTAGTGATGACTGATGATAGTAAAAACGAAACAAGAGCAACAACTGAGAGGATAATTCTCCCTACTCGCCTACAAACTGAAAAATGCCCCGTTCCATAGGCGAACGTGCCAAAAAAGAAGTTCTCGATTTTACTTATAGAAATAGATAGACTTCGCCTTTTGCTTTTCACTTACAAACTGTTTCGAAGAATGAAAAGCCACAGGTTCTTTTAAGAAAATAAACCATAAAATAAACTCGTACATTTAGTTTTTCAAAATTAAGTTTGAAAAATATATTTGGAACATTCGAAGCAATTTGCAAAAGACGATTAAATGTACCCATTAAACGTTTTAATACATTTATGAATAAAAAAAATATAAAAGTTAGCATTTACTGTTAATTTAAGTGAATAGGGAATCAAATATAGTGAGCCATTTGCTTAAAAACGGAGATATGAGGCTTTGTTCAAATAAAATACAAAATGAGTGCTTTAAAGGTTGATTTACCATATTTTTGCAATGCCTTGATTTACAAATTTCAAGAAAAGTAAAGCGAAACCAATATCTCATAATGTGAATGAATGAAAGGGTAACACACACTAAAAATTTCCCACAAAGTTTTAATAACTTTTTGACAAGTTTCTTGCGGGCACATTCGGGTGATATTGCCATTTACGATAGTCGATTTAATACACTTTCAACAGGTTTTTTTATTTCTGAAAAAAAATGTCTACTACATAAAAAATTAGTGTGTTGCCTATTCCAAGCAAATCCAAACAAATACGTCATCGGGAACGTCTCCACGCACACAATAGTTTATGTCACATACCACTATCGAATTCTGATGAATTTTAGGTCCACAAAGAAAAAAAATTGTATTTAAGTGTACAAAATAAGCAATGTATATATAAACAGATGTACAGAAAAAAAAACATTTCTTACCGCTAACACAAACATAAAATAAACTAAAAATTTGTGGTTTTTTAGTAAATTGCAAATAGAATTATCAGAAAAAGCTGAGAAAACGAGCCAGCCTAACGAGCCGTACTATTCAAAATGCTGTAACTAAGATGAACATGTTAATTATTTTCACCATAATCTTGGTTTTAAATTCTTCTACTCCTATAACCTTGATTTATTAATTTGTGCTGAATTTGTATTTCTCATCTCTATGATGGAAAGAGTATGATTTGTATATATTGTATCCTTCTTTTTTGCAGAAGCAAAGATGCAGAAACATGTAAATCTATCATAATGGTTGGTTTGAATTCATCTCCAACATCTTAATCATCAAATTGCAAGAAAAGTAAGGAGCCTTACGTGGATTTGCATCTACAGATTGAAGAATTGCAGAAAAGGACTAATGTTAATCTGTTAAAAGCTTCCCATAAAGTTCCCTATTATAACTTTTTGGTATTGTTCATGGGCACATTCGAGTGCACCGATTAAATATACCTACCTGAAACACATTAAATAGTTAAAAATCCAAAAGAAAAATTCTGATATATTTATTAAAATTTAAGGTACACGAGTTGGTAATCCGTATCTTCAAGTCCTTTGGATTTAGTGTGTATAATTTTATGTTAAAAATTTCGTTTTCTGAGAGCGAGCTGCCATTCTCTCAGATACTTTTAAATTTCACTGGTGTCTTGTTATTAAAAATCTAGTTTCAGGACTAAGAGAAAATCAATTTTTGAGTCGTCTATAATTGAAGACCCACAATTTTAATGCTAGTGCCATTTTTTTTTTTGTTTAAGTTTGCTATTAAAGCGTCTATTCTATAATTTTGCCAACTATATCTTCTAACAAGTTCATGGGCACATTTGAGTCTCCTAATTCAATTTACCTATCTGAAATACATTAAACATAGACAAAAACCTAAAGATACCAATTACAACAAAAACGCACACGGAAAATTTGAGATGCACAGGTATGTTACGGTGCAAACTATTCAAAAAACTAATTTAAAACAAATAAGTATTTAAAACGCACAGTTCAGAATAGAAGCTTATAAACGAAAATGATAATTTGGTTTATTTAAGTATTTTTTTTAATAGAATGTTGAAATATTGATTGAAAATTACCAGGAAACCGAGTCACACGAACAAATAAAAACATGTTGCAGACAAAATAGTAAATACATTGCACTATAATCTAAAATCTTCAGACTCATAATTCCTTTTATCTTCATCCCTTGATCTCTGCATTTTCTTTGTTTAAAATTATTAAAAACGCCGATGAAATCTAAAAAACAAAAAACAAAATATACCTACTTAGAAAAATTTGGTCGAAAAATGAACAGAAATCCAAAACACCAACTTCTAAACAAAACCATGACAAAATGGTTTCAACAATTGGCAGAAAAAAGTTCTAAGCTTACGGAACCTATATTGCTCGAGAAGGCTTACAAATTTCCGATTAAATTGGAAATACCTGAAAAAGAACGAGAACATTCGTTTTAAGAACCTTGTACTGCTGATATCTGATTATAATTGCAACAAAGTGTTCAACGCTGACGAGACTGGCTTTGATGTTACTTGATGTAACTATAAGCCATTACCTGCTGGAACATATATTTCAGGAAATCAAACTGTTAGCGGCCAAAAAATCACTGAAAATCTAATTACGTTGATTTGTTATGTGGTAAACAATGCGACGGTCGTGTCACAAGCTTAATACTTATATACCTAAACAGCATTGAAATTATTTTACAAAGTTTGTATGGCCTACAGTTGTTATTTAACATAAAATGTGCCGACCTCACATTTTTACCGGATTTGCTATTTTGGATATCTAAATCTCGATTTTTTGTGAACGAAAAAACCCCGCCACAAACAAAGGTTACCTTTCAAAATTCAAAGCAAAAGAGAAAGACTGTCAGCTGTTCTTCATATGCTCATTCAGACAGTAAGGTACCCAAAAAATAAATAACAACTGTGGATCTCCTTTCGGTTTCCATATGTCCTACTGTTATTTTGGCCAAATACAATAACATCGAAACTATTGAATCAGACAGTAATGCGACCTTGAACATCCCCATTTGTATTCTATGGATTAGATGCTTTTTGTTGTTGTAATTTGCATGGTGATACATTGATAGTAGAACATAAAGAGAAACAGAAGTTTGTTTTCTAGCTGGATGTATTAAAAATAAATATAAATTAAATGGCGCGACCGCTCTTTGAGGAGCCAAGGCCTACCACTCCTGTGTGTGTTGTGAATTTGCAGGAGTGGAAGAAACCTACAATTTAACGCCGAATCCGAACGGGCACATGGGATGCACTTTTTCGAGACAAATTTTTCTCTTGGAGGATTTGTCATTTCCTCGCAAGAGGCAGTATCCGGGAAAAGAAAGTGGCTTTGACAGGAAGCGAACCTCGACCCTTAGCAGTCCAACACACTAACCACTATGCCTAATTAAGGCTGGGTATATTGGAAATTTGAAAAATGTGAATGCATTGAATGAATTAATTGAAAAAAGGAAATTAATTATGGCGCTCTGTATTTTGTGAAAATTGATAAAACGATTGCTTGTCTCTCAAAATTCTATATACATATGTAGATGCTCCAAGTAAAAGTAAATCTTTAAACATTTATACCGTAGTCGATGTGCCATCATCACCATCATCTAAAAGAAATTGCTTACATAATTCAAATTAAAATAAAAACAAAGAACCAATGAAAATTCACAGATTTTGCATGGAAATAAAAAAAATTATTCGATGAGCAGTGAAAAAAACCAAATAAAAAATAATGAAGAACTTACAAAAAAATCGTTATTTTGCGTTTTCTTTGTTGTACAATTTCATATTTTCTTGTCATATATCACCTTAGCCGGTTCCACCCCTGATTTAAAATTTGAAAGTCCAAAACAAATTCGACATAAAATTGTGCAAGCGCATGCAAACATTTTAGTATTGTTATTTTGAAAGCAAAGTTGAGGTTTTTTCTGAGAAATCATGTTTCATTACTTTCTAAGAAAACGGAATTCTCTGATATTAAACGGGCTAAATTTCAGCCAACTTCACACAAATTATATGTCATTTGATGTAATATTGTAAGCCAAACTAGTTTTATTAAAATAAAGTAAACCACCTATTGCATCGATTTTTTGAGAACCGTGTGGATTCAAAACTTATTTATCTTGTTTTTAGACGACAAATTTTATTGGCGCCAAAAAATTCGAAATCGAAAACTAAAAAGTGGCATCACTTGTGACAAGTAAAAGTAAAGCGCAGCGCCACATCTATTCCCTGGCTTGTCATGTTGTAAGCGGAAATTCTAGAACAGAAAAGCCACAACGTGATTAGATTTTCACTCATATATTTTCTTTAATTCAATTTCATTTGATTTACTAATTAAAATCTTTTCTTTTTTAGTGTTTTAACATTTTTATCAACACTTAAAGCAAGCAACATTTATGGTGAAAAAAGTGCATAGGACACAAATTGTTCACAAAATCATCGAAAGTGGTGTAACTATAAATTTGACGAATTCCATGAGATGAGACAGGCTTTTAACCACCGCATATCCCTTATATTTTTTATTACATAAATACCTACATAGATTATTTATAAAAAATAATTCTAATTATAAAACTCGATTTTTCCCGCCCCAGAAAAAAAATACAATTCAATCGCTCGTGCCGGCCAGCATGCCAACGCCAAGGCCACTCAATACACCCCGGCATCGGGTACAATCTACGTCTACGTCATCGCAGCCCCTTTCCGACGAAACCACATCACTAATAATAATAATCAGCTGTGCTATCAACGAATTGCGTTGTTTGCCGCTTCCAACAATCAGATTTGTTGTGTGGTTCACTTTTTTCACGTAGAATGCGGCAACATCGTCGCGGTGTTGTACCAGGGCGCGCGTCAATTACCAGGCTACCAGGCAAAAGAGTAGGTAAATTGTGTTTGAAAAATTCCATACGATAAATTTCTGTGTGGCTCTCCTCTTGTGCCGAAACATTCATACATCGAGAGGGATGAGTGTTGTTCTTCGTGAAGGTAAGAAAGAGAAAACCGTATTGAAAGCAAATACGTTGAATGAAAGGTGATGCCGTGTTGTTTTTTTTTTTTTTAAGTATTATTTAAGTACTGTGATGCAATGGAGTAATTCGAAAATGGTATTATTTATTTGGGGATTTGGTTGATGCAGGTAAGATTTTTGAGACTTACAAAATGTTTAAATGTAGAGCAAAGTTTGATATGAAAAAATTAAAACATAAAGTAACGTTGATTGAGTCATTGGATTGAAATTTTACTTGCGATTATAGGTACTATAAGGAAAGTTATGGATTCGTGCGAAAAAAAATTCTAAATTACGTTGATATAAAAGTTGAAAAAAGTGGGTCCGGAAATTCCGTCCGTCTGTCTGTCTGTCTGTTCGCACCTCTACAGCCTAAGCGGATGGGCCGATATCCTTCAAACTTTGTATTCGGTATTTATTTTTGTAGGGGGTGTTTTTCATTTTCTTTCTAGGTCAAAAATTTACGATACCTCCCATACAACCTTTAACAAAAAGTTTGATTTTCTCAAAAACGGCTCTAATGATCTTAATAAAACTTTTAAGGTGCTATTTTTTTACAACAATATACATCTTTCAGTTAGAATGAATTTTTAGAAATTTTTCTATAATGGTACCTCTTATAGAACCGGTTTTTTTTAATGCAGTTTTGTCCCGATTTCAATGAATTTTTGCATAAAGGAAGTCATTTATAATTCAATTAATATTGCATTTCAAAATTTTCAAAAATTTTTTTTTCGAGTTTTTTAAATATTCGAAAAAAAGTGGTTTTCGAAATATTTTGAAAACGGGTTGATTGAATTTTTTTAAATAATTTTCCCAGGTTAAAACTACAGATTTTCTTATAATGACGTACTAACAAAAATTTAAATGTTTTTCGAAAAGTTTTTCAACGAACAACGAGCAGTACGTGCGATCCCGTCGTGTAATTTATTTTTAATATTTTCTTATTTATCATTATAAATTTTACACCTATACATATGTGAATTTGTGCATGAGGTGGATGGACTGGATTACGGTCTGACCGATTTTGTTAAAACTTGCTTTATTCTTCTTTACATTCAGCGGGTAAAGCTTGGAACCGATGGGTGGCGCTGCACTGGAAATATTCACGAAATTTATTTTTTTTGCATGTTTCTATACATACATATATAAAAATGGATGAAAACCTTTGGACTTGGATACTTCTTTCTGTAGGTTTGTTTATAGCATTGTATATACATACATTATCTCTAGTACTGTGTACTGTCATGAATGCCATTTGGCTTCTGGCCATCTTCACTAGGGGTGTGCTAATGAGCTATTTTCATTGAGTGTGATCACAAAGAGCAGTATAGAAAATGAGCAGCTTTTAATAGCAGCTATTTAATCACTCTTTAGATGAAGAGCAATCGCAACTGCTCTCTGCTCAGTGAAATAGCAGTGTGATTAACAGCAGCTATCGCTATAACAGCCTCACCACTAATCTTCACGGCTGCACAGTAACTAACTAGCTCTAAATAGTCGAGACGAGAACATTTACCGACATTTAATACACTTTCGTGCTTTGTTCTTATATTTTATTCACTCAAATTGGCGATTTTAGTGCCCCTCACTGCGGCTTGTGCAGCAATTAAAAAAATATGCTTGAAGAGTACTATAGGCAGTGTATATACCATGTTTTGTAATTGGAACGCGAAGGTTTAGGAAAAAATGTCGTGAACTTCTCAATTTAGTTTTTCAGTTTAGTTGTTTAATTCCAAATTCTTATTTATGGTTCGATTTTGAAGGAACTTTCACAAGCAGATAACTGATGTTTTAAGAAATAACTGAGGGTATTTGAATTACCCATAGGCGCTGGGGTCGTTTTCTTTGTCTTGAAAATTCTTACATATATGACGATTGACTCAAAATCACACCATATAATATAAAAGAAAATATATAGCCTTTGGCAAAATTTTGACCCGATGATGACACTGACGTTGAGATATTAACGAACATATAGTTTTCCATGCAAAAATAAATTGTCATAACAACAATATTATTAAATTATGTAATAACATGTTTACGTTGGTGGTGTTTAATTACGATACGTGGCGCAGTTGTTCAAATTAAAAAAATTATGATATACCTAAGTATATGATATATATATATATATATATATGATATATATACATAAATCAGGGCGAAATTCACAGATGGCGTAAGGTATGTTGGCTTTGAGGGCCGCTGTCGTTTGTGGCATTGTGTGGCACGTGGCGCCTTCACATTGAAACCACATGCCGTTGGTGTTCACGTCATCCAACTCAGGTCAAAAGAATTTGGGCATCGACATATAGAGTTCGCCGTTGACTGTGATGGCTCATAGAAATAGGGACCGATTACGTGCCCAGCTGAAATTCCATACTAAACAGCTACTTTTTCGGAATGCTTTCATGCTTCTTATGTGGATTAGTATCCTCCTAAATTTGACAATTTTGTTTCTTCACGTAACCATTCATTCAGCAATAGGCGTCATTGCTGAAGATGATTTTCTATGAAAACTAGGGTCAGTTTCCAACTGCTCCGCAGCCCATTCATCAAATATACGTCGTTCTTTATTTTCGTTTACCTTCAGCTCCTAGGTTAGTTGAATTTTTTACGGATGGAAGCCCAAGTCGCGACGCAAAATTTCCCAAGTTGAGATCTGCGAAAAGCCGAGTTGTTTTGTGTTAAAAGCTTTTGGTTTTCCTCCTTATTTCTTAGCTTGGATCAAATCATACCTCGAGAATAGATCCTACCAAGTAAAATTTAGAATTTCAGACCCCTTCGTGGCCCACTCTGGCGTACCTCAAGGAAGCCACCTTGAATCTTTACTATTCATTTTGGCAATAAATAATGTTACTTCATGCATACGATCAAGTGACATTCTTATATTCGCTGATGACATGATGATATTTAAGAGTGCGACGACCGCAGTCTTCTGCAGGCAGATATTGATAGCTTTATTATTTGGTGCAGAAAAAGTGGGCAAAGGAATTTAGTGATCCATATCCGACTCTTTCCTTGTACAATTGCTACGTACGCCCCACCTTGGGTGTGTTTCACAGGTATGGACCCCTTATTACGTAATTCATAAGAACCGTATTGAAGCAATCTAACACAATTTCATTTGTTTTGCCCTTAAAGGTCTACCTTGGTATGATCCATTGAATCTGCCACCATATAAACAGCGAATCTAACTTCTGCAGATGTAAACCCTTCACCAAAGGCGTGTTAATAATGTTTTAATATTTTTTTTCATCAACTTATTAAGGGCGAAATGGATGCTCCTTATTTATTAGCCTGTATTGGATTAAATTACCGTGTAGGATCTTATCACCTGCGTGGATCGGAACCTCTGCATGTTGACTTTCATAGAAAAAACTATGGCAAATATGAAGCTTTAAAGCGTATGAGCAGACTTTTTAATATTAATGCTTCGCCTTAAGGTGCAAGTAGGTCTTATGGTCAAAACAGATGAGCAGGCTTTTCACATGCAGCCGACACAAATTACACAGGTTCTTATAACGAACTCATATCCCAAGGTCTGCATGGAGCCAGCTCTGCACGATGCCTCTACTTGCACCCACAACAACAAACAAAATATTACACTTTTGCTAACACATTTCTTTCTGTGCTTCTTTTTATATACAGGTAAATAATGGTAACCTATCTATTCAAAACTGAAATCATTGCTTAAATTCATCAATCAAAATAATTTCTGTCGGATTCGTTGGAATTTTTATTTTCTAAATTCAATATTTATATAAATTTTATTTTATTAAAATTATTTTAAGGGACATTTTTTTTCTTGAATGTCACTTTCTTTGCAACTTTCCAAAAATTTCCAGTGGTAACGCTGCGATTTGACATTAATACAGCAATTCTTAAAGGCTAAAAAGTATGCACATCTGTTTTAGGGACAGCGCTGCATGCATAGATGCAGGCAACCTCTCTGCACATCTGTTTTCGGCTTTACTACTTATGTAGAAAGAAGCTGCACTAACAACCCAGTTCAAAATTCTATAGTAGCTGCGTTCTAACGCAAAGGAAAAGCTGGTGCAAAAGCTATTGGATCAAACAAATTGAACAACATCTGTATTTAGTGTGACTCATAAATGGAAAAACGGCAGAACTGCACATTTTTTTTTTGTAGATCAACCCGGTGAACTATAAGGGTTAATCCTATGGCGAAGCAGAGAAGTGGGAGAACTGCGGTCCCATTCAAGGTCAAGATAATATGAATCATCGGTTATAGAAGAAGTCTTAGAAATTTTATTACCACATTGATTTCATTTTACTGTTTTGTATTTTTATAGAAGTCTTTCCTATTCAAAACTCTATTCGCCCGAGATATGTTCACTTGCATTAGCCTAATTCGAGCGAGTAAAATTCACTTGCACCCGAACCTTAGAATAAACCTTCAATTTTTACTTGCGACTGACTATAGGGACTATAAGGCAAGTTTAGTATTCCTGAATATACAAAAAAACTGATTGTTATCATGACATGATATTACGATCATAGGCAAGCCTAAAAAATTCATTAACAAAAAATGTCCGTCTGTCTGTCCGGGTGTATATCAAATTGCAGCCTAAACGGGTTAAGCGATTGCGTTCAAATTTGGTATGTGTGTATCTCTAGGCATTCCTCAAAGTGGAAAATGAAATTTAATTTTTAGGGCTAAAAATAACGGTACCTGCCATATAACCATTAAAGAAAAGCTTATTTTCCTCTAAAACAGTTTCAACGATTTTGATGAACATTTTTGATATTTTTTGTTGGTAGTAGCCATTAGCTAGTTAGAACCAAATTTACCGGAAAAGTCTATTAACGGTACCTTGCATTTAACGGTTTTTTTTATTTTCGACTTTCTCGGTAACGGCTTAATGGATTTCAAAAAAAAATTATATTTGAAAAGACCTAAGTATCCAAATTAATTCTACATACAAAAAATTTTAATTATTATGTTGTTCTGTTATTATTTTTTTAATTTTTTTTCAAAAAAAAAATATTTAAAATTTTAAAATCAGGTGTAAATCATAAATTCTAAAAAACTGCATAACAAAATTACAAACAAACATTTTTTTCAGAAAACTAAAAATACAAAACAGGATTTTATAAAAACCGGTCCTACAATTTTCGAAATACTTTTTTCTTAAATTCTTTGTTATTTAAGACGTGTGATGGCATACTTTATTTTTACTAAAAACCATTAAGTATTGTGGTTTTGATACTTTTTATAAGTTCAAACTGTGGCATTTTCAACGTAAATGTTAATTCTTTCGGTCAAAGATGTATTTAGGCACATAAGAGTAAGTACGTGCGACCCAGTCGTGCCCATTTTAATAGTGTGTTTTTCGGTGAGTGTAAGAAATTGAACTCTCGATTCGGTTTTTAAATCCATGAAGTTGAACGGAGTTCAAGTTTATACTGTGAATCCGAACAAGCTTGAACAACAGTTTAAAACTAAAGTACGGATTTACTTGCACTTCGGTTTTAACAACTCACTGTGAAATTAGCCATTATGCGTTTTGCATTTTTTCAATGTTTACCTGTAAATTTCCTGTCATATGGAACACAACAATGCGTTCATAATTCTAGGTTCCTTGGATAAAAAAATATAAAAATATATTTAATAAAAAATGTCACTTTGAAACTGTGATAAATAAGTTTTGTTTTAGATAAAGTTTTATATTTTCGGAACTTACTTCATACATAAGTAGTATAAAACTTCTTCGAAACGTCGGGTAGAAAGAAATTAGAAAATATTTCTTATAACGCGGTAAGTTCCGAAAATATAAAACTTTATCTGATATGAATATCGTCCGCGAAAATAAAAACCTAAAAAGTTTTGTTTTATTTAGTACTTGTATCACCCATTTTAACAAAACAACGAGCGCTAAGTACTAGCCTAAACGTATGCAATGGTTATAAATAGTACACATCTTTTTATAGTTCCTCTAGATTTAAGTAGTATAATTCTGGGAGCGGAAACAGCGATTTTGTTATTAATAATCTGCTTTACCTTGCCTTGACATAGGTAGATATTTATATTTAAAAATTGGCGTGTTTCGACATTATTTTATTTTTTATTGTACCTTTTCTATTTATAACACTTTTTTTGGTTTCTAAATGGGAAATAAACAAACTATCTGCATTCCACGAAAATAAAAAAAAATATCCTCAACATAGAATAAACATGTTGTTCATGTGTTCAAATTGCTCTTTTGAGTTTTTTCTTTATATTTGTTTGCCTTAAGTTACCCTTATTGAGTGGTGAGCTCTGCGCTGATTTCAATCAACCCTACAAACTTCGGCGAATGAACATGTTTCAATACTACCAGATGTCCCGTTTTATCAAGCGTTCAGTTTGCTCGTACTCTAAACAAGTGCGCGACTTGGCTGGCACTTCTGGCTTTTCAACCGTTGTTGTTTCCAATCTTCCGGTTGTCCTTAAAAGAAGACATAAAAAGAGGAACAACAACTCTTACTCTAGGCAGGGTGCGTTGAGTATATTTCTGGATATCTGCCGGAAACACGATTTGTATGACTTAATTTCAACCCTATGAAATGGAAGCAGAAATTTGGTATTTTTTTTTTATTTATAGACACAGAGAAGTCCTGATCCTTATTCAAACAAATTGTTAAATGGAAAAGTGTTCTAGCTTATGTCGATTCTGTTTTTTGGAAAGCACGTGCTTGTCACCAGTGCAGTGCACGGTTGTCATCACATACACGGGTCGTGAAGATGCATTTGTTTAGAAAATAAATTGTGTAGATACAACTGTTTAAAACTACAATTTCCCCTGCAATGTTTGATGTGATTTAACTATGAATATATGAATGAGGTTTCCCTTTTTTACAGGGCGTTCCTTATTTGTTTTGTTGTTTATATAAACTATAACTAGCCAAATCCGTGAGAGACATTTCATTCCATATGATTCCATTTCATTTCATTTCATTTCATTTCATTTCATTTTATTTTATTTCATTTCATTTCATTTTATTTTATTTTATTTTATTTTATTTTATTTTATTTTATTTTATTTTATTTTTTTTTATTTTATTTTATTTTATTTTATTTTATTTTATTTTATTTTATTTTATTTTATTTTATTTCATTTCATTTTATTTTATTTTATTTTATTTCATTTCATTTCATTTCATTTTATTTTATTTTATTTTATTTTATCTTTTCTTATTTTATTTTATTTTATTTTATTTTATTTTATTTTATTTTATTTTATTTTATTTTATTTTATTTTATTTTATTTTATTTCATTTTATTTTATTTCATTTCATTTCATTTCATTTCATTTCATTTTATTTTATTTTATTTTATTTTATTTTATTTTATTTTATCTTATCTTATTTTATTTTATTTTATTTTATTTTATTTTATTTTATTTTATTTTATTTTATTTTATTTTATTTTATTTTATTTTATTTTATTTTATTTTATTTTATTTTATTTTATTTTATTTTATTTTATTTTATTTTATTTTATTTTATTTTATTTTATTTTATTTTATTTTATTTTATTTTATTTTATTTTATTTTATTTTATTTTATTTTATTTTATTTTATTTTATTTTATTTTATTTTATTTTATTTTATTTTATTTTATTTTATTTTATTTTATTTTATTTTATTTTATTTTATTTTATTTTATTTTATTTTATTTTATTTTATTTTATTTTATTTTATTTTATTTTATTTTATTTTATTTTATTTTATTTTATTTTATTTTATTTTATTTTATTTTATTTTATTTTATTTTATTTTATTTTATTTTATTTTATTTTATTTTATTTTATTTTATTTTATTTTATTTTATTTTATTTTATTTTATTTTATTTTATTTTATTTTATTTTATTTTATTTTATTTTATTTTATTTTATTTTATTTTATTTTATTTTATTTTATTTTATTTTATTTTATTTTATTTTATTTTATTTTATTTTATTTTATTTTATTTTATTTTATTTTATTTTATTTTATTTTATTTTATTTTATTTTATTTTATTTTATTTTATTTTATTTTATTTTATTTTATTTTATTTTATTTTATTTTATTTTATTTTATTTTATTTTATTTTATTTTATTTTATTTTATTTTATTTTATTTTATTTTATTTTATTTTATTTTATTTTATTTTATTTTATTTTATTTTATTTTATTTTATTTTATTTTATTTTATTTTATTTTATTTTATTTTATTTTATTTTATTTTATTTTATTTTATTTTATTTTATTTTATTTTATTTTATTTTATTTTATTTTATTTTATTTTATTTTATTTTATTTTATTTTATTTTATTTTATTTTATTTTATTTTATTTTATTTTATTTTATTTTATTTTATTTTATTTTATTTTATTTTATTTTATATTATTTTATTTTATTTGATTTTATTTTGTTTTATTTTATTTCATTTCATTTCATTTCATTTCATTTCATTTCATTTCATTTCATTTCATTTCATTTCATTTCATTTCATTTTATTTCATTTCAATGCATTTAATTTTCGGAATAAATGATTGTTTAATGTCTTACTTGTAACTTTTGTTACTCTTGGATGTTTCTATGAAACACCCTCTTAAAAAAACAGTGTCTTATGATATCGAAAAAAGAACACTATCTGTAGTTGTCACCTCAAGTTGGAAGCATCAATTCAAATAGAAGGAATAATAATAATATCACAAGAAAGGGGTTCATTTTTTAGTTCCCCTTTTTAAGGCGACCAAAATTCGAAGTTCAATCGGCTTATTAGTACTCGTAATGTTAGGCTATCATTTTGACGACTTCTTTCGGATGCTGCGGCTGCGGTAGTTTATCCGACATGGGAATATTGATGATGCACCTTTAGGTGGGACGATAGAAAAATGGGTTACACCTGCTACTGTATAGACGGCATCCTATCCAGAAGCACTCTTTTATGTGTCATCATAAGAATTATTTGGTGGTAGGGGTGATGCGATACACATCTCTGGGGACGTACAGATGAGTGGATTTATTATATTTTTTATGACCACATTTGGTTCGAAAGACAGTTGATACAAATAGAATATAAATTGGAAAGCTGTTCCTGTTTATGTTGAAAGAGATGTTAACACTAATGGGTTCGTTATGACTGCACGTTTGGTATTTGTTAAAACGGAGGAGTGAAAAGAATTGATCTGTTATAAGTATATACATATGTAAATTTAATAGCGAGGGTTATGAGGGGAAATCATTTTATTTTAAGCTCAAAACCTTTAAAAACAGGCGAAATAATGAGATTTTTATCATGATCCACTAAAAAAAAAACTAAAACATTGTGCCTGATTTTGATGGAAATTTATGTGTTTCTTGTAAGACTTGCTTTACCTCCCAGATTCAATGAAAAAAATAAAGGCAACATATAAAAAACAAATAACAAAAATAAACCTGTTATTTTTTTAAAATATTGATTCGATTGTTTTTCTTTTGTAAATTATGCAGGGTGGCGTATTAGTCCGGGGCATTTAGAATTTGGCTTAGAAATAATTCGCAGACGATATCTGACTACGATATTCGAAAGAGTACCAGCGAGTACACGAGGCAAAAATCATATTTTGCACACATGCACCTGCCGCCATTTTATTTTTTATTTGTATTTCTATTTTCATGAATAACTATGAATAACTCTCGTATTTTGTATCCTCGAAGAAAAAAATATACAAGGCTGGACAAGAATTTAGCACACTCATTGAGAAAATAAAATCTATACTATTTTTTGAGTTGTTTTCATATTAAATTTGTTATGTTTATTTTATTTACATTAAATATACCTACATAAAAGTTTATTTTCACCAAACAAAATAATATCTTATGTATTATGTAAGAGAAATAAAAAAGTATGGCAAGAGTACGATAACTTAGGCGCCAAGAAATAATAACGGTTTTTTGTAGAACAGTTCAATACAAGCATTTTTTTCTATGGGAGGGTGGGTCTATCTCCCCCCGTTTGGGCGGTAGGGGCATTTTCATAAAAAAGTACTTAAAGAATAAAAAAATTATACAAAAATAGCGGTTATACTTACAGGTAAGTTTTATACTTTTTTTAAAGCCAATACTCCATTCTATTTGCTAATTTTTAAATCAAGTGAAATTTTTGAAAAAACAAATTTTAAACTCAAAATTTGGGAAAAAAAACATAAAAAAAAGTTTAAAGTGTAATTTTTCAAAACTGTAAAATTATATATTATTCAATTTTCTCAAAAACTAGAAAACATAAAATCATCTAGTTTTCAGTTTTTGATTAAGAATTAATTAGAGCAACGAATTTTAGAAAAAAAATAATATATAATTTTACAGTTTTAAAAAATTACACTTAAAAGTTTTTTTATGTTTTTTTCCCCAAGTTTTGAGTTTAAAATTCGTTTTTTCAAAAACTGTGCATTGATTTCACTTGATTTAAAAATTAACAAATAGAACGGAGTATTGGCTTAAAAAAAAAGTATAAAACTTACCTGTAAGTATTACCGTTATTTTTGTATAATTTTTTTATTCTTTAAGTACTTTTTTTATGAAAATGCCCCTACTGACCAACTCCTATAGAAAAAAATTCTTGTATTGAACTGTTCTACTAAAAACCGTTATCATTTCTCCTAAGTTATCGTACTCTCCCCAAAAGTATGAACAAAAATCAGTTTTTGGCTTGAACACAAATTTAGCACATTTACAAGTTTTGGATAAAACGCTTTATTTATGCTACTTACAATTATCAATTATCATCATGTATGGTCCACAAAAATACCTTTATGCAAATGTTTGTAAATGTTGGTATCAATTTTTACTATGGGACCAACACCGTGCAAAAAAAAACCATTACATGCTCACCACCGTGTTATTTTTGAAAACCGGGGAATCTTTTTTGAAATAGCCACACGCATATCATTACTAGTATTTAGTCTATTTCTAGCTTTTGTTTTTATATGTACAAGTGACGAGAACCCCATCTCACACAAATACGTTGTGGCAAATGGAACAAGGTGCTGAAGCGCTATTTTAGCTAATAGTGGATATGACATTACTTGAGCACACCAGAAATTTTCCAAACTCACTGTTTCATATTCCATTTGATTGCGTCCATTTGTCCGTAATTCAACAAGATCATCTTTTAATAAATTACTGTCATCCATTGAATCCAGATTATAAATAAATGGATCTAATATCCATTTTTCCGATATATCAATATCTCCAGTAGCAAAATATCCATCAAAAGATTCGCTCAACTTTTGCAAATGAGCTTTAATTTCGGTGGCAATGGTGTTTCTTTCAGCATCCGAAACAAGAACTTCTTCAAGCAAAGGAAAGTTTGCAAAATTTATCTTGGCAACACGGTTAATCCAAATTGAAAGTTTTCGACTAAACGCAGTCAACTTCTCTTTCGCTGTTATAGTGTTCACTCCAAATCCTTGCATTGAAATATTTAATTCATTTAGGTGCGATAATATGTCTGCCAAATACGCTAGCTGAATTATAGCCTCTTTATTGCTGAATTCATCAGCTAAATTACTGCCTTGATTATTAAGAAACTGGATTATTTCGCTCCGCAATTCGTACACACGATTTAGCATACGTCCACGCAATAGCCACCTTACTTCTGTGTGAAATAGAAGGACAGTACCGACCTCGGATAAAATTTACAACTTTGACTGAAGAGATCAATGTTTTCTTTATTTTTTCAGGCAACGTCTTTGCAGCCAGCGCATGTCGGTGCAAAATGCAATGGGTAATTGTAACGTGAGGCACTTCCTTTTTTACGTACGCTACAAATTGATCCTATTTTGTTCATCGGTATCTCATATTGTAATAAAAAGTCTTTGAGTTTATTAAATATATCAATTCCTTGTGTAGTCAATTCTAATGGTTCACAAAACAAAAAATCTTCAACAATTTCTTTTTCCTTTACATATCGTACAAACACCATCAGCTGAGAACAATTTTCAACATCTGTAGATTCATCCAATTGAATACCCACTGGGACATTACTAGCTTTGATATCTTCAATTACTTGTTGTAAGATATCTTTACTTATATCAGAAATTCTAGTACGGATTACGTCATTTGGCAAAGGAATTTGTTAAAGCTTTTGTTGTGCTTTAGCACCCTAGTCATTTCTAATGCACAAGGTTTTACAAGTTCTTCATCTATTGTATGTGGTTTCTTCTTCTTGGCACACATATATGCAACTCGATAAGATGCATGCAACAATGGCTTTTCATTTGATATAAATCCAAAAGTCGTAATAGTTCCGCTTTTATCAAATCGAACTCGTTTAGATTTCAAACTTTCAAAATCATGGCCAGCATCTCTACCACCATGTTGTTTGGTAAAATGTTCATTCAGTTTCGACGGCTTGAGATTGGAGTTTGAAAATTTATTGCAGCACAGAATACATTGTGGTCGCTGCGTTCCATCTTTCTCCGTTATATAAGTAAAACCATAACGAACATAATCGTCATTCCAATATCGTTTTTTTGACATGGGGTAAACTAAATTAAAAATTATAATAAAACACTAAAAAAATATAAAACTTAAATCTATTATTGTTATATTTTACCTTACCTTTTGAATTTAGCTTTAATGTACCAAATAATATTCTAATTTACTATAATATTAATATTCAACTAAACTTGTCAAATTAACTTGTATTAATTGTTTATTTATTAATATTTAACTTTTAATATTCAACACAAAAATTCACTCTTGTAATATTCAACACTAAAATTCAATTATTTTAAAATCTTTATTCAATGTAATGTGCGCAACAGTAATTATATTTCTAAAAATAATCGAACAGAAACAAACAGAATAAGAACTTCAAACTTCAGCGACCAAATTTATAATTGTCATAATTCAAACATTTTTGTGTGAAAATATGACAATAAATATATTCAAAAAATTGAACGAAGTAGGCAAGTAGAGAGAATAAAGAGAGCATAATAGAGAATGAAGTTACAGCTAAACTTCAAAATTAAAAATAGATTTAAAATCGAAGAGAGCTTCATTGTATCTCGACGACGACGCTCTGGTTCTGTTTGCTATGATTGATTTGTGTGCATTCTAATTGGAGAGACAATGTATTTTGTATTTGTATCTTTGATTCTGTTTGGCACTTATATTTAAAAAATGTTTAGTGTATAAAAAGTTTACTAATCAAAATGAATTTTTAAGTTTAGTTTTTTATTTTACTAGCTACACGTGAATTTGTATAATTATAGTTTCGCACCCCCAGATATTCTAGCTCGCACCCCTAAGGGGTGCATGCACCACCGGTTAAGAATCACTGCACTAGAGCTTTTAAGATACTGACACCTTCATAGTGGCGGAGGCTATCAACTATCAACAGAGCTTTTTCCTTCCAGGCAGTTTTTATTATGGGAGATGAAAATGGAAAAGCAAGCAAGGAAGTTCCTGAGTAAATATTTTTACCAAAATCGTTCATTTACGACGAATCTGTCAGCAATCACATTTTCTTGCTTCGTGCTATCTGTGGATGTGACATGTGACACCACATTTGTTCTCTTCAGCATCGGAAAAACGAAGCTATGTGTGGTCCTTGCAAAGAAAATCGATCTACTCTCTTCTCTCGATATATTCAAGTAAAGCTGGGCTGCATTGCTCAGCGGTTTGTAAGAATTGTGAAGGAGAGCTGTTTGAAAACGTTCCTGCCATTGTTGCTGATTTCAATGATGAATATAAGAAGCTGACAACAATCAACAAGAAGATTTAGAAGACTGTCTTAATATCTTTTTTGAAGATGGTAATGTGGCTTACCTAAAAGAAGCTATTTTTTTAAATAAAACATGCTTTAACTTTTAAACAAAAGCAATTAGCGAAAAAGGTTTTTGTATTTGCTACAAGTTTGCCATATAACTTTTTACTTGCGATTATAGGGACTATAAGGCAAGTTTAGGATTCGTGAATATAAAAAAATTGAGATACAAACAAACATGACATTACGATCATTTGCAAAAAATGTCCGTCTGTCTGTCTGTCTGTCTGTCTGCCTGTCCGGGTGTATATCGAGCTGCAGCCTAAATGGGTTAAGCGAATGCCTTCAAATTTGATACGAGTTTATCTTTTGGCATTCCTCAGAAGAGAAATTAAAATTTTATTTTTAGGGCTAAAAATAAAGGTACTTGCCATACGACCTTCAACGATTTTGATGAAATTTTTTGAGAATTTTTTTTGTTGGTATTGGCTATCATTTGGTTAGAACCACATATACGGGAAAAGTTTATTAACGGGACCTTTCATATAATGGTTTTTTTAATTTTTGGCTTGCTCGGTAACGGCTCTATGGATTTCTGTGAAATTTTATATTTGAAAAGATCTAAGTAGCCAAATTAATTCTGCATATCAACATTTTGTATAACTTTTTTTTTCTATTAAAAATTAATTAAAATTTTTTTTTTTGGAAAAATCAATATTTTTAAAACTAAGCAAAAAAAATTATTTTTAATTTTATAATAATACGTATACTAAAATAAACTCTAAGAAACTGCATACCAAAATTTATAAAACAATTTTTTGTCCATATAATGAAATCTAAATGCTCTGTACTATATCCTGAACATTATAATTTATGTGATGAATAACATTTTTGAGCATTTATAAAAATTAAGATTATGGTTTAGAAATATGTTCTCACATTGGTTTTTTAGATATTATCTCTCAAATAATGACCGTTGTTAGCTTCCTCCTGCGTCCATTTTTAATTACTTATCTTAGAGTCCCAGTGCTCTCAGTTCTTCTCGGATGTTAGCCTTAAGCTCTTGAATGGTTATTTTTTTTTATAATCGGCTCGCACTCAAGGGGTTATTACTACCCTTATCATGTATTAACACAGTGCGAGCATTTAGGAAAATTGAATAGAAGATGAAAGGAGATACCGATGCACGTTTGTTAATCGTAATGGAAGGGAAAAATCGAGCCAAGTAAAGCATTCCACATTCGTGTAGTGCAGCTAAAGAATAAGTATCTGTATTTGACAGTGCTTCTGAAATTAGCTCAAGGGTAAATCTATGAGCATACCTAGCGGTACGAGTATTACGGGGAAAAATTTTAAGGGGAGGAATGCAACTGGCTATTTCACTGAAGCATTTCGACGATGTTCTAGTGAACCAAATGTTTCTGTAATATCTCGTAACGCCATACGGTTCTTTTTGGGATGTTTTCTTTAACTTTTAAGATGGAGCACGAGAAATTTTTATACATCAAAGAAAAAATCTGGAGCACACCTTTACACATTTATGCAAGCATCTCATTTGCTCAATCCCTCAGAAACTTAAGCATTTGGTACCATATTTTAGATATTTTATTTCTTCGCAATTCTTCATGATTTATGCAATGAAACTTTACTCATGTGACTCTTAAAATAAATAAATTTATTGGCGCGACAGCTCCTTAAGGAGCCCAGGCCTAGTGGCTTATACTCTCTCCAATTCTGTGTGTGTGCTGTTAATCTGCAAGAATAGAAGGGACCTACAGTTTACCGCCGAGTCCGAACGGCTACATGAGAAGCACTTTTCGAGACAAATTTTACTCTTGTAGGTTTTGTCAGTTCCTCGCAAGAGGCAGTACCCCGGAAAAGAAGGTGGCTATGAGCTGGATTCGAACCCAGGCTCATTCGCTTAGCAGTCCGACACACAAATTACTAAGCCAAGGGGCACTACTCTTACGTGTGACTCTTAAGAGAATTGATAAGTGTTTCAAAATTTGGAAATTCAATTACTTTTGAATTTTGTTAAATCACCACACAGCATTCAAAATATTAGTAAAAATTAAATTATACTGGATTTTAATTTTTAGAGGTAGACTAGTTGTAATGCATTTCGACCTTCTGGATCTGGTTATGATCTGCAAGGCGAATGCTATGCCAACTTATGAGTTAAAGCCCAAAAACACATTACTTCGTGAGCCACACCACACGAATTTAAAATGCTTTGTCTGGCTTTATTTTGTAATGTGCATGTAATATTTCCTCAATTCTTAATTATTTCCTTAAAATCACATTGTCTCAAATAACGGGATTTACTAGTTAGTTAGATGTTTCCACATAATTAAAGATATCACTCTTCGTCTCAATTTCATTCAATACCTATAACATAACTATTATCTTTATTAAATCATTGAATTCAACTTATCCACATATCCAATATTAGTATCACGTAAAACACCTACTGGCCCACTTGACTTAAAGAAAATTCTCAGACAATTCTCAGCCTTTTCATCCATCGATTAATCTATTATGTCTTGATATCACGTAACAATAATTCCAATATGATTATCATGAAATCCATTTAATTTTTCAAGAATTTTCCCTGCACAACTTAACTTCGATCTCTCCACCTGCGATACATTTTATTGGAATACAAAGCCTGTAGATATTATGTAAGAAAAAACACCACCGACTGCCTATCCGGACATCCTTCATTTTCGAGCCAAATGAAGGCATATCCATCCAAAACCAGCAGGTATCTCGATGTGACCATCCTTGTTCACGTGCGCTTAAGCGTGTCACGTGGTACTACATGCCATCCTATACCAAAAAGTATCTCCACATTAGATAAACCCATTACGTCATTGAGATTATAAAACATACCCGAAAGCTGCATATATCTGCAAGAAAGTTTACCTCTGTTTGGTTAAAAAACAATACATAAAAACACATTTTTTTATTTACATACAAAAGTTTAAAAAATTAAAAAAAAAAAACAAATAAAAGCGAAAAAAATAATTAAAGGTAAAAATTATATCAAAAAAAGGTATATAAATTAAAGTTAAAAGAAAAGTACAAGTAAATATAACAATAAGCATACATACAAATAAAAATAAAAATAATAATAAAAAATAAAAATACAAATACAAATAGATACATAATAATAAATATACAAATTAAAATAAAATCTACACATCTATACACATAATATAAATCAAGTGTCTGTTTTAAATATCAAAATAACGGCTTTTTTCAAGGTGCATATGAAAGAATACACAGTACTTTTAATAAAAACACATTTTTTAAAATAAGTGGCGCTGGATGAGTTTTTTATTTGAAAAATTGTATTTATGCCCAGATTTTGAGGGGACTTTCGCAGGCAGATAGATGATGTTTAAATAGCTTATTTTGTAAGAAGTAACTAAGGCTATTTTGATTACTAGGTGCCCAACGCCGTGTTCCTTTTTTTCGAAAATGTACACTATACCCTAGCAACGCCGGGTGGGTTAGCTAGCTAAAAATAAAAATAATAATAAAATACAAAATTGATTTTTTGAATGATTTTTATTTTTAAAAGTAAAAATACACTTAAAAATTAAAGTACATTAAAACAAAAATATAAATAAAAATAAAATATACATTATAAGAAAAGTTTACATAGTAAAATAATTTATCTGATTTTATAGAACATAAAAAGGACAGATTTTTGGAAAGCATTCAAGATTTTTTCATTTCTTTCCTAAATCCTAATACAGGTGTATAAGCACCCTACAATACATTTTGCACATAATCTGAATAATAGAGGGAACTCTGTGTTTCACCTGTTACAAAATAGAGACACAGCCAGCGTAAATACCTAAAAAAAAAAGAAAAGCAAATTAAAAGGTTGGTCAATTGTTTAAACAAAAAAAAAAAAAATAATAATCAACCCTTACTACCATTGGAAGACCAAGTTATCCTCATTTTATCAGGTGCGCGTTCAAATCGCCCAAATCCTCGATAATTTACAGACCACATTTTTGTCATAACACGGACGTGTGCGTCTGCTCTGAGAGTCACCACAGTCACCGCACCATCCGTCCAAACGCTATCATTAACATTTTTATCTGGCCAATATATAGGTTAGAAGAGCAGGAACAGATCCGGCTGGCGCTGCGCGACCTACATATTTCTCTGTTTCTGGGTCAGGTGGTGATTGCACATCAGAACAGCGGGCAAGCATCACAAATGAATTACGGCCATCAAAAGAAGCTGGCAAAATATTTTATGGTCTACAAGGAACTTATACCAGACAGACGTTTGTACCTGTAAGAATTCCAGGAAGAACACACTCCTGCTGCTAGTATCATGCTGGTTGTTAGCCACACAGCTGTTTTGTCGCATGTGTGTAGACAATTAAGGACGAATGATGGCCTATAATAATAAAATGAAATAACTGTGGCAACTGGCCGGAGTATGGATGATACTCGCAATCGCAATTCATAAATGAAGAAGGACGATGTTTAAGTCAAAGGATATCTCGATAGTCAATTGTTTTTATTTTTTGCCTTAGTTTTCTTGCTCACTGACCCATATTAAAGTGCGGATGGAGTGCTACTGGGACTGGAGGCGTGTGGCAACAATTCGCCGACTACCGATACATTGTACCGAATGCAGGACAATCTTGGGATAATAAAAGTGTGAATATATTATGACATTTTCCTTTCGTTTGATTACAGTTCTACTGGTTTAACCAATGTGTACCTCAGATAGCTGTAGTTAAAAAAAAAACTGGCATGCGGTGTTATGGTAGGGGAGCACGGTGCACATAGAATCAATTACTGCAACAACATAAAACATGCCTCATTTTCAAGCTGCTGTTTGAAGTAAATGGTGTCGATTAAAGAGCTCAATTTTTGGGACATGTCAGCGCAATAATGCAAGTCTTTCAGTTCCATTCTCAAAGACACAAAATCAAAAGATCGTTATTTTACAAGGAAAGGACTTTATTTTTCACTTTGCATATGGATCTTAGTCAATAACAAAGAAATCCAGATCATGAAGAAACTTTTTTTATCCAATTACAATAACAAATTATTACTATTATATATAGGGCGGGCCAAAAGAAGTCATCCATCCGATGTTGTTAGGCTCTCTTTTTTTTAAATAAAAAACTTCGATGCTGTTTTTTGATTATGTTTATTTGAATTATTTTATTTTAGAATTGTATTGGTCAAGTCGAGAAGATGATATCGGTCAAATGGCCGCCGTCACAATTGATTGATTGATTTATGGCATTTTTCATCATTTCAGCGAGAACTTCGGGCGACAGATTCTCGCGATGGTGTCGAATGTTGTCTTTGAGGGCTTCCAGAGTATCGGGCTTGTTCACGTAAACACGGGACTTCAAAAAACCTCACAAAAAAAGTACTGAAACGGTTAAATCGGGCGATCTTGCGGGCCAGTGCAAATCGCCAAAACGAGAGATGAGGCGACCCGGGAACGCCGCCTTCAGAATATCGGTTCATGTCGGTTCATGTATCGCTCCATGGCTTGTTCACTTAATTTCGTTTCCGATTGTTCAAATAATGAGGGAGCATGTGCTCTCCACCTCCGCGTGGTGCTCCTGGAAACAAGGATCTGAAAGTGTGACTGTTAATTCAGTTACTATAAGTAAGTCCTTGGCGAAGTGAGAGCGAAGAAGGGTAGAGAAAGGATTTTTAATGAGTTGGGGATTCCATATTGAGGAAGTGGGATGAAACGCTTTTGATATAGAGAATCCCCAGCGAAAATTGATGATACTTGGTTGAATTGAGGTTAAATTCTGAAAAGAAGAGGTGCTAACACACCTCTATCTTAATAAGCTTTAACCAGGGAAGAGTTTGGAGCCGTTATTGAGAGGTTAAAGTCTGAAAAGTAAACACCTTTAACTTAGTAAGCTTTAACCAGGAAATAGATGGAAAAGCTGGAATCGTTGGTAAGAGGTTAAAGTCTGAAAAGTAAAGGTGCCAACACACCTTTAACTTAGTAAGCTTTAACCAGGGAAAATGGAACTCACTATAATACCTTTTGGGTATTATAGATGAGTTCAGTAACAAGTTGAACAAAAAGGAAATGACGGAAAAGTTGCCGAGGGTGACATGCTCTCTATGAGTTGGGTTTATAAACTCATGGTTTGGTTTGCCTAACATTCAAGTGCAGCTTAGCTGGGCGGGGTGATGGTGAAGATTCAGTGACATTTCTCAACACTGTTTTCGAATCCATCACTCTAAACTCGGGTTGGTGGTTCCCGGATGACGCTTGTGGTAAGTCAGACCTCAAGTTTCCTTTGAACCTAGGCCATACCCATGGCTGAATAAATGTTGGATACCACGGGTTATCAGGAAAGCCCAGTTGATTACGTAAGCAATGCTCGGTAGCAACTGCCTGATAGTTGAGGAAGGAGCATGATATGAGCGGGAGCATATGGTTTGTCACAAGATGACTTACTAGAGGTGCATGATAGGCCTCTCTCCTAAGCAAGGGGAATAACCATGACCACAACATGATTATTAAATTGCTACTAGAGTGGTTTGGGGCGCCACTCTAGTGAAATAACATCATATTTATATGATGATACGTAATTAGAGTGGACTGAAGGCACCACTCAATGAGTGACTGGTAACCACTCTAGGGATCTGGTCAATGCTGATTTTGACTCCAGATGGGTAGGCCCATCGCCAGATTAAGCCTTAATAGTGCTGGCGTAAAGCTTATCTCGATCTGTTCAAATAATGAAAAAACTATATTTTTGTCTCATAAGAGACACAACGACTTAATCAAACGCAAGATTTTAATTTAATATATTATTTATTAAATTAGCTTCCGATTCCTTACCACTGGTGGGAAAAAATCTTCAGCTGAACGTAGAACTAAGACTGAACTTACAATGGTCAATACAACCCTTTTTATATTAATTAAATTCATCAGAAAATCTATCTTCCACTGAAGATATTGCTGACACAAGAAATCTATTGGAATTTAGTTTACTCTGGGTATGAATCCCACTCACAGGATGCTTAAGGCGAAATGTGCTGATATGCACTTTTGTTTATTTCTTGTGATCGCATTACATTGAGATATCATTGAAATATCTTTTGTATCTTTCATTATAATGATAGAGGGTGTTTCAAAAGTTTATAATGTTATGAGAGGGGTTCTAGGAACGTAACCACTTCTATTCTGCATCTGTCTAGTCCACAAATGTCAAAAGAGATTTGAAATTGGCGGCCATTTGCAAAAATGGGAGCATCTTCCAATAGGGTGATTTCTTTTGGCCCACCCTGTATTATTATTATTATTCTTATAGTAACGGTACAAACGAATTTTCAAGTTATTTCCTTGCATAACAGTTCTTGGGAAATATATTTTATATATCCTACTAATATTATAAATGAGAATACTTGGATGTTAGACGGAAGTTTAACAGGATTCATTTTACTATAAACAGCTATAGAGATATAAGGATATAGAGATATGTATATAAAAAGGGATATAGAGATAAAGAGATAAAGGGATATAGAGATATAGATACGTGGAGATCCTAATACGAGACAAATTCAATTCAATTAAATTTTTATTAAATAGATGTGTAGAAGTAAGACCTTAGTCTTTTATAGTACTTAAAAGATGGTTTTAAATAACAAGTAGCAAAATAATAATAAGTATAATTATATTATAGTTATAAATAAATACAAATAATTTAAATAATAACAATTTAAGCTATTGTACATTAATCAATTTTTTTTTTTTTTTTTTTTTTACTTAATTATATATTTGCAAATTTATTTCATATTTGAAATTTCAAGTTGCTGCTCCAGATAATTTTAATGAAAGTTTGAAAATAATGCATTTTTAAACTTTTGTATTCCAAATGTTTTTTAAATTAATCATAAAACAGACTTTCTGGTACTAAATCAATAGGAAATTATTTGTGAATTCCGAATATGGCAACGAAAATATTTGTGACTAATTAGTTAATTAGTAAATTAATTTTTAATAAATAAGAACTCAAGTTTTCCCAAAATTTTGAAAATGAATCGTAAAATAGACTCCAGAGTACTTATTCTATAGCAAATCGTTCGTGAATTCCAACTATGACAACAAAAATGTTTGTGACTAGTTAATTCGGAAATAAATTTTTAATAATTAAGAACTTACGATAAACTTTCATAATAAAAATAAATTATAATTTTGACAAAAAATCTAATTCAATTAGAAGACTTTATAAATTAAATAGATAAAATTATTGGCGTGACAGCTCCTTAAGAAGCCAAGACCTAGTGACATATTTTATACTCTAAACCATTCTTGTGAGTGTGTTGTCAACAAATACAATTTTTATTTATGGAAAATTTCATCTAAGAAATATTTAGGGTTCCTGTGAGAGAGGCTTTAATATTTGGATGAAATTTGTTAGGAAGAGATGGACAGATTTTATTAAGAGAAAATTGTATCCAGGAAATATGCAGGGCTCCTGTGAGAGAGACTTAAATATAAAATACTGCATTGCTGAAGGTTTGTTTATATGGATGAGTTACAGAATTCACTTTACTACACAGGCTACTTAAATTCCGAAAAAATGCGGAAGAAATCAGAGTAATTTTCATCGGCGAGTTTTGATTTAAATAATATAATCTGAATGTGATTTAAATAATACAAATAATTTAATCTGAAGTCGACACAGACGAGGTTACGAGTAGTAGCTAGTAACATAAAATACATATTCATTCATACATAATGTGGGCACTTTCTATAGCTAATGATAGTTTTTACTTGCGATTTATAGGGACCATAAGGCAAGTTATGTATTCGTAAAAAAAAAAATTCTAACAATCAAACATGCCATTACGATGATAGAGAAGTAAAAAAAAGTGGGTCCGGAAATTCCGTCCGTCTGTCTGTCTGTCTGTCTGTCCGTATCGATATCTACAGCCCAAACGGTTGGGCCGATTTGATTCAAACTTGGTATATAGTATTTTTAGAGTGCTCTACCCGACAGTTTTTGGAATTGGCATTCTAGCTCCGAAACTAACGGTACCTGCCATATAACTTTTAATGAAAAACTTATTTTTCTCGAAAACGGCTCCTACGATTTTGATAAACTTGCAGAATGATGTTTTTTATGCAAAATCTATCTTTTAATTTTAATGGATTTTTCAGAAAAAGTTTTATAACGGTACCTCCCTGACCGGTTTTTTTAAATCAGACTTTCTCGTTAATTAATTAACGGATTTTGATGAAATTTTCAAAATATGTAGAGCTTTATGATTTAAATAATATTGCTTTTTAAAATTTTCAAAAACATTTTTTTACAATTTTTTAATAATTTTTTTAAAAAAATATTTTGTTTTTTTGAATATTTTGAAAACGGTTTTATAGATTTTTTTTTTAATTTTACTCCTAGTATAAGCTTTAGATTTCTTTGAATTGACATACTCAAAAAAAAATTAAAATATGTTTTCGAAAATTTTTTCAAGAAAAACATATTTTTGAAAAAACTGGTCGAACGATTTTGAAATGAAAAATTCATAAAATAGAAAACAGCAAAAGAAATAAGATGGCTTACAACATTTTTTCCAAAAAAACGTTATGAATAGTGTTTTTTTGATTTCATAAAAATTTTTCCCCCAAATTTTATTTTATATTGCTCGGCTAAGCCCTAGCCATTAGTCAAATAAAAGAAGGTGACAACCTAAATACATACCTACGTATTTTAAAGCATTTCATCATCATAAAAGCACACAGAATAAATAATGAGCCTATGATATACACACAAAAACAACTAACAAATAAAAAGAATTATTCGATTACTACTGAATGCAAAAATTTCAATCGAGAAAACAAAAGTTTACAACTTCTTATAAATAAACAAAACCACTGTGTTAACTTTTAATATTGTCGCTATACCTACTCGCTTAACAGTAGTTGGAACGTGTATCTTATATTTAGTACCTACCTTCCTTCCAACCTTATTATATGTAAGTACCTAATATCCTTAATAAATTCTATTAATACCTACCCACATCATACGTTTATCGATCCATCAAACATAATTCAGCTATTTTAATTAATTTGATTTCAAAAAGTAAATTATTGTTATTGGGACCTATATAGGTCCCTATACCTAGCATTATTGCCATACTGCTGATTCCGACGAATCTTTATGCCAGTTGTTCAAATTTGTCCATACCAAAATGAAATATAAACTGAAAAGAGTCCTTAATATCTTTCTATTAGCAAATTATATTATAAACAGTAAAGAACAAGTGGAAAGATAATACACTAAAAACTGCAAAAGCTAACAATCCTATAAATTTATGTGTTTATCCCTTTATCGTGACGCATGTTCGTTCGAGCTTCAAACCACAACGATTCTAAAGAAGTTGCACGTCAAAAAAACATTAAAATTAAATCTTTGTCAAAAAGACGCCTGTACCTAAAAAGGATTAGCACACGGGAGCAAGTACGTGCGACCCAGTCGTGCCTTTTATTTTAACTTGGCGATATAAAAATAAAATGGTTTACGTACTCTTATAAATTATATAGACCTTTACATGTCGAAGCAACATGTCTTCATCCATTGTGAATGAAAGATAACTATGAATGACTTCAATCGACGAATCAAAAACAAAAGCGAAAACCACTGGTACTGAATAGCTTTCTATTCGACTATACACTGGACTTCCACATATATGTGATCATATGTATATTTCTAATTCACGGTTGCCTACGGTTGAAACATATTTTGTTGTTGAGAATTTGGTGTCCAAGGCCATAACGTTGCAAATTAGGTGTCCAACGCTATTTCTTTGTGAATTTAGAGTCCAACGCTATCTTGTTGTGAATTAAATGTCCAAAGCTACCTCGTTGTGAATTAAGTGAAATTTGTGTATAACGCCAACTCGTTGTAAAAAACGTTGTTAAACGCCATATCGTTGTGAATTTAGTGTCTAACGCTATCTTGTCAATTTAGTGTCGAATGCAACTTAGTTGCGAATTTTATAAATTTAGTGCCCATCGCCATCCCGTTGTAAAAAAACGTTGTTGAACGCCATATCAATGTGACTTTAGTGTTCACGGCCATATCACTGTAAATTTAGTGTCAAACGCAATCTCGTTGTAAATTAAGTGTCCAACGCTATCTCGTCGTGAATTAAGCGTCAAAAGATTTCTCGTTGCGAATTAAATGGACGTACCCATCTCAGAATTCAGTTGTCTTATATTTTTGTTATCATATACACAAATTATAAGATTATTGAATTAAATTTAGTGTACAATGGTATCTCGTTGTGAGTTTAGTGCCTTATAGGTACTACCTCGTTGTAAATAAAGTATCCAACGCTTTTTCCTTGTGAATTTAGTGTCCAACGCCATTTCTTGTGAATTTAGTGTCTAACGTCTTTTCGTTGTAAATTTGGTGTCCAACGTTATTTCGTTGTGAATTTGTGTCCACCGCCATCTCGTTGTAAAGTAAGTGTTCAACGCTAAGTCATTATGAATATAGTGTCCAACGCTATTTTGTTGTGAACTTAGTGTCCAACGCCATCTCGTTGTAAATTTAGAGTTCACAGCTATCTCGTTTCTCGTTGTGAATTTAGTGTCGAACGCTATATGGTTGTAAAATAGGTGTTCAACGCTATCTCGTTGTGAATTAAGTAAACGTCACTTCGTTTTGAATTTAGTGGCGAACGCCATCTCGTTGTAAATTAAGTGTCTAACGCTACCACATTGTGAATTAAGTGTCCAACACCTACTTTTTGTGATTTTAGTGTCCCAAGCTATTTCGTTGTGAATTTAGTGTCCAACGCGAACTCTGTGTGAATAAAGTGTCCATGTCTAACGCTATCTTGTTGTGAATTTAGTGTCCAAAGATATCTCTTTTGTGAATGTTTTTGTCCAGCGCCATCTCACTGTAAATTAGGTGTTCAACGCTATATGGTTGTTAGTTCCACGTAAAATCGACGCTTTCTCGTCGAGAATTTAGTATCTTACGCTATCTCGTTGTGAATTTAGTATCCAACGCCACCTCGTTGTTAATAAGGTGTCCACCACTACTTCGTTGTGAATTAAGAGTTCACCGCTACATCGTTGTGAATTTAGTATCCAACGCCATCTCGTTGTAAAGTAGGTGTCCCACTACGTCGTTGTGAATTAAGTGTCCAACGCCATCTCGGTTTAAGTTAGGTGTCCAACGCTTTTTTGTTGTAAATAAGGTGTTCAAATCTATATGGTTGTGAATTAGGTGTCCAACGCTAGTTGGCTGTGAATTTAGAGTCCAACGCTATCTTTTAAAGACGACGTTATTAAGTTGTGGATTTTGCGTCCAACACCATTTCGTTCTGGATTTAATGTCCAAAGCGATCTCTTTGTGAATAAAAGGTCCATGTCCAACGCTTACTTGTTGTAAATTTAGTGACCAATGCGACCCATTTGTGAATTTAGTGTCAAACGGCATCTCGTTGAAAATAAGGTGTTCAACGTTATATCGTTCTGAATTTAATGTGCAATGCCATCCCATTGTTAATTAGGTATCCAGCGCTATAAGTAAATTTATTGGTGCGACAGCTCCTTATGGAGAAAAGGCCTAGTGACTTTTACTCTCAACCATTCCTGTGTATGTATTGCTAATGTGCAAGAATGGAAATGACGTACAGTTTACCACCGAGTGCGCCCCGCTACACGAGATGCAATTTTTCGAGACAAATTCTGCACTTGGATTTTTTGTCAGTTCCTTGCAACAGGCAGTACCCCGGAAAAGGTGGCTATGAGCGAGATTCGAAGCCATGCTCATTCACTTGGCAGTCTGCCACACTAACCACTAAGCCAAAGGGCACTACGCTATATGGTGTAAATTAAGTGTACAACGCCATCTCATTGTAAATTTAAGGCCAACGCGACCCCATTGCGAATTTAGTGTCCAAGGCTACCTGGTTATCAATTAAGTGTCCAACGCCATCTCGTTGTAAATAAGGTATACAACGCTATATGGTTGTAAATTAGGTGTCCAAAATCTATCTCGTTGTGAATTTAGTGTTCAATGCTATTTCGTTGTAGATTAAGAGTCTATGGCTATCATTTAATAAATTTAGTTTATAACGCTATCTTTTTGTGAATATAGTGTCCCACGCTATTTCTTTTTGAATTCAGTGCCCAATGCCATCCCGTTATAAATTAAGCGTCCAAGACTATTTTCTTGTGAATTTGGTGTCCAACGCCATGTCGTTGTGAATTTAGTGTCCTACGCCATTTCGTTGTAAGTTAGATGTCTAACGCTATTTCGTTGTCAATTTAGTGTTCAACGCTAACTCGTTGTGAGTTTAGTGCCTAATGCAATTTCCTTGTGAATTCAGTAACCAACGCCATCTCGTTATAAATTAAGCGTCCAAAACTATTTCCTTGTGAATTTCGTGACCATCGCCATGTCGTTGTAAATTTGGAGTCCAACTCCATCTAGTTGTAAATTAGGTGTCCAACGCTTAACGGTTGTGAATTTAGTGCCGAACGCCATCTCGTTATAAATTAAGCGTCCAAAACTAGTTCCTTGTGTATTTAGTGTCCAAAGCTATGTCGTGAATTTGGAGTCCAATGCGATATCATTGTAAGTTAGGTGTCAAACGCTATTTCATTGTTAATTTAGTGTTCAACGCTAACTCGTTGTGAATTTAGTGCCTAATGCTATTTCGTTGTTAATTCAGTGCCCAACGCCATTCCGTTATAAATTAAGCGTCCAAGACTATTTCCTTGTGAATTTGGTGTCCAACGCCATGTCGTTGTGAATTTGTTGTCCAACGCCTTCTCGTTGTAAATTAAGTGTCCAAAGCTATTTCCTTGTGAATTTAGTGTCCAACGCCATCTCGTTATAAATTAAGCGTCCAAAACTAGTTCCTTGTGTATTTAGTGTCCAAAGCTATGTCGTGAATTTGGAGTCCAATGCGATATCATTGTAAGTTAGGTGTCAAACGCTATTTCATTGTTAATTTAGTGTTCAACGCTAACTCGTTGTGAATTTAGTGCCTAATGCTATTTCGTTGTTAATTCAGTGCCCAACGCCATCCCGTTATAAATTAAGCGTCCAAGACTATTTCCTTGTGAATTTGGTGTCCAACGCCATGTCGTTGTGAATTTGTTGTCCAACGCCTTCTCGTTGTAAATTAGGTGTCCAATGCTATATGGTTGTTAATTTGGTGTTCAACGCTATCACGTTGTGAATTTAGTGTTCAACGCTATCTCGTTGTGGATTTAATATTCAACACCATCTCATTGAAATTAAGTGTCCAACGATATTTCGTTGTAAAATTAGTGTCCAAACTAACCTCACTGTAAATAAGGTGTTTAACTCTATCTCTTGTTAAGTGTTCAACGCTCCCTGGTTATGATTTTAGTATCCAACGTTATTTCACTGTTAATTAGAGTTCACCGCTATCTTTTGTGAATTCAGTGTCCAACTCTATCTCGTTGTGAATTTAGTTTCCAACGGCATCTCGGATCTTACAAATTGAAATGGCAAGGGAAAATCTCGCCGGGTAAACCATTCTCTTGTGAATTTAGTGCCCAACGCTATTTCGGTGTGAATTTAGTATCGAACGCCATCTCGTTGTGAATTAAGTGTTTAATGCCATTTCGTTGTAAATAAGGTCTCCAACGATATATGGTTGTGAATTCAGAGTTTCACGCTATCTCTTGTGAATTTAGTGATCAACGCTAACTCGTTGTGAATTTAGTGCCTAACAAAATATATTGCAACAACAAAAACTATTGCTAGTGGTTTGTTGTTGTTGTTTTTTTTTTTGTGGAGTTTTGGTTGAATTAAATTCAATAAAAAGGTTTTGTGTCCTTTACTCCAAAAAGTGTGCGTTTCGCCCAAGGATGAACGGTGGGCTCATCAGTTAGACCGTTCATGTTCTTCTAAGACGCACAAAATAGGTCGATGATTATCGACTCTTCATAAAACACATTGCAGAAAGCAATAGTGAATTATATTTCTTTTAGGGAACTTTGGTTAAAGTTATGCAACTAAATCACACACTTTTTGGAGTAAAGGACACAAAACCTTTTTATTGAATTTAATTCAACAAAAACTCCACAAAAAAAAACAACAACAAACAACTAGCAATAGTTTTTGTTGTTGCAATATATTTTGTATTGACTTTGCTGGTCCACGAGCAAAACACCCAGATTTAGGTGCATAACTTTAACCAAAGTTCCCTTAAAGAAATATAATTCACTATTGCTTTCTGCAATGTGTTTTATGAAGAGTCGATAATCATCGACCTATTTTGTGCGTATTAGAAGAGCATGAACGGTCTAACTGATGAGCCCACCGTTCATGCTTGGGCGAAACGCACACTTTTTTTTAGTGCCTAACGCTATTTCGGTGTAAATTTAGTACCCAACGCCATCTTGTTTAAAATTAAGTGTCCAAAGTTATTTCCTTCCTCCTTCCAAAGCTATTTACATTGTTACATGTCGCTGTGAATTTAGTTGGAATTAAGTCACCTCTTTATAAGTTAGCTATCTAACGCTATTTCGTTGGAAATTTAGTGCCCACAAAAACCTCTATGTGCATTAAGTGTTCAACGCCATTTCTTTATAATTTAAGTGATAAACGCTGTCACTTTTCGTCCAACGCCACTTCATTGTAAATTAAATGTCCAAAGCTATTTTCTTATGAATTTAGTGTCCAACGCCATGTCGTTGTGAATTTAGTGTTCAACGCTAATTCGTTGGGAATTTAGTACCTAATGCTATTTCGTTGTGAATTCAGTGCCCAACGCCATCTCGTTATAAATTAAGCGTCCAAAACTAGTTCCTTGTGTATTTAGTGTCCAAAGCCATGTCTTTCTGAATTTGGGTCCAATGCCATATCATTGTAAGTTAGTTGTCCAACGCTATTTCGTTGTAAATTTAGTGTTCAACGCTAACACGTCGTGAATTAAGTGCGTAATGCTATTTCGTTGTGAATTCAGTGCCCAAAGCCATTTCATTATAAATTAAGCGTCCAAGACTATTTCCTTGTGAATTTAATGTCCAAAGCCATGTCGTTGTGAATTTGGTGTCCAACGCCATCTCGTTGTAAATTAAGTGTCCAAAGCTATTTCCTTGTGAATTTAGTGTCCATCGCCATTTCGTTGTAAGTAAAGTGTCCAACGCTATTTCGTTGTGAATTTAGTGTTCAACGCTAACTCGTTGTGAATTCATTGCCTAATGCTATTTCGTTGTGAATTCAGTGCCCAACGCCATCTTGTTATAAATTAAGAGTCCAAAACTATTTCGTTGTGAATTTCGTGTCCAACGCCATGTCGTAGTAAATTTGGAGTCTAACGCCATATCATTGTAAGTTTATGGTTGTGGATTTAGTGTGTATGTCAAAGAACTGCAATCCACCTTCTCCAAACGTGTTTTTTATAAACGTCAATTCATCTGAGTTGTTTACAATTAAGCCTTGCGAAAAATTATATGCAAACGTCGTGAATTAAGTGCGTAATGCTATTTCGTTGTGAATTCAGTGCCCAACGCCATTCCATTATAAATTAAGCGTCCAAGACTATTTCCTTGTGAATTTGGTGTCCAAAGCCATGTCGTTGTGAATTTGGTGTCCAACGCCATCTCGTTGTAAATGAAGTGTCCAAAGCTATTTTCTTGTGAATTTAGTGTCCATCGCCATTTCGTTGTAAGTTAGGTGTCCAACGCTATTTCGATGCGAATTTAGTGTTCAACGATAACTCGTTGTGGATTTAGTGCTCAATCCTATTTCGGTGTGACATTAGTACCTAACGCCATCTTGTTCAAAATTAAGTGTCCAAAGTTATTTCATTTGGAATTTAGTGTCCAACGCCATGTCGTTTTGAATTTAGTGTCTAGTGCCATCTCATTATAAGTTAAGAGTCCAATGCTATTTCGTTGTGAATTTATTGTCCAATGCAATTCCATTGTAATTGTAAATTAAGTGTTCAAATAATCTCTTATTGAATTTAGTGTCCGTTTCCAACGCAATTGTTTTGAATTTAGTGTCATACATATCTCTATGTGAATTTAGTGTCCAAGGCTTTCACGTTGTGAATTAAGTGTCCAACGCCACTTCGTAATATGTTAGGTGTCCAACGCTATTTCGTTGTGAGTTTAGTGTCCAATGCTATTTCGTTGTAAATTAGTGTTGGAAGTGATCTCTTTGTGAATTTAGTGTCCATGTCCAACACCATCTCGTTGTGAATTAAGTGTCCAACGCTATCTCGTTCGTTATCAACTTAGTGTCCAAGGCCATTTTCTTGCATATAAGGTGTCCAACGCCATCTCGTTTTGTATTTAATGTCCAACGCCATCTCATTATATATTAAGTATCAAATGCTATCACGTTGTGAATTTAGTGTCCAACGCTTTCTAATTGTGAATTTGTTGTTCAACGCCATCTCGTTGTGAATTTAGTGTCCAATGCTATTTCGTTGTAAATTTAGTGTTCAACATGATCTCTTTGGGAATTTAGTATCCATTTTCAACGATATCTGGTTTTGAATTTAGTGTCAAACGCTATTTCTTGTGAATTTAGTATCCAACGCCATCCCGTTTAACATTTTGTGTTCAAAGTTATTTCCTTGGGAATTTAGTGTCAAGCGCCATGTCGTTGTAAATTTAGTGTCCAGCGCAGTCTGGTTGTAAGTTAGGTGTCCAATGCTATTTAGTTGTGAATTTAGTGTCCAATGCTATTCCGTTGTAAATTTAGGGTTCAAAATGATCTCTTTGTGAATTAAGCATCCATGTCCAACGCCATTTCGTTGTGAATTTAGTGTCCAACAACATCTCGTTGTAAATTAAGTGTAAATGGATATCTCGTTCGCTATCAATTTAATGTTCAAGGCTTTCGTTCTAAATTATGTGACCAACGCCATCTCTATTTGAATTTAATGTCCAACGCCATCTCATTGTAATTTGAGTGACAAACACTATCACGTTGTGAATTTAATGTCAAACGCTTTCTAGTTGTGAATTTGTCGTCCAACGCCATCTCATTGTAAATTAAATGTCCAAAGCTATTTCCCTGTGAATTTAATGTCCAACGCCATGTCGTTGTAAATTTAGTGTCCAGCGCAATCCTGTTATGTTATTTCGTTGTGAATTTAGTGCCCAATGCTATTCCGTTGTAAATTAAGTGTTCAACATGATCTCTTTTTGAATTTAGTGTCCATATCCAACACTATCTGGTTTTGAATTTAGTGCTCAACGATATCTCTATGTGACTTGAATGTCCAAATCTATCTCATTATGAATTTAGTATCCAACCAAATCTCGTTGTAAATAAGGTGTAAAACTTTGCCTCGTTATCAATTTATTGTTGCAGGCCATTGCGTTTTAAATTAGGTGTCCTACGCCATCTCGTTTTGAATTTTGTATCAAAAGACATCTGGACATAACTTACATTACATTATAATCTACTCCGTAGATAAATTTACGAAGTAGACACACTTACGACCACTAGCTACTGAGGCCTCCTCTATCTCCTCTTTTCACTGTCGATCATGGTATATCCGCCATTGATCCAGAAGTCTCATTTCATTTTAATTTTCGTAAAGCCAAATTCAACCAACTCAATATCCTTTAAACAGTATTGATTTCAGCCTATTTTTGGCCCTTAACACCCCCATTGACTTTGCCCTTACATTCTTTTATACTTTTATCTTTAAATGCTTGCTTCAGTGTGTCCCTTACGTACCTCAAAAGAATTGTTTGTCATCACGCCCCTGGTATACTTAGGAGTTTCGAACATTTCGTAATATAAAGAATAAGTTATGGAAAACGTATTTAAAATCCCAAAAATATTCAGACTTTTCAAATTACGAGCAAGCTACTTCAAATTTTTCTCTCGTTTGCGATTCACTATACCATGCTTATCTTGATAAAGTGCAGACTTGCATTATCTCTGAACCGAAACGGCTCTATCAATTCATTAATTCAAAAAGAAAGTCCGATGGTCTTCCCTCCACCTTCAATTTTAACAACACCTCATCTGCTGATCCCGAAGTAATTGTCAACCTGTTCGCAAATTTTATTAGCCAGTCTTATAGCGATGCTGTTAATAATCCTGATTTAGATTATTTTGAGTACTTGTCAAGTAGTCCGCAAACTTTACTAGTTTCTCTTGATATTTCTCCATCATCGGTTAGTGAAAAAATAAACTTGCTTAAAGATGACTTTTCTCCTGGTCCTGATGGCATTCCTGCCATTTTTCTCAAAAAATGCGCTAGCGCTCTGTGCGAACCTCTCACTATTCTTTTCAAACTCACTCTTTGGCAAGCAGTCTTCCCTTCTTTATGTTAAAACTCATTTATTTTTCCAATTCACAAAAGGAACGAAATCTCAAATTATCGTCCCATAGCTAAACTTTCTTCAATACCCAAGCTCTTCGAAAACATTATCTATGACTCTCTTTGTTTTCATTGTAAGTCATTTGTGTCTCCACTACAACATGGTTTTATTAAGGGAGGTCCACTACGACAAACCTAACTCAATTCGTTTCAATGACACTTTGTGCATTCGATAAGATCTCTCACCATATTTTTTATATTAAACTAGGAGTCCTTGGGTTTCCTCCAATGTTCATCCAATGGATAAGATCCTACTTGGAATACCGCCAATATAGTGTTGTGTTCAGATGTTCTATATCCAATCCCATCTATGCCAACTCAGGTGTTCGTCAGGGAAGTCATCTCGGACCCCTTTTATTTCTCCTTTCCATAAATGACGTTGAAAGCATTATTTCTTTCTCTAACTTGTCTATTTATGCCGATGACATGAAAATTATGAAAATAATTTCTTCTCCTATTGATTCTTCCCTGCTTCAAAAAGACTCTAATTCTTTTCTTACTTGGTGTACTAACAATTTCCTCGAACTCAATGTCATTAAATGTCAACATATGACATCCATCTCGTACTTATCTCTTTTGCAATGTTCCGGTTCCCTTAGTTTCCTCCATTCGCGATTTTGGCATTTTATGTGATACAGAGCTCAACTTTCGTTCCCACATAGATAATATTATTGCAAGAGCAAACTCTTTACTTGGTTTTATAAAATGCTGGTCTTAAGAGTTTCCTTATGTAACAAAGTCACTATATGTAAGACCTATTCTTGAATACGCCAGTCAAGTTTGGTCTCCTTATCAAACCACCCACTCATTTAGAATTGAAGCTGTGCATCGTAGGTTCCTCCGTTTCGCTTTACGAAACCTCCCATGGTCTGACCCTTATTTCCTACCCCCTAACGAACATCGTTTACGACTGATTGACTTAAACACCCTTGCTAAACGTCGTGAAGTTGCAGACATACTTTTCGCTCACCAAGTCATCACAGGTGCTATCGATTCTCCGCCACTTGTTGAATTAATTTTCATTAACACCAATCCACGTAACCTCAGATCTATTCCCTTCTATTGCCTTCCTACTCACCGATCCAATTATGCCCACAACGCCATCTCGTTGTAAATGAAAGGTCTAACGCTATCACGTTGTGAATTTAGTATCCAACGCCAACTCGTTGTAAGTTAACCGTCTAACGCTCTCACGTTGTGAATTTAGTTTAAAACGTTAGTTCGTTGTTAATTTAGTGTCTAACGCCATTTCTCTTTAAAATATATGTTCAACTCTATCCCGTTGTGAATCAAGTGTGTAACGCCACCCAATTGTGAATTTAGTATCCATGTTGAACGCTATCTAGTTGTGAATTAATGTCCAACACTATCTATCTCTATGTGAATTTAGTTTCCAACGCTAATTCGTTGTGAATTTAGCGTCCAATGCTATTTCGTTGTAAATTTAGTTTTCAACATGATGTCTTTGTAAATAAAGTGTACATATCCAACGCTTTCTAGTTATGAACTTATTGTCCAACGATATCTCGTTGTAAATTTAGAGCTCACCGCTACTCTTGTGAGTTTTGTGTCCAACTTTATCTCATTGTGAATTTAGTGTACAACGCCATCTCGTTGTTAATTAGATCTTGAACTCTATCTCGTTGTGAATTAAGTGTCCAACGCCATCTCGTTGTAAATTAGGTGTCCAAAGTTATTTCGATGTGAATTTAGTGTTCAACGCCATCTCGTTGCAAATAAGGTGTCAACAGTTATTTCGTTCTGAATTTAGTTTCCAACATCATCTCGTTATAAATTAGGTGTACAACTTTATTTCGTTGTGAATGTGTCTATCGCCATATCGATGTTAATTAATTGTCTAACGCTATCATGTGGTGATTTTAGTGTAAAACACGATCTCTTTGTGAATTGGGTGTCCATGTCCAACTCTAACTTGTTGTGAATTTAGTGTCCAAGGCTACCTGGTTGTGAATCAAGTGTCCAACGACATCTCGTTGTAAATTAGGTGCCTAACGCTATATGGTTGTAAATTAGGTGTCCAACGCTAAATGGTTTTAAATAAGGTGTCCAACGCCATCTCGTTGTAAATTAGCTGTTCAATTCTATCTTGTTGCGAATTAAGTGTCCAACGCTACCTGGTTGTGAGTTTAGTGTCTAACGGTATCTCGTTGTAAATTAGATGTCTACCCTCTATGGTTTTAAATAAGGTGTCCAACGCTATCTCTTTGTGAATTTAGTGTCCAACAGAATCTCGTTGGAAATTAGGTGTCCAACGATATCTTTTTATCAATTTACTGTCCTAGGCTATTTCGTTGTAAATTAGGTTTCCAACGCTATCTCGTTGTGAATTAAGTGTCCAACGCCATCTCGTTCTAAATTAGGTGTACAACTTTTTCTCGTTGTGAGCTAAGTGTCCAACACCATCTCGTTGTAAATAAAATGTACAACTTGATCTCGTTGTGAATGTGCCTAACGCCATTTCGTTGTTAATTAATTGTCTAACGCTATCACGTGGTGGATTTAGTGTCCAACGCGGTCTCTTTGTGAATATAGTGTCCATGTGCAAAGGTATCTTGTTGTGAATTTAGTGTCCCAGGCTACATGGTTGTGATTCAAGTGTCCAACGCTATCTCGTTGTGAATTTAGTTTCCAACGCTATCTCGTGGCAAAATAGTTGTCCAAAGTTATTTCGTTGTGAATTTAGTGTCCAACGATATCTCGTTGTAAATTTAGAGCTCACCGCTACTCTTGTGAATTTTGTGGCCAACTTTATCTTATTGTGAATATAGTGTACAACGCCATCTTGTTGTTAATTATGTCTTCAACTCTATATCGTTGTGAATTAAGTGTCCAACGCTACCTAGTTGTGAATTTAAAGTCGAACGCCATTTCGTTGCACTTTAAGTGTCCGACGTTATTTCGTTGTGAATTAAATGTCCAACGGCACCTCGTTGCAAATTAGGTGTCCACCGTTATTTTGTTGTGAATTTAGTGTCCAACACCATCTCGTTTTGAATAAGCTGTACAACTTTATCCCGTTGTGAATTAGTCTAACGCCATCTCGTTGTTAACTAATTGTCAACGCGATCTCTTTGTGAATTTAGTGCCCAAGGCTACCTGGTTGTGACTCAAGCTTCCAACGCCATCTCGTTGTAAATTAGGTGTCCAACGCTATTTGGTTGTAAATAAGTAATTAAGTGTCCAGCGCTATAATAAATAAAATTATTGGCGCGACGGCACCTTAATGAGCCTAGTGACATTCTCTCAACAATTGCTGTATGTTTGTTGCTAATCTGCAAGAATGAAAGGGACCTACAGTTTACCGCCGAGTCAGAACGGCTTCATGAGATGTACTTTTTGAGACAAATTTTACTCTTGGAGGTTATATCAGTTCATCGCAAGAGGCAGTAGACCGGAAAAGAAGGTGGCTATGAGCGGGATTCGAACCCAGGCTCATTTAGTTAGCAGTCAGACACATAATCTGCTAAGCCACGAAGCACTACACTATATGGTTGTGAATTAAATGTTTAACGCTAACTCGTTGTGAATTTAATGTCCAAAGCGGTTTTGCTGCACATTAGGTGTCCAACGATAAATGGTTGTAAATGACGTGACCAACGATATCTGGTTGTAAATATAGAGCTCACCGCTACTCTTGTTAATTTTGTATGCAACTTTACCTCATTGTGAATTTAGTGTGCAACGCCATCTCGTTGTTAATTAGGCCTTTAACTCTATCTTGTTGTGAATTAAGTGTCAAACGCTACCGGGTTGTGAATTAAGTGTCCAACGCCATTTCCTGGCAAATTAGGTGTCCAACAATATTTTGTTGTGAATTAAATGTCCAATGCCATCTCTTTGTAAATTAGGTGTCCAACGCTATATGGTTGTAAATTAGGTGTCCAACGCTAAATGGTTTTAAATTAGGTGTCCAACGCTATCTCTTTTTAAATGTAGTCTCGTTGTTTCGTTGTGAATTAAGTGTCGAACGCCATCTCGTTATAAATTCGGTGTCCAACGCTATATGGTTGTAAATTAGGTGTCCAATGCTCGTTGTGAATTAAGTGTCCAACGACATCTCTTGCAAATTAGGTGTCCACCGCTATTTCATTGTGAATTTAGTGTCCAACGCCATCTCGTTGTAAATTAGGTGTTCAACTCTATTTCGGTGTGAATTAAGTGTCAAACGCAATTTCGTTGTGAATTTAGTGCCCAACACCATCTCGTTGTGAATTTAGAACACAATCTCATTGGAAATTATGTGTCCAACGATATATTTTTATGAATTTAGTGTCCAAGGCTATTTCGTTGTAAAATTATGTGTCCAACGCCATCTTGTTGTGAATTTAGTGTCCAACGCCATCTAGATGTAAATTAGGAGCCCAAAGCTATTTCCTTGTGAATTTAGTGTCTAACGCCATATGTCGTTGTGAATTTAGTGTCGACCGGCATCTCGTGGCAATTTAGGTGTCTAAAGCTATTTCGTTGTAAATTTACTGCCTAACGCCATTCCTTTGTAAATTAGGTGTACAACGCCATCTCGTTGCGAATTTAGTGTCCAACGCCATCTCGTTATAAATTAGGTGTCCAACGCTATATAGTTGTAAATAAGTTTCCAACGCTACCTCGTTGTGAATTTAGTGTACAACGCCATCTCTTTGTAAGTAAGGTGTCTAATACTACGTTTTCATTAGGCCAAATAAGCTAATTTCGTATCAAATTTCCAAATTTAATTCCGAATCATCTCATTTCACATACAACATCACATTACGAAAATTTCTCATTTCCACCTAATTTCGACGAAATTAGGTTGCAGTTTATGAAATGTGAAGTCGAACACACCTTATTTGAAAACAATTGAATCACAATTGTAAGAGATTCTATAACAAATGTCCAAATTTACATTATAAAAGTAAAAGTATTAAAAAAAGTAAGAGGGCACGACTGGGTCGCACGTATTTGATTTTTGTGCCTAATCACAGTGGAAAGCTAGTTATTTGGAAGAAAACAATTAACATTTACCTAGAAATAATAGACTGGCAGACAGACATTTCTTGTCAGCAATTTTCTTCGGCTTCTCTATGGTCGTTAATTCAATCTCAATAATAATTCTATCTCAATTTTTTTATTTTCAAGAATCCTAAACTCGCCTTAAGGTACCAAGTAAGAAACTAGCAAACTTAGATGAAAACACTTTTTCTGCAAATTTCGATATGAGGTAATTTCGACTCTAATGAAAACGTAGTATAACGTTATTTCGTTGTGAATTTAGTGTCAACTCCATCTCGTTGAAAATTAATTATCTAACGCTATCACGTGGTGATTTTAGTGTCCAACGCTATCTTTTTGTGAATTAAGTTATCCACGCTATTTCGTTGTGAATTTAGTGTCCAACGCCACCTTATTCTGAATTAAGTGTTCAACGCGATCTCTTTGTGAATTTAGAGTCAATCTCCTGCGCTATCTTGTTTTGAATTTAGTATCCAAAGCTACCTGGTTGTGGATTAAGTGTCCAATACCATCTTAAAAAATAGATGTTCCCCGCTATCTCTTGTGAATTTAGTGTCCAACGCAATATCGTTCTGAATTAAGTTTTTAACGCGATCTCTTTCTGAATTTAGTGTCCATGTCCAACGCTATCTTGTGGTGTATTTAGTGTCCAACGCCATCTCGTAGTAAATTAATTGTGTAAAGCTATCACATGGTGATTTTAGTGTCCAGCGCTGTCTTTTTGTGAATTTAGTGTTTCACGCTATTTCGTTGTGAATTAAGTCTACAACGCAAACTCGTTCGGTATTAAGTGTTCACCGCGATCTCTTTGTGAATGTAGTGTCCAAGTCCAACGCTATGTTGTTGTGAATTTAGTGTCCAAGGCTACCTGGTTGTAAATTAAGTGTCCAAGAGCATCTCATTGTAAATTAGGTTTCCAACGCTATATGGTTGTAAATAAGGTGTCCAACGCTATCACGTTGGGAATTTAGTGTACAACGCCACCTCTTTGTAAATTAAGTGTACAACTTCTTATCCTTGTGAATTTAGTGTCCAAAGCCATCTCGTTGTAAACTAGGTTAACAACTTTATTTCGTTGTAATTTTAGTGTCCAACGCCATTTCGTTGTAAATTAATTGTCTAACGTTATCAGGTGGTGATTTTAGTGTCAAACGCTATCTTTTTGTGAATTTAGTTTTCCACGCTTTTTCGTTGTGAATTAAGTGTCCAACGCAATATCGTTCTGAATTAAGTGTTCAACGCGATCTCTTTCTGAATTAAGTGTCCATGTCCCACGCTATCTTGTTGTGAATTTAGTAACCAAGGCTATTTTGTTGTAAATTAGGTGTTCAACGCTACCTGGTTGTGAATTTAGTGTCAAACGATTTCTCGTTGTGGATTTAGAGTCCAACGCCATGTCCTTGTAAATTATTTGTCTAACGATATCATGTGGTGAGTTCAGTGTCCAACGCTATCTTTTTGGGAATTTAGTGTTCCACGCTATTTCATTGTGAATTTAGTGTACAACGCCATCTCGTTCTGAATTAAGTGATCAACACGATCTCTTTGTCAATGTAGTGTCCATGCCCAACGCTATCTTTTTGTGTGCCATGTCGTTGTAAATTAATTGTCTAACGATATCATCTGGTGATTTTAGTATCCAGCGCTTTCTTTTTGTGAATTTAGTGTTCCACTCTTTTTCGTTGTGAATTTAGTGTCCAACGCCAAATCGTTCTGAATTTAGTGATCAACACGACCTCTTTGTAAATTTAGTTTCCATGTCCAACGCTATCTTGTTGTGAATTGAGAAACCAAATCCATTTCGTTGTAAATTAGGTGTTCAACTCTATCTCGTTGTGTATTAAGTTTTCAAAGCTACGTGGTTGTAAACTTAGTTTCCAACGCCATCTCGTTGCAAATTAAGTGTCCAACGTTATTTCGTTGTGAATTAAATGTCCATCGCCATTTCGTTGTAACTTAGGTGTAAAACTTTATCTCGTAGTTAATTAGGTGTCCAACGCCATCTCGTTGTAAATTAATTGTCTAACGCTATCACGTGGTGATTTTATTGTCCAGAGCTATCTTTTTGTAAATTTAGATTCCAACGCCATCTCGTTGTGAATTAATTAACCAAGACCATCTCGTTATAAATTAGACGTCAAACGCTATATGGTTGTAGATTACGTGTCCAACGCCTACTCGTTGTGAATTTAGTGTTCAACGCAATCTCTTTGTGAATTTAGTGTCCATGTCCAAGGCTATGTTGTTGTGAATTTAGTGTCCAACGCTACCTGGTTGTGAATTCAGTGTCAAAACCATCTCGTTGTAAATAAGGTGTCCAACGCAATATAGTTGTAAGTAAGGTGTCCAACACTATCTCTTTGTGAATTTAGTATACAATGCCATCTCGTTCTGAATTAAGTCTTCAACGCGATCTCTTTGTGAATTAAGCGTCCATGTCCTAGGCTATCTTGTTGTGAATTTATTATCCAAAGCTACCTGGTTGTGAATTAGGTATCCAACACCATCTTGTAAATTTGATGTCCAACGCTATATGGTTGTAAATAAGTTGTCCAACGCTATCTCATTGTGAATTTAGTGTACAACGCCGTCTCGTTGTAAAAAAGTTTTCTAACGTTACTTAGTTGTGAATTTAGGGTCCACCGCCATCTCGTTGTAAATAAGGTAATCAATTTTTATCTCGTTGTGAATTAGTGTCCAACGCCATCTCGTTGTAGATTAATTGTCTAACGCTATCACGTGGAGATTTAAGTGTTCAACGCTAAATTTTTTGAATTTAGTGTTTCACGCTTTTTTGTTGTGAATTTAGTTTCCAACGCCATATCGTTCTGAAATAAGTGTTCCACGCAATCTATTTATAATAAATTGTCCATGTCGAACGCTATCTCATTGGGAATTTACTGTACAACGCCATTTCGTTCTGAATTAAGTTTTCAACGCGATCTCTTTGTGAATTAAGCGTAAAAGTTCTACGCTATCTTGTTGAGAATAAGTGTCCAAAGCTACCTGGTTGTGAATTAAGTGTCCCAACACCATCTTGTGAATAAGATGTCCAATTTATTGTTCCCCGCTATCTTTTGTGAATTTTTTGTCCAACGCCTTCTCGTAGTAAATTAATTGTCTAAAGCTATCACGTGGTGATTTTAGTGTCCAGCGCTATCTTTTTGCGAAATTAGTGTTCCACGCTATTTTATTGTGAATGAAGTGGCAAACGTTCATGTCCTAGGCTATGTTTTTGTAAATTTAGTGCCCAAAGCTAACTTGTTGTGAATTAAGTGTCCAACACCATTTTGTAAATTAGATGTCCAACGCTATATGGATGTAAATTAGTCCATCTCCATCTCGTTCTGAATTAAGTGTTCAACGCGATCTCTGTGAGTTTAGTGTCCATGTCCAACGCTATGTTGTTGTGAATTGAGTGTCCCAGGCTACCTGCTGGTTGATTATATTTCCAAGACCATATCGCTGCAAATAAGGTGTCCAACGTTGTGAATTTAGTGTCCAATGCCATTTCCTTTTGAATTAGGTGTACAACTTTATAACGTTGTGAATTAAGTGTCCAACGCCATCTCGTTGTCTAACGCTATCACGTAGTGATTTTAGTGTCCAATGGTATATTTTTGTGAATTTTGTTCATATGTCGTACCATATCGTTCTGAATTAAGTGTTCATCGCGATCACTTTTGTAAATTAAGCGTCCATGTCCAACGGTATATTATTGTAAATAAGGTGTCCAAAGCTACCTGGATGTGAATTAAGTGTCCAACACCACCTTGTAAATTAGATGTCCAATTTAGAGTTCCCCGCTATCTTTAGTGAATTTTGTGTCCAACGCAATCTCGTTGTGTATTTAGTGTCCTACGCCATCTCGCTGTAAATTAGGTGTTAAACTTTATCTCATGGTGAATTTAGTGTCCAACGCTATTTCGTAGTAAATTAATCGTCAAAAGCTATCACGTGGTGATTTTAGTGTACAACGCTATCTTTTTGTGAATTTATTTTTCTAGGCTATTTCGTTGTGAATTTAGTGTCCAACGCCATCTCTTTCTGAATTAAGTGTTCAACGCTATCTTTTTGTGAATTTGGAGTTCCACGCTATTTCAATGTGAATTTAGTGTCCTACGCCATAACGTTCTGAATTAATTGTTCAACGCGATCTCTTTGTAAATTTATTGTCCATGTCCAACGCTATCTTGTTGTAAATTTAGTAACCAAGGCCATTTCGTTGCAAATTAGGAGTTCAAAGCTACCTGATTGTAAATTTAGTGCCCCACACCATCTTGTAAATTAGATGTTCAACGCTATACGGTTGTAAATTAGGTGTCCAATGCTATTTTGTTGTATATTAGGTGTACAAGTTTATCTCGTTGTGAGTTTAGTGTACAGCGCCATATCACTGTAGTGATTTTAGTGTCCAGCGCTATCTTTTTGTGAATTTAATGTTCCACGCTAATTCGTGTTGTGAATATAGTGTCCAACGCCATCTCGTTTTGAATTAAGTGTTCAACGCCATCTCTTTGTGAAATTAGTGCCCATATCCAACGCTATCTCGTTGTGAATTTAGTGTCCAACACCATCTTGTAAATTAGATGTCCAACGCTGTATGGATGTAAATTAGGTGTACAACGCCATCTCGTTGTATATAAGGTGTCTAACGTAATTTCGTGTGCCATTTAGTGTCCACCACCATATCGTTGCAAATTAGGTGTACAACTTTATCTAGTTGTGAAATTAGTGTCCAACGCCATCTCGTTGTCTAACGCTATCACGTAGTGATTTTAGTGTCCAATGGTATATTTTTGTGAATTTTGTTCATATGTCGTACCATATCGTTCTGAATTAAGTGTTCATCGCGATCACTTTTGTAAATTAAGCGTCCATGTCCAACGGTATATTATTGTAAATAAGGTGTCCAAAGCTACCTGGATGTGAATTAAGTGTCCAACACCACCTTGTAAATTAGATGTCCAATTTAGAGTTCCCCGCTATCTTTAGTGAATTTTGTGTCCAACGCAATCTCGTTGTGTATTTAGTGTCCTACGCCATCTCGCTGTAAATTAGGTGTTAAACTTTATCTCATGGTGAATTTAGTGTCCAACGATATTTCGTAGTAAATTAATCGTCAAAAGCTATCACGTGGTGATTTTAGTGTACAACGTTTGTGAATTTATTTTTCCACGTTATTTCGTTGTGAATTTAGTGTCCAACGCCATCTCTTTCTGAATTAAGTGTTCAACGCTATCTTTTTGTGAATTTGGAGTTCCACGCTATTTCAATGTGAATTTAGTGTCCTACGCCATAACGTTCTGAATTAATTGTTCAACGCGATCTCTTTGTAAATTTATTGTCCATGTCCAACGCTATCTTGTTGTAAATTTAGTAACCAAGGCCATTTCGTTGCAAATTAGGAGTTCAAAGCTACCTGATTGTGAATTTAGTGTCCAACGATTTCTCATTGTTAATTTAGAGTTCCCCGCTATCTCTTGCGAATTTTGTGTCGAACGAAATCTCGTTGTGTATTTAGTATCCCAGGCTATCTAGTTGTGAATTTAGTGCCCCACACCATCTTGTAAATTAGATGTCCAACGCTATACGGTTGTAAATTAGGTGTCCAATGCTATTTTGTTGTATATTAGGTGTACAAGTTTATCTCGTTGTGAGTTTAGTGTACAGCGCCATATCACTGTAGTGATTTTAGTGTCCAGCGCTATCTTTTTGTGAATTTAATGTTCCATTCGTGTTGTGAATATAGTGTCCAACGCCATCTCGTTTTGAATTAAGTGTTCAACGCCATCTCTTTGTGAAATTAGTGCCCGTATCCAACGCTATCTCGTTGTGAATTTAGTGTCCAACACCATCTTGTAAATTAGATGTCCAACGCTGTATGGATGTAAATTAGGTGTACAACGCCATCTCGTTGTATATAAGGTGTCTAACGTAATTTCGTGTGCCATTTAGTGTCCACCACCATATCGTTGCAAATTAGGTGTACAACTTTATCTAGTTGTGAAATTAGTGCCCAACGCCATGTCGTTGTAAATTAATGGTACCGATATCATGTGGTGATTTTAGTGTCCAACGCTATATTTTTTGTGAATTTAGTGTTCCACGCTATTTCATTGTGAATTTAGTGTTCAACGCATCTCGTTCTGAATTAAGTGATCAACACGATCTCTATGAATTTAGTGTCCATGTCCAACGCTATCTTTTTGTGAATTAAGTGTCCATGTCCAACGCTATGTTGTTGTGAATTAAGTGTCCCAGGCTACCTGCTTGTGGATTAAATTTCCAAGACCATCTCGTTGGAAATAAGGTGTACAACGTTAATTCGTTGTGAATTAAGTGTCCAATGCCATCTCCTGGTAAATTAGGTGTACAACTTTATTACGTTGTGAATTTAGTGTCCAACGCCATCTCGTTGTAAATTAATTGTCTAACGCTATCATGTAGTGATTTTAATGTCCAATGCTATATTTTTGTGAAAATTGTGTCCCGCGCTTTTTCTTTGAAAATTTAGTGCCCAACGCCATATCGTTCTGAATTAAGTGTTCATAGTGATCACTTTTGTAAATTTAGTGTCCATGCCATACGCTATATTGTTGTGTATTTAGTATCCACCGCCATCTCGTTGGAAATTAGGTGTACATGTTTATCACGTTGTGAATTTAGTGTCCAACGCTATTTCGTAGTAAATTAATCGTCAAAAGCTATCACGTGGTGACTTTAGTGTCCAACGCCATCTCTTTCTGAATTAAGTGTTCAACGCGATCTCTTTGTGAATTTAGCGTTCATGTCCTACTCCATCTTGTAAATTAGATATTCAACGCTCTATGGTTGTAAATCAGGTGTCCAACGCTACCTGATTGTGAATTTAGTGTCCAACGATTTCTCGTTGTAAATTTAGAGTTCCCCGCTATGTCTTATGAATTTTGTGTCCAACGCAATCTCATTGTGTATTAAGTGTCCAACGCCATCTCGCAGTAATTAAGGTTTACTTACAGATTTATCTCATTGTTATATTAGTGTCCAACGCCATCTCGTAGTAAATTAATTGTCTAAAGCTATCACGTGGTGATTTTAGTGTACAATCCTATCTTTTTGTGAATTTAGTTTTCCACGCTATTTCATTTTGAATTTAGTGTCCAACGCCATCTCGTTCTGAATTAAGTGTTCAATTCGATCTCGTGAATTTTGCGTTCATGTCCTACTCCATCTTGTAAATTAGATATCCAACGCTCTATGGTTGTAAATAAGGTGTCCAACGCTACCTGGTTGTGAATTTAGTGTCCAACGATTTCTCGTTGTAAATTTAGAGTTCCCCGCTATTTCTTGTGAATTTTGTGTCCAACGCAATCTCATTGTGTATTTAGTGTCCAACATCTCGCTGTAAACTATGTGTACGTACAGCTTGTCGTTGTACGCCATGTCGTTTTAAATGAATTGTATAACAATATGATGTGGTAATTTTAGTGTCCAACGCTATCTTTTTGTGAATTTAGTGTTCCACGCTATTTCTTTGTGAATTTAGTGTCTCCAACGTGATCTCTTTGTGAATTTAGTGTCCATGCCCAATGCTATCTTGTTGTGAGTTTAGTAACCAAGGCCATTTCGTTAAAAATTATATGGTTGTGAATTTAGTGTACAACGCCATCTCGTTGTAAATTAATTGTCTAAAGCTATCACGTGGTGGTTTTAGTGTACAACCCTATCTTTTTTTGGATTTAGTTTTCCACGCTATTTCGTTGTGAATTAAGTGTCCAACGCCATGTCGTTGTAAATTAATTGTCTAACAATATTATGTGGTGATTTTAGTGTCCAACGCTATCTTTTTGTGAATTTAGTGTCCGACGCCATCTTGTTCTAAATAAAGTGATCAACACGATCTCTTTGTGAATTAAGTGTCCATGCCCAACGTTATCTTGTTGTGAATTTAGTGTCCAAGGCTACCTGGTTGTGAATTAAGTGTCCAACACCATCTCGTGTATTTAGTGTCCAACGCCAACTCGCTGTAAGTTAGGTGTACAACTTTATCTCATTGTGAATTAGGTGTCCAACACAATCTCAATATAAATTAGGTGTCCAACGCTATCTCTTTATATATAAGGTGTACAAGTTTATCTCGTTGTGAATTTAGTGTACAAAGCTTTCTCGTTGTAAATTAGGTGTACAACTTTATCTCGTTGTGCGCGCTATTTTTTATGAATTTAGTGTACAACGCCATCTCGTTATAAATTAAGTTTTCAACGCGATCTCTTTGTGAATGTAGTTTTCTTGTCCAACGCTATGTTTTTGTGAATTAAGCGTCGAAGGCTACCTGGTTAGGAATTAAGTGTCCAAGACCATCGCGTTGTAAATTAGGTGTCCCACGCTATATGGTTGTAAATAAGGTGTCCAAAGATATGTCGTTGTGATTTTAGTGTACAGCGCAATCTCTTTGTAAATTAGGTGTACAACGTTATTTTCAACTCCATCTCGTTCTGAATTAAGTATTCAACGCGATCTCTTTGTAAATTACGTGTCCAGTGCCTGCTCGTTGTGAATTTAGTATACAACACCATCTTGTTGCAAATTAGGTGTCCAAAGTTAATTCGTTGTGAATTTAGTGTCCAATGCCATCTCGTTGTAAATAAGTGTACAACTTTATCTCGTTGTGAATTTAGTGTCCAACGACATCTCGTTGTAAATTAATTGTCTAACGCTATCACATGGTGATTTTAGTGTCCAACGTTAAACAACTTTATCTTATTATGAATTTAGTGTCCAACGCCATCTCGTTGTACATTATTTGTCTAACGATATCACGTGGTGATTTTAGTGTCCAACGCTATCTTTTTGTGAAATTAGTGTTCCACGTGATTTCGTTGAGAATAAAGTGTCCACCGCCCTCTCGTTCTGAATTTAGTGATTAACACGACCTCTTTGTGAATTTAGGGTCCATGTCCAACGCTATCTTGTTGTGAATTTAGTGTCCACGGCCACTTGGTTGTGAATTAAGTCTCCAACACATTCTTGTAAATTAGATGTCCAACGCTATATGGTTATTAGTGTCCAAGGCTACCTGGTTGTGAATTTAGTATCCAGGGCTACCCGGTTTTGAATTAATTGCCCAACGCCTACTCGTGAATTTAGTGTACATTACCATCTCGTTGCAAATTAGGTGTCCAACGTTAATTCGTTGTGAATTTAGTGTCCAATGCCATCTAGTTGTAAATAAGTGTACAACTTTATCTCGTTGTGAATTGAGTGTCCAACGCCATCTCGTTGTAAATTAATTGTCTACCGATATCACCTGGTGAGTTTAGTGTCCAACGCTATGTTTTGGGAATTTAGTGTTCCACGCTCTTTCGTTGTGAATTTAGTGTCCAACGCCATATCGTTTTTCATTAAGCGTTCAACGCGATCTCTTTGTAAATTTAGTGTCCATGTCCAACGCCATCTCGTTGTAAATTATTTGTCTAACGATATCATGCGATGATTTTAGTGTCCAACGCTATTTTTTTGTGAAAATAGTGTTCCACGCTATTTCGTTGTGAATTAAGTGTCCAACGCCCTCTCGTTCTGAATTTAGTGATTAACACGACCTCTTTGTGAATTTAGGGTCCATGTCCAACACTATCGTGTTGTGAATTTAGTATCCAGGGCTACCTGGTTGTGAATTAAGTCTCCAACACATTCTTGTAAATTAGATGTCCAACGCTATATGGTTATTAGTGTCCAAGGCTACCTGGTTGTGAATTAAGTGTCCAAAATTATCTCGTTGTGTATTTAGTGTCCAACGGCATCTCGCTGTAAATAAGTGTACAACTTTATCTAATGTGAATTTAGTGTCCAACTCCATCTCGTTGTAAATTATTTGTCTAACGATATCATGCGATGATTTTAGTGTCCAACGCTATTTTTTTGTGAAAATAGTGTTCCACGCTACTTCGTTGTGAATTAAGTGTCCAACGCCCTCTCGTTCTGAATTTAGTGATTAACACGACCTCTTTGTGAATTTAGGGTCCATGTCCAACACTATCGTGTTGTGAATTTAGTATCCAGGGCTACCTGGTTGTGAATTAAGTCTCCAACACATTCTTGTAAATTAGATGTCCAACGCTATATGGTTATTAGTGTCCAAGGCTACCTGGTTGTGAATTAAATGTCCAAAATTATCTCGTTGTGTATTTAGTGTCCAACGGCATCTCGCTGTAAATTAGGTGTACAACTTTATCTAATGTGAATTTAGTGTCCAACGCCATCTCGTTGTAAATTATTTGTCTAACGATATCATGTGGTGATTTTTGTGTCCAACGCTAACTTTTTGTGAAATTAGTGTTCCACGCTATTTCGTTGTGAATAAAGTGTCCAACGTCCTCTCGTTCTGAATTTAGTGATTAACACGACCTCTTTGTGAATTTAGGGTCCATGTCCAACGCAATCTTGTTGTGAATATAGTATCCAGGGCTACCCGGTTTTGAATTAATTGCCCAACGCCTACTCGTGAATTTAGTGTACATTACCATCTCGTTGCAAATTAGGTGTCCAACGTTAATTCGTTGTGAATTTAGTGTCCAATGCCATCTCGTTGTAAATAAGTGTACAACTTTATCTCGTTGTGAATTGAGTGTCCAACGCCATCTCGTTGTAAATTAATTGTCTACCGATATCACCTGGTGAGTTTAGTGTCCAACGCTATATTTTGGGAATTTAGTGTTCCACGCTCTTTCGTTGTTAATTTAGTGTCCAACGCCATATCGTTCTTAATTAAGTGTTCAACGCGATCTCTTTGTAAATTTAGTGTCCATGTCCAACGCTATCTTGTTGTGAATTTGGTAACCAAGGCCATTTCGTTGTAAATTAGGTGTTCAACTCTATTCATTTGTGAATTAAGTGTTCAACGCTACCTTGTTGTGAACTAAGTGTCCAACGCCATCTCGTTGTAAATTAATTGTCCAACGATATCACGTGGTGAGTTTAGTGTCCAACGCTATTTTTTGTGAATTTAGTGTTCCACGCTCTTTCGTTGTGAATTTAGTGTCCAACGCCATATCGTTCTTAATTTGGCGTTCAACGCGATCTCTTTGTAAATTTAATGTCCATGTCCAACGCTATCTTGTTGAGAATTTGGTAACCAAGGCCATTTCGTTGTAAATTAGGTGTTCAACTCTATCTTTTTGTAAATTAGGTGTTCAACGCTACCTGGTTGTGAACTTAGTGTCCAACGCCATCACGTTGTAAATAAACTGTCTAACGATATCACGTGGTGAGTTTAGTGTCCAACGCTATGTTCTGTGAATTTAGTGTTCCACGCTCTTTTGTTGTGAATTTAGTGTTCAACGCCATATCGTTCTTCATTAAGCGTTCAACGCGATCTCTTTGTAAATTTAGTGTCCATGTCCAACGGTATCTTGTTGTGTATTTAGTGTCCAACGGCATCTCGCTGTAAATAAGTGTACAACTTTATCTAATTGTGAATTTAGTGTCCAACGCCATCTCGTTGTAAATTATTTGTCTAACGATATCATGCGATGATTTTAGTGTCCAACGCTATTTTTTTGTGAAAATAGTGTTCCACGCTATTTCGTTGTGAATTAAGTGTCCAACGCCCTCTCGTTCTGAATTTAGTGATTAACACGACCTCTTTGTGAATTTAGGGTCCATGTCCAACACTATCGTGTTGTGAATTTAGTATCCAGGGCTACCTGGTTGTGAATTAAGTCTCCAACACATTCTTGTAAATTAGATGTCCAACGCTATATGGTTATTAGTGTCCAAGGCTACCTGGTTGTGAATTAAGTGTCCAAAATTATCTCGTTGTGTATTTAGTGTCCAACGGCATCTCGCTGTAAATAAGTGTACAACTTTATCTAATGTGAATTTAGTGTCCAACGCCATCTCGTTGTAAATTATTTGTCTAACGATATCATGTGGTGATTTTTGTGTCCAACGCTAACTTTTTGTGAAATTAGTGTTCCACGCTATTTCGTTGTGAATAAAGTGTCCAACGTCCTCTCGTTCTGAATTTAGTGATTAACACGACCTCTTTGTGAATTTAGGGTCCATGTCCAACGCTATCTTGTTGTGAATATAGTATCCAGGGCTACCCGGTTTTGAATTAATTGCCCAACGCCTACTCGTGAATTTAGTGTACATTACCATCTCGTTGCAAATTAGGTATCCAACGTTAATTCGTTGTGAATTTAGTGTCCAATGCCATCTCGTTGTAAATAAGTGTACAACTTTATCTCGTTGTGAATTGAGTGTCCAACGCTATGCTTTGGGAATTTAGTGTTCCACGCTCTTTCGTTGTGAATTTAGTGTCCAACGCCATATCGTTCTTAATTAAGTGTTCAACGCGATCTCTTTGTAAATTTAGTGTCCATGTCCAACGCTATCTTGTTGTGAATTTGGTAACCAAGGCCATTTCGTTGTAAATTAGGTGTTCAACTCTATTCATTTGTGAATTAAGTGTTCAACGCTACCTTGTTGTGAACTAAGTGTCCAACGCCATCTCGTTGTAAATTAATTGTCCAACGATATCACGTGGTGAGTTTAGTGTCCAACGCTATTTTTTGTGAATTTAGTGTTCCACGCTCTTTCGTTGTGAATTTAGTGTCCAACGCCATATCGTTCTTAATTTGGCGTTCAACGCGATCTCTTTGTAAATTTAGTGTCCATGTCCAACGCTATCTTGTTAAGAATTTGGTAACCAAGGCCATTTCGTTGTAAATTAGGTGTTCAACTCTATCTCTTTGTAAATTAGGTGTTCCACGCTACCTGGTTGTGAACTTAGTGTCCAACGCCATCACGTTGTAAATAAATTGTCTAACGATATCACGTGGTGAGTTTAGTGTCCAACGCTATGTTCTGTGAATTTAGTGTTCCACGCTCTTTTGTTGTGAATTTAGTGTCCAACGCCATATCGTTCTTCATTAAGCGTTCAACGCGATCTCTTTGTAAATTTAGTGTCCATGTCCAACGGTATCTTGTTGTGTATTTAGTGTCCAACGGCATCTCGCTGTAAATTAGGTGTACAACTTTATCTAATTGTGAATTTAGTGTCCAACGCCATCTCGTTGTTAATTATTTGTCTAACGATATCATGCGATGATTTTAGTGTCCAACGCTATTTTTTTGTGAAAATAGTGTTCCACGCTATTTCGTTGTGAATTAAGTGTCCAACGCCCTCTCGTTCTGAGTTTAGTGATTAACACGACCTCTTTGTGAATTTAGGTTCCATGTCCAACACTATCGTATTGTGAATTTAGTATCCAGGGCTACCTGGTTGTGAATTAAGTTTCCAACACATTCTTGTAAATTAGATGTCCAACGCTATATGGTTATTAGTGTCCAAGGCTACCTGGTTGTGAATTAAGTGTCCAAAATTATCTCGTTGTGTATTTAGTGTCCAACGGCATCTCGCTGTAAATTAGGTGTACAACTTTATCTAATGTGAATTTAGTGTCCAACGCCATCTCGTTGTAAATTATTTGTCTAACGATATCATGTGGTGATTTTTGTGTCCAACGCTAACTTTTTGTGAAATTAGTGTTCCACGCTATTTCGTTGTGAATAAAGTCTCCAACGTCCTCTCGTTCTGAATTTAGTGATTAACACGACCTCTTTGTGAATTTAGGGTCCATGTCCAACGCAATCTTGTTGTGAATATAGTATCCAGGGCTACCCGGTTTTGAATTAATTGCCCAACGCCTACTCGTGAATTTAGTGTACATTACCATCTAGTTGCAAATTAGGTGTCCAACGTTAATTCGTTGTGAATTTAGTGTCCAATGCCATCTCGTTGTAAATAAGTGTACAACTTTATCTCGTTGTGAATTGAGTGTCCAACGCCATCTCGTTGTAAATTAATTGTCTACCGATATCACCTGGTGAGTTTAGTGTCCAACGCTATGTTTTGGGAATTTAGTGTTCCACGCTCTTTCGTTGTGAATTTAGTGTCCAACGCCATATAGTTCTTAATTAAGTGTTCAACGCGATCTCTTTGTAAATTTAGTGTCCATGTCCAACGCTATCTTGTTGTGAATTTGGTAACCAAGGCCATTTCGTTGTAAATTAGGTGTTCAACTCTATTCATTTGTGAATTAAGTGTTCAACGCAACCTTGTTGTGAACTAAGTGTCCAACGCCATCTCGTTGTAAATTAATTGTCCAACGATATCACGTGGTGAGTTTAGTGTCCAACGCTATTTTTTGTGAATTTAGTGTTCCACGCTCTTTCGTTGTGAATTTAGTGTCCAACGCCATATCGTTCTTAATTTGGCGTTCAACGCGATCTCTTTGTAAATTTAATGTCCATGTCCAACGTTATCTTGTTGAGAATTTGGTAACCAAGGCCATTTCGTTGTAAATTAGGTGTACAACTCTATCTCTTTGTAAATTAGGTGTTCCACGCTACCTGGTTGTGAACTTAGTGTCCAACGCCATCACGTTGTAAATAAATTGTCTAACGATATCACGTGGTGAGTTTAGTGTCCAACGCTATGTTCTGTGAATTTAATGTTCCACGCTCTTTTGTTGTGAATTTAGTGTCCAACGCCATATCGTCCTTCATTAAGCGTTCAACGCGATCTCTTTGTAAATTTAGTGTCCATGTCCAACGGTATCTTGTTGTGTATTTAGTGTCCAACGGCATCTCGCTGTAAATTAGGTGTACAACTTTATCTAATTGTGAATTTAGTGTCCAACGCCATCTCGTTGTTAATTATTTGTCTTACGATATCATGCGATGATTTTAGTGTCCAACGCTATTTTTTTGTGAAAATAGTGTTCCACGCTATTTCGTTGTGAATTAAGTGTCCAACGCCCTCTCATTCTGAGTTTAGTGATTAACACGACCTCTTTGTGAATTTAGGTTCCATGTCCAACACTATCGTGTTGTGAATTTAGTATCCAGGGCTACCTGGTTGTGAATTAAGTCTCCAACACATTCTTGTAAATTAGATGTCCAACGCTATATGGTTATTAGTGTCCAAGGCTACCTGGTTGTGAATTAAGTGTCCAAAATTATCTCGTATTAATTTAGTGTCCAACGGCATCTCGCTGTAAATTAGGTGTACAACTTTATCTAATGTGAATTTAGTGTCCAACGCCATCTCGTTGTAAATTATTTGTCTAACGATATCATGCGATGATTTTAGTGTCCAACGCTATTTTTTTGTGAAAATAGTGTTCCACGCTATTTCGTTGTGAATTAAGTGTCCAACGTTCTGAATTTAGTGATTAACACGACCTCTTTGTGAATTTAGGGTCCATGTCCAACACTATCGTGTTGTGAATTTAGTATCCAGGGCTACCTGGTTGTGAATTAAGTCTCCAACACATTCTTGTAAATTAGATGTCCAACGCTATATGGTTATTAGTGTCCAAGGCTACCTGGTTGTGAATTAAGTGTCCAAAATTATCTCGTTGTGTATTTAGTGTCCAACGGCATCTCGCTGTAAATTAGGTGTACAACTTTATCTAATGTGAATTTAGTGTCCAACGTCATCTCGTTGTAAATTATTTGTCTAACGATATCATGTGGTGATTTTTGTGTCCAACGCTAACTTTTTGTGAAATTAGTGTTCCACGCTATTTCGTTGTGAATAAAGTGTCCAACGTCCTCTCGTTCTGAATTTAGTGATTAACACGACCTCTTTGTGAATTTAGGGTCCATGTCCAACGCTATCTTGTTGTGAATATAGTATCCAGGGCTACCCGGTTTTGAATTAATTGCCCAACGCCTACTCGTGAATTTAGTGTACATTACCATCTCGTTGCAAATTAGGTGTCCAACGTTAATTCGTTGTGAATTTAGTGTCCAATGCCATCTCGTTGTAAATAAGTGTACAACTTTATCTCGTTGTGAATTGAGTGTCCAACGCCAACTTGCTGTAAATTAATTGTCTAACGATATCACCTGGTGAGTTTTGTGTCCAACGCTATGCTTTGGGAATTTAGTGTTCCACGCTCTTTCGTTGTGAATTTAGTGTCCAACGCCATATCGTTCTTAATTAAGTGTTCAACGCGATCTCTTTGTAAATTTAATGTCCATGTCCAACGCTATCTTGTTGAGAATTTGGTAACCAAAGCCATTTCGTTGTAAATTAGGTGTTCAACTCTATTCATTTGTGAATTAAGTGTTCAACGCTACCTGGTTGTGAACTTAATGTCCAACGCCATCACGTTGTAAATAAATTGTCTAACGATATCACGTGGTGAGTTTAGTGTCCAACGCTATGTTCTGTGAATTTAGTGTTCCACGCTCTTTTGTTGTGAATTTAGTGTCCAACGCCATATCGTTCTTCATTAAGCGTTCAACGCGATCTCTTTGTAAATTTAGTGTCCATGTCCAACGGTATCTTGTTGTGTATTTAGTGTCCAACGGCATCTCGCTGTAAACTAGGTGTACAACTTTATCTAATGGTGAATTTAGTGTCCAACGCCATCTCGTTGTAAATTATTTGTCTAACGATATCATGCGATGATTTTAGTGTCCAACGCTATTTTTTTGTGAAAATAGTGTTCCACGCTATTTCGTTGTGAATTAAATGTCCAACGCCCTCTCGTTCTGAATTTAGTGATTAACACGACCTCTTTGTGAATTTAGGGTCCATGTCCAACACAATCGTGTTGTGAATTTAGTATCCAGGGCTACCTGGTTGTGAATTAAGTTTCAACACATTCTTGTAAATTAGATATCCAACGCTATATGGTTATTAGTGTCCAAGGCTACCTGGTTGTGAATTAAGTGTCCAAAATTATCTCGTTGTGTATTTAGTGTCCAACGGCATCTCGCTGTAAATTAGGTGTACAACTTTATCTAATGTGAATTTAGTGTCCAACGCCATCTCGTTGTAAATTATTTGTCTAACGATATCATGTGGTGATTTTTGTGTCCAACGCTAACTTTTTGTGAAATTAGTGTTCCACGCTATTTCGTTGTGAATAAAGTGTCCAACGTCCTCTCGTTCTGAATTTAGTGATTAACACGACCTCTTTGTGAATTTAGGGTCCATGTCCAACGCTATCTTGTTGTGAATATAGTATCCAGGGCTACCCGGTTTTGAATTAATTGCCCAACGCCTACTCGTGAATTTAGTGTACATTACCATCTCATTGCAAATTAGGTGTCCAACGTTGATTCGTTGTGAATTTAGTGTCCAATGCCATCTCGTTGTAAATAAGTGTACAACTTTATCTCGTTGTGAATTGAGTGTCCAACGCCAACTTGCTGTAAATTAATTGTCTAACGATATCACCTGGTGAGTTTTGTGTCCAACGCTATGCTTTGGGAATTTAGTGTTCCACTCTCTTTCGTTGTGAATTTAGTGTCCAACGCCATATCGTTCTTAATTAAGTGTTCAACGCGATCTCTTTGTAAATTTAGTGTCCATGTCCAACGCTATCTTGTTGTGAATTTGGTAACCAAGGCCATTTCGTTGTAAATTAGGTGTTCAACTCTATCTTTTTGTAAATTAGGTGTTCAACGCTACCTGGTTGTGAACTTAGTGTCCAACGCCATCACGTTGTAAATAAACTGTCTAACGATATCACGTGGTGAGTTTAGTGTCCAACGCTATGTTCTGTGAATTTAGTGTTCCACGCTCTTTTGTTGTGAATTTAGTGTTCAACGCCATATCGTTCTTCATTAAGCGTTCAACGCGATCTCTTTGTAAATTTAGTGTCCATGTCCAACGGTATCTTGTTGTGTATTTAGTGTCCAACGGCATCTCGCTGTAAATAAGTGTACAACTTTATCTAATTGTGAATTTAGTGTCCAACGCCATCTCGTTGTAAATTATTTGTCTAACGATATCATGCGATGATTTTAGTGTCCAACGCTATTTTTTTGTGAAAATAGTGTTCCACGCTATTTCGTTGTGAATTAAGTGTCCAACGCCCTCTCGTTCTGAATTTAGTGATTAACACGACCTCTTTGTGAATTTAGGGTCCATGTCCAACACTATCGTGTTGTGAATTTAGTATCCAGGGCTACCTGGTTGTGAATTAAGTCTCCAACACATTCTTGTAAATTAGATGTCCAACGCTATATGGTTATTAGTGTCCATGGCTACCTGGTTGTGAATTAAGTGTCCAAAATTATCTCGTTGTGTATTTAGTGTCCAACGGCATCTCGTTGTAAATTATTTGTCTAACGATATCATGTGGTGAGTTTTGTATCCAACGCTAACTTTTTGTGAAATTAGTGTTCCACGCTATTTCGTTGTGAATTAAGTGTCCAACGCCCTCTCGTTCTGAATTTAGTGATTAACACGACCTCTTTGTGAATTTAGGGTCCATGTCCAACACTATCGTGTTGTGAATTTAGTATCCAGGGCTACCTGGTTGTGAATTAAGTCTCCAACACATTCTTGTAAATTAGATGTCCAACGCTATATGGTTATTAGTGTCCATGGCTACCTGGTTGTGAATTAAGTGTCCAAAATTATCTCGTTGTGTATTTAGTGTCCAACGGCATCTCGTTGTAAATTATTTGTCTAACGATATCATGTGGTGATTTTTGTGTCCAACGCTAACTTTTTGTGAAATTAGTGTTCCACGCTATTTCGTTGTGAATAAAGTGTCCAACGTCCTCTCGTTCTGAATTTAGTGATTAACACGACCTCTTTGTGAATTTAGGGTCCATGTCCAACGCTATCTTGTTGTGAATATAGTATCCAGGGCTACCCGGTTTTGAATTAATTGCCCAACGCCTACTCGTGAATTTAGTGTACATTACCATCTCGTTGCAAATTAGGTGTCCAACGTTAATTCGTTGTGAATTTAGTGTCCAATGCCATCTCGTTGTAAATAAGTGTACAACTTTATCTCGTTGTGAATTGAGTGTCCAACGCCAACTTGCTGTAAATTAATTGTCTAACGATATCACCTGGTGAGTTTTGTGTCCAACGCTATGCTTTGGGAATTTAGTGTTCCACGCTCTTTCGTTGTGAATTTAGTGTCCAACGCCATATCGTTCTTAATTAAGTGTTCAACGCGATCTCTTTGTAAATTTAGTGTCCATGTCCAACGCTATCTTGTTGTGAATTTGGTAACCAAGGCCATTTCGTTGTAAATTAGGTGTTCAACTCTATTCATTTGTGAATTAAGTGTTCAACGCTACCTTGTTGTGAACTAAGTGTCCAACGCCATCTCGTTGTAAATTAATTGTCCAACGATATCACGTGGTGAGTTTAGTGCCCAACGCTATTTTTTGTGAATTTAGTGTTCCACGCTCTTTCGTTGTGAATTTAGTGTCCAACGCCATATCGTTCTTAATTTGGCGTTCAACGCGATCTCTTTGTAAATTTAATGTCCATGTCCAACGCTATCTTGTTGAGAATTTGGTAACCAAGGCCATTTCGTTGTAAATTAGGTGTTCAACTCTATCTCTTTGTAAATTAGGTGTTCAACGCTACCTGGTTGTGAACTTAGTGTCCAACGCCATCACGTTGTAAATAAATTGTCTAACGATATCACGTGGTGAGTTTAGTGTCCAACGCTATGTTCTGTGAATTTAGTGTTCCACGCTCTTTTGTTGTGAATTTAGTGTCCAACGCCATCTCGTTCTGAATTAAGTGTTCATCGCGATCTCTTTGCAAATTAAGTGCCCATGTCTAAGGTTATCTCGTTGTGAATTTAGTATTCAGGGCTACCTGGTTTTGGATTAAGTGCCCAACGCCATTTCGTTGTAAATTAGGTGTCAACCGCATTATGGTTGTAAATTACGTGTCCAATGCCTACTCGTGAATTTAGTGTACAACAACTTATCGTTGCAAATTAGTTGTCCAACGTTAATTCGTGTTGAATTTAGTGTCCAACACCATCTCGTTGTAAATAAGGTGCACAACTTTATCTCGTTGTAAATTTAGTGTCCAACGCCATCTCGTTGTTAATTAATTGTTTAACGCTATCACGAAGAGAGTTTAATATCCAACGCTATATTTTGTGAATATAATGTTTCACGCTCTTTCGTTTTGAATTTAGTGTCCAACGCCATATCGTTCTGAATCTCTTTGTAAATATAGTGTCCATGTCCAACGCTATCTTGTTGTGAATTTGAGAACCAAGACCATTTCGTTGTAAATTAGATGTTTAACTCTATCTCTTTGCGAATTAAGTATTCAACGCTACCTGGTTGTGAACTTAGTGTCCAACGATTGCTCGTTGTAAATATAGAGTTCCCCGCTATCTCTTGTGAATTTAATGTTTCACGCTCTTTCGTTGTGAAATTAGTGTCCAACGCCATCTCGTTCTGAACGTTCGTCTTCAACGCTATCTCTTTGTGAATTAAGTGCCCATGTCCAACGCTATCTCGTTGTGAATTTAGTGTCCAAGGCTAAATGGTTGTAGGTGTCAAACGCTATATGGTTGTAAATTAGTTGGCTAACGCTTTCACTTGGTGAGTTCAGTGTCCAACGCAATTTGTTTGAGAATTTAGTGTTCCACTCTTTTTCGTTGTGAATTTAGTGTCCAACGCCAAATCGTTCTGAATTTAGTGATCAACACGACCTCTTTGTAAATTTAGTTTCCATGTCTATCTTGTTGTGAATTGAGAAACCAAATCCATTTCGTTGTAAATTAGGTGTTCAACTCTATTTCGTTGTGTATTAAGTTTTCAAAGCTACGTGGTTGTAAACTTAGTGTCCAACGCCATCTCGTTGCAAATTAAGTGTCCAACATTATTTCGTTGTGAATTAAATGTCCATCGCCATTTCGTTGTAACTTAGGTGTAAAACTTTATCTCGTAGTTAATTAGGTGTCCAACGCCATCTCGTTGTAAATTAATTGTCTAACGCTATCACGTGGTGATTTTATTGTCCAGAGCTATCTTTTTGTAAATTTAGATTCCAACGCCATCTCGTTGTGAATTAATTAACCAAGACCATCTCGTTATAAATTAGACGTCAAACGCTATATGGTTGTAGATTACGTGTCCAACGCCTACTCGTTGTGAATTTAGTGAACAACTGCATCTCGTTGTAAATAAGGTGTACAACTTAATCTCGTTGTAAATTTAGTGTCCACCGCCATCTCGTTCTGAATTAAGTGTTCATCGCAATCTCTTTGTGAATTTAGTGTCCATGTTCAACGCTAGAGTCCAAGGCTACCTAGTTGTGAATTAAGTGTCCAACACCATCTTGTTGTGAATAAGGTCTACAACTTTATCTCATTGTGACTTTAGTGTGCAACGCCATCTCGTTGTAAATTAATTGTCTAACGCTATCACGTGGTGATTTTAATGTCCAATGCTATCTTTTTGTGAATTAAGTGTTTCACGCCATCTCGTTCTGAATTAAGTGTTCAACGCGAACTCTTTGTGAATTTTCCAATGTCCAATGCTATATTGTTGTGAATTTAGTGTCCAAGGCTACCAAGTTGTGAATTAAGTTTCCAAGACCATCTCGTTATAAATTAGGTGTCAAACGCATTATTGTTGTAAATTACGTGTCCAACGCCTTCTCGTTGTGAATTTAGTGAACAACTGCATTTCGTTGTGAGTTTAGTGTCCAACGCCATCTCGTTGTGAAATTAGTGTCCAACGCCATCTCGTTCTGAACGTTCGTCTTCAACGCGATCTCTTTGTGAATTGAGTGCCCATGTCCAACGCTATCTCGTTGTGAATTTATTGTCCAAGGCTAAATGGTTATAGGTGTCAAACGCTATATGGTTGTAAATTACGTATCCAACGCCTAAGCGTTGTGAATTTAGTGTACAACACCAACTCGTTACAAATAAGATGTCCAACGTTAATTCGTTGTGAATTTAGTGTCCAACGCCATCTCCTTGTAAATAAGTTGTCTAACGCTAACACTTGGTGAGTTCAGTGTCCAACGCAATTTTTTTGTGAATTTAGTGTTCCACTCTTTTTCGTTGTAAATTTAGTTTTCCAACGCCATATCGTTCTGAATTTAGTGATCAACACGACCTCTTTGTAAATTTAGTTTCTATGTCCAACACTATCTTGTTGTGAATTGAGAAACCAAATCCATTTCGTTGTAAATTAGGTGTTCAACTCTATCCCGTTGTGAATTAAGTTTTCAAAGCTACGTGGTTGTAAACTTAGTGTCCAACGCCATCTCGTTGCAAGTTAGGTGTCCAACACTACCTGGCTGTGAACTAAGTGCCCAACGATTTCTTGTTGTAAATTTAGAGTTTCCCGCTCTCTCTTGTGATTTTTGTATCCAACGCAATCTGGTTGTGTATTTAGTATCCTACGCCATCTCGTTGCCAATTAGGTGTCCAACATTATTTCGTTGTAAATTAGGTGTCCAACGCTATCTCGTGTTCAACTCTATTTCGTTGTGAATTAATTGTCCATCGCCATTTCGTTGTAAGTTAGGTGTAAAAGTTTATCTCGTAGTGAATTACGCCATCTCGTTGTAAATTAATTGTCTAACGCTATCACGTGGTGATTTTAGTGTCCAGAGCTATCTTTTTGTAAATTTAGATTCCAACGCCATCTCGTTGTGAATTAACTGTCCAAGACCATCTCGTTATAAATTAGACGTCAAACTCTATATGGTCGTAAATTACGTGTCCAACGCCTACTCGTTGTGAATTTAGTGAACAACTGCATTTCGTTGTAAATAAGGTGTACAACTTAATATCTTTGTGAATTTAGTGTCCACCGCCATCTCGTTCTGGATTAAGATTTCATCGCTATCTCTTTGTGAATTTAGTGTCCATGTTCAACGCTATCTTGTTGTTAAATTAGTGTCCAAGGCTACCTTGTTGTGAATTAAGTGTCCAACGCCATCTCGTTGTAAATTAGGTGTACAACTTTATCTCGTTGTGAAAGTAGTGCCCAACGCCATCTCGTTGCAAATTAGGTGTCCAATAAAATTTCGTTGTGAATTTACTGCCCAACGACATTTCGTTCTGAATTAAGTGTTCAATGCGATGTCTTTGTGAATTTAGTTTCCATATCCAACGCTATCTTGTTGTGAATTTAGTATCCAACGCCTACTCGTTGTGAGTTTAGTGTACAATACCATCTCGTTGCAAATAAGATGTCTAATGTTAATTCGTTGTGAATTTAGCGTCCAACTCTATCTCGTTGTGAATAAGGTCTACAACTTTATCTAATTGTGAATTTAGTGTCCAACGCTATCTTTGTAAATTAATTTTCTAACGATATCATGTGGTGATTTTGTGTCCTACGCTATCTTTTTGAGAATTTAGTGTTCCACGCTATTTTATTGTGAATTTAATGTCTAACGCCATCTCGTTTGAATAAAGTGATCAACCCGACCTCTTTGTGAATTTAGTTTGCATGTCCAACGCTATCTTGTTGTGAAATTAATGTCCAGGGATACCTGGTTTTGAATAAAATGCCCAACGCCATTTCGTTGTAAATAAGGTGTCAAAGGCTATATGGTTGTAAATTACGTGTCCAACGCCTACTCGTTGCGAATTTAGTGTACAACTCCGTCTTGTCGTAAATAAGGTGTACAACTTAATCTCGTTGTGAATTTAGTGCCCAACGCCATCTCGTTCTGAATTAAGTGTTAATCGCAATCTCTTTGTGAATTTAGTGTCCATGTCCAACGCTATCTTGTTGTGAATTTAGTGTCCAAGGCTACCTAGTTGTGAATTAAGTGTCCAACACCATCTCGTTGTAAATTAGGTGTCCAACGCTATATGGTTGTAAATAAGATGTCCAACTCTCCTTCGTTGTGAGTTTAGTGTACAACTCCATCTCGTTGTAAGTTAGGTGTAAAACTTTATCTCGTTGTGAAATTAGTGTCCAATGCCATCTCGCTCTGAACGTTCGTGTTCAAAGCGATTTCTTTGTGAATTATATGCCAATGCCCAACGCTATCTCGTTGTGAATTTAGTGTTCAAGACTACCGGGTTGTGAATTAAGTGCCAAACGCCATATCGTTGTAAATAAGGTGTCCAACGCTATATGGTTGTAAATAAGATGTCCAACGCTCCTTCGTTGTGAGTTTAGTGTACAACTCCATCTCGTTGTAAGTTAGGTGTACAACTTTATCTCGTTGTGAAATTAGTGTCCAATGCCAACACGCATTGTAAATAAGGTGCACAACTTTATCTCGTTGTAAATTTAGTGTCCAACGCCATCTCGTTGTTAATTAATTGTTTAACGCTATTACGTGGAGAGTTCAATATCCAACGCTATTTTTTTGTGAATATAATGTTTCACGCTCTTTCGTTTTGAATTTAGTGTCCAACGCCATATCGTTCTGAATCTTTTTGTAAATATAGTGTCCATGTCCAACGCTATCTTGTTGTGAATTTGGTAACCAAGACCATTTCGTTGTAAATTAGGTGTTTAACTCTATCTCTTTGTGAATTAAGTATTCAACGCTACCTGGTTGTGAACTTAGTGTCCAACGATTGCTCGTTGTAAATATAGAGTTCCCCGCTATCTCTTGTGAATTTAATGTTTCACGCTCTTTCGTTGTGAAATTAGTGTTCAACGCCATCTCGTTCTGAACGTTCGTCTTCAACGCTATCTCTTTGTGAATTAAGTGCCCATGTCCAACGCTATCTCGTTGTGAATTTAGTGTCCAAGGCTAAATGGTTGTAGGTGTCAAACGCTATATGGTTGTAAATTAGTTGGCTAACGCTTACACTTGGTGAGTTCAGTGTCCAACGCAATTTGTTTGAGAATTTAGTGTTCCACTCTTTTTTGTTGTGAATTTAGTGTCCAACGCCAAATCGTTCTGAATTTAGTGATCAACACGACCTCTTTGTAAATTTAGTTTCCATGTCCAACGCTATCTTGTTGTGAATTGAGAAACCAAATCCATTTCGTTGTAAATTAGGTGTTCAACTCTATCTCGTTGTGTATTAAGTTTTCAAAGCTACGTGGTTGTAAACTTAGTGTCCAACGCCATCTCGTTGCAAATTAAGTGTCCAACGTTATTTCGTTGTGAATTAAATGTCCATCGCCATTTCGTTGTAACTTAGGTGTAAAACTTTATCTCGTAGTTAATTAGGTGTCCAACGCCATCTTGTTGTAAATTAATTGTCTAACGCTATCACGTGGTGATTTTATTGTCCAGAGCTATCTTTTTGTAAATTTAGATTCCAACGCCATCTCGTTGTGAATTAATTAACCAAGACCATCTCGTTATAAATTAGACGTCAAACGCTATATGGTTGTAGATTACGTGTCCAACGCCTACTCGTTGTGAATTTAGTGAACAACTGCATCTCGTTGTAAATAAGGTGTACAACTTAATCTCGTTGTAAATTTAGTGTCCACCGCCATCTCGTTCTGAATTACGTGTTCATCGCGATCTCTTTGTGAATTTAGTGTCCATGTTCAACGCTATTTTGTTGTGAATTTAGTGTCCAAGGCTACCTAGTTGTGAATTAAGTGTCCAACACCATCTTTTTTTTAATTGCTTAGCGTAGCTACATTACAAAAGTTTTATTCGCAAAAAAACGCTATATGGTTGTAAATTACGTATCCAACCCCTAAGCGTTGTGAATTTAGTGTACAACACCAACTCGTTACAAATAAGATGTCCAACGTTAATTCGTTGTGAATTTAGTGTCCAACGCCATCTCCTTGTAAATAAGTTGTCTAACGCTAACACTTGGTGAGTTCAGTGTCCAACGCAATTTTTTTGTGAATTTAGTGTTCCACTCTTTTTCGTTGTGAATTTAGTTTTCCAACGCCATATCGTTCTGAATTTAGTGATCAACACGACCTCTTTGTAAATTTAGTTTCTATGTCCAACACTATCTTGTTGTGAATTGAGAAACCAAATCCATTTCGTTGTAAATTAGGTGTTCAACTCTATCCCGTTGTGAATTAAGTTTTCAAAGCTACGTGGTTGTAAACTTAGTGTCCAACGCCATCTCGTTGCAAGTTAGGTGTCGAACACTACCTGGCTGTGAACTAAGTGCCCAACGATTTCTTGTTGTAAATTTAGAGTTTCCCGCTCTCTCTTGTGATTTTTGTATCCAACGCAATCTGGTTGTGTATTTAGTATCCTACGCCATCTCGTTGCCAATTAGGTGTCCAACATTATTTCGTTGTAAATAAGGTGTCCAACGCTATCTCGTGTTCAACTCTATTTCGTTGTGAATTAATTGTCCATCGCCATTTCCTTGTAAGTTAGGTGTAAAAGTTTATCTCGTAGTGAATTACGCCATCTCGTTGTAAATTAATTGTCTAACGCTATCACGTGGTAATTTTAGTGTCCAGAGCTATCTTTTTGTAAATTTAGATGTCTTTGTGAATTTAGTTTCCATATCCAACGCTATCTTGTTGTGAATTTAGTGTCCAAGGCTAACTAGTTGTGAATTAAGTGTCCAACGCCTACTCGTTGTGAGTTTAGTGTACAATACCATCTCGTTGCAAATAAGATGTCTAATGTTAATTCGTTGTGAATTTAGTGTCCAACTCTATCTCGTTGTGAATAAGGTCTACAACTTTATCTAATTGTGAATCTAGTGTCCAACGCTATCTCTTTGTAAATTAATTTTCTAACGATATCATGTGGTGATTTTGTGTCCTACGCTATCTTTTTGAGAATTTAGTGTTCCACGCTATTTTATTGTGAATTTAGTGTCTAACGCCATCTCGTTTGAATAAAGTGATCAACCCGACCTCTTTGTGAATTTAGTTTGCATGTCCAACGCTATCTTGTTGTGAAATTAATGTCCAGGGATACCTGGTTTTGAATAAAATGCCCAACGCCATTTCGTTGTAAATAAGGTGTCAAAGGCTATATGGTTGTAAATTACGTGTCCAACGCCTATTCGTTGCAAATTTAGTGTACAACTCCGTCTTGTTGTAAATAAGGTGTACAACTTAATCTCGTTGTAAATGTAGTGCCCAACGCCATCCCGTTCTGAATTAAGTGTTAATCGCGATCTCTTTGTGAATTTAGTGTCCATGTCCAACGCTATCTTGTTGTGAATTTAGTGTCCAAGGCTACCTAGTTGTGAATTAAGTGACCAACACCATCTCGTTGTAAATTAGGTGTCCAACGCTATATGGTTGTAAATAAGATGTCCAACTCTCCTTCGTTGTGAGTTTAGTGTACAACTCCATCTCGTTGTAAGTTAGGTGTACAACTTTATCTTGTTGTGAAATTAGTGTCCAATGCCATCTCGCTCTGAACGTTCGTGTTCAAAGCGATTTCTTTGTGAATTATATGCCAATGCCCAACGCTATCTCGTTGTGAATTTAGTGTTCAAGACTACCGGGTTGTGAATTAAGTGCCAAACGCCATATCGTTGTAAATAAGGTGTCCAACGCTATATGGTTGTAAATAAGATGTCCAACGCTCCTTCGTTGTGAGTTTAGTGTACAACTCCATATCGTTGTAAGTTAGGTGTACAACTTTATCTCGTTGTGAAATTAGTGTCCAATGCCATCTCGCTCTGAACGTTCGTGTTCAAAGCGATTTCTTTGTGAATTATATGCCAATGTCCAACGCTATCTCGTTGTGAATTTAGTGTCTAAGGCTAAATGGTTGTAGGTGTCAAACGCTATATGGTTGTAAATTACGTATCCAACGCCTAGGCGTTGTAAATTTAGTGTACAACACCAACTCGTTACAAATATGATGTCCAACGTTAATTCGTTGTGAATTTAGTGTCCAACGCCATCTCCTTGTAAATAAGTTGTCTAACGCTAACACTTGGTGAGTTCAGTGTCCAACGCAATTTTTTTGTGAATTTAGTGTTCCACTCTTTTTCGTTGTAAATTTAGTTTTCCAACGCCATATCGTTCTGAATTTAGTGATCAACACGACCTCTTTGTAAATTTAGTTTCTATGTCCAACACTATCTTGTTGTGAATTGAGAAACCAAATCCATTTCGTTGTAAATTAGGTGTTCAACTCTATCCCGTTGTGAATTAAGTTTTCAAAGCTACGTGGTTGTAAACTTAGTGTCCAACGCCATCTCGTTGCAAGTTAGGTGTCCAACACTACCTGGCTGTGAACTAAGTGCCCAACGATTTCTTGTTGTAAATTTAGAGTTTCCCGCTCTCTCTTGTGATTTTTGTATCCAACGCAATCTGGTTGTGTATTTAGTATCCTACGCCATCTCGTTGCCAATTAGGTGTCCAACATTATTTCGTTGTAAATTAGGTGTCCAACGCTATCTCGTGTTCAACTCTATTTCGTTGTGAATTAATTGTCCATCGCCATTTCGTTGTAAGTTAGGTGTAAAAGTTTATCTCGTAGTGAATTACGCCATCTCGTTGTAAATTAATTGTCTAACGCTATCACGTGGTGATTTTAGTGTCCAGAGCTATCTTTTTGTAAATTTAGATTCCAACGCCATCTCGTTGTGAATTAACTGTCCAAGACCATCTCGTTATAAATTAGACGTCAAACGGTATATGGTTGTAAATTACGTGTCAAACGCCTACTCGTTGTGAATTTAGTGATCAACACGACCTCTTTGTAAATTTACTTTTCATGTCCAACACTATCTTGTTGTGAATTGAGAAACCAAATCCATTTCGTTGTAAATTAGGTGTTCAACTCTATCCCGTTGTAAATTAAGTTTTCAAAGCTACGTGGTTGTAAACTTAGTGTCCAACGCCATCTCGTTGCAAATTAGGTGTCCAACGTTATTTCGTTGTGAATTAAGTGTCCATCGCCATTTCGTTGTAAATTAGGTGTAAAACTTTATCTCGTAGTGAATTAGGTGTCCAACGCCATCTCGTTGTAAATTAATTGTCTAACGCTATCACGTGGTGATTTTAGTGTCCAGAGCTATATTTTTGTAAATTAAGATTCCAACGCCATCTCGTTGTGAATTAACTGTCCAAGACCATCTCGTTATAAATTAGACGTCAAACGGTATATGGTTGTAAATTACGTGTCAAACGCCTACTCGTTGTGAATTTAGTGAACAACTGCATCTCGTTGTAAATAAGGTGTACAACTTAATGTCGTTGTGAATTTAGTGTCTACCTTCATCTCGTTCTGAATTAAGTGTTCATCACGATCTCTTTGTGAATTTAGTGTCCATGTTCAACGCTATCTTGTTGTGAAATAAGTGTCCAAGGCTACCTAGTTGTGAATTAAGTGTCCAACACCCATCTCGTTGTAAATGAGGTGTCCAACGCTATATGGTTGTAAATTAAGTGTCCAGCGCTTCTTCGTTGTGAGTTCAGTGTACAACGCCATCTCGTTGTAAATTAAGTGTACAACTTTATCTCGTTTTGAAAGTAGTGCCCAACGCCATCTCGTTGCAAATTAAGTGTTCAACATAATTTGTTTGTTTGATGTCTAATGTTAATTCGTTGTGAATTTAGTGTCCAACGCCATTTCGTTGTGAATAAGGTCTACAACTTTATCTCATTGTGAATTTAGTGTCCAACGCCATCTTGTTGTAAATTAATTGTCTAACGCTATCACGTGGTGATTTTAATGTCCAACGCTATCTTTTTGTAAATTAAGTGTTTCACGCCATCTCGTTCTGAATTAAGTGTTCAACGCGATCTCTTTGTGAATTTTGTGTAAATTTCCAATGCTATATTGTTGTGAATTTAGTGTCCAAGGCTACCTAGTTGTGAATTAAGTGTCCAAGACCATCTCGTTATAAATTAGGTGTCAAACGCTATATGGTTGTAAATTACGTGTCCAACGCCTACTCGTTGTAAATTTAGTGTACAGCTCCATCTCGTTGTAAATAAGATGTACAACTTAATCTCGTTGTGAATTTAGTGTCCAACGCCATCTCGTTCTGAATTAAGTGGTCATCGCGATCTCGTTGTAAATAAGGTGTCCAACGCTCCTTCGTTGTGAGTTCAGTGTTCAACACGATCTCGTTGTAAATTAGGTGTACAACTTTATCTCGTTGTGAAATTTTTGTCTAACGCCATCTCGTTGTGAACGTTCGTGTTCAACGCGATCTCTTTGTGAATTAAGTGCCCATGTCCAATGCAAGGTTACATGGTTGTGAATTAAATGGCCAATGTCATTTCGTTTTAAATTAGGCGTCAAACGCTATATGGTTGTTAATAACGTGTCCAACGCCTACTCTTTGTGTATTAAGTGTACAACACTGTCACAACGACAACAAGAAAACAAGAGATACACACATACATCCATCGAACGAAGGAAGTTCGCCGCAGAACGAGCAGTTGATGACGAGTATTTAAAGAGACCGGTCGCCTCGTTTCGCGTCACCATAACCATTTTACCTTCTTTAATAAATATATACCTATGTTCGTCTATATTTTTTTACTTAATAAAAGAACAATTTAAAGTAAAATCCGTGACGCCTACTTCATTCAAAAGCCATTCGTGACAATTTCAGAGGTGGGATCGTGACATAATATAATAGTGATAAACCTAATAATGGACAATCTAAGAAGCCTAAAAATAAATGCCATCCGGAAAAAGTGCTCCAAAGCGGGACTTCTTACAACGGGCACCAAAGCAGCGCTTATTGAGCGACTCGAAGATTACGGGAGTGGGGACGAGTACGTTAGTTTCAGCTCGTCGTCGTCGCCATCATCGAAATTCGCGCGCAGCGACGAAAAAAACGTACCACCGTCATCGTCTCAACTCGCCTCGCCTCTGCCGCTAACGGGTGCGCCTTCGAAATTCACTTCGTCTTCACCTCCGCAGCAACCATACGTGTACGTGTCTACACAATTCGTTTCATCGTCATCGAAATCTACCTATCAGCCACCGTCCGGGTATGAACAGTTGCCTACGTCGTCCCTGCCAGTGTGTGTGTCCTCACCGCCACCGTTCTTCCCGTTCCATCACGCGACAAAGCCATCTTCGGTTGTACATAACGACTACAACACTCCATCGTTCGTACCGTCATCGTCTAGTTTAGGAGTAAATACGTTTCCCACAAAGATGCATAGTACACATGCTCCGAAATCGTTATTTAATGTGATTTCGCAGCCGGTATCTCAATATTCTTCGAATGTTAATCCGTATATGTGTGCTTCGTTCAATGCACACACGAACAATAACTTCGCTAATACATTGAATCCGCAAACTGTATCACAGTACGTACCACAGAATAGTGATGTGAAACAAATGGCAAACGTTATTAACTGTGATAGGGATGTGCAACCAAAAGAACAGGTTAATGCATACGGGAGCAACTACGATAGTGATGTGCAACGAAATATTAACTTTAACCCTTACGCAAACGTGCGCGATTTAATAAATTTACTACCCGAGTTTGATCCATCATCGGTTAAATCACTTAATGCAAGTCAATTTTTAAAGCGCATCGAAATGCTAAAAGATGCATATAAATGGGACGATCAATCGGTGCTTTTCGCTGTGCAACAAAAAATGTTCGGGCTTGCAAAATATTGGGTTGAATCGCAGGAAATTTTTACTGATTGGCAACAATTCTCGCGAACATTTCTCGCAGACTTCCCGTGCAATGAAAATGTAGCAGATGTTCACATAAAGATGGCCAACGCAAAGCGTAGCCAAAAAGAAACCCAGCGTGATTTTTTTATAAAATGGTTTCGATCGGAAAAAAAGGCTCACTACCAGATGCAGCCATTGCGCGTCATATCATTAATGGTATTAACGAACCTGACCTAAAAAGAAAAATTTCTAATGATTACTTATCCTGTAACGAACTCCTTCGGGACATAAACAATTACTGTGACTATAACGAAATTCGAAGTGTAGTGCAAAATAGTAACAGATTCGTAAATAAAGTGCCCGGACTTAAAACGTTCAATACAAAGAAACCTGAGCTTGACAATATAAAGAAAAAACATTCGAGGTCGCACAAAATCGTGTTGTGAAGTGCTACAACTGTTTTCAATTGGGTCATTTCTCAAAAAATTGTCCGGAACCGCAGCGAAAAGAAAGATGTAGCTACTTTGAAATGGATCGTGTCCGGGTAGATCGAAATCAAACGTTAACCAAATTGAAAACCCATTGGAATCTAACTGTGGCAAATCGAATGAATATTGTTGTCATTCGATTTGCCACAGTTAGATTCCAATTGGTTTTCAATTTAGTGAACGTTTGATTTCGATCACGAAATCTTTTAAAATAAACGGATTGGAGTGTAGTTCGTTCGTGGATCCAGGAAGTCAATACACCCTTATGCGTAAGTCTTTTGCACAAAATTTTGACAACATGTCAAATTGTGTAAAATCGCTCATTGGTTTGGCGGGAGGAAAATACGTTTGTAAGAGCAAGGTCACGGTAGATTTAGAGATTGATAATAATATATATACCACCGATGTCTATATCGTCGAAGACGATTATGTCAACGAAGACATCCTATTAGGACGAGACATTCTATGCCGAGATGGAAATAGACTTATCATCCAAAGTGAGGACTGCCGTATAGAAGCAGTTGGGAATCTCCAAACATCATCGGATTTAACGAAGGCTGAGACAGATGACTTGAAAAATCTACTCTCGACACATCGCCGTAGCTTTGCGGAAAATATCTCAGAACTGGGCAGATGCACCGTAGCAAAAATGAACATCACCCTCAAAACCAATGAGCCCATAAACTAGAAGCCGTACCGTATTGCCTTCGCTAAGAGGCCAATAGTAGCAGAGATAATCTCTGAGCTTCTACAGCACGATATAATTCGCCCATCAAATTCACCATACGCCTCCCCAGTCGTCCTCGTAGAAAAAAAGAATGGTGAACATAGACTTTGTGTCGACTACCTAGTTCTTAACCGCAACACCGTTAAGACACCATTTCCTATGCCCATAATGGAGGAACAATTTGCGCAGCTGGCTGGTAATAGATATTTCTCTACCCTTGATCTTCGTATGGGATACCATCAAATCGAAATCGATGAACGTTCCAAACAATTCACAGCATTTGTCACCACTGATGGCCACTACGAATATAACCGCATGCCATTCGGGTTGGTGAACGCTCTCGCCGTGTTTCAGAACATCATGAACCAACTTTTTGCGGAAATGGGACACGGTGAAGTTCTGGCATATTTGGATAACGTCATCATCCCGAGCAAAACCATTGCCGAAGGCTGTACCCACCTTGACCGATTCTTAACGCTTCTGGGCAAATATGGTCTTACACTTCTGCTGGACAAATGCAAGTTTCTGTCCACAAAAATAACACATCTGGGCCATATTATTGATGCTTACGGAGTAAAGCCAGGAAATGAAAAGGTGAGCGCTATCTCAAATTTCCAAACACCGAGCAACATCACGGAGGTACGACGTTTCCTGGGCCTTACGGGTTTCTTTCGAAAATTTGTGTCTCAATACTCATTCATAACCAAGCCACTGACAAAACTGCTTCACAAAAACGAAAAATTTGATTGGGGTATCGAAGAGGAGAACGCTTTCCGAAAATTGATTGGAATTCTTAGCAGTGCTCTATTACTTGCATTATACGACTCATCAGCTCAGCACGAAGTGCATACGGACGCTAGTAGTGTTGGACTTGCCGGAGTTATGTTACAATCCACCGACAGCAAGACTTGGCAACCAGTTTTCTATTACAGCCGCCACTGTACCAATAGCGAAAGTAAATTCCACAGCTATGAGCTCGAAGTTCTCGCCGTAGTTGAGTCGTTGGAGCGTTTCCGAATTTATCTTCTAGGTAAAAACTTCCGTCTCATTACGGACTGCTCCGCTATTGCCAAGCTCAAGAAGAATAAGGAACTTAACTCGAAAATTGCGCGCTGGTGGATGAAACTGTTAGAATTCGACTTCGAAGCTGTTGTGGAGCCCGCCAGATTTATCTTCAAACTGTCAATCGGTGTTAATGACTGTGTGCTTACCATGCAATTACACGAAAAACTGTGTGAAATTATAGCTGTCACTAAAGGAGAGAAACCATCACCACAAGAGACGCAGCTTATAAAGGACTATCGACTACAAAATCATCAACTGTATCGAAAGGAAGGTGACTCTCTGAAATTCATGGTGCCGAAAACCATCCGATGGAGAATCGTACAGTACTGTCACGACAACATGGGACATTTTGGTCTCGAGAAAACGCTTAAACGCATCCGGCAGACATTCTGGTTTCCCAAAATGCGGAAGTACGTCAAGGAATATATAACTTCATGCATTCAATGTTGTTACCACAAGTCACGCAGCGGTAAACCGGAAGGTCGATTGCATTACGACGCCTTAGAACCCATTCTTTTCCGTTTGATACACCTTGATCATCTTGGACCTTTCATTCGGTCTCGAAAAGGCCACACTCATGTTTTAGCCATATCAGATGCTTTTAGTAAGTTTCTTGTTGTGAAGCCCGTTAAGAATACAAAAACCGCCCCCGTTATTGATGCTTTAAATGAAGTGCCGTCGCGCATCATCACCGATCGAGGTACGGCCTTTACTTCAAAATTATTTGAAGCCTATTGCAGCGATAATAACCTCCACCACACGAAGAATGCCGTCCGCACACCAAGAGCCAACGGTCAGGTAGAACGAGCCAACGGAATAATACTGACCTACCTCCGAACTACGACTGAAGATCCTAAAGACTGGAATCGAACCTTGAGAGACCTTCAATGGACTCCCAAGTTAACTCAACGACAGCTTTTACGCCTAATGAGCTAGTTTTCGATTTCCAGCCCAAAAATGTAATCCAAAACCGACTTGTCGCGAACCTACAGAATGACGTTCCCGAAAACCAAAATGCTCCAACTGCCAATCAAAAACGAGAACAGCCGCTAAAAATATCCATCGTGAACATGTAAAATGGAAAACCAGATTCGACAACAAGCATGCAGAACCAGTGCGTTATCAAGAAAACGATCTAGTAGTTAACCAGAACGAACCTGTCGCCACGGGTGAGTCACGGAAGCTCGAGCCAATGTTCCGAGGTCCATATATCGTAACCCGAGACCTGGGAAACGATCGCTATTTAATTGAGGACCCCCCAGGTATGCAGTTAACTTCTCGAAAATTTTGTTCAGTTTATGCTTCAGATAAAATGAAGCCTTGGTGCCAAAGTCCAATGGAACTCGACGATAGCGATGAAGCTGAGGAAGCCGATAAAGATCTCGATTTCCATCCGTCCGAAATCGAGGACAATTTGGCGTCAGAAATGGCCGAATGTCACAACGACAACAAAAAAAAAAGAGACACACACATACATCCATCGAACGAAGGAAGCTCGCCGCAGAACGAGCAGTTGATGACGAGTATTCAAAGAGATCGGTCGCCTCGTTTCGCGTCGCCATAACCATTTTATCTTCTTTAATAAATATATACCTATGTTCGTCTACATATGTACTTTTTTACTTAATAAAAGAACAATTTAAAGTAAAATCCGTGACGCCTACTTCATTCAAAAGCCATTCTTGACAACATCATATCAGTGCAAATAAGATGTCCACCCTTAATTCGTTGTGAATTTACTGTGCAACGCCATCTCTTTGTAAATTAGGTGTACAACTTTTTCTCGTTGTGAATTTAGTGTCCAACGCCATCTCGTTGTAAATTAATTGTCTATCGCTATCACGTGGTGATTTTAGTGTCCAACGCTATCTTTTTGTGAATTTAGTGTTCCACGCTCTTTCGTTGTGAATTTAGTGTACAACGCCATATCGTTCTGAATTAAGTGTTCAACGCGAACTCCTTGTAAATTTAGTTTTCATGTCCAACGCTATCTTGTTGTAAATAAGGTATCCAACGCTATCTCGTGTTCAACTCTATTTCGTTGTGAATAAAGTGTCAAACGCTACCTGGTTGTGAATTTAGTGTCCAACTATATCTCGTTGTAAATTTAGAGTTCATCGCTATCTCTTGTGAATTTTGTGTCCAACGCTAACTCGTTGTGAGTTTAGTGTCCAATTCCATCTCGTTTTAAATTTGGTGTACAACTTTGTCTCGTTGTGAATTTAGTGTCGAACGCCATCTCGTTGTAAATTAATTGTTCAACGCTATCACGTAGTGATTTAGTGTCCAACGCTATCTTTTTGTGAATTTAGTGTTCCATGCTTTTTTGTTCTGAATTAAGTGTTCAATGCGAATTTTTTGTAAATTTAGTGTCTATGTCCAATGCTATCTTGTTGTGAATTTAGTAACCTAGGCCATTTCGTTGTAAACTTGGTGTTCAATGCTACCTGGTTGTGAATTTAGTGTCCATCGATTTCTCGTTATAAATTTAGAGTTCCCCGCTGTCTCTTGTGAATTTTATGTCCAACGCAATCTCGTTGTGAATTTAGTGTACAACACCATCACGTTTAAAATAAGGTATCTAACGTTACTTCGTTGTGAATTTAGTGTCCACCGCCATTTCGTTAAAAAAATTAATTTTTTAACGATATCATGTGGTGATTTTAGTGCCCAACGCTATCTTTTTGTGAATTTAGTGTTCCACGCTATTTCGTTGTGATTTTAGTGTCCAACGCCATCTTATTCTGAATAAAGTGATCAACACGACCTCTTTGTGAATTTAGTGTCCATGTCCAACGCTATCCTGTTGTGAAATTAGTGTCCAAGTCTACCTGATTTTGAATAAAGTGCCCAACGCCATTTCGTTGTAAATTAGGTGTCAAACGCTATATGGTTGTAAATTACGTGTCCAACGCCTACTCGTTGCGAATTAAGTGTACAACTCCTTCTCGTTGTAAATAAGGTGTACAACTTAATCTCGTTGTGAATTTAGTGTCCAACGCCATATCATTGTAAATTAATTGTCTATCGCTATCGCGTGGTGATTTTAGTATCCAACGCTATCTTTTTGTGACTTAGGTCTACAACTTTATCTCATTGTGAATTAAGTGTTCAACGTTATTTCGTTGTAATTTAGGTGTCCAACGCTATCTCGTTGTAAATTAGGTGTCAAACGCTAAATGGTTGTAAATAAAGTGTCCAGCGCTCCTTCGTTGTGAATTAAGTCTCCAACGCCATCTCGTTCTGAATTAAGTGTCCAATGCTTTATTGTTGTGAATTTAGTGTCCAAGGCTACCTAGTTGTAAATTAAGTGTCCAAGACCACATCGTTATAAATAAGGTGTCAAACGCTATATAGTTGTAAATTATGTGTCCATTGCCTACTCGTTGTGAATTCAGTGTACAACTCCATCTCGTTGTAAATAAGGTGTACAACTTAATCTTGTTGTGAATTTAGTGTCCAACGCCATCTCGTTCTGAATTAAGTGTTCAACGCGATCTCTTTGTGAATTTTGTGTAAATGTCCAATGCTATATTGTTGTGAATTTAGTGTCCAAGGCTACCTAGTTGTAAATTAAGTGTCCAACGCCATCTCGTTGTAAATTAGGTGTACAACTTTATCTCGTTGTGAAATTAGTGTTCAACACCATCTCGTTCTGAATGTTCGTGTTCAACGCGATTTTTTTGTGAATTTAGTGCCCATGTCCAACGCTATCTCGTTGTGAATTTAGTGTCCCAGGCTACTTGGTTGTGAATTAAGTTCCCAACGCCATCTCGTTGTAAATTAGGTGTCAAACGCTATATGGTTGTAAAAAATAACGTGTCCAACGCCTACTCGTTGTGAATTAAGTGTACAACACCATCTCTATGGAAATAAAATGTCCACATTTAATTCGTTGTGAATTTACTGTGCAACGCCATCTCGTTGTAAATTAGGCGTACGACTTTTTCTCGTTGTGAATTTAGTGTCCAACGCCATCTCGTTGTAAATTAATTGTCTATCGCTATCACGTGGTAATTTAATTGTCCAACACTATCTTTTTGTGCATTTAGTATTCCACGCTCTCTCGTTTTAAATTTAGTGTCCAACGCCATCTCGTTCTGAATTAAGTGTTCATCGCGATCTCTTTGTGAATTAAGTGTCTATGTCCAACGCTATCTTGTTGTGAATTTAGTTTCCAAGGCTACCTGGTTGTGATGTTAGTGTCCAATGCCATCTCGTTGTTATTTTAGTGTCCAATGCCATCTCGTTCTGAATTAAGTGTTCATCGCAATCTCGTTGAAAATAAGGTGTCCAACGCTATATGGTTGTAAATAAGGTGTCCAACGCTATATGTTTGTAAATAAGGTGTCCAACTCTCCTTTGTTGTGAGTTTAGAGTACAACGCCATCTCGTTGTGAAATTAGTGTCCAAAGCTATCTCGTTCTGAACGTTCGTGTTCAACGCGATCTCTTTGAGAATTAAGTGCCCATGTCCAACGCTATTTCGTTGTGAATTTAGTGTCCAAGGTTACCTGGTTTTGAATTAAATGGCCAATGCCATCTCGTTGTAAATTAGGTGTCAAACGCTATGTTGTTGTAACTTACGTGTCCAACGCTATCTTGTAGTGAATTTAGTGTACAACGGCATTTCGTTGCAAATTAGATGTCCACCGTTATTTCGTGGTGAATATAGTGTCCAACGCAAACTCTTTGTGTATTTATTGTCCAACGCCATCTCGTTGCAAAGTAGGTCTCCAACGTTATTTCATTGTGAATTTAGTGTCCAACGCCATCTCGTTAAAAACAAGATGTCAACGCTATATGGCTGTGAATTATGTGTCCAGCGATATCTCGTTGTGAATTTAGTGCACAACGCCATCTCGTTGTATATTAAATGTACAAATTTATCTAGTTGTGAATTTAGTGTCCAACGCCAACTCGTTGTCAATTAATTGTCTCAAGCTATCATGTTGTAATTTTGGAGTCCAACACTATCTTTTTGTGAATTTAGTGTTCCACGAATCTCGTTCTGAATTATAAGTGTTCAAGGCGATCTCTTTGTGAATTTAGTGTCTATTTTCAACGCTATCTTGTTGTGAATTTAGTGTCCAAGGCAATATGAATTAAGTGCCCAACGCCATCTCGTTGTAAATTTTGGGTTTACCGCCATCTCTTATGAATTTTGTGTCCAACGCTAATTAGTTGTGAATTAATTGTCCATAGTGACATGGCTATCTTGTTGTGAATTTAGTGTCCAAGGCAATGTGAATTAAGTGTCCAAAGCCATCTGGTTGTAAATTAATTGTCTAAACCTCTCACGTGGAGATTTAAGTGTCCAACGCTATCTTTTTACGAGTAAGTGTTCCACGCTATTTCGTTGTGAATTAAGTGTCCAACGACATCTCGTGCTGAATAAAGTGTTTGTTCAACGCAATCTCTTTGTGAACTTAGTGTCCATGTCCAACTCTATCTTGTTGTGAATTTAGTGTCGATCTTAAGCCCGTAGAAGCCAGACGTCGAGGTGCGCGTACAAATAATTAGTGAATAATTTAGTAAATTGGGTGTCGATCTTAAGCTCGTAGAGGCCGGACGTCGAGGTGCACGCACAAATAATTAAGCAAAAGTCAAAAAAAAAAATTATTGCGCATTGTTATCGCAAACGTTTTAAAAAAATATTAATACCGAGAGAAACCGAAAAAAAACCCATCGCGTGTGTTGTAAAGAATAATAATAATATCGACTCACGTCGTTGGAAGAAAGAAAAAGATGCCCATTCGCGCTGTGAAAAAATATAAATAAAACGCATTCGCATAGCAAATTATCCTCTTATCTGTCCCAAGACCTCTGTGCTTAACTGCCTCTTTCTTATCTACTGTAGGCATCGTATGACCATCTAATGCTTGCGGTAAATGGATAAGGGCATCTAAATTTGTCCTATTGTGCTGAATATTTAAATTGATTTTTTGTATGCAAGCTGTCTTATGGGCATAACACCTAAGACCGTTTGTTTATTACAGAAATTAATTTGGATTTTCACTGCGTCAGAATTGTGTTTTGTGTGTAAGTATTTTTTAAGGGTAAATGATTTTCGTGTCGTGTATTCTAATGTTCGTGGTATCAGAAAAAATTTCTTTCACGTGTACGTCTACTTTGTTCAATACAGGCCAGCTGTTTTGGCATTAAGTGAATCCCAGGTTGGAGTAAATACTGATTTATCAGAATTTGCTCTAAATGGGTATAGCTTGTTGCCATTACTCTTTTCCCATCATGGTCTCGTGGTCTATGTTAGGAATTATATTGCTTGCCAGAGCCTTCCCCAATATGGGCAATGTTCCAACACGGATTTTAACTTCTTATGGCTCAAATTCACTGTCCGCAAGCATGTCATTCATTATTGTTTATTTACAGGAGTCCAAATCTTGACAGTTATTCGACTTGTAACGAGTTCGATACACTGTCTGATTCGATCTCGAAATTTGTTTCCAAATGTGATTCTTCTAGGGATGCGTGCTTTTATTCCTAACAGGGTAGAAAGCATCAAGCCTAAAGAAAAGTCCTGGTTTAATTCTGAGTGTAAAGAAGCTATCAGGCTCAAAGAAGTAAGTTTCCGATCCTACAAAGCCAACCCTACAGAGGAAAATCGGAAAAAGCACAAACAAGCAAGGAACTCATGCAACTCCGTTATTGAAAGAACCAAATTTTTGCATGACCAAAAATTACGGCAAAAAATTCTGCAGTGTACCAAAGGCAGTAAAAATTTTTGGTCATTTGTAAAAAAATATTAAAAACTCTTTAACATCTTCGGTTCCAACGCTCATCGACAATAACAAACTAATTGTTTACTCTTAAAAGAAGGCAAACTTGCTCGCCGCCCATTTCGCTGCCAGCTCCACGCTGCCGCATAGCAACTTTGCCCCTCCTGTACTTGAGAATGTAAATTTTTCCATGGGACAGTTTTTTTCCGCACTCCTACAGTAGCAAGATTTCTCAAAGATCTCGATATACACAAATCCGCTGGCCCGGATGGTATACCTACGATTCTTCTGAAGAGATGTTCTTCCACACTGGCAAAGACACTGCGTAAGCTTTTCCATCGCTCCTACTCTTCTGGAATCTTTCCTAGAAGATGGAAAACAGCATTTCTCCAGCCTGTCCCTAAGAAAGGTGACCAATCCTCCCCCTCCTCCTACCGACCAATAGCACTGACATCCCTTCTTTCAAAGGTCATGGAAACACTGATTAACCATCAGCTTAAGGAATATCTCGAAGATCGAAATCTTCTCCATGACCGTCATTTTGGCTTCCGCAGCAACCGTTCCACTGGTGATCTGATGGCATATCCTACCGAACAATGGAACAAATCCTTACATCGCTTTGGTGAAAGTAAGATTATTGCTCTTGATATCTCCAAGGCATTTGATAGAGTTTGGCATGAAACTTATCTTATCGAAAATGCGTGATTTTGGGATCGATAATACTCTTGTTTTTTGGATTAGAAGCTATCTTCTGGACCGTTCAACACAAGTGGTATTGGACGGATTCAAGTCTGATTCGCACAAAATAAATGCTGGTGTACCCCAGGGCTCTGTTCTGTCTCCCACTCTTTTCCTCACCGACTCTTCCCTCAGCTTTCCATTTTCGTTCGATAATTTACGTCCTTCGCCTTCGGACGTACAATTGCAACGGTGCCGTATGTCAAGCTCATTAAACTCCGATCTATACAGCATTGTCAAAAGGGGTAATAAGAATCGTGTGGAGTTTAATGCTTCGAAAACTCAATGCTGTCTTCTGTCGTTCAAGCTAAACATACCACCAATGCCATTGTCCATGACTGGCACTTACATCGAAGAAACCGAAAAGCTCTCAGTACTCGGTATGTGTGCCAACGACGACCTCCGTTGGAACGACCATATATTTGAAATCGCTAAGAATGCTGCTAAGTGCTTAGGTTTTCTGTATCGGTGTAAGACGTATTTTTCCCCATCTGATCTGGCTACAATTTATAAAGCGTTTGTACGCCCTAAACTCGAGTAAAACTAGCACATCTGGGCAGGTGCTTCACAAACATCGCTTCACCTGCTTGATAGAATACAAAATAGAGCGTTAAGATTGATAGGAAATAGAACTGCCGCTGAAACAATTGCCCCTCTCGAACACCGACGCAATGTTTCATGTCTTTCCTTATTTTATCGTTTCTTTTACAAAAAAATTCACTCGAAGTAGCCAGTTGCATTCCTCCCCTTAAAAGTTTCTCCCGTAATACTCGTCTCGCAAGGAATGCTCATCAGTTCACCCTTGAGCCCAATTTCGGACGTACCGTGAAATATAGGGATTCTTTTTTTAGCCGAACAACACGAATTTGGAATAGTTTACCCGGCGGGATTTTCCCTTGCCATTTTGATCTGCAAACATTCAAAACCAATGTTAATCGACACCTCCTATCTCTCCCCTCCCTTTCTTCCGAATGCCCGCGTGTGTTACCTTAAAAGGGAAACAAGTAGTCCAACGCTATCTCGCTCTGCATTGAGTGTATAACGCCATCTCGTTGTAAATTAGGTGTCCAACGTTATTTCGCTGTGAGTGTAGTTTCCAACGCCATTTCGTTTTAAAACTAGGTGTACAACTTTATCTCGCTGTGAATTGAGTGTACAACGCCATCTCGTTGTAAATTAGGTGTCCAACGTTATTTCGTTGTGAATTTAGTGTCCAACGCCATCTCGCTATGAATTAAGTGTTCAATGCGAACTCTTTGTGAATTTAGTGTCCATCTCCAACGCTATCTTGTTGTGAATTTAGTGTCCAAGGTAATGTGAATTAAGTGTCCAACGCCTTCTTGTTGTAAATTAGGTGTATAACCCTATACGGTTGTAACTTACGTGTCCAACGCTATCTCGTTGTGAATTTAGTGTACAACGCCATTTCGTTGCAAATTAGGTGTCCACCTTTATTTCGTGGTGAATTTAGTGTCCAACTATATCTCGTTGTAAATTTAGAGTTCCCCGTTAAGTCTTGTGAATTTTGTGTCCAACGTTAACTGGTTGTGAATTTATTGTATAACGCCTTCTCCTTGCAAATTAAGTGAAAAACGTTATTTCCTTGTGATTTTAGTGTCCAACGTTATCTTTTTGCGAATTAAGGTTCTCCGCTATCTCGTTGTGAATTTAGTGTCCAAAGCTACCTCGTTGTGAATTAAGTGTCTTACACCATCTCGTTGTTAATAAGGTGTCCAACGCTATATGGTTGTAAACTAGGTGTCCAACGCTATCTCGCTGTGAATTGAGTGTACAACGCCATCTCGTTGTAAATTAGGTGTCCAACGCTATCTCGTTGTAAATTTAGTGTCCAACGCGAACTCTTTGTGAATTTAGGGTCCACGTCCAACGCTATCTCTTTGTGAATTTAGTGTCCAAAACCACCACGTTGCAAATTAGGTGTCCGCCGTTATTTCGTTGTGATTTAAGTGTCCAACGCCATCTCGTTATAAATAAGATGTCAACGCTATATGGTTGTAAATTATGTTGCCAACGCTAATTCGTTGTGAATTTAGTGCACAGCGCCATCTCGTTGTAAATAAGATGTTTAACGTTATTTGGTTATGAATTTAGTTTCCACCACCATCTCGTTGTATATAAGGTGTATAAATTTATCTCGTTGTGAATTTAGTGTCCAACGCCTTCTCGTTGTAAATTAATTGTCTAAAGTTTTCACGTGGAGATTTAAGTTTCCCATGCTATCTTCTTGTGAATTTAGTGTTCCACGCAATTTCGTTGTGAATAAAGTGTCCAACGCCATCTTGTGCTGAATAAAGTGTTCCACGCGAAGTACTTGTGAATTTAGTGTCCATGTCCAACGGTCTCTTGTTGTGAATTTTAGTATCCATTTAGTGTTCCACGCTATTTTGCTGTGAATTTAGTGTCCAACGCCATCTCGTTATGAATAAAGTGTTCAACGCGAACTCTTTGTGAATTTAGTGTCCATCTCCAACGCTATCTCGTTGTAAATTAAGTGTCCAATGTTATTTCGTTGTGAATTGAGTGTCCAACGCTATCTCATTGCAAATTAATTATTTAATTTGTGTGAATAATTGTGAATTTAGTGTACAACGCCTTTTCGTTGCAAATAAGGTGTCCACCGTTATTTCGTGGTGAATTAAGTGTCCAACTATATCTCGTTGTAAGCTTAGTGTTCCCCGCTATGTCTTATGAATTTTGTATGCAATGCTAACTGGTTGTGAATTTATTTTCCAACGCAAATTAGGTGAAAAACAATATTTCGTTGTGAATAAATTGTCCAACGGCATCTCGTTGTAAATTAATTGTCTAAAGCTACCACGTGGTGATTTTATCGTTTTGTGAATTTAGTGTTCCACGCTATTACGTTGTGAATTAAGTGTTCAACACCATCTTGTGCTGAATAAAGTGTTCAACGCGAACTACTTGTGAATTTAGTGTCCATGTCCAACGGTCTCTTGTTGTGAATTTTAGTATCCATTTAGTGTTCCACGCTATTTCGCTGTGAATTTAGTGTCCAACGCCAACTCGTTGTAAATTAATTGTTTAAAGCTATCTCGTGGTGATTTTAGTATCCTACGCTATCTTTTTGTGAATGTACTGTTCCACGAAATCTTGTTGTGAATTTAGTGTCCAACGCCTTCTCGTTGTAAATTAGGTGTAATGTTTTTATTCTATTAATGCCTTAATTGCGAGTATTTTACAAAGTTCTCCAACCGATTTTAGACCGAGCATCAAAATGCACGATCGTTTTCTTCTAAGGTCGTCACCCGAAATGTAAAGAGTCAAAATTAAGTTTAAGACTAACCTTTATTTATAAACGTCAGGGCTATTTATACTTAAATCTATAGATATTTGGGTTCATCCCCACTCTTATACCTATTACAATTTTGATTTTTGTTACAATATGCTATTTCAATTTTAACCCACATATGATGGTCCGAATGAAGACAGAGATTTAAATTCCATTTGAACAGAATGAACGTTCAGTTTAATCCACCCAAATGCAATTCGATGCCTTTAGCCACCGCGACACATTCAGGTGCAGTCATTAATTGTTCTATTTATGAATCATTTTGTGCACAATGTGTGATGACTGACCATTCACAAGTTTGTTCAAATGTAGGTCAGTGTATCCACGTTAAGTGCATAATGTATGTATATACACAACATAGGTGTCCAACCGTATAAGGTTGTAACTTACGTGTCCAATCGCTATCTCGTTGTGAATTTAGTGTACAACGCCATTTCGTTGCAAATTAAGTGTCCACCTTTATTTCGTGGTGAATTTAGTGTCCAACTATATCTCGTTGTAAATTTAAAGTTCCCCGCTATGTCTTGTGAATTTTGTGTCCAACGCTAACTGGTTGTGAATTTATTTTCCAACGCTTTCACGTTGCAAATTAGGTGAAAAACGTTATTTCGTTGTTAATTAAGTGTCCAACGCCATCTCGCTGTATATAAGATGTGCAACTTTATCTCGTTGTGAATTAAGTGTCCAACGCCATCTCGTTGTAAATTAATTGTCTAAAGCTATCACGTGGTGATTTTAGTGTCCAACGCTATCGTTTTGTTAATTTAGTGTTCCACACTATTACGTTGTGAATTTAGTGTCCATCACCATCTCGTTGTAAATTAATTGTTTAAAGCTATCACGTGGTGATTTTAGTGTCCAGCGCTATCTTTGTGTGAATTTAGTGTACAACGCTATCTCGGTGTAAATTAGGTGTACAACTTTATCTCATTGTGAATTAAGTGTCCAACACCATCTCGTTGTAAATAAGGTGTCCAAGGCTATATGGTTAAAACTTACGTGTCCAACGCCTACTCGTGAATTAAGTGTACAATGCCATCTCGTTGCAAATTAGATGTATAACTTTATCTCGTTGTGAATTTAGTGTCCACCGCCATTTCGTTGTAAATAAATTGTCTAACTTTATCACGTGGTGATTTTAATGTCCAAAGCTATCTTGTTGTAAATTTAGTGTCCAAGGCTACCTTTTTGTGAATTAAGTATGAAACACCATCTCGTTTTAAATTAGGGGTCTAGCGCTATATGGTTTTTAAATTTGGTGTCCAACGCTATCTCGTTTTGAATTTAGTGTACAATGCCAGCTCGTTGTAAATTAGGTGTTCAAGTCTATTTCTCTGTGTATTTAATGCCCAACGCCATCTCGCTGAAAATTAGGTGTACAACTTTATCTCATTGTGAATTTAGTGTCCAACGCCATCTCCTAGTAAATTAATTGTCTAAGGCTATCATGTGGTGATTTTATTGTCCAACGCTATCTTTTTGTAAATTTAGTGTTCCACGCTTTTTCGTTGTGAATTTAGTGTCCAAAGCCATATCGTTCTGAATTAAGAGTTTAACGCGTCCAAAGCTAACTGGTTGTGAATTAAGTGTCCAACACCATCTTGTAAATTAGATGTGCAACGCTTTATGCTTGTAAGTTAGGTGTAGAACGCTATCTCGTTGTGAATAAAGTGTTCAACGTGATCTCTTTGTGAATTTAGTGCCCATGTCCAACTTTATCTCGTTGTAAATTACGTTTCCAACGCCTACTCGTTGTGAATTAAATGTCCAACGCCATCTCGTTGTAATTTAGGTGTACAAAGTTATATTATTGTAAATTATTTTTCCAACGCTATCTCGTTGTGAATTTAGTGCAAAACGCCATATCGTTGCAAATTAATCCAACGTTATTTCGTTGTGAATTAAGTGTCCAATGCCATCTCGTTGTAAATTAGGTGTTCAACGCCATCTCGTTCTGAATTAAGTGTTCAACGTGATCTCTTTGTGAATTTAGTGCCCATGTCCAACGCCACCTCGTTGTGAATTTAGTGTCCAAGGCTATCTGGTTGTAAATTAGGTGTTCAACGCTATCTCGTTGTGAATTTAGTGTCCAAAGATATCTCGTTGTAAATAAGGTGTTCAACTCTATCTCGTTGTGAATTTAGTGTCCAACGCTTCCTGGTTGTGAATTTAGTGTCCTACGATATCTCGTTGTAAATTAAGAGTTCCCCGCTATCTGTTGTGAATTTTGTGTCGCACGCAATCTCGTTGTGAATTTAGTGTCCACTATCACACCACTATCCCAAGAAAATGTCCTACCTACCTAACCATATTCCATCCCCTATTTTCTCTATGTTCAGACATACATTTTGGTGTTCCTCAAGGCTTATTCTTCGGTCGAATTTGTGTATTCTTCTTTACCATTAAATATTTAAAATAAAAAGTACTTTCCATTTAATCTATTTGTTTTTTTTCAGAATCAGTCCTTCTGGAAGTACTGTTAAGTCATGCCGCACCATACGAATGCATCATACTTTACTCTAATACATTCTTTCAAAAAAGTATCGTAAATAATCAAGACGATTTTCGTTCAATTCGAAACATCTAAATTTCGACAGGGACAACTAGTCTCATTAACCCATTAGCCTACTACTTTAACGATTTCAACACACATTAAAAGCAGAAGGCTGTGGTTAATTTCCTTAACACGAAAGTTGCTGCAAAAAAAACAACAACATTGCTGTTGCAACTGGGACGAGAACGTGGCATAGCTGGAAAAAAAGGAAGTGGGAATTTCAGGAAGATGAGGTTTTTTGTCCGCCTGTTTTGATCTAGAGGCAGGAATACTTCATGGGTTCGTATCCAAAATAAAATAAATTGCACGATTGGGTCGCACGAACTTGTTCTTACGCTAGATAATTGCTTAGTGGCTGCATGATGTATGTATGTATAGATTAAAATAAAAAAAATGTTTTTTTTTCGTAAATTCTTTCATTTTAATAATTAGTTGAAGACTTTTCTCGAAAAAACTAAGAATGCAATAAAATGGGAAAACTAAATGTCTATCAAGGAAAAAAAAAATATTGAAAATCGTTCGACCAGTTTTTTTAAAAAGTCGTTTTTTGAAAAACTTTTCAAAAACATACTTAAATTTTTTTAGTATGTCATAATAAGAAAATCTTTAGTTATCATCTGGGAAAATTATTTAAAAAATATCAATCGATCCGTTTTCAAAATATTTCGCAAGCAATTTTTTTTAGAAAATTTAAAACTTCGCTATCATCGTGATGTCATGTTTGATTGTTAGAATTCTTTTATTTTACACAAATCCATAACTTGCCTTATAGTACCTATAATCGCAAGTAAAAAGTGACAAATTTCTGACTGATGTCCTACACGGGACGTAAATCTCATACTCCGAGGATAGATATATGCATTAACGTTGACGCCACCAACGCGCCATGCCATCCTGTTGAATTAAAACCGCAGAGCTGGGAGTTGGACCGATGAACGCGACAAATGTTTTTGGAGAAAAAAGAGGCTATTTCGTGATGTATGCATTTTTTTGTGTCTACTGTCAGAAATAGCTGAGCAGAAATATTGAAATTACTCAAAAGGTATAAATCGAAGGAAGAAGACTGTTGACGACGTCGTTGGCGGCACGGAACTAAGCCATCAGAATACCATCAGGCATTAGGAGCGTAAATACAGACATAGGAAGCGGTGTGTTGTATTTTGGACTTTGAACTGTCATTTCAACAGAAGAGATGGGAAAGTTGGGTGGTTCGGGATCGGGAATGGCCCACACTTTGTTGATGTGGCATATATTATGCTTCCTATGAATGTTGTCGAACGTATTTTGGTCTTTTTTTTGGACAAGTAAGAAGAAAAGACGACACAGATTTATGTTTGGAATCATTTCTCATACCGGATGTTTCAAATGGTTAGGCTGGTTGTTTTTTTGTGAAAATTTTCTTTACAAGCTGATTGGGGGAAGTGTAATCGTGACTTGTTAGGCCGGCTGGTTTGTTTCTGTAATCAGCTGAATTGCTTAATTGATTGAACGAGAAATGGATTTCGAATTATAATGAGTAGATTTTATGTTCAAGTTTATAATGTAAATGCTTTAGCTTTGAAAAACGATAGGCTTCTAAACAGTAGAAGTAGCGTATTGAAAAGAGAAAAAAAATGCAAGATTTTGGGAAAATAGCCAAAATGATCATATATGCAACATTCTTATGCATTTAGTATAGGTGCAGTGATAAAAGTGCCCCGGAGTCATAAGATCGCCGATAGGGCAACACCTCAATTAGGAGTACTATCTCTTCTTTTTTGATATAACTGTATAGTCCACGAAAAAAGAAGTTGTATTTGCATTTTGCAGACGAGTTAAGTAAGGCTTAGATTTTAATGACAAGGCCGCGTTTTGTAGTTAAAATCAAACCATGTAGCATCCTACCAGTACTGGACAGGAAAAAATGCGGAAAATATGGAAATATTTCTTTTATTAACTGTTATAAGAGTGTGTTTCCTAAAAGTCAGTGTCTTGTCGAAATGAATACCTAGTTATAAAACAAACGATGGACAGAACAATCCCACGATACAAAGAACAAAACTTCAGAAAGGATAATCAAAACGATCTTCCATGTCTTAAACTTTAGAGAACGACAGACAACGAAAACATACGCCTGACCACAGGAATAGATCTGGGAACGTGTCTGAAGATCTATTGGATAAGGTTGAGACAATGGGATCTGCTTTTTAGCAAGTGTAAATATAAGATGAATGATTCCATTTACCCAAATCACGGCGTGGAGAACAGAGCTCTGCTGAAGCACTTTTACCTTCGAAATATCATGACGCAATGGCGATCTTAGAGAATTGGGTTTACCAGGTTCAATGAAGACAATCTAGCAAACGCCAACATCGCGGAAAAAAATGGGCCAAGGTCCCTGCTCATTTTGAAGGTCGAACTGCAAATGATCTTCGCATAAAAGAAAAAGAAGTCAGCAGGAGCCGATGGTATACCCAATATTGTACTACAACAGCTCCCAGAGAATGTAATAGACATATACGCAACACTGTTCAACAGCGCGATGAATAATACGTATATTATCCAGGGAGTTGGAAGACAGTTGTTCTACATCTTCTCCCGAAAAAACGGAGAGGATAATTCCAATCCGGCAAGTCTTCGGTCGATAAGTCTTCTTCCGAGTATCAGCAAGGTAATCGAAAAAGTTCTCAATAGAGCTCTGTCCAAGTGGGCCGAGGACGACAATATAATTCCAAACACCCAGTTCGGCTTTAAGGTGGGACATGATTCAATTCATGCCTCGTCTAAGGTAGTATCTGCTGTCCAATAGAACAATGCTAAGAATCAATACACGTGTGCCTGTCTGGTTGATTTTTGGATAAGGCTTTCGACACCATATAGTTAGAGAGTTTTTATTTGAAGCTTCATAACCAGATGGAGCATAAGTAAACCACTGCTATATATGCTTTACGAAATGTTTAACGGTAGAAAGTTTGTTATCCAGAGTGGCAATGTAACATCTGTCTGCAAAACGGGAGCGGTGAACTCGCCGTCTTTATTATTTACACCAGCGATCTCATTGGGAATCTACATCATACAATTGCGCCTGCCAACGATTTAATTGTGTACAGAATGGGTCCAAAAGTTGAAGTTATCAGAATTCTCTTGCAACGTGATTTCGATAAAATTCAACAATACTGTAGTGTTTGGAAGCTGAAAATTAACTTCCACAAAAGTGAATATATCCGGTTTAGAACCCCTGTTTCTCCCCTGAGCTAGTGATCGCTGGGCCACATGGACATCCACTGACGAATCAAAGTGTGTTAAAGTACCTTGGCATCTGGTTGGATCAGTTTCTATATTTCAACCGACATGTAGAGGCTGGTCTGGCCAAGGCTAGGGGAGCTTTTGCCCTGACAAGACGGTTGTTTTATAGACGTTATTCTTACAGCCGCCTTGCCAGCCGGGTGAAAGTGATTTGCTACATGGCCCTCACTAGGCCGATGATTGCCTGATAACTGCCTGTGGAGCCAGTAAGTTAGTTAAGTTGATAGTGTTACCTGTTTTTTTAAGATTTTTGTCTAGACTTAAGCATTTAAGTAGTTATAAGATAAAAAGAATAATACAAATCATTAAATTATTAGGTTTTTCACGAAGCTTACACATGGGATATCACAGTTATCAATTTTTAAATCACGTCTTACGACAAAGCTCTACAGACTTCAAAATTCAGCTCTAAAAATTGTTTAAAATATAATAACAGACAGCAAACTAAAAGCGGTTTCAGGTTACTTAACGTCGAACAAATCTTCAAGACATCGACAGGTCTGGAACTTATGGAAATAAAATTTCGTATCCAACAAAGAAGAAATTCAGCGATAAGAAACAAGATATCAACTTCTATCAATTTCTTAAAAGGATTAATTTTGCTTTCCCTAACTCTTCAAAAGAAAGTTTGCCTCTTTATTCCTAATAACCTTCTTTCTTCCTCCTTTCTCTGGGGTTGATACTATTAGTCTTATTCGTGATAAAAGTTCATATTCCTGAAGAAATATTTGAGGCCTTCACCGTTGGCTTTCTTGTACTGTCATTCGGTTCCATAGGAGGTCTTTTTATAACTGGATGGGATTGTCAGATTGTTACAAAAAAATATGTACTCTAATGACACAATGGACTTAATATGACGTTGATGTGCCATTGCTGCTGTAGAAAAGCAAAATTTAACTAATGAGGAAGACTTTACTAATAATATTGATAATTTTTACTTGGGTCCGCATGTTAAACATTGAAATAAAAGTTTATTATCTTGGGCACGGTAGTAGTAGTTTTCCCGCCAAGACGAGCTAAGACAATCAAGAGCACTATCTATCTTTTCTCGAAGCGCTTCGTTGTTTTTTTTGAGCCTTCATAACTTCAGTTTGGATTTTACCAGATAAACTATTTTTTTAGAATATACTAATTGAGTTTTGATTGCATAGCTCTCATACGGGTCCGTTAAATGAAGTGTTACTATTTTTATGTTGGCATTACTGAAGACGCCGGCATACATTTTGTTATTTTTTTTAATATATTGGTAGTCTACAAAACACAAAAAGTACAGTATTTAACACCAGCACAAAAAAAAGTTCGCCTTTAACGATCGAAAGCATTGGAAGTCTTGCACGCAGCCGGAAATCTGCAGAGTTTGTTTTTTTCTGATGAAAAATTTTTACCGTTCAGCAATACGTAAACAAACAAAATGATCGTGTGTGGTTGCAGAACAAGTCTAACGATAATTTACAGAATCGACTTGCTGTTCGTAAGCAAGCGGCAAGCGCCTGCTTCAGTAATGGTTTGGGCTGCTGTAACTGAAAATGGGCGCTCGTTTTTATCGACCAGGGCGTTAAAGTAAATCAGGAAGTGTACCCACAAAAGGTGTTAAATGATGCGTTGATCCCTTGGGCACGCAGACAATTTGCTATAAGCCACTGCACATTCCAACAGGACTCAGCACCGTCCCATAAAGTTCGCTTAACCCAAAACTTTCTTCAAGACCACGTTCCGCAGTTCATTCCTTCGCAACAGTGGCCTCCATACTCACCAGATTTGAATCCAATGGGACTTCTCTATATGATCCATTTTGGAGGCTAAGGTGTCAACAAAAAAATATGAGAGTATTGCAACATTGAAGTCAGCGCTTTGTCGGGAATGGTCACGGATCCCACAGGAACACATTTGTGCAGCGTGCAATGCCTTCATCAAAAGGATTGATGCCGTTATTCGTGCTAGAAGGAGCTATATTGAACAATGACATGGTTTTTACAAAATTAAATGTATTATGTACATGTTGTACATAAAATTTGACACTTAAAACTTTAAAGAATGAAAAAACTATAGAGTTTTGAATGGGTAACATTTCATTTGGCGGACCCTGAGCCTAGTCGTTCTTACCAATAATCGAATTTTTGGAGAAATTGTCTTAATCTGACGGTTTGGAAAAAAAATTTTGAAAAACAAAAAATTTATCACATAAATTTCACAAAAAATAGCATTAAAAAACCTATTTCTTTTAATATAATATAATATAATATATAAAATAATATCTTCAGAAAAAAAATTTAAAAAACCTGTCCACTAATACACTTTAAAAAAAAAAATAAATATAAGAAGAGATTTCTGGCCTTAGAAAAAAGTTTAAGAAATAGTTTTTTTAAGAATTGTTGTTTTATTTTAAGTCAATTGTTTAGAAAATTAAACTTCCTGGCTAAAAGAGGCGTGAGAATAGACCCCTTGCATTAAATACATGCTTCAATGCAGCAGCACGCTCTAAACTGTATTTTTTGCTACTTCGGCTTGTGCAAATCGACAGATTATATATTTTCCGTTATTCTTGAACTATTTCCTTTAGAATTGAAAAATAATTCAACCGCGCTTGAGAATGTCAAAGTCACGATTTTTGTTTGCAAGTGACCCTCCCACTCCTTTCCGTAACGCTCAAATCGTCAGATTAATAAAATGCTCAATTTAAGCATGTAATTAACCACCTTACTTTAATCTGTTCGAGTATTTCGAACGATCAATTTTTGTTTATTTATCTGACTGCCTACCCTACACGCACGTTCTTGTATAAAGGGCTAATATATGGTGGACGTGGTCAACAGTGTGCAAGGTATCCCCCTTTATGTTAATCTGCCGCACTCGAGAAAATCGCGAAATCCCTTCTAGGGCTCCCCTATAAATAAATAAATAAATAAATAAATTTACTGGCGCGACAGCTCCTTAAGGAGCCAAGGCCTAGTGACTTATACTCTCAACCATTCCTGTGTGTGTGTTGTTAATCTGCAAGAATGGAAGGAACCTACAATTTACGGCCGAGTCCGAACGGCAAGATGAGATGCACTTTTTCGAAAAATATTTTACTCTTGGAGGTTTTGTCAGTTCCTCCCAAGAGGCAGTATCCCAGAAAAAAGGTGGCTATGAGCTGTATTTGAACCCAGGCTTATTCGCTTAGCAGTCCGACACACTAACCACTAAGCCACGGGTACTCTAGGGCTCCCCTACTATTATAAATAAACTTTCAAGGATGTTTTTGAACTAAATCATCTCAGTTATCGGTACTGGATTTTAGCACGTTTAATAAATAATTTCGGTGAAAAGAACCATTAAAAAAAATTCATACTTCGGGAAGCATATAAGACGTTGAAGTGATGTAACTTTAGATGCTCTATAAGAGTCGCTGAAGAGTCGTTAATAAAAGTTGGATTCAATTATTCTATGCTGACGGCAGAGCTATCAAATGTGAAGGCCCTTCATTCTTGAAGCTATCACTTAATGTTCTTGAAGAAAAAGGGTACCTCATTAGTGCAAACAATGATGCCCATTTTCTGATACACACGGCCTATTTTGAACACTTGTCCTTATGGAACAGTTCTTCACAAGTACGAAAAGTAACATTTTTTTTTGGATCTCTGATGAGAACCCAGTTCAAGGCAAAACATTCCAAGTCCCAGCACTATCACGGAAGAAATGCAAGTCCAAGTGCAAAAACTTATGGGTCAAAAAAATAAATTAATGCAAAGGCTCCAGTAAGTATTAAGTTGATATTCGACATGGAACAATCTTAAACCGGAATGCTTGCCGAGTTTTTTCGATGTCAACCTGGCAAACACTTTACATAGACTTGTTTACCAATAAGAATAAAAAGGTATCACAATAATTTTCTTCCACTGGTCCAAAAGGTATCGCCGCTAATATTCTGAAGAAGTGTTTTCTCAAGCTCTGTGCAAGCAGTGGCGGCAGTACAGCTTCCGTGGCAATAGTTCTACCAACACCTACTTCTAAATTCCTTCCGCCTTTCCTTATGCTCCCACTGCGTCTCTGGCATATTAAGGGTATCTCAACTCCTCAAGAGGGCATTAATTATTAAAAACAAAATTCCTAACGATGCTTACTCCGTTCTTTTCTAAAAGCACCATAGGTCTTATGGAACTTATCCATATATAAATGTGTTTTACTAACCTCCTTGCATGCAATTTTATGATTTTCATGGCAAAATAAGAGGTTATTTGGTTGTTTATTGTCGATTGAATTTTTTAAAGAATTTAATTTAACATCCAGAGCTTGAGTTTCCATAGTCTTCCCCTCTCTATTTCCACTAACTACAGACCTTTGATCATAACCAAATTATATCATGGGCTATGCCACGGGATGAGTTCACAACTATCTGATATCGAAAGGTGTAACAATAAGATTTAGTTAGCGAAACGACAACATCCCACTTCACTTAATTTAATAACTTTAAACACATCTTGTAGGTATCAATTAAATTGCTGCTGCTGCTAGAGTCACTTAAATTGCTATGCATCTCTTCAGATCTCCTATATTGACCACTTAAGCTCATTAACCGATCACCACCGAGCATCGATAGCCACACTTTACCTGTCGGCCTTTGGTTACGAAACAGCGTACGGCGTTGTAAAAGTAATCATTTATAATTAATACATGACCAGGTGGCATTTACTACTCACATAATTGTTGTCAAATGAAATTGAAGCCTCGAGCATGACCAGTTAAGAATGCATCCTGAATCGGTGCCATGAGAACCAATAAATCATGAACCTATCTACTCTCGATTCGACCCTTTCTGATTTGTAAAAACACCCCCAAAACACAAACCCATAAATATATTCAGCAAATTGATTGTGCCACATGGAACCGTACCTCATTAACCCATGCCCCAGAACGCTTTCCTTTTATTTTCGAAAAGATATAAAAATAAAACAAATTCAAAAATAACCAGACTGAAAAAATCCATCTCGAGGAAATGTATATATTTCGCCAGAAGTGTGAAACGATAAATGATTCCTTTGTTTCATTAAGTGTTCAGCAAACTGTGACAAATAAAATCTTCGGTTTTGCCATTCAATTGGCAAAATATGCCATCAACAGCCCATCATAGCCATCATCATTGTCCGAGATCACTGATCATATTCATCAGCAATCGTGCCGTTCCCGCCAAGGAAGACGAAGGCGACGGCGACGGCTTCGACAACGCAAAATGGCGATCCGAATGCGGGGGTGTGTTCGCAGAGCTAAAATTATTATCCACTCACCGATAATAATGCTTCCGTGCTACCATCAGCGAGACTCATTAACACCACAAGTTGAGGTTATTTCGATCTTATTGTGGCTCTGCTCGTATTTTTGATTTATCCTAAATGGCTGTCATAATTTTTATTGAAATCCCTTGGCGCAGATCCAGAAAGATTGTTATGGGACAACTATAATTGACTGCACCTAATGGGACGAAGCTATTCCAGTTGACGGAATAATTGCACTGCCAATGTTTGAGCAATTAAATTGTGGTAGTTAAGTGTTTGTATTGTTTTTATTGGTGCACGTCTAGAGGGATAATGAGATTTTTTCTGGAAGAATTTGTGTTTTGTAACGCTTCACGTATTATTGTTTTTCGCACTATTAAACGCCACGTTAGCTTCATGTTTATCTTGCATCCTGTTATATGTATGAATATGCTTTCACATAGAAGATAGAAATATAAACCATTTGAGCGCCGTGAAAAAAATGGAGACGGTTTGGTCGCATATACTTGCTCTTTCGTAATAATCACATATAAAGCCAAGCATTTTAAGATAGATGATAACAATATGTAAAAAGTGTCAAAAGCACACATATTGTAAATAACGTTAAAAATACAAGCAAAAGTTTGTTTGTTTGTTACGCTTTCACGCCTTTTTTTATATAATTAGCCCTCACTAAACGGATTTAGACTACCCTTATAAATTTTAATTAAACACAGCGAGGGCTTTAGGAAAATAGGGAAGGATGTGAAAGGAGGTAACGATGTTTGTTTTAAGGTTCCTACACTTCAAAGAGGGAAGGAAAAACAGAGTCTGGCAAGGCATTCCACATTCGCGTGGTACGACTAAAGAAAGAATCCCTGTACTTGACAGTACGTCCAAAGTTGGGCTCAAGGGTATAATGATGGGCATTCCTTGCAGTGCGAGTATTACGGTTGAATCGTTTCAGGGGAGGAATGCAACTGGCTATTTCGGTAGAGCATTGTTTGTGGAAGTAGCGATAAAATAATGAAAGGCAGGAGACATTACGTCTGTGCTCCAGAGATGTAAATGTTTCTTTTATTGTTCGATCGCCTATCATTTTTAAAGCTATTTTTTGTATTCTATCTAGAAAACTCAAGTGGGTTACAGGAGCACCTGCCCAAATGTGAGAATCAGACTTGAATCCGTCCAATAGAACTTGTATTGACCGTTTCGAAAGGTAATTACTAATCCAACGAAGAAGAGATTCTTCGAGTCCAAATGCATGCATTTTCGATAAAAGAGCTTGATGCCAAACTCTATCAAATGCTTTAGAAATATCAAGTGCAATAATTTTGCTTTCCCCAAAACGATGGAGAGATTGGTTCCACTTTTCGGTGAGATATACCATCAAATCACCAGTGGACCTGTTGCTACGAAAGCCGTACTGCCGGTCATTAAGAAGCTTTCGGTCCTCAAGATATTTCTTGAGCTGAAAATTAATCAGCGTTTCCATGACCCTGGAAAGAAGGGACATAAGTGCAATTGGTCAATAGTTTGAGGGGGAAGAAGATTCGCCTTTTTTAGGGATAGGCTGGACAAATGCTGTTTTCCATTCACGGAAAGAGACCAGAGGAATAGGACAGATGGAAAAGCTTACGCAATGGTTTTGCCAGCGTTCATTTACGCTCTCGAGTACAGGAGAAGTTCTAACACCTGCTGGCAGCGTTGAGTTAGCAGCGAACTGGGCTGCAAGCAGATTTACTTTTTTTTGAGAACTGACAACAGGAGTATCATTGAAGACAAGCGTAGGAACCGATGATGACAAGGAGTTCTTTACGATTTTAACAAATGAGCAAAAAATTTTACTCTAAGAACTACGGGCCCGGGAAAATCCACCCGTTATCCCTACCCTGTGTATAGATACAATAGGGTATCTTTAATCTCTAAAAAATATGCGAACATTGATTTACATTCTTGAACGTGCACGTGTTGTATACGAAAATTTAAATTAGTTCGTGAAAACCGATTTAATAGAACCAATTCATAAAAACGTAATTTTTATTCTTCGTTAAAAAAAATTTCTGTGCAAAGGTACTTTTTAACTTTTTTTACTTCTGATGGCGTGGTGCTCCTAAAACTATATACATAAATATGACCTATTAACTTCAATAGAAATCCTTACACCAAGTTTGGAACAAACTCCCGTTGTAAAATCGATGAGCCTGAGTCCGTTTGCGGGGGTGTTTCCGTACAAACTGTGCTTTCCGATTGTTTTAGCAAAAGTTGTCTCCCTCCCAAATCTTGCATTAAAATACCCCAATAGTGTCATGTTTGGGACATTGCTCGAATATTTTAGCAAAAAGCTAGTAGAAAATTTATTAAGATCCGTTGTCGAAGTCTTCCTCTGACAGCGAAACCGTATTCAAACAAGCGGGATCGCAATTTTCAGATCTTCTCAGGCCCGCTCCACCCCATCGCATCTCCTGGAGTGCTGTTGCGGGCAAAGGCCACGGCTGGCAGTTCACCTCTGCGCGCCCTATTTAATGTACGCATTCTCCATGTGCATACACTTAAATCATTTTCAACTTGTTGGGCTTTCGCATGAGCATATATTATGTACATCGCGTTTGCTTCAGAGCGTATCATTTCTCTTCTTCTTAGAAGGTAACTTAGGTACACTCCGCTTCAAATGAATAAGCACAAACATTTTATAAGGTACGTTGTCAATTCTTACCAAAAATTGAGCGTTATTGTATCATTGGATGGTGCTAACTTTTTTTTATAATTAACACACTGCGCGGGAATTAGGAAGATAGGGAGGGGAGAGATAGGAGGTGCCGATGAACATTGGTTTTGAATGTTAGCATATCAAAATGGCAAGGGAAAACCTCTCCGGGTAAACTATTCTAAATTCGTGTTGTTCGGCTAAAAAAAGAATCCCTGTATTTCACGGTACGTCCGAAATTGGGCTCAAGGGTGAACTGATGGGCATTCCTTGCGAGACGGGTGAACATTTTTTGTAAAAGAAACGATAATATAAGGAAAGACATGAAACATTGCGTCAGTGTTCGAGAGGGGCAATTGATTCAGCGGCAGTTCTATTTCCTATCAATGTTAACGCTCGATTTTGTATTCTATTAAGGAGGTGAAGCGAAAAAAATATTGAGAAAGTACCGCTAGTTTTTCTCTGGCTCTCCGGCAAAGCGTTCTTTATGAAAAATTGCTGACTTTTTTTGCGTCAACTGAATAGGCACAATGTCATTATATTAATTTTGTATGATCTTTATGAATAGATGCGAACATTAAATACTTACTTGGAGTTTTTTAAGTGAAATTTAGTCGTTAAATTTAAATACAAAAAATGGGTAAAGCTAAATCACTAAATACTGTGGAAAGGGCTAAGATCGATGTCTGCGCAATAGCCAATAAAATTGGACGAAATTTCAGTGTTAATTTAATTACTTAAGAAATAAAAAAAAATACGAAAAAAAACATGAAAGGAGGAAAAAACGGCCCAAAGGCAGCTGATCGAAAAGCTATTTTAAGATGTAATTCCAATTCATGTGACTGCGGCAAAAATAAAACAGAAAGCCGGTGTAATTGAAAGCGTTTCATCTGTCCTTAGAGTAATAAGCAGTGCCATTCATATAAAACGAAAGAAGCTTAAAAAAAACACCACTAAACGAACAACGCAAAGCTATGCGCTTAAATTTTTCTAAACTCCATATGAGTTGGGCAACTAAATGGCATCGCGTGTTTTTTTCCGATGAAAAGAAGTTTAATTTCGATGGCCCTGATGAGTTTAATTATAACTTTCACGGTATGAGGAAAGAAAGACGTTTCTTAGCAGGGCATCATAGTCGAGAAAGTGGGTTAATGGTTGTGGGGAGCTGTTAGCTATTATGGATCTGTTGAGCTTGAATTCCAAACTTAAAAAAAATACCATAACAACTTACAAAGGAATCTTGGAAAAGAAATTTTCCAAGATTTTCAGACCTTTTTGGAGCCTTAAAATGGACTTTTCAGCAGGATAATGCCCCAATCCACACGGCACTTATAGTGAAAACTGGATTAAGAGGTAGAATATGGAATTGCTCCAATGGCAGCCGTACTCACCGGACCTGAACCTTATAGAAAATGTTTGGGGATCGTTAGTGTGAAAAGTTTATTAGTCTGGCTATTGAATAAACCTGTAGAGAAATTTCTCTGGACTACATAAAGAAGCTGTACGATGCCATGCAAATCGATATCAACTCGTTTCTTCATACACGTACACATAGCCATAGACCTGTCAATTTGATACCGAATATTAGTAAGGATTCGGTCCTAGCTAGCTCCGGAAAAATGTTTCATTGATTTTTGTTTCACTTTATAAGTTTTGGTGATCGTATTTAATGTGTAGACATTGGTTGTATTTTTGGTGTTATGAATGTTATGTTTATTTTTTTTATTTATTATTTGTCAAAAATAACTTACAAAATAAATTTATAAACTATTAAAAAATAAGACATCAGGGTAGCAAGACCATAGATGTCGTTTAGATACCATTAATTTGTTATGATAAAAGTTTAAGTTACAAAAATAATAGCAATAACATAGGTATGTACATATTTTTCATTTGAAATTTTACATCAGAATTTTTACATAATATCAAAATATAAACATTATATGTTTAGGCAAAAATTGAAGTTCATATCTCCTTAAATTTGTTATGCAAAGTTGTGGCTTCTTTAATGCGTTGAAAAGATCGAACATCCGATGGATCAAGTAATTCGGCTATCTGTTTCTACTTTTCTTCTATTGAGTCGGTATTTGTGATTTGACGAGAAATCGGACATTCAGCAAGAATATGCCAAACTGAGAGGACCACTTTACAATTTACACACTCCTCAGGTTGGTCGTAGTGACGACTGCAAAAAAGAGTTTTTCCCTCTCTCATACGAAATAGCGACATACATTCCTCTCTGGTTAAGGTTTTGCTGTATGGAATTCTGAGATGTGTTGAGTGATGTTTTCGTAGAAAGTTTTGTTCCCTTAGCCAGGATCTTACAAGTTCTTCGTTTTCAATAGCAATGAAGATTTTCCGGATGAGTTGAGAGATGTTAGGGAGTTCTTTTAAACACGGATAACGAGTCGCTTCCTTTGCTGCAGTCTCATTTCCTTGGATACTGACATGGCCTGGTACCCATGCTAGGTTTATGTTGGGGTTACTATAAAGGATGCTTCGAATGTAATTAAGGGTAGAACAGTTATTATTTGAGCTTTTAATTCCGGTAAGGATACTTAAACTGTCAGTGAAAATCAATGTCTTTCCTATCCAGATTTGCGCCAAGGATAGAGCTTTTAACAAAGCTGTAACTTCTGCTAGATAACTACCAGCTGCGTCTGGGAGCATACCTTGGAAGATGATGGTTTCTTCATTGTTTGTATTGAGTTCGATGACTGCATAGGTGGAGATATCATCCCTATAGGATCCATCGGTATATAATGTCTTCGAGGGCTTAATTTTGTCGATCAACTCTCGGTGAAGCATAAGGAAGTGTTTTCTTTTTTGTAATTGGAGAGGCTGGTGTCGATAGTTAACAAGTGTCTTGTCCAAGGAGGAGGAACAAAAGGGATGAGGTTGTGTGGTGTTTTTAGGGGAATATATCCATGAGATGAGATAAGCGTCAGTGTTTTACTTAGGGAAGATATTGAGTTTGTCCTATTTTGTTTGGTCCTGGTTAAGGTTTCTTGAGAAGCTGTGTGGAGAGGATGGGTAATATTTGTTAGCGCTTTGCTTATCAAATTAACTGCTCTTTTTTTGTCCCAGTCTATTGATTGATTTAAATCCAGCTTCTTCTTCTTTTCTTAGAGCTTCAATTGGTGTTGTTTTAAGAGCTCCTGTAGTTGTTCGGTAGCATTGGTTAATGGCTATATCGATACTCTCCAAGTTTTTCTTGAAAGTAAACATATATTGGGTGGGCCCATGCTGGAGGGTTCCGTCGACTAGAGCTTTGGTTATTTTCAGAGCCGTTTCCAGATGTGGTCCTTTGCGGCGAGAGCATATCATTTTCAGAGCGTTGTTTTGGTCCTTCAGTTGGTTGATGGTGTTTTTAATGTGGGTATGGGTATCCCATTTGAGATTACCACTGAAAGTTAAACCCAGGACTCTTAGTTCTTTTTTCAGGATGACTGGCGAGTTACGCATGATAAGAGGGGTAGTTGGGGATGCGCATTTCTTTTTTCGGCAAAGGTGGAGTGCCTCTATTTTGGAAGGTGGAACAATTGGATCCAAGCAGCGATTTGGTGGTCTGCCAATTTTAAAATTGCGTTCACTGTGGATGGCTCTCCAGAGGCTACCATGAAGATCTTGTCAACGTAAACACCAACGAAATCTAGACCATGTTTTGGTTGTGTAAGCTCAGCTCAGACAAAGGAGATCCTTGTGGTAACCCATTTTCAAGTTTCAGTTTGTTTGAGCTAAGGCCATTGACCTCAACGCAAAAAGTTCTTCCGGATAAAAAGGATACAATGACCTTTAAAATTTGCTCAGGGACTCCCCATTTGTGCAGCTGTTCTATAATAGGAAAGATAGTGACACGGTCGAAAACTTTTTCAAGGTCAGATGACAGCACTACACTGTGTTTACAAGATGAAAGACTATCTGCTAATTTATGTTCCATGAGGTGAGTTAGAGAATGAACTCTTCTGTTCGGTCTAAAAGCATGTTGTTCATCGCTAATTGAGTTTTCCATCAGCCAGCCTATTCGTCGTCCAATAATTTTTTCAAAAATTTTGTAGAGAACAATTTAGTGATAGTTTAGAGAGCTCTTAGGAATGAGCTTGAGAATAGCTTTCTTCCAATCATGAGGAAAGATACCAGTCCGAAAAATGTTGTTGTAAGCGAGCGAATTCGGTTCTTCAGACTATCAGCTGCTGATTTAACCATAGTATATGTGATTTTGTCTTCTCCTGGGGTGGTTCCTTTAAGAATTTACTTGTAGTGTTGTGTCAAATTCGGTTTTTGAAATATCATCCAAAAGTTCTAAGCATAGGTTTTCTTGAGGAAGGAGGTTACTTATGTTAAAGGCCAGTTTTTTGGCAATAACATTGTCTGGAAAGGAATTATCTTCGCTATATTTTCCCCATGTCTTTGAAAAAGTGTTGGATATTGTCAGGATCGTTTTTTCAAAGATCCGTTAAGAAATATATAGGGAAAGTTTTGAGTGTAGTGTGAAGATCTTAAAGATTTTATTCGATTCCAAAGGGTTTTGGAGTCTAAAGTTGGGTCCATGCTCTTTTCGCTATGATAGAATCACGTCTGACCTTGGCGCAAGCTTTCCTGTAGGCTAAGCAATTTGGAGTTGTTGGATATCTTCGAACTGTGTTCCAGGCTACATTCTTAGCTTTGATCAGTAATGCGATGTCCTTATTAAACCATACACGATTTCGTTTACCATTGCCTTGCTTTTGATTTGTTGAAGGTATTGATTTTGACGCTGCACTTCTTAATTTTTTTTTATCGTGACTGCTTCTTGGTTGATGTTATTAGAGGTGGGAATAGATGGAGATAAGGAGTGCGTAAAAGTCACAAAAATATCCCAATTAGCCTGAGCTTCTTTGAATCGTTTAGGCGGTTTTCTTTGAGGTTTTGTTTATGTTTATGATTATAGGACTTGGATTAATAAATCCAAAATCATCAATACAATTACGTTAAAAGTTAAGATCTTATCGGAACACCTAAACAATGTGTTGTATGTTAAGAAGTTATAAGTTGACAAAACAAGTGAAGTTTTTATTAACAAATATTCAAAATAATTTTCCTGGGAATACTTATAAAATTGGTAATTTGATTGCAAGCACGGATAATTACTCTCATTTTGTACTATGCGGTATTGATAGTTATATAAGGTTTTTTCAATTAGGAGGAGAGGGAGGAGTTACGAATGTCACTCGTGGTCCGGTGTACTAAGCACCATCCTGGAGGGACCACATGTCTTCTAGGTCGTTCTCTAGCGCTCGCCATTAACGATGAACGTATCACCAAAGCCATTTTCAAAAAAAGATTATGGTCATGAACTTTGAGCTTCTGAGTCTGTTCGATTTTGAGCTAGTGCCAATTCCAAAAATACACTCACAAAAATGCAAAGGAACAAGTCCAAAGAAGCTACATTAAACCAGGAGTAAGAAGACGCACAATTAGGTTGGACAAATATATCACTGGAAGCAGACACAAAGCTATAGACCTAAAAATGTGGGTTGCTTGCATGAGATGCACCATTTTGGAAGAAAAAAACACTTAAAAAAAACGATTTGGCTATGGCCTTAATAAAACAAACTTTATTTATTTGCACTTTCATTCATTTTCAAAAAAAAAAACATCGTTTTATATAGAATTCGCAAAACATTGGTCTTTACCAATATCCTTTTCATCGAAAAAGAATAATCGCTTTATTTCTTTAATAAATATAACAACATTTATTTGAAATGTCAAATCAAAGCAATTATTTATATTAGACCAGATTTAGACAGGCATATTAGTTCCTAGAACCGCTTTATAAATTTAGGACTGGTACCAACAAAGTGAAAAAAGGCTCATGTACTATCTTTTCGTTAGGACTTGGTAATAGAGCTAGGACCTGGTCTAGCTAGACCGGATACTACGCTGGCTTATATAAATAAGGAACACTCTTATTGATAATATGGTTTTATCATTTTGTTCAATAGTGTAACTTTTCTTTTTTTTTATAAGTAACGCGCGCACAAGGGATTATGTGTTTCCCTTTTAATGTAGAACACACTGCGCGGGCATTACAAAGATAGGGAGGGGTGAGATAGGAGGTGCCGATTAACATTGGTTTTGAATGTTTGCAGATCAAAATGGCAAGGGAAAATCCCGCCGGGTAAACTATTCCAAATTCATGAAACATTGCGTCGATGTTCGAGTGGGGCAATTGTTTCAGCGGCAGTTTTATTTCCTATCAATCTTAAAGCTCGATTTTGTATTCTATCAAGCAGGTGAAGCGATGTTTGCGAAGCACCTGCCCAGAGGTGGGAGTTATACTCGAGTTTAGGGCGTATAAACGCTTTATAAATTGTAGCCAGATCAGATGGGGAAAAATACTTCTTACACCGATACAGAAAACCTAAGCACTTTGCAGCATTCTTAGCGATCTCAACTTGCCATGGTAGTTTGTTATCAGTAAATGAATAATAAACAACAGATTTAACAGATGTTACTAATCAACTTAGCCACCACAGGCCATCAAATTCCACCCAGGCCTATTGCAAAAATACATTCACAATAATGCAAGGGGATTTCTCCTGGGAAGCTACATTAGACCAAGAGTCAGTAGCACAAATAGGACAGAAAAAAAACTTCACTGGAAGTAGGTACAAAGGGTAAAATGTGAATTTCTTGGATGAGATGCAACATTTGGAAAGCAAGTAAAAAATTCTACAATCACCAAGAAACACTATTTTATTTATTATTATTTTATTCATTTCCAAAAAAAAACATTGTTTATAAATACATACATATATAGTTCGCACAATTTTGGTCCTCGTAATCATACTTTCATTTTCATCTAAAAATCACTAAAACAAAGAAAAATCACTTAATTTTTAAAACAATTAATTTGAAATGTCCAATCAGAGTAAAAAATTAAATTAGACCAGATTTAGACATATTAGTTCCTAGGACCGCTCTATAAATTTAGGCCTGGTACCAGTGATGTGAAGAAATGCTCAGGTACTATCTTTTTGGGTGGGGGACTCTAAATTTGCAACCTTTCTTTAGTTTTTCATTAATAACTTTTTTCGCTTATACATATTCTACGTTAAAAACGTTTAGGCTTATTTTGTAGATCATAAAATTTCCTATAATGCTGAACATTTAAATATGTTTGTATGTTAATTCCTTACGAAAATATGGCGGTTAGAAAAAAGGTAATATTTCATATTTCCCTAAAAATGCCAAAAATAGCAGATTTTTACCTCATTTCTTCTTTTATACTCGAATTTTTAGGCTCATCTATCTCTTCGGGGGCCTTTTGGTGTATGGATCGAAATCTGGACTCAACACTTATCTGACAGACCACTCACCTATTACCTCTTCATAACAAGATATAGGCAAATGATAGCTTAAGTGAAAATTCGTAATTTCTGACACGCGACCCTTCAATCCGCCCCTGGAGAGGCAGTTATTTTTAAGAAATTTTTGGTTCCTGAATCTAGTAGCAGGACTGAGTAACTATCTGAAAATGCAAAATATACTCAGCTAGGGCATTTACATAATGAGATATGCATAACAAAAAATTGAGTGAAAAAATACAATTTTTCACTCAAGTCTTCAGATGCCTATATCTTTTTACGTAAAAGTCCTAGCTGAGTAGGTTTTGCACTGGCTAGATAAGTATTGAAAGCAGCTATTGGATCCATTCACCAAAAATCTTCCAAAGAAATTACTTCGTCTCCACCGGAGGATTGAAAGATCACGTGCCAGAAAATACATTTGTATGTATTTTAGGCTTAAATTATTGGAAATGTAATGAACTTAAAAAGTACATAATTTTGTTTGTCGAAAATAGCAAAGTTTATGACAGTAAAAGAAATCCCGAAATTTTGCAGTATTTCGAACATTTAGTTAAGCTTATGATTTATGAATTGGCAGGGAAAATTCCGCTATTTACCGTGATCATAAAACAACTTAGCGGAGTAACTAAGTTTAATAAAAGAAAAAGAAAGATAAAAGTTTTAATTAAGCCTAACTAAATCAAAAAAGGTGTTTTTACTTAAAGCTCATAGATCGCGGTTGATGATTACAGTTACTAAGTTAGTCTCTATAATGGAACCTACATATTTCATAACACTTCTTGTTGGAGCATAGTTAATTTATATATTTTTACAATTTTTTATTTGTTATAAATTTCATATTAACGTAACGAAAAATAATAGAATATGTTTTTGAATTTGAATTTGCCGCTTGTCTTATACCAGTCACCACCTTTTGTTTAATAAATTTAAATTTCGCGCCATTCGCCATATTTATTTTAATAATGAATTCGCTTTACGAAAAAACTCTCAAGATAAAATGTATAAATACCATGCACAAAAATAAAATGAGTTAAAAATGTGTATCCAACCCTCGTTTTTGATTTCAACTTGTGGTTCGTTTATTCCTCGTTCGATATCTGCTCATTTTCGTGTTTATCATCAAGATTTCTAGGCGCCATTTTTTACTTGCGATTATAGGGATTATAGGGCATGTTTAGGATTCGTGAATATAAAAAAAATTGAGATAACAATCAAACATGACATTCGATCATAGATAAGCCTAAAAAAGTCATTGACAAAAAATGTCTATCTGTCCATCTGTCTGTCTGTCTGTCCGGATGTATATCGATCTGTTAAGAGATTGCGTTCAAATTTGGTATGTGTGTATCTCTTGGCATTCCTAAGAGGAGAAATTAAAATTTTATTTGTAGCCCTAAGAATAACGGTACCTGCCATATAACGATTAAGGAAAATCTTATTTTTCTCTAAAACGGCTCCAACAATTTTTATAAAAATGTTTGACATTTTTTTGTTGATAGTTTTTTGTTGACAGCTTATACGAATTAAATTTACCGGAAAAGTCTATTAACGGTACCTTTCATATAACGGAATAGTTTTTTTAATTCCCGGCTTTCTCGGTAACGGCTCAATGGATTTAAATAAAATTTTATATTTGAAAAAATCTAAGTATCCAAATTAATTCTACATACAAACATTTTGAATAATTTTTTGTTTCTATTTCTAATTAATTTTTGATTTTTTTTTTTGAAAATTCAATATTTTTTAAAACTTTTCAAAAAAAATAGTTAGAATTTTAAAATCAGTTGTAAATTAATAAATTCTAAAAAACTGCATTATAAAATTACAAACAAACATTTTTTTTTCAAAAATCTAAAAATAAAAAAACAGGATTTTGTCAAAGCCGGTCCCTACAATTTTCGAAATATTATTTTCTTAAATTCTTTGTTATTGAAGACATGTGGTGTACTTCATTTTTACTAAAAACCATTAAGTATTGTGGTTTTGATACTTTTTAAAAGTTCAAAGTGTGTTATTTTCAACGTAAATGTTAATTGTTTTTGTCAAAGATCTTGCTTTCCATTGTAATTAGGCACATAAGAGCAAGCACGTGCGACCCAGCCGTGCCCATTTTTTCTATTTACTTCTAATTTGGTTTATGCTATTTGAAACAAACAGAACAATTTCTTTGTTGTTTAAATGAAAGTCAATAAGTATTGTCAGTTAGACATAATTTCAATTTTATACATCTAATGTCTTTATCAAAGAAACATTTGTTTAAAAATCATTTCTGAAATGTTTCCCATTTGTTTAATTAATACATTCAGAAATATTTCTGAAATGTTTATACTTCCGATTATAGTACTATAAGATAAGGCAAGTTATGGATTCGTTCAAAAAAAATTGTAACAATCAAACATGACATTACGTTGATGGAGAAGTCCAAAAAAGACGGAAATTCCGTCCGTCTATCTGTCTGTCTGTTCGCACCTCTACAGCCTAAACGGATGGGCCGATTTGCTTCAATCTTGGTATTAAGTATTTATTTGGTAGTAACTCGGGGAGTGTTTTTCATTTTTGCTCTAGGTCAAAAAATAACGGTACCTTTAATACAATTTTTAACGAAAAGTTTGATTTTCTCGAAAACAGCTCTATCGATTTTGATAAAACTTTCATTGTTTACAACAATACAAAATTCAGTTACAATGAATTACCCGAAATTTGTTTTATAACGTTACCTCTCATAGAACCGTTGTTTTATTCGACTTTCTCGTGAACTGGTTAACCTATTATAACCAAAATTAATATTCAGGAAGATCTAGGTAGCGTAAGTAATTTTATTTTAAAATATATTCGAAAACTTTTTTTTTGTATTTTTAATAATTTTTTTAATTTTTTTTTTTTTGAAAAATCTATATTTTGAAAACGCGTAAGTGATTTTTTTAAAGTTTGTTTTTAAATCAATGTTATTTTTGTGCTAAATCGCATTCTTTAAATATTTTTTTTTAATTTTTAACAAAAGTTGTTAAATAAAAACCGTTCCTACGATTTAAAAAAAAATCGCACTGTTTTACATTTTTTATAAAAATTAAATGGGGTTTAATTTTTTCCCTTAAAACTCTTTTACGACTCAATTACCGCACATAAGAGCAAATACGTGCGATCCAGTCGTGCAATTTATTTTTTTTGTGTGGACGATTTCAGAAACATTTTATTAATCTATTCAGTTTTGAAGATACTTGAATATATGGATTGTAAAAAGTAGCAATCATAGCGTCGCGTTTTGTTATCATGAACAAAATACAAACAATTAAAAATAAAACCTGTCAACTATACTAAAATGCTTAGAAAATAAAGAAATTTGTCCGTTCAGAAGTGGAAACACAGACACATTTCATAAACATTTCAGAAACATTTAAGAACATGGACACACGTTCATACAATACTTCCAGTCGAGTTTATAAAACAAAACAATTTATGTGATGTAGTACAGCAAGTATGTAGGATGTCGTTGATGTATATAATGTAGTAAATGAGCAACAGGATCTAATTACTAAGTAAATTTACATTTTATACGATCGATACAAGCGGTTGCGCAAATGTTTGTTGCAAATGATTTGTTACTGCATTGTTTGTTTGTAGGGGGCAGAGGACTCAATTCTCTTTCTAAATTAGTTTCAGAAAGCGGATAGCACTTTTTAAGTCTTCACAGAACTTTCCTTTCATTTAGATCGATGAGAGGCTACACAATACACATACGAAATAACATGACTCATACTGATAAGACTCACGCTGATATGAGTCATGCTGATAAGACTCATGCTGATAAGAAAAGTGACGCACGCTGCGATACTGTAGTTCTTTCAACCAAAATCGATCGCAAGCACCAGTTGAACATGAAAAGGAACAGGCGAAAATTCCCAAAATAATTCCACTCAAATTCAAAAAGTACTAGAAGAGAAAAAGAAATATAAAATAGGCGGAGTTTTTTTTCAAGTAGAAAGTAAATGTAGTATTGGTGTGTGTGTGTGTGGATTTAACGAAGAGGGTTTGTGGGTGTGAGTTAACGGGCTGTATGATGGTGTTGCTGCCATCAATGTTTTCTTATATAAATTAAAAAAGTAAAATTATCATCCGTAAACCGACTTTACAGAAAACCAATTCTTTTTACTTGCGATTATAGGTACTATAATACAAGTTATGCATTCGTGCAGATTAAAAATTTTGAAATAACTATCAAACATGACATTACGATGATAGAGAAACATATTTGAATTACTGGCAAAATTCTGTCCGTCTGTCTGTCTGTCTGTACGGATGTATTTTGGACTGCAGCCTAAACGGTTGGGCCAATCGTCTTCTAATTTTGAACTTAAGGTTCTTTTGACATTCTACAGAGGACTTTTTCAATTTTTTGTTTAGCTCAAAAATTAACGGTTTTATTTAAAAACGGCTCTAACGATTTTGAAAAAAAATCACACTTTTTCACATTTTTTAAAGAAATAAAATGGCGTTTAAATTTTTCTGCTAAAAACTATTTTACGTACTTTTTTCAAATAATCAAAAGTCAGAAAAATCGAATAAATTTTTTGAAGTTCCACTAATATTTTTCAAATTTTATTTCAAGCTGTGACCGCACATAAGAGCAAGTACGTGCGATCCAGTCGTGCAATTTATTTTAATCGTTAAAGGGGCACAAACAGATTAAAAAAATCAATCGAATTCCTAGCACACTAAGGCGTTGGCCGCCATCTTAAATTTAAGCTTAATTGATTTTTATTAAATAACTCGCTTATTTTCGACTATTGAAAAAAATGCAAAAATAGTTGTTTAAAATTTAATTTAATACAACTTTGGTCTTTACAAATTTTTGTTTGCGATTGATATTTTTCAAACTAGTTAGTGTATATAGTTATATAGTTAGAAACATGTTTTTTATATTTTTTGCGACGTTAATCAAACTAGGTAAACTCAAAAAAAGTTATTATAGATTAAATTTTTGAATCACAAAAGCTTTCTTAGACCTACTTCAAACTTTAGTAACTTTAATCGTATTTGGCGGACAAATTCGAAAAATATGTGTTCTAATAAAAAAAAATCTACTTAATGTGGTACATATTATTCTATATAAGCTGATATGTACGCTTGTTAATTCATAATGCAAAAAGTGCATTGCTGGGTTGCTCTCGTTGATGCTGTTTAATTGAGAGGCCCTTGATTGGTTTTTTCAATGTCCTTGAACTGCACAAGCATAACCATATAGGTACAAAATATAGCAAGGATCTGTAAGATAAATATAGTTTTAAATTATAATTTTTATTTCTTCGTTTTGAAATAATGAAAATCATGTTCACCCTAAATAATGTCTGTTTGTTCAAAGGAAAAAATCCATATGCTGTCAAAATTAGCTTCGGTTGCAAGCTTTTCATTAAAAAATGATCAATCTTATAAAGAAATACAAAAAAAAAATCATTTTTAAACTATTTTAAAACAAAAAAAATGTATTGAATATTAATTTGCAAATTTTTTTTACCAATTTCTTAGTATTTACTCCTCTCGGCGATAACCTCGAAATGATTCTAGCTGTTTTATTTACCTATTAATACATATCATTTTATAAAATAAAGTTTCAATAACTAACATAATCAGAACATACCTCCTTAGACACATCCAGATGAAAAACCATCACTGGAAAGAAAAAACACTGTAGCATCCAAAGCAGGCCAGCATTTAAGATTAAACCCAACAAGAAAAGCAAATTTTGGAATTTTTTGAATTCCAGTAAGGATATCGCAAAATATGGTCCAAGAGGTGCAGTACAAAGAACACTAGTCAAAACGCAAATCATCGGAATAGAGAAGAGTGAGCTTATGTTAAGTTCACACAATTTGATAACGTCATTCCTGTCACAGAGCATTTGTTCCAATTGGTGTTTTTTATTTGATTCACACATTCTAGTCTTTGATACACTCTTGGAAATGCTATCATTTATGCCAATCATTGCATCATTTAATATTACAAACAATGATGTGTAAAAAACTGCAATTAGTCCACTAAAAATCAATTGTGAAAAGTAAATCATGGCTTGAAATAACAGCATTGGACTCCAAATAATAATAGCTCCGTAAACATAAGCCAGATTCAAGGTGCACGATATGCATGTTCCAAGATAAAGCCAAAATAAGTGCAGCGGTTTATCGTAGGGCTTTGGTCGGTTATATTTATTTGCGAGTTTCCCTTGCTATAACCTTTAGATAGCGCTCTTTGCCAAAATAAATACACAAGTTCACTATTAATTGTGCAAAACCCGCAATTACCGAGGCCATCAATTCAAATGCTATCCCGGTTTTGTTAAGATGTTTTATTGGATGGAACATACAGTACAAGCTTGCGAAAAATATCAAAGAACTTATCGTAATTAGGGCCATAAGGCTTGAATAATTTTCTAGATTTTTTGAAATTATTTTTAGATTACCCCTGGCATCACGGTAAATTGGTAGCAATCCCAAATGCCTTAAACATTTCAACTGAAGGAGTAAACCTTTGGGAATGTTCATTTCATATGCTTTAAGTCTATTGACCAACAACTAAAAAAAAAAAAACGTCGAAAATATGTTTTCAACCCTCGAAGAGGCAAGACTAATTAGTATTTACAAACATAATTGACTTATCTAATATCTAATAACGTCAAGCAGTTCTACTTGACGGCACAAATTAATAGGCAATTTTGTTCTTATAAAATAAAAAAAAATTGTTTATTGGGAAGAGGCAGTTTTAGGAAGTTAAATCTATATTATTTATAAAAAAGACTATATTTGTTTACTAAAAAAACATATAACTCTCTTTTTTTTAATTTAAAACAAAACATCCAGGTACTCGTATACTATTCATTTAAAAAAACAGACAAGATTAGAGGTGCTCGTGCTGAACGTCAAATAATAAGTGATTTTATTTGTCTCGGCGGGCTCCTTTTATATTTTTCTTCTTCATTGTTTATTTGGATACCGCATACAGGATCCAAATCCAAGTATATGAAAATCATAGGTTGCTTCGATGTTGTTCATTTCATTTTTCATAGAAGGTATAGTTAATTGCCTTGATGAAAATTTGAGCTCTGTCCTTCTGACATATATTGCGTCATGTGTGTGTGTATGCATGCTTTTTGAGGTTGTTTGTTGTTGCAGGCAAATGTGTGTTGTCACTTCATGTTTATTTGTTACAATATCCTCTTTATTTTTATTCATATTAAATATTAGCCGGTTCAATTCTGGGACAAAGGTTAGGTGGAGTTATCCTTTTTCAGTCTGCTGACACCACATTTACAAGTGGATATATTCCCTACGCATGCTTTTGAGAAATTTCTTTTCACAGTTAATCGGAAGAAAAGCAACAGCGTAACTACGCCAATAGACTAAAGAATCCGGCAACATGGCAATAATTCATATCAGGTGTTAAAAGAATAATCGGTAGCTTGCAGTAAAGCAACAACACCTAGCTTTCAGAGGAAACTTCGGCACGGATCAATAAACATAAAGAAGTGAAGACTCGCACTGCGGCTGCACAGGGATGAGGATGGCGCTAAAGATCAACGTTCACGTTGATGTGCCAGCTCAATAAATGTGTTCAAACAAAGGCACTGAGGATATTACTAATGCGCGAAACAGATTGAACCAGCAACAGCAACACCACCAGCAACAGCGGCCGCCCTTATTTTAGAACCAATGCATTTCAATTGCATTGAAGTTCAAGTTACACTAGACCAGTACCAGCAACGTCAACAGCGTCGTTAGACCAAAGTCCTTAATTTGCTGTTGCTGTTCCATTGCTACCAACTTTGCTCAAGTGGAATTGCAGAAAAAACAAAAAATATTGACAATTTTATTTTGCGCTAGTCGCCATTGTTGTGCTTTCAGAGGCTATTTATTAATTTATAATTTTTTTAATAATGAAAGAAAAACTTATCGAAATGGTAAGAGAAAATACATTTCTTTTTGATAAGAGAAGGAAATTTTCAAATTTTATAAAAACATTGACTCAAAAAACAATATAAAGAGATTGGATATTCGCTATGTGTACTATACTGACACTTCGTATACTTTTTTTTTATGACACAAAGTGTCAAACAGAAGTAAGAAGACGAAGCTGGTGCTGGTGGCAATGTGTTTCAATTTCTTTTGCTGGTCAGCGTGCTGTTTGCTGTTGACGGTGCTGGTGATGTTGCTGGTTCAATCTTTTCCGCGCTTTACGTTTGTGTGCCAGCTTAATAGAAGGGTGACTTTGAGACTATAGAGGAAGATCTACCAACAACTTTTGAGTGGATGAACGAAGTGGAAAACTAATACACACATAACTTTTTTATTTTGAGGTCTGCAAAATGGGTGCGTCATTGGGTGCGTTCGGTATCTTATAGGTTCGCTATCGAAGTAGCGCATTGTTGTTGTAATATGTGTAAAAAGACAGCTGATCAACAGCTGATGACCATAACAAAAAACGAAACATATGACTTCCAAATCGAAGCATCAGTAGCGATAAATTTCTGGTATACTTTGGTATCGTATGGAACAGCTGACCACGAAATCAGCTGGTTGTGCAAATGTAGTACGTTGGGTTTTATGCGTTCACAAACGCACAGTATATTTTAATAGCATTATAACACAAAGCTATACGGCACCGAACGCCCCCATTTTTAGTTTCAAACGTAATTCATCAGCCGAGCAGGTAACATTGAAATAAAAAAATAATGGAGTCAACAAAAAGCGAAATTGGTAGTTCATAGTTGAAAGAAGAAACCATAGTTCATAGCGCAACATCCGGATCACTTAAAATCAAACAAAAAAGAGAAGCAAATAGTGCAACCGTCGAGGCGCTAAAAGTTTACAAAAATAATGTCGACGAAAAAATGGTGAAGTTAAAACTGAAAACTTTGACCCAGCAGTGAGAAAAAAAATTACTAGCAGCAAAAAAAGCGGCGCAGACAGTTCATCGGTTTTTATACCAACATTTTGGTGCTTTGATTTGTTATCATTTTTAATTCATGCAAACGACGAATATGCCGGCATATCAAATATATCAGAGGTAAGGACCCATGTGTAAAAAATCACTATGCAGTTATTAAATTTTAAACATATTACAGATAATGGACACCAGCATTGATGATCAGCCCCATACTTCAATTGAGCAACTGGGAAATACGCGAAAGGTATGTATGTTTTTTTATAAATACATGTGTATGTACAGTACATTATGTATTATGTACTTACCTATCTACGGGATTTTTTTTAATTTTATTATTATGAGAATTATCAGCTAAAATCTACATATTTTTCTTCTTTTTTCAGCAAAAAAAATTAAAACGGATAGACTCATCGACATGTTCCAAAAAACTGCCAAAAAATCGCTGCAACTCATGGAAAATATGTACCAAAGGAAGGAATGCTCAACAAAAGAAGATGCATTCATTCTGTCAATATTTGAGCACTGAACTCAAAGCTTTAAAACTACGGTTTGAAAGGTTTGAAGAAGTTCAAATAGCAGTAATGGTTTCATTGTAAGAAGTCAAGGCCAAAGAAAGAAGACTTCTGCAAAATAATGCAATATGGAGAGATTATTCAGCAACTTCAAACCCTATTTCTTTCAGCAGCCACAGCCTGCCAAGTTCTCTGGAATCAGTGAGTAATTTGGATATGACATTCAAGGCGCCAAGTCCAATCGGCTCTTACAAGGATTCCCCGGTTATTTTTATTATTTGTTGTTGGTGTCGTCCTCGTTGTAATCGAAATTTAAACCATTTGAAATGGTGATATCATCAAGGTTTTGTCGGTACCACAGACTTTTTTGAATAAGAAAATTGTGCAGTACACAGCAACACTGCACAATTTTCACAGTTTTCCCCCTTTTCAGTTTTATTGTGTTTTGAAAGATTTGAAACCTTTTTGCGGAAACTCCGAAAGCCTGTTCAATATTTTGTCGGGCCCTGCTCAGGTGTGCATTAAAATTAATGATTAATGATAAAATCTGGGTTTGGGAACACTCTTTCGCCTTGCTTTAGAACAACCATTAAATCAGATCGCATCAGCACACCACCATCACTTATGCGACCATTGCAGCCTACATCCACATATGTAGGTACGGTACATCTGCAATTATCGTCGCACATCGCCAGTAAAACGACGCTACTGAAACCTTTGTAATTATGAAACAAAGGTTCCTCTTCCTTTGTTATAGACAAGGCGATGTGCTTGCCATAAAGAGCACCTAGACAATGCGGAAACTGCCAAAGATTTTCAAATCCTTCCGCGATCTCCCGCCGCAGCTACAATTTGGGCATTTGAATTGTCCATTTATAAAGAGAATTAAATGTTTTTTTTTAATGGGAGTTTGAATAAAATCGAGGTTTCCGGTGCTTGTAAATTTCTATAAATACAAGAGTAGATGGCATAGAAAGTTAAGTTTATTTTCAAAAGTTTATGTTCCGAAGTGGGATAAAACTCATTAAAGTGCTAGAAAATTTCAGAGTGACATTTTCTAAAACAGTGTCGGTGACTCTGGAAGTTGGAATTTTCCAGAAACTATTGAATTGATTGTGCTATAAAACTGTGAAAAAAAGTGTTTGAAATAGATTTTTCTAGAAGAGATATTAAAATAAAACTGACTGTGTCGCGAAAATTATATTTCGGTTATATAAAATGAGTCGCAAATTAGAACAATTCTTCAGACTTCGGGAGTAAAAAAGGAACTATTGCTCCGACTTCAGAATGCTATCACTCAGGATGGTGGAAACCCTGACTTTGAAGAACAAGGGAGAGAAAGCACAGTAAGTACCGCCGATAAAAAACCTTTCATGAAGTTGCTTCTGTCGAAATTCGATGCTCTGGAAAGTTCATCGAAAGAACAAAAGAACTTTCTCGAAGAACTAAAGTACGTTCTCGAAGAACAAAAGAATGAGCAAAAGAATCCGTTAGAAATTGTCCAGAAGCAACTAAGCGAACAAAATAACGTTCTCGAAAAACAAAAGAACGTTCTCGAAAGCAAATTCGATGAACAAAAGAATGAGCAGAAAAATTCTTTAGAAGTTCTTCATAAGCAACTAAGCGAACAAAGGGATGCTCTCAAAAACAAGCTCGATGCACAGAATGTTCTCTTCGACAAAAGACTCCAAATATTGGATCAGAAAATAGAAAACTTAGAAGAACAGTTCGGAAAGCAAGTAGAAAGTGTAGAACAACATTACGAACATCTAACTACAGAATTTAATTCTTTGAAGAAGCAGAAGGTTCGGGAATATTCGAGCGACGGTCCACGACGAAAAAAAATGCAGCGCCCTGTCTTCGACGGTGAAACATCATTGCCAATTTATAAGAGGCAATTCGAAGCTGCCGCATTGATGAACAACTGGGACAAGGAAGACAAGTCAATTGCTCTTACGCTTGCGCTCAGAGGAACAGCTGCCCAATTGCTGTAGACCATTCCTGAAGACAAGAGAAGAAGAAGACGGGAGAAGCAGCAAAAGTATACGGGGAGGTATTTCTAAAGATAGAACTGACAGGGTTGACCTTCTCACATGCATTCTTGGTAGCCGACATATGCGACGAATGCATCATAGGAGTGGATTTCATGAAGGCACATGAGGTAATCATAGACCTTCGAATGCAAGTGTAAAGTTATGGAACCATTGGGATCCCTATGGAACGCTGTGAATCTTCGCGCGGTGATAAGCAGAGATGAAGTCCTACCACCATCTTCAGAGACAGTTCTTTGGACGCGTTTGGAGGGTGATCCTGGGAATCACTGATTCTAATTCGTTGAAGCAGATGATAAAGAGTACTTTCTAAGCTATATCGTTGAAAAAATTTTAGTACAACCAAAGAAAAACATTGTTCCGGTAAGGCTGATGAATCCGAACGAACACTCCGTGAAGCTCAGATAAGGAGAGGTGATTGGAAGATGCGTATCCATTGCAGCCATATCGACAACATCTGGGAGTGAATCTGCGAGTAATTTTTCTGTAATGAAATTGGCCGAAGAATGTAATGCTGTCCTGGGAAATTGTGAGCTAAATCAGGAGCAGAACTTGTCCAACACACCTAGTACAGCACCGCATAGACACCGGCGATAGCAGACCGATCCGACAACCCCCTAAAAGACTTCCTTCGGCAAAACAGGTGGAAATCGATAAGATGATATCGACCATGGAAAAATACGGTCTAATCGAAAACTCAAAAAGTCCGTGGCCATCACCCGTTGTACTAGTGAAAAAGAAGGACGGCAGCACTCGATTCTGCGTGGATTAGCGAAGGCTCAACGATGTCACCAAGAAGGAAAGCTACCCCTTGCCTCGAATAGATGACACCTTGGATACCCTCTCTGGAGCAAAATGGTTTTCCACCCTCGATCTAAAAAGTGGTTACTGGCAGGTACGGATCCATCCATAAGACAAAGAAAAGACCGCTTTCACAACGGGAAATGGACTATGGCAGTTTCCCGTTATGCCATTTGGCTTGCGTAACGCTCCAGCCACCTTTCAACGTTTAATGGATGCTACAGGGTCTGACATGGAAAACCTGCCTGGTGTACTTGGATGACGTCATCGTTGTGGAAAAGACGTTCGCTGAACATCGCGACAACTTGAGGGAGGTGTTTACACGACTCCGAAAAGCACATTCGAAGCTAAATCCAAAGAAATGTGCTCTGTGCAAAGCTGAGGCGAAGAATTTGGAATTTTCAACATCTAAAACAGCGACTCTGTGAGGCACCAATACTAGCTTACCCCACCCCTGGCAAGACATTTATTGTGGACGCGGATGCTAGTAACGTGGGTGTAGGAGCAGTTCTGTCGCAGATACACGATGGGCAGGAGAAAGTGGTAGCCTATTTCAGCAAAGTTCTGTCGCGACCGGAGAGAAACTACTGTGTAACCAGACGGGAACTCCTTGCTCTGATACTGGCGACAAAACATTTCCATAAATATCTGTATGGACAGAGATTCGTCCTGCGTACCAATCACGCCGCTTTAAAATGGTTGCTACAGTTCAAAAATCCTGAGGGGCAAGTAGGAAGATGGATAGAACGATTGCAGACTTACGACTTCGAAGTACAGGTATTCCAGAAAGTATAAGCATCACTCGGGTTAAAGAAAACAAGGACAACACCTCTTCATCCACAGTCTGATGGAATGGTAGGATGATTTAACAAGACCTTGAAGGAACATCTGTCCAAAGTCGTGAACGAGAACCAACGGGATTGGGATCAACGAATTCCTTTTTTTTTTATGGCCTACCGGAATGCGGTTCATAGCACAACTGGATACACTCCATCCGAAATTCTATTTGGACAAACTGCCCGGCTTCCTAGTGAGCTAAAATTCGGATTTCCTCTTGAAGACCCAATATGCGAAGAGGACTACGTGTTGGATCTTAGAGAAAGGATCAATGACATTCACCAGAGAACAAGAAACAACATACAAATTGCGAGTGACCGCATGAAGACCAGATACGATGCGAGAGCAACAGCACCTGAATTCAACGAGGGAGATCTGGTATGGCTTTACAACCCACATCAGTATGACTGGGAGGTCTCTACCAAGTAGATACGCGCATTAATGATGTCGTTTTTTCGAATCCAACGAGGACTAAGAGCAAAAATGAAAATTGTCCATGTGGATCGCCTGCATCGTTACCACGGAAACAATGATGATATGCTTGTTAGGGACGAACAAAACTAAGAGGGGGACAATGTGATATGGCAACAAAATGATTAGATATTCGGAGTATACATTTTTGTAAATTAACGACATCTGTGGGACTCATCGTGTACAACTACCAACATTTATTGTGTACAACTAAAAGTATGCTACATATTTGCAATATGTTTTAACTGAGTTCTAAATCAAAATTGGAATTGAACTTGAACTTGAAAGCTCAGATTGTGCCAGAACCAGACGGAAGCTTCCAGAAGCTTGTAAATTTGTATAAATACAAGAGTAGATGGCATTGAGAGCGAGTTTATTTTCAAAAGTGGAATTGTTAACAACTGGAAGTGTTAGTAAAAAGTGATTGAATTGAGATTAAATAAAAAGTGTTGAATTGTGAATGTGAATATTTGAATTGTGAATAAGTGTAATAAGTTAAATTTGTTGTTATTTAAACTGAAAGACGTCGTGTTTTATAAAATAAAGAGATTTGTTGTATTATTTCGGAATTTTGATTGAGTTTTATTTGTCGAACCCAAGGTCAAAACTTCACAATACAAACAAACATCACTAAGAATTACCTCAAAGTATCATTAGGTCTCGACCTTTTTCGATCTAAAACTACCTGTCGACTGGACAAAAAGTTGTAGGATATTTTTTTATTACAGGATGGATTATCAAAATTCTGTCCGTCTGTCTGTACGGATGTATTTTGGACTGTAGCCTAAACGGTTGGTTCAATCGTCTTCAAATTTAAAACTTAAGGTTATTCTGACATTCTACAGAGGATTTTTTTTAGCTCGAAAATTAACGGAACCTGTCATATAACCGTTATGTAAAAATTTTTAAAGTGATTTTTTTTTTAAATGTATGTCATTTTTGTGCTTTAGTTTGTATTTTTAATTAAAAAAAAAGAAGTTATTTAAATAAAACCGTTTTATTTAAAAACCATTCCTACAATTTTGAAAGACACACACTTTTAACATGTCCTAAAGAAATAGAATGGCGTTTAAATTATTTCACTCAATATAATTTAGCGTACTTTATTCGAACCATCAAAAGTCACAAAAATCGAATAAATGCTTTGATGTTAACTTTAATTTTCTTAAATTGTATTCTACAATGTGCCCGCACATATGAGCAAGTAAGTGCGATCCAGTCGTGCAATTTATTTTAATAAGTTTTGTCATGGTTTTAATAAAAACCTTCCTTTAAACTTTCACAAGTTTAATCATCGGAAGTCAACATCGGTTGACGCAGCAATCAGGATCCTACGCATAAAAGGAATCATAACAGATCCCAGGTTCATTCCTTTTAAGTCTGTTTAAGAAGTCTGAATATCTTTCAAATGTTACATATCTATAAGTATAAACTTGAGTACTCAATTTTGGTGTAAAACCTGCAAAAAAAGAAATGACAAAAGGACATTAAAAGAAAGAAGTGTGGCATTACCACCCGGCCAACAAAAGCCAACTGTCCAAACATGAGTAATTAAATGAAGTCCTTGTCGCTTGTCTTGCTTGTGCCAAATGACTTAACTGGTGGTTGATCTGTGGTCACGGAACACATTTCTTGACATCACATCACGACACATCTGCATTTTTTTCGGATTCTTTTTTTGCATTTTTTTTTTTGTTGAATCGTGGCAAGGGGCTCGGATTAAGTGAACCAAGAAATGTAAGTAAGTGCTTGCGTATTTTTTTAATTAAAAACGTTCGTCGTTTTAAATTTTTAAATATTGAAAATCCATAAAATATCAATATCTTTTAACATTAAATTGTAATTTTTTCAATTGAAAATTAGCTACACCAACACTGGTACCAGGAAACTGATTATTCTGGGACTTACTCTCTGTCTCCATGTCTAATGTTGTATGCCAAGTTCTTGTCCTCGCATAACTTCTTCTAAAATAAAGAAACCCATTCTTCTTCTAAAGATCCTTTTTTAACCAGTTTTAGCATTCAACCCCTCTCTTTTAAGAATTTCATGTATATGTTTCTCCTGGCCAGTGTAAAATATGGCATTAGTTTTTTTTTAATCCTGTTAGCTGACTGCAATTAAAATTTCTATTGCAAACCTTCTGCACCCTAAAAGGGTTGACAATAGAAGGTCCTCTTCATTGTATAATCCAAGGTCCGATTGCAATTAATGTCTTCTTCCCCCTGGCAGGTTCACTAATAATTTCATATCTTTCTATAGACTGCACATTCCAAAGAAGTGTGTACCTTCCCTCTACCAAGTTGGTCCTTTGACGCTTGACCCTTCACTTAGGACAAATGTTGCGAATTCCCTGAATTTATGCACTGTAAAGTGCAAACACCTTGCAAATGGGTTCCTCCATATATTCTTGCAACACGTGTCTCACGTTGAGCTGTTGATGATAAAATAATAGTATTTGCGGAATGCAGGCACAATGAGTGTGTAAAACTGTAAAGGACTTAAGCCGACATGTTCTGACAGCGGTGGCAAAATGCATCCGTGCAGGAGTCACTTTGACTGTCATAAAAATAAGTTACTGTCATTAATTACTTGCTCCTTTGCAGGTTAAAGAAGAGGCAGAAGTCTTTTCAATTGTGTGCAAGTTTTTTTGACAGCGCGTAGTTCAGCACGCGCGTCTGCAAATCAATTTGAGGTTTTTTTCTTATGTTTTAATCGTTTGAGTTTCGCGCTACGCAATTTCAATTAATTTAACTTTTTTTTCCCTATATTGCGATGGAGTTGCATGCGTATAAAGACGTGTAATTAGAGGTGCTTTTGGGGTATAAGGCAACTTCATGTTCATGGGTATTATTATAATTATTTATAGTTTATTGGTTAGGTTCAATTATGCACGCTGTTGTGGTATTAAGGTCCTGAAGAGTTTCATTGATTTTTATATTTTGACACCTGACCGTTGGTTTTTAAATTATGCCATGTACTCGCATCAGTTGCTGTCATGCATTCAAATTTTGCGTCCAGCAGTCAGCTGGTATTTGGAAGTTATTTTTTTGATTGGTTAAGTTTTGGAGCCTTAAGGCCAGTTATTCTCGAACTTAAACTAAATGAAAAGCACTATGTTTTGGGGCTTTAAAAAAAAATGGGTATTGAAGCAATTTTACTTATGTACCTAGTTCTGCCATAAGTTCTGTTACACAATTTCCAGCGCTTATCTTTCAAAACTGCGTGCGGGAATAGAACCGTTAACTTTTTTTCAGAACACATGCACTGATCAGTGAAGAACACTAGTCAGTTTGGTTTCAGTTTGCAAACTAGTAACATCGAGTGAGGCGTTAAAGAGAGTCACATCGGGGCAATAGATTTCCATAAGTGCTGGCCAAATGTTTGAGTTGCTAAAACCAGTCAGTATATCAAAAATATTCGTTTATCTGGCTATTACTCGCTTTCGCGAATTGTCTGCAGTAAATGACAAGCCAAGAAGTGGTCGTGCGTACGAGTGCGGTAGTAAAGGCAGCACGTGAAGGAATTCGGATGAATCCCCTAAGGAAGCAGAAGATCATGTCCCAGGAATTGGATATATACACCAGATAGATGTCTAGGCTGATTCAGAATGATCTGCAAATAAAAGCAGCAGTCCACCATCATCTTCTAACCCCTCAACTAAAAAAAATTAGGCTGGAAAGATGCAGAGACTTTTGCATTGGCACGGAGAAAATGGCCATGAAAACATTTTTTACGGATGAGAAAAATTTTAGCGTGGAAGAAGTTTCCAACAGACTAAAATGACAAAATGTATGCCACATCGTCTAAAAGTTTTTTCCAAGGGTTTCAAGGTGGCCATCATACCGCTTACGTAATGGTTTGGTTGGGGATGTCTCACCATGGTGGCACATCCCTCCATTTCTGTTTTCTGTGAAAAAGGCGTAAGAACTGGTGCAAAGGTTTACCAAAAAGATGTGCTAGAGGCTGTTGTAAGGGGCTAAAGCAATACCCTTTTCAATAAATACAGATGGATCTTCCAACAGGACTCTGCTCTAGCGCAGGAGTGGCTCAGGGTCAATATTCTTGGCTTTATAGTAGCAGAAGATTGGCCGTCGGTGGTATGGTATGGTATGTGGTTTTAGAATTGGAGAATATATGGCCTGCAAGACTACCCACAGAAATTTGGAAAGCCTTAAAACAGCATTAAATAGCAGCGTCCACGATCTTGATTGAAACCGTAGTTTCCATAATAGCCCAATGGCCACAAAATTTGAAAGCTTGTGTTAAAACAAAAGGCGGTCATTTCGAGTGAATCCAATTTTTTTCAATAATAAATATTGTGTTCTAGTAAATGAAATAATTTTGAATACAATATGTTTGTTTGTTTTATAACGTTTTATATTTGTAACAGAGATTATGGCAACACTAGGTATGTACATTTAATTCTTTCTTCTTCTATTTCGAGTTACTAATATAACCCGCCATAAAAAGGATTGCAAACAATTGCTTGGAAGCACCAGATATCAAAGCCACACTGATACAGAGTGAGAATTCTATTCAAGAATTCTCTTTACTTTCATACTTACGAAAACCTGACTGGGTTGTTGAACTGAATGCAAAACATGACAGATTCCAATCTATTTTTCGTATGTTGCTTAAGCAACCCTTATAAAGGAAAATCTGTAGTTTTCATCTGGGAAAATTATTTAAAAAAATTCAATCAACCCATTTTCAAAATATTTCGAAAACCAAATTTTTTTTTTAAATTTTAAAAAATCGAAAAAAAAGTTTTTTGAAATTTTTTTTTCAGTATTAATTAAATTATAAATGACTTTATGTGTGCAAAATTTTACTGAAAGCGGGATAATATTTAACGATGAAACCGCATTTGAAAAACCCCGTTATATGAAAGGTACCGTTATAGAATAAATTTCGAAAAATTCATTCTAACTGAAAGATGTATTGTTGTAAAAAAAAGAACCCTGAAAGTTTTATTAAAATCGTTAGAGCCGTTTTCGAGAAAATCAAACTTTTTGTTAAAAATTGTATGACAGGTACCGTTATTTTTTGACCTAGAGCAAAAATGAAAAACACCCCCCGAGATACTATCAAATAAATACTAAATACCAAGTTTGACGTAAATCGGCCCATCCGTTTAGGATTTAGAGGTGCGAACAGACAGACAGACGGACGAAATTTCCGTCCCCAATTTTTTGGACTTCTCTATCATCGTACTGTCATGTTTGATTATTAGAAAAAATTTTTGCACGAGTCCATAACTTGTATTATAGTACATACCTATAATCGCAAGTAAAAATTTAAGATGGTGGTCTTAAAAACGGTACCCCCATAGAAACATTAAATATGAATTCGGCGTTTTAGAGAGCTGATTAACTTATTACAACCAAAATCAAAATTAATTATAAGATACAAAAAATGATTAAGGGGAGAGTACGACAACTTGGCCGACAAGATTTGATAACGGGTTCTTGTAGAGGGGTCAAAAACAAGCACTTTTTACTATGGGAAGGGGGTCTATCTCCCCCCGTTTAGGAGGTAGGGGCACTTTTAGAAAAAATGGTTTAAATTGAAAAAAAAAATATTTAAAAACAACGGCAACACTTACAATAAAGTGCTATTTTGCGTTTGAAAGCTAGAAATTTGTTCTATAATCTTGCATTTAACTCAAATTACTCATGTCAAAGGTTTTTGAGAAATTCGCATTTAAAATCCAAAGTTTGATAAAAAACGAGAAAAAAAAGTTTAGACCAATTGTTTTCAAGATTGTAAAATGAAATTGTAAATTAGCTTATATGTTTCCGATGTAACTATCAGTTCTGAATCGAACACCAAAAACCGCATGGTTCTATGTCTTCTAGTTTTAGAGAAAATCGAAAATTACCAAAACTACTTTTTTTGATTTTTGGTGGTGACGGTGATTCCATTTTAAGGATTAATGTTAATATACATAATAGCGCAAAATTATAGACCCTTTAATACTATAAAGACCACTTTTTTTGGATATATTTAAATTTGACTTTCTTTCTGTTGTCCTTATTCTTTCTTTAAATAAAAACACTCGATTTGTAAAAACGTTATAACAATTATTTATTTGCGACCGATCAATTTCAACGCCAAAATCCAACTACCTACTATCTCTCCACCGGCAACCCTTTACAAGTATTCTTCGTGTGCATGCATATATTTTTCGATTTTTCTTTGTTTCTAAGAGAGTACCTATTTTTTTCTCTTACAATTCGGCCTTCCTGATCTACAATCGTCCCGATTGTCCTCGACTTCAAGTTCTTCATTTAAATATGGCTTTAAATTATCTACCTCACACACCCCACTATAGGGCACCTGACTAATTTGAAACCCTTCCACGTCTCCTATCACATACCTATCATTTGGTAAAACCTGCCGTATCTCATAAGGCCCTTTAAATTTAGAAATTATTTTCTTACATACATTTGCTTGACTTATAAAATTTTCACCATCACATAATCTCCTACACTATATTCCTTACAAACCCTCTTTTGATCTTTCTTTTGCTTATTATAATCTTGCATTTTCACTATTCGTTCTGTAGCTCTCTTTCGTATTTCTTCTAAATTCCTGTCATTTTCCTTTTTATTCAATTCTTCTAATTTTTCTTTCATTGGATCTATACAATCTCCTCGTTGATTTACCCCGAAAAGTAACTGACTCGGGTGAGCTCCTGTACCCTTATGTAAAGTGTTATTCATAACAAACTCGATTTTAGTTAAAGCCTTATCCAGCGAAAACTCTAATCCGCCATTTGTTATTTTTTGCTAACATCGGTGCCAGGCTCCTATTGACGCGCTCAACTTGGCCATTGGCTTGCGGCGATGCGGTAGCAATTTTCACATGTCGCACATCGTTATTTTTTAAAAAGTCCCTAAACACCTCAGACGTGAACGCACTTCCTCGATCTGACACTATCACCTTCGGCCTACTATATGCATCGAAATAGGATTTTAAACAAGTAATCACTTTATTAGCACCCGTAGAGCGCGTTGCATATAACCTGGTGAATTTCGTAAATGCATCTATCACGGGGAAGACATATTTCTTCTTACACGTTCTTAGTGTTACCGGCCCAAAATGATCGATATGCACGGTATCGAATAGCACATCACCTTTCGGTATGTTATGTAAAAGGCCTTCATGCCTACCCATTTTAGTAGCAAACACTATACATTTTAAATAATTACTTATGTGTGCTTTGACCTTCCTATTCATTTTCGGGAACCAATACGACTTAATAATATTATCTACGACTTTCTCAGTTCCCACATGACCCATATCATCATGGTACTTCTGTATAATATTTCGTTCCATGCTCCTAGGTACCACAAACAATATATCCTTGCCCATTTTTCTATACACTAATCCATTCCTCAGCTCATATAACGAATCTTCTTTCATTTGTAATCTTTCCCTAATATTTTGAATAAACTCATCTTTGTTCTGACAAATTGATAACGTTTGTTCAAACGTATTGTCTTCAAGAACTAGTATGCTAGGGATGCGACTTAATGCATCCACATGCTGCATCCTACCTCCATTCCTATGCTCCAGGATGTAATCGAAATCCTGCAACTCCAAAGCCCACCTAGCGATTATAAGGTTTATTTCTTTCTTATTTAGTGTTAAAGTCAAAGAGTTGCAATCCGTTACAAACTTAAACCTTAACCCGTGTAAATAAATCCTAAACCGCCTTAAAGCATTTATTATCGCCAAGGTTTCAAGTTCAAAACTATGGTACCTCGACTCGCATTCTGTCGTTCGTTTGGAGTAGTAAAGGATTGGATGAAAAATTCCATCCTTCTTCTTTGGCAAAAGAATTGCTCCAAAACCTAAAGCACTTGCGTTGCAGTGGAGTTGGGTCTCATCATGTGGATCATAGATGAGATAAATACAAGTAACTACATGTCCAATTATTTTTAATGGACTTTTATTGATACCGTATATTGGTTAACATTCATTTTTTAAAACTATAAGATTATGTGGCACGTGCTGTCTTTTTATGATAGAGATAGGGCTGCCGGTGTCTAGTAGTGTCCCTATAGATAATTTATAAGATAAAAGATTTATTTTAAAAACGAAATATAATTTCCTTACAAAATAATCGTCATCATCGTCATCATCTTCAAAGGTGTGTAGGACCACTGCTTTTCTATTGGGGCACTCGGCTGCTTGGTGTCCTAACTTGGCGCACACGTGACAGGCTCCAGGTTGCCTTTTTTCTTTACGACAGTCGGATGCGTAATGTCCCAGGGAGTTGCAGTTATAGCATCTTACGTTCTTCGTGTCTGCTTTCTCACCAGGAGTGGCTGCTCGACGAGATGTTGTTTGAGACGGCCCAGCTGCTGTTGATTGTCTTAATGCTGTTGATGGAACAAGTGCAGACACTTTCACTCAACTCAACTCAATTTGCCTGAATGCCTCCGATAACTGCTGTCTGGTTGTGAAGCACTGCATGCGAGCCTGTGTTCGCAGTCTCACATCTGGAATTCCCTCGATGAGATTTTCCAGTACTTCCTCCTCGTCCAGACCCAATTTGTTTGCCATGATGGTCTTTTCATGGACATAATTCTGGAACATCTCAGTAGACTGCCACACTCTTCCTTCAAATGCTCGTTTTAATTCCAGTCGGCTATCATTTGTGGCAAACATTTCGCTCATTTCTCGAAGTAGTTGGCTTGTCGGGATTTGTGCTAAATCAGCCTTGGAGTGGAACCATTTTAGGGCATTTCCACCCAGTCGGCACGAAAAAAGAATACGTGCGTTGTTGTCGTCCAGTTTGTACGCTTCTACAAGATTCCGGAATTGCGTCTGCCAGTTTGAAAAACACTCACCTCAAAATTCTGGTATGAGTTCCTTTAGTGCTGACACTGGTACTACGCTGCCAGCGCTGGAATCTTGTTTTCTTGCCCTCATTAGCTCAATCTCTTTTTTTAGTACGGTTTTTTCCCTCATTTGAAGTTCAATTTCCCTCTTCAGCAGTCTGATCTCTTTCCTCATGTGTTCCATTTCCAATCTCTCATTATTTTGTCGTTCAATGTTATCTTCCGTTTGTCGCTCATTATTATCTTCTGTTTGACGCTCTTCTGTTTGTCGCTCTTCTGTTTGTCGCTCTTTATGTAGATCTTCCGTCTGTCGCTCTTTATGTACATCGCCTTCATTTGTACTCTCATTATTTTCACTATTATTTATTTGTGCTCTCGTTTGTTTATTTCCTTCATTTGTTCTTCCTTCATTATTTATTTGTGCCTCTTGTTGTGTGCATGTACTATTTGCTCCTTCCTTTGCTATTGCGTCCATCACTGCACTCACACTGTCGTCCAATTCGGAATCGTCGTCCGAGTCTGCGTTGTTGTCTGCGATTCTCTCCTGGTAGAACTCTCCACGCTGTGCGGACGGTACAGATAGAAACCGCAAGATGGGTTCTGCCTTCGAGCCTGTGGTTTTCTGCTTTAATTTCTCCAACCACGCACGCAGCTGTACGGCTGTATATTTTTTTTATATATCGACGCGCGACTCGTCGTTCTACATACTTTCAGATATATTAAGTAAATGGGTGGGGTACAGACACAAAACACACACAAAACGGCGGCGTCGTCGTTACTCTACAAGGGATTTTTTTTCTGTTTGTTGTTTTTTTCAAGTTTGAATTTTGTAACGACGGCGTCGTTGTTCGTCACTTTGGAGAGAAATTCGTTTTGTTGGTTGGATTTTTTTCTTTTCTTCTTTTTTTTTTTTTTTTTATTTGGGGGGCTTAAAAGCACAGATCACATGCACTGTATATCTATATTAGATTTCTTTATACGCGCGCGTAGATTCACGTTCTTTGGGGGTTTTCGTGAGGGCTGTTTTAAGTAGCACCATAAAAATTTAATTTTCTTTCTTTCTTTTTTTTTCGATGGGTGTATTTAATCCCACTTCTGAATTATAAAGACCACTTTTTTGGATATATTTAAATTTGACTTTCTTTCTGTTGTCCTTATTCTTTCTTTAAATAAAAACACTCGATTTGTAAAAACGTTATAACAATTATTTATTTGCGACCGATCAATTTCAACGCCAAAATCCAACTACCTACTATCTCTCCACCGGCAACCCTTTACAAGTATTCTTCGTGTGCATGCATATATTTTTCGATTTTTCTTTGTTTCTAAGAGAGTACCTATTTTTTCTCTTACAATACCAAACTAAAAGAAATAAAGTTTGGCACTAACATTAAAAGTGTAGTTTTTCAATTATAGACGATTAAAAAATTGATTTTATTTTAGTGTGAAACTAGATTTTTTAATAACAGGAATCCCCTGGATTATCTTTTTAGTTTGAAACTAAAAACTTTCAGAGAGAATGACGGCTCGCTCTCACAATACGCTATTTTGAAAATAAAAATACACACAAACCCCACCTAAACCCAAAAACAACAATATTCCCTAAAGTTCTCAAACTTTTAAATTTGATTTTAACTAGTGCAAGGGGTTTTTTTTGTTTATAATTCAGAAAAACTTAGTGCAGAACTAAGCATTTTAAGTAGTGTGAAGTTAATATATTAAAAATAGGTTGTCTATAATTTTGCGCCAATGCATCTTTGCTGGTTCAGTACAGCAATTCATTTAGCTTTATCCAGAATGCATGCGAGGTGGTAGAATTGCAAGGCATTCCGCGTCTGGGTCAGTCTTTTTGTCAGTTAGTCAGGAGTAAGTCAGTCATAGTTAGTTAAAAAAGGTCAAAATGTATTAAAAAGGCGTGTAAGTCTTGTCAATAAAGTCATCTTCCGTTTTTTTGAATGTTTTAAATACAGATTCTATTAATGCAAAAGAAACTTTGCATGCACCCAACCTCGCACCTACCCCAAATCTTATAGTGTGCCAAGCAGGGAGGTTGCAGGGGGGCAGCATGCCCCCCTATACATACTTTACTGTTTATATATTGTTATGTTTATACTGTTTTTACTGTTTATATATTGATATGTTGGTGGTTGGGTGCTGTATGAATAGGGTAGGCACTGAAAGGCATCAAACTGGTGATGCACAGTCGCTGCAACTATATCGTACACATCAATTGTGCTTATTTTACCTCCCCGCGGTAACCACCGGGTACTGGTCTGTCCATCCGGACATTCCTGCTAAACTTATAAGTGCGAGTGTTGAACACGGAAAAAATAGCAACACTATAATGCTCTGCTTTAATGACTGTTTTGATCGATTCGCAGAAGTCTTGCACGAGCCCCTCAGAAAGAGGACGTACGGCGGATGAGCCCAACCAATTGGACCAACGGTGGCGTCAACAGTCAACGAAGCAGACGCCCTAATGAGCTACTTCGACGTATTTGGAGATAAGGTCATTAGGACAACTCAATGCAAGTCAGGGCATTGAAATAGAGATGGTGGCGGATGAACCCTTAATGGGCCAACGGCAGCGCTCATATCCCCGAAGTGGGTTACTGACTCCGGATTCTCCGGTTCCTTTTGTCCAAGAAATCCAACAAAGGACCTGGCCCTCCAGGTTGGGGGTTGTGCGTGGGGTTAACAACCCTGCCACGGAAAAAAAGAAAAAGTTGCGAAGCGACCAATAGCCTCGAAAAAGGACGGATTTGCTGTTGACGACCCGGAAAAACGAATCAAGGACAACGACCTTCGGATCTGCAAGTGGAATGTTAGAACTCCTAACAGACCACGTGCATCCAAACAACTAGCGGAGGCCCTAGACTGCTACAGAGCAGGAATTACTACCATCCAGGAAGTGCGATGGAATGGGCCGGGAAAAGAAGGATGAAAAACTGTGACGTGTACTACGGTGATTGCGCAAGAAGACCACAGCGTTTATTTGGGTGAGGATTCGTCATAAGACAGAGAACAAAGATAACGCCACCAAGGATGACTTCTATGAGCTCCTCGACAAAACCTATGAGCAATGCCCTAAATACGACGTTAAGATCGTACTAGGCGATTTTAATGCCAAAATAGGTAAAGAGGAAATCTTTGGTAGGACTGTCGGAAAACATAGCCTACACGACACTACGTCTGAAAATGGACTTAGGCTAATTGACTTCGCAGCGGCACATAACGTCACCATTGCAAGCACACGGTTTCCTCATCTCGATATACACAAAGGGACTTGGCGACACCCAGATCAAAGAACCCTCAATCAGATTGATCACGTTGCGATCGATGCAAGACACGCCTCCAGTATCTTGGGTGTTCGCACCTTCGGACAGCTAACATCGACTCGGGTCACTACCTTGTTGCAGCAAAGGTAAGAATGCGAATAACCCGAACTCCACAACAATGGAGTAATACTGTGAGGAAGTATGACGTCGGAAAGCTGCAATCGCAAGAAACCGCCAGAACCTATGCCGATCGAATATCCCGTAACCTCTCAAGAAATCCAGTACCGCCAGCATCAAGTGCCGAAGATCAGTGGCAACACTGCCAACAAGCCATCAGAGATGCCGCAACTGATGTGCTAGGTTTCACCAGACCACCACCACGAAACCTCTGGTTTGATGACGAATGCAGGCAGGCCCATGCAGCCAAACAAGAGGCATATAAAGCGACGCTGCAAAGAAAGACGAGAGCTGCTCGCGAGCTTAACGAGTAGAAAAGACGGGAAGAACACCGGCTTCTCCAAAAGAAAAAGAGAGAGCATGAGAAGCGCGCAATCGAAAATATTGAGAGATTCCAGGAACAACGTGCGGAAGTTTTACCAACAGGTAAAAAGAACATGCCAAGGAAAAAAATCCCGCACAGAGATAGGAATGGAAACCTCGTAGTAGAGTCACAGTCGGTGCTGAGTACATGGAAGGACCATTTCGTGCAGATTGCTAAAGCGATGAAGACCAAAATCCCGCTAACAGGCAGAATGAACCATTCAACATGGATGATGACAGACAAAACTTCCGTCCACCTGAAAGGAGACCCTCTAAACTGCGCCAACTGTATAGAGGAATAAGTCTCCTGAATATCGTCTACAAGATCCTCTCAGCCTATATGAACGGCTTATAAACCATTCGTCAGCAATCTGATTGGACCCAATCAGTGTGGTTTTAGACCAGGAAAGTCCACAATCGATCAAATGTTCATGCTACGGCAGATCCTGGAAACCACCCAAGAATTCCAAATCGATACCCACCACCTCTTTATCGATTTTAAGGCCGCGTACGATAGAATTTATAGAGACGAGCTATACAGAGCCATGTCAGGTTTTGGCATTCCCACAAAACTCGTCCGACTGTCCAGGATGACGATGGAGAACTCTCGCTGCTCCGTCAAGGTTGGTTCTGACCTCACAGAAGCTTTTGACGTCAAAAAAGGATTCCGACAAGGTGATGCGCTATCGTGCGATTTCTTCAACTTAATACTTGAAAAAATTATAAGAAACTCGCAAGTCAATTGTAGTGGGACAATTTTTTTCAAGTCTGTGCAATTGCTAGCATACGCTGACGACATAGACATCATTGGCAGAACTCGGCGAGCTGTCACTGGAACGTTTGCTAGCATTGAAGCTGAAGCGGCTAAAATGGGACTAGCAGTCAATGAGGCCAAAACGAAGTACCTGCTGTCCACAAAAAGGGACACACAACACCGGCGGATTGGACAAAACATCACAATAGACAGGTACAACTTTGAGGTAGTTAGGGACTTTGTGTACCTCGGATCCGCTATAACATCTGACAACAACATCTCGTCAGAAATAAAGCGAAGAATTACTCTTGCCGATCGCTGTTTCTATGGGCTAGGAAGGAAATTGAGTAGCAAAGCCCTCTCTCGAAAGACAAAGGAGACTCTGTATCAGACCCTAATCTTCCCAGTCCTGCGCCGAGTATGGCGCCGAGGCATGGACTTTATCTAAAGCGGATGAAGATATCCTTAGTCGTTTCGAGCGTAAGATTCTTCGGAAGATTTTTGGCCCTATCTGCGTTAACGGGCTTTGGAGGAGAAGGTTCAACCAAGAACTATACGAGCTGTACAGCGACATTGACCTGGTCAAAAAAATACGCATATCACGTTTAAGATGGCTAGGTCATGTAGATCGAATGGACAACAATGCTCCGGCTCGCAGGATCTTCGATTCCATCCCAGAGGGTAGACGCAGTCAAGGAAGACCTCGCCTTAGGTGGCGCGCTTAAGTGGAGGACGACCTCAACCAACTTGGAGTGCAAAACTGGAGGCAGCTAGCCAAAGACCGAGTTGGCTGGAGAGGCATGTTGGTTGAGGCCCAGGTTCGTCCCGAACTGTAGCGCTCCTAAGTAAGTAAGTAAGTCTTGTCCTGTAAACAATTGTTCACATGGAACAATGATTGTCCTGTCCCATTGTCCTGGACTCTGCATTGTCCCATGTGAACCCCGTATTACACATTACAATCCTGATGATATGCAGCACTCTTGACATAAATAATATTGAAAAATCTAGTACTTTTAAATTTTATAGTATAATCGTACAGACATTTTTGTTTTATCGTAAATTAAGGAATGTACTCCCTTTTCAGCTTAGCCCCATAAACACTATAACCAAATAAAAAAATCAAGGTATTCAAAAACTAATAAAAAAAACTTCTTTGCCGGTGTTCGTTTACTTTTCTTTAAAAAAAAGCCATAATCTCTCATTATTTTTGCCTTTTTAATTGCAAGTATTCATATTAAGTCGTAATAAAATATTAGATTTAAAAAAAATCCATGAACGTAAACCATAAACGCAAACCATAAAAACCATAATTATTTCAAAAAGTGTTGACACATTTGCAAGCAGAACATTTGGTTCGAAAACGAATAATTTATGAAGAAACATAAATAAACAACGTGTTCTCCGAAATGAAACAAAATAAGAAACAAGCACCTTTCAACGATCTCGATATTTTTACAAGATTTTCGAAAATTAAGCATTTTTTATATTTATCTCTTTCAAAAATTACTCCGGCTTACCACATTATGATGAATTCTAAAAATATGCTGTCGAATGCGAGCTAACATTCAGCACCACCCACTCTAGATTTTGAACAGCTGGCGTTGGAAATTCCTGTCGATAGTTTAGGACTACGAGGTTGAAGTTGAAGTTTTTGAATGGCTTGCTTTTCAACTCCAATTAAATCTGAATGTGTCGTATGTTTGCTTTTTTAATAGCTCCATGTCGACGGATTCTAGATAACAAAACGGCTAGAAGATCGGGTGGTATAATTCTTATTTTCCAGGAAAGCGAAGAGTAGACGGTTGATGCCGGATGTTGGTCGGATGTATCTGAATAGTTTTTCACAAATCTGTTTCGTGGCATAAACTTGAGGTGTATTTTTAAACACACATTTTGGTATGAGTTTCAGTGATACTTCGTGCTGGAGTTTAAATTTATGGGCAGGTTTCTTCTCACTCTTGATGCTGACAGGAAACTTTATTCCCAGAGTTCTGTGATTCGTGTCATTTGCATGCCGTGTGTACATTTTTTTCCATTTGAAGATGAGGTCTGGATGCGTTGTGTCTTCTTACCAATAATAATGTTTCAATCATGTGGTGCGCCATAGGAAGGCACTATGGCCACGGCTGCCAATGCCAAAGAAAACGTCACCCTTGGGTGAGATTTATAAAATCTTTAAGGTTGACCCGAGCTATTAATTTTTCGTCTGATGGAATTAATTTATTTAACACATAATTACTTTCCTTATTGAAATTTATACATAGTGGGAGAAGAACACGAAAAAACAGAAAAAGCTATTTGTCTTTGTGAGAAAAAAAAGAAATGTTTTGTCATGTTGTTTTTTGGGGATTTGGATTTTGGACTTTGAAAATTGATTTAGCATATTACATCAATTGGCTGCTGCATAAATTAATTAACATGCTCAAAATTGTGTTATAACTAAAGTGCGCTGGGCTGGTTCAGATTTCAAAGAAGTCTTATTAATGTCAACAAATATTCTGACACCTTGGGACGAGAAAGGGGCAAGATGTGTGACCAGGTATCAAGCTCTTTGAAGACGAAAACTTTTCGTTGATCATGCCGTTTACGGGGGCAAATTTCACATATTCACACCTTCGCCAATATCTTTAGGTAATAAATGGTTAGAAGAAGATGACCCAAGAAGCTCAGGTAATAGTAGTTCTCCAAAAACAATATTAGTTCAAATTGCTTCCAAATCATCCTTCCACTCTGTGCGGATGACGAGTAATATTATCGGCAAAGTACCTATTCAGGACATGTTTTCATTACACCGAATCACAGCCTTAAGATGGCGGTGCAGGCGCTCTACCATACCATTTGACTGAGGAATGTCGTTGTGTGGATGTGTTTGCTACCGGGAAGCCTACTGAGGCCATTGAACAACTGGCTCTCAAACTGAACTTTTTGGTCGTTTATTATCCTCAGTGGCACACCATAACGGCATATCCAAGGTCCAATGATGTCGACATGTTCGGGTTCGTCTTTCTTTCACCCGGAAAATTATTGATTGGTGAAGCTAGATGTCGAGACATTTTGTAGCGTTGGCAAGACAGACAACCAGAGGCCAGCGTCTACAATCTTTCTTTAAACCGGCCAGGTATATATCGAATATAAATATATCGATTCTTAACAAATTCCACGACTGAGACGTACGTACTTGCTTTCAATATACCTATTTATTAGATTTTTGGGAGTTTGAATTTTGTTTGTTTGTTTGAAAAGTCGGTAAAAAAATTAAAGCTATTTTTTTGCTCAATAGAGGTGGTAATAAATATGATATTTTTTTCAGCGGATTTTTTTTTATTTTTTTTTTATATATTTAACAACAAATTTCAAGAACCCAAGGTTAAGCAGAACAACGACCTACCAGTAAAAACAAATTAAAAAAAAATCCGCTAGTCATATTGACTTCTTAAAAAATTATTATAAACTAACCTCTACCCGCGGTTTCGACTGCGCGGACTTCAGATTAAATGATTTTTTATTGTTTAAATTAAAGCCCATTATATACTAGCTTCTACCCGCGGCTTCATCTGCGTAGACTTAATGATTGTATTATTTAAATCAAATCTAGCAAACAAAAATTATTCAGATTTCTCCCGCAGAAACGGTACATTTTTTTTCGGAATAAAAGTTGTCTGTGTATTATAGTGAATACTGTTACTTTTTCGTCTACCAAACTTCACAAATTTGTGCAGTCTTTAAGGCATGAAAGCAGTGCATTACTTTATATCCAAGCCTCTTCGACAGGAATCATGCGGCCTGTGTTTCAATCTAGAACTTTATCCATCTACCTACCAAATTTCATCCAAATCCGTTAAGCCGTTGAGGCGTGATTGGGGAACAAAAATCCAAACATACAAACATCTAAACATCCAAACATTCACATTTATAATTTAAGTAGGATATTAAAAAAACTTTTTTCGAAAAACTTGTATGCAAAATTACTCGGACCACTTATATCTGTTTGAGTGTGCTATAGATTTTCGAGAAAGCCTTTGAAAAAAGAAAAATGGCCCTTCGAGAGGTCCTGTTTTTAGCCTAACATCTTACTTTTGACCAAAACGCACCTAGAAACGCCAACTGATTTTTACTTGCGATTATAGTTACTATATTGCAAACTGTGCATTCGTGCAGATTAAAAATTTGAGATAACAATCAAACATGACATTACGATGATAGAGAGACATATTAGAGTCAGTGGCAAAATTCTGTCTTTCTCTCTGTTTGTACGTTCAATCGTCTTCAAATTTCGATCAAGAGGTTATTTTAACATTATATAGAGGGATTTTTTCAATTTTTTTTAGCTCAAAAGTTAACGGTACCTGTCATATAACCGTTATGTATTTTTATCCAAAACGGCTCCCAAGAATTTCTATGAAAAAACATCAGTGTACTTTGTAGGTAGCAAAATCAAGATGTACTTCCCAGAGTACCTTTTTTTTACTTTCTCAAGAACTGGTTAGCCGATTACAAGCAAAATTGATATTTAGGTAGGTAGCCAAATTAATTTCAATTTAAAATATTTTCGAAAACTTTTTCTTTGTATTTGTAATAATTTTTTTTTTTTTTTTTTTTTTTTGGAAAAATCAATATTATGAAAACGGGTAGGTGAATTTTTTTAAAACTTTGTTTTTAAATGTAGGTTATATTTTTCTTCGCTGTGACCGCACATAAGAGCAAGTACGTGCGACCCAGTCCTTCAATTTATTTTAATAAAAGGGTGATCCAATAAGAGTTTTTTTTTATAGAACAATATATTGAAGAAACTCTTCATATAGGTTTAAGTTTGATTCATGCCATTTATTTTTTTAAGATTATTTCCTTCAAATGTTGCAGACCATTAACTCTTAAATGGTCCGTTCTGTGGGTACAACTTTTGATCAATCTTTTAATCATATTCTAAAGCTTTAATCGTTTCGGGTTTGTCGACGTAAGCAGGAAACTTCACGCAATCCAATGGTTTCAAAATCACAAAATCTTGGTTCTGTTGAAATCACAAGTCAGATATATATTAGGAGGGCTCTTAAGCGAAGAGGTCGTAACTCATTTTTTGTCATTTTGGAAAATTTGCGAGCTACCTGTGTGTGGCCACATAGCGCTGCGAGACAAGTTTGACTGATGCATTGGCTCTACGGTGACATACCAGTGCAGAGACAAACAAATTTTTGAACTTATTAATCATCTGCATGGAAATGTGCCAGGTAATTGGCGAAAACTGCTAAAGCGGTTGCTTCAATACTTAAATATATTGATCTTAAAATGGATAACAGGCTACAAAACTGCTAGGGTGCGGCGTTGCCTGAATGCTGTGAAAAGGTATGTATAGAAGCGGTTTGTGATCTGTGTATATCGATACGTTTCGTCCTTTAAGCAAATGTCTATATTTAAGCACTGCCGCGTTCACTGCATGCAGAGTCTGTTTCAAAACACTTGTCCATTGGAAAGCTGAACAGAGAGAGCCAGTTTCCAGTCAGTATACCAGTTCTATTTTCTATACCTCATTGACCGATCATTAACAACAAAATTGCTCAGTCTGCGTAGATAGGTGGATCCTATTTTTTTTACGTTTATACGATAAAGAAGCACTGGAAATTTTCCAGTAAAGAGAAAACATGCACAGAAAATGGACAAGTGTTTTGAAACGGGCGGCGGCTGGAAAAACACCTAACTCATCATGTTAAAGAAAATTTCAGTTTTCTAGTAAGAGATGAGTTGGAGAAGGTGCAAAAACGCGAGATCTTCCAGTCCTAATCCTGGTGCGATTGGCGTGGGAGGGCAAAATAGGGCACGTTTTTTGGGTGACCTGTGTTTTTTTGTTATACTTATTAAGACTTAGACCACCATGGCAAAATGGTGCTTTAACTCAATGAGTACACATTCACCAAAAAAAACGTGCCCTATTTTGCCTTCCCACGCCAATCGCACTAGGATTAGGACTGGAAGACCTAGCGTTTTTGTACCTACTCCAACTCATCTCTTATTAGAAAATTGAAATTTTCTTTAACTCGAGGGGTTAGGTGTTTTTGCGGCCGCCGTCCGCTCTATTAGGTCATAAGGAATTTTTTCATGAGTGGCCCTGCAAGTGGTATACATTTTTTTCGAAGAATATTGTCTGGAAAAAGGCCTTTGAGCTGTCGCAAACATTGAAATGGGTTTCAGCGGTATTCCAGCAAGAAGAAATTGGTCTTAAGTTGAGCAAATCACAGAGCGGAGCATTTTGAAGTGATGGTAGGTGAGGTGATTTACAAAGCGCTGTAGTGGTTTGATGTCAGATGGTGATGAAGGAACGGGTGGTAACGGTGTCGCTTCTTGCTAGTAATAATGCGCTGGCGGCTGGTGAGTCAGTTGATGACGATGTATGATCGGGGTCACCAATTGTTGAAATGTTGGCTAGATTACTATTTATTCCAAACACCGATCGAACTTCCGAAAAGATTCTCAAAACTGGAAAGTAAATACAAAATCAAATACGTACTAATATTTATTATAAACTAGCTGATACCTTTGCTGCTTCTCTGCTCTGTTTGCTCTCATGGAATTCAAGCTTCTCACTTCTACTATGCTTCTTTTAAATAAATTTGCTAATACAACAAACGCCCCAAATACCGTAAGCTTATTGTAGTACGGCTATAAGCCTCGTTTATATCAAGAAAAAAAACAAAATTTTACATTTCTTAAATTTCTGACCAACTAACGTTACTTAAGTGCCCCGTAGCTTAGTGGTTAGTGTTAGGGTTCGAATCCCAATCATAGCCACCTTCTTATCCGGGGTACTTCCTCTTGCAAGGCACTTACAAAAGCTCCAACAGTAAAATTTGTCTCGAAAAAATGCATCTCATCTAGCCGTATTGACAGCGGTAAGCTGTAGGTCCCTTCCATCCTTGCAGATTAACAACAAACACAGGAATGTTTGAGAGTATATTAAGTCACTAGGCCTTGGCTTTTAAAGGAGCTGTCGCGCCAGGAAATGTATTTTTATTTTTAACGTTACTTAACTAAACCATAATAATAAAGAACTATTGTCGCATTTATGGATGAAACAAGTCCATTAAGATGATATGCTGCATCATCTCATCCAGTGATTAGTTTTAACTAAGCTCATAGCATTATAAACTCGTTAAATGAAATGGGGGAATCCTTCTAAGAAAATTATTCACATTTCTTAATTTTCAAATCAATTCAAATTTAACCCATACTATGGACATTCCTATGGTGTGAAATAGATTCATATTTCCCGCTTCCTTTAAGTAATTCATTAATTTGAAATTTTCTATTGACCGACCTATGAGCTTCCCATAAGTGCAATACACAATACGCTGACAAAGTTTCTTCGTTGCAGTTGGGTGAACGGTATAGCAGCGCATCAAATACGAACAAACAAACCAACTAACCAACAGATTGGTACTTGCTCTGTACCGAACATTTCCCAAAGAAATAACTGCTTCTCCAGAAGAGGATTGAAGGGTAAAGTATCAAAAAATATTTATGAAAAACCAAAGAAAGTTTGAAAACTAGTAGTCCCGCCACCCCAACTTTTTAGTTGCGATTATAGAGACTATAAGGCAAGTTTAGTATTCGTGAATATTAAAAAAATTGAGATAACAATCAAACATGACATTAAGATCATAGAGAAGTCTAAAAAAGTGATCGAGAAAAATGTCTTCCTCTCTGTCTGTCAGTATGTATAACGAGCTGCAGCCTAAACGACTTAAGCGATTATCTTCAAACTTGGTGTGTGTGATTCTTTTGGCATTTCCCAGAGGGTAAATTGAAATTTAATTTTTAGCCCTAAAATCAACGGTACCTGACATATGACCGTTTAGGAAAATCTTATTTTTCTCAAAAACGGCTCCAACGATTTTAATCAACATTTTTGAGAATTTTTTTGTTGGTATTGGCTATCATTTGATTAGTACCACATATACGGGAAAATTCTATTAACGGGACCTTTCATATAACGGTTTTTTTTATTTTTTGGCTCTCTCGGTTACGGCTCCTGGGATTCCTGTAAAATTTTATATTTAAGAAGATCTAGATAGCCGCATTAATTCTGCATATCAAAATTTTGAATAACTTTTTTTTCTAATTAAAATTAATTTTTCATTTTTTTTTTCAAAAATCAATATTTTGGAAACTTTTCAAAAAAATTATTTTAAATTTTATAATCACATGCGTTTTAATAAATTCTAAAAAACTACATACAAAAATTTTAAAAAATTATTTTTTTTCAAAAAACTAAAAATAAAAAACATGATTTTATCAAAACCGGTCCTACAATTTTCGAAATACATTTTTCGTAAATTCCTTGTTATTTAAGACGTGTGATGGCATACTTCATTTTTACTGAATTTTTATTTTCAACGCAAATGTTACTTGTTTGTGCACATAAGAGCAAGTACGTGCGACCCAGTCGTGCCCATTTTTACTTGCGATTATAGGGACTATAAGGCAAGTTATGCATTCGTAAAAAAAAAATTCTAATAGTCAAACATGACATTACGATAGTAGGGAAGTCGAAAAAAGTGGGTCAGAAAATTCTGTCCATCTGTCTGGCTGTCTGTCTGTCTGTCTGTCTGATTGTCTGTCTGTCTGTCTGTCTGTCTCTCTGTCTGTCTGTCTGTCCTTATCGATTTCTACAGCCTAAACGGTTGGGCCGATTTAATTCAAACTTGGTATATAGTATTTTTAGAGTACTATACCAGACAGTTTTTCGAATTGGCATTCTAGCTCCAAAACTAAGTGTACCTGCCATATAACTTTTAATGAAAAACTAATTTTTCTTCTTTTTTATTTTCAAAATATGAAGTGTTATATGATTTAAATTTTTTTTTAATTTTTAATAATTTTTTAAAAAACTTATTTAGTTTTTTGAATATTTTGAAAACGAATCTATAGATTTTTTTTTTTAATTTTTCTCCTAGTACAAACTATAGATTTCTTTAAATTGACATACTCAAAAAAAATTTAAAATATGTTGTCGAAAATATCAAAAAAACATTTTTTTTTAAAAACTGGTCGAACGATTTTGAAATGAAAAATTCATAAAATAGAAAACAGCAAATGAAATAAGATGGCTTACATTTTTTCCAAAAAACGTTATGAATAGTGTTTTTTTATTGTTTGTTTTTTTTTCATAAAAAAATTATTTGTTTAATATTTTCCCCAAAAAATTATTTCATATTGTTCAGCTGAGCCCTAGCCATTAGTCAAATAAAAGAAGGTAACAACCTACATACATACCTACGTATTTTAAAACATTTCATCATCATAAAAGCTACTCGATTACTATTGAATGCAAAAATTTCAATCGAGAAAACAAAAGCTTACACCTAAATAAACAAAACCACTGTGTTAACTTTTAATATTGTCTCTATACCCACTCGCTTAAAAGTAGTTGGAATGTGTATCTTAATTTTAGTACCTACCTTCCTTCCAACCTTATTATAGGTAGGTACCTGATATCCTTAATAAATTCCATTAATACCTACCCACACCATACGTTTATCGATCCATCAAACATAATTAAGCTATTTTAATTAATCTGTTTTCAAAAAGAAAATTATTGTTATTTAGACCTATATAGGTCCTTATACCTAGCATTATAGCCTTACTGCTGATTTCCACGAATCTTAATGCCAGTTGTTCAAATTTTTCCATACCAAAATGAAAATTGAACTGAAAAAAGTCCGTTATATCTTTCTATTAGAAAATTAAATTATAAACAGTAAACAACAAGTGGAAAGATAATACACTGCAAAAGCTAACAATCCTATATATTTATGTGTTTATCCCTTTGTCGTGACACATATTCGTTCGAGCTTCAACTTTTAAAGAAGTTGCACGTCAAAAGAAAACATTAAAATAATTAAATCTTTGTCAAAAAGACGCTTGCACTTAAAAAGGATTAGCACATAGGAGCAAGTACGTGCGACCCAGTCGTGCCTTTTATTTTTTTGGGATGAGCGGTTTTGCCAATATTTAGATCCGGGCGGCAGTAAAATTAAAAATTATCATTTTTCGGTGAAATTAGACTATTTTCAAAGAGCCATAGCTTGGTCTTTATAATAATAAGTACATAATGTTTTTTTTTACCAAAAATGCATAGTTTATGACTTCTATAGCAAAACGTGAAAAAATCCCAAAGTTTTGGAGTTTTTCGCTTGCTGCTCAGCAAGCACGAGTTTTTCGAAGTTGCAAATTGGATTAACACTACCCTAACTGGTCCATACAACATATAAAAAATTCAGAACTACATCAAGTTTTGCGATTTTAATGACGATTTTTACTAGGCTATTAGGCTTTCAGAAAATAATAAATATTAAAATTGCTGATGTATTTTTTCCAAACATGTAGTTTGTGTGCTCGATATTATTGCAGCATAAATGTCCAGTGGTTTCTCCAAACTATTAGATAGTTTTTCGGATGCATTTCAACTATACATTAACCTAAGAATGTTAATGTATCTATACCAAATCAACGACTGACTAGACATCTTCTGCCGTTGCATACTTGTTTTTTATTTATATGTTTCATTTGAAAAGACTAAAACAATAAAATCTCTCGCTCTTCATGGACAAAATGCATTAATTTTCCCCAACATTGCTTCTTGAAAATTTCTGGAACAATTAAAGGATTTGCTCATACATATTTCATTACGATAATTACTTTGGAATTCGAAACGTCATAGCCTCATAATTTACGATCTATCCAATCGCCAGACAACACAATGACACTTGTGTCATGCTTGCAATTTTCCCTTTCTCATCAGCGCCAGCGCCATCTTGGGTATATTATTATGATACGATATGGTGGACATTTTTGCAAAAAAAAAATGAGAATAACCGAAGGACACTGCTCATGCAGCAAGTGTTTAAGTCATTTGTCATGCCAACCACATTCATCTAGAAAGAGCAGACGAGACAGACATAAGCACACATGTGCGGAAAGAATAACCTCCTGCGGTACTGTCCCCTTTTCTGGGGACGTCTCTTGGAACTAATCTAGAGATGTCATCTGGATCTTTGTTTATTGTTTTTCCTACGCAATGTTCTCATCGCAGAGTACTTCAATCTTCAACTACTTCCATGTTCCATTCCCATTCTATGAAGTAGTGACATTGTGCACATGATACACAAATACATTTCACATACCTAAGGCTTATCAAGATAATGTCCTTGTTTGCTCTTGCCAGTTGCGACACTTATATTGGGTATATCCCGGGTCAAGGATGCCTAATGAGAGCAGGGAAATATGTCTGCCAGCCTTGTGGGTGAGGAATTTTATTGGAATAACCCCCTGAAGAAAATTAGTGCTTTTTGCCATCATGACATCATGCCGGAAAGAAATATTTGGAAAATGTCCTTTGTTAGCAGTTTTTTTTCCTTGTGGAATGCCACGCCACCATGCCATTGACAGCTGATATCTTACGTTAATTAGTTAAACCAAACGAAAGGGAAGTTGGCATCGCCAAACGTATGTAAGTCATTTAATTAGTTCTGGACAGGGGAGAAGAAATTAATTTAATATTTTTGTTCAAGCTCGGTACTGGCCTTCAGGAAATGCAAAATGAAGGCTTAGCAAATTTTGCTAAGCTTCATTTTACATTTCATAGGGTGAAAACTTGTGGGGAAAAAAAATTCCAAGCGTGAAAAGTGTGACATCTGTTAATCTGTTTGTCGTAGGGGTTCCTGAAAAAAATTAAGTGGCTTTTGTTGTGACATTATTTATTTAGGTTGTTGGAAAAGGGGGTCAAAAAGTCATTCAGACATAAGTACATGCAAGCAGCAAAACAATAGTATAGATGTAAAACGTATGATTACTGCTTTACCCTTTTTTGAAGATTGTTGTTCACTTAAAAAAATTAAACTTGAAACGCCCTTTTTCGCACTGTCTCAAACACCAAAATCTCTTCAATTAGAGATGGTGCAACGTTGAACCACTGCGCATCCTAGTTATTAGTCATTAGAGCGATGTAGCAAATCACTTAGTGGTTCAGTGACCACAAGCTTGCTCTAATTCTTTCTCGTATTTATAGAAGCCTCAAATAACAGGCTTCAAAAGTGGATAGTTTCACATTTTCTGGAAGTTAATTTTCAAATTCCAATCATTAGTATAATCCTGAATCTTGTCGATTGCCACTGCAGGAGCATTCTGATAACCTTAAATTTTAGACCAGTTCTGTTCACAATTTTTAATATCAAATATTATGATAGAAGTCACATTGCCGCTCTTGACAACAAACTTTATACATACCATTAACAATGAGGCTTGGAAAGCATTCTCCAAAGCAAGCAGACAGGCATCTGATCATTGATTCTTAAAATTGTTCCATCAGATATTAGAAATAAACTTAGACGCGGTAGGATTGTTTTGGACTGTGTGTCGAACATTAAATTTTGGTCCTCTCCGCACTTGGAATGAGTTTGTACCCAGATCAGAAGAAAAACTTCTGACACCGATGAAGGAAACCTAAGCAATTAGCAGCATTTTTAGCTATCTCAAGTATTTATGCATAATATGTTCATTCCAACGGAGGTCGTCCTTGTCATACATACCAAGTATTGAAAGTTTTTCGGTTTCTTCGATAAAAGTGCCATTCATGGACAATGAGATGGGGGGTATGTTAAGCTTTAACGGCAGAAGACAGCATTGAATTGAGCATTAAGCTCCACACGATTCCTATTACCCCATTTGACAATGCTGTATAAATCGGAGTTCAATGAGCGGTACATACGGTACCGTTGCAAATGTACCTACGTCCGAAAGTAGAGGACGTAAATCACTACGAATATCAAAAGCAAAACAGTTAAGTGGATTAGAAGTAACAGACAGAAAATCATTGAGGAAAAGAGTCGGAGACAGAACGGAGCCCTGAAGAACACCAGCATTTTGTTGGAATCAGATTGGAATCCGTCCAATACAACTTGTATTGAACGGTCCAGAAGATAGCTTCTAATCCAACGAACAAGAGTATCATCAAACCCAAAAGCACACATTTTCGATAAAAGAGTTTCACGCCAAACTATCAAATGCCATGGAAATATCACGCGCAATAATCTTACTTTCACCAAAGTGATGTAAGGATTTGTTCCACTGTTCGGTGAGATATGCCATCAGATCATCAGACGCTTTCGGTCTCCAAGATATTCCTAAGGAGGGGAAGGAGGGTTCACCTTTCTTAGAGGCTGGACAAATGCTGTTTTCCATCGTCTAAGAAAGATTCCAGAAGAGTAGGAGCGATGGAAAAGCTTAGGCAGTGGTTTTGTCAGTGTGGAAGAATGGGGGGTATACCATCTGCGCCAGCGGATTTGTGTATATCAAGATCTTTGAGAACTCTTGTTACTATACGAGTGCGGAAAAAAAATCTGTCCCATGGAAAAATTAAATTCTCAAATACAGGAGGGGCAACGTTGCTTTGAAGCAACGTAGAGCTATCAGGGAAATGGGCCACGAGCAAGTTTGCCTTCCCTGAAGAGTAGACAATTGGTCTGTCATTTTCCATGAGCGTTAGAACCGAAAATGATGAGTTTTGATTATTTTTTTAGAATGACCAACAATTTTTAATGCCATTGGGAAATTGCATAATTTTTTGCACAATTTTTGGTTATAAAAAAATTTGGTTCTTTCAATAACGGAGTTGCAGGAGTACTTGCTTGTTTGTGCTTCATCCGATATTGGTGACAAATTGTTAGTCTATATTTTGAAAACGTGTAAGTGATTATTTTCTAAATTTTGTTTTTAAATATAAGTTACTTATGTGCTTTAGCTTACATTATTGAACTATTTTTTTTATTTAAAAAAAAAAAAATTTAAGAAAAAACCATTTTATTTAAAAACAGTGTCTTAGATATTGAAAAATCACACTTTTTCACATTTCTTAAAGAAATAAAATAACGTTTAAATTATTCCGCTGAAAACTATTTTACGTACTTTTTTTCGAGCAATCGGAAGTTACAAGAAATTGAATAAAACTTTGGAATTTCCCAATATTTTCAAATTTTATTCGAGGCTGTAACCGTATATGAGAGCAAGTACATGGGTCCAATCGTGCAATTTATTTTTCTGCATAGTGCTTGTTCGTACGTTGATAATTATTGTAAATGGCAGTTGCGCTTAATTCTTTGTTTCTCGTGATAGTTTACATCGCTTTAAACATTTTTCTTTAAGATTTTTGAATGCAGCTTCTTAGGCCCTGGCCTGCGGCAAGCGGCAAAGCGGCAAAGTGCGGAGCGGCAACAAAACATTAAAACACATGAAGTTATATGGTGGTGGCCACGCAGTCGTTGAGAGGCGAGCGTCATTTCTGAGCTACAGAGCGGCATATATTTTCGCAGGTTACCTATTATATAAATGGTGAAATTCGCCATAACTTCCTCTTTTTTTGGTAAAATAATTTCCCAAATTTTAAGGCGACTTTCACGTAAAACACTACCGCCAACAGCACTTGACAACCGCATTTTCGCAACTAACCGCTCAGCCGCTCAGGAATTGCCGCTCATTAAATGGCCAGCGGCCGCTTAAACTTGTCGCCCTGCCGCTTTATCTATTTGCCGCTTGCCACTCATTGTTTGGCCAGGGCTTTAGACTTTATCAATATATGACTGATCACAAAATTAAAACAAAAACAAAAAAATCATTACAAATACAAAAAAAAACTAAAATGTTGGTATGCAGAATTGATAAAGCTATACCTAGTTCTTCTCATATATAAAATTTGATAAAAATCCGTTAGTATCAGCTATTGGCGAGAAAGTCGAAAATTAAAACAAAAAAACTCATATTACCTTCATATATAGGTACCGTTAATAGACTTTCCCAGAATGTTTGGTCTTCTTTAAATGATAGCTAGTCAAATGTAATACTCTCAAAAATTGTAATCAAACTCGTTTGAACTGTTTAAGAGAAATATAAGCTTTTCCTTAACCATTACAGTATTACCAGTACCGTTATTTTTAGCCCTAAAAATAAAATTTCATAAACAGCTCTTAGGAAAGCCAAAAGAATCACAAATACCAAATTTTAAGATAACATTCACACATAAGCCGCTTAGGCTGCAGATCGATAACTTCTGTTCCAGACTGCCTAATTTCCTATATAACAATAAAAACATAACATTGGTCTCGGGGTTCATATTGTCAGACGGCGGATTTCTCGCTAGCTCTAGCTCATACGCGATCAGTACAGGTTGTGGCGGTCGATTGAGATTTGATTCTTCAAACATTGAATTTTCTCTGCTTGGTTGTTGATCAACTAATAGCTTCATTGATATCCTTTACAATAACTTCTTATATGACCGACTTGTGAGGCCTGTGCATGAGCATATAGATCGTGTTTGGGTTGGATCTTCAGAGCATATCTTTTCTCTAGTTCTTGGGAAGGTGACTCAGGTACCTACAACCCATGTATATGATGGCTCCAACTCTCGTCGTTAGGTTACCTTTCAGATATCCAGCGCGCATCACTTGAAGGTGATGGTGTGCTTTCGCCCATAGCCAATTCCACGCTTCTTGATAATTTATGATGACTCCCCAGTCGGTATGGGCAAATCCTTTCTTCGTTGGACTACAAACTTTCTTAACCGTTCTATACAAGTTGTATTGGATGGGTTCAAATCTGAAACCCACATCTGGAACAATCATATCCTAGACGTAGCTAAATAGCCCGACACCGACACTTCCTTTTAAATATCCTCTGTTTTTCCTAATGCTCGCACAGTACTTCTGGCATATTAAGGGTATCTAAACCCCTAGAGTATTCGTCAATTCCTCTTCCCGTATTTTTGGTGAAAGATTTTGATTTTGTTTTAACTAACGCGTTCTTATTTATTCATCCGTCTGGAGTTAAATTCCCGGTACAGTTGAAGAACCACCAAATTAACAATCCCACGGGTATCAAAACTGGCAATACAAACACATTGCATTGTAGCATTGATCTCGCAAGAAATAGACAGGTGACACTCATTAGCATTTTCTCCGTTTCATATGACCGTTCATACAAATTTCCTGAAAATCATCCTGGCGCTAACAAAATATAAAGACAATTCATTTCCCAAATGACACACAACTCCACCCTCAAAGACCACAAGCTATTCATGTTATCCCTTTGTTAACATTACTCATCCTCATCCTTGAACAGGATGGCATTACACTCGCACATGCCATACTAATTCGAAGTCAAAATTTTTTCACGAAATAATCTTTTGACTTTCTTAAGTCCCGAGTCCCAACAAAAGCAGAAAATATCGTCGCAAAAATTTTGATTTATTACTCCTGGCTGGGTTTGTTAAGAGTTCCTTTTTTCTTTTGTTTTGTTGCAATTATACTTTAACGTTGTTACAAGTTGTTTTTGTTGTTGTCCCTTGTGTCCTCTGAATCGAGCTATGGAAATCTTTTGTATACAATACACACTGGAAACTTTCAAGAACCTTATTCCTTGTATCCCATTAGCACTGCCACCGCCTACTGTGAGTATGGCGCCAGGAAGTTTCATCGACTTTCTTGGCCAGACACTTGAATCGCACATCTACAGGCGAAACCTATATGAATCCATAACACTTGTTCAATTTGCAATTACTTTATCTTTGGTCCTTTTTCTATTCCGGTATTTTTGTTTTATTGATTTGTTTGAGCACAGGTAAAGTTTGTGTTTGTATTAAACAGGACTTTCAGGCAATGCTGAATGTGCACTAATAGGGGAATCCTTGTGGCAATTTCATTTTCTTTCCTGTTGCAAAAAGGATTCTCGTTGTTGTGAAGGTTAAAAGAAGTACTGTGCTCTATTACGGCGTTCCGTATTGATTTACTCATATTTTTCTGTCGTCAATATTGTAAACTGGAGAAGATTATCAGGATCAAAAATGACGTCAGTTCTTTCGGCTTGCAGGCATTTTCTATCATAGAAGATGGACATTTTCCCACTATTTCATCAAGCAAATTGATGAAAGATTCAAGGTATTTAGTGTTTTTGAACTTGGAAATTGTACGGAAAATGCCTGTGCGAATCATAAAATAGGCAGTATAGAAATACAGTCTTTTTCGCCCTAATGTGCTATCCATTTTCTTCCAGAATATCCACTCAATTCTTAAGTGTTCGTTGCATGGATGTCGCTTATGATGCCTCCAATGACTGCTGTAACGCAGACATAACTGCATTCAGGAAATGTGATGGGGTATCTATCTGCGATATTTACTATGGCAACGGCTATAGACAAAATAAATTGCACGACTGGATCGCATGAACTTGCTCATATGTGCGGTCACATCTTCGAATAAAATTTAAAAAAAATGCACGATCACGGGTCGCACGATTTTGTTCTTATGCTAGATAAGAGATTGGGTTTATGCAAATGTTCTTTAAATCCAAAAGAAACTTTGCACATACCCAACCTTGCAAATCCTATAGTGAGCCCAAGCAGGGGTGTTGCATAGCTACTTCATACTAACATTTTTCGAAGTGCGACATATCTGCCAATTTTGTTTTTTGTTTGTTTGGGACTTATGCTTTCCTAAGTGGCATTTATTGCCAATTTTTGTATTCGACATTATTTCCTTGAATTTAGTTTTTTTAAAAAGTCGTTTTTTTGAAAAACTTTTCAAAAAAATATTTAAAATTTTTTCTAGTATGTCATTATAAGAAAATGTAGTTTTCATCTGGGAAAATTAAAAAAATTCAATCATCCCGTTTTCAAAATATTTCAAAAACCAATATTTTTTTAGAAAATTTAAAAAAAATCGAAAAAAAAAATTTTGAAAATTTTGAAATGCAATATTAATATAAATGACTTTCTGTGTGCGAAATTTTATTGAAATCGGGATAATAGTTTACGATTAAACCGCGAAACAGCAAAAATGAAAAACATCCTTCTAGATTATAAATACCAAGTTTGAAGTAAATCGGCTTATCCGTTTAGGGTGTAGAGGTGCGAACAGACAGACAGACAGATGGACGGAATTTCCGAACCTACTTTTTTCGACTTCTCTATTATCTTAATTTCATGTTTGGTTGTTAGAATTTTTTTTGCACGAATCTATAACTTGCATTATAATTACGGTGACCATTTTTCTCTGAGCAAAACCCGGGACATAAATAATTTAACTTTTATTAAAAATCATAAAAAAAAAATCTCAAATAAAAAGAATATAAAATCATAACACAAAACTAAAACAAAAACTTAAAATTTATTTCATTTTTAAATTCAGACTTTCTTGAACAAAGTCTATGAAAAATAAACATTAATCACACTTTGTCAAAGAGATTATTGTTAGTATTTTTTTGCTGAACAAATTTTTTGATGATTTTTTCTTTTGCTGTTTAATATTTTTTATATTTCTGAGACTTCAAATTATAGTTAAGTTTATCTTTAACATAGCTCTGAGAGTTTCACATTAAATTGCGCTTTGTCATTTGTCCAAATATTGTTTATTATGGAGAAAACGCTTTCGACTGGAGCATTTGAACCTGGCAGACCCAAGCCGAACTCGGCAAGTAGTAAAAGATTTTTAAATTTTATACTTTTCTTCCAAAAATGCTCAAAAATTTCTTTCCATTTATCCAGTGTAATGTGTAAGGTTAAGAATGATTTTAGTTAAACAAATTCGTCAAACAAGTTTGCAATCATTGTAAGTTGTATTTCTCCGTTTTTTGTTGACAAAAGATAAAGAATATTCGTACGAACGTTTCGGAGAACCGTCAAACTAAAAACTTTAAGTCTCTTGATCCATCCTACTGATTTATGTATTTGTAACAGGCTATGTAAAATTCATGAATATTTGCCTAACAGTCCTTTTGACACACAAACATATTATACGCATAATACAATTATTGTATTCGAATATGTACACATATTGAAATACGGGACAAACCCGGGACAAAAAATAAAACACGGGACAGTTGTACGTCAGGGGTTTTCTCAAAATTTAGCCGGGACAGACGAGTTCAATACGGGACAGTCCGGTAACTATCCATTGTAGAATTGTAAGACTTGAAATATAAGAAAAAATCTATTTATCTATCTAAAAATCATATTTTTTGTACCCACCGCAATACCGCACCATTTCTCTTATAAAAGTCGACCCTGCACCAATCAGGTAACCATTAAGAGCAAACTTACTCAAAACTGAAAACTGTCATTGTCATTATTTCTAATACCTTGTTACAGCTGTACAAAGTCAATGATGATATGAAGCTATATGCTGACGTCAGTTCAAAGACACTAGATGCAGTTTTCCACCAATGCATCCAAAAGCCCTGCTATTCTCATTACCAGCACGCTTACAACGGACTTCACTTACGATCCCGAAGTCGTAAATAAAGAAGGTAAGCAATTGTTCATGACTATTATGCGATTTGGCTAGTCCTTTTCGTTTGGGTTTCAATAGCTGTTCATGTCTCTTTTAATTATTTCTATAGACATATCAATTGGAGGAGGGATTGAGTTGGGAGTTGTTTCCAATAGAATTCTGTCTTATGTCATGACAGAAACTTTGTTCAGTAACATTCGAAAATACACTTATTCCTGAAACATTTCCTACTTTGCTAGTTTCTTAAAATGCATATTTGTCCTTTTTAATAATTTTGTAATTTTTTTAACAATTTTTTCAAAAGTTTATTGCAGTTTTACAACATTGTAACCACCGCTCCATGATCAAATTCAAACTATGACCTCTCACTTCCAACATAATACTATTTCGGCATGTGGAGACCTCCAAATTCGATTTCGTTGTCTATACACGCTTGAGTACTTCCCCCGAAGAGCATTCCCATTCCCACAATCAATCGATTGCTTTGGCAATCAGTCAAGCAGCCGTGCCGGGCAGCAAAAAAAAAACGTCCCCGTAGGCGTAGAATGTCTCAACGCAAAATACTTCCCCCCATGCATGCAAGCCATCAGAGAACCCAAAATGCATCACGAGCGAACCCAGGTTCTTATTTCGATCCGTCATATCAAACAACAAGTCTTCGACTTAATTGCCTTTGCATAAAAGTCAGTTTTTGCAGAAGCAATAGCTTCTCCTCATAGCGTCGTTGTCCAGAATAGAGACGTCCTTCGCCCTCCGATATGTCTGAAGAGAGATACTTCGTACTAATTCATTTTAATTTTTGGGCAATCGATCGCATCGCAAGCCCCCGCACATGACGACTTTCAAAACACAGCTCCAGCAGCAGCATAATCATCATCAACGTCATCGTGACAGCCTCCAGGATTGTACTTTAAACCGGGCTTCAGATTCAGCTTGCAATTTCAGCTCCGGCATGGCATTGATTTCCATCACCAGGTAATCTGTCGGAATTCGCCAGAATTAGATGTTTGTCTTTATCGATGGCAATCGCATTTGACCCTCAAAAAGTAAGAAAAGCCGCAAAATTGTGTGTCCAACTGCATTATAAAGTCATCCTCTGCGCTTGGGCTTCGAATAGAAGACTTAGCACGCGATGGCTTTCGTGTGCGCATTCCAGGAGCGATTTCCCACGCCTGGGATGTTTTTCGTTAAACCACTCTCACCCTGGGGGTAGAATCTTGTTCGACGCCCAAACCCAAGCTATATAGGTATTCGATCCCACCTCCACCACCACCGCAGCCACCATCATCAGCATCTGAAAAAAATAAAGATACCGAGACGGGAGCTTCATGCTTCTGTGCATTTTCTCAGATGTTGATGCTGCTGTCTGATATTTGTGCGACGATATAGACGACGACGATGGCAGCTATAATGGGCTCTTGTATGCCGCTAGCTAAGAAATTGTTAAGTGTGATCTTCAGCGACAGCGGTGGCGGGATGGTTTTAGATTCAAACATCTTTTGGTTTTCGTCTTTCTTTCGGATAAACACATTGAGGCATAAATTAATTTTCGATTTTTGTTTTTTTTTTTTTTTTGGTTGTGAAACAGGGGTTAATGATCGACATCGAGTTGATGCCCAAGCCCAATGCATTGACATTGACAGGGGCAGCACAGCATGGACAACCATCGAAAGTGTTAGGAAGAGTTTTTATTTTGGGATGAAATTGGTCTCCTTAAAAACGAAATTAGTTTCGAGAGTTCTACTTAAAATACTGGTGATCAAATTGATCCTTCTGGAAGTATTTTTGTGGTTTAAACAATTTTTTTTTTTTTTGGATTTGTAAATCGTGACAAAAATGAAGATCGTTTTGTGGTAATTGAGGGCAATTTATTGGGTGCAGTTTGTCTTAATTTTAGAGAAATCGAAAGGGGTAATTTTATCGGTAGCACGAAAATAAATCCGTAAGCTATGTTTTCAGATTTGGGAATGTCAATTGGCAATACCAATATCGATGTTTTCGAAAGAAAATTAAAATTATTTTTAGGTATATTATATATATATTAATATTATATTATTACATATTAATTTATTTCTTAGTTTTTTTTTTTTTTTATTTTATATTGTATAGGCAATCAAAAATATTAGCGTTTTTTGTTCTTAACCATGACCAACGTTTATAATTTTTGTTTTGTTATTAATTTTTTAAAAAAGTAATATGAAGCTAGATGACCACAATTAATTATTAAATTGTGACACAATAACTATAAAGCTTATAAATATATACAGACAGTAGTGGGGATGAAGAAATAGTTGCTGAATTATTATGCTTGGCTAAAGAAGCTGGTTTGGAAATAAAATGAATTCCACGTTTGGATCGCTCATACTTGCTCATATATGCGGTCACATCATCGAATAAAATTTAAAAAATAAGTAACATTAACGTAAAAAATAAAACACTATCTAAACTTAAAAAAAGAGTCAAAACTACAACAGTTAAAGGCTTTTAGTAAAAATGGGGTACGCCATCACACGTCTCGTATAATAAGGAATTTATGAAAAAAGTGGGGGGACGACATAACGTTCACGGACAAAACATCCTTGGACATTATGTCCGTTTCAAATAGGCATATTGTCAGTGGACATTATGACCAATTGGAAATAGTCATAAGTCCTATGGACATAATGTCTTTTTAAAATGTCTGAATTTATTTTTTTTTTCATTTTCAGTATATAAAAAAAATTTCAACTCAGACATTAGGTCCATAGACATTATGCCTATTTGAAACACACATAATGTCCATGGATATTATGTCCGTGAACGTTATGTCATCCCGCCGAAAAAAATATTTCGAAATTGTAGGACGGGTTTTGATAAAATCCTGTTTTTTATGTTTAGTTTTTTAACAATTTTTTTTTAATTTTGGTATGCAGTTTTTTAGAGTTTATTAATTATATATGTAATTATAAAATTTAAAATATTTTTTTTGATTAGAATTAAAAAATATTGATTAAGAAATATATAAAAAAATTATTTTAATTAGAAAAAAAATCTCAATAATGTTCATCAAAATAGTTTATGAGAAAATTAAGCCCTTCCTAAACGGTCATATCGAATGTACCGTTGCTTTTATGCCTAAAGATAAAATTTTAATTTTCTCTCTGGGGAATGCCAAAAGAATCAAAAACACCAAATTCGAAGATAATCGCATAAGCCGTTTAGGCTACAGCTCGATATACATACTGACATACAGACAGACAAACAGACAGATAGACAGACAGATATTTTTTGTCACTAACTTAGGATAACATAGGATCGTAATGACATGATTGATTGTTATCTCGATTTTTTTTATATTAACGAATCCTAAACTTGCCTTATAGTCCCTATAATTGCAAGTAACAAACTCTAAATACATACCTATTTATGTCTTTTACGATTTACTACTTAATGGTGACTTACGAAACGATGACCTACGCCCGCTTAAAAGAATTGTTAAGATAAGAATAATATTGTACGCAAGATAATTGAATAGGACTTTGTTCGAAGATAAAAAGCACGACTGGGTCGCACGAACTTGGTCTTATGCTAGATATTTGCTTATTGGCTGCATATGTATTTATATACAGGGTGTCCTGTAAGTCAACGTCAAGCGGGCAACGGGGGAAAGAGGAGGTTATATCCGTACTGGGAAAAGTAATAAAAAAGTTCCATCTCGCTTGATTTAGATTTTAAGACAATATTGAAAAATGATGAAAATCGATTCCCTGGCAACATTTTAGGTACGGTTGTCACAAATTTTCAAATTTATTGATGACAAACAAAAATCTAAAAATAAATATTGTAATTTTCGTTGGAAAAAAAACGTTTCGCTGAGTTAAAATTAAAAAAAATCTGTAAGATAATCTTGAAACTTCATATTTAAAAAAAAAATTACCGCACTATCCTCGGCAAGTTATTGAAAAAAATTGGTCCATTTAATCAAGATTTCAAAAATGGTGCGACGGACTACCCGCCGAACTTTTTAAAGCGGCCGGAGATAACCTGGTGGAGTGCATACACCAACTCATCTCTAAAGTTCGGTCAGAAGAAAGTATGCCTGATGAATGGAACCTCATCATTGTTTGCCCGATACACAAGAAAGGAGAACCTCTAAACTGCGCCAACTATAGAGGAATAAGTCTCCTGAATTTCGCCAACAAAATCCTCTCTGCCGTACTCAACCTAATTGGCCCCTATCAGTGTGGTTTCAGACCAGAGGAAAGTCCACAATCGATCAAATGTTCACGCTACGGCAGATCCTGGAGACTACCCAAGAATTCCAAATCGATACCCACAACCTCTTTATCGATTTTAAGGCCGCGTACGTTAACATTTTTAGAGCTACACAGAGCCATGTCTGGTTTTGGCATCCCCACAAAACTCGTCCGACTGTGCAAGATGACGATGGAGAACCCTCGCTGCTCCGTCAAGGTTGGTACTGACCTCACGTTGTGATGCGCTATCGTGCGATTTCTTCAACTTAATACTTGAAAAAATTATAAGAAACTCGCAAGTCAATTTTAATGGAATGATTTTTTTCAAGTCTGTGCAATTGCTAGCATACGTTGGCGATATAGACAGACATCGTTGGCAGAACTCGGCGAACTGTCACTGAAGCGTTTCCTAACATTGAAGCTGAAGCGGCTAAGATGGGAATAGCAGTCAATGAGGTCAAAACTAAGTACCTGCTGTCCACAAAAAGGGACACACAACACTGGCGGTTTGGACAAAACATCACAATAGACAGGTACAGCTTAGAGGTAGTTAGGGACATTGTTTACCTCGGATCCGCTATAACATCTGACAACAACATCTCCTCAGAAATAAAGCGAATTGCCAATTGCTTTTTTTGTGGGCTAGTAAGGCAATTGAGTAGCAAAGCCCTCTCTCGAAAGACAAAGGAGTCTCTGTATAAGACCTTAATCATCTCAGTCCTGCTCTATGGCGCTGAGGCATGGACTCTATCTAAAGCGGATGAAGATATCCTTAGTCGTTCCGAGCGAAAAATTGTTCGGAAATTTTTGGTTCTATCTGCGTTAACGGGCTTTGGAGGAGAAGGTTCAACCAAGAACTATACAAGCTTTACAGCGACATTGACCTGGTCAAAAAAATACGCATATCACGTTTAAGATGGTCATTTAGAGCGAAAGGACCTCCGGCTCGCAGGATCTTCGATTCCATCCAAGAGGGTAGACGCAGTAAAGGAAGATCTCGCCTGAGGTGGCGCCCTCAAGTGGAGGACGACCTCAACCAACTTGGAGTGCGAAACTGGAAGCAGCTAGCCAAAGACCGAGCTGGCTGGAGAGGCATGTTGGTTGAGGTCCAGGTTCGTCCCGAACTGTAGCGCCCCCTAAGTAAGTAAGTAAGTAAGAGTACGAAAACTTTGACGCCGCAAAATAATAACGGATTTCTGTTAAGCGACTAAATACAAACATTTTTTACTCATTTTGTTCTCCCCCGTTTAGGCAGGAGGGGTAAATTTTCTTATAAATGACTTAGAATAAGAACGAAATTATTTAATAACTACGGCAAAACTTACAATTAAGAGTTATAATTTTTTCTGAAATGTAGAAATTTACACCTAATTTAAAATTTTATATCAAGTTATTTTGATCAATAGTAATCTAAAAAAAAAAAAAAAAAAAACATTTGTTCATACTACTAAGCACATGCAACGTTTCTTTAAATTTAAATCTTTGTATAACAAAACCTCGCACCTACCCGAAATCATATAGTGATGCCTAGCAGGAGGACAGTGATGCTAAACAATATGCCCCCATAATTACATTAATGTTTTTAAGCCGTAAACTTAATATTCTATGTAATCACGCGAATACCAAAAAAATATAAAAACTAGTTTTGGTAATTTCCAGTTTTCTAAAGAACTATTAATCATAGAATCATCTAATTATATCTAAATGTTCGATACAAAATCAATAGCAGTAACTAATAATTAATGAAAATTAAGAACATATATTTTCTAACATACGAAATAAATCAAAATAAAGTCTTTTCTTTTTTTTTCCAAAATGCCGAGTTTGAGCTATTTGAAGATATTACTTAATTTAAACATTTTTGTGATAGAGCCAATTTTTTTAGTCAGAATTTTGATTGCTCGGAAACGGCTTATAATATTAATAATATTTTAATGGAAGTAGCAAATGTTGCACCATTTTGAACTCTTGATAAAATGGGCTAATTTTTTAATAACTTGCTGAGGGTAGTGCGGTACATTTTTTTAAATAACTATTGGTATGAAGGTGTGTGGGATTGACTTATGGACAAGAAGGCCAACGCTTTGTTTTGCAGTATTAATAGAACTTAGGTTGTGAAAATAGGCGGAATATTGTTTGGGAACTTTGACTGAGGAATTATCGTGTATATGTGTTTCTTGAAGGGATATTATATGTGGTTTATTTTCTTTTATTAACAGCTCAAGTTCATGATAATTGTTGAGGTATCCGTTTAGATTCCATTGCAGAATCCTGAGGATTGTATGAGCTGTGGAATGCGGCCTTTGTGCAGTATAAGATACCTTATACTGTGAAAAGTTGCTGTGAAAATTGTTTTGGTGATTGGTTTTAATTGATCTTAACATAAAAATAACTATTTTATCCCTTTACATTCACCCAAAACAACCTTTTTCCTCATCGAACTTAGAAGACATTATAAGACCAATAGACTCTCCACTTATACTCTCCGGTGACTTTAATGCTTGGAACCCCCTCTGGGGTTCCCCCTTACCTAATCAAAGAGGTAAAATAATCGAGAACTGTTTAATAAACTCAAATCTCTACCTACTCAACGACGGAAGGCCAACACATTTCTCCACGCACAATATTTTTTCACACGTCGATCTTACACTTGCATCCCCTAACATTCTACCCAACACCACATGGGACAGATTTAACTTCCTTCACGGCAGCGACCACTTCCCTATTTTAATCAAAATTAACCTACAAATTCAAACAACTTACTCCAAGCCTACCCTCAAGTTCCTAACTGACCGTGCCGATTGGAAACTTTTCCAAACTAAATCAATCGAATTTTTTGCTAACAAGCCTCCTTCCACAAACGATAACAAAGAAGCTGCATTGTTTTGCAAAGGTCTGCGGTTCGTAGCCAACTTTGCTATTCCACAATCCAAAAATAAACCCATCCAAAAAATCGTCCCCTGGTGGAACCCAGAAATCGCTGCGTTGCGTGAAAAGAAACAATACTTATGGAAAAACCTACAAAAATACCCCAGCGTAAGAAACCTTATCAATTACCGAAAATATAATGCAATTTTCCGCAATAAAACCAAAGCTGCAAAAGCTGAAAGCTTCCAAAAGTTCACCGCAAATCTCAACCCGAATACGTCGAGTAAAAAAATTTGGGCAGATATAAGAATGCTAACAGGCAACTTTGTCCCACATTCCATTAAAATTATTGAAGCTGGTTCTGAATCCCTAACAAATCCAATATTAATCACGGAACATTTTGCCCAACACTGGTCTTCCTATTGCAACGATTCAAATTTTTCTGCCGAATTCCAAGAAGCCAAGCTTGCTGCACTTAACCTAAGTCCAATTTTTAATAACCTATCTCTATCTGCCAAACAATTAGAAAAACCATTCAATTTACTTGAATTTGAAAGCTGCCTTTGCACGGTCAAAGGCAAAACTCCCGGCTTTGATCGCATATCATACCCAATGCTAAAAAACATGCCTCACATAATAAAAAAACGTCTATTGTTACTATTCAACAATATATACAGCCAAGGGTTTCTTCCACATTCGTGGAAAACTGCCACCACAATTCCGATTTTAAAACCCAATAAACACCCTTCCGACACAAATAGCTACCGACCTATTTCACTTCTACCTTGCACTAGTAAGATTATAGAGAGGATGGTTGCCAAAAGACTTCTTTGGTTCATTGAGAAAAATGCTTTTATAAAAACAAACCAGGTAGCCTTTAAACATACTCGAGGTACAATGGATTCTCTCCTTCATATAGACGAATTTATAGCTACTGCGCTCTCATGTAAGAACCATGTCTCAATCCTTTCAATAGACTTTGAGAAAGCTTTCGAACGTATAGGAATCCACGTAATTTTAAACAAACTTGTCAAATGGAGTACAGGGCAGAAAATGTTCCTTTTTATAAAGTCATTTTTAAAAAACAGATTCTTTAGATCAAAAGTCAGTAACTGCTACTCAAAACTACACAAAATTGTAAATGGTATACCACAAGGATCTCCGCTATCGGTCGTCCTTTTCATAATTGCTTTTAATGACATTAGCGAAATAATTTTAAAAATTAATAAACTAGATCATTCAATTTATGCTGACGATTTATACATAATGACTAGATGTAATAATGTAATTCAAACGATTGAATTGTTTAAAGAAGCTTTAAATGAAATTTGTAACTGGTGTAAAACATCTGGAGCAAAATATCTTTAAATAAAAACAAACACCTACATATTTGCAGGAAACTGAAATGTTCTAGTCTTGATATTTCAAGGAACAATGTTAACATTGAATCAGTAAATTATTTAAGTATCTTAGGTTTATTGTTTGACAGTAAATATAATTTTAAAACCCATTGTACTGAATTAAAAAAAAAAACTAGCTCCCAGACTCAATGTTTTAAAATATTTATCATCTCGTAACAGCTTTATCCATACTAACACTTCAACTTTACACAAAGCCGTTCCCGCTGCAAGAAACCTTGACATTGACCCAAATGTAAAATGCGTTCCTATCGAAAAACACCCACCATGGTTACTGCCACCTGATTCCATCGACATTAGTTTGTCTAAACAACCGATATATTCAACACCGAATGAAAAATATTTCCAACTTTTCATGGAACTTCTAAACAACTACCCTGATAACACGTGGAATACACTATACTCCGACGGTTCCAAGAGCTGTGAAGGCTCGGGTTTCGCAGTCGTCAACACCTACGGAGAGGTTAAATCTGCTGTTAGAGTTCCAACATATTTTTCTGTCTTCTCAAAGATAGCAATATCATCAAAGAGAAAAACAATAATTCTCACAGACAGCTTATCGACACTACAAGCAATAAGAAATATTAAACGACGAACACCCATGATAAATAATATTCGGGATAACATTATATCACATAAAGACAAATTAAAAATCATTTGGATCCCAGGACATACAAATATTGAAGGTAATGATAAAGCTGAAAAAGATGCAAAGGCTATATCCACAAATACCAACGCCGACATAATCCATTACCGTCCTTCAAAAAAAGACTTAGCCAAACTAATGACAAACAACTCTCGCATGAAAACGAAAGAAGCCTGGATGAGGTACAACCATCAGTACACTAGAATCAACCCAGAAGGCTCACCAGGATCTTATCCTGCAGACACTTCAGCCAACATGAATAGATCCTTCTTGCGACTCCGACTAGGACACACTTGGTTAACCCATAGCTACCTGCTCAGGGACGAACCCCAACCCACCTGTCACCTATGTCAAACAAATAGTTTACTAACCACTAACCACATTATTACAGAATGTAAGAAAATTAAAAATGCTTGTGAAAGATTAAACAAAGAAAAAATGATCAATCATCTAATCCATCATCAAATAATATTAAAGATACATATAATATATTACAATACCTGGGACTAGACAATATAATTGTTAAAATATTCCTATAAGAAGGGGAGGAGTCGAGGATCCGTGGAAGGTGCGAGCAAATAAGCTCGCGCTTGTTCGAATCCTCGGTTTCTCCCCTCAGATCAAAATTATTACAGTATATTTACATAAAGAAATACAATTAAATATAATTTTGTTGGCCCAGCCAAAAGCCTTGTAGCTAGTGCTGTAGTTTTTTAAGAATTTAATCATGTATCATTTATGTCGTGGTTAATAAATAATAATACTAATAATAATTTTTTTAAATATGAAGTTTCAAAGTTATCTTACAGAATTTTTTCGAACTACAACTCGGCGAACCTTTTTTTTCCTACCAAACTTACAATATGTATTTTTAGATTTTTAATTGCGATGGTAATTGCGTATGGTTATTATGGATTACGTATAAAAATAAAACACCTCAAAATTTCAAAATTTGTGACAACTGTACGGAAAATGTTGCCTGGGAATCGATTTTCATCATTTTCCTAAATATTGCCCAAAAATCTAAACCAAGCGAGATGGATTTTACTTGCGATTTAGTTACGAAAACGCAAGTTATGGATTCGTGCAAAAAAAACTAACAATCAAACATGACATTACTATAATAGAGAAGTTGAAAAAAATGGGTCCGGAAATTCCGTCCGTCTGTCTGTCTGTCTGTTCGCGCCTCTACAGCCTAAACGGATGGGCCGATTTGATTAAAACTTGGTATTTAGTATTTATTAGGTAGTATCTCGGGGAAGGTTTTTCATTTTTGCTTTAGGTCGAAAAATAACGGTACATGCCATACAATTTTTAACAAAAAGTTTGATTTTCTCATGAACGGCTCCAACATTTTAAAAAAACTTTCAGGGTGCTATTTTTTAACAACAATACATATTTCAGGTAGAACTAATTTTTTGAAATTTGTTCTATAACGGTACCTCTCACATTACCGGTTTTTTTCAAATGCGGTTTTATCGTACACTATTATCCCGATTTCAATAAAATGTTGCATACAGGAAGTCATTTATAATTCAATTAATATTACATTTTAAAATTTTGAAAAAAAAATTTCGATTTTTTAAAATTTTCTAAAAAAAAATTTGGTTTTCGAAATATTTTGAAAATGGGTTGATTGAATTTTTTTAAATAATTTTCCTAGATGAAAACTACAGATTTCCTTATAATGACATACTAGAAAAAAAAAATTAATATTTTTTCGAAAAGTTTTTCAAAAAAAAACTGGTCGAACGATTTTCAAAATTTTTTTTCTTCGATAGACATTTAGTTTTCAAATTTTATTGCATACTTAGTTTTTCCGAAACTAATTAAAAAAATGAAAGAATTTAAAAAATAAATATTTTTTATTTTAATAGACGTGTTGTTTTCAATCTGGCAATACTTTTTTCGGAATTAGTCTTTTTGACACTTGATTTATGCTCTGTTTGGTTTGCCATTTCGGAATGAACAGACTTACTCCTGAACAAGTTTGCAAATTGTGCAAATTTATTACCAAAATAATGGTTCGTTTCGGTAGAGCAAAGTATCGAAGAAGACACGAATGACACACACGTTCGGTGAATGGGCCCAAAACGAGATGGCCACAGATCCCGATTTTCACAAAATTCGGCTGGAATTTATTCGAGCCAGCCGTGGCGGCCACTTCCCCGAAATCATTTTTAAAACATGATGCAAACCCTTATCTTTATAATAAAGCTAAAATCTTGGCCAAAACATTAAACTATGCGTTTTATTTCTTCTTGAAAACCACACGTCTAAAAAAAACACCCTTTATATACATACATATGAGCAAGTAAGTACGTGCGATCCAGTCGTGCACAGACATATAACTAATGTAATATAAATATATAGCGCAGGTTGTCAAAATCTGATCTGTCACTTTGTATTAAAAATGGTGGTTGATGAGTGTTTAACAACTTTTTTTCAAAAAATTAAAAAAATAATTCAGGAATACAAACATAATTCAGGAATACACAAAAATAACATACATTTAAAAAAAATCGCTAATCCGTTTTTAAAATATTGATTTTTCAAAAAAAAAAAAAAAAAATTAAAAAAAAATTATTAAAAGTACAAAAAAAAGTTTTCGAAAAAAAAATAATGGGAAATTACTTAGGCTACCTACATCTTCTTGAATATCAGTTTTGATAGTAATCGGATCACCAGTTTTCGAGAAAGTCGAAGAAAAAAAACCGGTCCTATAGAAGGTACCGTTTTTAGCCCACCATATTACATTTTTTTCACCAATATGTAATGTTTACCTACAAGTAGTACATTGATTTTTTTCATAAAAAATCCTGGAGCCGTTTTCGAGAAAAATAAGCTTTTACCTAACGATTATATGACAGGTACCGTTAATTTTTGAGCTAAAAAAAATTGTAAAAACTCCTCTGTAAATTTGAAGACGATTGGCCCAACCGTTTAGGCTACACTTCCAAATACAAAATACATCCGTACAGACAGACAGACAGACGGACAGTAACTCAAATATGTTCCTCTATCATCGTAATGTCATGTTTGATTGTTATCTCATTTTTTTTTTTGCACGAATGCATAACTTGCATTATAGTACCAATAATCGCAAGTTAAAATGGAAATCCCTCAGGGATACTTGTGCGAGTGATTTCAACAGAGAGCAAGCTTGGTCGTCAAATGGAAGCGGGAATCTACGTGGAAGTACAGAAAGCAGATGGAATTTATAAGAAGCCAAGAAACCAAGACCGTAAGTAAATTAGAAAAAAATTATATTTTACTTTTATGTACATTTTTCTTTATTTTTTCAGTACAACATGGTAGTAACAAAGAAGACTCACACCATGGAATCAACATTTGTCGCAACATTGAAATCCGTTCAGGATTTCCTGAACAAGCCTCGTGAGGCTGCTCCAATGGTTCCTGTTGCTGCTACTGCTCTGTATGATCCGAAAATTAAGAAAATTAAGAAAATCCCAAGGGATTTAAAAAACCAAGCAAAGCTTGAAGTTCTTCGTTATTTAAACAATATAACAACACTACCAGCAGTGCCCCGTGGCTTAGTGGTTAGTGTGTCGGACTGCTAAGCGAATGAGCCTGGGTTCAAATCCAGCTCATAGCCCCTTTTTTCTGTGGTACTGCCTCTTGCGAGGAACTGACAAAACCTCCAAGAGTAAAATTTGTCTCGAAAAAAGTGCATCTCACCCAGCCGTTCGGGCTCGGCGGTAAACTGTAGGTTCCTTCCATTCTTGCAGATCACCAACACACACACAAGAATGATTGAGAGTATAAATTACTAGGCCTTGGCTCCTTAAGGAGCTGTCGCTCCAATAAATTTATTTATTATTTTAACGACACTACCATGTGAATGATCAGTTTTGGAACTTTATTTTATTATTGATAATCGTAAGAAATCATTCACAGGTATAGTGTTTGTTTAAATATAGTAGTGTATAATAATGGTGTAAAAATGAAAACAATTTAAAATGAAAAAATATTTTCGTACAAAATTAGAAAAGGACAAGTAAAATTAAACTTCGTTTTGAAGTGTTTTTAACAGTAAAATTTTGGTTGGAAAGGTACTTGGCCTTGATATGAAAAGTAATTTGATAGCGTTTGTCGAACTTAAAATGCTCCATCCGACCTGTTATTGCTGCCGAATCTTCGAACAGATACTAAGTCATCCGTTTCTCTGCGCCACAATCCATCGATTGTCGTAAGAGCCAAAATATCCTTCAGGCTTCAGAGCAGTACGATTTGGAATTGTATAATTTATCGCTTGTTTTTATAACATTGTTAGGAACTGTGCAAGCAAGAACAACCCTATCTGCTTTCTTCGGGTGAAAATCTATCTATCCATCGTGCAACCAATATACCGAAGGTATTTTCAATTGTTCTTCATAATCTTGAGAGCCTAAAATTGAAAACCTCTTCCGGTATATCGTATATCTAGTATGAGGGTAGGACCTCAGTGACTAGCTTAACCTTATTGTCTCCTGCATGCCATCCCTTATGCAAAATACCCTGTATGTTACACCCAATTCAGTTGCGGAATGAAAAACAGTCAATCTATAAATCCAACACATATCATTATGTGCTTCTATAATAAATAAATTTATTTTAAAAATGTCTACAACGCCCCACAATAAAATAAAAACTCCAGCCTGTCCGCGGGGCAATTGTTTTATGATTATGACCCAAAATAAGAGACCTCATTGGAAGGGGACCGCAGCTTAAACTCCGTACCTCAGCCGGCTGGAGTCATCAAGCACTCAACTCATTTGCTCATTAATTTGGCTTATTGACGACTTACTAAACGCTGACCGACACCTTTTTTGCAGGTCACCCCTCTGCCCCTGATAAATGTGGCATACCAACAGTATGACTTGGACGAACGCAATGACAGGTGCCTTCCGAAATTGGCCCAGTCTTGATAATGATTTCCGATGGTGTCGCTGTGGCTGAGCTGGAGCTTCGTCGTACTCCAAAATAATACGCCTATTAAAAATGCAATTGCGGGCTTCGTTGTGTATAATTAAGGACTCTTCAGTGGAACTTGAGAATCGCACTGTTGGCGAGTTGGCGGGACAAAAATTAAAACGCATGGCGTTAATTAAACACACTCATTCAGCGCTGATGATGGCTTTGGTGGTTTGACGCGCCCGGCCCTGTTTTCTTTTTTTTTTTTTTTTTTTTTTTGGTGTTGGAACAGTTGTGCCCAGCCAGGATGAGTGGATCGGGCAGATTGGTTGTGATGATAGCGCGCATCAATAGATATGCACATGTCCACACTGGTCATGCAAATTTTTGCGGTCTCCTTCCTCATTCTTGGGCGGTTTTAGAGTGACCATTTTTGTCTTTTTTTTTTGGAACAAAAGGCACACGGCATATTTTATATGGTGCAACAGATCAGGTGTGTCAGTAAAAAAAAAGACCATTTAATATTGCTTGCTTTTGGAATTCCTTTTCAGGATACCGGCTCAGTCAGGGCCGTAGTTGATTTAATGGAATCTTGAGAGTTAATCAGGACTTTCATTTAGAGAAAAGTACTGGAAACAGGATTTTCTTAATACGGCCCTGTCTTCTGGCTGACTGAGCCATGGCTGGGGAGCACTGGAGACAGCTTGTCGATTGTTCAGGGAAATTGTTTAATGATTGCTCTGCGGTCACGTCTTTCAGGTGGCTTTTGGGCAATTTTAATTTTACCTGACTGCCTTAGCCTCAGCCGACCCCAACCGACAAAGTGTGTCCCCTATTTGCCGACAGCAATTTTTTTGCCACTCAGGTGGAGCTGAGCTACCAAAACAAAGCCCATTTGATTGACAGGGACGCAGGACGAAGTCGATGTCCTCACACTGCAGCCGGGCTTCAGTCGGCCAGCGGCAAATATTGTTTATTGTTCAATTATCCTGTAAATTCTCACCGAATGCACCCCTTGTGGTTCAGTATGTATGTAAGAAGGCAATTCATTCGAATTTATGACCTCCAATTGAATAGCGGTTGTTGGTGAATAAATCATCTTTGCAACGAAGAGGACGAGATGTGCGATTGCACATGCTCGCACGATGGTAATCACAGCGCAGCGGCCGAGCGATGGAAAAATAAATACGTCAGCAGCACCAAAGCGGATAATTGGAAGCGTTTTTCTGGGTGACATCTGGTTATCAGCCGTTGAAAGTTCACTTCATCCATTTAAGAGGCTGCCGAGGATGAATGTGTGTTTTTAATTTCGGGTTTCGGGACAAAATTGAAGAGAGGCGCGAGCATCTGTTTCCTTTTGAGTAAATTTGTGCCAGTGTCACATATTGAAGATTCAAGAAATCTGTTCAACAGATTTTGTTTTTGCGGAATTGCGAAGTTTTAAAGTGTTTTCGGAAGCCACCCAGAGGGATTCTGAGAATTCGAGGGATTTTCCGGTCATGCTGCATGCGGTGAGAACAAATTTCAGGACTTTTGAATAAAAAAAAAAAAAAAAACTGATGAGTCGCGATTGGTTGTGAGTTGTGGCATTATATTTGCAGCAACATTTTGTCAGCATGTGTCAACAAGTTTTTAGTGACACCAACTTGATGTGAAGTATTATGAAGCAAAACTGTGACATGGTGACATTATTTTGACGCAGATAATTGAGTGTTTTTACATTTTTTTTAAAGTTTTTTAGGAAACTGTATTCCTTAAAATTATCAGTATTAATATGAACACTTAATAATTTTAGAATATCGGCTTTTCGTATTTTAAATAATATTTTTAAAAAACTTCAAAAACTTACGAACATTAGTAAATGAGGAAGGATATAACCAGAGATGCTAATGCTAATTCATTTTGAACTTCACCGTTTTAAAATGGGAGGACATATAGAGCCGGGATAAACATTCCACATTCGTGTGGTGCGACTTCTTTAAAAATCTCTGTACTTAACAGTATGTCCGAAATTGGGTTTTAGGTAAAATGAATTGCGAATACCTAGTTAGGTTTCTTTGATGAAAGTTCCGCTGATGGATAGTGGCATGGGCGGTACGTTAAGTTCAAATTACAACATTGAGTTTTTGAAGCATTAAATTGGACGCTATTTAAATTTCCCCATTAAACAATGCTATCAATTTTAGAATTTTATGAACTTATGATACCCTGCAATTGCAGTTCCATATCCGAGAACACGGATGAGAATGGAAATGAATATGAAGAGTTGTGAGTGATTGGTCAGAAAAAAACTATTATTATTTGTTTAGAAAATAAGTCGTTGATTTGACTTCAAAATGAATAGCGGTGACATACTTGTTTCTAGTGTAACATACATATAATTTGGCGAACTAACCGGCGGCAGCCTGAAAGTATTTCTAATAAAAAACGAAGTAATTTTTCCACAGCCCCGAAAAGATGTATCCCCATACTTGGGCTCCGTAAAAAAAATTGATAGTGCAGCTATTCGAAAGATTTTATACTTCAATACAGCTTCTCCATGTAGAACACATAGCACATTTAGCTTCGGAAACTTTGTATTGAAGATGCTTATTTAGGTTTAGGTTAAGACGCAATAAAGACTCCTAGGTACTTATACTCTTTAACAATCTCTATAGGTTCCTCCTCAAAAGTCCACTTCTCATTTTTTGAGTTCCTGCCACTCCTACTTCTCATAATTATAATATTTAACATGTCAAGATTAACCGATAAATTCCATGTATTGCAGTTGCATTCGAGTCGGTTTATCGTGAGCTGCAATCTATTTATAGTTTCAGATAGGAAGACTAAGTCATCTGCAAACATCAATCCTGATATGTTTTTTTCCGCTCATAATAATTCCCTCCTTTTACACTATCGATAACGTCATTTATGTACAAAACAAAAAATAGAGTACTGAGAACGCATCCTTGCTTAACGCCCTTTGTCGTATCAAACTTATCTGAGAGAAATATATCATCCCATACCCTTGCAACGTTTTCTTTGTAGATTGCTCTGATGACAGTCATCACTCTTGTAGAGATTCCGTATCTGTAGAGTTTGTAAGAAAATCTACGAAAAAAGCATACAGTTTTTTCCTTCTTGTTTTGTATTTGTCGCCAATATTTACCAAAGAGAAAATTTGGTCTATCGTTAAATGGTTTTTTCTGACACCCGCTTGGAATTCTTGCAAAATTTGCTTATTTTCGACCCACTCACTTAGCTGGATAAACAGTGTTGATCTAAATATCTTCGCAGCAGTGTTGAGAAATGAAATACCTCTGTAATTAGTCGGATCTCCAGGATCGCCTTTCTTGTATAATGGAAAAAAATTGCATTTCGGAACATCACCTGTTCCCATTTACAAGCCTGACTGCTTTCCAGAATTCCGCTGAAGATTTTGCTTCGTTTATTATCCCTATGTTTCTTTGGTCCACCTCCCTTTATTGTGTTACTTAGCATTTTGTAATACTTATTTGCCTTTGCTTAAAGCATTTTGAAGTAACAGTTGTTGGTTGTCCTCAATAGCTTCAAAAAAGTGAAGGACGCGTTTCTTGCTCTCGAACATTTACTATCGAATTATTTTTGCTTCTTATCTAACGTTTTTCTTCCTAATGGCTTTAGTGGTACAGCTCTTTGGATAATACTTGTTAGGGTTTCTACGTCTGGACTCCTTAAAACGCTGTTAGCTAACTGGTTTTCAAGCTCTTTTTCAAGGTTTTGCTGAAATAACAGCCGGAAGTCGTCTTTCCATATTAGTTTTGGGAGAAGCTCAAGCATGGACACAATATCTTCACTTGAAGATGTTCTTATTTTGAAGGAAAACCTCTAATGGCATATGGTCCGAAAACCCTTTAGCTCAGTCATCGCCTGATCTTTCAAGCGTACAGACTACTTATCGGAGGTTGAGTGTATATCTTCTTATTTTCTCTTAATTACTTTTTCTTTCTTTTGCCATATAACTTTTCATTTTGCTTTTTTGGTGTTAATAAAAAACATAAACAATATAAAAAATTATCTCTACTAAATAATAAGTTTACTCCATTTAGGGATGGCTCCTAAACCCCTTCGCCAATCGGGCAATCGGTTTGGTATTCTTGTAAACACGCGCTTTCCGATCCCCCTGATCCCTTCCCAACTCCTCCCCAAAAAAGAAAAAAGCCTAATTTAAGTGTTTTCAACGATTTTCCTTTGCTACCAACCAAATCAATTAATAAAAACCCCCGTTTTGTCCACATAACATCTAAAGACGAATCTAGGCCGTTAACATCAATAAGTCTTTTCATTCTGAAAAAACCATCGATTCGATCAGCACACAGTATGAGAAGATTTCTCAACTAAAGATGGATCAATACTTATTCTTGCCAAAGGCCAAAATATTGCGGACAAATTCATAAAATCTAAAGCGCTTGACAATATATGCCCAGTTAATATAAAACTCCACTCCCATCTTAATCTTTCCAAAGGTGTTGCATACGCGCCTTGTTTGATTAACGTACCTAAGACTGAAATTATAACGGAACTAAGGAGTCAGAATGTAACTGATTTTTACAAATTTACGAAGCTCTATGAAAATGAAAGAAAAGCAGCTGGTCTTATAATTTTCACATTCGATCTATTTCAACTCCCTAACACAATCGAAATTGGATGGTACAAGATCAGGATATCAGAATATGTCCCAAACCCGATGCGGTGTCGAAATTGCCAATTACTTGGACACACAACGAAATGGTGCAAACGTGGCCCTTCATGTGAAAAATGTAATCTCCCACCTCACGATAATACTGACTGCACAATGTGCGCAAATTGCTCCGGAGCCCATCCCGCGTCCTTCAAAACTATTCCAAAATATTTGCAAAATAAAGAAACGTTAGAAATAAAAACCCAAAATAAGTGCACCTTAGCCGAAGCTAGGCGCATACAAAGAGAACGAAACCCAATCGGTTTCACACTTTCTTCTAATCTTTAATCCGAAAAAGTCAAACATACTTCCCGTAACAAAAATCCTCCCTCCTTACCAACAACTTCATCCTCTTCTATTGAACAAATAGCTTTAAATAAAGAGAAAAACGTCATCCAAAATGAAACAAATCAAACTCAAACTTCTTTAAAATTAAATAAAAACAATTCAATTATTACTCAAAATTCTTCAAACGCAGTCTCCATTCATATTCCAAATACACCTATAGAATTTATTACAGAAAATCAAAATTCGACTCAAAGAGTCAATCCAACAAAAGATAACGATATAGCTCACAATGTACATTCCCACTCAAGAGAACATTTCAACAACAACATACATTTGTCTCAAACAACAAGCACATCAAATTTGAATAACACTTACAATTACAACACCGATTTTCTCAAAAATTCTCACTTTCAAACACAAAAACAACAATCTATGCACATTGATCATGATGAAAACCCATAATAAAAATAATAGCCCACCCAAAACCTTCGCCCCTGCCGGTGATTGGAGCCACCAACCTAGTGGTGGTGCACTCTTCACCGGTGGGGGCGCGGAAAATATATACCAGGTGGTGTTCGGTCTCCTGCCGATACATTAAATTGAATTGGTAACCAGGCTGTTGCCACCGTCTACAACCATCTCAAATGAAATGAAATGGAACATGAATGGTTATTTAAATAACTATCATGAACTTCAATTGCTTATTAAAGATTTATGTCCCTGTGTAATCTCTCTTCAAGAGACTCACATAAAACACAACGATCAACCCTTTCCATCCAAAAATTATTCTGCTTTCTTTTTCAATTTGCAATGTCACAGAACTTCAAAAAATGGTGTAAGCCTTTTAGTACACAAAACCATTCCTCACAGATCTATCAACATAAACTCCAACATACCGACAGTAGCAGTTGAAGTGGATTTGAACGTGAAGATAACCATAATTTCAATTTATATCCCACCAGATCAAAAAATCGAAACATCTGATCTTGTTAATATCTTAAGGAACATTTCGACCCCTTTCGTCCTGACTGGTGATTTTAATTGTTGGAGTCCTTCTTGGGGATCACCTACAGTCAACAGGCGTGGAAAACTTGTTGAAAATTTTATATCAAACGCTGGGCTCTCAATATTAAATGACGGACGTCCTACTCATTTTTCCACACATGGAACATTTTCTCACGTCGATCTTACTCTCATATCGCCTCAACTGACACCAAAATCAATCTGGAATGTGTCTGACGACCTACACGGTAGCGATCACTTCCCAATTCTGACCACTATTTTCATAGGCAAAACCCTAAAACTTCCTATTACCCAACCGAAGTTCTTAACTGACTTTGCAAATTAGAAATTGTTCCAAGCCGAAGTTTTGAAACCAATATCGCTAAGACCAAATACAACTAATATCAACAAAAAAGCTGCTTGAATTTTAAAATCCATACGTACTGCCGCAAACGTATCTATTCCACAAACCACTAACAAAATACATAACAAAACAAAACCTGGTGGTTAACCTTCGCAAAAAAAAACAGAATGCATGGAAGTCGTTCAAAAAATCTCCAAATACTACAAATTTGATTTTCTACCGTAAGGCAAACGCGGAGTTCCTTAAGGCCGCTAAGTTGGAAAAAAAATGAGTGCTTTAGTAAGTTCAGAAATAAACCCAAACTCGACCCCTAAAAAAATGTATATATAATATTAAATGCCTAACAGGCAGTTTTGTCCCTCACACAATAAAAATCATTAAAACAGATTCATCTAACTTAACTTGCCCTGCAGAAATTAATAAATACTTTGCAAACCATTTCGAAAAAGCCCAGGACGATTCAAATTTCCATCCAAATTACATTACAGACAAAAAACTGGCTTTGAACTCTTATATGCATTATGTCGTTTAGCCTTCAGCAGAGCTAATTGAATCCTCCATTAGCATTTTAGAGTTCAAAAGCAGTCTAAGCTCAGTCAAGAGAAAGACTCCCGGCTTTGACAGGGTTTCTTATTCTATGCTTACAAATTGCCCACCAAGTATGAAAATTAGGTTACTTTCTTCATACAATAACATTTTTGACAGTGGAATAATTCCCCAAACATGGAAGATTGCGATAATAGTACCTATTCCAAAGACAAATAAAGATCATTCAACAGTATTAGGCTATCGGCCGATTTCCCTCCTCCCATGCATTTCCAAAATTTTAGAAAAAAATTATATCTAAACGGCTTTCCTGGTTAGTAGAAAGAGATAATCTCATTGATAAGAACCAACTTGCCTTCAAAAAAAAGGCAAAAGCACTTTAGATTCACTTCTATATCTAGACTCTTTCGTAACTTCAGCCCTTTCTGAGAAAAATTACGTTTCAATTTTTGCAATCGACTTCGAACAAGCTTTCGACAGAGTTGGTCCACATGTGATCCTGAATCAACCCAGGGAATGGAAAATTGGATTCAAGATATTGAGCTACGCAAATTTCAAATGAAAACTAACAATATTTTTTTCAACAATCCATAAATTTGAAAACGGCATCCCTCAAGGTTCGCCACTTTCAGTAATTTTATTTATTATCGCTTTTAATAAAGTAAGTAAAATTGTACGTAGTTTTCACAAATTAGCCACATTCTCTATGCCGATGACCTTATTGTATTTTCAAAACACAAAGACACCGTTGTCTTAGCAACAATATTTTCAAATATAACTAAAAACTTGTCAGATTGGGGAAATGCCTCTGGTGCCAAAATATCTATCTTTTTCAAAATGTGAACTTCTTCACATATGTAAAAAATACAAATGTGTTAAATGCATTGAAGGAGTAAAGTTTAATAATTTGTCTGTAAAAAATGTTAATCACTCAAAAATACTTGGCATTGTATTCGATTCGAAATATAGTTTTAAGGAACATTGTACAAACCTTATTACCAGGGTTAATTTAGTTAAATATTTGTCTTGCTATAAAAGTAACTGTAATATTAATACCATAGTTAATGTTGTCCGGTTTATTATTCTTTCCAAAATCGATTATGGATTACCAATTTATGGAAAATGTGCAAACTCATCAAAGCAACTCATCACAACACAATACCATACAGCAGTTAGAAGCAGTCTGGGAGCTTTTCGGACAACACCCATTCAAAATATTTTAATCGAAGCTTCCTCATCTAAATGACAGAATACAATTTCTTACTACGCAGATAATACAAAAACTAAACCCTTCACTTGTAACACCTACTCACGATGAAGCCAAAAAAATACATAAACGGAAAAAAACGCCAAAATTGCCATCAGCTCTCCATAACTCCCTGAACTATGCTAATGACCTAAACATCCCAATTGTGGTAGTAAAGAAACGCACGACAAATTTTCCTCGATTGAACCTGCCGAGTAGCTCTATTATTTCTCACTTGGCAGAATATTCTAAAGCATCTACAAGCAATGATATACATATATAAACAAATGTTTTTAGAATTAAAAGCCAAATACGAATTATGGTTTACGGATGCCTCAAAAACCGACGAAGGCAGTTCTTTTGCTGTTGTCGATGAAAACGGCTGTATTGTCAGTAAAGGTCTGCTTCATTTGACTTGTTCTATCTTCACCGCTGAGGCCCTTCTAATACTAAAAGCCATTCTAGCTACAAAAAACAAGAAAACCATAATATTTACCGACAGTCTTTCTTCGATCAACGCCATCAAGAACACTAAAAACTACTCCAATATCGTTTCAGACATCCGCGACAAACTGATTGCCCAACAAAAACCTGAAATTGGCCTGGATTCCGGGACATGCAGAAATCACTGGCAATGAAAATGCAGACACAGAAGCTAAATTGGGACTTAAACAACCCTTTATGTCTTTTTGCCATTTCAGTAAAAAAGATTTAAGCAATTAATCAAAAACAACCTTGGACATAAAGATAAAGGACAACTGGTCTCTAAATCAACATGTATATACAATATTTAACCCATCTGCAGTAAAGTTTACTTTTCCTCTAAGGCTACCAAGGTCGATGATTAGAGCTTACATAAGGCTTAGAATGGGACATACGTATATTACACACAAGCACCTGCTCAACAAAGAACCCCCACCAGTGTGCCAATTTTTTGATAAAAACGAAAAATTCGATGTGACACATATGTTACAATGGGACAAAATCAGCACTACAAGCAACTTAGTATCCAGAAAAACCCTTCAAGAATTATTAACTTTTAGCACATACTTATGAAATCCTTGTACAAACAACTTAATTAAGCTTCATTTATTTAATTATACTTAGTTTCTTAAGAGTTAAGCCGAAGGCCCTGGTAGCCAGTGCTTCAAAAATTATTGTTTTTGTTATTTATTAATGAATCAATAAAGTTATAATAATAATAATAAAACCCTTTAGCTGCTACTTTAAAGTCGTTAAAAAACGGGTACCAATCTCCAGAAATAAAATAATAGTCTATTACTGAGCATGCTGAACCACGATTAAAAGTAAATTCTCCGCTACTATCACCTTCAAAGCTTCCATTTAATACGCCACAGTAAAAATCGTCTGCATGTTCAAGAATTTTGGCTCCCCTTGAATCACATACCTCATCCTTTGACTTTTGTGCGTCAATTCCACTACTAAAGTTATTTTGCGAAAGGCCTATCCTTCCATTGAAGTCTCCGATGAGCATCACATTTGTTGGTTCTAATACATTAATGATATCGCACAGTTTGTCGAAGTCATGTTGCCAATTTTTACAGTAGCCGTGTTTTATTGGTAAGTGTATACCCAGCGCAGTAAAATTTTATACGGCAAACAATAAGTGTCGATAATTAGGTTAGTGAAATAAGTGAATATAATAACTTGAGATAAATCTTGGAAAGAAATGTCAACCAACTGGAATGTAGAAAAAAAAGGATATGTTCACTGAGTTCACATGATACAAGATTCCTGTATTTTGACGTCATCAGTGACCCAAATTGACTAAATTAAATAAAATTTTTGGAAAGGATCCAAAGTGTTAGTTGACTTAAAATGTATATTGAATCAGTCAGATAAGAAATTGGACAAAACCGAATTTAATTCTGTCATCAAGGGTCAGTGATGACGTCATGGTTGGATATTCTATCCGGATGTCTCTGTCCAAGAACTGAGTTGATTTTGGAACACACCCTTAAATTAAAAGTGAATTATGGAGTGAAAATAGCGTTTTATTAGGACTTCCAATACTGCGCCAGCTATAGATTATCAATAAAAACACGGCTAGTTTAGATAAATTGGAAGTGTACAAGCCAATCGCAGAAAAATTCTTTAAGGCGATATTGAGGAGACTGATACCCCTGTAATTGGTGCAGTTCAGAGGGTCTCCGTTTTTAAGAGTGTGGCTAGTTATGCTGAGATTCTATTCATCGGGCATGCTTTCCTCTAACCATGTTTTTCTTATGAGTTGGTGCATACTTATAACCTGGTCATAGCCTGCAACAGTGGATATGTCGGAAGCTAGGCCATCAGCTCCGGAGGCTTTGTTGCTCTTAAGCCCAGATAAAATTGAAAACTTGAGAATTTCATTCCTGCTGTAACAGCTATACATTTCCTCAATCGCACGCTTCTCATGACCTATTTTTTCTGGGTACGATTTGCCGACTTTTAAATTGTCGATCGAAACAAATCGTCCGTCATAATGTCGACTCTCCAAAAGTCGATTGGTAAAAATACCGTCTGATCAAAATGTCGATGTCGACTCTTATAAAGTCGAATTGGAAACTATCGAATGATGGGGCGACGCCGCATGCATATGAATATTATTCACTTTGCCACTGTCGATCAACAAGCTACTCTCCGATATCTGTTAGTTTTTATATTAAAAGTATTATTTTAATTATATCCACCTGCAACATTGTGCAAATATTGGTCATCAATGGAAGACAAAATGAAGTGCAGTATTACTTTACTTAATATGTCAAATAAATATAAAGAATAAGTAGTAATTGACGGGTTAGTTTATCGTTTAACGTATAACGTTTTGTATAGAGAACTTACTAAAAAAATTTTTTTCCTTTTTTAAACATTGAATTAAAAATAAAATTGAGTTTACACATTAAAAGAGAGTTTTCCTATTTTTACTGTATATGGGATAAAATCGACATTGTTACCGACAAGTTTTTAATCGAAATTTAAATAGTTTGGATTTTAAACTGTCGACTTTTTTTGTTGTCGATCAAACTTTAATCGGCATTTTCAGTCGATGAAATTTATATTTGTCCAGTCGACATTTTTTTGTCAGCCAATCGTACGCCTCACTTTTTTACTTGCGATTATAGGGACTATAAGGTAATTTTAGGATTCGTGAATATTAAAAAAATTGAGATAACAATCAAACATGATATTACGATCATAGAGAAGTCTAAAAAAGTAATCTAGAAAAAAATGTCTCTCTGTCTGTCAGTATAATAAGCGATTATCTTCAAACTTGGTGTATGTGATTTTTTTGACATTACCAGAGGAGAAATTGAAATTTTATTTCTAGGCTTAAAAATAACGGTACCTGCCATATGACAGTTTAAGAAAATCTTATTTTATCGAAAACGGCTCCAACGATTTTGATGAACATTTTTGAGAATTTTTTTGTTAGTATTTGCTATCATTTGATCAGAACCACATATACGGGAAAAGTCTACTAACGGGACATTTCATACAAAGGTTTTTTAATTTTTGGCTTTCTCGGTAACGGCGCCATGGATTTCCGTCAAAAATTAATTTTGCATATCAAAATTTTGAATAAAATTTAATTTATGTATGTAATAAAAATAAATTTTTGATTTTTTTTTTGAAAAATCAATATTTTTAAAACTAATCAAAAAATATTATTTAAAATTTTATATTTGCATGTATATTAAGTAGTAGTAGTAGTATAATGTGATTTTATTTGATAATTTACAAAAGTTTACATATATTTACAAATTCACAATTATAGCATTGGCTTTTGCCGTCAGCCAGAACAAAAGAGTATTATTCAAACATTATGTATAATAAAGATCAAAGTAAAATTGAAATTGAAAAGATTAGACTCCTTTAAGATGATCACAACAAAAAATAAAAGTACATATTTTGTTTTTCTTATTAAAAAGCTTCATTTAAAATTTGATTTCAGTAGTTAAGAGCTGTTTTAACGTAGCTTGATAACATTATCCAATCTTGACCATTCAAGACATTGACAGCTTCTTCAACAGTTCAATAGTTTTTCCCCAAGTGCTGTCTCCGTATTGCCTGCAGGATCGGACATGTTCCTATAAAATGGAGAACATTTTCTGTCGCACGAAGATTGCATAAACTGCATTCCGTACTTCCATCAGGTCCGTATGGTATGTAGTTCAGTCGTAGTAATTCTCCTCTGGTTTTGAAAATTAAAGAGATTGTTTCTATTGCGTATCGGTCATTGAAGTAATTTTTAGGTCCAAGGTCGTATCTCAGGAGCTTATTCATGTTTCGGGTACAACTCCGTTGGGCTGACTCCTTAAATTTCCCAACAATTCTGGAAAGATGTCTTTCCAATCACCAGTATTTCTCTCTACCAAGTGGATGTCGTGCTGAACTCCAAGCCGTGACCATTCTTCGAAGAAGTGAATTTCGTGATAGCAGATATTTTGCGATAATATTTGGCAGACGGCGATTTGGAAGAGCCATAACCTTTGCAATGTAGAACAAATGCATCTTGAGCGAAAAGACGTAGAGCGGAGATACCCCGGTCTCCAAATGAAGCATATATGTAGGTTTGTTTTCGGGGAGCCAAAAGATCTCTTTCAAAAAATACCTCAGTAATTTTTCCACTTCCTCATATTGAAGTAACCCCCATACTTGACCAGCATAGCACATCACTGACCTCATAACTGTTTCGAAAAATATATCTTTAGCACTCGGGGTTATCTGTTTTTTTCGCAAGGACCCCCCTCCAGTTGCAGTTGATAGCTTTTTTTGCTTCTATAAGCTTTTCCTGCAGATGCTTTTTGAACGACATCTGAGGATTAATGATGACTCCAAGATATTTATATTCCCTCACCAACTCAAACTCTACATTTTCCCACATCCATTTCTCCTCCCTTGCATATCGCCCTGTGCCATTTCGAAATATTATTACTTTGGACGTGTTAGTGTTAACTGTAAGACCCCAATTACGGCAATACAATTGCAATTTATTAATCATTATTTGCATCATATTTGGAGTCTCCGCAAAAATGACAATGTCGTCCGCATACATCAAAGTTTTTATTACTGTACTAGCAAAACTAATACCTCCAGGCAAAAACGATGTAAGGTCATCCAAGAAAAGCGAAAACAGAAGTGTACTCAAAAGACAGCCCTGTTTGACCCCGGAAGAAGTATGAAATCAGGAAGATCCTTCATTTCCATCCCATATGAGGTATCGGGAGTATTGCTTTTGTTTTTCTTTGCAAAGATATTTGAAAGCTTTATTCGCTTCTTGATACATCCTTTTTGCGAAATTCGATTTTGTTGCCCTGAGAAGTCTCAAAAAACCAAACGACTTTTTTCTTGTTCTCTCACAATCTGCATCGAACCATGGATCTTTCCAGCTTTGCAAAAGGACTGTTTGAAATGATTGTGCGGCCTGAGATACGCATGTAACTAATGTCTCAATGCCATGGACCAATTCAATTTGCTTATTACTTACAGAATCAAGAAATTGGTTAAGATTTATTTGATAGAGTTCCAAAAAAGAATTTTTCCATTGAAGTTTTGGTAACAGCTTCATGTTTTCGTTGGTGTAACCCGGTTCTTCATCAAATCGACATTTAACATTCAGTGGTAAATGGTCAAAATAAACCAGCTCATCTACTTTTAAACCATCTACATACTCGAATCATTTTCCACGTATGAGACAATAATCTATTGTGGAACAAGATGTTCCTCTTATAAATGTAAAATGACCTTTTAGGTCACTTTCAGTTCTTCCTTTCAACATGGTCAGAACAACCGATTCACACATTTCTATTAATCTTCTCCCATTTCCATCTATTTTCTCGTCCAGATCCAGAGCAGATCTCATTATACTAATTGACGCTGGTGTAAAGTCTGGTTCCTACCCTAGCGTTGCAGTCTCCGATCAGCATAATATTTTCTTTGCCTGGTTCCATTAGGAAATCGTACAATCCAGCTAAGTCATCCATCCATTTATTACAGTTAATATAAACCGGAACGATGTAAAATTGCTCATGTGTAATGGTCATTTCAATGACAATCCTGTTCATCTCCGTGACAAATCGGCATCTAGTACATTCTTTAAATGATTTTTTGATTCCAAATAGACATCCTTCACTTGCTCTTCCGTATACATGAGTTCTCGTGGCTGGGGTCCATTTCAATATAAATTCTGGGAAATAGTTTTCATATTGTGTTGTGTCACCATAGATGAAAGTTTCAAATAGTAGAAAAATGTCGCTTTCTCTTATTTTAACGAAAAAATTCTTAAAAAAACTAGTTAACTACCTAAACCTGATATATTATATGAAATAATTTTACAAGGAATACTATTATTTTTTATTTCATTTAAAAGACTATTATTGTGAACGTGGCTGACGGCATTTATGTTAAAAACGATTTGGCAGCACTTCTTGTCTTGCTGTTTGAGAAGCTCTGGTATGATTTTCGTTTATTGACATCTCATCTAACAGCTGCTCCAGAAACGTCATTCCTCCGTCTTCGTCACATGTCAAAACATTGTTTTGGTTATAATAAAATATTTTACCTTAATTTGTAGTGTTTCTCCTCGAATAAATGTTTTTATATTTCTATTTTTAGACGTTATTTTTGTTTGAATTTCGAATAGTTTTCGTCTTCTTTCTCTTGCCGCAGCGGGATAAACTTTATAGAGGGAAATACCGGTACCTCTCAGTTTTTTTGCTGATCTTAGAATACGTCCCACATCTTCTCTGTTTTGTAATTTCACAATTACGTTTTCAATTTAAGCATTTCTTGAGCGAATAAGACGTGTCTCTGAAATTACTCCTTGGTTTTGTGTTTCGAGCAAATCCATACACAGTGCTTTCGCTTTTTCCACCGGCATGTATATTAATTAACTCTAAAAAACTGCATTCCAAAATTTCCAAAGAAATTTTTTTTCAAAAATCCAAAAATAAAAAACAGGATGTTATCAAAACCGGTCCTACAATTTTCGAAATCCTTTTTTATAAATTTTTCTTCATTTAAGACGTGTGATGGCGTTACCTCATTTTTGCTAAAAACCGTCCAGTATTGTGGTTTTGATAAAACGTAAATGTTACTTATTTCCAATTTAATTAAGCACATAAGAGCAAGTACGTACGACCCAGTCGTGCCCATTTTTTCTTTCTGAGAAATCAGTGTTCATCACCCTGGGTCTCATCGTTCTTGGTGATTTTCGATGTCTAATTGTCCACCTTTTAGTCGAGATTCAGGATGACTTGAACGACGGCACTTGGCGGTCAACAGTCAAGAGCTGATAAAAGGTCTGCACTTTGTAAGGAAACATCTTCAGTGTATGAGGGCCCGGGAATTTCTTCAATATCTCAAGAACGTCGTTGTTTTTTAGAATTAAGAAATCATGAAAAGATTCTCCGTTTTTTTTTTTGAAAATTCATTTCAGTTTAAATAATTCCTTTTATTGTGTCGGGTATCAAACTCACGCGATCAAAAATTAATAACAAATCTGCGTACTACATATATGCTCAAATTAAAGTTTCTTGGGCACTTGGAATTTAGAAAACCCGAAATGCTGCCTTCATTTCTGAACGAAAAAAAAACTACAGTTATGTAGTACAGTTATGTAGGGCACCTGTGAAGGCGGGGTACCTTTGAACGTCGCTAATAAAAACCAAATTTTAAACTCGGCAATATTGTCTTCTTTCAACGTCAACGGTGATCGATGTTCGTCTCAGTAGTCGCCTGAAAGTAAAACGGTGTGAAGGTTTTAGTGCTAAAATTGTAATTTTTTTATTTACTTCGTAGGATGGTAAACAAAATTTTGGTGGCCTTATCATTTGTGAAAAGTATATTTTATTGACGGATGTTTATTTGGAACCGTTTAAAGGTAAGTTTTTTGATATATACGTATGAAATACTTATTTACGAAAACTCACTCAGCATGTTTGGGGCAGCTTTAAACCAAACTGTCGAGGCTCGTTTGAACATTTTCAAAGGTGCCCCGACCGTTTTATTTAAATGTGCTTTACATTCGGTTTTGAATTTGAACACGATTTTTAGTACTTGTCTTTCTTCACATTATTTTGGCTTTGATTTTCAGGTACAAATATAGGTATAATGGTGCGTAACTACAAAAATGCCAAAATGCCACTTTATTAAAAAAAATGTCCCAGGGTGTGGACTGAAAATAGAAAAGCTGGAATGGATTGGATGATAAACTTCATGAAAAGGCACACTAATTTTTCGTTACGGAAGCCTGAAAATACAAGATTATCAAGATCTACGAGCTTTAATAAGGATAATCTTACAGAACATCACACCAATTACCAGAGAGCACTTGGTAAGTTCAAATTTACACTGATCATATATTAAAGTTAGATGAAACTGGTGTGACTATAGTCATGTAAGCCCCAAACATAATTGCTCAAAAAGGTCAAAAACAAGTTCTTGTGAGAGAAGGGGGAATTGATAACTATGTGCGCTATTGTCAATGCAGTTGGAAACTCAATTCCGGCAGTCTTTATATTTCCACGGGTAGATATCACGATAGTATGATTTATGGAGCTCCAGCTGGTAGCATAGGTTTCGCATATAGCCCTGCAAGCGGGTTGATGATGGGACTTCTTTTTATAAAATGGCATGATATTACTTTCCTTGGATAATACATTATACAATACAAGCAATAAGCTTTTGTCGAGTATATGTGATCGTCCTAGTAACATTCCCTCCCCACTGTACTCATCGTCTTCAGCCTCTTGATGAACCAGTTTTGGGACCGTATAAACAGAAGTTGTCAGTTGTACAAAATGATTGGCTTTTAAATAATCCTGGTAAAACTATATCATTACCTATTTTGCTTCTTTTATGCCAAAAAATATAGTTTCAGGGATTGCAAAGCCAGGAATTTAACTATTTTGGAGAACTGCATTTACGGAAGAAGATTTTGAATGTGCGGAAGTCACAAATCAAGAATTAATAGAGGATTCAACAAATCCTGTTGATATAAACCCTATTGCAATACCTATCGTAAACTATTATACCGATTTCAATAAAATTTGGATACAGAAAGTCATTTATAATTCAATTATTATTGCATTTTAAAATTTTCAAAAACTTTTTTTTTGGTTTTTTTAAATTTTCTAAAAATAAATTTGGTTTTCGAAATATTTTGAAAATGGGTTGGTTGAATTTTTTTAAATAATTGTCCCAGATGAAAACTACAGATTTTCTTATAAGGACATACTAGAACAAAAATGTAAAATATTTTTTCGAAAAGTTTTTCAAAAAACGACTTTTTAAAAAAACTGGTCTAACGATTTTCAATATTTTTTTTCCTCGATAGACATTTAGTTTTCAAATTTTATTGCATACTTAGTTTTTCCTAGAAAACTCTTGGCCTTGGCATCGCTTCCCGTGAGATCAGCGAAAGCAAGCATCGTTGCGCGTGGTTAGTAGTAAGATCAAAGATGGGGAACCGTGTGAAAACCAACTGCGTGCTGTTGACATGTGTTATGTGTTTTCTGTTTTCCGTTCTCCTTCTATCTTCTCTTCTTTCCTGTATCAATGTCGTCTTGTGTGTTGTCTTTGTAATTGTCTGAGCCGATGGCCCCAGTAGCCGGTGCTCGTAAATGTGTTTACTAGATTTATCTACGGAGTAGATTAAAATGTAATGTAATGTAAGAAAGAATTTTCTGAAACAAAAATTATTTTATATTTTTATTTTTATTTTAAAAGTCGTGGGGTTTTCAATCTGGCAATACATTTTTTGGAGTTGGTCTTTTTGACATCAGGGGTAACTTTGATCATGATGAACAACTTCGTTTAAGAAGTAATAATTACTATAAGTTTTTGTGAAATTAATACAATACTTAAACCACGAACTAAATCCATACCTTAAAGAGAAATTTATTTATAGTCTAATAATTAAAAACACATGCCTTTTATGAGACTCGAAGGGAAAAACCGTTGAAGGTGCCCCCTCTCCCTTACAACAAACAAAATCTAAAATGTGTTTTGTTTACGTATCTTACAGGCACAACAATCAGACTGATAAACGGCAAAAACAAGTCACCAACGAATCAAACTATACTATATAGAAGAAATGCTATAACCATCCGTGTGGAAAACACGTAACGCTAGGCCGATGCATTGGTCTGGGTGTTGCCTGTTGCATACTGTCTTTTTTAAACACAATATCGAAATAGCTACACGACAGTTCGTCACTTTGTCTTAAATCTCTGGTAATTTCGAAGATATGAGTAGAATTCTTACTAATTTCCACGGAGCAACTAACATTTTCTAACATATTCCAGATAGGACATATCAGTATAGCAGGAATTCCAAAGCTAGACATGGCTCGGAGGCCGCTACAGTTCATCCCCATTTACACTTTCGTAGGCTGTTTTAAAATCGATTAACAAGTGATGGGGTGATGTTAAAAACGTCCGGTTTCTCAAGAACCTGGCGCAAAACCTCTAAGACCTATGGTCCAAAATCTCGTAGAAACTTTCCTTAGTAGCGTCATGTATACCTTACCTACTCTTCTGGAGAGACATGGGACATGGGCGCTAATAAAGTTTAAATTATGGAATTTGGTCTTGTCTTAGGCACTTTCACTCTGTGGTATTTTCAACGATAAGTGAAAAAGAATAAAATACAATTTTGAATAAAGACTGCTTCAAAAGTTTAAGGTTGATTTCAATATACATCCATTCAGAGAGTGAGTAAAATTTCAGGATAAATTTATTGCATTTGGCAATCTGATGTTTGCTTATCAGTTAATTATTTTTTTTTCAAAATGCCACAATGGCCTAAATTGAAAATGCAACAGAAGTTATTTCCTCTAGAGCATATCTGCTTTTATAATAATTAAAAACACCAGTACGCACAATCAATTCCAAAACATCCACGAAATTGAATTATTTGATGTGTGTCATTCCAAATTACATACACGACATCCATTCACACTCAAAACAACCAGAAACCCAATACCCGAAAAGGCATGTCACCGCACTGTTTCTGTCCACAATATGTCTTTCCAAGGAACTATAAATAGTTTAATAATAGAAAGGAAAGCGTTAAAGTACAAATTAAAGGATTACTAAGAGCCTGTGTACATAGCTGGTAGAGTCTTCAAATGCCCATTTGTCTTTTTCTCCCTATGCAATCCCAATTAGTTCACACCAAAAACAAGCCATATGACTCAGAAAGATGTGCCGCCACGCCAGGCCATCCGGCCGCTGAACCACATTATTTCTGTATTTCTGACATAAGAAAAACATATTGTAGGAAATGGAAAACAATGTGCGACAATAGGCGTGACTATTGCATTTGCAATTTCTGGAGAAATCCCAGAACCGAATTTAAAGCCGAATCATTCGCATATGGCAAACATATTGCCATATTTATATACCCAGCAGTGCACTTTGTACGCAAATTGGAATAACGAGACAACGACCTTGACTGAGTTGATTTTTTGAGATTTTTTGAATAAAAAAGGATCGTTTTCTAGTAAGGGAATGAACATACCAACAAGTCAAGTGTTACTGACATGAATTAATACCGCCATCACCATGTTGCAGCAAGGGAAACACAATGAAGCAACCAGATGTGCTGAAGCATTTCGACCACCAGGATGCCAGATGATGGGAAGTCTCTTTTTAATTATCGGTTTGAAAAAGACAGTGCAGGGATGTGGAGGTTCTTTATGAAAATAAAATCTTGAACTTGCATGTTCATAAGAACAAATAGATACGACCAAGTCTTTCAATGACTTCTTTCTTAATTTTGAAATGTGAAATGAAATTACGACTCAAAATTCCGTAATATCAACATTTTAACTTATCCACTCCTTGCATCCCAAATAAAAATATTCCCCTATTAACTGCATGCGATAACTTTGGTTGGATTCACCGCCCCCGAGCCATAATAAAGTTTCGAGCTGGAAACTTTGCTAATGGGCAACTCGAAACGCACAATCTTGCGGGAGTATATTTACCAAGGAGAAGACGTTAAACAACCTTACCGTTCGGTCATGGATTCAACTGCCATGTAGAGTCACTTGAGAGTCCATGGAGCGCATTGATTTTTTTTTTTTGTACTATTTATTTTCGATCCTGAGAACTCCTGTAGGCGAGACGATGAGTTCCTCGTTCGCCTTGGCAATGGTACATATATATGTTTATATGAAATGGAGCTCTCTCTTTCTTCTTTAACGCCAATTACTATCCTGACGACGACGTAATCGTGGGTTGAAAATTAATTGGGAATTTTACTCAAATTACAGGTTCCCGCGTCCAAGCTAAACTGATGGTTGTATGGTGTTTTTATTGTCTTTAGTTGAATGGAAAGGATATTATAGAGTTTTGTGTGGCTCATTAGGATGAAATGAAGTGAATAGTTATTTAACTATAACGGGATTCATTTAAGATATTTTCAAATCACGTGTAAGAATTTGGTGAAGATATTAAAAAAAACACACATTTCTATAGATTAAAGGATTCTTGGAAAAGATTTAACGAAGGTGAACCAAATTATTATAGGTAAGTGGGCGGAATGATCCATTTGCGAGGAGTTAACTCTATTCGCAAAGGCAGGTGGTTTCTGGAAAAGCAAAGAGAATACTTTGATGTGGCGCTGATTTTTTTTTTGTAGACTTTTAATGAAGGTCTTATTTAAGTGTTCCTATCCTAAAGTGACCAGACCGTAAAAAAAATTTCACATAATACATGAATTTCTTTAACATTCAACATTTGACTTAAGCCACGGCTCGTTGAATTGTTTCTTCTTCTTTAACTGACGACTTTTATAATCTCAAATTGGATCACAACCTCCATTTTTTTACTTTGCCTTAAAGCTCTTCCTGCAAGGTCTATAAGGTTGACGTCAAAGAACCTAGGCAGGCCTCTCGGTTTTGGATTGATCCAAGACTTTTACCAATTTTTTTCCAGTACATTGCGTAGGTTTGGTTTCTTCGGCGATAGTGTTGGGCCTAGGATCTCCGGACATCTTTTTCTACAAGTAACCAGAACCACTTAAAATGGTCATGTTCTACTTGTAATTGTACAATATATTTTAACTTTTCGTAATTAAGAAGGAGACGAACTGTTCCATAATCCATTTACACAAATTCCGAAATATGCCTCTCTGAATCAGAAGAGAAGCAAAGATTTCAGTATTTTTCGAGGTAATGCGGTATCCATGCATTTGTTCCAGAACATCCACCCGTTATACATGTGCTCGTTCCAAGGATATATGAGATGGCCAGCTGTCACTGACTTACTCTTGTTCGTCCAATTTCATGATCATCCGCGCTTAGATTTTGATAACTTCAAGATGCCTTAAGACAATTCATTTAGCCCAATTGCTTCTCCTTTTTTTACCAATTTTTTTTACTGTTATGTCGGGAATTTCTTTGTGGTAAGGTGCAGCTAATAGAAAGTAAAGCTAGGAAACTGTTCATTTAAAAGTCTCACACAATACTGTCGTCCTATGCATTTATGAATGTTATTAATGAATTAATGAATGTGATCAAATATCCTAAGTAATTTTTACCGAAGATAAGATTATAAAGGTAGTCCGAGAATTAGGTGACTTTTTTCTCACTTAAAACTCACGGACGGCTCTAGCTTGCACTTGGAGTTAGAAAAATTGCTTCCCAAAATGAAAGTTGAACTCACGACCTCTCGCTTAGCAAGCAAACATCTTATCCACTGCACCACTGGCCCTCACATATGAATATATGAACGAGGATAGAGAAGTCGAAAAAAGTGGGTCGGACAATTGTGTCTGCCTGTATCGGCACCTAGAGTCTAACCGGCTGGACCAATTTGTTTCAAACTTGGTACACAGTATTATGTGTATGACGTCCTACAGAGGGGTTTTTGGAATTAGCATTCTAGCTGTAAAATTAACGGTACCTGCCATATGAATTTTTTAATGAAAAACTAGTTTTTCTCAAAAACGGCTCTGAGTGATGTTTTCTACGCAAAATCTATCTTTTAGTTTGTATAGATTTTTCAGGAAAAGTCTTATAACGGTACCTCCCATATGACCGGTTTTTTTAAATCAGACTATCTCCTTAACTATTTGACGGATTTTGATGAAATTTTAAAAATAGGTAGTGTTTTATGATTCAAATAATGTCGCCTATTTTTCAAAAACATTTTTTTTTGAATTTTTAATAATTTTTTTTTTTTTAACTTTTTTAGCTTTTTGAGTATTTTGAAAATGAATCGACAGATTTTTTTTTTTTCAAATTGACACACAAAGAAATTTTAAAATGTTTTCGAAAAGTTTTTAAAAAAAAACATTTTATTAAAAAAATTGGTCGCAGGATTTTGAAATGAAAAATTCATGGAATAGAAAACAGCAAAAGAAATCAGATGACTTACAATTTTGTTCATATAAATTTCTTTGTTTAATGTTTTCAAATTTTGTCTTATATTGCTCGGTGAGCCCTAGCCAAATAAAAGCAAAACCGATTGAGATTAACATTATTCCTCTCCTTTTTTCTTCCATCCAACTTTCCTTAACGTTCGCATTGTGTTACTTTATTATAAGGTAATAATTAACACCTTGCAGTTCAGTCATATTAGACATAACTCGGAACAAATGCATAAAAAATTGGCAGAATCATGAGGATGACGTATTGTACGAAATCCTAAGTCTCATACAATCTGCTTTGTGCAAAATCGGTACATGCCATATAACCGTTTAGAAAAAGCTTATTTTTCTCGAAAACGCCTCCAACGATTTTGATGAAATTTTTTGAGATTTTTTTTATTACCTATCATTTTATTAAAACCAAATTTACGGAAAATTCTATTAACAGTACCCTTCATTTAACGTTTTTTTTAATTTTCAGCGTTCTCGGTAACAGTTTATTGGAAAAAGTGCAAAATTAGTTCTGTATAGCAATATTTTAAATATTTTAATTGTTGCATTTAAAATAAGATTCAATTTTTTTTTAATTCAATATTTTTAAAACTATTTAAAAAAAATATTTGAAATTTTATTATCCAGCTTTATTAATAAACTCCAAAAAACTGCATACCAAAATCTCAAAAACAAACATTTTTTCAAAAAACTAAATTAAAAAACAGGATTTTATTAACAATACAATACAATTAGATAAAGTTTTGTATTTTCGGAACTTACCGCGTTATACGAAATATTTTCTTATTTCTTTCTACCCGACGTTTCGAAGAAGTTTCATACTTCGTGGTCACGGGATGAGACTGACGTTTGATTGATGTTGTTTAAGTTATTGGTTTTTAGCTCTCGCTCTCAAGTAGTACCGGTGTGTAGATGTTGATGCACTTGGATTGCTTGTGGGTTGTGGTGGTGTACTCCTTCTAGGTTGTTGTTGGGTTGAATCGATGTATTTTTGGACACATGCAAAGCTCACGACATCGGCTATAGGTTTTTTGATTTGCTTTACTATGGTTTTGCTTATGAGAGGATCCCACGTTTTCGATAATTTAAAGCTAGAATCTCTATTGAAATTTGTATGTTTCTTAATTTCAATTGCTTCTCTGACGATTCTTGGTACATAAAATCTGATGGGCATTCCTAGCAAGACAAGTATTACGGGCGAAACTTTTAAGGGGAGGAATGCAGCTGGCTACCTCAAGTGAACATTTTTTATAAAAGAAACGATAAAATAAGGAAAGACATGAAACATTGCGTCGGTGTTCGAGAGTGGCAATTGTTTCAGCGGCAGTCCTATTTCCTATCAATCTTAACGCTCTATTTTGTATTCTATCAAGCAAGTGCAGCGATGTTTGTGAAGCACCTGCCCAGAGGTGGGAGTTATACCCGAGTTTAGGGCGTATAAACGCTTTATAAATTGTAGCCAGATCAGATGGAGAAAAATACTTCTTACACCGATACAGAAAACCTAAGCACTTAGCAGCATTCTTAGCGATTTCAAATATATGGTCGTTCCAACGGAGGTCGTCGTTGACACCCATACCGAGTACTGAGAGCTTTTCGGTTTCTTCAATGTAAGTGCCATTCATGGACAATGGCATTGGGGGTATGTTAAGCTTTAACGACAGAAGACAGCATTGAGTTTTCGAAGCATTAAACTCCACACGATTACTATTACCCCATTTGACAATGCTGTATAAATCGGAGTTTAATGAGCTTGACATACGGTACCTGCAATTGTACGTCCGAAGGCGAAGGACGTGAATTATCGAACGAATATGAAAAGCTGAGGGTAGAGTCATCAGCAAAACAGTTAAGTGGATTAGAAGTAACAGACAGAAGATCATTTATAAAAATGAGGAAAAGAGTCGGAGACAGAACAGAGCCCTGGGTCACGCCAGCATTTATTTTGTGGGAATGGACTTGAATCCGTCCAATACTATTGAACGGTCCAGAAGATAGCTTCTAATCCAACGAACAAGAGTATTATCGATCCCAAAAGCACGCATTTTCGATAAGAGAGCTTCATGCCAAACTCTATCAAATGCCTTGGAGATATCAAGAGCAATAATCTTATTTTCACCAAACCGATGTAAGGATTTTTTCCACTGTTCAGTGAGATATGCCATCAGATCACCAGTGGATGGGTTTCTGCGGAAGCCATTTTGACGGTCATGGAGAGGGTTTCGGTCTTCGAGATAGTCCTTAAGCTGACTGTTAATCAATGTTTCCATAACTTTAGAAAGAAGGGATGTTAGTGCTATAGGTCGGTAGGAGGTGGGGGAGGATGCGTCACTTTTCTTAGGGACAGGCTCGACAAATGCTGTTTTCCATCTTTTAGAGAAGATTTCAGAAGAGTAAGAGCAACGGAAAAGCTTACGCAGTGGCTTTGCCAGTGTGAATGAACACTTCTTTGAGCCTGATAGCTTCTGTACACTCAGAATTAAACCTGGACTTTTCTTTAGGCTTGAAGCTTTTTACTCTGTTAGGAATAAAAACACGCATCCTAGAATCCTATTTGTGATCATTTCAGCACTGGCATCAATGTCACTATCGAGGCAGTCTAGTGACCAGTTAAAGTTTCGGAAAAAAATATTCAGGCCGTCCCAGCTGGCTTTCTCGTATTGCCAAACGGTGATGATGGGAAGTTTTTCTTTAACTGGATGGGTGGAGGATGAGAAATTAGCTGAAATGACACAATGGTCTGAAGTGCCAAATGGAGAAGTTACACTAATGGTATATTTATCAGGGTGAGAAGTAAGAAACAAGTCAAGAGTATGGGCGACTTGCCCAGCAACATCCGGTATACGCGTTGGCACATCGATCAGTTGGGTAAGGTGATGTAACCCGGGAAAGAGCTCGACATACCTTCCTTCGGGTGTTGTCTGACCAGAATAGCGGAGCCAATTGGAATTATGTATATTGAAATCGCCCGCAATAACGATTTCAGTGCGATTACAAAGGGAAACAATTTTCGAGATAGAATCAGACAGCGCATCAAACTCGTTACAAGTCGAATTGCTGTTGAGATTTGGACTCCTGTAAATAAAACAATAATAATTGACATGCTTGCGGACAGTGAATTTGAGCCACAAGAAGTTAAAGTCCGTGTTCGAACATTGCCCATATTGGGGAAGGCTCTGGCAAGCAATATCGTTCCTAACATAGACCACGAGACCATGATGGGAAAAGAGTAATGGCACCAAGCTATACCCATGTAGAGCAAACTCTGATAAATCAGTATTTACTCCAACCTGGGTTTCACTTAATGCCAAAACAGCTGGCCTGTATGGAACAGTGTAGACGTACAGGTGAAAGAAATTCTTTCTTATACCACGAACTTTGGAATACACGACACAAAAATCACTTACCATTTAAAAATACTTACACACAAAACACAATTCTGACTAAGTCGAACAATGCAGTGAAAATCCAAATTAATCTCTGTAATAAACAAACTGTCTTAGGTGTTATGCCCATAAGACAGCTTGTATACAAAAAATCAATTTAAATATTCAGCACCATAGGACAAACTCAGATGCCCTCATCCATTTACCGCAAGCATACGATGCCTACAGTAGATAACAAAGAGGCAGAGCTAAGCACAAAGGGTTGGGACAGATAAGAGGATACGAGGATAATTTGATTTGTTATGCATGTGTGTATTATTTTTTTTTCTTCCACAAGCCAATTTCTCAAACGAGTGTGTAATATTATTTTTTTTTAACACTCGCGATAACAATGCGCAATAATTAATAATAATAATAATAATTAATTGAGCCTCAAACAACTTCAATGCTTAAAAGCCAAGGTTAACATCCGATAGCAATTCCCAGTCATATTCATAACACCCGAAGACAAGGATATAAGGAGTTCCATTGAATGTACAAATTGAACGGTATGTCTCTGAAGGAGACATACCGTTCTTGGGCTTTAACAATTGCTGAAGGTAGATGTATTTCACATAGTTTAAATACCCAGTAGAGTAAAAATACCAGTCTCCATCTGAAAATGCGAACGGATAGCTCTAGCGTAAGAACGACCCCTTATCATTTGTATCACTGTATGTTCTGATACACACATACACCTTTTCTCAATGATCAATAAAAAATTGACATGGTCTTCAAGAGTGTCTAGAAAATATTAATAGTTCCAATGAAATTCAAAACAGTCCAGCTATGTCCTTAAATCAACTCTGAAACGACAGTTTAGTCTCTAGTATTCAGATAGCGAACTATGATTCTTAAATTCTTCTGATTCTAGTAGCTAGCCAATTATTCTCGAAATCCAATTAAATTCCACTTCACCTATTACGAATAACAGTACCTCCAGTACAATACATCCCACTCCATCAAGTGTTGTGTAATAAGCCAGCAATTACCAATTGTTGAATACCAAGGCGATAAAAACTTCACCAAAGTGCAAATAAAAAACGAAGGAATATTCATCACAAAAAAGGATAACAATAGAATTCCAAGTCTAAAGATACAATGTCCACTGAAAATATACTCAAACTATTTCGATGCACTTTTGTGTGCAGATGTCAAGATTCTCAGATTAACTGCGTGGACCGAAGCGTTGTTTTTCAACACTTGACTTGCAGTGTTTGTGCATCCATGATCCAAGAAATTGGGAACCACAATCCTCAGGTAAACATCAAACTAACATCATCTCCAGCCTCCAGGTAATACGAGATACCTGCAGATCAGCACATCACATGAGGATAATGGTATCGTAATTAAATTCAACAAACCGTATACAAGGATGTTTCATATGCTTCTTTCTAGCAGTCCTTTATGGGATTCTATCCATATGGAGTGCACTGGTGAGGTAATATTCGAGCAAAGCATAAATGTCAAACTACAACAACAACAACAACGAAAGAAGCAACAATAGAATAGTGTTGCAGGAATTGTTGTTGTTGTTATTCTGGTCTGTCTGGGACGACTTATCCTTTAAAGGGAACAACCCATCAGCTGAATACCGAATTGACACTTTATCGAAGGAACTCCTCGGATTAGAGATAGAGTGCCACTGGTGATGCGTAAGAAAAATACGACTCAGGTGATCGTGATTTGAACACTTCTGTGATAGTTAAGGGATAACCGAACTACAAGACGTCGATCATCTGGAAACATTGAAAAAGGATCATATTGCGTATCAGCACCCGAGATAATTTTTTTATGGATTTTGTTTATGTTTGAAAGAAAGAAGAATCGTCAGGGGAAAAGACGCAGAATGGCTATTAAATGCAGGTTAGAGAACATGGATAGATTGCTAATGGATGTGAGGCTTTAAGAGGACACAAATAAGTCGGCAATTAGATTTGAGGGAAAAAGTAAATAAGATAAATGGATTGATAAATAATAGAGTATTTGGAGGGTTAAAAAAAAAACTTCAACAAAAAATTAGTCCAATACTTGCCACTTACGTTGCCAAATTACATTCTTAACCATACCGCACGAGCAACACCTTACCACTCCTCATACAACACCCCATATGACTTTTAAAAGAACAACACCGATTGAAATTCACTTAGAGCCATAATGACATTTCACACCTGCCGCTGCCGTAGCCGCATAGGAGCATTATCATTTCACATTACAATCTTATCTCATGCCATCTGCACCACAACACGCCCACACTCACAACATCTTGTAGCATAACTCCGTCGTGGTACTTGCCTTGAGTTTTGCTGCCCAAAGTGTCACTGTTTGAGACATCTTATCTTGTCGGCGAAATCAACGCCACGACTTTTGCACGCTCCAGACAAAAATGATTGTCCCAGCTCTTGTTCACTTCACCGAACCAACTTGGAGACTGCTTTTCGAAACGCTTGCATATTTAAATTTTTTTTTTTTTAAAAAAGAGCAATTTTATCGGGGCAGACGATGACGACGACTTTTAAAGTGGTGGCGGTATAGAGGCAACGGCAATGGCATCGCGGTCGCCAGGCGCACCTTTTGAATTTGCAAACGCGAACCTTACCCACATTCAGCATCTCATTTAGAGTAAGGACTGAACAAAAAAAAATACTTCGTCGTGGAATATCATCTCGGGCACTGATTCTGATCTATGTTAAGGAGTTTTAACAAGTTGCCTACTCCTTTTGGGGCAGCAATCATGAGGAAACGAATGCAAACTGGTATCACCCCGTCCATGCAGACACCCATTTAGAGGTGAATTTCGCCAATCGTTCAAGGGTAATTCCATGTGGTGTTCAATCTGCGTGCTTCCAACTTCAAGATTTGTGGCACATACACTTGTTCTTATGAACAGTGAAATCATGGAATAACATGCTGATTAATTGCGTAGTTGTTGCCTCTAAAACTTCGAATGGGGCAGCAATGTTACTCTTAGTGACGTCGAAGTGCTTGCTTTAGATCAGACAATGATTTGTGTATGTCTATATACTATATACGCAAATTGGCTAAAATTACAAGTTCCTCAGTTCCTAACTTCATTTAGGATAGGTTACGGAGGTTATAATTCAAACACATTCCGCTAGTAAAACTGAAGACCGTTATATGAAAGGTACCGTTAACAGACTTTTTTCCGTAAATTTGGTGCTAATTATATGATAGCAACAAAATTCTCAAAAATGTTCATCAAAATCGTTGGAGCCGTTTTCGTGAAAAATAAGCTTGTCTTTAACGGTTGTATGGCAGTACCGTTATTTGTAGGACTAAAAATAAAATTTCAATTTCCCCTCTGAGGAATGCCAAAAGAATCACACATACCAACTTTGAAGCTAATCGCTTAAGCCGTTTAGCCTGAAGCGCGTTATACTACCAACAGACAGACTGTCAGACTGACATACTGACAGAATGACAGACTGACTGACTGACAGATTGACAGACTGACAGACTGATAGACTGACAGACTGATAGACTGACAGACTGACAGACTGACAGACTGACAGACTGACAGACTGACAGACTGACTGACTGACAGATTGACAGACTGACAGACTGACAGACTGTTGCGTGGTTTTTGGGATCGATGATACTCTTGTTATCTTTTGGACCGTTCAATTCAAGTTGTATTGGACGGATTCAAGTCTGATTCTCACAAAATAAATGCTGGTGTGCCCCGTTCTGTCTCCGACTCTTTTCCTCATTTTTATAAATGATCTTCTGTCTGTTACTTCTAATCCACTTAACTGTTTTGCTGACGACTTTAACCTCAGCTTTTCATTTTTGTTCGATAATTCCCGTCCTTCACCTTCGGACGTACAATTGCAACGGTACCGTATAACAAGCTCATTAAACACCGATTTATACAGCATTGTCAAATGGGGTAATAGGAATCGTGTGGAGTTTAATGCTTCGAAAACTCAATGTCTTCTGTCGTTAAAGCTTAACATACCCCCATGCCATTGTCCATGAATGGAACTTACATCGAAGAAACCGAAAAGCTCTCAGTACTCGGTATGGGTGTCAACGACGACCTCCGTTGGAACGACCATATATTTGAAATCGCTAAGAATGCTGCTAAGTGCTTAGATTTTCTGTATCGGTGTAAGAAGTTTTTTTCTCCTTCTGACCTGGCTACAATTTATAAAGAGTTTATACGCCCTAAACTCGAGTATAACTCCCACCTCTGGGCAGGTGCTTCACAAACATCGCTTCACCTGCTTGATAGAATACAAAATCGAGCGTTAAGATTGATAGGAAATAGGACTGCCGCTGAAACAATTGCCCCTCTCGAACAACGACGCAATGTTTCATGTCTTTCCTTATTTTATCGTTTGTTTTACAAAAAATGTCCACTCGAAGTAACCAGTTGCACTCCTCTCCTTAAAAGTTTCTCATGCAATACCCCCTACAAGGAATGCTTATTATTTCCTCCTTGAGCCCAATTTCGGACGTACCGTGAAATATAGGTATTCTTTTTTAACCGAACAACACGGATTTGGAATAGTTTACCCGGCTAGATTTTCCCTTGACATTTTGATCTTCATGCATTCAAAACTAATTTTAATCGACACCTCCTGTCCTTTCCCTCCCTATCTTTCTAATGCCCACGCAGTTGTCTCTACATTAAAAGGGAAACAAATAATCCCTGTGCGTGCGTTAATTATAAAAAAAAAGAAATTCAATACCAGCAAATCAAAGATGATCAGCCTCGGGACCTTTCTTTCTCAATAATATATCGGTTGTAAATCCAGAGCTTTCAATACCATGGGACATGGGAGTATCATCTCTACTAAAAACGGAGCGGAACCGAACAAGACAACTGCAGCTGTATCGGGAAAGCAAAGATGGCTTTCCAAGCTGCTACTGTTTTGCGGCAATATAGAATCCGTACTACTATATATATATGAATAACTATGAAAGTTACCTTCATCACGAGGAAGCTTAAAACGTTCGTTAAAATATGTATGTCTACGAATACGAAACATCCTTAGAATGTTCTGGCCCAATCTAAAATAACCAGAACGGGTCAGAAAACCATCGAACTTATTATACGACGGCGAAGGTAGAAGCGGATTGGACATCCTCTTCGAAAAGGCAACTCATGTAATGCATTGGATGTGGAATCCGCAGTGGAGAAGCTCATAACATAGAATAGTCGAAGAGTTCTCCACGGAATAAATAGGACTGAGGAGCTAAATAAGTATATAAAAGGATCATATGGGAGATTCAATGGAATTAGCCAGGCATAATAAAGATGATAGTCTGTTATGAATTATACGGCCACAGCAATAGAAAACAAAAACAGTGGAACGTCGATACCAAAAAGAGTTCTTGTGTTGCTAATGTATGGAAGAACGCCTCATGACAATTCACATGAAGGTGTAAATCACCAACATAGGCCTTATATGCTCTGCCTTTAGTGAGAAAAAAAATTATTAAACCAAACATGTTTTTCGAGCTCTGGCCCAAATTTTATGAGTAGTGCCTATTGCCTAAGCTATTGTATTAAAGTTGCCCTAGCCGACTCTAACGCCAGACTAAGAGAGAGGGTCTAGGGTCTTTGACCAGTTGGATATCACAGCCTGCACGAAATTATCTCTTAAAACGGATTCAGGCTAATTGATTTGCTACGAGACGAGAAATTGTAATGGCCAGTTCCCACACCTCAACTCCTTTAATTTGGGGTAAACATTGAGTCGGACCACTAACTCACTGCAGTCAAGATACGGCTGCGGATATCCGGATTTACGCCAAAAAGAGGAAATAATTTTAAGAATTTTGACGTCGGACGACAATGGCAAGAAATCACTAGATCTTTTTCCGATCGAGTCTCTAATAACCTCCAAAAGAGTCCTTCAACGCAAGCATCAAGAATCAAAACAAGTTTGAACATTGCCAAAATCAAAATGCCGTCAGGTAGAAAGCTTCTGAAGATCTTGCTTCGCACACGGGCACTAAAACCCCTGGGTTGCCGATGAGTTTACGTAGGAAAATAACTCGGTAGGGACCAATAACAAGTTTCAAAAACTCCAGCACTTAATAGTTTTCTTAATAATACGCCACCATACGCCTTATATTATAAAGAATTTACGAAAAAAGTATTTCGAGAATTGTAGGACTGATTTTGATAAATTCTTTGTTATTTATGACGTGTGATGATGTACTTCATTTTTACAAAATACCGTTAATTATTGTGGTTTTAATACTTTTTATAAGTTCAAACTGTGTTATTTTCAACATAAATGTTACTTGTTGCTGTTAAGGATCTTGCTTTACAATGTAATTAGGCACATAAGAGCAAGTACGTGCGACCCAATCGTGCCCATTTTTTACTTGCGATTACACGGACTATAAGGCAAGTTTAGGATTCGTGAATATAAAAAAAAATTGAGATAATAACCAAACATGACATTACGATCATAGAGAAACCTAAAAAAGTCATTGGCAAAAAATGTCCGTCTGTCTATCTGTCTATCCGGGTGTATATCGAGCTGCAGCCTAAACGGGTTAAGCGATTGCCTTTAAATTTGGTATGTGTGATTCTTTTGGCATTCCTCAGAGAGAATATAGAAATTTTATTTTTAGGGCTAAAAATAACGGTACTTGCCATACCACCATTTAGGAAAAGGTTATTTTCCTCGAAAACGGCTCCAAAGATTTTTATGAAAATGTTTGAGTTATCATTTAACTAGAACCATATACGGAAAAAGTCTATAAACGGGACCCTTCATATAACGGTATTTTTAATTCTTGGCTTTCTCGGTAACGGCTGCATGGGTTTCAGCCAAATTTAATATTTGAAAAGATCTAGATAGCCAAATTAATTTTGCATATCAAAATTTTGAATAACTTTATATTTCTAATTAAAACAAATTTTTGAATTTTTTTTTTTTTTTGAAAAATCAATATTTTTAAAACTAATCAAAAAAAACTATTTTAAATTTTAAAATACCATGTACTTCATCTTTACTAAAAACCGTTAAGTATTGTGGTTTTGATAGTTTTTATAAGTTCAAGCTGTGTTATTTTCGACGTAAATCTTATTTGTTTTTATGAAAGATCTTGCCTTCAAATGTAATTATGCACATAAGAGCCAGTACGTGCGACCCAATCGTGCCCATTTTTTGTTATTAGTTTAAAAAAAATGGTTTAAAAAAATTAGTACCCAGTGTTTAGAGTTTATTAACATACATCATAAAATTTAAAATACAATTTATTAATTTATTTATTTATTTTTTAACATCGAATTTTCAAAAAGAAAAATCAAAATTAAAAAATTATTTAAAATAGGTAATGTTAAACAGAATTAATTTGGTAACCTAGATCTTTTCAATAATAACATTTTATAGAAATCCAACCGTTACCGAGGAAATCGAAAAAAAACATTAAATGAAAGGTACCGTTAATAGATTTTTTCGGTAAATTTCGTTCTGATTTTTTATCAAAATCCTTGGAGCCTTTTTTAGACAAAACTAAGCTTTTCCTAGCGGTGAATGGCAGATGCCATTATTTTAACTTCTACAAATAAAATTTCAGAAACCCTTCTGAGGAATAAGATATGAAAAATATTAAGGAAACTTCGAAGTTCATATTCGACATTTGATTTAAAAAAAAAAAAAATTTCTTTTTTTTTTCTAGATCGTAGGAATGTTTTTTAAACAAATCGGTTTTATTTTAACAACTTAAAAAAATAAAGGAATGTCGGAGAAAAGGATTATAAAAACTTTATCAAAAAGCCAACACCTTTCTCAATTACCTGAATAGATTTTATTATAAACTTTTATCGGTTTTTGCTTTGTTATCCAATTTCTATTCCTAAAAGAAAAACTTATGGCCAATCCCTTCCAAAATCAATTTTTTTTGCATCCGTTAAACCGGTGAAATTCTTCTTTTGTAAAATACGTTGTTACATCCCCTGCTGAATACCATACTCTTAGCGAATGCTCAGAAACAATTTCTTATCCTGTGGCGCTTTTAATAGTATGAAGAAGTGGCAACGCAACTTAAACGATGATGATGACGATGACGACGACACCAAGCGCAGCAGAGGCGTCGAAGAACTTCCATGGATGTTATTTGCAAGTCCTACAAGCTATAACCACCATATCATACACTGCAGTACAATCCACCATACATAACCCACAATGGCTTTGCTGGTGGGAAAATGTCTTACCTTTACCTGGCTCCAATGCCACAAAAGTGAGGTACCTGCTTCAGATACGCACTCATGCTGATTTTGTGCGCCCGGTCTCTATGGATCTGCGAGATATAGCACGAAAGCCCAGGATGGACCTATGCACTGAAAGGCTGTTCCGTTGTTGTTACCATGCATCATAAAGAGGTACGACTGGTGTTGTTTTATATATAATTTTTTTTTCTTGTTCATGGCCTTTATGCAGAGCAAAAGGCAGGAACGAAGAACCCCCGTTGGTAGCCTGGCGCCAGTCGAGAACACCTTTTTCTCTACTCGCCGACACTTGGCCATTTAACACCAATAAGTGGAAGTCTCGCCCGCTCCTGGCGTGAGTGAGGTGTGACTATTTGTTTCGTTGCGAGCATTTGAATCGTTACAATACCATGACGGAAATCACTGGTCGCTCGTACCTACACTCAGGTGTCACAATTCATTAATCTGTTGGCAGGAGTTCTGGTCCTCCCAGCTGCAACCTGTTCCGCATAGAGCACGTAATAGGGCCGATTGAAGTCAATTTTAATTACAAGTTATGAGGAGAAAACTTTGACACCACTTCAGAAGGACAATAAGGTTCAGAGTTTATTGTGGAGGCGCGCAGTTTTGATTAGGCTTTTTTGTTGTTATTGTTATTCTGTGGCATTGAGATGCTGATGGGTTATTGGGCTGGCGGTGTTTATCATTTTTGGTGCAAGTTGACAGTTTTATGGAATGGAATTGGAAGAGCTGGGGATCATTGTCGCTGCGAGACTTTAATTGGATATCGGTTTGTATGATCCAAGGGGATTTAATAAGGACTGATTGTCGGACTGTAGTCGTCTTTGATGTCAATCGGTGTAAAAGCAGATGGAATTACTTAGATCAATAGAAAGACAGCAGGGGGCAAGGTGATCTGGAAGACTCTTCTTGAATTAAGTTTATGGAGTGTCGATGCATGGTGGAATATTGGTAAAATATATATTTGTTTTATTAACAGGTGTAGTAAACTAGTACAAGGTGCAGACTTGTGGGGTTCTTCGATAATAAACTAGGTTGATTTTTGATAGTACGTAGGTAGGTACTTGATATTTTCTAAAACGTTTATTGCTTTGGAGATTTTAAGAACAGACTTGTTTTAAATGTGCTTCTTGTAATCTGAAACTGTTTTTGTTGTCTTTAATAAAGAAATCATATTCTTGGTACTTAAACGGAAACAGCGTATATTCAATCTGAAAATAGTGGAATAATTATTTAATATTAATTATTCCACGGGACTCTGCGAGCACTGTTTAGAGATTCGGAAAATACATATATAGGGATAAAACCAGTGGAAAATAATATCAAATAAACAAGCTTTAAAGTATTACGTTAGCTTTCATCAAACCTTTCATACCCTTATGCCCAATTCTACGTCTACTTAACATAAAACTCAGCTGAATGTAATACTTCTTTAGAGTCAAAAACGTCTTTGAAGATGATGGCATCAAAGTCAATAATATTTGGAAGGTAATGGGTCTTCCAATACAAAATATTAGAATGAATGCTAGAAAAGCTGTGCCACGATTTGGGGCAACTGGCGAACAAATCCTAGGGTTATGTCCAAACTCCTTGCGATTTCAAAGTTTTTTTTGGAAAATTATAAATTTTCTTTATCGTTTCAAGTTGAATGAGTGAGTATAAAAAGTTGAATGCCTGGAAAGAAATGTCAACCAACTGGAATGTAGAACTATTTTTGAGGGTTGGATTAAGAGTGAATTCTATAGTGAGTATAGCGTTTTATTGGGTTTACCATTACTGCGCTAGCTATAGATTACCGATAAAACACGACTAATGTTACTTGTTTCTGTCAAAGATCTTGCCTGTCCCTAAGAAAGGTGACGCCTCCTCCCCCGCATCCTATGTCAAGCTCATTAAACTCCGATTTATATAGCATTGTCAAATGGGGTAATAGGGATCGTGTGGAGTTTAATGCTTCGAAAACTCAATGCTGTCTTCTATCGTTAAAGCTAAACATAATGCCATTGTCTATGAATGGCACTTACCTCGAAGAAACCGAAAAGCTTTCAGTACTCGGTATGTGTATCAACGACGCCCTCCGTTGGAACGACCATATATTTGAGATCGCTAAAAATGATGCTAAGTGCTTAGATTTTCTGTATCGGTGTAAGAAGTTTTTTTCTACTTCTGACCTGGCTACAATTTATAAAGAGCTTATACGCCCTAAACTCGAGTATAACTTCCACCCCTGGGCAGGTGCTTCAAAAACATCGCTTCATCTGCTTGATAGAATACAAAATCGAGCGTAAAGATTGATAGGAAATAGAACTGCCACTGAAACAATTGCCCCTCTCGAATACAGGTGCAATGTTTTCTTTCCTTATTGTATCGGTTCTTTTTAAAAAAATGTTAACTCGAGGTAGCCAGCTGGCTCCCCTTAAAAGTTTCTCCCGTAATATTCGTCTCGCAAGGAATGCTCATCAGTTCACCCTTGAGCCCAATTTCGGACGTACCGTGAAATATAGGTTTCCTTTTTTTAGCCGAACAACACGAATTTGGAATAGTTTACTCGGCGAGATTTTCTCTTGCCATTTTGATCTGCAAACATTCAAAACCAATGTTAATCGACACCTTCTATCTCTCCCCTCCCTATCTTCCTAATGACCGCGCAGTGTGTTCTACATTAAAAGGGAAACAAATAGTCCCTTGTGCACGCGTTAATTATAAAAATTATTATTTTATTATTATTATGCATTTATAGATAACATATAATCGAAACTAAACAATTTGCATGACTGGTTAGTACGTACTTGCTTATATGTGCGGTCACATTGTAGAATAAAATTTAAGAAAATTTAAGTTAACGTCAAAGAATTTATTCGATTTTTGTGACTTTTGATTGTTCGAATAAAGAACGTTAAATTGTATTGAGTGAAATAATTTAAACGCCATTTTATTTCTTTAAGAAATGTTTTAAAGTGTGATTTTTTTTCAAAATCGGAGGAACGGCTTGTAAATAAAATAGTTTTTTGAACAACTTTTTTTTAAAAGAATTAAAAAAAATAATTTAAGAATACAATCTTAAGCACAAAATTAAGTTAAAATTTAAAATAAAATTAAAAAAAAATCACCTACCCGTTTTCAAAATAAATAAAAAAAAAATAAAAAATAAATTATTAAAAATACAGAAAAAAAGTTTTCGGAAAAAAAATAATGCGAAATTACTTATGCTAGCTACATCTTCTGGAACATCAATTTTGGTAATAATCGGATCAACAGTTTTCGAGAAAGTCGAAGAAATGAAAAACCGGCCTTATTGGAGGTACCGTTTTTAGCCATATTTTTTCTTTTTTTTTTATTACCATATTTTTACCATATTAATTATTTTTCACCAACATATAATGTTACCTACAGTAATACACTGATTTTTTCATAAACATTTTTGGAGCCGTTTACCTAAAAAAATAAGCTTTAACATAACGGTTATATGAGAATTAAATTTATTAAAATTAATTATTTTTTTAGCTTAAAAAACTCCTCTTTAGAATGTCAAAATCTTAAGTTCTAAATTTAAAGACAATTGGGCCAACCGTTTAGGCTACAGTCCAAAATACATACGTATAGATTAAACACAATAAGCGAAAGCGAGAGGCAAATTGGCAATCAGTCTCCTCACCTGATAGCCGATGAGCAGACAGGTCATGGTGGAATGTACGTGGGTGTATGTAATATTACAATAACAATTTCAATGTATCTCAGGAGTTCTGTTCTGTTCTATATTTCAGTCGCCATTAGACTGTACTGCTTCTTCAACTTTATTAGTTGTTGTATTGTAACTCAAAGGTAATGTTATATAGAAGCTGTAAGGACACGGCTGACATGTTAGTCCTCAATGTGAAAAAAAATCACTCTCTCACAATATTATATGTTATCAAAATTCGCCTATTGAAGACTAAAACTGTCATACAGCTTCTATAACCTTACCTTTGAGTTTCGACAGCTAACAATGTTTAAGTCATATAAATTTATATCAGTCAGTCTGAATTGAATATTATAGGGTCTTTCATTAAGCGCTTCCTAAATTTAAATTTAAATAAAACAAAGTATGTGTAAGATTTTATCGAATTATTTTATTATTATGACTAGCGCATAAATCAGGATGAACTTGACTGATGGCATTAGTTATGTTAGCTTTGAGAGCCGCTGTGGTTTTTGACCTATTCGCATAGACCTGCGTCTTAAGAAAGCCCCACAAGAAAAAGTCCAACGGGGTCAAATCACATGCTCTCGGTGGCCACATCACTGCGCATAGTTCTCTTGGAAGGACGATTATGGCGACCGTACAATAGGCAAAGAGCGCGGAAAGTGTTGTTGAACGTTGTTGTCCGTCCATGGTGATTTGGCAAAACTGACTGAATAAATGACAGCCAATTTGACAGATAGCTTCAACAAGATGAGCCCTATCCACTGTGAAAGTTCGGAAGTCCCTATTGGAAGACCCTTCATATATGTTATCTGAGTAGGAACCTTCTTCAGATAGCTTCTAAATCGTGATCCAATGTTAAATCGAAATGGGTTCATTAAGAGTGTGGCTTACTCTAAGAAGAATATAGCCAACATGTCACTCACCCTTACTCTATCATTGATTTCTGTAATTCCTAATACATTGTAGTGGGAACTTTCAGTCTCATTAATATGTCCCAGGGAGATGGCCTAAAAGATAGTGAACGGAGTACGGTACCACTAGCCACAATGTTTCCTTGCCGTCCCGGTATGCATTCTCATTGTGGTAACCTCTGGGGTCACCGTAATCCGATGTATACAGCGAGCATGATCCAGGATTCCTGAGACTTAGAACTACAGATTTCACAATCCAGGACGACATTCTCTTTTGTACGCAGTCGGATAAGAATAAACGCCGAATCTTATTTTGAGTGTTGGCGGTTAATCTGAGCAGCGTATTGGGGATTCGGCTGCAATTATTTGACCAATAAGCTCCCATCAGTGTTCGCTCGAGATCTTCTTGTGATTCTCACCGAGAAGAATTTTAGCTACCAACTTTAAGGATGCAAGATATTTAAAAAAAAAATAAATGTAGATTTATTTAAACAGCTATTTTTTTAAAAAAAACTTGAAATTTTCCGTGTGTAGTATCTGATTATGAAAATCATTTTAATTTTCGAATATATGAGCTTAAGTAAAGTAAAAGTAAAACTACTGACTAATTTTACATAAGTGGACTTTGCCTACTTAAAAACCACTTCCTTGTGGAAAACATAATTTTATCAATTAAAAATCTGCCACCTCCTGATTTTTGTTCCCATCCAATAATCACATAAATATTTTCAGCACTTTCTTACCACCAATCTGAAGGGGAATCAAAGGCGCTTCACAAATAAATAAACAATTACTCCTATTTAATGATCGACCGCACAAAAACACTTCAAATGGATGGAAACGTACGAATGTGCGCTCCCATTAACTCTGTACCAGCTCCACACATGCTTTCGGACTTGATCCCCCCAATGTTCAATGTGTGATGATGCATCCCATCTGCGCATTGTATACCGGCAAACTGAGACACTGAGAGTTGTGTACCCCATCTCGTTACCCCATATCGTTGACTGCATCTCGTTAATGCAGTCAGCCTGGCAAAGATCTTCATGATGATTACTCCATGAGTGATTGAAATACTCCATTCAATTTGTTGTTTCTGTTGTTTGGATGCGAATACACTGCACGTGCACATGCACAAGCAGTCTGCCAGCGCCACACTACTTTGGCCGTTTCAAATCATCCTCATCCCGTAGAAAAGAAATTTATTCACTCCTTTCAACTGAACTCCTCCCCTGGATAAGTCTTCACTTTCCGACCAGACCAGGCGGAACAGCAATTTCCGGATTAATTGAACTCAACACACATCGCACCAAATGGACTCGAACCGCACAATTCCACGTTAAAATCGCTAGAAATTGAAATACGTAGAGTATGGTGTGGTTGATGGTGAGGCACGAGGATGCAGTAGCAGTAGCTTTGTTGTAAAAGCGCTTCTGTGTAACACGCGGCGCGCCCGGCGTGCGATGGAGCCAGATGTTGGCTTGATGGCATATCTGATGGATGAGACATGAGACAGCACCGAGTCCAATGAATACTCATAAGGAGATTCTTAGGGTCAGCCTCTTGCCGGATAGTGGCTTTGTATTAGGAAGGGAATTTGCGTGATCTAACTCCACACGCTGAAAAACAGATGTTAATTCAACATGCAAGCGATATCAGGATTAGTGTTGAATTAAAAGGGATATTAGAATCTAGAATTGTTTTTGAAATTAAAACTGCAGTCCTAATAAAATTAAAATGATGGTTTTTAAATAGAATAAAGAACCCTAAAATGTGGATAAACTGCTGGTGGTAAAACCATCAACAAATTTTGAAACGAGGGTGGAACGATGGAGTACAGAAAAGAGCTTATGAGATTCACATGTTGCTTATATACAAGAGCTGTTATTTCTTGGCAGTAAGGGATAGGGATCTGATATTAACAATTTGTTCGATGACCTAGAAGTGGATGTACATCTCAAATCGACAGCTTATGCATGTTATAACCTGAATGAATTGTCTGGAATAAGATTTGAAAAGACAGAAATTAACAACAATACTCCAAGTAGACGAGCTAAGATAGATTTCAAACAAACAGTTATAACCCCTTGAAGTTGTGACAAATGATATAAAAATAAATTGAACGACTGAATCGCACGTAATTGCTCATATGTGCGGTCTCATCGTCGAAGAAAATTAAAAAAAAGCAACATTAAACACAACATTTAACGATATGCAGTTGTTTAGAGTTTATTAATATACATGTGATTATAAAATTTAAAATATTTTTTTTGATTATTTTTAAGAATATGTACTAATTTTTCAGAAAAAAAAATCAAAAAATTATTTTAATTAAAAAAGTTATTCAAAATGTTGATATTCAGATTTAAAATTTGACAGAAATCTAAAGAGCAGTTACAAAGAAAGCCAAAAATTAAAAAAAAGTTATATGAAAGGTACCGTTAATAGACTTTTCTCGTAAATTTGGTTCTTATCAAATGAGGGCTAAAATACTAAAAAAAATTTCATCAAAATCGTTGGAGCCGTTTTCCAGAAAAAATAAGTGTTTTATTAACGGTTATATGGCAGGTTCCGTTATTTGTAGGCCTACAATTTCCCTCTGACGAATGCCAACAGAATCACACATACCAAATGGGAAGGTAATCGCTTAAGCCGTTTAGGCTGCAGCTCATTATACATACAGAGAGAGAGACTGGTTCACACGTACTTGCTCTTATGTGCTTAATCATATTGGAAGGCAAGACTTTTGATCAAAACAAGTAACATTTACGTACAAAAATAACACGTTCTGAACTTGTAAATAGTGTCAAAACCACAACCCTTAACGGTTTTTAGTAAAAATGGAGAGTATGCCATCACACGTCCTGTATAATAACGAATTTATGGAAAAAGTATTTCCAAATTTTTTTTATTTTTGAAAAAAATGGCTTCTGAAAGTAAAATTTAAAATAAAATTTGTTAATAATTATACCTAACTAGAAAAGAAAGATATTAAAAATTTTGGAAGGTATGCAGAATTAATTTGTTAAGCTTCCTATATCTTTTAAATATAAAATTTTAATAAAAATCCAATAAGCCGTTACGAAGAAAGTCGTAAATTAAAAAACAATGTCATATTAAAGTTACCGTTGTTAATAGACTTTTCCTGCAAATTAGTTTTCTATACAATTTTGACGGGACTGACTTTCACTGGTAGGAAGCTGATATCCTAAGGAGTAACTTAGGCTGTGTTAATTAATCACTAGGTGCCACTGGTGTCGGTTTTTTTTCGAAAATTCTTATTTATGAACCGATTTTGACCAGACTTTCACAGGCAGGAAGCTCATTGTGAAAGGAATAACTAAAGCTATTTGAATAACCCGTAGGTTGCGCTGGGTTTACTCATATTTCGAAAATTATTATTTTAGATTGATACATTTCAGGCGAACGAAGTTGCGAGTAACAGCTAGTTTTTTTTATAAAATCAAAGCTAATACCATAGAAAAAAGAACTGCGATCCGTACCGACCATGCCCTTCAAACCCTGAACTTTTATTTTGTGTATGTGAATACGTGTGAGAAGCAGCCAATCAGCCATGCGTTTCGTGCTCACAAAAACCCAAACGTATTAGTAGTCCCATAAGAAATGTATAGGGACCGGTACACATATGTCGCTGACTGTGCATTTTTCAGTTTGTAGGCGAAGAGAGAATTATCCTCTCAACTGTTGTTCTTGTTTCTTTTTTCTATGGCTAATACCTACAAAAATATTGTCATAATCGTAGGAGCCGTTTTTGAGAGAAAATATCCTTTTCCTTAATGGTTATATAACCTGTACTGTCAATTTTACTCCTAAAATAAAATTTCAAAAGAACCACACAAGCCAAATTTGAACGTAATCAAATCAGTTTATTCGTTTACGTTACAGATCGTTATACACCAAGATGGACAAACAGATATTTTTTGTCACTTAACTTTTTATGGCTTCTCAGTGATCTTAATGTAATTTTTGATTGTTATCTCAATGTTTGTTTTATTCAGGAATCCTAAACTTGCCTTATGGTACCTATAGTCACAAGTAAAAAAGTCCAAAAACTACAAAAATTGCACGACTGGATCGCACGTACTTGCTCATATGTGCGGTCACATTGTAGAATAAAATTTAAGAAAGTTAAAGTAAACAACAAAGCATTTATTCGATTTTTGTGACTTTTGATTGTTTGAATAAAGTACGTTGTTAAATTGTATTGAGTAAAATAATTTAAACGCCATTTTATTTCTGTAAGAAATGTAAAATGTGTGATTTTTTTCAAAATCGTAAGAGCGGTTTTTAAATAAAACGGTTTTTCTTAACTTTTTTTAAAAACTAAATTAAAAAAATAATTTAAGAATACAAACTTAAGAACAAAAATAACATACATTTATAAACAAAATAAAAAAAATTACCCGTTTTCAAAATATTGATTAAAATTTTTTTTTTTAATTATTGAAATTACAAAGAAAAAAGTTTTCGAAAAAATATTAATGCGAACTTACTAAGGCAACCTACATCTTCTTGCATATCAATTTTGATAGTAATCGAATCACCAGTTTTCGAGAAAGTCGAAGAAAAAACCGGTGCTATGGGAGGTAACGTTTTTAGCCCGCCATATTATTTTTTGTTCACCAAAATATAATGCTTACCAACGGTAGTGCACTGATTTTTTTCATAAAAATTCTTCGAGCCGTTTGCAGAAAAAATAAGCCTTTACATAACGGTTATATTACAGGTGCCGTTAATTTTTGAGCTTAAATAAAAGTTGAAAAAATTCCTCTACAGAATGTCAAAATAACCTTAAGTTCAAAATTTGAAGAGGATTGGCCCAACCGTTTAGGCTACAGTCCAAAATACATACGTACAGACAGACAGACAGACAGACGGACAAAATTTTGCCAGTAACTCAAATATGTTTCTCTATCATTGTAATGTTTGTTTGTTATCTCAAAATTTTTAATCTGCACAAATGCATAACTTGCATTATAGTACCTATAATTGCAAGTAAAATATAAACAATTAAATAAACAAAACCGTGGCTTAGTGGTTAGTGTGTCGGACTGCTAAGCGAAAGAGCCTGGGTTCAAATCCCGCTCATAGCCACCTTTTTTTCTAGGGTACTGCGAGGAATTGACAAAACCTCCAAGAGTAAAATTTGTCTCGAAGAAGTGCATCTCATGTAGCCGTTCGGACTCGGCGGTAAACTGTAGGTCCCTTCCATTCTTGCAGATTAACAACACACACACAGGAATGGTTGAGAGTATAAGTCACTAGGCCTTGGCTCCTTAAGGAGCTGTCGCGCCAATAAATATATATATATATATATATATATATATAAATAAACAAAACCAAGAAAAAATAAGAAATAGGATCGTTCAGTCTATCACGTAATCATGGTGATATTCTTGATTAAAACATAAGAATAGATAATGTTTTTGAAGAAAAAAACTTAGCGAACACCCAGCTTAAAGCACCAGGCCACGTCACTAGCTTACGCCGTTTAGGCTGCAGCTCGTTATACACCCAGACAGACAGACATATTTTTGTCGATCACATTTTTAAGCTTCTCTTTGATCGTAATGTCATGTTTGATTTTTAGAATTTTTTTTAACGAATGCATAACTTGCCTTATAGTCCCTCTAATCGCAAGTAAAAAGGGGGTATGATGAAAAGCGCATGATTTCTAGTAGATGGCCATAGGCCAAACCTAGATGACTTAAGATAAACTTTGTTATATATAAAACAAATTGTTATTTTGGTATTTAAAATGAAATAAAGAGTAAATTAAAACTAAAACTAACTCTAAAAGCGCGCGATTAAAGAAACAGAGATTTAGAGGTTTTATCATTAAAAAGTAAAATAAGACTGTCAAAGTTACCAGGATTAGAACTGAACTAAACTGCAAAGACGATCAAGAGAACATCAAAGAGGAATCGCTGCACCAACTCTTAAGCAAGACTAGAGCTAGAAGAAAGCATGCCCGATGAATGTAGTCTCAACATTATTTAACCAATTTTCAAAAATGGAGGCTCTCTGAACTACCCAAACTACAGAGGTATCGATCAAGTCAATAAGAATTTAGACAAGGTGATGTGCTGCCTTCAACATCATACTTGAAGAAATAGTGCAGAACTCCCACTTCAACGCCAGAAGTACGGTCTTTCGAAAGTCCGTCCAAGTACTCGCATACACCGACGATATTGACATTATTGGAAGAACAGACCTTACCTAATATGAGTACCTAAAAAAGCCTCGTCAAAAAAGCGTTTTTTAATGCCGCGTTTTAACGCCACGTTTCAACGCAGTGGTTGCCTTCGGTTCGTTGGCCTTTGTGTTGTCAGTGCTTGAATTGGTTCATTTTAGATTTAGATAATGGAAATGGTTGCCTGCTTTGTTTTATAAAATTATTATGAATTATGAATTATGAATCTTTCGTCCCCTGTAAGGACATGAGGAACTGGATCATTGGATTCTGGCATTGGTTTTGGAGGCAGAAGTGTCTTCCTGTGTAAAAATTCTTTATACAATTCATCAATACTACCCACACAATTAGGAAAATTTCATGTTTGCCTAAAGACGATTAAGCGGTTTACCATGTTTCTTCCGTAGGTGTTGGCAAGTCCAAGTATATTTGGTTCACAATGCTTCCTACCGTTGAAAGTCCGACATCTATAGAAAAATGCTATAGTTTAATAGGAATCACCTGTTGCTATTTCAGCTTCAACATCAAGAGCTAAATGGAAAAACTCAAGAGATAATTACATATATTCTTCATAAAAAGCAAATGAAGTGGTCACAGGGCAATCAACAAAGAAACAAAAATGGCCTTGGTTTGGTCCACTGAAATAACCTTAAAAATGAAATAAATAAATTAATTGGCGCGACAGCTCCTTAAGGTGCCAAGGCCTAGTGACTTATACTCTCAACCATTCCGGTGTGTGTGTTGTTAATCTGCAAGAATGGAAGGGACCTACAGTTTACCGCCGAGTCCGAACGGCTAGATGAGATGCACTTTTTCGAGACAAATTTTACTTGGAGGTTTTGCCAGTTCCTCGCAAAAGACAGTACCCCAGAAAAAAAGGTGGCTATGAGCTGGATTTGAACCCAGGATCATTCGCTTAGCAGTCCGACACACTAACTACTAAGCCACGGCACGGGGAAATAACCTTAGTTCCACGGTTAACATCATTGAACGCATCAGAGACATTTCAAACCACAGCGTAAGACACAACACCTGCAGAAAAACAAACCGAATCACATTGATGGCCGAGCCTTCACAAGTCCTAACAGAACCAACGGGAATATTATTTACACCAACAGTGATACACCAACAGTTGTGAAACGACCAACAAGAATTCATGAATCGGAAATGAAGTACAGAAAATAATTCACTATTCGAAATGAAAAGAACAACAACAAAAAATTTATGCTGTCGATCATCTCTTCCAAAGCTACGCAGACACATTTAAAAAGTTTTCAGAAAGAAATAAGATAATGGTCGAATTGAAGCTGGCAAAATTGTTTGCAGATACTAAGTTGAAAGATATGGAGGAATGATTTCAACCAGTATATTCAGCGAGCTATTCAATAATAAGCTCTGATTCTTGGGAGCCTGTCTCAGCAGGAATGATTTCAGCGGGATACCACAGGAGACAGGAGTGTAGACAAAATAAAGCAACAATGGACTAGAATGAAAGCATCAGCTAAGAAAGCTAAAGCTGCTGAAAAAAATATATTAAAGCAACGGGGAACAACGTTTATGTTCCACAAACTGATCCTTCTGATGTTTTGGTCCAAGGAATGATATCCAATCAATTATTTGAAGACACTATCTACATTGATGGTCATACTGTTTTCCCGTCAACTGCTCCTCCTGCTGGTACACCACCGTTCAGCCCCGTGGCGAATTTCAGTGATTTGATTTCCTATACCTCTGCTATATCTCCAAAAAGTCAAACAGGAATGGAGATAGACAACTCTACAACGATGGTAGCCGACACACATGCCGCCGATCCTGAACAACACAATACTAAATCCAACCCTGTTGTTTCATCATCAGCTGGAAACTTGCTTAGTGCATTGAAAAAATTACCGAGCACGTTCAGATAAATTGCATAGTCGAACTGGCAAAAGAAAAACTGTTACAAGCCCGAGAAGCGACCGCACATGCGCGAGAAATTCATGCACTTAAGGTTCAAAAGCTGAAAAATAAACTTAAAGACTGAAGACCGAAACAGATACCTGCAACAACTCCTAAGTTCCTATTATATAAATGAAACATTGTATGTACTTATGTTGTGTATTGAATTATTTATTTTTTTTTTTACTTATGAAATTTATATTTGTTTTTTTCTCTTGTGAAGTGTATATTTATTTTTTTTCTTGTATAAAGTTTTTTTTAATTAAAATGTATTTATGAATGTACAAGGGTGGCCAAAAGAGATCACCCTATTGAAAGATGCTCTTATTTTTGCAAATGGCCGCCAATGTCAAATCTGTTTTGACATTTGTGGACTAGACAGATGTAGAATACAAGTGAACCAGCCATGTAGTGATACGCTCCCCAAGAACACGGAATAATCGTGTCTATTTTTATGCGTAACAATTCGTCTGTAGTGTTGGCGCAGCGCGAATTTCGTCGCCGATTCCACGGCCGTCCGACACCGACTGCGCAATCACTGCGCCGTTTGGCCACCAACCTTGAAGAGTATGGGGCCACACGAGACGTTGCCAAGAGTGGCTTGCCCCGGTGTGCCCGTTGTGCCGAGAATATCGCCGCTGTTGACGAGGATGTCGCCGGAAACATCGACCAGACGCCGTGCCTCGCAATTAGCCATCAGCCGGTCGTCCCTAAGGCGAAAGACTTGCGCATGTTTCCGTTCAAAGTCCAATCCGTGCATCAGCTGCTGCCTGTCGACCGCCAAACGCGTGTAAACTACGCCCAAGGTATTGGAAGAAAGCAACAATTCCATTGTTAGCCTGATCTAAATGACCTTAATAGGAGTTTAATACGGTCTTAAACTTTCAAAGAAGAATTTATACCCAACAATGAACCCCTTTATCATTCTACGACCGAATTTGAATTTGACATTTGAGGTGGTTTCGGAGCGCGAGGTTTTTGATAGTTTGCAGTCAATTAAACATAACGCAGTTGGAGAAGATGGGGTACCTATATGTTATGTAAAAAAATTATAATAAGTCATTTTCTAAGTGCCTTAACTAACGTGATAATTTTTTTTGTATAACTTCTTCTTCATTTCCCGTTTACTGGAAGTCAGCTAAGATTATCCCTGTGCAAAAAAAACTCTAATCCTAGGTCTTGCGATGAGCTTAGCCCTATCAGTATACTGCCCTGTCTGTCAAAGTGTTTTGAAAAGATTCTGGCAACACAATTCTCTAGTTAATTTGACAGGTTCAAATCAACTTGATTTCCCCATTTCAGTCTGGATTCCGAGCTCATCACAGTTGCCAAACTGCAATGATAAAGGTCCTTGACGATATCCGAATAAATTATGACTTCACAATGTGACAGTTCTCTGTTTACTTGATTTTTCAAGGGCTTTTGATAGAGTGGTGAGACTCATCGGAGAATATTTATCCGACCGAGGCCAGGGAGTCAATCAAATGGTCTCTGAGTCTCTGTATCTTCAGATGGGCGTTCCACAAGACTCTATTTTAGGGCCTATCTTATTTTATAAATGATTTACCAAGTTTTTGTTTTAATGTTTCGATACACTATATATCCCGTCCTGGATTGCAAGTGGACCTTATTTCTAGATAAACGTTGCTAGAAATATTCAAATGGTCTCAAAACAACAGCCTAACCCTCAACCCTGCCAAGTCCCAACTTTTTTTTTATAATTAGCCCGCACTAAAGGGATTTTGACTACCCTTTTAATGTTAGTTAAAAACAGCGAGGGCTTTAGGAAAATAAGGAAGGATGTGAAAGGAGGTAACGATGCACATTTGTTTTAAAGTTGTGCACTTCAAAGAGGGAGCGAAAAACAGAGTCTGGCAAGGCATTCCACATTCGCGTGGTACGAATAAAGAAAGAATACCTGTACTTGCCAGTTTCAGGGAAGGGATGCAACTGGATTTTTCGGTAGAGCATTGTTTATGGAAGTAGCGATAAAACAATGAAAGGCAGGAAACATTACGTTTGTGCTCCAGAGATGTAAATGTTTCTGTTATTGTTCAATCGCCTATCATTTCTTAAAACTCTTTTTTGTATTCTATCTAGAAATTTCAAGTGGGTTACAGGAGCACCTGCCCAAACGTGGGAGTTATACTCAAGTTTAGGGCGAATATATGCTTTATATACTGTAGCCAGATCAGACGGGGTGAAGAACTTCTTCCATCTTCGAAGGAAACCTAAACATCTCGCAGCATTTTTGGCAACGTCAAATCTGTGGTCATTTCCACAGAAGGTGGTCTGTAATGCACATACCGTGACCTGAGGGGTAATCGGTGTCCTCTATGCAAGTGCCACTCATGGATATTTGGCGTATATTTCGCTCTACCGACAAAAGACAACATTGGGTTTTCGAAGCATTAAATTCTACTTGGTTTCTTATTCCCCATTGTAAAATGCTTTCAAGATCAGAATTTAATGAACTTATCATACGCTGCCGCTGCAGTTCCACATCCGAAAAACGAGGATGTGAATCTGAGCCAGCGGATTTGTGTATGTTAAGATCTTTTAATACTTTTGCAACTGTACCAGTGCGAAAGAAGATTGGTTCCATGAAATCATTTACGCTCTCGAGTACAGGAGGAGTTTTAACACCTGCTGGCCGCGTTGAGTTAGCAGCGAATTGGGCTGCAAGCAGATCTGCTTTTTCTTGAGAACTGACAACAGGAGTATCATTGAAGACAAGCGTAGGAACCGATGATGACGAGGAGTTCTTTACGTTTTTAACGGTGGTGAGAAATAAGGCCCCAGACAAAACGGTCCCAAAAACAAAAATGAAATAAGGCCCCAAAAGTATATTAAGAATACAACAACAACAAAAAAAACCTTTATTTTGGGGTGTAATTTCATTTTTAGAATTTGGGTTATATTTCATTATGAAATAAATTGCACAACTGGATCGCACGTACTTGCTCATATGTACGGTCACATCGTCGAATAAAATGCACGAACTTGTTCTTCTGCTAGAAAATTGCTTAGTGGCTGCATACATATGTATGTATATATTAAAATAAAAAAAAATTATTTTGTTTAATGTCATGTTTGATTATTAGAAAAAATTTTTTTGCACGAATCCATAACTTGTATTATAGTAGCTATAATCGCAAGTAAAAATATCAAAGAATGAAATAAGACGCCACAAAAATATTATGTCGAATACAAAAATTGGCAATAAAAGCCAGTATAAGAACAAACAACAAATTTAAAGATATATCCCATTGACCAAACAATTTTACTGCCTTTGGGACATTGCAGTATTTTTTACCGGATTTTTTGTTCATGTAAAAATTGTGTGAACATTACAGGCCTTTCTAGCTTGCTGAAACTTTTTCCGGTTTTCCTTGGTTTTGTTGGCTTTATAACATCGGAAACTTACCTCTTTCAACTCGATAACCTCTTTACAGCTCGAATCCAACCATGAGTTGTCTTTAGGTTTGATACTTGTTGACCTATTCGGGACAAAATTTCTCATACCTAAGAGGATAACATTTGTTACCATTACTGCGCTGGAGTCTATGTCGCTACCGAGGAAGCAGAGCGACCAGTTAAAGAATCTGAAGAAATTATTCAGACCGTCCCAGTTGGCTTTCTCGTATTGTAATATGGTTCTCCTAATTGCGATATGTAAAAAACAGGCTCATACTTTGAATTACCCTCCGGTATATCTCTCTAATGTCTAGCTTTTATTTTGAAATCTGTGACCAGTCTAGGTTTTAGGATCAACACTTATCTTTCGGCTCTACATCAAATAAATTTTACCTCGCAAGAATCTATGGTGAGACTAATTATTCCTGATTCCTCTTATTGACTACGCGAATGTTTTATATTGTAAGCTCGACTCATTTATGGTTTCGAAGACATGAACATTGAACATATTTCGCATTATCCCAAGCTGATACTAGGGTGCTCCTAACAACAATTCAAAGATGAAAGATATTGTGTGTTTATGCACATAATTATTCAACACTGAAAACCACTTTACATATACAATCATACAAAGGATAACACAGCCTTTTTTTATATTTTGTTTATTATTTTTATAATTTTATAACTTTTGTACCATTTTTATTACTTTTATTACTTTTAATATTTTTTTTTAATTTATTTTCTTTTTTATTATTTCCTCTTTCTGTAATTTTTTTTTTTAAATTATGAAACCAATTGTTGGTTTATAAAACCGTATATTAAAGTATGTACTTTAAAAGACATGCGTTTTACTTGTTCACGGAATAAAATTAAATTGAATTATGTTATGTTAAAATTCAGTTATTCAATTTCGGAAATAATTGTTACTAAGCCCACATACTTCATACTACATCAAACTAATTGTGCTTAATTGTTTTAGATGTATATAAGTATATATAAAAATAGTATCTTGTTTTAACTAAATATTGTCAGAAATTTTGGTTAACTGTGATACTTTCAATTCTTATACCAAATCTGACCACGTGCTAAATCACTCTCTTTCCAGCCTTATATTCAAAATATGTACCAATCTTGTAAGATATAGTCAACATTGGGGTTTGGTCAAACGCTTTATGTATGTTAAATTGACAAACTTAAACAAGCATTCCAAAAACGTTAATTTCAATCCTACTACCTTAAAATTCTCCATCAATAATACGCAACTCTTATCTTGAAAAAACTACTGGCATTTCAAATTCTTCCATTCGTAAATAATTTATTTTTCTGAAAATGCAACCGAAACAAAGAAAATTCTTCATTGTTTTTCATCGACCTTTTCAACAAGTCTGTCTCCCTTGTATTTATAACGAAAACATCAACCATTGAGATAAATATTTAACAAACCAGATTATGTGAGTTCCAGACCAAGCCGTACAATTTTTTTCTACTTTCCTTACCAAGAAAACGAATTTCCCAGAATCCATCTACACCCATTGATCTCTACATCGAACCCGAACGCACCCCCATTATTCCATCATCATGACCCTTCAGTTGCACAATACAAACCAAGAAATAACCACCTGACGCAAAAGTAATACGCAAATTCTGGAATCACTCCCACAAGCGGTAGAATAATAATGCCAAGGGGAGATCTTTGGGTGGAGCGTGGCACAGTCAGAGTGCACAGGACGATGATTCTCGTAGATATAACGCAAATCTATCTAATGGATGCAAGAGTGTGGGATTGTGACGTTATATTTGCAGGATTATAGTCACATGTGTCACGTGTTTCGATATGATAATTTCGAGAATTTGCAAATTGTAAAGAGGACACCTATGTTGGGTTTATGTTGTTGTTGTGGTGATGGTGATTGTTACACAGAGCGTTGGCGGAGGGATGCTGCAAGGAAGAGGCTTATTATTATTTTTTCTTTTAATGAACAAAAAGCCAGTATTGTGTTAGGCTTGATTGCTTTATTTTGGAAAAAGCTGGTGGGTGTCCGTGCAATGCAGGCAGTTATGAGGAAACTTAATCTGGAATGAATGTATACTGTAACTTTGTACAGTGTACACGGTACACGGAGAGAAAAGGCGATGTTGGTTTATATTGTCGAACTAAATAAGTTTGTAAATATTTGGCATGCTACCTAGATTCTCCTTATGTTCAAAATATAATAAATGAGCTGGGTAGTACCTTCTGTCACATCATCACATCTTTGCAGTGAACACTTACAGATTCTATTACTTCTCTGGATTTGACAAGACTGGAGATCACCGGAACTGGTAAAGAAACACTAAAAACCAAAATTGGGAATGCACGGGTCGAAAAGCTTAAGAGCGAATGTAGCTAATGCTAATACAAGAGGCTCTAGCTAACCAGTCAGTACCAATGCTATGCATAAGTAGTTGTGAAAAATCTGAAATTATCGGGTAAAAGCTATTAGGATTCCCAGGGACCAAGGGACTATTTGTTTCCCTTTTGAACATTAGAAAAATAGAAAGGGCCTTCCCCTTAGGAGGTGTCATTTAACATTGGTTTTGAATGCTTGCAGATCAAAAAGGCAAGGGAAAATCTCGCCGGGTAAACTATTCCAAATTCGTGTTGTTCGGCTAAAAAAAAGAATCTCTATATTTCACGGTACGTGTGAAATTGGGCTCAAGAGTGGACTAATGAGCATTCCTTGCGAGACGGGTAATGCGGAAGAAACTTTTAAGGGGAGGAATGCAAGTGGCTACTTCGAGTGAAATTTTTTTGTAAAAGATTCTTTAAAATAAGGAAAGAAATGATACATTGCGTCGGTGTTCAGTGGCAGTTCTATTTACTAATAACTTTGATTCTATCAAACAGGTGAAGCGATGTTTGCGAAGTACCTGCCCAGAGGTGGGAGTTATACTCGAGTTTAGGGGTAATAGGAATCGTGTGGAGTTTAATGCTTCGAAAACTCAATGCTGTCTTCTGTCGTTAAAGCTTAACATACCCCTAACCCCATTGTCCATGAATGGCACTTACATCGAAGAAACCGAAAAGCTCTCAGTACTCGGTATGTGTGTCAACGACGACCTCCGTTGGAAAGACCATATATTTGAAATCGCTAAGAATGCTGCTAAGTGCTAAGGTTTTCTGTATCGGTGTAAGAAGTATTTTTCCCCATCTGATCTGGCTATAATTTATAAAGCGTTTATACGCCCTAAACTCGAGTATAACTCCCACCTGTGGGCAGGTGCTTCACAAACATCGCTTCACCTGCTTGATAGAATACAAAATCGAGCGTTAAGATTGATAGGAAATAGAACCTTCCGCTGAAACAATTGCCCCTGTCGAACACCGACGCAATGTTTCATGTTTTTCCTTATTTTATCGTTTCTTTTATAAAAAATGTTCACTCGAGGTAGCCAGCTGCATTCCTCCCCTTAAAAGTTTCGCCCGTAATACTCGTCTTGCTAGGAATTCCCATCAGTTCACCCTTGAGCCCAATTTCGGACGTACCGTGAAATATAGGGATTCTTTTTTTAGCCGTACAACACGACTTTTGGAATGGTTTACCCGGCGAGATTTTCCCCTGCCATTTCAATTTGCAAACATTTAAAACCAATGTTAATCGACACCTCCTATCTCTCCCCTCCCTATCTTCCTAATGCTCGCGCAGTGTGTTACATTAAAAGGGAAACAAATAGTCCCTTGTGCGCGCGTTAATTATAAAAAAAAAAAAAAAAAAAAAAAACGCTTTATAAATTGTAGCCAGAGCAGATGGGGAAAAATACTTCTTACCTAGCACCTAGCAGCATTCTTAGCGATCTCAAATATATGGTCGTTCCAACGGAGGTCGTTGTTGACACACATACCGAGTACTGAGAGCTCTTTGCTTTCTTCGATGCAGGTGCCATTCATGGACAATGGCAATGGGGGATTGTTTAGCTTTAACGACAAAAGACAGCATTGAGTTTTCGAAGCATTAAACTCCACGTGATTCCTATTACCCCATTTGAAAATGCTGTATAAATCGGAGTTTCATGAGCTTGACATACAGTACCGTTGCAATTGTACGTCCGAAGACGAAGGACGTCAATAATCGAACGAATATGAAAAGCTGAGAGGGTAGAGTCGTCAGTAAAACAGTTAAGTGGACTAGAAGTAACAGACAGAAGATCATTTATAAAAATGAGGAAAAGAGTCTGAGACAAAACAAAGCCCTGGGGCACACCAGCATTTATTTTATGGGAATCAGAATTGAATCCGTCCAATACAACTTGTATTGAACGGTCCAGAAGATAGCTTCTAATCCAACGAACAAGAGTATTATCGATCCCAAAAGCACGCATTTTCGATGAGAGAGCTTCATGCCAAACTCTATCAAATGCCTTGGAGATATCAAGAGCAATAATCTTACTTTCACCAAAGCGATGTAAAGATTTGTTCCACTGTTCGGTGAGATATGCCATCAGATCACCAGTGGAACGGTTGCTGCAGAAGCCATACTCACGGTCATGGATAAGCTTTCGATCTTCGAGACGTTCCTTAAGCTGACGGTTAATCAGCGTTTCCATGACCTTAGGAAGAAAGGATGTTAGTGCTATGGTATGGGTCGGTAAGACGAGGGGGAGGATGGTTCACCTTTCTTAGGAACAGGCTAGACAAATGCTTTTTTCCATCTTCTAAGAAAGATTCCAGAAGAGTAGGAGCGATGGAAAAGCTTACGCAGTGGCTTTGAACACCTCTTCAGAAGAATCGGGTGTATACTATCTGGGCCAGCGGATTTGTGTATATCGAGATCTTTGAGAACTCTTGCTACTATACGAGTGTTTAAAAAAATCTGTTCAATGGAAAAATTTACATTCTCAAGTAAAGGAGGGGCACTTTGCTGTGAGGCAGCGTGGAGCTGGCAGCAAAATGGGCAGCGAGCAAGTTTGCCTTCTCTGAAGAGTAAACGGTTTGTTATCGTTGATGAGCGATGGAACCGAAGATATTGAGGAGTTTTTAATATTTTTTTACAAATGACCAAACATTTGTACTGCCTTTGGGACATTGCAGAATTTTTTGCCGTAGTTCTCAGCGGAATAATTTAAACGCCATTTTATTCCTCTGAAAAATGTAAAAGAGTGTGAGTTTTTTTTTCAAAATCGTAGGACCAGTTTTTTAAGTAAAACCGTTTTTTTAACAACCTTTTTTAAAAAATAAAAAAAAAATAATTCAAGAATACAAAATTAAGCACACAAATAACTTACACTAAAAAAAAATTAGAAAAAATTCATCTACCAGTTTTCAGAACTTAATACTTTAACAAAACTTCGTGCTCAAAGGAGGCATGTCATTCATTATTGTTTTATTTACAGGAGTCCAAACTCTGACAGTAATTCGACTTGTAACGACTTTGATGCACTGTCTGATTCCATTTCGAAAATTGTTTTCCTTTGTCCTCGCACTGAAATCGTTATTGCGGGCGATTTAAATGTACACAATTCCAATTGGCTCCGCTATTCTGGCAGACAACACCCGAAGGAAGGTATGTCGAGCTCTTTGCCGGGTTACATCACTGTACCCAACTGAACGATGTGCCAACGCGTATACCGGATGTTGCTGGGCAAGCCGCCCATACACTTGACTTGTTTCTTACTTCTCACCCCGATAAATATACCATTATTGCAACTTCTCCATTTGGAACTTAAGACCATTGTATCATTTCAGCTAATTTCTCATCCTCCACCCATCCAGTTAAAGAAAAACTCCCCACCAGGACCGTTTGGCAATACGAGAAAGCCAAATGGGACGGCCTGAATATTTTTTTCCGAAACTAACTGATCACTATGCTTCCAGTGCTGAAATCATCACAAATGTGATTCTTCTAGAGATGCGTGTTCTTATTCCTAACAGAGTTTAAAGCATCAAGCCTAAAGAAAAGTCCGGGTTTAATTCTGAGTGTAAAGAAGCTATCAGGCTCAAAGAAGTAAGTTTCCGATCCTACAAAGACAACCTTACAGAGGAAAATCGGAAAAAGCACAAATAAGCAAGGAAATCATGCAACTCCGTTATTGAAAGAACCAAATTTTTGCATGACCAAAAATTACGGCAAAAAATTCTGCAGTGTCCCAAAGGCAGTAAAATTTGTTGGTCTTTTGTAAAAAAATATTAAAAACTCCTCAACATCTTCGGTTCCAATGCTCATCGACAATAACAAACCAATTGTTTACTCTTCAGAGAAGGCAAACTTGCTTGCCGTCCATTTCGCTGCCAGCTCCACGCTGTCTCACAGCAACGTTGCCCCTCCTGTACTTGAGAATGTACATTTCTCCATGGGACAGATTTTTTTCCGCACTCGTACAGTAGCAAGAGTTCTCAAAGATTTCGATATACACAAGTCTGCTGGCCCGGATGGTATACCCCCGATTCTTCTGAAGAGTTTAATGCTTGGAAAACTCAATGCTGTCTTCTGCTTAAGATGTTCAGCCCAATATCATTGTCCATGAATGGCACTTACATCGAAGAAACCGAAAAGCTCTCAGTACTCGGTATGTGTTTCAACGACGACCTCCGTTGGAACGACCATATATTTAAGATCGCTAAGAATGCTGCTAGGTGCTTAGGTTTTCTGTATCGGTGTAAGAAGTATTTTTCCCCATCTGATCTGGCTACAATTTATAAAGCGTTTATAAGCCCTATACTCAAGTATAACTCCCACCTCTGGGCAGGTGCTTCGCATACATCGCTACACCTGCTTGATAGAATACAAAATCGAACGTTAAGATTGATAGGAAATAGAACCTTCCGCTGAAACCCTCTCGAACACCGACGCAATGTTTCATGTTTTTCCTTATTTTGTCTTTTCTTTTACAAAAAATGTTCACTCGAAGTAACCAGTTGCATTCCTCTCCTTAAATTTTCTCCCGTAATACTCGTCCTGCAAGGAATTCTCATCAGTTCACCCTTGAGCCCAATTTTGGACGTACCGTGAAATATAGGGATTCTTTTTTTTGACACGAATTTTGGCCGGGTAAACTACGGCGGGATTTTGCCTTGCCAAATCTCTGCAAACATTCAAAACCAATGTTAATCGACACCTCCTATCTCTCCCCTCCCTATATTACTAATGCCCGCGCAGTGTGTAATATTAAAAGGGAAACAAGTTGTCCCTTGTGCGTGCGTTAATTATAAAAAAAAAGAAAAAAGGAGGCAAAATGGTCTGGAGATTTTTTCAACAAGTCATTAACAATGCCCAAGGCCAACTTCTTTTGGTTTATGAAAAAATTCATCATAGATGGTGGGAATGAACAATTTCTTAAGCTGGACTTTCCTTTTTACTTGCGATTATAAGTACTATAATACAAGTTATGCATTCGTGCAGATTAAAAATTTTGAGATAACAATCAAACATGACATTACGATGATAGAGAAACATATTTTAGTTACTGGCAAAATTCTGTCCGTCTGTATGGCTGTCTGTACGGGTGTATTTTGGACTGAAGCCTAAGTGGTTGGGCTTCAAATTTTGAACTTAAGGTTCTTTTGAAATTCTACAGAGGAATTTTTTCAATTTTTTTGTAGCTCAAAAATTAACGGTACCTGTCATATAACCGTTATGTAAACGCTTATTTTTCTCGAAAACGGCTCCAAGAATTGTTATAAAAAAAATCAGTGTACTATTGTAGGTATGCATTATATTTTGGTGAAAAAAAAATTAATATGTTGGGCTAAAAACGGCACCTCCCAGGGGACCGGTTTTTTCTTCGACTTTTTTCGAAAACTGATGATCCGATTACAATCAAAATTGATTTTCAAGAAGATGAAGGTAGTCTGAGTAATTTTGCATTAATTATTTTTCGAAACCTTTTTTTTGTATTTTTAATAATTTAATTTTTTTTTTTTTTTTGGAAAATCAATATTTTGAAAACGGGTAAGTGATTTTTTTTTTAAATTTTGTTTTAAAATGTACGTTATTTTTGTGCTTAAGTTTATATTCTTGAATTATTTTTTTATATTTTTAAAAAAATTGATAAAAAACCGTTTTATTTAAAAACGGTTCTAACGATTTTGAAAATAAGTTCACATTTTTTAACATTTTTTAAAGAAACAAAATGGCGTTTAAATTTTTCCGCTGAAAACTATTTTACGTACTTTTTGCAAACAATCAAAAATCAGAAAAATCGAATATAATCTTTGAAGTTCCCTTAATATTTTTCAAATTTTATTTCAAGCTGTGACCACACATAAGAGCAAGTACGTGCGATCCAGTCGTGCAATTTTTTACTTTTTTACTTGCGATTATTTTCCGCTGAAAACTATTTTACGTAGTTTTTTTTTCAAATAATCAAAAGTTAGAAAAATCGAATGAAAACTATGAAATTTCTTTACTACTTTTCAAATTTTATTCTAAGCTGTGACTGCACATAAGAGCATGTGCAATACAGTCGTGCAATTTATTTTATTACTGACATCAACAAGGTGGTTATGTATGATCAGTTGTCAGCACCTGGTTTTTCACGTCATGACGTCAGTTTCAGTACCGTGACTTAAAGAATATTTGAATTTGAGTGCTCTCGAATCTGATGACAGAACAATCTGTTGGAAAAATGTTTATTAAATGGTTTCTCCATCTGAACAAATTGATTTCATTGAAAATAACCTAGTTAGATTATTATTATTATTAATTGAAGCCCAAGTTCCTCTGAAGACAAAGACTTTGAAACGTACCGATAATCTTTGGATTACTGTGGAAATTCATATTCGTATTAACCAAAGAAATCGGATGTACGAAAAATGGAAACGTTTCAGAATAGTCGAGGATCGACAGCAATACCGACAACTGCGTAATAAATGTGTAAGTCTCATAAAATCACCTAAAACTAAGTGGTACTCAAATCATCTGAACCTTTCTCAAAATGGCCGTAAGCTCTGGAAGAATCTCCTTGAAGTTGGAATAGGCAAACAGAAAACATTGAACTTGGAGGTTGATTGTAATGAGTTAAACAAGCTATTTATTCCGTCCGTTCCACAACCCACTTTTCGACACCCTTCACTTCGCCAAGTCCAATCTCCATCATCCAGCATTACAACTTACTTCAACTTTGAAACTTTTTCTTCTATGGATGTTGTTGAAAGTTTAATTTTTATCAAAACAAATTCAGTTGGGTTTGATCTACTGCATTCTACATTTGTGAAAGTTGTAATGCCACTCATTTTACCATTCTTAACGTATGCCATACACTCAATTTTTACAAAAAGCACTTTCCCATCCCAATGTAAAATTTTCAAAATTTTTCCAGTAGCCAAAAATTGCAGAGGAACAGAATACCGCCCAATATCGATGTTACCATTCTTATCCAAAGTGGCTGAAAGATAAATACTTAAAAAAATAAATCACTTCTTCAAATCCAATGATCTTTTGTCTTATCACCCGAGCAGTCTGGATTTCGATCTAAACATAGCAGTACTACTGCGCTTTTGGATCTGGTGGACGAGAGCTTTGGAATATGACAAAGTCACGTTTATGGTTCTTCTCGACTACTCTGGAGCATTCGAAACAATTGACCATAACATATGTGTCAACAATTATCGTCCAGTTTCAGATTTGGCTCGGAAGCAGTATAGCTCATATTTTCATATCTAACTGGTAGGAAACAAATAGTTGTGTCTGGAACTAAGGTATCCGAATATCTTTCTTTATCGCACGGTGTTCCTCAAGGATCCCTCCTAGGACCACTTTTGTTCTCCGCTTATATAAATGATATTCCTAGTCTCGGAAACGTGCAAATGTTTGCAGACGATGTCCAGTATCTTCAGAGTTCTGCGTTGGACCGCATTGAAAACTGCGTATTCACCATAAATGAAGATCTAAATGCCATTTTCGATTGTTTTTGTGCTTTTAAATAATATACCCGTGGAATTTGTAAATACGGCCCTCACTTGGAATAATCATATACATATACGGTATTATAGGTAAGTCATATGTTGCTTCAAGAACATTGTCCATCACAAGAAAGTTCACATCCATTGAAAGAAGAAAAATGCTTCCCGATATGTCTTTGGACTACGAAGATATGACAATGTGTCAAGTTATTCTAGAAGTTTGTATTGCACAAGTTTTATCAACTTGTTGAAGCTTTAAACACTGACCATGTTATTTAAAAGTATTCAGAACCTTAATCTCTGCAACAATATTCAGTTTCTGTCGTCTAAACAAATCGCAATCCTCGTGTTACCTGCCTCATAGAGCGTCAGTTTTAAGTTAGTGCGGCTCGTCTTTAACATTTGCTTCCGGGGGAATTAAGAAGAACAGAAAATATGAACATATTTCGGAAAAACTTAATTGAATATTTCAGAGTGTGACAAATATTTAAGTTGAACAAATTTATGTTTGAAATCATTAAAATTGAATCTTTTGCACTCTCATATCTTTAAGTGGCAAAAATGAATGTATCTCCAAATTGATGTTCCTACTTCTTTGAGTCTTTTGCTGCTAGTGCGGGTGATCTTCATCTCTTCTTATATAAATTAAAATTGCTTCTTTTTTTTCTTTGTCTCTTTTACTCTTTTTTTTCTCTTCTTAACTGTTCTTCTTTTTGTTTTTTTCTTTCTCTCTTTTACAAATTCATTCACTTTAATTTAAAATTTAAATTCATATTCTTTTCATTGTAAAATTATATTTGTATGTTATTAAATGTAAAACAATTGATTTCATTATAAACAAGGCTTAACTATCTAAAAGATGTTAATCTTAATATAAAGTTCTATGATTATCAATAAATACTTAATACTTTCCAATGGTCTTACAAAAAGAAATCCCCAACATCACAGTAGAAGAGGTTAGTCCTGCAGCAAAAAGCCCCAAACGGAAAATCGATTGAGCCAGGTGGGATACCAGGAGTTCTAGAAAAAGATGGCAAACATCAAGTTTCGATGAATCTTAAAAAATATATTTTGCTTCACTTTTCAAATTCTTACAATTGTTTTTAAAAATCTCTAAATCTACTTAATTTATAAAAAAAAAACACTCTTGCTTGTAAGACCAGATCAGTCTTCTGCAAATTATGAACCAGATCCAACTTCACTGCATTGAAGAAAATTGTCATTTACATAATATTTTTTAACTCTTAACGACTCGTCTGGTTTAGTTACAATTTTAAAAAGTAAAATTGTGCTTTTTATTTGGCTAAAAAAATATTATATTATTAAAAATACACACGAAGTAAAATTAAAAGTATTTGCAATGAAAAGATATTTTGTTGAAGTGAACAGTATTTATTTATTTTTTTAGACATACGTATTATACATATACATATATATAGATTTCATTGTGTGGTGAGATATTTTTTGATTTCTTTTTTTGTAAAGCCCTGGTGGTGCTGCACAAATAATTGCGGCTAAAACTCCCATGAATAATTTGGCTGTGGAGAAAATTTAGAAAACCAAGAATTGCAAGTGGTTGCAAGAAATATGAATGGAATTAGTATAAAGATGATTATAAAGTTAAAAACAGAAAAAAATATGATATTAGTATGAAGCAGATCATGTTAGAGTGCGGTCGTGAGTGCTAAGTGCAATGAAATGGCAGGTGAACATTTTGTGTTTGTTAGTGGGAAAAGAGATAACTCTAATCAAATTTATTTAATAAATGAAAAACAATTATATACAAAAAAAATCAATACCTAAAAGCAAAATATTTAACGTTTCCTATGCAAAAGACTGCAATGCACGCGTTGAAGTCTCATCCGCTGGTGTATGTTTTAAAACTAATAATTCGGTTCACATAAATCATGAAGAACAAGAAAGTTTATAAAATTAACTTAAAACAGTGCAAAGTAATAAAAAAGAATCTTCAAGCGACTTCAATTCGTCGAGTAGGATAAGAACAAAATTTGCGAGCCGAGCATCTGCACTTCCACCGACGCCCGCCCCCGCCTCCTTTCTATTCGAAACCCCGGCAATTTTTTCCCTAATATTATTTTTACTTTTATTCCTAGTTCTTACAGGAATCAGAATGTTTCAGAAAGTATGGTGTATTCACACATGCGCCGTAGAGAGACTTTAGTCAAACAAATTTTTAAATTCCCACGTTCACCTTTTGCCATAATTGAGGCTTTCCAAAACGAGAAAATATTATGGAAAAAACCTTTTTACTGGGCTTGTATTTCACAGGCAGAATTTTCGAATTTTTGAATTATTTGCATCAGATTGCATAATGCATAGAATAACTGAAATTATTTCTGTTGGCCAAAGACATTATTCAGTTGATGGTACATTTACAATTGTACCAGATGACTGCTTTTTACAACTGTTAGACATTTACATTGAATATTTGCAAGATCAGATATTTTTGGCTTACCTTGGTTATGGAAAAAGTTTTAACTATGCAATTTTTATTATATTTTTTAGATATTCCCAGTGATTTTTGTATTGACAATAAACAAATCCGAAAAATGTTATTAGCATTTGTTTAAAAATATCAAAAACTCCATTTTTTAAGTTCGAGGCAAAATCTTTCATATTGGACTGTGAAACAGGTTTCCGGAAACCTGGCACCAGGCTCTTTTATCGAGAATGCGTGCTTTCGGTTTCGATGTTTCTTTTCTTCGCTGGATTGGCAATTACTTTTCGGACCGTTCAATTCAAGTTGTATTAGATGGGTTCAAAATCCATGACATCTTCAAAATAAATTCTGGTGTACCCCAGGCCTCCGTTCTGTCTCCGACTCTCTTTCTCTCATTTTTTTAAATAATTTCCTGTCTGAAACTTCTAATCCACTATACTGCTTCGCTGATGACAGTACACTCAGCTTTTCATATTATTTTTTGGAGTCACAAGCCGGCCGCAGTCTTCGGATGTGGATCTTCACCGTCAACGTATGGTAAACTCATTAAATTCTGATTTTGACAGCATCATTACATGGGGAATAAGAAATCGTGTAGAATTTAATGCTGTCTCATAAGCGAAATACACCCATCCATGAGTGGTACTTACATAAGGGAAGCTGATCATCTTCTAATTCTTGGTATGAGCATCACCAGTCACCTCTTGTGGAATGATCATATTTATGATGTTGCCGAAAATGCCGCTAGATGTTTGGGCTTTCTCCGAAGATGTAAGAATTTCTTTTTCCCTTTTGATCTGGCTACTATCTACAAATCATACATCCGTCCAAGACTAGAATATAACTCCCATATCTGGGCGGGTGCTCCATCAACTCACTTGAGTATTTTGGATGGTATTTAAAAAAAGCTTTCAAGTTGATTGGAGATGATATCATCATTTAGAATATTCACGTCACTTGAACATCGAAGTAATGTTTCATGTCTCTCTCTTTTCTACCGTTATTTCTACGGTCAATGTTCTAGAGAAATAGCCAGTTGCATTCCTTCCCTTAAACAGTTCCACCGTAATATTCGCGCTTCTAGGAATGCCCACCAATTTACTCTTGAGCCCAATTTCGGTCGTACAGTCAAGTACAGAGATTCGTTATTCAGCCGTACAATTCGAATCTGGAATCTTGTGCTTAACTCTGTTTTCCCCTCCTATTTTTTTTTCAAGTTAGTGCTTGCTCTCAACAAGGAGAAGTTTAAAAAAACCAGGCATTTTCAAATGCTTATTTTACAAGCTGAAAAAGATCTAGAGACAGGAAAAATCACCGTATATAAATATTTAAATATGTAGATTGGTATATTCCAAACATTATGTATGTACCGAGATGGAGCCCACAATAAGACATTTTTGAAGCAACTGGTGGGAAGAATCAAGTGGATCAGACAAAGCTGTTGCTGAATAATCAACAAACTTATCTCATCTTGATTGGGGCCTTACCACATTTGAGAAAAATATTGGGCATTGTGGAATTTCTTTTGGGCTTTCTGGCGCTTTCTCGCTTTGAATCCTTAAGGAAACTTGGGTTTTTGGGTTATGATCTTGGGTGATAAGACTTAAACCCGGAAAATACATTAAGTCATTTGAAGAAAAATTACGATAAAAATATAAACCGCAATGGGAGGCCAAACAAATTGGCTAAGCCAAATAGAAAGCAGGGCTTACTGCAAGGCTCATGATTCACTATTAAATAAAATAACTATTTGAACATGTCATGCTAAGAAGCGGTTTACGAACGAACTTTAAGTAAAATAATGGAATTCTGAATTGAAAGCACCTTTATGGGAAAAACTTCGGATATAAATAATCTGCGTTATGTTCTGTGTACAACACAAACTGCATTTCACAAATAGAGAACAAAGTATGCGGCAAAGATAAAACATGTGAGCGGACCATTTTCCAGAGAGAGAAGTTGTTGCTTCACATTACATACAGCTCCGGGTGAAACAATTTTCTTCAATTATTGATGAGTCAACCGATGTAAGTTCAACTAAGTGTCTTAAGTGTGCTTAAGATCGCTCGCCAAAACCGGACTTGTGAGGTGCGCGCACCAAAAATCGAAAAATTAAAAAGTCAAAAAATAAAAGTTTGCGCAATTTTGTCTCCAGTGTGTTGTAAAGAATGAAATAATACGCACTCGCGTCGTTGGAAGACAGTTAAATATACCCACACTCACGTCGCAAATTCATCCTCTTATCTGTCCCTCCTAGACCTTTGTGCTTAGCTGCCTCTTTCATTAGGCATCGTATGACCATCCAATGCTTGCTTCTAGGGATGCGTGCTTTTATTTTTAATAGATTAAAAAGATAAAAAAGTCTAAAGAAAATTCTTGGTTTAACTCTGAAAGTAAAGAAGCTTTCAGGCTCAAAGAAGTAAGTTTCTGGTCTTACAAAGCCAGAGGAAATTCGGAAAAAAACACAAGCAAGCAAGGAACTCACGCAACTCCGTTATTGAAAGAACCAAATTTTTGCATGACAAAAAATTACGGCAAAAAAATGCAACATGCAAAAGCAGTAAAATTTTTTTGGCGATTTGTAAAAAAATATTAAAAACTTCTCAACATCTTCGGTTCCAACGCTCATCCCTAATGACAAACCTATTCTGTTTTCTTCAGAGAAAGAAAACCTGATCGCAGCCCATTTCGCTGCCAGCTCTACGCTGGCCTACAGCAACGTTGCTCCTTCCGTACTTGATAATGTAAATTTTTCCATTAGACAGATTTTTGTCCGCATTCGTACAGTAGCAAGAGTTCCCAAATACACAAATCCGCTAGCCCGGAGAGTATACCTCCCATTCTTTTGAAGAGGTGTTCTTCCGCCATCGCTCCTACTCTTCTGGAATCTTTCCTAGAAGATGGAAAACATCATTTGTCCAGCTTACCCTAAGAAAGGTGACCCATCCTCCCCTTCCTCCGACCGTAACAAAGCACTAACATCCCTTATTTCCCTTTCTTTCTGATTAACCGTCAGCTTAAAGAATATCTGGAAGATCTTAAGCTTCTCCATGACCGTCAGTATGGCTTTCGCAGTAATAGTTCCACTAGTGATATGATGGCATATCTCACTGAACAGTGGAACAAATCTTTACATCGCTTTGGAGAAAGTAAAATTATTGCTCTTGATATCTCCAAGGCAAGGATAGAGTTTGGCATGAAGCTCTCTTATCGAAAATGCGTGCTTTTGGGATCGATGATACTCTTGTTTGTTAGATAAAAAGCTATCTTCTGAACCGTTCAATACAAGTTATATTGAACGGATTCAAGTCAGATTCCCACAAAATAAATGCTGCTGTGCCCCAGGGCTCCGTTTTGTCTCCGAGAAAGTAAAATTATTGCTCTTGATATCTCCGAGTCATTTGATAGAGTTTGGCATGAAGCTCTCTTATCGAAAATGCGTGCTTTTGGGATCGATGATACTCTTGTTTGTTAGATAAGAAGCTATCTTCTGAACCGTTCAATACAAGTTATATTGGACGGATTCAAGTCAGATTCCCACAAAATAAATGCTGCTGTGCCCCAGGGCTCCGTTTTGTCTCCGATGCTTTTCCTCATTTTTATAAAAGATCTTCTGCCTGTTACTTCTAATCCAATTAACTGTTTTGCTGACGACTCTACCCTCAGCTTTTCATATTCGTTCGATAATTCTCGTCCTTTATATCGGACGTACAATTGCAACGGTCCGTATGATAAGCTCATTAAACTCCTTTATACAGCATTGTGAAATGAAGTAATAGAAAACGTGTGGAGTTTGATGCTTCGAAAACTCAATGCTGTCTTCTGTCGTTAAAGCTTAACATACCCTCAATGTCATTGTCCATGAATGGCACTTGTATCGAAAAAACCGAAAAGCTCTCAGTACTCGGTCTTTGTGTCGACGACCTCCGTTGGAACGACTATGTATTTGAGATAGCTAAAAATGCTGCTAAGTGCTTAGGTTTTCTGTATCGGTGAAAGAAGTATTTTTCACCTTATGACCTGGCTACAATTTATAAAACGTTTATATGCCCTAAACTCGAGTACAACTCCCACCTCTGGGGAGGTGCATCGCAAACATCGCTTCACCTGCTTGAAAGAATACAAAATCGAGCATTAAGATTGATTGTTATCGACAATGTTAATCGACACCTTCCTTCCTGTTAATCTTTCCCTTCCCTATTATCCTAATTCTCGCTTTTGAGAGATATTTATTATTATTTTTCACACAGCCCAAAACGACAAGATAGTTTCAAGAAATTTCACCAAAAACCCATTCAAAATTTCTCTCCGTGTGCTTTGCTTAAAATGAAATGCACCAGTTATCCTGATTCCAACTTATCGTTCATCGATTCGATATAGGATATTCTGTCAACGTAACCAGAAATTTGTCTGTCACATCGGATGAGTCCAAAATTCCCCATAAAGCTTACACCATAAGGTGCCTCAATACCCATCTATATAAGTTGATAGCCTCACTTATTGAGAAAACTCCAGCATCCAGCTGCCTTATGAAAAAATTGATTCTCAGACACAGCAGCACAGCGCCAAAGCTGTAGCATTCAAAGGCAATAGTCACGTGTCAGAATGAAAGGCGTGTGTGACGCACGTGGATTCTGGATTCGTAACAATGTAATAGACCCATCATAACAGGGACGTCGTCGTTTCTCGAAATCAAACGAAATCACGCAAGTACACAGCAAGTGGTTGGGATTTTCTGTGAATAATATAAAACGATGAATGACAGTGGCAATAGTGGTGACATCTGTTTGCAAGGTTTGATTCGAATGCGAAGTATGTATTTGGAGGGTTGTTTTTAGGATTAGGATAGAATTTTTGAGAAAAGGGTGTTCGAGGATTGATTTTGGAAAATGGTCTCTGTCATTAGCTTTAAGGACGAAGTGCAGAACTCCCCCAATTGAAGTTATTTTTTTATACTCCGTGGATGGTTTGATAACGAAAAGTGCCCATCTTCTCTTGTCAGCCTTCAGGTGCAGCCAGATGTTTGAGATTTTAATGGGACTTTTTTAATTGGTTTTAGTTACCTTTGTTCAATGAGTTTCTTTTCAAGAAGGGGTGAAAACATCAGTTTTCCATCCAATTCGAATGAATGAAAAGGAGATTTTCGAGAATTCAAGAAGTGTTTTAATGGTTAAGTAGTAGTTTACAGCACAAACATTTTAAAACTGTTTGATAAATATTATGCTGCAATCTTGAACATACGTCACCTTTTGGTGAACATTTTATTCTGCTGTTATCTTATACTTATACAGAATTAACTGGCGTATTTAACCCTATAAACGCCCTATCCCTCGTAAAACTCTAAACAAGGTCTAAATTATTTAAAATTGCGTGTAATTTGCTTTTAAGTCCACTCCTTTTGTTTTCCTCCCCGAGTATTAAACAAAAAAAAAAAAAAAAAAAAAAAAACAACTAGACAAATCTTTGACTATAGAAGAAAGAGATGATTAAATCTTAAAAATCTTCAATAAATATGTACTTTCTTTTCTAGAGGGTGATAGAGAGTGAAAGCAGGATGATTATTGTGAGTCACACCTTAACGTCATGTTTCTTGCCCAATTTTATTTGAAACATCTTGGTTTCAGTCTTTGACAAATTCAACCATAAAGAGGTATACAATTGAGCGGCGGTAGGGTTACCTTCGAGACTCCTTTGCGTCATTTTGACTCCTTTTTGAAGCCAGAACGCCACTTCTTTAAGATAGTCGAAAATTGACTCCTTTTAAAAATTCAGGACTCTATTAAACATTTTAATTAATTTTCTTTTTACACAATTTTTTGTTGAATACTTTTCTTTTGTATTTGCTTCCATTTTTCTCTGAATTAAGCCCTTTTTTGGTTTGAAATAAGTAACTTGAAAAACCATTTGCAAGAGTTTGTTTCAGTTTTTATATGATTTTACTACCAAAAAAATAACATTACCCCAGCGCTTGTGCTGAAACCTGAAAGTATGTTTTCAAAATTCATATTAACAAAAAAAAACTTAACAACCTGTCTTAAATGTTTGACAATATGAGCTCTCGAAAATTGGGTTCCTGGCCCAAATATTGTTCCAAACAACCAACATTTATAGACTTTTATTTATTTTGTGAATTTTTTTAAATTTTTATTTTGTGTTTGAAAAAAAAACGATTTATCTTTTTGTTTTATATTTTAAAAAATTCCAAACATAATGGTTGATAATATATGTTTATATGGGACTCCTGAGGAGCGGGTTAAGATTGTTTTATGAAAATGGGCGTGCATTTCGTGCACTTGCTGATTTTTCTGTTTAGCATAATCGACCAAATGTGCTCACAATCCCGAGAATTTTGCGCAAATTTCAGCAAACCGGGTCTGTAGGAGATGTAGAAATATCTGTGTTATCTCACGTCATGGTGATGTCAATTTGCCGCCACGATCATATAATTTGACACCGCTGGACTTCTTTTTTTGGAAATATTTAAAAGAAAATATGTTTGTCAATAAGCCAAAAACAAATAAAGAGATAACGGATGATATAATTTAGAACATTAACGACATTGAACCTCAATTATGCTTCAGCGTCATTGAAAGTATGGACCATCGGATAGAGTTATGCCACCGAAGCCGTTTCGAGCATTTAGCTAATATTTTGTTTCACAAATAATTGTCATAGATCTTTCTATCATAATAAACAAAAACTTAGATAATTCTCTGAAATTTTTTTCTTTGTGCGCCTTTAATCGGCTTCATCTCATCGAGGCATTTCTATATTTAGACAGTCTTGGGGTGATAAAGATTAGATTGGCGATTCCGCTGATCTAACAGCTAACAAGTAGACTGTAAAGCTGTATATAGGCTGGTTCTTTATGATGTTGACGTCATCATATTTTCTTCAATTTTTGAAAATACTTGCGCCCTTGTTTTTTTCTTATTTTATTTTTTTTATGAATTTTTATTTTATTTTGACCTTATAACAACTTAAATGTTATACAAAAATCTTAAAAACTAGCTAAAACTATCAACTTGATTAACTTACTGGTGGGGGCTCTAAATTAATCTCTAACTTAATATTAATAGCCTTTCGGCCAAAAAATATCTTAAATTTAATTTAATTTTTAATCTTAACTCTATTGGGTTTTATTTTTCACATAGAAAAGTTAAAAACTGGGTATTTCCTTAACGTGTTTTTTCCTCAACCTATTTTATATTACTTAAAACTAACTTAAAATAAACTAAAAACAAACTTAAATTAAATCTTAAATACTTAAATCTCGAACAGTCACAGCAAGCTTTTTCTATTTTCTATTTTTGTTTGGTGTCGTCATTTCCATACCTTACACATATCTTAGCAGACTATCAAGGTATAAGCCTCGGGCGGGATAAAACCACTCGAACGTGTACTTTCGAAATATTCAACTTGGAGGTAGTAAGCCCCGAAGATTTTTCCATTAGTTGAGGCTATCGCCCTTGCAAATGGGTCCGCGAATGAGCTTTATTAAAAAGTTATTTAATCTGTTTGTATTGGCTCGTTGTATAGAACCTCGTTGGAATAATAGTGTTTGTACTCCGACTCTGGTGTTCTGTAAGGTCCGAGACAAGTGCGAAGACACTGTCTCTCACACACATGAATTATTTCCATAAGTTATGGTGCAATGTTGAACCACACAGGGCATCTGTAGGAAATTATTGGCCTGATGAAGGCCATGTAGCAAATCACTTTCACCGTGCTATTAAGATGGCTGCTATAAAACAGCCGTCTTGTCAAGGCAAAAGCTCCCCTCGCCCTGGCCAGAGCAGCCACTACATTTATAATCCAACCAGATACTATAAGCCGAAATTACATTTTAAATAATTTATTAAAACACTCATTTAAAGAAATGAAAAACACTCCTTGGATATTTTGCGTTTTCACTCGACGGGCGTCAGTCTTCAACTACTCTCTTTATTCACAATAATGAACTACCTAAATACATGGTGAATTGGTGAATATGGTTTAATACATAGACATATTAAATGAACTTCGATATACAAGCATTTTTTTATGTTTCTTTATCATGGGCCTACAATACCAAGGTATCTTACCACAGCTTTACTCGCCAGTGGATGTCCATGTGGCCCAGCGATCACTAGTTTGTGTCAGTTCTTTCTCGTATGCCTAGAGGCCTTAAAACAAGGGGTTCTAAACAGGATAGTTTCACATTTCTGGAAGTTAATTTTCAGCTTCCAATAACTACAGTATTGTTGAATTTTATCGAAATCACGTGGCAACAGAATTCTAGTAACCCCAACTCTTGGACCTGTTTTGTACACAATTAAATAATCGGCACACGCAATTGCATGAGGTAGACTCCCAATGAAGCCTAAAGAGAATCGACGAGCTCACTACTCCTTGTTGCAGACCGTTTTTAATATCAAATGTAGTAGAATTCACATTGCCACTCTTGGCAAAAAACTTTCTACCATTAAGCATGTCGTAAAGTATATATTGCAGTGGTTTACGAATGGCCCATCTGGTTAGCATCAGATAAAGACCTTCCGCATCGAAAGCCAAATCAACCAGACAGGCACCCGTGCATTGATTCTTAGAGCATTGTTCCATTGGAGAGAAGATACTTGCTTAGACGCGGCATGAATTGTGTCATGTGCCGCCTTAAACCTGAATTGGGTTTCTGGAATTATGTTTTTGTCCTCGGCCCACTTGGACAGAGCTCTATTGAGAACTTTTTCGAATACTTTGCTGATACTCGGAAGAAGGATTATCGACCAGAGATTTGACGATTGGAATTATACTTTCCCTTTTTCAGGAGAGGATGTACAACAGCTGTCTTCCAACTCACTGGATAATACATGCATTATTCAGCGCGCTGTTGAACAGTGTTGTGTGTATATGTTTATTGCTTCCTCAGGGAGATGTCGTAATACAATATTGGGTATACCATCGACTCCTGCTGACTTCTTTTTCTTTAATGATGCGAAGATCATTTGGTGTTCGACCTTCGGGATGAGCAGGGAACTTGGCCCATTTTGCTCGGCGATGGTGGCGTTTGCTAGATTTTCTACATTGAACCCGGTAAAACCAAGATTCTCAGATCGCCATTGCGTGATACTAAGCGTCTAAAATGTTCCAAAATAAACGTCCACAAAGACCTGCCACTAAGTACGTGCCAAAGAAGAAGCAAATTGGTGGCTCCGCGAGTCGAAACCAAAAGCGAAGATTTTTGTGAAAGATGATAGGCTGTACGTAGGGCAGAGTAAGTGGAAGTTACAACGACAGTTTTTTAAAATTAAAACAACTTATTGGAGATATTCCTCAATAATGATAATTTTAGTAAACAAATTAGAATCACAACAAATTAAAAACAACGAAACGTCAACATCAACATCGGAGGAAGACGGAAATGTCATTACTCAATTAATTAGTAAAGGTAGTAACAGAATTGAAGCGGAAACCTCTGTACACTTTTCGGGTGGTTCAGTAATATTGTTTTATTTCTGGAGATTGGTATTCGATTTTTAACGACTTTAAAGTAGCAACTAAAGGGTTTTCGGACCATATGCCATTAGAGGTATCCTTCAAAGTAAGAACATCTTCAAGTAAAGATATTGTGTCCATGCTTGAGCTTCTCCCAAAACTAATATGGAAAGACAACTTCTGGCGGTTTTCAGCGAAACCATGAAAAAGAGCTTGAAAACCAGTAGGCTAACAGCGTTTTAAGGAGTCCAGACGTAGAAACTCTAACAAGTATTATCCAAAGAGCTACACGACTAAAGCCATTAGGAAGAAAAACGTTAGATAAGAAGCAAAAATAATTCGAGAGTGAATGTTCGAGAGCAAGAAACGCGTCCTTCACTTTTTTGAACCTAGTGAGGACAACCAACAACTGTTACTTCAAAATGCTTTAAGCAAAGGCAAATAATTATTACAAAATACTTTCTAACACAAAATAAATTGCTCGACTCGATCGCACGTACTCGCTCATATGTGCAGTCATTTTTGTAGAATAAAATTAAAGAAAATTAAAGTGAACATCAAAGCATTTATTCGATTTTTGTGACTTTTGATTGTTTGAATAAAGTACGTTAAATTGTATTGGGTGAAATAATTTAAACGCCATTTTATTTCTGTAGGAAATGTAAAAAAGTGTGATTTTTTTCAAAATCGTAGGAGCCGTTTTTTAATAAAACGTCTTTTTTAACAACTTTTTTAAAAAAATTAAAAAAAAATAATTCAAGAATACAAACTTAAGCACAAAAATAACGTGCATTTAAAAACAAAATTTAAAAAAAAATCACATACCCGCTTTCAAAATATTGATTTTTCAAAAAAATATTAAAAATATAAAAAAAGTGCTCGAAAAAAAATTAATGCAAAATTACTTAGGCTACCTACATCTTCTTGAATATCAATTTTTATTGTAATCGTATCACCAGTTTTCGAGAAAGTCGAGGAAAAAAAACCGTCTTATGGGAGGTACCGTTTTTAGTCCACCATATTATTTTTTTTTTACCTAAATACATATAATGCATACCTACAGTAATACACAGATTTTTTTTATAAAAATTCTTGGATCGGTTTTCGAGAAAAAATAAGCTTTTACATAACGGTTATATGACAGGTACCGTTAATTTTTGAGCTAAAAATATTGAAAGAAACTCCTCTGTTGAATGTGAAAATAACCTTAAGTTTTAAATTTGAAGAAGATTGGCCCAACCGTTTAGGCTGCCCTCCAAAATACATCCGTACAGATAGACAGACAGACAGGCGGACAGAATTTTGCAAGTAACTCAAATCTGTTTCTCTATCATCGTAATTTCATGTTTGATTGTTATCTCAAAAATGAATGCATAACTTGCATTAAAGTAAAGTAAAAGGGAGATGGACCAAAGAAACATAAGGATAATAAATGAAGCAAAATCTTCAGCGGAATTCAGGAAAGCAGTCAGGCTTGTAAGTGGGAAAAGGATGAACTATACTGTTATTAATGTAGAGGAGATGAAATTGCATTTCTCGAATCTCCTCAATACAGGACAAATATCACCATGGATTCAGTATGCAGCACCTTACATATTTCGGGAATACTTAGATGCTCCCATTACGCAAGCTGAGGTAGAAATGGTCATAGAAAAATCCAAAAATAAGAAAGCACCGAGGGAGGACAGGATACCATTTGAATATTTTAAAAATCTAACACCCTATTTTGTGAACCTTCTATCCGTGGAGTACAACAAAATTTTCGAGACAGGTGATGTTCCGAAATGCAATTTTTTTTTTCCATTATACAAGAAAGGCGATCCTGCAGATCCGACTAATTACAGAGGTATTTCATTTATCAACACTGCTACGAAGATATTTAGATCAATACTGTTTAGCCGGCTAAGTGAGTGGGTCGAAAATAAGCAAATTTTGCACGAATTCCAAGCGGGTGTCAGAAAAAACCATTCAACGATAGACCAAATTTTCTCTTTGGTAAATATTGGCGACATATACAAAACAAGAAGGAAAAAGCTGTATGCTTTTTTCGTAGATTTTCGGGCAGCTTTTGACTCAATTCCCAGGAAAGCACTTTTTTACAAACTCTATAGATACCGAATCTCTAGAAAAATGATGACTGTCATCAGAGCAATCTACAAGGAAAAATGTTGCAAGGGTATGCGATGGTAAATTTCTCTCAGACGAGTTTGATAAGACAATGGGCGTTAAGCAAGGATGCGTTCTCAGTACTCTATTTTTTGTTTTGTACATAAATGTCATTATCGATATTGTAAAAGGAGGGGATTGTTATGAGCGGAAAAAACATACCAGGATTGATGTTTGCAGATGACTTAGTCTTCCTATCTGAAACTATAAAAAGATTGCAGCTCACGATAAACCGACTCGAACGCTACTGCAAAACCTATCGGTTAATCTGGACATGTTAAAAATTATGATTATGAGAAGTGGGAGTGGCAGGAACTCGAGGAATGAGAAGTGGACGTTTGAGGTGGAACCTATAGAGATTGTTAAAGAGTATAAATACAAAGGAGTCTTTATTGCGTCTAACCTCAACCTAAATAAGCATCTTCAATACAAAGTATCCAAAACTAAGCGTGCTGTGTGTTCTGTATGGAGAAGCTGTATTGATAACAAAAACAGTTGCACTATCAATTTTATTTTACTGATCCCATGGATACCTCTCTTTCGAGGCTTTAGAAAAATCACTTCGTTTTTACTTGCGATTATAGGGACTATAAGGCAAGTTTAGGATTCATGGATATTAAAAAAAATTGAGATAACAATTAAACATGACATTACATTCATAGAGAAGCTTAAAAAAGTGATCGAGAAAAAATGTCTGTCTGTCTGTCAGTATGTATAACGAGCTGCAGCCTAAACGGCTTAAGCAATTATCTTCAAGCTTGGTGTGTGTGATTCTTTGACTTTCCCCAGAGGGGAAATTGAAATTTTATTATTAGCCCTAAAAATAACGGTACCTTCCATATGACCGTTTAGGAAAAGCTTATTTTTCTCGAAAACGGCACCAACGATTTTAATGAAATTTTTTGAGAATTTTTTTGTTGGTATTGGCTATCATTTGATTAAAACCACATATACGGGAAAAGTCTATTAACGGTATCATTCATATAACGTTTTTTTTTTTTTAATTTTTGGCTTTCTCGGTTACGGCTTTTTGGATTTCTGTCAAATTTTATATTTAAGAAGGTAGTCGAATTAATTCTCCATATCAAATTTTTGAACAACTTTTTTTCTAATTAAAATTAATTTTTGAATTTTTTTTTGGAAAATCAATATTTTGAAAACTAATAAAAAATATTTTAATTTTTATAATAACATGTAATTTAATAAATTCTAAAAAACTGCATAGTAAAATTTAAAAAATTATTTATTTTTTCAAAAAACTAAAAATAAAAAACAGGATTTTATCAAAACCGGTCAAACAATTTTCGAAATACATTTTTCATAAGATCCTTGTTATTCAAGACGTGTTTTGGCATACCGCATATTTACTAAAAACCGTTAAGTATTGTGGTTTTTAATGCTTTTTATAAGTTCAAACTGTGTTATTTTCAACGCAAATGTTACTTGTTTCTGCCAAAGATCTTGCTTTCCAATGTAGGCACATAAGAGCAAGTATGTGCGACCCAGCCGCGGCCATTTTTTTACTAGAAATACTTTCAGGCTGCCGGTTAGTTCTCCATATTATATGTTACATTTAGAAACAGGTATATAACCGCTATTTTTGGACACGCTCAAGATTCATTTGGAATAAGTAACAAGAGTAATGGCGATGGGAGACGAAAAGATTCCGAAACTGGTTCTTACACAGTTGAGACAGTTTGGGGGATCTTGCGTTACTGAGTGGAACAAATTGGCCAACGAATCATCAGCGGATTTTTCAATATCAACCAACGACAATTCTGATGCACTAAGTCAAAATTCAACAATTTACTAAGGAAAGTTGGAAGTATAATGTATGATAAATTCACTAAGGAAGCGGAATCGTCACAATACAGATCCTACTACAGCAAACTAAATCCTTTTTTAAATAACCCCACTTATTTACTGTCACAAACCCCACCTGAACAAATCAGCATGATATTCAAAGTAAGAAGGGAAGTCCATAGATTGAATTATATTCCACATCGACCCGAGCTTCCCTTATTAAGCCATCTATGAAATTTAAAAGTGCGCGAAGATGTTTTTCACTTTCTGGGAACGTGTCCAAGGAATTTCGAAGGCGTTATTTTGCAGTACAAATGCTTTTCGTTACAGAAACCAAATTATACAAGAAAATTTAAATTTTTTTTCTCATTGAATAATAATATTGCAGATAAATGTTTTCACAAACACTTTAATGTTTTAACAGCTTTATGTTATAATTTTTAAGTTTAAATGTCACTCTGGTAGACGGTCTTCGGCCAAACCATACAATGACTTAGTAGTACCTTAAATATCACACTGAAATGTAATTTGTTTATATTTATGAAGTCAATAAAACTAAAATAAACTAAACTTATGCTATTTCTAAGGTAAAAGTCATTCAGCAGAGGTCTGCTCTCCAGGTCGTGATTTGGGTGAATGGACCCATCCCCCTTACACACTTGCTAAAAAACAGAAACCACTGTCTCAACCTTCTCCAATTGATATTCGAACACCCCTAACACGTTTCCCAGATCTATTCCTTGATCGGTTTTTGGCCCATGCGAGCTCCGATGTTTGGAAGTGATTGCTATCTTGGATTTAGAATTCTCTGGCTACATTCTCAGACTTTGTCGGGTTTTAATTTAAGTAAATTTATTCAACACACTAACATTGGAATCAATAAATTAAATTAAAATAATTAAGAAACTAGTCAACTAATTGCAAAGTTAAAAGTATTTCTCAGCTCGCCAAATGAATGAGTTTGAATTAACCTAAGACTTATGTTGGTTAAGTCATGACGATTCAGCAAGTGATGGTCTTAATAATATCTGAAAAGGAATTAAAATCTTCCTATTATCAAACTGAAATCCAAACACTATATTGAGATTACTATCCAAGGCTACTTTCGCTTCCTCTATATTGAATTTGAAGTTGAGTTGGAGGCATTCATCTCAAGCATCTTATCAAAGATTTTTGTAGCTTTTGTAGAATTTGTTAATGAACAGTGTTCTCCTTCATTGATATCTACCGACAGTAACTGGATCAAATTATTACCGAGCAATATTTGTTCCAAAAAAGTTTACAGCAGTTATTCTTTAAAAATGCTTTAATATTTAAACGGCTTTATGATCTGAATTTGCAGGGAATACAAAACCTTAGAAAGTTGGTTCTTGTTTCAAAAAAGTTTTTGAGACAACTAGACAATGTCTTAGATACTTAAACATTTTTTACTTGCGATTATAGGGACTATAAGGCAAGTTATGCATTCGTAAAAAAAAAAAAAAATTCTAACAATCAAACATGATATTACGATGATAGAGAAGTCAAAAAAAGTGGGTCCGGAAATTCCGTCCGTCTGTCTGTCTGTCTGTCTGTCTGTCTGTCTGTCTGTCTGTCTGTCTGTCTGTCCGTATCGATATCTACAGCCTAAACGGTTGGCCGATTTGATTCAAACTTGGTATATAGTATTTTTAGAGTGCTCTACCCGACAGTTTTTGGAATTGGCATTCTAGCTCCAAAACTAACGGTACCTGCCATATAACTTTTATTAAAAAACTTATTTTTCTCGAAAACGGCTCCTACGATTTTGATTAAACTTTCAGAATGATGTTTCCTGTGCAAAATCTATCTTTTAATTTTAATGGATTTTTCAGAAAAAGTTTTATAACGGTACCTCCCATATGACCGGTTTTTTAAAATCAGACTTTCTCGTTAACTAATTGACGGATTTTGATGAAATTTTCAAAATATGTAGTGTTTTATGATTTGAATAATATTGCTTATCAAAATTTTCAAAAACATTTTTTTTTTTACTTTTAATAATTTTTTTAAAAAAATATTTTGTTTTTTGAATATTTTGAAAACAGATTTATAGATTTTTTTTTTAATTTTTCTCCTAGTATAAACTAGAGATTTCTTAAAATTGACATACTAAAAAAAATTTTAAAATATGTTTTCGAAAAGTTTTTCAAAAAAAACATTTTTTTGAAAAAACTGGTCGAACGATTTTGAAATGAAAAATTCATAAAATAGAAAACAGCAAAAGAAATAAGATGGCTTACAACATTTTTTCCAAAAAACGTTATGAGTAGTGTTTTTTTGAATTCATACATTTTTTTCCCCAACATTTTATTTCATATTACTCGGCCATTAGTCAAATAAAAGAAAGTGACAACCTACATTACATACATACTGACGTGTTTTAAAGTATTTTTCATCATCATAAAAGCACAGAATAAATAAGGAAGCCTTTGATAAACACACAAAAACAATTAACAAATAAAAAAAACTATTCGATTACTACTGAATGCAAAAATTTCAATCGAGAAAACAAAAGTTTACACCTTCCTATAAATAAACAAAACCACTGTGTTAACTTTTAATATTGTCTCTATACCTACTGGCTTAACAGTAGTTGGAACACGTATCTTAATTTTAGTACCTACCTTCCTTCCAATCTTATTATAGGTACCTAAATCCTTTATAAATTCCATTGGTCCCATATTGGGACGTATAAAGGTCCCTTTACCTAGCATTATTGCCATACTGCTGATTCCGACGAATCTTTATGCCAGTTGTTCAAATTTTTCCATACCAAAATGAAAATTTAACTGAAAAAAGTCCTTTGTATCTTTCTATTAGCAAATTATATTATAAACAGTAAGCAGCAAGTGGAAAGATAATACTACACTAAAAAACTGCAAAAGCAGTTGTGTTTATCCCTTTGTCGTGACGCATGTTCGTTCGAGCTTCACCCCAAAACGATTCTAAGGAAGTTGCACGTCATACAAAAAATATTAAAATTAAATCTTTGTCAAAAACGCCTGCACTTAAAAAGGATTAGCACATAAGAGCAAGTACGTGCGACCCAGTCGTGCCTTTTATTTGTTTATCAAATTGATTCCTGTAATAGATAGAATATATAAAGTTGATTAGGTCTTCTCTTGTAAGTTAGAAGAAAATTTTGTCGTCCTTCAGGAGCAGTCCTCATATTTTGAGAAATTGTTCAATACCAACTGTCAACAGTAACCGAGGTGCGTTTTTCAAATTTTTCACTCTACTTTGGTGTAAAAAACACTATTTCCCGAGTTACAATAAAAAAAAACAATATACCTATACACCTAACCATATGAAAAATTCTTTCGAAAGACATTCCCCCAACATATAGGACAATCAAGGTGTTCTATACGTGCTTCGCCGCTCCATCGACATTCCTAAGCATCCCTCTTATGATATTATTCCCTGGGATACCAAACCAGCTGAAACAACAGAAACTAAAAGATACATCCAAATGACTCAACTCGGCGCGCCAGTTGGTCGTCCAAGTGACAACAAGCACGAAGGATAAATATAGACAAAGGCCACAAGTACATATATGTTGTTCAGGGCGACGAAGATGGGTAATTTGTGGTAAGAGAATGGGCGGTGATGCCGTGGCTTCGGGTGAAATGTGTAACCAACCGCAGTTGTCAATATATCTACGCATTTTATTGCGTGTCAAGCTTAAGTGAACGCATAACGTAAAGTAATTGTATTGTCGGCGCACTTCATCACGTTCTCGGGACCTTAGCTATTCCAAAGGAGGACTTCCAGTTAGCTAAAGGGGAATTCTGTTAAACAATTTAATAAGGGAAGGGAGTGGAGGAGGCTTTCAGCATACCACAACTAGCTGATCTGCGGATGCTACTCGGAGGAGTTTTATAATGGCTTAGATGATTTGTGATAATGACTATTATAGCTGAGATTTTTTAGCAGCGCAACTGGGGTGATAAAAGGATGATTCTAATGTCATTACATTTTATGCGGGGAAGTTAAAATGTGTAACTAGGTATAACACTTTAGCAACAGCGATTGACTTTTCTTGTCACATGGAGGAATGTAATTATTCATTAAGACATTCAATAATATTATCCCATTTTCATTGGGTTCAGGAAGATCTGAAAAAATTCACCGCTGCCCGTGCGAGACAGTCAATTTCGCATCGTTCTCGAACTCGGCCTTTAAAAAAACCACAGCTTGATTAATTTTGCTGCGCTGCACCTGTATACAAAATTTAACTGACCCAGAAGTTGAAGGTAGTCCACCATACACAACGAAAAGAAGTGCGTTCGCTAAATGTAATCTAAAGAAGTTGGAAACCGATTTTAATTTTATCGAAAAATCATTTTCAGCGATGGGGCCTATTTTCGGATGAATGGGTAACGTCAACAAACAAAATTGTCGAACTCGGGACGATACCAATCCAAATGAGATTCAAGTGCGTCTATAATGCATCCGGAAAAAGTCAGTGTTTGGTATTGATTTCGGGCTGGGCGCGTCATCGGTCCATATTTCTTTGAAAACGGCGTTTGCCAGACCATCACGGTCAACAGTTTGGGCTGGATAATATGGACATCAACGGCATGGCTGGCATAAGCCATTCGGGGGCATGATGATCTCAAGTGGAGGTGGTGCGAAGTAGCCACCGAGCTCGTGCGATTTGACGCCGCGCCGTTAGAATTTTTCTTGTGGGGTTTTCGAAAGTCGCAGGTGCCGCAGTAACTATTCTACTTAGCTTACCTTAAAACTATGTAAGCCGACCATATGCAACCAATTGACTGCAACTAGCAGCGAATTTCGTTTAGCCACTAAAACTGGTGGACCTGATTAAGAAGTTCCTTCCGGTGAGTTGAGTACGATTTGCCGATATTTGAATTTTCGACTTTCGAAAAGGCGATTTTTAAAAATACCGATTGATCAAAATCGGCATTCATGGGATATATGAACATCATTCAGTTTGCCATACTGTCGATCAACAATCCACTCTCCGATAACTCGTAGCTTTTATATTAAAGGTAGGTATTACTTTAATCTTATCGACCTACCACCTTCTGTAAATATTGGTCATTTAATGAACACTGACAATATGAAGTGCAGGGTTACTCTACTTATAATATAAAGATAAAATGTAAAGAAAAATAGTAATTGATGGGTTTGTTTATCATTTAAAAAAGATTAATAAGATATTTATATCTGTGGCGAATAGAAAATATTTCGTTTGTTTTACTTTATAGTATTGAATTAATAAAAAAAATTGAGTTTACACATTTAAAGATAGCACTTCTTTTTTTACTGTAGTTTGAATGAAAGTCGACATTTACATTTTTAGCGACAACTTTTCAATCGACATTTAAAAATAGTCTCAATTTTAAACTGGCAACTTTTTTTTGTCGATCAAATCTTTCGATGAAATTTATATTTGTCCAGTCAACATTTTTTTGTCGATGATCCGAACGCTTCGCTTGTGACAGTTCATAATTACGTGAGGTAGACGGCTAAACAAGATCGCTTTTATGAGGTATAAATACTAAAGGGAATTGATAAGTTCACCGCCCCCTTTTCGCAGACTTCCATAATATCAAATGCTGTGGTAGATGTGATATTGCCACTCTTACTTATGCTCAATGTGGTTAGCCTTAGATAAAGAACTTCTAACTATACGGTGTCAAGATCCTTCTTCTAATCTACCAGACAACCTGGCACCCGTGCATTGCTTCTTAGCATTGTTCCAATCGATAATCTGTGTCCAGAATGATATATGTATTTGTTTTCCGTCAAGTTGAACAGAGGTCTATTTAGATCTTTTCCGAAAATCTTGCTGATGCTCGAAAAAGACTTATCGGCTGGATAATGTATATTTGCCAGATTAGAATTATTCTTTCCCTATTCTCACTGACTAATATGCATTATTTACTGCGTTTTTAAACAGTTGTTCATCCTTGTAGGGAGATGTCGTATTACAATATTGGGTATACCACAGACTAACGGGTATTTTTATACCCTTATAATGTTTAAACACCGTGCGAGTATTAGGGAAGAAGGGAAGGATGTAAAAGGAGATGTCGATGGACAGTAGTTTTAAAATTCTGCATATCAAAATGGGAGGGAAAAACCGAACCATGTAGAGCGTTTCACATTCGTGTGGTTCGACAAAAGAAAGTATTTCATTACTTAACAGTACGTCCGAAATTGGGTTCAAGGGTAAACTGATGGCCATTGCAGAGCGAGTATTACGGTTGAATTGTTTCAGGAGGAAATGCAACTTGTCTATTTCACTGGAGCACTGTCTGTAAAAATTGCCATAGAAGTTTTCAGTACTCGATACGTGTGTCAACGACGGCCTGCGTTAGAACGATCATATATTTGAGGTAACCAAAAATACTGCCAAGTGCTTAGGCTTTCTGTATAGATGCAAGAAGTTTTTTTTCCCTGTCTGATCTGGCTACAATTTAAAAAAAATTTATACGCCTCGATTATAACTCCCACCTCTGGGCAGGTGCTTCGGAAACATCGCTTCACCTACTTGATAGATTACAAAATACAGGTTAATACAATAAATACTTGACAACTTTTTTTTAAATAAAACGCAAACCATTTGAGATATTTCAAAAACTTTGTTATAGGCTTGAAGTATAATCAAAACATTTATGAATGGAACTCGACTTCGTTCATATGCCCACCGCGGGCACGTTTGCAGCGGTCGATTGCGATACTTTACCATGATGAAAATGTTTACTTTACTAAATAAATTGACAATAACAGTTTGATGATTAGTGAAAGGCTGCGTTCACAAATTAAATTTAAAGTTGTCAAGTACCGAACGTTCATGATTTTCCTTATTGTATCGGTTCTTTTATAAAAAAAATGTTGACTCGAGGTATCCAGCTGCATTCCTCCACTTAAAATTTAATCCCGTAATACGCGTTTCACAAGGAATGCTCATCAGTTCACCTTTGAGCCCAATTTCGGACGTACCGTGAAATATAGGGATTCTTTTTTTACCCGAACAACACGAATTTGGAATAGTTTACCCGGCGAGATTTTCCCTTGGCATTTTGATTGGCAAGTATTCAAAATCAATGTTAATCGACACCTTCTGTCCTTCGCCCTCCCTATTAACCTAATGCTCACGCAGTGGACGTACATACCTTAATTAAAAGGGCAACAAATAGTCCCTTGTGCGCGCGGTAATTATAAAAAAAAATTTAAAAAATAAACAAAGGACTTATTTTTCTTGAGTTTGTGCTTGTCTGATTCGTGGCTTATTTGGAGTTTCACATTCGGAATGAGCATCAGGGAACTTGATCTGATCGGCGATGGTTGGATTTGCCAAGTTTTCGTCATTGAATCTTGTCTAAACATCATTTTTTAGACCGCCATTGCTTATATTTTAAAGTTCTTGGTAAATAGAAATAATTGCGTTTTGTTCTTTTATCGTAGGGTAGTTCTGCCCATCGTTTGTTTTATGATTCCATCCATCTGAGGCAGGTATTTCTACGATTCTAAGATCTTTCGAGCGAAGATATCTTTTCAATTCATTGCAGAAACTCAAACGCAAAGACACAAATTCATCCAACATCAAAAGCTAGTTAGGAAGTAGTATAACGGCCTCAAGTCCACCATAGTCATTCTCGTACCCAATGTTTGGTAAACATAGTTTCTTGTCTGTTTAGTTACAGAGTCTATTCCTGTCAGTCTAGAAGTCAAACAGTAATAGATCTAGAAAACATCGCTCCTTTTTAAAATTGTATATCTACAGCAAACCATCCATTTGTGAATCGTCCGCCTTCAACAAAATCCTGAAGATTCAAAAGGGGTGATTGTTTTTATAGACGCCTTACAAGATTTCAGCATAATTGGCATTTGAAGACCAAAAAAAAATCCTTGCAGAACTAACATACAATTCTCAAGTGCTACACAGACCTCAGACCACACATTAGAACTCCCCGAAAAAAGTGGTCATCCCGTTTATTGAAGCCCGATTTCTTTTCACTTCAAGTGATTCCCATGAAATTCGGCTCTGAGTTGCACAAACGTGCCATAAATTCAGCTCTGTTATTGTTATGATAATGTATCCTCGTTTACCGTGTTCTTCATTAAAAAGGTTTTATTTTTTCTGACGTCTTCGTGTCCTTTTGTCGAATGTAACATAAATAAACGAGGAGTCAAATTTAACCTGTGACCGGTTATTGTGCGTCGCGTCCGTCGGCCGGTGTTTCTTGGCAAAAGGATAAGGTGTCCCATCCCCATGTGACCTGTACTTGAAAATCATATAGAAATAGGATTTTATGAGATAGAGGAAGACTTTCAATGGTTGTCCTCAAAGAGGTTTGAGGAGCAGACACATTTTAAGTCTCCTTCGAGGTTAGTTTTGTCAACAATTTCTTCGGGGATTGAGGTAATATGAGATGCAGATTGGGATGGCGTAAGGTTGTAGGACAGACTCTAAGTTGGCTTCTTTTAGTATCACACTCGCTTGCTTGCGATGGTCGTGTAACTGATATATTTGGAATGTTGCCTCGAGTGATTGAGTCTTATTGGACCTTAATGGGTTAATCAGAGTTAGGTTCGTGTTTTTTGTTTGAGATTTTGGTAACGTGCGTCATTGAAACTAGTTTCCTGGAGAATTTCTTGCAGGTGTTGCGGATGGCATCTCAGGTTTTGGCGCCAAATATTGCTACCGTTATGAATGAACCAGCTTTGAATAAATGTTGGATCTTTGGAAAAATAACAAAAAAGTTGGGTGAAATTAATACTGAAACTTATAAGCACAAAAAATGGAATTGTTTTTCATTATAAAGATTTTTTGTTTTGAAAATTAGATTCGTTGTGAGATAAATTGCAACACCTATATTTATAAATAAATTTATTGGCGCGACAGCTCCTTAAGGAGCCAAGGCCTAGTGACTTATACTCTCAACCATTCTTGTGTGTGTGTTGTTACTCTGCAAGAATGGAAGGGACCTACAGTTTACCGCCGAGTCCGAACGGCTACATGAGATGCACTTTTTTGAGACAAATTTTACTCTTGGAGGTTTTGTCAGTTCCTCGCAAGAGGCAGTACCCCAGAAAAAAAGGTGGCTATGAGCTGGATTTGAACCCAGGTTCTTTCGCTTAGCAGTCCGACACACTAACCACTAAGCCACGGGGCACTACGCAACTACGCAACACTATGCAACACCTATATGGCAGGCTATAACATGGTTCTGCGGAGAATCCAGAATATTCAAAATTAAAAATTCACCTCCATCACAAAAAACTCATTCCACTAAGTGTAATCGACCTTTACTAAGACAGAATAATCCATGACGCGACAATGCCAATGGTTTTGGATTTAGATATCTGTTTGTTATTTTATTTCTAACACACAGAAATACCTAATTACCTTAGGTCTGGTTTTTCACTAATCGCTATTGAAAAACCTTCTGATATTTTTGTTTTAGAAATCAATTCAGGAGTTATGGGATTTTCCCTGAAGGAACGCAACTCATTTACAGGTAGCGCATAGGAATTTGAATTGCGGAAATTTTAATATTTTTATTGCAACACTTTCGTAGTGTGTTTTTAATATTTTTCACACCTGAAAGTGAATATATGTATTTTTCAAAAAAGTTTTGATCTTTTGTTTATTCGACGCCACCTCTTGCAACTGGTTCGATATTCTTGAACTTCGCGCTCAGTTGGTCTCTTGAATCAACATCTATTTGAAAGAAATGTATATCTGTATAACCCAGTAGAAATCGACTTTAAAATCGCAAAACTTGATGTAGTTCTTTATTTTTGGTATATTGTATGGACCAGTTAGAGATGTGTTGATCCAAATTTGCAACTTCGAAAATCTCGTGTTTAGTGCGCAACACGCCAAAAACTGCAAAATTGTAGTATTTTTTTCACTGTTTGTTCTGGAAGTCATAAACTATGTTTCTTTGACAAACAAAATTATGTACATTGTTTAAGTCGATGAAATTTCCAACAATTTAAACTTAAACTCCTTATACAAACTGGCTTTTCGAAAATAGTCCATTTATACCGAAAATAATCATTTCTGCCGGCCGGATCTAAATATTGGCAAAGCCGCTCATTCCAAAAAAAAAAAAAAAATCACTATGGATAAAGGTGTAGCAAATTTAATTTCCTTTCATTTAAGCATATAACATACTCTGTGATACCAATAGTTCACTCACAATCTTGAAAAATTCAAAGAAGGTAAAAATGGATTTTTTTAAGAATTGAGAAAAAACACCTATTCCAGTTGACAGGTAGTTTTATGTCGACAAAGGTCGGAACTTAATGAAACATTAGGATAATGTTAAGGTATAATTTACTAACAACTTCTCAAGTATTGGACCTCTTTGACTGTTTGCAAAAAATGTGGGGGTGGGGGAACCGCAAGTTTTGAACCTTTCTATGGCTTTTTATTAATAACTTTTTCCTTTATCTTCTACGTCAAAAACGTCCAGGTATATTTTGTAGACCATAAAATTTCCTAAAATACTGACTAGTCAAACATGTTTGTATATCAAATCCTTGCCAACATATGTTGGTTAGAAAAAAGATAACTTTTCAAATTTCAAATTTTTACCTCATATTTTTTGTTTTACTGAAATTATTCGACGCAGTTATTTCTTCGAAAGATTTTTGGTGTATAAATCAGATAGCTGGACTCAATACCTATCTAACAGTGTAGAAATCACTTACGTAGGAACTCTAAATAACTAAATATACATCTAAATGACGAGATATACGCGTATGAAGGCTTGAGTGAAAAAAGTATTTTCTGATACGCGACTTTTCGATCCTTTCCTGGAGATGCAGTTATTTTTTAACGACATTTTTGTATATGAGTCAAATACACAATTTCAATACCTATCTAGTAGTGCAAAACATACTTAGCTAGAACATTTATGTAACAAGATATAGGCATCTGAAAACTTGAGTGAAAAGATATATTTTATCACTCAATTTTGTTTTTTATGTATACAAGTTCTACCTGCAAGTGACTTGCATTTGTACATAGATATTGAGTTCAGCTACTAGATCCATGCACAAAAAAATTCTTAAAAAATAAGTGCGCCACCAGGAGCGGATTGAAGTGTCACGTGCTCAAACTACTTTTTTCACTCAAGCCTTCACACGGTTATATTTCATAATGTAGACATTTTTGCTTATTATGTTTTGCATTGTCAGATAAACATAGTGTTCAGCTATTAAATTTATGTACCAGAAATTTCTTTAAAAAATAAGTGCGACTCGAAGGCGGATTGAAAGATTGCATGTCGGAAAAACATTGTTTCACTCACGTTTTTACATGCCTAGATATCATTTTGTAGAATTTCTAGCTATACTTTGTCTAACAAAGATTGTCAGAACCGGAATGAAAGGATGTTTGCATCTCGGTTTGGCTGTAACACTGACAAAAAACAATAATTTTAGAAAACATATAAATTAAATTTACCTTTTTCCACACAGGTAAGAAAATAGGTGAGTTTGTTTAAGGGTATCCGCAGTAGGCCTTTAAAAACAACAACAACAATAAAATATCACTGTATTTATTTATAAATAATGCATTTAATAATATAAAATCGAAACATCTATCATATACATAGAAAAAATATAATAAAATTAGATAAAATTAATTTATTTAACAATATAAAGCAAGAAAACATTTACAAAGATGTAAATAAACATCAATATTAAATAAACTTACTAATAAACTACTATTATATGCACTATAAACACGACAACACTGGATAGTTTTTCTATCCTTAGTCAAGCACATAAAAAGCTTTAATTAAATTCTGACTGCAAACTTTACAAAACGTAGTAGGTTTTTGGGTAAAATTTAGAAGGTAGCAGAATGTATGGATATGCTCGGCTTAATAAAATAATGCTGTGGTAAGGCACTGGTTTTGTTGTGGATTTCAGGGGAAATGTTTTGGTAAACAGATTTTCAGGCGCCACTGTGTTGAAAAAGCTCTCCCTAAGGCCTGTACTAACAATCTATGGTGGACAGAGTATAAGGATGCATTGCATCATTGCAGAAGTATAAAATCCAGCTACTTGATCCATGTAGCAAAAATCTCTTGACAAAATAAGTGCGCGTCCAGGAGCAGATTGAAGGGTCGCGTGTGAGAAAATACGTATTTTCACTTAAGCCTTCATATGACTATATTATCTTGTTATGAAGAGGTCCAAAGTGAGTATACCTTACTCTGCCAGATAGGTATTAAGTCCAACTACCTGATTTATGTAACGAAAATCTACCAAAGAAATAACTGCATCTCCAGGGAGGATTGAAGAGTCAAGTATCAGGAAATACGTTTTTTTCACTCAAGCCTCCATACGCATATATCTCGTTTTTTATTGGTCCTAGGTAAGTTTTGCCTACACTGTCAGATAGGTTCAGTATAACAGGAAATATATTCGGGTGAATGAAACTCCTGCCAGAGACAATCTTTTGAAAAGCCTTTCGAGAGACCAGCTGATTTTTCTAAGCGCAATGTTCCAGAAATCGACGTGCAGATGTTCAAGTATATGTATGTATGTGTTTTATATATACATATATAAATGTAAACCGTTTTAGCTTAAAAAGTCTGAACGCTTATGCTGCCCCTTTTAAGGATTCAATAGAAAAAATGGACACGACTGGGTCGCACGTACTTGCTCGTATGTGCCTAATTACATTAAAAAGCAAGATGTTTGACAGAAATAATTAACATTTACGTTGAAAGTAACACAGTTTGAACTTATGAAAAGTGTCAAAACCATAATACTTAACGGTTTTTAGTAAAATGAAGTATGTCATCACACGGCTTAAATAACAAAGAATTTAAGAAAAAAGTATTTCGGAAATTGTAGGACCGGTTTTGATAAAATCCTGTTTTTAATTTTAGTTTTTTGAAAAAAAAAAATTTCGTAATTTTGTAATGCAGTTTTTTAATTTTTTTATTTACACCTGAATTTACAATTTTAAATATTTTTTTGATAAGTTTTAAAAATATTGAGTTTTCAAAAAAAAAATCAAAAATTAATTAAAAATAGAAAAAAAATAATTATTCAAAAATTTTTTATGTAGAACTAATTAAGATACTTAGATCTTTTCAAATATAACATTTGATTGAAATCCATTGAGCTGTTACCGAGAAAGTCGAAAATTAAAAATACCGTTACATGAAAGGTACCGTTAATAGACATTTCCGGTTAATTTGGTTTTAATTTGCTGTAAGCTACTACAAAAAAAATCTGAAAAAATGTTTATCAAAATCGTAGGAGCCGTTTTCTAAAAAAATATGCTTTTCCAAATAGTTATATTATGGCAGGTACGGTTATTTTTGGCCCTAAAAATAAAATTTCAATTTCCCCTCTGAGGAATGCCAAGAGATGCACACATCTGAACGCAATCGCTTAACCCGTTTAGGCTGCAGATCGATATACACCCGGACAGACAGGCAGACAGACAGACGGACATTTTTTGTCAATGACTTTTTTAGGCTTCTCTATGATCGTAATGTCAGGTTTGATTGTTATCTCAATTTTTTTTATATTCACGAAACCTAAACTTGCCTTATAGTCTCTATAATCGCAAGTAAAAATTATCAAAGTTTGGAATTTTTGAACCAAAAAGTGCTAAGATTCTTAACATTTCTTTTGATATCCAGTCTATAGTGGTGCGTCAGCTTTGCAAAAATATCATCAGCTGGCAAAAATAGACAAAAGCTTAGTATACTTAATTTTTAAAATTGCATCTTTTGATTTTTAACAGAGTTTTCGCAACAATAATTGAAAATCTGTATCAAATGCGCACGGAAAGAGACCCAAAATTAAAAAAAAAAGTATAGGGTCTTTCATTAAGCCATTTCTAGCTTTAAATTTAAAGCAAACAAAGTGTGTGTAAGACATCTATTATATGTGGAATATAACGTCATTTAAATTTTTGCCGTGGTTTCTTTTGGTGGCGCGCATCCGAAGTGTCCACTTTTCAGGCCGAGTTGTTATATGAAATAGCGAAATAGACTGCCTCGGATTCTCCTGCACACTCTCACAGACGGCGGCGATGTTTTCGCCAAATCTTGCGTTTCATTGACGAACTTACCACACACTGCGGAGCGGACAGTCCTCTCGGTAGGACGATTATGGCGACCGTACAATGAGCTAATCGCGCGGAACGTTGCCCAAACAGAACATCCATTTTGGTAAAACAATTTTATCATTTGGACTGTTGAACGCTATATCCGTTCATGGTGATTTGGCAAAGCAGACTGAATAAATGACATCAATTTGACAGATGTAGCTTCAACAAGATGACCGCTATTAACTGTCAAAGTTTAGAAGACCCTATTGAAAGATCCTATCCTATATATATATCAAAAATTCTCTCTTCCAGATCTCTGAAGGATCTCTCTGATATTTAATATAATTTGACGAAAGGTGTACAAGCCTACGGATGGTTTATAGGATTCATGGGTTTCCTACACATAGCTAAGAGTGTGCCATACCATATACTATTAAAATGCCTTTAAACCTTACACTAACTTTTAAACTGGCTGTGGAGATCTGGCTTCTATTCAAATAGTTTCTTTTGATATAAATATGCAATGCAGACAAGGACAAAAGGAAAACTGTGTGTTTGTTGGTCGTAAACATAGGTTGATCTAGAACCAGTAGGTTAACATTTTCTGACCTTCTTTAACAAGGAATCGGTATGGATAAGAAACCTAAGGTCTGGATTACCCAGTTGTTAAAATTCCGTGATTTTAATCATTTTTGTTTATTACAGGTACAGCAATTTTGCAAAAGACTGATCTAGTCTAGATAAAAGTTACAACATTCTTCAATAAAAATCAATAAAATGATATCTACCTGCCTATCATTATTATTTTATGATATCCACCTACACCTCAGTCCCGGAAACACCTAATTCCCATATCAAACCACCTTGTCCCTCATTTCATTATTTTTCTCCACTTCCTTATTTCATTGAGATAATACCCCAGACTGTCGCAAGACAAGTCATAAATTAGAGACCATGACCCAGAATTTATTTGGTCAAACTGTGTCTATAAAATAACTTTTACGTATGTGTGTTCTATGCCACACCTGTTAACACAAAATATCTACACTCTGAGCTCTCCAATTAAGAACCTCAAGATACGCGATGAGCACATGAATATTGTAAACACATTTCTATCTTAGAATAAAAAGATACAACATTTTTCAACCCGATTCCATGGAACTCAATAGAAACCGAAACCCATATAATGTATGTATGTTGCTGCTGCTGTTACAAAACACATATGTTTGCAGACAGACAGACATTCCATGTGTACCAATGTTGCTTCTATAAACAAAGGATGTTTATGCAATCCAATACCTAAGACACAACCTGCGTTTGAATAACTCGCATTTGTATCCCCGAATCTGGTGTTAACTGCTGAAAACAAGCTGAACACACCAACCAGCCATTGGAGCCATTTATAAACCTCATCATCATCATTAACATCCCATTTTTTTTTTTTAATACGGCAATGCAAGTGAGAAAAGCAAAAGATACGTCTTAGGTGATTAAAATCCGCATCTGTATCTGAAGACCCACATACGATTTAGGCTAAGGGTATACCTGGAACTTCTTAATCAATTTCTCTGCTTTGATCGAGCCCAATGCTGTTCTCCAAATATTAATGTGAATGAGGTCAGGTTGTAGAACCAGGGCAAGAACGGTGTCTACCTGTGGCAATTTCCTAATCTATCTGCCGGGTGTCTTTGGATATTTGGCGAAAAAGGATCTAAATTTATGTGTTTTTCTAAACTAATTCAAGAATTCGTTGGATTTCCCTAGAGTTTGGATGAAAAAAACCCAGACAGACTTCAATGATCTTTGGCATTCTGGTCTGCGTTTTTTGTTTTCACTCTATCAGGTAGAGAGAGGGGCGTGGAAGCACCTGTTTTTCAATGTGTAACCTGGAAAGTAACCTTGCGATCGCCGCCGCCGCCACCGACAAACCGATGCATGTACCTTTTTGGTGTGTTTTTGTGCTGCACGATTCAGGTGCAACAATTCGAGTAAGAACGCTAATAGACAGATGTTTCTCCATTAAAAATTTATCTTTATATACATAAATGGTCCGGTCCACACCGACTGCACTGTGAGTTTAGGAGCCACCAAGTCTCAGGTAAGGATGAAGAAGAGATTGTGAAATTTATTAGACAGAAGGAAATAAATGTGTGTAATAAACGATTTCTTTTTGATTGCGTTATTAAGAAGTTCACATCGCTTTTGGACCAAGGTGTGTTGCGCAGGAGAGGGGACAGTTTTGTTGTTGGTTGGAATTTATAGCGTCAACCGATGCAGTGGACATAGTGGTGAGTTTTAGAATGAAGTGTTTTTGTGTTTAAAATTTATGAAGACTTAATGTAATTTTAAGTCGGATTAAGGACAATCTTTTGGAGGGATGTTTGGGTGAGAAACTCGAACTCGAAATGTCTGATCCCTAATCTTAAATTGGTGAAAGTCTTAGAAATGAGGATTCTCTGGACGCCACATTTTGAAAGAATCGTGAAATAATTTTGTGTACAAATCCTGATATAACTGTGGTTCAGGGTAATGGCGTTGCTTGAGGTAAAGGGATTAATGGAATGATGATTGGTTTTGTGTGAATAAAATGTTTGAAATAGGAAAATCTATTCCAATAAGTCCACGGTGTCGAAAATTATAGAACTTTCGGTAGGATTTTTAACAACACGATGCAAGCCTTTTGATATACCCTTTTGCATGCCCATTATCGTCGTACTAAAATCGTTGGGTGATTTCAATGTACGTACACGATAGTCCAGTCGACAGGTCGGAAAAAATGGGTTTAGGTTTTAGGATGACAAAGATCGGAACTTAATGAAACTTTGGGATAGTTCTCAGATAGAACATTGACGTATATTAAATATAAAAACGACGTCGCCATTTACATATTTAGGTGAAAAATAAAAACACACATTTTTTTTTTGTTTATATTTTTTTTTTATTTTATTTCTTGTGGTTTTTGCATTCTTTGATTGATTTTTGATTTATTATTTTTATTGATTATTTACTATTTATATTAAATAAAAATTACTTACCTCATATCGGAATCAAATACGGGTCCTGTTCGCACCAATAACCTGGATCGCTAACCGCTTGTTGTGGAATTCGTTTAAATAAATCGATATCACTTTCATCTAACACATGGAATCTTTGATGTTTAATATACGTATATTATACGTTCATTGGATAACTTTAGAGATAAGAATCCAAGTCGTAAGATAATAACAAATGTTATATGAATATGAGACGCACAATAATCCACCGAGATAATGTAGAAAAAAAAATTGTACAATATACATATATAAATACGTCATGTTGACAGCAATGCAGTTGCCTTTCATCGTTTTGTGGAAGTTTGACTGTGTTTTGCATTGTCAGATAGGTTAAGATACCTGACCCATATACCATCAACCTCCCGAAAATATAAATACGCCTCCAGGAGCGGATTTAAAGGTTGCGTGTCAGAAATAATTTGTTCACTCAAGCTTTCACATGCCTATATCTCGATATATAGAGGTCTAGGCTATGTATGTTTTGCATTAAAAGATAGATATTGAGTTCAGCTACTTAATTCATATACCGAAAATCTCTTTAAAAAATAACTGCGTGACAAGTACCGGATTGAAGGGTAGAACAAAAAATCTCGAAAACTGGTCATCCGATTTCAATCAAAATTGATATTCAAGAAGATAATGGTAGTCTTAGTAATTTTATTTTAAAATATTTTCGAATGCTTTTTTTTATAATTTTTAAATAATTTTCTAACATTTTTTTTTTCAAAAATCAATATTTTGAAAACGGGTTAATGTTTTTTTTATTTTGTTTTTAAATGCAAGTAATTTTTGTGTTAAAGTTTGCATTCTTGAATAATTTTTTTATAATTTTTTAAAAAAGTTGTTAAATTCAAACCGTTTTATTTAAAAACCGTTCCTACGATTAAGAAAAAAAATCACACTTTATCACATTTTTCAAGGAAATAAAATAGCCTTTAAATTTTTCCGCTGAAAATATTTTACGTACATTTTTCAAACAATCAAAAGGCAGAAAAATCGAATAAAAACTTTGATGTTCTTTTAATATTTTTCAAATTTTATTCGAAGCTGTGACCGCATATACGTGCGATCCAGTCGTGCAATTTATTTCTTCACCAAAATATAATGCTTACCTTTAGCCTTTTCGAGAAAAATAAGCTTTTACATAAGGTTTATATGACATGTACCGTTAATTTTTGAGCTAAAAAAAATTGAATTTTTTTTCAAAATCGTAGAAAACAGTTTTCAAGATTGCAAACTTAAGTACAAAAATAATATATATTTAAAATAAAATTAAAAAAAAACATCAGCTGCCCGTTCTCAAAATATCGATTTTTCAAAAAAAAAAAAAAAAAATAAAAAAATATTAAAAATACAAAAAACAAGTTTTTGAAAGAAATTTAATACGAAATAACTTACGCTACACACGTTTTTTTAAATTATCAATATTGATAGTAAAACCAGTTTTCGAGAAAGTCGAAAAAAACCGTTCCTATGGGAGGTACCGTTTTTAGTCCACCATCTTACATTTTTGTAGTGCCTCGTGGCTTAGTGGTTAGTGCCTTGTGGCTAAGTGGTTAGTGTTAGCGAAGAGCCTGGGTCCGAGTCCCGCTCATAGCCACCATATTTTGGTCATTTGAAAGAAACATACGGAATATTTCGTCGTCTTCAGTTTCTACTCTTGTCTTCAATGATGCTCACACTGTCGCTTCTCCAGATGCACCAGATATACTTGCAGTCCAATTTTTGCAAACTATGCAAGCTGCTCTTGTACATAAAAGTGTAAATGGTTTGATGAGTTATTATTGATACCCAGTTTTTTTATTTTTCTGGTCAAAAATAAATCCGCTAGTTTTAAGATTAATCTAAGCTATTGTTACTATTTTTAGGCCGTAAGGTAAGTTAGAGATTAATTTATTTAGAGCGTCCGCATAGGGCCAGTAAGTTAATTAAGCTGGTAAGTTAATTTTGAAAATAGTAGCGGTTGTCGAAATTCCTAGTTTCGATTAGTAGCAGTATTTTTTTCCATAGGTACATGCTCCACTTAAATAATAAATAAATTTATTGGCGCGACCGCTCCTGAAGGAGCCAAGGCCTAGTGCCTTATACTCTCAACCATTCCTGTGTATGTGTTGATAATCGGCAAGAATTGAAGGGACCTTCAGTTTATCGCCGAGTCCGAACGGCTACATGAGATGCACTTTTTCGAGACAAATTTTACTCTTGGAGGTTTTTCAGTTCCTCTGCAGTACCCCAGCAAAGATTCGCTTAGCAGTCCTAAGCCACGGGGCACTTCATGCTCCTCCTACTCTTTGCTTAAAGTTGGCCAACTTTTTCTTTGCTTTTTTCTAGCAGCGTCTGCTAACTGCTCCTAGGCTGTTTCATCTGTTTATGAGAATTGACCAGGCTTTATTAAAGCTCCTTATTTCTTTGCGTTGGTAGTGTCCTTTAGCAGTTCCTTGGAGGGCTTTTGCTCTCTGTAGGCAAATTTGTTGTTAAGAGCCTTACATGTTTTGCACTGCACAAGCCTAATTTTTATTTCTGTCGATGCTATGACACAAATACTTTTCGAAAATAGAGAAAAATGGTCTGCCAGTTTAGTTGCCCAGATTATACTTGCTTTGTCCACTTGTGAGAACGAAATTCAGCAAGCTCAACAGTCTTGCTGGTCGATCGCTTGACCAGCTTTTGGACGCTATTTTATAAACCATTTTTGAGTGCGTGTATGACCACTTTGTATCATCCGCCCAAGAATAACTAAAGTTAGATATTTAATTCGGTATTCGTTTTAAAAATAATAATATATAACTCAATATTTCGCGGTAAATCTAAAACTGCTAAAATCTTATTTTACTGAGTATTATAATGATTTTTGTTGGCAATTTAACCACTGAAGTGTTTGTTTTCCTCTTTTTCAAACCATGTCTAACCTTCGATTATGTAAAACTTACTTCCCATTTCCATTCCATCAATTCTCCCTTTTATTCTCTTCGCTTATTAAAATTAAAAATTTGGCCAAAATAAAGATGATTCATTTAATCTTGGTTATGCAAATTTTCCAACAGAACAGATGCATCAGCATCTCACTCACATCCCTAAAGAACGTCCTCCCCAAATTCTTGTTATATTCCACAACACCATCTCCCTTCACGATTGCCTACAACTTCGTTGTGTGTGCCAATTGGCACCAACCGAAAACATATAAAAGTCGCACTAAAAATCAACAAAAAAAAACAACAAATTGTGCGACGACGCCATCGTCGTCCTTCACTGAGTTCGTGTTTAACCGCCAACACTAAAGCACCACTTCTTCAACCCCACACTTCCATCTAGTGCTTTAGATACATCTGGCACAGGGATTACTGCTCTCTATGGCCACAACTAGAGGAGGAAAAGCTACATAGGTATACGAACCAAGGATGAGGGACATGGCGGCGTGGCCCACGAACCCACTCTCCCTCATGCTCATGTCCATGGTATGCGGCTGTGACACTCCAGGGCACCCAGCCAATATTGGACGCATCCACAACCTACGCAGGACAACCACGACGACAACGACGGCAACGTCGACAACAGGCGCCAGTTGTGTCATATTTACCCACAACCAAGGCATATCCACCCATAGTCGTCGTCGCCATCGCGCTGCCGCTCCTTAACGGCTATGCTCAAAGAACAGATTCCACTCTCTCTACATCCAGCTGTCCATATGGAAGGTACACTTCTTCTGCAGAACACGCACCAGCCTCATCATCATTTGGGACAAGTTTACGAAGCGCAAAAAGCCATCTCAGATGCACCACACCGCAATATGAGGATGAAGAACGAGGTGGGCCATCATTTGTGGTGGCATGGAGGTCCAAGGAGTTAATCTGCTGATGCTGTTGGCGCTGCTGTGCTTCTCTAGCTAAGTCGTTATTGCTGCTGTTGCTGAAGTGCTGGTGGATGCGACCGACTACGACGACGACGTTGTTGTCCATGTGCATGTGCTTGCGTTGTAAAATCTCTCATTTGATAAATTCAATTGAAAGGGATTACGATGATGAAAACAACAACAAAAACAACAGCATAAACATAAGATACACAACGACGACGATGACGATGTGCGGAGGTGGATTCTGTCAGCTTGCCAAACAGAATCAGCCGCCGAATACAACCTACGTGCAAATGGCCAGTATTCCTTTAATTCATCCTATCCAGCGCAGCGCCAGCAGCCAGCGATAAATTCCTAGTCGCCTAGTGTATCATTTGATACGAAAGACGGACAGACGGATGTGTAGGTATTTTGCTGATGGAGCGATGTGCTAATGCGCTGTGTTTTCGTTGTGTTAACGAAAATCTATTAGAAACACAGTTTACAGTGGGGTCGGGAGGCATTTGTAGGTCAAAAGATTTGGTAAAAATTAGTTTGAATATGTTCACCAACACATTTGGTTGGAGCCAGACATTTTCAACTTCGATTAGGCCTTATCGAATGGTCTATATATTCCATAAGGTTTCCGTAAACCATTTGTGAGCAAACTGTTCAGAAGTTTCAAAAACTTGTGATAAATGTCTCAATAAGGAATTTTTCAATTATTATATTGAGGCTTTAAAGAAGAAATTTACTAAAAATAATGTTGTTGAATAAAAAAATCACCTTTTTCGGTTAAGGTCCTTCTATAAAACCTATTAGAAACAAAAGGCTTGACGTTTAAAAGAAGCTTCTTCAAAAACTCTTTTATATTTGACATATGATGTACACAGGTTGAGGTGGAAAGAACGGACAATGTTAAGAAAAATGTTACAAAATCGTTGATTTTTTCCACAAAACAGAAATTATTGTCGAATTCTTACGTCTTGTTCTTTTCATCTTTCGTCAGTCTAGTTTCTAATAATAGTATGTTTAAGCTTCAACTGCTGCTTAATGATCAATTACTGGGGGAAATTAGCGATTTAAAATTTTAAATACGCTATACCGAATGATTCCTGAGATTGACATCGGCGGCATTCTGCCAATAAGGACGGAAAACTTTCTTTCAAAAGACTCGTTGAAAAATGTTATCGTTTTAATGAGTTCGGGTCGTTCCTGTGCGATGTTTATCAACCCAACCAATAGTGGTGTTTCGTGCATTATTCACTTTGTGCATTGTGTACATGCTTCGCTACAGCTTCGGTAAAACTTCATCTGAACTTCTGCTAATATGCCACCGCTTTCATGAACCTTGAAGCACTGCCTGCAAAAGAGATCAATTCGTTTTCATGGAAACAACAGAGAGAGAGAGAACATAAGTTTGGGAAAGCAGCTAATACCCTATTAAATAAAGTGCACGACTGGATCGCACGAACTTGCTCTAATGAGCGACAGTGGTCTTGAGGCTTGAGATTTAAAAAAAAGGAAGTACAAAATAATTTGAAATTTTGTTGAATCACCTAAAAATCACTAGATAAAACGTTTTTTTTTGGAAAAAATGAATGAAAAACGTATAATATAATTTAATATCTTTTACAGTTTTGAATTTTAAGGAAACATTTTTTAAAAATCATTTGACCAGTTTTTTTTTTGAAAAACTTTTTGGAAACAATATTCCTACTTTTGTTTTTAGTATGAAAACATCTAGCAGCTGGTAGTTATTATTAGAAAAAAAAACATTTTTTAAATTTTTTAACAAACCGTTTTTTGAAAAACACAATAATTAAAAAAAAAAACTCAAAAAAAATTCTTTAATTTTTTTAATTAGTTTAAGAGTTTTCTCGGGAAAACTAAGTATTCAATAAAATTTCAAAACTAAATGTAAATGTCTATCGAGGAAAAAAAATATTAAAAATCGTTTTTTGAAAAAAAAAACTTTTCCAAAAAAATATTTAAAATTTTTTTTAGTATGTAATTATAAGAAAATCTGTAGTTTTCCTGTGTGCAAAATTTTTATTAAAATCGGAATAATGTTTTACGATAAAACCGAAATTCAAAAAACCGTTTCTTTGACAAGTACCGTTATAGAACAAATTTTGAAAAAATATTCTAACTGAAAGTTGTATTGTTGTAAAAAATAGCACCCTGAAAGTTTTATCGTTATAGCCGTTTTCGAGAAAATCTAACTTTTTGTTAAAGATTGTATGGCAGGTACCGTTATTTTTCGACTTAGAGCAAAAATGAAAAACATCCTCCGAAATACTACCTAATAAATACTAAGTACCAAGTTTGAAGCAAATCGGTACATCCGTTTAGGCTGTAAAGGCGCGAACAGACAGACAGATAGACTGACGGAATTTCCGGACCCACTTTTTTCAACTTCTCTATTAGCGTAATGACATGTTTAATTGTTAGAATTAATTTTACAGTTAAAGTTGTCCTTGAACAGGTGATCGACGACGATTTGTTATGTTGCTGATTGCGGAGAAGAGTGTAGAGTCCGTTATGTAGGCGTTTTGCACCTACAAAATTGGATCCAATAATAATCGGACATTCTGGATAAAAATCCAGACAATCCAAGCCTTTAAGATTGAAGACCTTTAAAGGCGCAACCTTAGAGTATGCTTCCACAAGTCTGAATTATATAGAATTATTAGCCTTTATACTTATTTCGACAATAGAAGACTGTGCCATTCGCGCGGTAGCTCGTTGCAGATGGTATTCAATATAAGAAATCTGGAGCTTCCTCATCCAAGTTGATGTGCTCGCTCCACAGTTCCATGAGCAGTATCCTTACTCTTATGACTATTGGTGTGAGTATCATAGGGTGGAAGATTTTTGAAGCATATGACAAGATTTGACGTTTGGAGGATGAATTCATTAAACCGAGTACTTTGACAGAGTTGGATTTTTCGAAGTATAATGGTGAAAGCTTACGCTAGTACTTTGGCAGAAAGAGAAGATGTGGCCCAACGTTTGTGGTCCATTTCCAGATTTTAACAAGTTCACCAGTTCCAGCCGAATAGCAATTAGATATGTAATGCTATATGATCAAGTGATGACGTCATTGACGTAAGAAACCTTGTCAAGGATATTGGAACCTCGAAGATGACCTTTTGAAGAATATTCAGCTAACTGTTGCAAATTCTGACAGGTAAAATTGATTCAGCAGAAGAACCGTCACAGTAACCAAACCAAAAACTAAATATTTCACGTGTGCTTTAGGGCACTATGTCGCGCTCGATAGAAAAGAAGAGTTTCATTAAGAGATTGCCAGTTTTTGCTGATGCGCCGAAAAGAACTCGGATTTTTGTCGTACTACTATGACCTTTGAAGATTGCATCGTGAGGCAAACAGTAGGTAGACGCATTCGCATTTCTGAATTTCATTGGAAGGGATTCCTTGCGCAAATGTCCAAGTGATATGTTTTTATTTATGAATTTTGTACATTCTGATTTCAGATTTATGAAAGAGTCACCGAAGTTATAATTTGTTGAAGATTTGAAAGTAAGTTGTACTTCGCCATCTGCCATCTTGACGATGGGACAAGTATGATTGTTGACGAAGCTTTTTTCTACTAACTGCTTCTCTTAAGTTTGTTCGTTGGATACTTCTTTAAGTCTTATTCTTATTGATATGAAAATCGTATCCAATGGCCAATAATAGCATTTGGCCTTATTCTGACGTTTGAAATCTCCAACAATTAAATCAAATATGTCTAGTTTCTAATAACTGGACACCGGCTTTCTATTTTCTATCATATGCTCTCTTCTATAAGACTTACATATTATATATACAAAAATTGCTGCCCTTATCGAAAAACTGCTGCCATTATCGAAACACTACTGCCCTTATAGAAACACTTAAGTTTCCATGCCAGTATCAAAAAAGCCTTTTCAAGCTTGATTGAAATCAATTTTGATGTGCAAATCTATGGAAGCTTTATATAAGCTGATACTTAAAAAATATTTTTAATCGTAAGCCATTAATGACAGAGCCGATTGTCTTATATGAAACTTTTCCAGAAGAAACTTGTTTTCTGAAAATTTATAAAGTAAAAACCATAATGGCGCCCAACGTTTTCGCTTTAATAGCCCAAACGAAACTTTACGGCTAAAGCCACTTCAAGGGGATGATTTTTTCTGAAGGTTGAATTCTTGGACTTGTTATGGACTTTCGTAATCACACCAAAAGTAGAACAGGTCGTAGGACTTTGGATTTCTACTTTCCATGGAGTTAGGTACAATTAGACTCTTTGTGAAGTAGAGGTTCTGGCTTCGAAAGCCTTGTTCGTGTAAAAGTTTGTCCTAATATCATAGCCAGCCATTGACTAGGCTACGCCAGGATATATTTTGTGGTTGTGAGCGGAAGGCACTACCTGATCTTCAGGCGCACCCAGTCACAAAAATAACCTAAACGGGCAAACGACAGACAACTACCAGTCTTGCCAAGGCAAAAAGAAAATTTTGTCAAGCTTCACACAACTAAGAGTTAAACGCCTTTATAATTTATATATATATATACACACAATATTCTTTTTTAACATTTTTATTAATTTTCATTATTTTTTTACTTTTATTTTGTTTTATATCTTTAATATTTTATTACAGCCATTTTTAATAATTTTTTATTTAACTTTATTATTAACATTTTTATTAATCATGCATTTTTATTTTAGTTTTCATACTTACATAATTTTTTAACTCTTTCTTAGACTTTTTTTTTAGATTTTTTTATTATTATTCTTTATTTTTTTTTGTTTTAGATACATTTAATTTAAATTTTGCTTATCATTTAAATTTGTTAGATTTTTTTAGTTCTACATAACATTTTTTATTTGTTTTTTTTTTATAGATTGTTTTTATAAATTCTTTAAAAAGTTTTCTTTTTAGTTTTACATTTACGTTTTTTTTAGTTTTACATAAATTTTTAAGTAATTTTACATCTTTATTTTTTAAGTTATTTTTTTTATAGATTTATTTAATTTTGTGTTATTAGTTTTAAGCATTTTTTATTTTGTTTTATTACTGTTTTATTTAAACTTTTCTTTATTTTGTACTTGCGATTAGAAGGCCTATAAGGCAAGTTTAGGATTGGTGAATATAAGAAAAATTGAGAAACATGACATTACGATCATAGAGAAGTCTAAAAAAGTTAGTGGGAAAAAATATCTGCCTGTCTGTCAGTATGAATAACACGCTGCAGCCTAAACGATTATCTTCAAATTCAGTGTGTGTGATTCTTTTGGCATTCCCCAGAGGGGAAATTGAAATTTTATTTTTAGGCCTAAAAATAACTGTACCTGCCATATGACCGTTTAGGAAATGCTTATTTTTCTCGAAAGTGGCTCCAACGATTTTGTTGAAAAATTTTGAGAATTTTTTTGTTGGTATTGGCTATCATCTGACCAGAGCCAGATTTAAGGAGAAAGTCTATTAACGGTACCTTTCATATATCGGTTTTTTTAATTTTTGGCTTTCTCAATAACGGCTCTTTAGATTTGTATCAAATTTTATATTTAGAAAAATCTAAGTTGTCAAATTAATTTTGCATATCAAAATTTTCAATAACTTTTTTTTAATTAAAATTAATTTTTGATTTTTTTTCGAAAAATCAATATTTTGATAAATAATCAAAAAAAAAATATTTTAAATTTAATAATCACATGTGTATTAATAAACTCTCAAAAACTGCATACAAAAATTTTAAAAAAATTAAAAAAAACTAAAAATAAAAAACAGGATTTTATCAAAATCCGTCCTACAATTTTCGAACTACCTTTTTCATAAATTTGTTATTACACAAGACTTGTGATGGCATACTCCATTTTTACTGAAAACCGTTAAGTGTTGTGGTTTTAACACTTTTTGTAAGTTCAGGTATTGTTATTTTTCTACGTTAATGTTACTTATTTTTTAAATAAGTTACATTCGACGATGTGACCGCACTTATCACCAAGTACGTGCAATTTATTTACTTTTAAATACATTTTTGTATTTTAGTTATATTTTAGTTTTTTGTTAAATTTTAATAATTTTTCGCAGTTTTCTCTTTCGAATAAATTTTGTTAAACGAATCTCCTTGAAGGTTTTTTTTTAAATTCTTGCCCTTTTACTGGTAGGGTGATACGGATTGGCTAGAAAAATGACAGAAGGGAGGAAAATTAAAGGTTCTTCATAAGTTCTACACTGAACATGGACAGAACGAAAACTATTCAAACGGGACATTTCAGGACAAGGTTAATACGGAACACGAACCTTAATGAAACGGAAGAGACCGACTATGACCCCAACTTACCAAAACAAATAAGAACAACTAATACATAGTTCCGGACGAACAGGAGGGAACAGTGCAAGTGAAAAGAACCACCCCCAATCCGTCGAGCATAGCCGTGCAACGATAAACGTGCCTCCGCCGTTACATGGAATCTTGTATCGCAACAATACTCGTATAAGCATTAAGTTTGATGTTTTAAAATGTTTTAAAATAACAAAAAAGTTGTTGGCCACTTCCCACAACCTCCGACCCACTGTACAGCATCAAAGGTGGCTTCGAGATGTTCATCTCCAGTTGAGCCGCCAACGTCTACTCCTGCTGTAGCATAGCTGAGAGATAACTATTGCCTTCATATATCTGCTTACTAGGCGCACACTAACTGTCTTACTTAAAGCATCACAAACAGGCATCGGAGGAATGTGGAATGTATCTTCGTGTACCTACGTATGAACTAATAATTTATTACGTGCCATAGGTTTGCCCTTCTCGCTTGAGCTCCAAGGATTAATAGAATGCAGTGGGAAGGAGAGCCTAACCTACACCGGGACGGTTAGAAGTCATTTGCTGCATGGATATGCTCTGGTGTAGCACCAGGATATTTGTCTAGTCAACAGAATCATTGATTCATCATCATTAACGGAACCAGTTTGGCCAGAATGATATGTATATCCTCTGTGTCAGGTCTGGTGACGCTGATATGAGAGTGGGTGGATGGATCAGGCAGAAATTCTACCAGATCCACTATCTGTCGAGGGACGTGGTCATCTTGGCCGTGGCTGGTCTGGGGCTGTTCGGTGTCGTTGGTCGTTGGATGATGGTCACCCATGAGCTTGACCATATTGCCAGCGGTGCTTAAGGTGTGAGATGGAACTCCTACAAGCTGCAAACTTTAATGTTTATTTATTGCAGATCTTTATCTTGGTTTAATACATTTGACCGTGACTACGACGACGACGACGGATGGCGACGTTGGAATTTTACTTTAACTATGGCCAGCCGGGGCTTGTCTGACGAGTCTATCTTCTATCTTCTATCCGGGTTGAGATGAGTCTCAGGTGGCGCAAAGACCAGCTCTAGACCAACCCATAAACAAAAGAGCAGACAGTAAATTTATTAAATCGCTGGAAATACCAGGTGTCGTCTTTGGACTCGATTGGGGATGAGTCTTCGAATGCTGGACAAACAACTGGATGGCAGAAGCAGCATCATCAGGTGTATGGGGGCGGAATAATGAATATTTATGGTGATGCTCGATGGTGATGGAGCTATCGATATCGGCCGATTCGATTGGAATAAATAAATAATTGAGTGCGGTGAGCGGTGTGTGACACTTTATGTGCCAATTTCTATTAGTTATGTGAATTGTTTTTTTTGTTGTTGGTTATTGACATTTGCATCTAATAGATAACTTTGGAATTTGGGTGTTTTCATTGTTTAAATTAACTGTTATACGTAACTGATTTTAATAGGACTAGTTGGTTAAGATGGGCTTTGGTATTAATGTTAATTGATTCGTAGTGACTGGATTCGCGTGCGAAGTGAAGGTATTTGACTTGAAGTGCTTTCGATACTTAAACCCACATAGAGAGTTTTGGGATAATTCAATTTAAGGATAAAGGTGTTGTTAATCGTAGCAAAAAAGGCCTATTTTTTAATTAATATGTAAAATGCTTGATCCTATCTATATTAAAGAATGAAGCATATCAATAAAAGGTTACAGGACTTGGGCAATTTTTTTTTATTGGCTCCACAGCTCCTTAAGGAGCGCAGGCTTAGTGCCTTATACTCTCAACCATTCCTGTGGGTGCGTTGTTAATCAGCAAGAATGGAATGGAATGGAATGGGCAATTTTGTTTAGGGCTTCAAATAATGATACCTGCCATAAAACCGTTGAGGAAAAGTTTTTTAATACCTGATTGATCCAGTCGAATACTCTCTAAACCGTGGAAAAGAGATAGGGACATCGGGTGTGAATGGCTCATCGGGTGTGGTGAAAAAATTCCTAACCAGTGGAGGGAAAGTTCCTTTTCATAATGTACAGATCGAAATATGCTTTACGCCAGCACCTGTCAATTAAGCCTTATCTGGCCGTGAGCATACTCACCTAGAGTCAAAATCAGCATTGCCCAGATCCCAAGAATGGTCACCAGTCATTCTTTGTTAGAGTGGTGCCTTCAGTCCACTCTAACCTTATAACATTATATGGTGCAATTCAATATCTATGTTGTGGTCATAGATATTCCCCTTGCTTAGAAGCGAGGCCTATCATGCACCTTTTGTAAATCCCCTGAATAGCTTCACTCAAACCGTCATCTTTCGAAGTCGGCGGTGTGAATCCAAATACCATACGCTCCCGCTATGGGGCAACCACAGCCACCACGATACTCCCACTAGGGGGCCAACACCATATATCAGACAGCTGCTACCGACATTTGCTCACGTAATCAACTGGGCTTTCCTGATACTCCGTAGTACCCCACATTTATTCAGCCCGCATCCGAAGATTTGTACTTATGGTTTGACTCACCAACAAAAGCCATTCGGAGACCATCAGCCCGTATTCAAAAAGCAATGGCTTTTATACTAGTGTTGACGTAGAACCTTACCATTACTCCGCCCATCTCGGAGGATAGGGACTCCGATTCTGCTGCAATTGTTTGTTAGGCAAACCAGTCCATGAGTTAAAATCCAAATCACAGGGGCACGTCACCTGCGGCAACGATTCCATTAATTCCTTTAATACTGAGTCTCAACTACAGACCTAATAGACTAAGAGGCGACCGTCAGATCACTTAGCTCATCCTGTCGAGACAAAGACAATGCACCCAGGTTGCCTAACCAAATTCCGTGACAAACGGGACTAAAAGGGGTAACTTCCGGTGCGTTTTTTGACCATGACTTAGCCAATCGAGCTAATGGCTTAAACTAGTGTCCAACTATATAGCTCGACGAGACAAGGGTTGCCTGTTTAAAAACGTGTCGATGAAATGCAATGAAACACGATACATTTTCTCACTAAAACATTCATAACTTGGTTACATTTGTACCATTTGTTATGTTTTGTATAGGAGATGAAAGCTGAAAATATGCAGAAAATTAATAAAATGTCAGAACCTATATAAAAAGGTTAGTTAAAATATTTTGATTGCATCTTTTTTTTCAAGGAACTTTGTAACTTACCTTTTAAAATCAGCTAAAAAATGAGATATTCATTTTTATAGGGAGTTAAATACCTTTATTTATTCATTTTTATCAATTCAAAATACTTAATAAAGTTAAAATTTCTTTTTATTTACAAAGTTTTTTTATTTAATTTTTTTTTAACTTAAATCTTTTTTCTTTGAATATAATACACTTAGGCTAAACTTCAGTTTTTGATATGTATTCATTAAAATTAATTAAACAATAACAATTATAAACAACATCACAGTAACAGTATAAGCAATAACATAAGAAAAATACATTTTAAACTTAAGGAATTTAAATGTTAAATGAAAATCGTTCGACCAGTTTTTTTAGAAATTCGTTTTTTTTGAAAATCTTTTCGAAAAAATATTTTAATATTTTTCTTTGTATGTCATTATAACAAAATCTGTAGTTTTAATCTGGGAAACTTATTTAAAAAAAATTCAACCAATCCGTTTTCAAAATATTTCGAAAACCAATTTTTTTTTTAGAAAATTTAAAAAAATCGAAAAATTTTAAAAATTTTGAAATTCAATATTAATTGAATTATAAATGACTTCCTTGTGCAAAATTTTATTGAAATCGGGATAATGGTTTACGATAAAACCGCATTTGAAAAAACGGGTTCTATGAGAGGTACCATTATAGAACAAATTTCGAAAAATGTATTCTAACTGAAAGATGTATTGTTGTAAAAAAAATAGCACCCTGGAATTTTTATCAAAATCGTTAGAGCCGTTTTCGAGTAAACCAAACTTCTTGTTAAAGATTGTATGACAGGAACCGATTTCAACAAAATTTTGCACACGTGAAGTCATTTATAATTCAATAAATATTGCATTTAAAAAATTTCAAAACTTTTTTTTTTCAATTTTTTTAAATTTTCTAAAAAAAAAATTGGTTTTCGAAATATTTTTAAAACAGTTTTTTTTTCAATAATTTTCCCAGATAAAAACTACAGATTTCCTTATAATGACATACTAAAAAAATATTTGAAATATTTTTTCGAAAATTAAAAAAAAACACGTTTTAGAAAAACCGATTTTCAATATTTTTTTCCTCGGTAGACATTTAGTTTTCAAATTTTATTGCATACATATTTAGTTTTAATTGAGTTTTTTTTAATTTTTGTTTTTTTTTCAAAAACGGTTGGTAAAAAAATTTAAATTTTTTTGTTTTCTGATAATGACTACCAGCTGCTAGATGTTGGCATACTCAAAAAAAAATGGAATATGTTTTTGAAAAGTTTTTCAAAAAAACCGTTTTTTGAAAAACACTGGTCAAACGATTTTGAAAAATGTTTCCTTAAAATTTGTTACGAAAAAGTGCATATCATGTAGCCGTTCGGTCTCGGCGATAATTTGTAGGTCCCTTCCATTCTTGCAGATTGCGTTGTTAATCACACAGGAATGCTTAAAAGTATAAGTCACTAGGCCTTGGCTCCCTAAAAATGTAATTATTTATAATATCGTAGGTCTGGGTCATATTTTGGTTAAAAAAAAATTGAAACTATGGTTTAAAAACAGTACATCCCGGTTTTCGCCGAAAACTGGTCATCCGATTACAATCAAAATTGATATTTAAGAACATGTAGGTAGTAATTTTACTTTAAAATATTTTCGAAAACTCTTGTTTTGTATTTTTAATAATTAAAATTTTTTTTTTTTGTTTTTGAAAAATCAATATTTTTAAAACTGGTAAGTTTTTTTTTTAAATTTTGTTTGTAAATGCAAGTTATTTTTTTGCTTAAGTTTGCATTCTTTGCGACGACGCGACACTCCAAACAACAATTTATAATAATCTCTTACAAGATCTACAGAAAATTCTACTAATGTTTAGTTATAAATTGAAATTGCTTCAGTTGCAAAATGTTCACTATTGTTTTTCAAAAGTATTTTTTTTATTTTAAAAAAAATTAAAACTACCAAACTAAATCCCAACACTTTCAACTCTCACTTTTTATGGATAATATTAAAAAGAATTATTAACTGTATTACATACGGCTGTAATACAAATGCTGTATTACAAAATGGGCACGACTGGGTCGCACGTACTTGCTCTTGTGTGCCTAATTACATTGGAAAGCAAGATCTTTGACAGAAACAAGTAACATTTACGTTGAAAATAGCATTTTTGAACTTATACTAAGTATCTTAAATAACAAAGAATTTATGAAAAATGTATTTCGAAAATTGTAGGACCGGTTTTGATAAAATCATTTTTTTTAATTTTTAGTTTTTTGAATTTTTTTATTTGAAATTTTGGTATGCAGTTTTTTAGAATTTATTAATAAACATGTGATTATAAAATTTAAAATATTTTGTTTTAATTAGTTTTAAAAATATTAATTTTCAAAAAAAAAAAATTCAAAAATTATTTTTTATTAGAAAAGAAAAGTTATTAAAAATTTTGATATGCAGAATTAATTAAGCTACTTTGATCTTCTCAAATATAAAATTTGACAGAAATCCAAAGAGCCGTTACCGAGAAAGCCCAAAATTAAAAAAAAAACTGTTATATGAAAGGTACCGTTAATCGTTAATAATAATTAATTAATAGACTTTTCCCGTAAATTTGGTTATAATCAAATGATAGCCAATACCAACAAAAAAATTCTCAAAAATTTTCATCAAAACGTTGGAGCCGTTTTCGGGGAAAATAAACGTTCCCTAAACGGTCATATGCAGGTACCGTTATTTTTAGGCCTAAAAGGAAAAAATATAATCACGTTTGAAGATAATCGCTTAAGCCGTTTAGGCTGCAGCTCGTTATATAAAATAAAAGTTCGTGTGGTCGAATTGTGAAAAAAAACAAAAAACTTAAACTTTGTGGAAGATCTTTATTGTTGGAAAGCTCACTTAAAACTAACTTTGAAAAAGGTTTCTACATTTCTGTTTTTCTGTTTCTTGGGTTCAGGTTACAAAGACAAATGCACAGTAATGCATTCTGTTGATTTCCGTGGGAATGGAAATCAACTGAAATATGAACGTTATAAAAATAAAGATAATGCATTCTTTTGATTTCCGTGGGAACGGAAATCAAATGAAATCTGAACATTATGAAATTATGTGGTTTGAATTGAATTTTGCTTATGGCGCGAATATCGACTTTGTCTGATATGTAACCTCTCCCCCCTTTACATTAAAATTCTCCTGAATTTTCGGAGTTTCTTTAACATTTTCATTTGAATTTTGGGTACCTTTTTCTTTAATTAAAATAGTAATTTTCTTATATCTTTTTAAGATTTTCACAATTATTAAAACTAGTATAATGATAAGTATTATGGTCGTTGAACCAATAACATAATGAATATTTTTATGTATTTTTAGTAATTTTATCGGTTTAAGGTTTACAATGTTTTTAAGGATGATTTCTTCAAAATTTAATTCCTTAGTAAAATTATAATTCTCCGTTTCGTCATAGTAGAATCTTTCAATAAAATACATATTTTTACTAGTAATTGTTTCATTAAATATCTGGATTGTACAATTGTTAATAGTTATTAGATAGTTTCCTTCCAGTTTGATATTTCTATCGTCGCATTTGTTAACAATGTTTTCATTTTTAATGTTTTTACAAATAATTGTGCTATCGTCCATTCTTTTAATTTCTGTAGTGTGATTTTCTTTAAGAGTACAATTTTTGTTTGTTATGCAATTATTAACAGTAAGCAATTCCTTTTTATATTGAACATCATTTTGATAATAGTACATTGTTTGGTTAATTTCAATGAAATAATATTCTTGGAGTACAATTTCTAAATTTTGTTTGTTTGGAATAGGGGTTATAAGTTTTAAATCAACTTGTTCGTAATTATTTGGAATTTTTATTGCTATGATTAAAGTTTCGCTGTTATACTTAAGAGTTCCAACTTTAATATTTTTTAGTTTCAATAAATCAAGCTTTGTGTTAATAATTTCTGTTGTTGTTAGTAAGCTAGGATGTATTAGTCCATGTTTAATTAAAGCTATATTGTCTATTATCTGGTTTATTTTCTCTTCTAACATATAGAGTTTTAGAATTTGATCTAATTTGATTTGTTTGAGTATAAATTGTTTTTCATTTTCTTTTAGTTCGGAGAAGGTTTTAGTTAAATCTATCCTATCCGCTTCTATAATGGTTTTGAAATGTCTTATGCTTTCATTAAAACTTTGGTTTATTTCTATTTGTTTATTGACTGTGTTAACTGCGTTTTCAGTGTTTGTTTCTAGTACGCTAATGTGTTCTATTATATCTTGTCTATCGTCGTCGTCCATTGTACCAAAAAGAAAATTGTTTACCTTTCCTACAATATTAATCAATCCTCTTTTGTGTCTAATACTTGATTGTGGTTCTATGGCTTTAACCTTAGCTTTTATTGTATCTAGCTGTCTCCTAATTATAAAATCGTTATATAATTTTAAGTTTTGAATGTTTCTCTCCATATCACCGATTGTGTGTTTCAAATCTTGAATGTTGATTATATGAAGTATTATCTTTGTGTCTTTAATAATTTCTGTCTCACCCATGTTAATAACAGAATATCCGTTTTCTGTCATTATTTTATCCACTGTTAGGGTTGGTGTTACTGATGTTGTTAGTAGTAGCAACACTAAGATTATCATCTGCAAATAAACGTGGTCGTTTTATATTAATTGGGTGTTCTCTTTCTAATTTTTTTATTCTATATCTGGGCTCGTTTTTGTAATAGTTTCTTTTGTAATTTTTTACTGCTATTACCTGTCTATTCTCAGTATATTCTTCCCTATTTCTATTAAGCTTTTCTATTCTTCTTTCTTTTTCTGTTTTAATGCGATTTCTTAAGGTAGCTATGTCAGTGAACATTGCTTCTTCTGGAGACATTCTAATGGTTGAATGGTATCTATTATTATAATTACTAACGGCTCTATGGACTTTTTGAATTATTGTGAGGTCTAAATTCCTCATTGTTACTAATTTTTCCTGCAATGTTGAATGGAATCTTTCAACATCACTGTTACCTGTATGTGTATTTGGTTTTGTTAAGTGAAGGTTCACTCCTTGTGCGTTAAAAAATTCTTTTAAGTTTTCAGATTTAAACTCGTTGTCCGCAATTATTTTAAAAGGTTTTCCGAATTTTGAAAAGTGTTCCTCAAGAGTTTCTATCTTTTTTACCCAGTTTCGATTTGGCAAATAGTATGCATATGCTTTCTTTGTTAACTTATCTACTAGGGTCATAAATGGATTTTTCATAAAGTAATAGATATCTAGGTGCAGGATCTCATTCGGTCTATTCGGAGTTTCGCTTAGTTCGAACTTCTTCTTAATTGGTTTTCTTTCATATTTCGTCTGTAAAAATGTTTTGCAATTATTTATGATTTTGGTTATTTCTTTTACTAATTTGGGGTAGTATATTTTATTTTTTAAACTATGATATGTTTCTATAATCCCACTATGGAGACTTTCTTGGGTGTGATATAAAGAGATTTGTTTCTGTGCTTCTTCTAAGTTACTTATTTCTTGTGCTCTCAATGTGGCCTTAATAAATTTGATCTGATTATCATGACCAAACAACTGTATTAACAATTGTTGTATTTTATTGTATTCGTGATACGTTAATTCTGTGTATATTCCTGTGATGCCTGGCTTAATAAATCTTCGTAATACGTCTGTCCAATATTCTTCTCCTTTTGTCATATCAATGTAAATAATTCTTCTTCCATGTAAAATTTCAATTTCTTTTTCTGCATTGTTTGTTAGAATTAATTGAGTTTTATAAATATTTATTCTTATTGATTCTTTTATAGGAATATGATTAAGCTGCTCTTCTTCTACTGAATGTACTGTTGCATTGTCTGATAAATTATTGACTGATTGTTCTACGGCTACCTCGTCTTTATTATTATTCTCTTCTGGAATCCTACTCAGAAAGTCTGCGACATTATTTAATTTACCCTGAAGATATTCGATGTCATATTGATATTCCTGTAATTTTAATAACCATCTTTGAGTTCTCTGACTAAATTCTTTTCCCGTGTATTTTTTATTTAAGTATTTAATTGGCAAATGGTCTGTAACTATTGTAAATCGTTTCCCCCATAAATAAGGTCTATAATACGTAACAGCCCAAACAATTGCTAAAAATTCTTTGTCCGTTACTGAATACTTTTTTTCATGGTCGTTTAAAGTGCGGGATGCGTAACAGACTGGTTGACCTTCTTGTGTCAACACTGCTCCAATTGCATAGTTACTTGCGTCTGTATAGACAGAAAAGTCTTTTTGGAAGTTAGGGAATTTTAAAATTGGATGTTTGATAATATTAAGTTTTAAAGTTTCAAATGCTTGAATATATTCCGGATCATGTATGTTGATTTTGGCATCTTTTTTCAAATACTTAATCATGGGATATGCTATTTTGGCATAATCCTTGACAAATTTTCGATAAAACCCTGTAGCTCCTAGAAACGATTTTATTTGTTTCTCTGTTTTCGGAATCTGATATTCTTCGATACACTTAGTTTTCTTCGGATTTGGTTTCATGCCTTCTGCCGTGAGGACATGACCTAAGAATTCAGTGTTCTTTTTCATGAAAGAGCACTTGTCAAATTGAATTTTTAAGTTATGTTCGGATAATTTTTTGAAAATTAAATTTAAAGCGTGAATATGTTCTTTGAGGCTGGTTGAGAAAATTAAAATATCATCTAAATAGACGACACAAATTTTGTTAATGTATTCTCGAAGAATGTTGTTCATTAGCCTTTGAAATGTGGCCGGGGCATTCTTGAGTCCAAAAGGCATTCTAAGGTATTCATAGAGGCCATTGGGTGTCACAAATGCTGTTTTTTGAATATCGGCGGGGTGAACTTTAATTTGGTGGTAACCTTTCGCAAGGTCAATTGATGAAAAATATTGTGCTCTGCCAAGCTTATCGAGAATACTATCGATGTTCGGGAGTGGGTACTTATCATCGATAGTTATTTCGTTCAATTTCCTGTAATCTACACAAAGGCGAAACTTTTGCTCTCCTGAATTGTCTAACTTTTTCGCTACTACAACAATGGGAGATGAATACCGGCTATTAGATTTCCTAATAATACCTTGATTTTCCATCTCCTCAACTTGTCGTCTAACTTCCTCCTCATGTCTATGTGGTAGCCTATAGATTTTTGAATGTATGGATTGATCTATAGTAGTCTTTATCTCATGCGTGATCGTATCTGTATTAGTCAGTTGATCACCGTCATGATAAACTAATTTTTGGAATTTTTTTAACAATGTTTCTACTTCTTTCTTTTCCTCTTCATTTGTTACGCATTCGCATAACAAATTATCCTCTATTCTGTCCCAAGACCTTTGTGCTTAACTGCCTCTTTCTTATCTACTGTAGGCATCGTATGACCATACAATGCTTGCGGTAAATAGATAAGGGCATCTGAATTTGTCTTATTGTGCTGAATGTTTGGATTGATTTTTTGTAAACAGGCTGTCTTATGGGCATAACACCTAAGACAGTTTGATTATTACATAAGTTAATTTTGATTTTCACTGCGCAGTTCGACTTAATCAGAGTTGTGTTTTGTATGTAAGTATTTTTAAATGGTAAGTGATTTTTGTGTCGTGTATTCAAATGTTCGTGGTTTAAGAAAGAATTTCTTTCACGTGTACGTCTACACTGTTCAACACAGGCCAGCTGTTTTGGCATTAAGTGAAACTCAGGTTGGAGCAAATACTGATTTATCAGAATTTGCTCTACATGGGTATAGCTTGGTGCCATTACTCTTTTCTCATCATGGTCTCGTGGTCTATGTTAGGAATGATATTGCTTGCCAGAGCCTTCCCCAATATGGGCAATGTTCCAACACGGACTTTAACTTCTTATGGCTCAAATTCACTGTCCGCAAGCATGTCATTCATTATTGTTTTATTTACAGGAGTCCAAATCTTGACAGTAATTCGACTTGTAACGAGTTTGATGCACTGTCTGATTCCATCTCGAAAATTGTTTCCCTTTGTCCTCGCACTGAAATCGTTATTGCGGGCGATTTCAATGTACACAATTCCAACTGGCTCCGCTATTCTGGTCAGACAACACCCGAAGGAAGGTATGTCGAGCTCTTTGCCGGGTTACATCACCTTACCCAACTGATCGATGTGCCAACGCGTATACCGGATGTTGCTGGGCAAGCAGCCCATACTCTTGACTTGTTTCTTACTTCTCACCCTGATAAATATACCATTAGTGTAACTTCTCCATTTGGCACTTCAGACCATTGTATCATTTCAGCTAATTTCTTATCCCCCACCCATCCAGTTAAAGAAAAACTTCCCACCAGGACCGTTTGGCAATACGAGAAAGCCAACTGGGACGGCCTGAATTTCTTTTTCCGAAACTTTAACTGGTCACTATGCTTCCTCGATAGTGACATTGATGCCAGTGCTGAAATGATCACAAATGTGATTCTTCTAGGGATGCGTGCTTTTATTCCTAACAGAGTAAAAAGCATCAAACCTAAAGAAAAGTCTTGGTTTAATTCTGAGTGTAAAGAAGCTATCAGGCTCAAAGAAGTAAGTTTCCGATCTTACAAAGCCAACCCTACAGAGGAAAATCGGAAAAAGCACAAACAAGCAAGGAATTCATGCAACTCCGTTATAGAAAGAACCAAATTTTTGCATGACCAAAAATTACGGCAAAAAATTCTGCAGTGTCCCAAAGGCAGTAAAAATTTTTGGTCATTTGTAAAAAATATAAAAAACTCCTCGACATCTTCGGTTCCAACGCTCATCGACAATAACAAACCAATTGTTTACTCTTCAGAGAAGGCAAACTTGCTCGCCGCCCATTTCGCTGCCAGCTCCACGCTGACTCAAAGCAACGTTGCCCCTCCTGTACTTGAGAATGTAAATTTTTCCATGGGACAGATTTTTTTCCGCACTCGTACAGTAGCAAAAGTTCTCAAAGATCTCGATATACACAAATCCGCTGGCCCGGATGGTATACCCCCGATTCTTCTGAAGAGGTGTTCTTCCACACTGGCAAAGCCACTGCGTAAGCTTTTCCATCGCTCCTACTCTTCTGGAATCTTTCCTAGAAGATGGAAAACAGCATTTGTCCAGCCTGTCCCTAAGAAAGGTGACCCGTCCTCCCCCTCCTCCTACCGACCCATAGCACTGACATCCCTTCTTTCTAAGGTCATGGAAACACTGATTAACCGTCAGCTTAAGGAATATCTCGAAGATCGTAAGCTTCTCCATGACCGTCAGTATGGCTTCCGGAGCAACCGTTCCACTGGTGATCTGATGGCATATCTCACCGAACAGTGGAACAAATCTTTACATCGCTTTGGTGAAAGTAAGATTATTGCTCTTGATATCTCCAAGGCATTTGATAGAGTTTGGCATGAAGCTCTCTTATCGAAAATGCGTGCTTTTGGGATCGATAATACTCTTGTTCGTTGGATTAGAAGCTATCTTCTGGACCGTTCAATACAAGTTGTATTGGACGGATTCAAGTCTGATTCCCATAAAATAAATGCTGGTGTGCCCCAGGGCTCTGTTCTGTCTCCGACTCTTTTCCTCATTTTTATAAATGATCTTCTGTCTGTTACTTCTAATCCACTTAACTGTTTTGCTGACGACTCTACCCTCAGCTTTTCATATTCGTTCGATAATTCACGTCCTTCGCCTTCGGACGTACAATTGCAACGGTGCCGTATGTCAAGCTCATTAAACTCCGATTTATACAGCATTGTCAAATGGGGTAATAGAAATCGTGTTGAGTTTAATGCTTCGAAAACTCAATGCTGTCTTCTGTCGTTAAAGCTAAACATTCCCCCAATGCCATTGTCCATGAATGGCACTTACATCGAAGAAACCGAAAAGCTCTCAGTACTCGGTATGTGTGTCAACGACGACCTCCGTTGGAACGACCATATATTTGAGATCGCTAAGAATGCTGCAAAGTGCTTAGGTTTTCTGTATCGGTGTAAGAAGTACTTTTCCCCATCTGATCTGGCTACAATTTATAAAGCGTTTATACGCCCTAAACTCGAGTATAACTCCCACCTCTGGGCAGGTGCTTCGCAAACATCGCTTCACCTGCTTGATAGAATACAAAATAGAGCGTTAAGATTGATAGGAAATAGAACTGCCGCTGAAACAATTGCCCCTCTCGAACACCGACGCAATGTTTCATGTCTTTCCTTATTTTATCGTTTCTTTTACAAAAAATGTTCACTCGAAGTAGCCAGTTGCATTCCTCCCCTTAAAAGTTTCTCCCGTAATACTCGTCTCGCAAGGAATGCTCATCAGTTCACCCTTGAGCCTAATTTCGGACGTACCGTGAAATATAGGGATTCTTTTTTTAGCCGAACGACACGAATCTGGAATAGTTTACCCGGCGGGATTTTCCCTTGCCATTTTGATCTGCAAACATTCAAAACCAATGTTAATCGGCACCTCCTATCTCTCCCCTCCCTATCTTCGTAATGCCCGCGCAGTGTGTTCTACATTAAAAGGGAAACACATAATCCCTTGTGCGCGCGTTAATTATAAAAAAAAAAAAAAAAAAAAAAAAAACTTAGATCCAGTTCTTTCCCTTCTCCAATAAGTTCAAAACAATCGAAAGTTGTAATGTTTTTTTCGGAGTATAAAGGAATTAAGGTTTTATTTTTTAGTACGAGAGTTTTATTGTCGAAATCGAGAGTTTGGACAATTTTACCTAGTAAGTCCATGCCTATTAAAATATCGTATGGCTTTGGACCTAGGTCTCTCTTATACCACCTTGTGGCGATTTTACTGTCTTCTTTGAATTCTTCGGGAATGTTCGTGATTACTCTTTCTACTACCTCGTTTGTTATATTGTTTATTGTTTGCAATTGCATGTTGACTTTGTCGTATACTCGAAATTTACTACAATCAACTGCACTAGAATTTATTATACTCATTGTTGACCCAGTGTCAATGAGTGCTCTATAAATATTTTTATCTATTGTTAAGTCTACAAATATTTTGTTTCCAAGGCTTAGATTAGAAAAAACTCTAAATTGTGAATTTCTTCTTCTCGATTTTCAGTTTGGTTCACCGACATCGGTGTCGGATGTTGTGTTGCATTTCTCAATTGTCCAGAGGGGTTAAAAACGGGTTGGACGTTCTGCCTATACTGACCTGATGTGTTATGTCTATTCTGTCTGTGGAAATCTCTGCTATCGTACCTTTGTCTGTTATAGTTTGGATTGAAGTTATTATTGTTTTCCCTAGAATAATTATTATTTTGTCTGTTAGAATTGTTGTTGAAATGGTTGTTAATCTGCCTATTATTATTTTGATTTGACTCATAATTATTTTGTCTGAAGGGATTATAACTATTGTTTCTCACATTCCTATTAAAATTTGAATTCTGAGTACTACGCCTATCCTGACTTATAAATTCTCTGTCTATGTTGTTGTTATCATATCCTACATAGGAGTATAAGATGTCTTTTATCACATGTAAGTTATAAAGATCTTTGATTTCTCTTGATAAATTTCCTGACACTAACTGCTTTATTCTATTGATTAATACTGTATAAAAAGTTTCTTTTGCTTCTGCAGGGTTAGATTCATAAGTCACAAATTGATTTATTTCTTGTGTTAATTTTTCAATTTTATCAGTTAAATCTTGAATTGAACTTACTTTAATATTACAAATTTTCGTTGATATGTCCTTGTAGCTGCATATTGGTCGAAAGTGTTGTTTTAGGAGTGATTTCGTCGCTTCCCATCCTTCAGGTCTGTTGTTCAGTAATAATTCTTTTGCTCGTCCTATTATTTTCGAATTATAGATTGCCTGCCATACTTCTCCTCTCATTCCTTCATCTATTGAGTTTAAGTGAGTTTCCACGCTTGCGAAAAACTGGCTTAGTGTTTCGCTTTTTCCCTCGAACGTTGGTATGTGTTGGATTTCTTTCATTAAATAGCATACTCTACTTGGTCTTTGGGCGTGAGGTGCGGCCAATGCTTCCAATACGGCCCCTAACCGGTTCATGATCTCTTCGTTCATCATTTCTTGAATTTCTTTCTGCCAAAATCCGAGTGCTCTGTTCCGACGAATAGTTGCTTTTTGTTATGTCAATTTTAGTTTGACTTTGCACACACTACACACACTGATTTTATGTTTGTATCTATAGTTTCTTTTCTACCGGCAGTAGTTAAAAATTTAGTCGCGTTTGGGTTCAAACAATATTCGTTTGCTTGATACACATTAACACTAGTTTGTATCTATAATTTTTTTTTTTCTACCGGCAATAGTTAAAACTTTAGTCGCGTTTGGGTTCAAACAATATTCGTTTGCTTGATACACATTAACACTATTTATTAAAAAAAAATTTTTTTTTTTCTTCGAGTAGATTCGTTCTCGTATGGATTTCTACAGTTTATAGAAATCCTACCGACTGCGCCAAATAAAAGTTCGTGTGGTCGAATTGTGAAAAAAAACAAAAAACTTAAACTTTGTGGAAGATCTTTATTGTTGGAAAGCTCACTTAAAACTAACTTTGAAAAAGGTTTCTACATTTCTGTTTTTCTGTTTCTTGGGTTCAGGTTACAAAGACAAATGCACAGTAATGCATTCTGTTGATTTCCGTGGGAATGGAAATCAACTGAAATATGAACGTTATAAAAATAAAGATAATGCATTCTTTTGATTTCCGTGGGAACGGAAATCAAATGAAATCTCAACATTATGAAATTATGTGGTTTGAATTGAATTTTGCTTATGGCGCGAATATCGACTTTGTCTGATATGTAACCTATATACTGACAGACAGGCAGACAGACATTTTTTCTCGATCACTTTTTTAGACTTCTCCATGATCGTAGTGTCATGTTTGATTGTTATCTCAATTTTTTTTATATTTACGAATCCTAAACTTGCCTTATAGTCCCTATAATCGCAAGTACAAATATGCTCGAATTGGCATTCTAGATCCAAAACTAACGGTAGCCGCCATATAACTTTTAATGAAAAACTTATTTTTCTCGAAAACGGCTCCTACGATTTTGATAAAACTTTCTGAAGGTGTTTTCTATGCAAAATCTATCTTCTAGTTTCAATGGATTTTTTAGAAAAAGTTTTATAACGTACCTCCCATATGACCGTTTTTTTTAAATCAGTCTTTCTCGTTAACTAATTAACGGATTTTGATGAAATTTTCAAAATATATAGTGTTTTATGATTTAAACAATATTGCTTATTAAAATTTTCAAAAACATTTTTTTTTATTTTTAATATTTTTTGTTTAAAACCAATCAAGGGGACTTGGAGGTAATTGAGATAACCTTAACTAAGAGACTTGTAACTATACCAAAGGGACAGCAAAACATTTAAAAGTGATACCAAGAACGAAAGAAATTATTACACAATACAGCCCAGTAAAAATCGACTCTAAAAAAGGCTAAAATCGCAAAACTTGATGTAGTCCTGCATTTTTGGTATGTTAGGGTACCTAGTCTTAATCCAAAATTGCAACTTCGAAAAACTCATGCTTGCTTGGTCTACAAAATATACCTGAACGTTTTTGACCGTGAACATAGGCGAAAAAATTAATTAATGAAAAACCAAAGAAAGGTTGAAAACTTGCAGTTCCCCACCCCACATTTTTTGCACACGGTCCACGAGATCCAAAACTTAGGAAGATGTTAGTTAATCATCCCTTAACATTATTCTAAAGTTTCATTAAATTCCGACCTTTGTCGACATTAAACTACCTGTCGACTGGACTACATATAGGTGTTTTTCTCAATTCTTCAAAATTCCAATTTTACCTTCTTTGAGTTTTTCTAGATTGTGAGTGAACAACAACTTTATCTGTAGTGAAATTTTCTGGACGCCAATAAAACTAAAAATTGTAAATTTTCGGTAAAAACGGACCATTGTCAAAGAGCCATAATTTGGTCTGTATAGGGTTTATGCGCTTAGGCTTAAATTGTTGGAAATTGTATGGACTTAAAAAAAGTACCTGATTTTGTTTGTCAAAAAAGCAAAGTTTATGACAATTACAGTTTGCAGTTTTTCGCGTGCTGCGCAGGAAGTACGAGTTTTTCGAAGTTGCAAATTTGGATTAACACTGCTCTAACTCGTCCATACAAATATATATACCAAAAATGCAGAACTACATCAAGTTTTGCGATTTTAATGTCAATTTCTACTGGGCTAATAGCTAAGCTGTGAATAATAAATATGTGCCTGAAAACTAGCCATTAGAATTGGTTTGAATTCAGCTAATGAGTGACAGAAATTGAACTCTTTTTCCTACATACTACAAAAACAGAGCTGGCAATCTTGCCATAATGAATAAAATAAAACTCATTTAAATCATAAAAAGACACTGCATTCTCGATTTCTCATGTGCTCACTAGAGAAGTGCAAAGTGCGCCGGCTCACACTTTCCACGATATGCAATACCTAACATCATCAACTTCAAGCGTTGTTGTCGCCATCGTCATCACAACAGAGCGCCACTATCCAAATACCAATTCCACAAAAAAAAAAAAAAAAAACAAGAACAACAAAACACTCAGCCACAATCGCAAATCCGATTCCCATTATTATCTGCATTACTAGCCGTAGTCTTCTATTCAAGTCCCAGAACTAAATTAATAGTAAGTCTCATGAGACAAAATTCGCACCATATCCATTCATGAATCCATTCGAACTCAACATGTTCGTCTCGAACTGAGACTAAACTTTGTTAACGAATCCAACTAAATGTATCTTTTTTTCAAACGAAGCACCCTTTTGCCTTGAACAGGTTAAAGTAAAATATCAGACAGCAATTTATTGGATTCGAATTCGTTTCAGGCTGCTGTTTTGGTTTTTAGGGGCTGGCGCTCGGTTCGGAAAATCGAAAAGATAGAAATATACATGGCTGCTGTAGTTGTACTGTAGATACTTTTGCACAGTATCACATCGAACATTCCCACTGTGTTACTGTTCAGTCACATTACGACTTTGTTAGATGACGGACGTGAGCTCTAAATAAATTGATAGCACTTTTCAAGTGTAACGTGTTTTTTATTTGTTGTGTGAAACAACCTACGATTTTACCAAATTTATTACAAGAAAAGTGATAAATTTTAATTAGTATTGAGAAGATTGATATTAAGAGGATTTTTCAACACACACGACAATATTTATGTGTATTATATTATATTAATTGTATCTAAATAAGAGAAAAAATAAATAAACAACTACGATTTTTATACTGAATGCAAATCAAAATATATTTTGTTTACACATTGTGTAATTGTTAAGTGAACATAAATATTATTTAGTTACAAAAATAATGAGATGACAAGTGAATACTATTTTGATAATAAGGCAAACAAGTAGTTGTTAAGGGAAAAGTTTCAATAGTGTAAACAGTGATATTTAATTTCAATAAATATACAGAGGTGTAGATACATCTACACATAACTGCTGAATATTTGAGGATTAATTGTAAAAAAAATATTTAAAACAAACGATTGTGGATTATATAAACAGATCAACATATTTGTTTTAAAACATTTTTGATTCATTGAGGATTAATACAGATCAAATCAATACCGGCAAAAACGGAGTAATGGCCAACACGGACAGCATGTATTTGCAACTTAATGCGTCGGAACTAACAGCTATTATGATGAAAGGTGAGTTGTTGGTTCTTTGGATTTAATTTATTAAATTTTAACAAAAAAAAAGATAAAGGAAATGAGATAATAGTTTGATCTGATGAAATTCTATTAAACCGAATTTGATAAGATAGGAAATTTAAAATGTATTCATTTTTTGTTTATAGGAAACCTTTGTACCAAACGTTTATTGTTTGCCAAGAATTATGGGGTTAAGGTTTGGATTGAACAACTCCGGTTAAGATCTTGGCAGACTTGGGCTGGGTTTTCTATTAATGTGGGTCTTAGAGTTCATTTTCTTCAAAAAGCGCTTTTTCTTGCTGTTTTCGTTGAATCGTTTGCTTTAATAATAGAAAGATGAACGCATCTTTTCAAAACAATCATTTTGTAAGTAATCAGTGAGCAGTGAGGGGATGTCATCTGGCTATTTTTTGTTTTGCCAAAGATTGCCAATCGCTTCATATTATTTAAGAAATAATTAATGATTAATTGACTAAAATTTGTAAGAACTCTTCGATAGTTTAATTGCTTTGAAATGGAAAAAATGAGTTAATTGAAGTCAGATGACTACGACCATAATATAAATTTAATTTAATGGTTTCTTCTAAGTTTATTCTTTGTCACCTCTTACGTTCGAACAAAAACATCTTAAAACTATTGTATATTGTTGATATTGGATTATCCAAAATGCCGCCGGATTTCTTAAAATACTCGAATTGATAATCCTAATTGTACATTAAAATTATGTGTCGTGCATTTCATAAGGAGAGCACTGTTCCTTGGCCAATAAAGGGTTTAAAGAGCTTTTGAACTTAAAAAACGCAGCAAATATTAAGCAAGTGACTAACATAAGATATACTCGTCCATATGGCAAAATCAACTACTGGAATTGTCACTAAGAAATATGAGGCGAAATTACTTAAATTTTCACGAACGGAGATAGAATTGAGAAACTTTAAAACGGATCACTTAGGAATTCCTGCGTAATCAAACTCTATTTGTTTTTAAAAGCAAAAAGATAGTTATATAGTTGACTGCTGTAGATACTTTTGCACAATATCATCGGCTTAAAGCAAAATCTGAAACTATAAGGTGGTATTTGCTGTTTAAAGTTGAAATGGAATGCCAAGACATGATTTTTAGAGCTCTCCATTTTAAGTAATTTTGCTTTTTTACTAAGCAACTCAATTTGAGTTTGTTGGAGCGGACTTAAGACTTAGCCTTAAGGTCAACTTAGATGAACAGTACAAAGGTAGCATAGTCAGACTTCCACAAAAAATCGAAATAAAATGTGCCAAATAAGTTTATCTCTTATTTAAATCTGGTATTTTAAGGAAAATGTGGTAAAACGCTAAATATATAAACAAAACAATCCTAAAAATATTCACTAAACCTTCAAAAGTTTCCAATTGTACAGGAAATCGTTTAATAACATGGTAACAATCATAAATAATAATTTTTGTTGTCTGTTCAGGATGCATTATTAAATATCCTCATGATAGCAGATACTCTCATTAACTTGAACAAATTACCTATATATCTCGTTCCAACCTTTACTTTAACCGTTTATTAGAATTGAAATTGATTTTAATTGTTAGTTCATTGATTTCGAAAGGAATATTATCTGCAACTTGTTTATAATTTGAATAAGATGTAAAATAGTTGTTAGAAAAACCTATAAGATTCAACTGGTATTGAAAAGGCATACAATAGATTCAGAAACAATATTCTAATTTTAATAAGTTTGTAAGGCTCTTCGACAATTAAGTAATCGATGGAAGTATTCGATTCAACTCTATGCTTCTTGAAATCATGTAACGGTAAACTAAAGAGGAAATAACTACCATCAATTGTTGTTTTTATTTCAACAACAAAAGCTTTCAAATATTATGGTCAGAATTTTTTTTATTTAAACAGTTCTATACTGACAGCCCTTAGAATTCTTGGTTTTAAAACTAACTAATTCACCCCATTCATACCTCAACTAAACGCTGAAAATATTTATTTGTATAACTTAACCTACATAATATAAATACCCATCCAAATGAATTTGCGCACAATTTCCTTGAAATAGAGAAGAATTCCATGATATTTTCTTCCCACATAACAGCTGAACAATTTATATTTCTCTGACCTAGATGAATAGGTATTTTTCCTTACACTAAATCAAACATAAAAGTTCAATGCAATTAAGTAACAATATTTTTATAGTTTTTCCCTAATTTTTTTTCTATAAGAATATCTTAAAAAAAGATAAAATTCATTTGAATACATTGAAATATTACCGCCACATGGTCGTCCGCCAATAAAATTCTAAGAACGGTTAATCGCGTCTATATGGCATTCGGAACAGCTGGAAGAATTAAAATTATTATAATTTTATGTTTGTTTGTTTTTTATTGGATTGTTTAAAGCAGGATATTAACATTAAACAAGAAAGCGAAAAACAAATAGTTTGGCAATAAAAAAAATTTAGAGGAAATCTCTAAAGAATTAATTAAAGAAGCATTAAAAAAGAATGATTATTAAAAAAATGTAAAAAATATTTAAAACTTATTAAGATGTTTCTTCTGGCTGCTTCCTCAAATTAAAAACATTTCGTAATTTTAACGGACTAAACGTAGGTATTTGAACATGAATATGAGTTCAACAACCAACCAGTCATTACCTCGAAAGCCAACGAAAACGATTAAACACATCCTTTCTGTGTGTTATTCAGATACAAGGATCTCGTTTTTAATTCAAAAAATCACTGAAATATACAAATATTTTAAAGCAATACACTTCGATGACTTTCCTTATTCGTACTTTTGATGGCGCTACATAGTAGGGTACTCCTGATCCTGGCTAAATATGCCTTTCCAGCTGGGTCAGTCTCTAGTTTGCCTTTTCCAATTTCACAGTTCAAGAAGTCCGGAGGCCTCTCTCTACCTGATCGGTCCATCGAAGATGAGGTCTGCCTTGGCTTCTGACTTCCTAGGGTATGGCATCGAAGACTTTGAGCAAAGAAGCATCTATGTTTATCTGGTCTTCATGGCCGAGCCATTCAAGCCGGTGGATATGAAGTTTTCTGACTAGAGTTATGGCGCTATACAGCAAACTGTTGTAACTCCATCGTCTTTCGTTGTTTTCTGAGTCGCTCATTAATCGCTCGTAGTACTTTTCTCCCGAATATAGTAAGGAAGCTTTTATATATAAGCGATTAGCAAGATTTCTGCGCTGATATTGTTTCACTGATTGTGACTACCTCGAAGTTATAGCTATGAAGTGTCAAGTTCTCACAAAGATTGTGGTGGGGCTGGACTTTTGTTGATTAAAGCTACTTATTTTTGTCCTGATTTATAACCAGTGCATTCTGCTTGCTGCTGAATCGATGGAAATGAAAGCACTGATTACTGCTCCTTTCGTTTCCCTATCACATCAATGACGTCAGCAAAGCAAAGAAAGTAAAGCTTAGCGTGCTGGCTTTTCCTGCATAATGTTTCCTTCACCCTCTGGTGCTGTCAAAGGCCTCAGTATACCAGATTTGGAGGAATTCCAATGCTATGCATGGCCTGATATAGTTCATCCCTCTTAAAACTATCGTAGGCTGCCTTACAATCGATACACAGGTGATAAATCTAGATTTTAAATTCTGGTTAAATGTACGATTTTGGTCGCTCTTAAAATTGTCCAGGTCTAAAAACGCCTTGATATAAGAACCTATTATTCTGTAGGAAACTAATTCAAATTAAAAAGGATCTTATAGGAGAGGCTTAAATAGCCTATTCCTCTGTAGTTGATGTAGACTACTTAGTTTATCTCTTTTTTTGTTGGATCAGCGAGATGATTCAGACATCTAACATACTTTGAAGATCAGTTGGTGTATGCACCTGACTAGACTAGTTCCAGCGTGTCTAAGAAGTTCCGCTTGTACCCCATCGGCACCAACTGCTTTGTTCGTTTTTATTATGGAAATGGCTTCTTTAATCTTATTTCGGTCCGGCAGATGTAAATCTTGGTTGTTGTCATCTAAAGTCACTGGTCTAGGTCGATCATTGGTAGGATATTGGTCGTCATTGCCATTCAACAACTAGTCTCTTTAGGTGGCAAACATCGAATGTATTTCTACTACAATGTTTCCATTCCCATCTTTGTAGGCCCAAGGACTATTAGTGTATCCTGATGTTGACTGTTTCTCTCTTCTGTAGAAGTTTCGCATATCTTTCCATTTTCATGATCCAATTTAATTATTTATTGAGCGAAGTAGTCTAAGGGCTTGAACTTCATAGATTATTTCTATAGGAATTCAAAACGAAGCAACAAAAAGCCTAAAAACTGGATTTGAGTCATAAGAGACAAAATTGATTATGACTCCCAAACCTTTCTAAGAAATACTGCTTTTTATATAAAAAAGTGTTGCTTAAAATGTGCCAACATTTCTGACCCTACACCCTACTGACCTTAAGCGAACTTCATACAACTATGTTCGAGTCATACTCTTTACATAACTATCAACTATGCAGGCATTTTTTTTTAAAATTTGCATTGTTCATTGTAAAGTTCCATAGAAAACCTTCGATTAGGTACATCCATACCCTCTTTTTTTCTACTCCCTTCCAGCAAATATCAAATCACCTGTTGAATTTAACATAACACCTGATACTTTAACTAAATGCAAACTTAATTTCATACGCACTAATGAATGTGCTTCAATAATATTGCCTACCTCTTCAGCATAGGTAATGAAAAAAACAACAACAACAAAATCAATAGAACCAAAGTTAATTATTTCAATTCCACTCCACATATAAGTAGACACTGACCAAACTGAACCTATAACCTATATATCGACAGAACGGATAACACCAAAAACAGAATAAAAAAAATTAGGATCATGTTTCGCAATTCATTGACACACCTGTTTTTTTTTTCTTCTGTTTTAACTTACTTATAGCACATTCAAACAACTTTGGCCAACAACAAATCAAACAGAACAACCCCATAATGAAGTGTGAGACAAAATTCAGTTTGATTTTAATAATTAGTCAATACTTGGTTGACCAACGTTCAGCCGTTTTGTATACTCGAATAGCTATGTTAACAAAAAAAAATTTAAACAAAAATAAATAATAAATTCCTTAATAAGCTTAAAATGTGCCACTTGCATTCAAAACTATGGCAACCCAGAAAAAACAACAACAAATGCTAACATCGGTTCCAAATATATGCGCATATGGAATTTGTGTATCCATCGGATTGCTGGAGCTATTAAAAATGTTCTGTGGCGTTTGCGGATCGAATGGTTTTTAGGGTTAAGCGAAATTTAATCGGGATTCGTCATTATTTATTTTTTTTTGATTATGATTTTGATATTGATTTATCGGTTTCACACCATTGAATGACTATATGAACCCATTTTGTATATGGGAAAGCGATTCGAGGGAGTTTTGAAACTTCATGAAAGATATCTTTCTATAAACTTTTAATTCAAATAAAAGTGAATCCTTCCTAAACCTCAAGTGTATCTGTTACTAAACGCCATTCAATAAACCATCCCTTATTACAGGGCTAAGTGTTTGACCTCGCTAATCCATTTGCAAAGTCATGCAAATGCAATTTAGATATTTATCAATTTTCCTAGGCAAAAGATAAACTGGCGTTAAGTGCCCGAGAGTATCGAAGGAAATAAAAAAAAAAATGACAAAAGAAGGGAACTGTTAAGAAACAGACATACTTAAGGGATGAAGAATTATTGTATCTCGTTCGAACTAACCGTGTAATCTTTGGTATGTCCGACATGTGTCAGGCCAGGCTATACACAAGGTTTTAAGTGCACGGCAGGTTGCTCATTCGTGCCACATGCTGCCCTGCTTGCTTTGCCATTATGTTCTATAAAATGAATCTGCCTGTGGTAATGGTAATGCCCCGGCTAAAGCCTGGCATTTTGCAAGGGATTTTCCATCGTTTTCCAGATTGACAGTCACGTTTGGTTAATGGGAAGAAATAAATTATGAAAATAAAAATTCAAACTGAAACACTCATGACAATTCCATTGTGAAACTTCAGTCTCTTGAGGGAGACAAAAATTTAAAGCTAAATTAATCAGCGGAAAGTATAGAAATAGAAACTGCTGTGATAGAAGGGACTATGACAGTAGGGTGTGCAAATTAATTGACAGATGGAGTTATGGTGTAAAAGAGTTTCTTAAAAGGTTTTTTATAGTAAAATATCATTGATTTCACATTGTTTAGAAATAAAAGTCAAAGGAAAACATTATTAAAACTATAACCACATTAGGTTTAAGAAATTAGAGTTTTTCTTTAATATATTTACTAAATTACACTGTGAATGTCATGCAACATAGTTTTAAATGCGACACAGATTAAATAACTCTTTCGATAATGACAATTTTATGATCTTAAAAAATAATAAACATATTAACGGCCAAATGATTATAATTCATTTACTATCCGTCCTGAAATAAACTATCAAATTCCAGGAAACACGAAGGTATAGAGACCATAAATCCTTAAAAAATAGAAAAAAACAGAATGTCAAATTTATCTTTGAATAAACACAAAAGCAAACTCTGAATCCTGAAGTTAACCAAATTATCGAATTTATCTACGATATTATAAATCTTAAATAATATGGACTCTTTTTAAATTTTATTAATATTTTTTTTATAATGAATGCCCGCGCAGTGTGTTCTACATTAAAAGGGAAACAAATATTCCCTTTTAATGTAGAACACACTGCGCGGGCATTAGGAAGATATATATAATTATACCTATGAAATGAGCTTCTTAACATCATTAAAATTGATTACAATGATTATTTTGACAAAAAATTCGAAAAAAAATTGAAAAACCAGCTCAAAAAAATAATTAACATTTTTTCCAACCCTACTGTCTACATCGCTTAAAAAAAAACACACAACAAAGTATCTCAGATACATCACCTCTTTCCACTTTGAAAAAAATTAAAGAAAAGCTACGGCCAACAACAACAATAACAACAACATTTCTGCGGTGTAACAGATGTCTACACAAGCAGACATTTTTGTTTTTTAATCCTCATTTCCTTTAAAACTGCTTGTTGGGATGGGGGTGGTAAACGTAAATGGAGAGGGTGTGGTATTGAGTAAAAGTGGCTGTCGTTCATTAAAATATCCATCCCCACGAATTTATTTGTGGAAAGAGATGGTTTCTCCTGTGTTTACAAAACAACATTTTCCTCCCATAACCACCCATCATCCATCTCTAAAACAGCATCATCTATGCCAGCTGCTGATTCCTCTTTAGCGCACAAAAGATAAAAATAAAAAAAAAAAGATTGAAAACATTGAAATTTTTCAATGGAATAAGAGGGTGTGTGTGCGCAAATAAACACAATAAAATTTAAAAATTTAAACAAAAAAAAAATTTATTTTATAAAAAAATATCATGAAAACCCAAATAATCTACAATCTATATACACACATAAATGTTATGCATTTTTGGCTGTTGGCTATGAGGATGAGGAGCATCCATCTATTTTGTATTTTTTGCTGAGCGAAAAGTATCTTAAAAATGTTATTCCCACATAGGAATTTTGTTTTGGCGGCCTTTGAAGTTTGTTTTATATATTTTTAACAATTTTCGTGCAAACTGAAAAGGAGGTTTTTCCGAAGAAAATTCTTCTCCTCCTGCCCCGATAAAAACAATTTCCACACTACTAGATGTGAATTTCCATTCATGCCGAAGAGGAATTTCCATTAGCAGATAATAAAAATCAAAAGACTGCTGTGCTGAGTCATTATTGCTATAAAGTTTTATGAACACTATGAAATTTATCTTCCAGGAAAAACTTTATATTTTCATATTTTTCGAATGCGGAATCTCTTGTTAAGTTGACTATGGTTTTGCAATAAAAAAAATTTTTATTATTAATTAAACAATCGAAAAAAATCATTCAAAATACTTGATTAGATGCTTTCAATTTTCAATCTAATACATTTATTAAAAGAGAAGGGCCTAGTTGGGTACGTTCTGGTACACACAAAATAAACAATTTATGTATGAAAAAAGAAAATCGTTGATGAAAAGGAAATAGATACAGGGTGTTTTGGCGATTATTCAATAAAGTAATAAGCCGTGTCGACAATTTTGTTCACTGTTCAAAATTTGACGGTTGAGTTGTCAATAGTACGTAAGTCTGATTCCTTTGTTCCCATTGAGTTTTGTTCTGTTAGGATTCCAACCAGAAGCAACAGTTTAGGCCTGCTTAGTGTTAGAATGTAATCTGTGTTTTTCTTTGAGATGTTGAATCAAGTGTCTTTGGTAAGATTTAGCTCGGTTCTAGGGATTAACCGTTTTTGGCCAGTTTATCTGCTAATTCAATCTCTTACTTGTCACAATGTCCGAGGATCCATCGAAAAGTCTGCTTCTTTGATGTCTTGATAGATTGATTTTGCAATAGTTCCGACAACTTCTTGAAGTACTTTCTTAATAGAATTGCCCTTCATGATCGCATGCTGTGTCTGCAAGATGGCATTGTCACTTGAATTTAAGAACAAATGTGAGGTTTCAATTACTTTTACTAAAGTCTTAAGAAGAAAGGAGGGCTTATTACGGTCTAATATCCTTTCAAAACTTTTGGAATGAATGTGAAATTAGGTTCAAGCAACAAGCAATTGTTTCTTTAAAGCTCGAACTTCGAACTTGGCTTTTTTAAAAACCCTCATTGATTTTTTACTAAGGCAGACAACTCTAGATCTGAAAGGGTTCCGAAAAACTCATGGCTAAGAGTTTACTCAAAAATGTACATGCCAACGTAAGTGAAAACTTCAACTACTAGGATCGCGTGTGAAACTTGAGTTAGTTATAGGCTGTTCAAAAAAAAATGTCAGTACAGGGAAGATAGGACGTTTGCCTTCTGTCTGGTTGCATTGGCTTGCATATTTCAGTTTCAAGTAAAAGCTCTAACAGGGTTTCCTAATTATCATTATAACTTATTAATAATCTTCGCAAATGTCTGTAGGGTTACACCTTGCTGATTACAATACAAAACAATACTATTAATTTAAGATATATATATAAATTCACTTTTTTATTGAAAACATAAGCACTATACAGTTTAAACACAATTTACACCAATTTCAGTCAACTATATTTATCAATACTATATATTAATACCACATCAATCTTATTAAAGCATGATATCACGTCAAAACACTATTTCGAATTAATATGATCACGCAATGAAAATGACTTCTTTCTACTAAAATAACAAAAGCCAACAAAATTTAACCGCATTTTAACGATTTTCCATATATTTGTACTAACAAACATACAAATACGATCACACCTACCTCTCACACAGCTAAATTTGTTCTTAAAAGCTTCAAAATCAAAAGCACTATGATAAAATCCAATTAACAAAGGCTATATAGTACTGTTTTCAATTGGCAAAGGTAACTCTGTTGGTGAAATATATCTTTTTTCAATCCACACAGCGAGAGTAGGTAGAAGTGAGTAAACGATCACTATTGACTATTCATTATTCCATTCTATCCACGTTGATGGAAATCGCTCATGGTGGAATATACGACATTTTTTTTAAAGAAATACCCACAATTCATTTAGGTTAGTCAGTGGCTTTGTATCTTTTTCAGTAGAAGTTTTCTCAATTTAATGTCGGGATAATGAACACAGGCGCCACTGTTTTAAAAAAAGCTCGCCCATAAGCCCTTTACTGACAATTTTTATTGAACGTACTATAGGTAACGAGTATATTACCACCTGGTCAGGTATAGTAATCCGACGTCATCGAAGTCTTCCATTGATTATATAAGACATCTTGCAGTTTGCAAGAAAGACGATGAACTATATTTCTTTGCATTGAAGGTTTTTCTTCTTCTTGGCTTGTCAATCTAAATGCTAAAGAGTTTTTGCTTTTTGGCCTTCTGTTTTCAAAGTTTCATTGAAAGTGAAAAACTCGTAGAAGTCTCAAATATCTCAGTTTTACCAGAATCTTGAATAATAAATCCTTTCATTGTGGCCTTAAAAATGACAGTAAATATCCCGTTTTTCGATTGTTCTATCCCTAAATCAATTAAATGCTGATGTTTCTGCATTTTTTCGCACAAATAATAACACATATTTCCACAAAGATCCATCAAGATTCCTTAAATACTCTGGCGCCTTTACTCCTAATGATGCATATACTATAAATGTTGTTTGTAGATACTTTTAATATCAAGTAATCTACACACAACTTGGCGTCGTCAGTCGGTATACCTCAATTGAATCTCATGTGCACTCCAAGTTACTATAAATGATGACAATCAAGTTGACAATTAAATGCGCCAACAGTAGCACAAACAGCAGTATGGAATGGAGCGATGGAGCCCCACCAACTAGACAGCGCGCACACACAATCAAAGTAGCGCCGCACCGCGCCGCTACACAATTGTGGCAAACTCCAAAGTCTCCAACGCTAGAGTAAGTTACATAAAAAAAGCGCCACACTGTGTGCTGCACTGATCACTATATTATTGTAGGTCTTGGAAAAAAGGTGTACGTCAAACTAAATAAAATAGACTGGCCGTCTTTTTTTTAGTCTGTCTGTCCCCGTTCCAAGTCCCAACAACTGGTGATGCTTTAAAGTATCCATATAAACCGAGCGAATGATACTTTTATAGATACTTTATTGTTTAAACAGATGTCAATTAAAGTTGACTACCGTGGGCAAGGTAAAGAGTGTCCCCAAGCTCTAGAGCCGTCATTCTTCTATAGACAGACATTCGAACACATATATAGAAAATGAGCGACTACAACACGCCTGGAATAGCTCTGTCATTTAACAGCTCATCAAAAGCCAAACAGCGTAGAAGACTTCGATGCTGTGGTACTTGGCTTCTGGAGCTGCTGTTGCCATAATAATGGAAGAACTGTGTGTGTGTGCCATGGAAAGATAACCAATCATATAGAGTGGCTAAGCATGGGAAAGACGTTTTGACTTTATAGGTTTGCAATACTCTGCTCTGTTTGACTATGGATGGGTTTGGGGGAACGGAAAGATTATTATCTCCGCCAAGTGTGCACACATATTGGAGTGGCGACGACATAGTCATAAAACCCGACAATACTATACACACATGCGAAATATGTGTGTGAAAATGGCGACGATATGGTAAAGGACACCCTTTGGTCCTCTTAGCCTTGTAAAGAATGTTCTCTACCCAGACCCATTTTTGGTATCTTCTAACTGGCTCCAGTTGTTCTGTTCCATGGATTTTGCTGCCTGCCTGCCTGGTACTTGTTTGCCTGCTGATGACGAAGACAATGACGACCGACTCTATGCTGCTTCTGGAGTTATGGATTACCAATTGTGGTTTAAAGTGGATAAAGTGAATATAACGAGTAATGGAAGAATGAGGATTTAAATCCGTCAAGTGGTTGTGCGTTCTTGCTGAATGGTTATTTTCTGCAGGAAGCTGCTGTTTTTTATGATACTTACACTTACCATGCAACAGAAGGTGCACCTTTAAACGGATCCCAGCTTGTTTATCTTCTATAGAGTGGTAAAACACTGAGATAGATTTTATTCAAAAAGCCAATACTTAACCTTTAAGAATCGACAAAGAAAACCCCCTGGAAGAATTATCTTCACCATGGGGAGTGCCACACAATCCAGCGCACACAGCACACAAGAAGCACACAAAGATGCAGAGTCATCTTGTTGATGATGCAGTAGTTCGAATCGTGTAGTATCTCTGGCTGTATACAGAAGAGACACGCAGGCAGATTTTTCCAATGGAAAAGTGGAGCTCGGGGGGTGGTAGGATTTTTGCGTGAATAGGTGTCGTATTGGCATCCACCAGAGCCAGTTCCAACTATCAGCAGCATCATCATCGTCTCATCTCACAGCCAAGCCAGGCCAGCCGGAGGACCCAGTAAGAGTGTAGCATCATCAGAGCCCTGGCTGGTTTGGCGGCTGGGCAATTGAGGAGTATTGGTTTGGCGCCATCTGTTCCATATAAAAGTCAATGGATGAAGTTTTATGTTTATCGTCGTAAAGAAGGAGAGAGTCCTTTATTGTTTTTTTTTTTTTTTTTTTTTTTTTTTTTTTGTTGGCTGGATACTGAAGTTTTGTTTTCCTCTTTTGGAAGCTCCTCTGTGTGTGATGCTGTGTGTTTTCGGTTTCATCTGAGTAGGATTTGGGGGAATAGAGATGTACTCAAGAGATATCGTGTGGCGCGCTAAGAACCACACAGTTGTTGTTGTTTGTTTGTTCGCTTGCCAGCTTATTGTCCTGAAACACAACCCACTGTGTGGGATGTTGGTTGGATTTGGATTCAACGACAACGACGACGACCGAGTACAAAAACCAGCTGAGGAATTGCCACTTGGGTTAAGATGGGATTTACATACGACCCCAGTCATCCAGTCCCAGGGAGAAGAGAAGATACACACGCACACCCCAAGAACAGAGTGTGGACCGAATAGATCTTTTTTATCGCCTTTGGCTCGGTGCAAAAGGAGCAAATAACAACAACAACGATGTCGACTACGACGACGACGACGACACAAAAAGAACATCCTTTTTGGTCGCCAGTCTTATTGATTTCATGGTTCTTTTTGGATTTTTGTTTGCTTCCTTGCTCTGCTGTTCATTTTTATTGGTCTTTTATTTTTAATGTGCGGCATGGAGTAAAAATCTGTGCTTGGGCCACTTCCACTTCACCAGATGGAGAATGGCTTCTCCATAGCCTTATATACATATATATTTATATGTATTTCCATCTATCAACAGACAGTATGGATGCGTTTATCTGTTGGTACACATCTTCTGCATGCCCGACGTGCTTGACATCGAGAACATATTGGCCCACGATAATGGGTTCATGTGGCCTCTGTTTCTTTTAATTTTTTTTTTATTTTTTCTCTATGGATGATTTCTTTTTACCCTTCCCCCAGTGTCCAGTCCGGATTTCATATCATGGATTTGGAAGTGGGGGGTAACAAACTACCCACACCACTTGCCACTTGGCAGAGTTTTATGGTTATGGACTGAGAAACTATGTGAAGAGTGGTTTTGGATTGTTGTACTAGTCGGGAGTGGTTGGAAGAATATTATGTTTTTGAGGACAATAATTTGATTTTGACTTGAGAATGAGATATGAAATTTTGTCGGTGATAAGAGATTTGTGTAGGATTTTCAGTATGGTTTTAGACCGTTTGAAATTGTAATTATTTAATTCAGTCAGAATGCGCAAAAACTACGGGGAAATCAAGCTCTTTTTTAAAACCTGATTTTTTTTAAAGAAATCTAGCTGGGTCCAGAATTTTGAAAACCATAGAACAACGCTGTAGCTTTTGGTAACCAAATTTAACAAACTGTCTAATAACTTCATCCATTTCATTTAACTAAATACGATCATGCACTTTGCTCTCCCAATTCACACTATCTATTGGCGAAAAATAACTAAAAAAAAATAAATTAAATTAAAAAATTAAAAATATACTAGAAGAGTCATGTATCTTGCTGAACGATTAGAAGAATTGCAAAAGTGAAAATCGAGCTTTTCAACCCTGTTAACACCGCCGAATCGCATTTCACTATTCTAAATTAAATCATAACCACCTTAAGCCTCAACCGAAATGCCTAATATACCATGAATTTCAACAACTAATTATACAACTAAAAGCTAGAAGCTTCAGATGTGCTTAGCACACCTGATATACTTACCTACCTTATCAAGCAGTAACATAAGTCCGACAACTATTTGGTACGTGCTGTACAATAAAGATGAATATAAAGTGATATGATATGCGGCAAAAATGCCAGTTCTTCCAAATTTTAATGCAACCGGAAATGGTATGGAATGTAACTTCCGTGTCATTTAATTTGATCTATGTTAATTATTGTTTGCCTTATTAAAGATAAGAATATGTTTAACAAAATTGAAAAGATTGTTTAGTGATGTCAGGTGTGTTTAACGTTTGAAAACTTTTATGAATTTGTTATGATTTTTGAGATGTTAATAATGTTATAAAAAGATGGAGGTTTTTCAGTTTAAGAATATTGTTTCCACAACGGCGGTTTAAGAAAAGAAAGAATGTTGAATTCATTGATCTTTAAAAAAAAATATTTTCATTTAAACAAATATCCAGAATAGGCATGGTTAGATCAGGAAATGGGCATTATGAGTACTTAGATTTTACTCTCGCTAATTCGCTATCCATTTCCCTTAATTATATCTACCCACACATTAAGTTCTCGTTCCAAAGATAAAGGATTAGCTGAAGAAATAAAATGATGATTGAATTTTGGGATCGGTCTTCTTAAACTCTAGAAGAAAGCTAAGGACTGTGATAAAGTGCACATTATTCAAGATATTTGGCTGGACACCTCATCATTATTCTAACTGACTCGTATTGTGCATGAACACCCGGAAATAGATTTCAGGAAATTCGGTTTGCTTTAGGTATATTTCGAAGTTGTCTATCGAATGCAGTTTCAAAATCAACCAACACAATGATATAGTCCCTTGAAAAATCCCTATGTTTTGGAATTCTGTTTTTTATGCTAAGGATCTGTGGTTGAATTAACTGAAACAAAAATGGAAACATTTAATCAGAAAGGAGGATACTTTTCGCCGCTATCCGGAGATCATAGATCGAAGATACTTTAATTTTTTGCACTTGAAAAGCACAGCTCAATTTAAACAAATGTCTGAAACAGGTCTGTAAGGCCCAGAAAATGGCAGCATAATAGTCTTTTTTGTAATGAGGTATCTATTTTCACTTATGATGGTTCAAAGTCAGCAACTTAATCTCCCGGCAGAAAGCCAAGAGTGGTAATAAAGAACAAAGGACTTAATAGCGTTCCCTGATGCATACCAACCTGAACTTAACATCTTGAACTATTCGGGTATTATTTTTCGGCAAGAAGCTCTCCACAGTTGCAGTTACCGCATTATCAAATCAACGCTCTCTTCAAAAACCTGTTGAATGCCTCTATTAAAATGGCTTTGTAATTCGACAGTTTCCATACACAAGTCTTTGTAAAAACTGAGATAACAATCAAATATAACATTACGATCATAGAGAAGCCTAAAAAATTATTGAGAAAAAATGTCTGGCTGTGTGTCTAGGTTTATAACGAGTTATTAACGATTCCTTTGATATAACGTTTTATAATTGTTGACTCTCTCGGTAACGGCTTTCTGGATTTCTGACGAATTTTATACCTGAGATGATCTAAATAGCCAAATTAACTTCCCATACCAAAATTTTGAGTAATAATTTTTTTTTATTTTTAATTAATTTTTTTTTTTTTGAAAATTTAATATTTTTAAAACTAATCAAAAAAAATATTTTCAATTTTATAATCAGCTGTATATTAATAAACTCTAAATATATGCATACCAAATTCTCCAAAGCATTTTTTTTTCAAAAAACTAAAAATAAAAAAACAGGATTTTATCAAAATCCATCTAACAATTTTCGAAATCCTTTTTTCCTAAATTCATTATTATTTAAGACGTGTGATGGCGTACTTCGTATGTATTTTTCTATGTTACTTGTTCCTTTCTAAGATCTAGCCTTACAATTTGATTAGAAACATAGAAGCAAGTACGTGCGACCCAGTGGTGCCCATTTTTTGTCTATAGCATACTTTGCTATAAGTCAAAAGTTGTATTCCGTACGTCAAACATCCATGTCACAGCACTTGGTTGTAGATAAGAATTTTGTAATAGGTACTCAGATTGGAGCATTTTTCAATAAGCCAGTTCAAATCTCCTTTTTTAGTATCGAGTTCTACTCGTTTCTTTTTAATATAATTTTTATCATGAGTGAAGTTTACATGTACTTACTGATTTTGAATAATTTAGAACAATACCCCATTTCTGTGTCCAGTTACTTATTTTATTATTAATATGTTGATAGTGTTACTAAAATTTCTTGTGAAACTAACATGAAAACAGTTTTTAGATGATTTTAATATAAAAAAATTATAAAAATTATTATTAATAAAAAAAAAAAATTATAAAAATTGATTTTTTGACACCAATATATCTCCTCGAAATAATGATCACTATCAACTATTGAAATGTTCATTCATCGAAGAAACTTCTGACAAACTACTATCAAATGTTGACAATTCTTATCAATATTGCTCCCACAAAAATGTGCTCGAGCTCATAGTTTATCTCGTCCCACGTGTCATCACTCCAATAAAAAATATCCCATCTTTCATTATTCAAAAAAAAAAAAAAAAAAAAAAAAAAAAACTTTTCAATCCAACCAGACGGAAAGTATTTGATTTATCATCAACAGAAGATCAATTTTCGTTCAGAATTTTTCAAAAAGAAAAAAAAAATTATCACGGAAAACCCTTGACCATTTTCACATATGGTGTCATTATCAGTCGTTACAAAGGTTATCTTCAAAGAATTAAAATAATCATCTTTTCCGTTGTAAAATTGGTATTTAATTTACCGTTCATGGATGATGCAATAGTTGCTATCAGTTTTTTTTACACTTTGAAACTAAATTGCCTTGGAATTTCGCCATCTTTCGAAAATATTTTTTCTCAGTCTTTAGAATATCCTTCTAGGGAATTTTTGTATAAAAAATAGTCGACAAAAAGGAGTATGTCTAATAAGTAACAGAACGACAGCTCTGGCTTTTGCAAAACAGCGGTTGTTCAGAAATTTGTATTAGCAAACTGTTCTCGTTCGGTAAAAAAAGATGCATTCCCTAGAAGATTTAATTGCATTGTTTTAATTGATAAATCCTTTGCTGTGCATCTTAAAATTCTAATCGAAATACGAACTTTGTACCTACTACCTTCTCTATCACTCTCTCACCCCTCGCTATTGCACTAGCTTTACAATATTTTCATTGAGATACAATTTTTCAAAAAATTCTTTTTTCAAGATGCCAATTTTTTTTAAATCATAGCCTTTGGTTCTAATTTTATTTTTTTTTGTTGGTCGTTGTCTTCTCTTCATGTTGACAGTTGAATTACAATCTCAACCCTGTTGGCTGACCTATTTTTTTGTATTTATTGGCATCAATCCTTAAGATTCAATTTGGCGGGAGGGGTGATGTTACATCTCAGCGTTGTAAAACTGTTAGTTGGCGCTACTGACTGCTTGTTTAACAAAATAGTGGTGATCACTGCGGGGGTTTTAGGTGGCGGCCAGACAGAGGGTAGTTCACCATCCCCATTGCACCCTCCCCCCCTAGCAAAAAACATAATCCCCATTGATATTTGTATGAACATTTTTGTCGGAAATAGAAAATTAAATTGAGGCGCCATAGTTCTTACTCGAATCGAGATCTATAGTTGGTTTGTTCTAAATACTGTCGTCCGTTGTGCTGAAGGAAGAGAAGATTCTTTATTTTTCTCCTCTGTGTCTCGGCAGAGAATGTACTTTGAGCTTTATTGTTTTTGGGTGGGTAGCAAAGTAGGTGGATGTGATGCGATGGGTGGTGCACCGAGTACATGTTGTTCGTGCTGTTGTTTGGTTTTATGGGATTTTAATTGATTGCGCTAGGGGGGAAAGGGGGGAAATAATAAACGAATTCCACCAGCAACTGCGCCGACGACGATGAAGACGACACGATAACGAATTTAATTACCAAGGATAGTGGATTCAAGTCAACCGCAAATCGGAATCGGTTGCAGTAAGGGGATGCATAGTTGTTTCTGGTACTTTTTAGTGATGAAGTCTTTGGGGGTTGATATTTTGTATATGGAATGGCTTGGTATTAATAAACTTTGGTATTTGTTCAGTTTAAGGGAAGGGACCAAATGTTTATTTATTTATCCTGTTAAATCTCTAAATTTTATTTTTGAGTGTCACCTCCAAAGAAGAGTAAGAAGCAGTTTGGTGCTTTTATATAATACATATGTACTTACTTGTTAAGCAAATATCTCTCTTTGTTTAAAAAAAATGTACATTCCTCTGCAAAATATAACAGTACTGGCATGATGATGGTTTTATAGAGAACACTTAAGTTAGTTACCATAGTTAGGGCAATTCTAATCAATTGTTTTCTTATCCGGAAGAAGCTGTTCTACTTCGCCCACATAAATAAATGGTTCATTCTGCCTGACAGCGATATTCGTTTCGTCATCTAGCTTATACATATGTACATCCTGCAGAAGTGGTTTTTCCATATTTTCAACATCGGCCGTAATTCTTAACATTCTATGTTTTTCAAAACCTTTGATGTCCTAAGCAAACTTTATTTTTTGTTTTTGTTATCGCTGCCTTCACTTATTTATTGAAAAGAACCTATAAATGAAAATACATTTTATTTATTTATTTTATTCTATATCATCTAATTGTTCGTTTTATGCATTTTAAACTTTTGTTTGCCTTCATTCTTCATACAAAAACAATTGCGATTTATTTGTGTCAATTACCAGACTCCGCACCTTAAGTGCTTATTTTTTCAATTTTTTTGTTTTATTTTTATCACACATCTGTACACACTCATCAAACACTCCAATCTCAAAGCAATAATAATTCCATTTACGGTATGACTTACCCCTATTAAAACCACCTTCTATCCACCTATATATCTACCCTGAGCCTTCTCCTCATCCCCAGTGCAAAGAATACAAAACAAAATTAACAATCAACCATACAGCGCATGTTATCCATGCGAATGATTTTTCAGAATACAGATACAAATCGTAAACAATATGAACAGGTGTTTAGTATTTTCCTAATGTCACTAAGTGTTGTTACGTATTTTCTCCGCAGCGCAGCGTTGTTGTCTTCCGCTGCCGCTGTTAAAAAGTTGGTTGCCGCCATCATCGCGCTCTATATGAAATATTTACACATGACATTCTAATCAGACAAACACACGTTAGACACTTGATTGAACTCGTGTTGGCCTCTGTTTTTTTTTTTTTTTTTTTTTTGAAAGTTATTTAAAAAAAATATTTATGGCATCTGTACAAGGTATGTAGATACATATAAACTTGGGTTTTTATGTGAATTGAGATCAATTTAGAGCGCGTGTGGTTAAACCATCTGGGCACACTTAAATATTGTGTGTGAACTTTTCTTTCTTGTTCTAGAAAAAAAAACAAAATTTAAAATTTGTTTCCAATGACAATGACTGTCACAACTGTGCGACACAAAAAAAAAAACATAGACAGATTGCAAAGCTTGACAAGACGCCAGTAATTGCTTCATTTTTGGAATGTATCTATGTAGGTAGGTATGTAGTGTGTACATATCTACGAAGCACGTTTAGAAAATCAAACAAACATCTGTTTGTATTGTTCTGCAATTCATAAATCATTTTATAATATGTACTTTTGTACATACTGGGAAATGTAAGATGTTGTTGGCTGAAAACGAGACGCATGTATTAAAACAAATAACATGGATGATTCAAAAAATGGCTTGAAGTATGTACTGATGATAAGATGGCCTTATCCCCGGTCTTGTTGACTCTTCAAATCACTTAAAACTTGAAGCTATCGTTTATTTGGGATTTTTTAGAAAAATTCTATGTTTCCGGATAATTCGGTTTCTTTTATCCGCGTCCCCAGAAATATTTAAAATGTCAAAAACAGTTAAATGACAACTTTTTATTGTGAAGTATTACAAAAAAATAGTCGGATAATTGAAATTTTTACATAATTTGAAAACTCAATTTATTCGAACTAATTATTTAAATACATAACACTTATTCGAAGCCTTACCAAGTTTCTTAAACTATTAAATTACGATCAATTATTTATTTTTGATCTTATTAAAAAGTTCATGCTTCCGGATAGTGTAGATTCTTATATCAGAGCCCTCAAAATGTCAGTAACCAATAGAATTACATATTTTATTGTGATTTATTTATTGTTATTAAAAAAAGTAGTCCGATAATTGAAGTAATCTGAAAAATTGATTTATTTACCCTAAATATTTCTAACATGCGTAATACTTGCGTTGTGAACCGCATGACCTTATCCGAAGCCTTTCCGACTTTCAAACAGACTTAAAACTGCAAGAAATCGTTTATGTGGGATGTTTTAAAAAATTCGATGTTTTGGGATAAATTGCTTCTTTTTATCCGAGCCCTCAGAATTCCTTAAAATTCCAGTAGTAAATAAAATCACATCTTTTATTGCAAACTATTTAAAAAAAAATCTGTCGGAAAATTAAAATTGTTTGAAAAATCGATGTTTCCGGATAATTTGGTTTCTTTTATCCAAGCCATCAGAAACATTTAAAATTCCATAGCAATAAAATAATATCTTTTATTTTGAACTTTTACAAACCGAATATTATTCGGATAATACAAATAATAATTGAAAACTCGATTTACCTATCCGAAGCGTTTCTAAAATGTATATTTTTAGACATTTATTTAGAATTAATTTGATCTGCACGTTTAAAGAGCTTTTTAAAAACTCGATTAAGCAATTGATGTTTGCAGTGAAAAGTGAAATAGTTAAATCTATTTAATTTGATGCTTTTTTCAAAAACTCGACTCATAATATAATATATTTATCCATTTTTTTCACATTAATGGGTCTCAATTTTCTAATTCGAAGGCCCTTGTTGCACATAATATTTGTCCTATCGACGTGTGGATCTTTGAATCCAATCCAAATTTATCCTTTAAATATTAAAGTTATTGTCTTATCCGATAAAATATGAGTAATTTTTTAAATTGTTAGTAATCAAAAAAAACTTTATCCATTCATCTAGTTTAAACGCTCTTGATTATTCTATAATTAGTTTTTATAAAAAAATATCTATTATCCAATTTATATATTTAGTAATTTATTGCCTTCTATGCGATTCATGCAATACTACCTTTTTTATATTGGAAATAATTACAAAAATATCTTTATCCTTACATTAAAGCTAAAGTCTATTGAAATTTGTATGCACAGATAAAACATCGCCTTTGAGTATGTATTGCCAAAATACATATTCAAAATGTTTAAGATGCGTTGATTAATGCATCGGGCAATTCAGTGTTAGAATATTTGGTGTTAATTGGTGAGGAATATATGTTAGATATTACTTCGGATAATTACGGATATACGCTATTGCGAAAATATAATCCATGATTTGATGATATTCCCATGGCATCTCTTGTAAGTAATCACTGAATAATCAAAAAAATATGTCTATCCGAACATTTAATTTAGATGTTATACAAATTTGTATAACGGATAAAACATCAATTTGTTTAATAAATACGCAATATATTTATCCGAACATTACATTTAAATGTTTTTTGAAATTTGTATAGCCGGATAAAACATCGTATTTAAGTTAATATTATCAAAAATGTATTTAAAACATCTTAAATGCTGTGGAATATTCTCGGATAAATAAGTTGTTTAATAACTGATATGAAGCAGATGTTAGATATCACTTCGGATTGTTACGGATAAATGCTACTGACATAAGGAATCACGTCAAAATTGCTTGAGGCAGTTTTTTCATCAGGTCAATAGTAAAAAAAATAATAGTGGCAATTGCGGCAAAGGTTATTCTCTAAAAAATCAAAAACATCAAATATTTTGTATTTGATTTTTTTTCATATATTTTTTTTTCATAGAAATTTGTGTTTCTTCTTAAAACCCATCTACAAACATGCAACATTCGCCTACCAAACAAGACTGAGACGCAGCTCGCAAATTATTGGCTCAAGTAATAGTTGTTAATTACCATCACTTCTATTGACAGATAGTTTAACGATCATCTGAGTCGACAAAATGTTATATAGAGACGCCGGCCGCCACCACAGCGCCGCCACACGATTTTGCGTTTGCAGCACAAAAAAAAAAGAAGAAAAAACCGTGGGGCAAGTGGCAGACAATGATTACAGATACAATTCATGATGATGATGTACGTACCTCTACGTGCACTTAGATTTTTGCGATATAGTGTGAACTACGAGTGAGGATGAGGAGCGTAAAAAACCCCTCAAGCGTCAGCCCTCCTCTGTATTTTTAACTCGTGCGCGAAGCAGCGAACGTTAATTATGCGTGGCGCTATGCAGGCAAGCTCGAAGCCTACTGAACAGTTGGCGGGCGGCAGGGGTGTAGCAATCAACCTGGCTTGGAACAGACACAAAACATTCATTCACTTGTCATGTGTGCTGGTGGCATTGGAGTACCTGAACACCATGGTTGGTCTTGGTATATCCTCTTTTTCTGCACATCGACTTTTAAAGTCCTCGAAGTGATGGCGAGGGGCACGGTAAAGATATATCTCCACTCCACGAGAGGTGATTGATGATGATGGTGCGATGAAGAAGCAAAACGTTGTTGAACACCAAAGTAGATAGCTGGGATGGTGTGTAGCCTCTTTCTCTGAGACACAGGAAGACACAGTTGATTTGCGTGTTGTTAAGGAAAAAAAAATCCCCCACAAAAAGTAGGTATCTTTTAGCACCAATTTGTATCTAAGTACAGACAAAACGCGTGTATGTGCATATTTTGTTTAAGTTGGAAATTTTCAAATGAATTTCATTACTTTCTCGTTGCTGTGCGCGACAGACAGACACACGACATTTGTTGCATAAATCGCATCGTGCATTACGAATGCTAATGTGACACTCTGTCACTCAGAGAGGTAACTATACTATATAGTCGTCATCGCCATCACCATCACCACCGCCACCATTGTGCGGCTTAGGTATGCGCGCGAATGCAATCATCATAAAATGAATTCGAAGTAACCAACCAACCGTAACTATATCTTTCTATCTTCTATCTGCGTGCGAAGGTGTATTTTATTGCCGCTTGATTGATTCGCGTCAATTATGAGCATTTTATTTATTTGCGATTGCTCATGCTTACCATCACCATAAGGCAGCAGGATCTTAAGGCTGAATGCGTCCATCGTCATAGCAATCATCACCATCCATATCCGATGTTTAGTGGCGCCAAAAGAATTAAACTGTCATTATTTATTTATTTTTTTTTTCTGAAGATACAGGTAGAATTTTAACATTCTACATGACATGGAATGCAGCTGTCAATTTAATAGCTTCGACTGTTAAATGACAATAAATGTCCTAAGGAGGTGTTTAATGGAGGGAAATTTGACTTGGTGATTAAAAATTATTGAATTAAAATTAAATAAACCTAAATCATTCAAGTCAACAGATTCATTTGTATCTTTTTTTTTCTATTGCGTGTATCTTTTTTGCATTCTGATATGCCGAAGCTAATTTTCTGTCAGACATCTTTATTAAATCCAATCAAGAGCGGGTTATTAAACCAAAAACAGACCGCAGACATGAGTGATATACATATAGTCATTGTGGTGGGACAAACCACCACCAGATGAGAGGCAGATTTTTTTTGTTCAGTTGGACTTTGAATTGATGGTTTTTTGTTGTAATTTTTTTTATGTATCACTTTGTTTAACTAATTGACAAGTTATGTGGAATTGATTTAATTCAATTAGGGTTTTTATATTTGAATGAAGCAACATTAAAATGTCAAAACGAATCGATCATCAAATTTCAAGCTTTAACTGTCAAATACATATGTTGCTCCATCTGGCAATGAATAAATTCATATACTCATATGGAGCGTGTGGAGGACGTTTCTTGGAAATCATAAATCAAATTGAATTCTTTGGTTGGGCTGTTCTTGATTTTATTACAGCATCACCGGTCTAGCCACGTGTTGGTACAGAATCAGAATAACCTGGCTAGATACTTTTGCATAAATTGGTAAATTACAAGAATTCTACTTATTTTCGTAATAAAATCCTCCCAAATCGATTGGAAAATTACTGATTTTGTATACATTTATTTAAATACTACCTTCTACCTGCGACTTGATCTGCGTGTACTTAATTTTTATTAGTTTATTCTAAACCCGAAGGAACCGTGCATTTTTCGTAGTAAAAGTATATCCTGTTTAGTTTTATATATCGTAAGTCTTGTAACTCTTCCACCTACCAAACTTCAAAAACAGTTGTGGAGGTATGAAAGCACAACAAACAAATATCTAGTCATACCTCATTTCAAATATAAGGCTCTTACATTATTTTATAAATTTGGCTGATGAGGAGAAAGAATTCAGATCTGGCGAAATCCCACCATGTAAACATCGTATCGGTCGTTTCGTTTGACTTTGACTATTTCTGAGGTTAATCTCCTCCTCGGATTTGAACCTACCTTTATAAAATGGATTTCTGCTTATCTAGAAAACTTATAATACAATGTTCATTTCAGATTAACCCTCCAATACATATTTAGCTACCTCAGCTGCAGACAGTTAGGTCCTCTTCTTTATATCTTTACTATTAACGATACTAAAATGGTCATCAAACATTCCCATATATCACTTAACGCTGATGATACCAAGTTCTTCTAGACATTTTTTTTTCACACTCGAATCTTCTCTCATTCAACTAGATATCGATAGATTTTTAGTCTGGTGTATTAAGAACTGCTTAGAGCTAAATATTGTCAAATTACAGTCATTCGTTTTTTCACGTATTTTTAAAGGTAATAAATCTTAGGTGTTATACTTTTTTCCTAAGTTTATTGAAAAAACCTAGACTTTTTAAGGAATGTTTATTTTATATTATTTTAATGCTTTTCAGACAAGAGTTGTTTCAAATTGCAGTTCGCGAAATGTCTTAAATGAAAAGATTATAAAACAGATAATCTTATAGCTACCCAGCTGACTGATACTTTGTTTACAAGCGACTAATTTAACCAAACTTTCAGTGAAGTATTGGAAACTTTCTTCAGATACTTTTTAGATACATATTGAAAACAGATTTCGATGAAAATGTTAGATGAAATATATTATTCTAAAAATTGAAACAAATTTTGTGCTGAATTCATACCTTTCGTTCATCTTATACTGTAACCGTTACAATGTTTTCTAGCAATAAAAACTATCTAATTTTTTTATCAATTTTGTTTAAAATTTTCTCTCACCAACTATCAATATCCAACTCACAATACCATGCCACTTCCGATCGTGATATTGATGAAGATAATTAAAACTGCTAATTTCACACCTTCGCAACCAAATCACATAGTTTAAACCAATAAACATGAGTATCTCAGTATCTATCGGGTAGAGTTTGATAACTTGTTTCTACAATTCTAATTCTAATTAACAAAAAACGATATAAATCGTACAATATGCAAATCATTCTCGATTTCCAATACGCAAAACCAAAGATACAAGACATTACCATAAATATACCAAACGGTCATTGGAAATTTTCAGCGCGTAATTGTTAGATAAATAAATACAACAAGACTAATAATTGCATTCCGAGAAAATTCGATTAACAGCATCTGGTTTTCCATTCATCTGTGTGAATGTGTTGTAACATAACCTAGTAATGTCATCATTGCCGTCAAAATAAAGACCGTTGCCGCTTCGAAAGGTATAAGGAACTTGAGCTTGACTTCACTCCTAAACTAGTGTAGTTGTTGTCATCATTAACGAATAATAATTAACATCATCTTCACGATGTGGAACTCTGGGTGATGGACTTTTACGTCTTAACGCCGGTTGTCCGAATGAAATTAATTAATTTATTTTAATTGGCTTTTGGCAAAAGGATTTTAAGGCATCCGCTACGCTTGGTGCATAAATACGCGTACTAACTGGCGTGGCGTTCGGTTGTGCATAAATTAATACACATTTCTACGTTTTTTTTTCGGTTTATATCTGTGTAGTTTGAATTTATGGAAATAACGTTCGTCTGGCATGTTAATAATACCTTGGGTGGTAATGGAATAAACGTTAAGATATTTTTCAACATTTTAAAGGATTTTTTTTCTTTAGGTTTTTCATCTGAAGATATATGATTTGATGGCTGCAAAGATTAAAAATGTTTATAAGTTCCATATTTGTTCCGTAACACAATTATGTGAATTTTAATTAAATCTTTTAATAATACAAACTGGTATTGTTCGATATAGAGATATAGTTAAATGAATATTCATGAAATAATTGAAAGTTTCCCCCACAAGTTGGCTGTTATTGAAGTTTTTATGAATATGTATAAGAAGGATTCGACAAATTGAGGATTTTTTTTATTTAATTATTGGTATGCAGTCTTGGGAGGTGATACATGCATACTGTACTGGAGTCATATTTTGGCATGAACAAGATTTTGTTTTGAGATGTTAAGCGTTTTTTATTCTTGCAATTAAATAGCGAATACCTCTTAGATTCCAACACGATTTTGTTCATTGGTGGCCCATACAATTTTTTTTTCAATTCGTTGGATTTTTTAACGAATTATTTTATTCCAGACCATTTTGTATAAAACCGTATAATTCTCAATAAATTTCATCATTAACTGAGTTTTTAGGACATCATTCTTTTAGATATTTGTAGGGGTGGGAGGGCTATCTTATCGATTGTTATAATTTGTAGGGAAACGCACTGGTTTTCATTTTTTTTTTCATTTTATTACGTTACAACTTTATTACAGTCGGCTTTACAATCATAACTGTAACTGAGTTCTGAGTTCATCTGCATTCATCGTGTCTAGCGACGAAAATAAAATAAATACACTTAAATTTAACACGAATACAAATAAAATAATTCTTCATATACGCCGACAATATTAACAAATCCGAATTAACACAGCGTGTTATCACTTTTCAATAGGAGAAACGCTTTTGTGGATATTGAGACGGAAGCAACGAAGATGGGTTAAGCAGTCAATGAGGGCAAAACCAAAAACTTAGATGGTGCACCGAAAAAGTACCTTTTACGTACGAGGAAGTAGCTAACCAGAGATTGACCTGACTCTAGAAGCTTTTTGGTTGAAACCTAGGTCCACCCCGGAATTTTACACTACTTCATGAATTTTTCTCTTCCAATCATAGATGAAAAAAAATGTATATTTAAATGCAAATTTCCATACAAAAAAGACCCAAACAAATATCTAACTTTCCCTCATATCTTTAGATATGGGTGATTTTCTAGAAACAAAAAAAAGAAGTTAACATTCAAAACTCCTTTTGAAGAGCCTACGGCTCTGGCGTTGTTCTTTTTTTATTCTTTTATATTTTCTGGTATTCAAAAGAGTGGAACAAAAACGGAGGGAGAGACTAGAGAGACAATAAGAGATGGTCCACCAAGGAAAACCTGTGTTTTTTCCATGTGGGGAGAATATCGCGTATATTTCTTTTTTTTTATAATTCCTTCGCATTTTTAGACTGTTCTGGTTTGAAAATAAAACTAAATAAATAAAAAAAAAATCCAAAGGAGCAATTCCAAAAAAATGACCCAACTCATTGAATCGGACTCCTTTGATGGTCTTCTGTGTGTGCACAATGCCAGGAGTGTAGTATAGTGGCTTCTTGGACTTCTGGCATTCGGAGTTTTTTCTACTTATCCGCATTTTTTTTTATATCTCCCTTTTGACTTGCTGGATTGGTGTGTCGGCGGAAGGTATCTTTTCAAGTTGTTGCTGCATCCACGCAGTCCACAGACACAGGTTACTTTTATATGGCCTATAAAAGGAAAGTCTACTCTCTGGACATTGATTTTGTTTCCCTTTTTTATCCTCGGCCTTTTTTGGTTTTTGGCTTTTGTTCTTTTTTTTATTATTTTGTATCATTGGGATACACAATCCCAAGGGTTTTATCATCAGCATCATCATCATGGTCGTCTCTCGAGCCTGGTTCGTCTGGTAGGTATTGGGGATGCATGTTTGTTTGATACCTTGCTGCACTACTAGTTAGGTTTTTTATCTCATTCTGATGCAGTAGTTGTACCCACACACTTTGGTACATGACATAAAATCCCTTGATATGGGCTACTTTTTTCCAATAAGAGATTAAAAAAAAGAAAAAAATTAACTGACAACTTAACGAGAGATAAATGAACAAAAAAAAAACCGAAGGCAAAAAAACTCACATTTGTAGTGTTATTTGTCCGCTGTTTTTGAGCTGTCAAAAGACATCCAACAGGGTTTTTTTTTTGTTTTTTAAGGGGCTTAAATGCACCACAGGTGTTGTAGCTAACGAATTTCGGACAAAAGATACACCTATCTTAAAAACCAAGTGTCAAAGATACACATCAAAAATGCACAGCACATCTTATTTTACATTTTCTTGTGGTCTCCTATTAGGTAAGGCCATGACGACTTGACGACGTGACGCGTAACACTTTCTAACGCCAACCATGTAGATTTGTATAGATAATTTGTCATTTGCATATACAGGTAATAGACATCATCGAGTCTGCAAATTGACTATGAAAGAGGCTGTTTGGCTCAAAGGAAGTCGCCTGGCAGCTGGCTGCTTAGTGGGCCAAAAAAAAAATGCACATACGTTTTTTTTCTATTACGTCTCTCAACGGCGGCAGGCACGTTGCATACGTTGTTGCATATAGGTACAATCTGAGCGGAAAATTGTTAAGTAAGTTATTAGTTTGCTGCAGCATATACCCTGGGTGCTGGTGTGGTGACTAATTTATAGATTGAGTTACCTAGTTGCTGCTGTGTGCCAGATAGATACGTGTGACAGAGGCCTTATGGTTGGCAAGCGCGATATGGATAGTAAGTATAGTTCGAAGCAAGTTACCGTACTCAGAGTGAACTGTAATTAGCAGAATGTCGGCTTGTGCGATTATTTCCAATTAATTAGATAGTTTGAGGAGGTGACGGCAGTGCCTGTTAGGAGTGTTTATGTGCGCATTATACTACACATCTCACTCCCGGCCGGGAAATACTGGGAGCAATGTGTCAAAACAGCGCGCAGCAGGTGTTGAAAATATTTGCATTTTTGATCTTCATGCTGGCATGTGTGAGTTTATTTTAGCGATGGATATGTACGGGAAATGTTGAGGCTTTGCAAAAATCTCAGAATTTTCCAAGAATCAAGAAAAAAACGTAGAAAAATATCGAAGTATTGTTTTCTTTTGAATGGAGCACGTGTTTAGCTCTTACCGTCACTCAACGATGAACTGAAACTTTCTCCGAAGTTCCTTTTTTCATTACAACTTCCTGATCTCATAGCACATGACTATGTAATTATTTAATTAACATTTCACCTGGCCGTCCATAATCAATGCCATGTAAAACATTTTCAACGACCCGAAGGGGTCGTCCGGTATGAATTAAATAACTTCCCGTCCAACGAAAGGCAATAACTCTGTCAACCATGAGGTGGGGCTAGGAATTACGTAGACCACTAGCGCCGGCAATAAAAATCCGTGATTTTATTGGCTCATCTCAAACCATGTCAAACAGTGTAAACACACCACAACCTGGTTCTATGGTGTTTTTTTTATTACGATTTGTTTATTGGTAAAAAGCTGTAGGTAGCACTTAATTTTTTTCCAAAGACCCTAACCATTAATTATTAAATCATTCATTCCATTAAAGTATCTGAACATACATAATTGAGTATCTTTTGGAGTAACAAGCTCAATTTACATTGTAATCGCTCTATCAATCATAAGGAAAACGATGTTTAAATTAAATTTTTATTTGTTGTGTTTCATCAAAGATACAAAATGATTTTAAAAAGCAATTTGTCATTAAATCTAATCAATTCTTAGAGTGATTTTCTTTGTTCCAAAGGATCATTAACAGACACCTTATGCGGTCAATTAAGCTTAAGCACAGTGTTGCCAGGTGACCCTATTTGGATAGGTAAAATGTTTTATTAATTTTAGATTTCCTTTCCACTTGTGCTGTATGTTTACACCGTACATGTGCCATTAATGATGGTGACAACGTACTACAAGATACCACAATATAATAACACCACACTCTTAGGTTGTTTCTACTTATGATCTATGATCGTTAAGATACATATCTAGATACACAGAGGTGTGGTCTTATGGGCGACCAAAATTTTGCTAATAATTGGTGGTTTTTGGTGTTGTAAAGTGATAGTTAATTGAGGGAACGCGTTGACGGAAAATGTGCAACGTTTTGGTTGAAGGTAGTACATATGTTTGGTTTGTGTATGTCACGCGAGGGGGTGCAATAGAAATGTGATAATAGGTTGTTTTGGAGTAGATATTTATGGCTAAGAGGGATTTGAGTTTGCTTTACGGAATATGTTATTAGGGAATGGGTTCAATGAATGTATAAATTTTACTAAATTGAGGTGCGTATAGGTGGGTTTTCTATATATCCACAAGGTGATAGTTGACTTCTGATATCTATTCTTAATATGGAACGCAATTAACGCTTTGGCTTGTTGATTCAACAAATGACATGTTAGTTGGCTATTAGTTGACTATGATATAAGATAATGTTAAGGTTAAAAGATGTAATAAGATAAAGTTTATAACAGCTAAAACTGATGTAATTCTAATTCTTACTTCATGGTTTTTTCGACTGCTACTTTTAATCGAATTTAATTAAAGGAATACATAATTTCAAATTCATGCTCGAATACTCTGATTTGTGGACCAACACTTCTCACAAACGCAGCGACAATGAACTCGGTTTTCCCTTCACTAATATGCAGTGCAGTCCCAGTTTTTGTATCGCCTAGGCGATCTGAATGAGGGAATCTTTAACAGATTCTTAACTTAACCACTAAAGTCGATTTCGTCTGCGTAAGCCAGTATTAGCAGCACGTGCGGACTATAGTTCCCTGAGTTGACTTGCCCGAGACACGGACTGCTTTTTCCAACGCCTGGTTGAAGACGACGAAAGACAGACCATCCCTTGTCGGAGTTCATTAAAGATATTGATTTGTCTGTACAGCAAACAGGCTACTTCTGTTTTGATTGTAATATTGGTCTTGGTCATCCCACAAAGTCGTGTCAATTTATTTTTGGATGCCAAATTCTGTAATGCCATATAAAGTTCTAGGTTAGGTTAGGTTTGAGGGTTGCTTAAAGAGAGCCATTAGCTCAATTCCAACGCATTTAGGTCAATTTAGACCCATTGTGATGCCCATTCGAGGGTTTACAAAATCCTCATCTTACCATACTCGTAGTCCATTTTACTTCAGCAGTTTCATAGTTTCATCCTGGGGCGTCCAACCATCCATTTGTCTTGCGAATCTGCAAAGCTTTGTTATTGGACACCCGGATAGTTCTTCGATATTTTCAAAGAAGTATTTATTTCCCCAGAGTTTCTTAGGTGCACAGACTAGGGCAGTGGCAGAGGAAGTGGGTTATGTCTTCATGTTCTTCCTCGTCACTACAGTGTATTGATCTCATTATCGCAGTGTACATTCATAGAAATACATTGGGTTTTAGGCCCCAATTTTTCCCTAAGCTTCTGATGCATGGGTAGAATACGATGGAGGCTTTCTTGACTCTTTCTTTGACGTTCATTCATAAGGTTCTACCTTCGTTATGCTATCTTAAGCTAATCTTTAAAAAGATGGTATGTTGGAATGTTAAGTCCCAGACTTTTTTCTGATAAATTGTTGATTTGACTGGTATGAAAACACATTGATAGTTGTTTAAGACTATGATACTGCTTGCTGCATTGCTCCGTATGCAGAATTCTTACGTTTAGAAGCTAGCTTCATTTAACTAGTCGCTCTGATATCTGATAATACTGCCTGAGATGGTGTCAGCAGTACAAATGATAGTTCTTAACGCATGACCATTTTTAATCCGCGGTCGGCACTCTGCCGCAGAGACTTACTCTTTCTTCTTTAAGGTCTTCAAGGGCGAGATCTAGCAGATAGGTGTTGCTTTTGTTTTCATTGCGTACTAGAGCCGTGTTGATTTAAGGCTTAACAAACGGATGTAATATACATCTTCGCACAAAAATCAGCCTTCGGAACTCTACCCATATATCTTACTATAAAGAATGGTCTAGGGAAATCGCCAGCTGCATTTTTCCCCTGAAACGATTAAACCGTATCTAATATTGACTTTCCAAGAAATTCCCATCAGTTTTTTCTCGAGCTCGACTTCAGTCGTAGAGTCAAATATAGGAACTCTACTTTTAATCGTACCACACAAATGTGGAACGACTTGCCACGCTCTGTTTTTTTCCTCCCATTTTCAAATGAAGATCTTTAAATTAATGTGGATCAGTACCTCCTTTATCCCTTTTCTTATTTTCCTAACGTCCTTTCTATTTGTTGGTAGTTTAAGAGCCTACTGTTTAGTTTGATTTTTATCAGTAAAGTGAATAAAAGTCAATCCTTTTACTTTCTTTCCATTAAAAGTTTAATTAAATCATTCGAGCGATGCTAAAATGTACTTATATTCCGGCATAGAATTACCTATCCTATTATTAAAAATGAAATGACAAACAACTCTGCACATTGTATAAAAATTGACATCTTTCAACCAAGAAAGAGTTGAACTAGTCAACATTTTAATTACCTAAACTAAATCCAGAAAAAATCAATTTAAATTAAAGTCCAAGAACACAATCCTATAAAACCAGACCAATTAATTTAAACTTAACCACCTTGCGTTGGCTTAAGAGGCGCCACACCGCCAAAACATCTACAACAATGACTTTCAATAGTCTCAAATTATAAATTTCTATATTTTTTATGTTTATTTGAATCACCCCTCCCCTCAAACTAAAAAACAAACAAAAACAAACGAAAATCAATTTTCGTATCTCTAGCAAAACAAATTAAACTTCAGATATGCAAATTAAGAACTTAATTGCATAGATACTTGGTTTTTCATTAAATGCCAGTCAGTCCGTCAGTCTCAGTTCCCCCATTAAATATTGTCACACCCGTAAGCCCTGGAGGTATAGAGTTTCCTGCTGAAACCTCCGGTTATAATTGTTTCTGTCGAGGTCACAGGAAAAGTGTAGGTTGGTCTTCCCAAAAAATTTCCATTTTTCCATTCTTGACAAAATCAATTAGTCAAAGTATTGTTTAAAAACAAATTTTAATTGGAACGCTATTTAGACAATCTTTTTGGCCGAAAAAGCTTAAAAAGGTCATTTAAATTGCTTTGAAGCCAAAAAACAAACTTTAAAAGTCATCATATCACCAGAATCAATGAAAGGAAACATAACTCAGTTGCGCATAAAATGTCTGCACATGGGAGACAAATTTATGTGGCGCCAACTCTGGGATATCGAGTTATAAGTCTGCTCATGTAGCGACATTAATTGCTCGGCATTTATCAGGTGTAAATGACAACAGAAAAAATGAAACAATTTTTTTTTAATAAAAAAAAATCTCTAAGGAAGTGGTTAATCAAAGAATGTGAACTGTCCAGTTCGATTGTTCGGAAAGATATTTCTTTGAAATTTGAAATCAATCAAGCACCTTGTTAGCACATTTTTGCTTTATTGATTGAAGGCGGAAAAATGTTTTCCACCTTTATGATATTAATATATGTATATGGGTGGAGTTGCATGTCTAATGTAATTGTTTTATTTTTCCTATGTATCGGCCTTCAGGCAGAAGCAAGTGGTAGCAGCCTGAGGCAGTTTTTTCATAGTTAATTGTTATTTTATCAAGATCGAAACAATCGATATTGTTGTTCGATTAAAAGTGAGTTTGTAACGAGGAAAATTGTAGAACTTTGTCAATGTCCAATACCTTTATTGGGTGATTGGGTGTTATTGCAGGTGGAATAAGTTGTCTGGATATATGTGGACTTTATGCATTATGCGGGTGAATTATATTGTTAAGATGTTGTGTCAATATTCTTGTTATGGTAAATAGATTGGATGTATCTAAGTTCTAGATGAAAAAAGATACATTTTTTTTAAAATAAATGGACGTTATCGTTTTGATGAATTTCTGTTCTGATTCCACTTTTTGTAGAAAAGAATAAAGTTTTGAGGTCTTATTGTCTTTGAGATTTGCACTATTCTTCAAGAAGTCGTCTGTTTAAATCCTTGTTGACATCAAATGCACCAGTCGTCGATAAATGGAAAAGGTGGTGGGTATCGATTTGAAGTTCCTCGGGTTTTCCAAGACGGTCGATCTTGGGCTTTCCTGGCCTAAAACAGCACTGATATGAATATGAACCTATTAGGTTGTCAATTCGAGCTCTGAGAAGTCGGTTTTCCTCTTTTCTCTTAGACCCCGCAAGCAGTTCTGGTACCTTCTTAACAATGCCGCCTTGTATGCTTCCTGTTAAGCTGCATGTGGTTGCCGACACTCATCGTAACCAATGTTACCATCAATACTTGATGCTGGTCTTAAGAGATTTCCTTGGAAGTTATGACAAACACAATCGGAAAAGGACCTGACGATTTCTTGCGATTGTAGCCCTACGACTCCAAACTTGCTGACAGTATTACCTTTTTTGGCATTGGACGATATATCCGCCAGTTATCCTTGACTAAATCGAAGTAGTCGTTTTTTCATCGCCCTTTTACCCGGCCTATCCTATCGCCAAGGGCTTCTTCTTATTAAAAATGAATATTTAAAAAAAAACTGGTCCTAAGTGAGTGCCTCGAGGAACATCTTGTTCGATAGCACTTTTACTGCATTAATTATTGCATACATTTGTTTTTTGGGATCACCCATTTTCTCACGTTTTAGTGAAAGTATTCCTCACTTTTATAACAGGTGAATCATAAAAAAGATAATAAAAAAAATATCAAAAACGTTTAGCAACACACTAAAGCAACTTTCGGCAAATTCTTTTTTGCATTTTTGCTAGCTTAAGTGCATAACTATTAACCAACCCAATTTGATCTTGAAAATAAAATTTTACGATCATCATTGACGATCGACATCATTCATGTGACAAAAATATAAAAGTATCTTAAAAATCAGGTATCTAAATGTAGGAATCAGGTAGTAAAGTGGATTACTGTTTTGTTTGAATTTGGCACCAAAATTAACTGCGTGGGTGAAATTTAAGTGGAAGAACTCGTATCTTCTTTATGTCATTTAAATGTATATTCAAATATTTTACAAGTATCCGTCAGATAGGTTTATTGTGCAACGGAATATAATTTTCATTAATATTTTTTGTCGATCTAGAAAAAAAGACTAAATTAATTTTTTTTTTGTATATTTTCAGGATCCCAACAATCCAATGATCGTGATGCTGGTTTCTGCTCTGGAGGATCTGAGGGTGGAGATGATATCTCAGTGGATCACTCAAGACTCGACCCGAGCAGTCCAACGGATGCCTCTGAAGATTCGGTCGAAGTTAAAATCACCCCAATCACGCTAATTCGAAACAAACGAAAAAGCACCGAACCCTCAAGAGTGATATGTGATCGTGAAGAAACTGGACCTCTGAAGAAACGTATTCGCTACTCCTTGAATGCTGGCTCATATGAGACTTCAAACAAAACCCACCATCGTACCTCATCATGGGATTCCAGCCAACAATTGCCTCATGAATTGATGCCAAATCCTGCTGAGATACTAGTTCGGCATCCGGGTGTAACAACACTTCATCGATTGCCAGCCCATCATGATGACCATATTCAAGATGAACCATTGGCATTGGTTCTGAAGAAGCCATCGCAGACGACGACGACGACAACGACGGCTTCGGAAGAAGACGATTGTCAAGCTCAAGATGATATGTTCCAGCACAAAGAACTGCACAGTCTCAATATCACACCTTCAGTAGCATCGTCAAGTGGCAGTATAAGTGGAGGCAGTTTTAATCATGAAGGACGACCCCAGCAACGAAACTATAAGAATATGACGCGAGAGAGGCGAATTGAAGCGAATGCCCGTGAACGAACTCGTGTCCATACCATTTCCGCAGCCTACGAAACTCTCCGCAAAGCAGTTCCTTCCTATTCGAATAGTCAAAAACTCTCAAAACTTTCCGTCCTGAGGGTTGCGTGTTCGTATATTCTAACGCTGAGTCGAATGGCCGGAGAGGATTATAGTGAAGATCAAAGCGAGCCATCAATTGCGTCCTGCATGGAAGCGGTAACTGCAACCATCCAGACGGAAGGCAAAATTCGAAAGAAGAAAGACGAATAAAGTTCATCTGGCTATAGAAACTCAACTGTACCCGCCCAATCGAATTAAAGTTTCTATTTTTCATAAACAAAAAACTATTGTGAGGTCTAGGATGATTATGTAGAACATCAAGGTTTCAAAAGATCTCGAAAACCTTGTGATAAAATCAAAATTCCAAGTTCACATCCAAATCTGAAGAAAATTCAAATTACAAATTAGAAGCTTAAAAAGACGTTTATTCTGTATCTTCATATTTTTATCTATTTCTTGGAAACTTTATATTTTTTTATTAGGTGAACTTGGAACTAGATAAAGCTTTAAAAAACTTTGAGAATTGTTAAAAACAAATTAATAAATATTACTTGCAGCGCAATACGCGACTTTTGAAAAGCTCCATTAATTTGCAAGTTAATATGCTAACACGATTGAACATCTCGCAAAGTGAAAACCTAGCTGTTCCGAAAAAAAACTTAAGCTTTTTGTTTCTTAAATTTTGTTAATTTGCTTATAAGCAGTTATAAATTAACTACCCACCCAAGAAAACTATTTATAAATAGTAAAAATAATTTCAATTATTAAATGAAAAACAAAAATTAAAGTTTAAATAAACAAGTCACATTTTAACAGTACAAACATTTAAATAAAAAAAAAAACAAAAGCAAGCCACTACAAATAAAACGACAATAAATAATATACATATTTGATAATTATAATTACTGACAATAAAAATGATGTTTTGATCAACAAATAAGCACAAATTCAAAATAATTCAAATAAAATATTTGCTGTAAATTTAATTTTTTTTTCGAAAAGTAAAGTCTTAGATACAAAATTTACTAATTTTTTATTTATATAAATAAAAAAACCAATTCAGTTTAAAAATGAATACAAAATCTCGAATTATTTTCTGTAAATTTTGTTTCTTAATTATAATGTAATAGTTTTTTTATTTTTTTGAAAAAAGTGCCATAAATATATTATATATAAGGTATATGTATACATAATTAATTTATATATGAAATTATTTTAAGAAAACAAATCGCATTCGAAAACTTTAAATAAATTTGCAGCGGCGATTAATAGTCGCTGAATTTAATATGAAATTAAGACAACTTGTGTTTTTTTTTACTTCGAAAAGAGCTAAAAGTTTAAAGGTATGAAGCTTTGGAAGACCATATGTTAAAATTGATAGATTATGAGAAAATGAGGCCTACCTCATCGACGACTTTGTGCGCTGGAGCGTCGATGTTCATCAGCTCCTTCTTCGGGAGAAAACAGAGCCATAAATCGTTTGTAGAACTATTTTTTTTCCAATTGAGCAAGGGAGCTTTCATCTGAATGGGTAAGGTTCCGCATAATATATCAGCACCGGGATGATGAGTTTTTTGAATAACATCTCCTTGGTTCTTCTCGATAGGGCTTAGTAAGCCCCCGAAGAAGCAGCGATTAGCAATTAAAATTCTAGATTTCATTGCTGATGCTGTTTCCTGTGCTTACAGCCGTGCCCAGGTAAGCAAATTCATTGACGACTTCGAAGTTGTACCTATCAATTGTCCGCTTCTGACCAAGTCCGTAGTGGGATTGGACTTTCGTTTCGAAAGCATTTACTTCGTTTGGTTTTTTTTATATAATAAGTTCCATTTTATTTTCCGCGTCAAATTAAAACCAAAACCAAGTTGTTTGAACTGCTCGCTACCAAGTTGGGCCTCCAGGAGCGGATTGAAGGGTGGCGTGTCAGAAACTATATTTTTTCACTCAAACTTTCAGATGCCTATATCTCGATGTCTAGAAACGTTACCTAAGTATGTCTTACATTGTCAGATAGATATTAAGTTAAGCTACCCAGCTCATATACCGAAAATTACTTTAAAGAATAACTGCGCCTTCAGGAACGGATTGAAATGTCAGAAAATAAATTTGTTCGCTCAAGCTTTCACATGCCTATATCTCGTTACATAGAGGTTTTAGTTGAGAGTGTTTTGCATTGCAAGATAGGTGTTAGCCTGCTTTCAAATCGATGGGCAGATTGTGAATATGCTTTACTTGAACACCTGATGATTACGGCTTAATTTCACGGTGAGTTCAAACATGATTAGATTAAACAGAAATCAAATATACTAATTGCTCCAGAGATATTTTGTAACCACAGCCACCAGGAACTAAACTGGCAGCTGCTACCTAGTAAACCCACGTAATTAGCAGGGTTTTCCTGGTAACCCGTGGTACCCAACTTTACGCCATGCTTGGCTTCGCTCCTTTCTCAAAGATAGAAATAAATTTGTGGATAAATCCTCATAAAGTCCTTTCGCTGCTGTGCGGAGACAGCGGGACCCAAAGGCGGTACACCATTTTCAATGAAACTGCATGTACCGGGCTGTCCGTTGTTGATGCTTTAGCATCCTTTTACTGCAGGTCACCAAAGAGTGATGACGATTCTGACATATCCTCTAATATTATCCATGGTTTGATACCCACTTCTTGCCAAATTCAAACGATTTCCAACTTTCGATACATTAAATAAGCCATACCATACTTTCATTAGTCATCCTTCGATTTCAGACCTAAGTTCTCCACAATTTTCTACTATACATTTGCCACTCTAAACTTACGGATTCACTGACACCAGCCCAGCGTCAATAATAAGAGGCCCTAGACACCGGTCACCAACGGCAAAGACTTTCAAAATCAGACAGTCAAGAATAATCCTCTGATCAAACGGTTTAATCAATAATCACCGTTTGGACGAACCCTTGCTACCAGCTATTAACAACACTGACATAGTTTGGCCTCCGAAACCTCAACTCTCGTACAATTCTTCTTCATTCAATAGTCATAATACTACACACCTCAACAAGTACATTCATAGACTATGCAAACGATACCTTCGTCTCTTTTTTAGCCGAAGACGTAAAACATAACATGGTGCCTTGAGCCCCAAGAAACAACGACCATGGGAAAACTACGTGGATGTAGATAGTTCTTCCCCCAAAATCGATAAACAGTTGGTGGCACTCGATCGTTTTTTTCCTGGATCTGGCGTAATGTGAAGATTTGGTCGATCTGAAATGTTTTTCAGGTCCAAGGCTGCCTTGCCAAATAAATAAAAAAAAACAAGCCTTTTTCAGACTGTTATAGTAACATTAAAAGGTCTTATACAAGATATTTTCGCGCACAATACGCAAGCTATTTAACTGTTTTAAGACTTCTGTTGAATGGTGTTATATCAACAAATACCTTTTTATGAAATATCATTAGCTTTAATGAGAAAGCCATTTTATTACAGCTAGATGCTAATAGCCTGCTTTGGATGTTATAAAAAGGCCTTATCCAAGCTTTTCAATGACAGCTATTGCGAATAGCCCGCTCTGGTTATTATAAAAAGGCCAAAAATTACGGCAAAAAATTCTGCAATGTCCCAAAGGCAGTAAAAATGTTTGGTCATTTGTAAAAAAATATTAAAAACTCCTTAACATCTTCGGTTCCAACGCTCATCGCTACTCTTCAAAGAGTTTGCTGCTAGCTCTACACTGCCTCACAGCAACGTTGCCCCTCCTGTACCTCAGGTTGTAAATTTTTCGATGGGACAGATTTTGTCCGCACGCACAGTAGCAAGAGTTCTCAAAGATCTCGATATACACAAATCCGCTGGCCCGGATGGTATACCCCGATTCTTCTGAATAGTAGTTATTCCACACTAGCAAAGCCACTGCGTAAGCTTTTCCATCGCTCCTACGCTTCTGGAATCTTTCCTAAAATATGGAAAACAGCATTTGTTCAGCCTGTCCTTAAGAAAGGTGACCCCTCTCCCCCTCCTCTTGCCGTATCCAAAGCACTTACGTCCCTTCTTTCTAAGGTCATGGAAACACTGATTAACCTTCAGCTTAAGGAATATTTCGATGATTGAAAGCTTCTCCATGATCGACAGTATGACTTTCGCAGTAACCGTTCCACTGGTGATTTGCTGGCATATCTCACCGAATAGTAAAACAAATCTTTACATCGCTTTGGTGAAAGTAAAATTATTGCTCTTTATATCTCCAAGGCATTTGATAGAGTTAAGCACGAAGCTCTCTTATCAAAAATGCGTGCTTTTGGGATCGATGTCAGCCTTGTTCGTTGGATTAGAAGCTATCTTCTGGACCGTTCAATACAAGTTGTATTGGACGGTTTAAATTCTGAATAAATGCTGGTGTGCCCCAGGGCTCCGTTCTATCACCTACTCTCTTTCTCATTTTTTATAAATGATCTTCTGTCTGTTACTTCTAATCTACTTAACTGTTTTGCGACTCTACCCTCAGCTTTTCATATTCGTTCGATAATTCACGTCCTTCGCCTTCGGACGTACTTTTATACAGCATTGTCAATTTATTAGATTTATACAGCATTGTCAAATGGGATAAAAGGAATCGTGTGGATTTTAACGCTTCGAAAACTCAATGCTGTCTTCTGTTAAAGCTATACATATCCCCATTGCGATTGTCCATGACACTGGCATTGGCACTTGCTTCGAAGAAATCGAAAAGCTTTCAGGACTCGGTATGGGTGTCAACGACCTTCGTTGGAACGACCATATATTTGAGATCGCTAAAAATGCTGCTAAGTGCTTAGGTTTTCTGTATCGGTGTAAGAAGTATTTTTCCCCATCTGATCTGGCTACAATTTACAAAGTGTTTATTACGCCCAAAAACTCGAGTATAACTTACTTTCAAAAAAAAATATTTAAAAAAATTATTAAACATACAAAAAAAAAGTTATTCGAAAATATTTTTATGGCGAATTGGTTTGACTATCTACATCTTCCTGAATATATAATTTGATTGTAATCGGCTTAGTAGTTCTGGAGAAAAAACGGTTCTATGGGGGTAACCGTTATAGAACTAATTTCGAAAAAAATCATTCTAACTGAAAGATGTACTGTTGTAAAAAGTTTTATCAAAATCGTTAGAGCCGTTTTGGAGAAAATCAAACTTTTGTTAAAGACTATGGTAGGTACTGTTATTTTTCGACCTAGAACAAATATCAAAAACACCTCCAAATAAATACTAAATACTAAGTTTGAAGCAAATCGGCTCGTCCATTTTGGATGTAGAAGGGCAAACAGACAGACAGACGAACGGAATTTCCGGACCCACTATTTTCAACTCCTCTATCATCGTAATGAAGTGTTTGATTTTTTTTGCACGAATCCATAACTTGCCTTATGATACCTATAATCGCAAGTAAGAAAAAAAACTGAATTCGCTTAAATTTTTTATACCGTTGACATTTTATTGCATTTTTAGCTATACTTCTTCTCAGTCAGTTCACGAAACCTTTTCTACTGCATACTGTAACCTTTATCTACAAAGGATTGATATTATCAGTGGGTATATTTTTCGTAAGCTTAATTTACACGCGATCGACATAGTAGACTCTGCGTTAACGCTTCCGATTGAAGTCTTACAACAACACAAATTTCCTATGTTGGGTTGGTGGGCGCCTAATAGCTTCCACGCCAACTACATAGTGATCCGAGTCGATTTTTGCTTCGCGAAATGTCCGAAAGATCAGAATACAAGAGGAGTATCTTACGTCCATCGTGACGATTTGGTTGCAGGTTCGACCATCTGGTGACTGCCATGCGCCTTAGAGGGTTTTAAGACGAGGAAATCACGTGCTGCTTAATACCATGTTTTTCTTCTGCTGTAATCCAATGAGCCTGAGTCTGTTTGCGAAGGTGGTATCGTGCAGGCTTTGCGATTGTATTACTTAAGACATCCTTTCTTCTTGTTCTTGGCGTAAAAATTCCTTAACGGGGTTTCTAATCATGGCGCACTGTTCGCACGTATTGTCAAGGAACTTGTAGAAATTTTCTGTAGAGGCAATGGCGCTAATAAGGTTTAAATGGTGGAATTTGACCTTGATACGTATCTTCGTCATTTTCCCGCTGACTTCGCGATCCTTTTCCAAAGACTTTCTGACAGCGTAACCCCATTTAATCAAGCGCAAACCTACATCAAGGTGGATCACTATCACCATCACTATATATATAATAAAATTGAAGCAATTTCCACTGATCGTGCATCACGCGACAACGACAAAACGAATTTCAACAAATTCTTTTTAAATTAATATGATGCTTGAGTAACATATAAAACACATTTTTTTAAATAAATAAAACATTGTAAATTCACCAAAGAAAAACTTGCTAACTTATTTTGCTTTTACGTAGGTTAAGAAACTCATTGTTTAATCTAACGCGAATGACATAACGAATTTTAATAAATCTTTTTTATTTAATAGAATATTTTCTCGATAAATATTTAGAACACAATTTCAGCATGTCTCATTGCGACTTGATTCGGAACTAAAAAATGATGCTTCATGATAATACTATAGGCAGTGTATATATAATGGCAGTACACCGGAAAAGAAGGTGGCTATGAGCGGGACTCTAACCCAGGCACTTCGCTAACCAGTCCGATACACTAACCACTAAGCCACGGTACTACAAAATTCATAAATTGGCAAACAAAAATTTGTTACTATCCGTCATAAATAGTATTATTGCATACTTCTATTCTAAGACAGATGGCGTTGGGAATGTAAGTTATTATTTCACTTCTTAAAGCTACGACATTGTATATACACTGCCTATAGTACTATCATGAAGCATCAGTTTTTAGTTCTGAATCAAGTCGCAATGAAGCGTGCTAAAATTGCCAATTGGTGTGAATATAGAATAAGTACAAACAACAAAAGTGTATTAAATACTGGTAAGATATCGGTTAAGGTTCTAGTCTTCACTATTTTGAGTTAGTTATGAATCAACCAGGAAGATGGCCAGACGAAAAATTACCACCATGAGAGTACTATAGAAAATGTATATACAAGGCTACGATCACCGAACACCGAATTACAAATATCTTGATCGATTCTGAATTACTTGCAGGAGGATCTGTTAACAGCTTCTTGACTGGAAAACATTTCAATCGGTGCAAAAAACTGCATCCACTGATTTGTTTAGCCCTTGAAATTTTAGATTTCAGGAGTTTCTTAAATGAAGAAAATATTGAAATATCTGAAGAAATAAGAATTTATTTAAAGGCGTTTAAATGTAACCAATAAGAAAATCCAAAAATTGAAAACGAATCAGTGTTGCAATTATTTGATAAATACGAAGACTTCAAGCAAAAACCACTTTATGGTGATTATGGTGCTACAGCTCAATTTTTCATGGTGTATTCGAATCTTATTCACTATTATCTCATGTTGAATCGTAGCGTGAGAACTTCTGATTTTGAATTGTTGAAATTTGTGCTCCCCAAAATTGCAAATATGTTTTTCATTTTCAACCAACACAATTATTCTCGGTATTTGGTACTGTACCACGACAATTTACTTCAAGTTGATGAAACCCATCCCGGTTTGAAAGAAAAATTTCTCAGTGGATCGCTTGGTGTTAAACGAACTTCTAAATCCTTCTCTCGGCAACCCATCGATTGAACTCTATAACAAACGATCAACGCAGATGCAGGAAATAAATTAACCGGGATTGTTCATTCAACTAATTCCCTCTCAGCGCGACAACGCTGGTGTAAAAGCCATAGCATGAGAGCCAAAATAATAAGCCATGTTATGGAAGATCGAATAAAAAAATCCACTGTACAAATTGAAAAATTTCTGTCGAATATCAGTAGAAATATCGATCCTTTTTCATCTAATTTGCATAAATATGCTTTGTATAACATAAATACCAGTAGAGCAACTACTGAGGAATCAGCAAATTTTCTTTTGAATATCGAAGAAAACGGTAATAGTCTCAGAGAAAAATTATTGCTGAATGTGTAAAGGATGAAAAAAGGTTCGAAAACTCAATAAAACAAAATAAAATTTTCAGTTTTATAGAAGCAGAAAAGAAAAAGACAAAAATTGCAAGTAAATTCACAGAGATGAAACTGCAGAGAGACCTGTTCGGAAAACTTTTAGGCATTTCTTTGAAAAAAGAAAGTGTCAATGGTCCTTTATAATTTTGTCATATTGATGGTGGCATATGCAAAGCAAATAAATAAGCAGTGACTTTGAAGAGCGCTTAAAGTGACTTTGTCCCGCTAGTGAAATGTAAGGATAAGTTTTTTACATCAAGAATTTGGTGATTTGTAACCATGTTTAATTTCAATTACGAACGTATTTATCAAATTTTGAAAAAAAGTTTGCACCTTTCGGCGCTTGTAAGCGGTATTTTGTCCCGCTACCCAAATGTAAGCACTATTTTTTTGAAATCCCCTGATGCTAATTAACAACCCTACAACGACAAACAAATAATTTTTTTCTTCACTTTTTTTTTGCATGTTTCAAATGCTCTGAGCAAGCGTTGTCCCGCTACTTGGTTGTAAGCGGTCCCTTTTCGTGATGTTCACTTCCAAATTGAAGCCCTCAGAATGTTTTGATCGACGAACAAATAAGACATTCAAAACTGTCGCGGGCTCCCGGACTATTAATTGTTCATCCCCTCACCTTCAAATAGGTTTTCCTTTTTTCAAGCAAATAATTTTCAGATATCCAGAATTAATGGCAACCCTGGTCATGCAGACGTAATATCAAAAGCCTTGAACTAACAAGCAAGAAGCAACTAAACTCTAAGTTCATTGATAAAGTTTCAAGTTTGCCAGCACCCAAACGTTCATCAAGCACTTCAATAGTTCTATTGACTTATATATCATTCCACAAATATGCGTTCACACTCGAGGGGCACGAATGAACTTTTCAAGTAAGCAATTCTGCAATCTAAATAATAAAAGAGCGCAGTTTCGATTGTTTTATTATCTATCGTTCGATTAATTTACTTCCTTTTTGCTTTTCATGGTGATACTAGCCCACAGCCCCTATAGAAAAACATTTTAATTTGTGATTTTAATTGAGTCATTGAGTTTAAGTCAACACCTGTTGTGAGTGCAAATGTCCTCTAATCTTGAAAAAAAAATATTTAATTCTATATTTATCGCAAAGAACACGAACAAATTGTCCAATTGTTGAGTTCCAACAATGCCATTAAACAATTCAAGTCCGATAAAAGTGAAACCCCTTTTATCAGCTAATCGGGTATGTTTTACCAGATAACATGAATTCAGGGCTATTTCTGCCTCCATGTCCCGAAATTGCGCACCTGTTTCGGCAATAAGATATTTTTTATGTAAAAAAAAAATATTTCATCAAAAACTGAACTTTGTCATAAGTTTGTAGATACTTTTTTCCTGAAAGAAGCTGTTATCACAAATCCGTCTCTCCTTGAAGATTAGAATTTATTGCGTGTGTGTCACAAACCTCGTGCTTTGATAATGAATCTGAATAAATTTGCTTTTTAGAAGGATTTGATGCAGAAAATATTTCAAAAAAATAAAATTTTAGTATTTTAGACACTATGGTGTATCTTCTTTAGTATACTAATTCCATTATCTTTCGTAGACTTTAGATTAGAAAACTGAATACTTCAGTGACACTGCCTTGCCTATGCCTACATCTAATTACTCAAGAACATTGTGTGACAGTCAAGAACGTTTGCGCTATTTGACTTATAATTAACATCAGACTTGTATATTATGACTTGCACTTTGGGTTTAAGGTTGACGTGTATTTTAGTTCGTTGATTTAGGTTTTAGAATACACGCGTTAGAATTAGAATTCGTTGAAACTTAATTTGTTGTAATGTTTGCGATTATAGAAATGTTCGCGTTAAAACTGAATCTATGAAAAAAGTGAGCTTTGAACATTGAATGGTTATGGTTCTTATGAATGGATTTGGAGATAAGAATATGAGAGGCGATGCCATGTGCAGTGGTCAGCAAAAACGCTTCGTCACCTCCACGTGGTGCCCGGTGGATAACACAGAGGTGAACTAACGATGACCGTTGGATCCGTTAGATACATAGGGTGTAGATACCCGAGTTACCTTCTCAGGAACTAGAAGCAGGAGAAGAAATATGCCCTAAAGAGCTGAAAGCTGTGATTTTTTAAATGGTAAATGCCACATTAATGGGAACTCCCGCTTGTTTAGATGCGGTTTCTCTGCCAGAAGTGGGCTTCGACAAAAGTTCTTAAGCTGCTACAAAGTCAGCAAGAGAATTACGAAGCGACGTTCAGTATTAAGGCCAAATTTCACCACCTAATCCTTATTAGCAAGACAAAGCTTCTAAACAAAGTTTCTACTAACCAAATTAATCATGTGGCGATTAATGGAAGACATTCATCTAGTTTTCTGAAGGGCCGTACGTTCCGAAAAGCAAACATCGACTCGGATCACTATCTTGTGTAAGCTTTGTGTAAGGATATCTGTGGAACGTTTCATGGACCCCGGAAACCAATGACAAATATATCAAGAAGCTATAAGAAAAGCAGCGTCAGAGGTGTTGTTCTTCTGGAAACCACTTCCGAGAAACCTCTGGTTCAACTCCGAACGTGCTTAGGCAAACAAAGCCAAATGGGAATGGAAACACTAGTAGTAACGAACAGAATGCTCGATGCTCCGTCAAAATTGGTAGGGAGTCACCCAAGACATTCGACACCACCAGAGGGTTACGACAAGTTGAGCCGCTGTCGTACAGCAATTTCAACATTGTGCTTGAAAAGATAGTACCAGGCTAGAATATCAGCCGCTATTTTTAATAAATCAACACAATAAAAAGCCGCACCGAGAAGAACCATAGAGACGCTATACAAAACACTCTTGATCCCGGTCCGCTAAATGGTGCAGAAGTTTGGACCTTCTTCCAAATAGATGAAAGTTGAAACGGAACACTATATTAACCAAGTTAAACTTGACGTTCAAAGGCTTAGTAGTAACATCGAAGAACGAATTGTGCTACCACCCTCAAACAGGAACTTGAATGACATGGAAATAGATGCAGGAACAAATAGATGGACAACCAAAAACTGGCCAAAAATCTAAAGATAGATACCAGCACCTGAGTACGTACAGCGCCTATACTCTCACAGACAGCGACTGGAGGAAACGCCTTCAAAGGATCCATCAGAGAGATCTAAAGATAGTTAACATTTGCTACCAAACCGTCAGAAGTGAGCTTAAATATGTGAACACCATTTTCAGGAACGCATTCCAATACCACAACAAAGAAAAGACTCCAAAAAAAATCAAACCTGGACCAAACGCCTTCAGGGAACTTAATCGAATAACTGGGAAAAAGGTTCCAATACCCGGAACTATAAACACAAGCAATGGAGAGGCGCTGATTTATGTACCTCAGGTGAAATTGCGAGATAATCCATAATGTCAAACCAAAAAAGTCTTTTGGACAAGATAGAGTTGCTATCTACATCATCAAAAGGCTTCCACAGACGGTTATCATATTCCTGGAAATTATTATAAACAACTGCATCAACAATAGTTACTTCCACACAGAAGTGGAAAACTGCAAAAACTGTGTCGATCCCCAATCTCATTTCCAACTATAAGTCGATATTACTCTTCAGCAACTTCAGCAAGATACTGGAAGAACTGTTACTTCTGCTGCGAGATAAATGACAGACATGCAATACGAACTTCGGGAAAAACATTCGACGCTGCACCCAATTCTGAAACTCCAACACGACATATTCTTGGCTTTAAACAGTCATCGAGTTACCGTCGCGTCGGTCGGATGCTTTTTAGACGCAGAGGAAGCATTTGACATTGTATAGATAGAAGCTCTTATCCATAAACTCCAACTATTATTAGGCTTCCCATTTGTTCTAACAAAAATTATTTTTTTATTTTCTTTCTTTCAGAAACTTCTTTGTTTAAATGGAAAATCCACAGTGAAGAGCATAAGAGCTGGAGTCGCTCAAGGATCAAGACTTGGACCATTCTTCTTCAGCATCATGGCATCAGCATCATCAGCATCATCTTTGCCGACGACTCGCTCACCAACAGCTCAACTCATTAGCCGAATAGCAAATTTAAAATATTTTTTTTTATTAGTTCTAAAAATATTGATTTTTCAAAAAAAAAAAAATCAAAAATTAATTTTAATTAAAAAAAAGTTATTCCAAATTTTGATATGCAACATTAGTTTGACTGTCTAGATCTTTTCAAATATAAAATTTTACAGAAATCCATACAGCCGTTACCGAGAAAACTAAAAATTAAAAAAACCGTTATATGAAAGGTCCCGTTAATAGAGTTTTCACGTATATGTAGTTCTGATCAAATGATAGCCAATACCATTGGGGCCGTTTTCGAGAAAAATAAGCTTTTCCAAAACGGTCGTAAGGCAGGTACCGTTATTTTTAGCTCTAAAAATAAAATTTCAATTTCCCCTCTGAGGAATTCCAAAATTCGATATACACCCGGACAGACAGACAGACAGACAGACGGATTTTGTTTGCCAATGACTTTTTTAGGCTTTTCTATGATCGTAATATCATCTTTGATTGTTATCTCATTTTTTTATATTCACGAATCCTAAACTTGCCTTATAGTTATAGTCCCTATTATAAGTAAAAATTAGGAAAAGAGTCGGCGACAGAAGAGAGCCCTGGGGCACACCAGCATTTATTTTATAGGAATTAGACTTGAATCTAATCCAATGAACAAGTATATCATTTTCCCCAAAAGCACGCATTTTCGATAAGAGAGCTTCTTGCTAGTGCTACGGGTCGGTAGGAGGAGGGGGAGGATGGGTCACCTTTCTTACGGACAGGCTGGACAAATGCTGTTTTCCATCTTCTAGGAAAGATTCCAGAAGAGTAGGAGCGATGGAAAAGCTTGCGCAGTGGCTTTGCTAGTGTGGAATAACTACTATTCAGAAGAATCGGGGGTATACCATCCGGGCCAGCGAATATGTGTATATCGAGACTTTTGAAAACTCTTGCACTTGTACGAGTGCAGAAGTGCATAGAGCAGCATGTATTATTTTACAACTATTTTCGATGGAAATTTAACCAAAAAATTATTTCAGCAATGTTCAAAATACGAGGAGAGCTGGTAAGGCTGGGCTTCAACCCCCATTTTAACGATTTGCCAATTATTTGCATTATCTGGAACCGGTAATATAAGATATCGTTCATTTTATCGGAATATGTCCAATCCTGAAAGAAGTAAAAAGGATCGTTCTTGGCAGCGATATAAAAGACGAATCGCAAGTAATAGCGATGCTGAACTGTGAAGGCAATGCTCTTTAACTTTTATGAAAAAAAAAAAAACAATCGTGCATAGAAGCAAAATCATAAATGAAGATTTTTAAAATTTAAAAAAGAACTGCATAAAACTCATTATATGCATATATTAATTCATTTTAATGATCAAATTTCACTTATTGAATTTTTACTTCCGATTATAGGTACTACAATGCGAGTTATGTATTCGTGCAGATTAAAAATGTTGAGATAACAAACAAACATGACATTACGGGCTAAAAACGGTACCTCCCATGGGACCGGTTTTTTTTTCTTCGATTTTTTCGAAAACTGCTAAAGTGGTTACAATCAAAATTGATATTTAAGAAGAGTTCAAGCCTGAATAATTTTGCATTTATTTTTTTTCGAAAACTTTTTTTTGAATTTTTATACCTTAATTTTTTTTTTTAAATCAATATTTTGAAAACATGTAAGTGAATTTTTTGTATGCTTAAAACTGTATTCTTAAATTATTTTTTTTTATTTATTTTAAAAAAGTTGTTAAAAAAACCGTTTTATTTAAGAACGGCTCTAACAATTTTGAAAAAAAATCACACTTTCTTACCTTTCCTAAAGAAATAAAATGGCGTTTAAATTATTTCAACCAATACAATTTTACGTACTTCATTCGAACAATCAAAATCACAGAAATTGAATAAATGCTTTGGTGTTCACTTTAATTTTAAATAATATTATTCTAGAATGTTACCACACATATGTGCAAGTACGTGCGATCCAGTCGTGCAATTTTTTTTTTTTTGTAATTAGAAACTACTTTTTACTTTGTTAATCAGGTCAAGCCTTAAAGATTTTATGAAAAAAGTCTATGTAAATTGTATTTTTGAAAAACAATAAAATCAAACTATCTATGTATGTATCTACAATCTATTTATCTTTCTGTCATATTAATTGGTAAAATGTAGCATTTTATTTGGAACATTACAAAAAATGATAAAATGTTACTATAAAGAATAAAAAAACTATAATGTTTTCATTAAAAACATATGGTTTTCTGTATTATATGGCATAAGATGGCTCTGTCATAATGCCGGCTGCTCATTCTTAAAATTCATTAAACAAAATTTTATACAGAACATTTTTCTAACAGCACCTTGATTGACTCGTTTACATATTACAAACTATCTATGACTTATTTTTCATTACAATACTTGGTTTGGACATACAAAACAGAACAATTATAAAGTCAAGTTCAGTACAATATTTTATTGTTTTATTGATAGTTAAATGTGATACAATCATTTAATTTGATTGTAATAAAAATTCAAGTCTCTATATATGTACATAAACCCTATCGTTTGGTTTAACCATTCACACAGTTAGATTTAGAAAATATTAAAGCTTATTGCTTAATTGAGCAGAAGGTGTCTTACAATCTTTCTTAAATTATAATTTTTTTATATTCAATTAACCAATTAAATTTATGCATGTGGTTTCTGGGCGATGCGCTAATTACAAAAAAATATTAACAAAGTATCGATTCTGTTTCAATGACATTGGAAAATATGTATAAATAAACTAGGTAGACTTGGGGTTCCCATAAATTCTTGGAATGATAAATTTGTTTCAGTATTGCAAGTTAGTAAAATTATATTCCACGTGCCGGGCTTAAGACAAATTATTTTTACATCGATTTTTTGGATATTACTGTTAAACTGATATATGTTTTTAGGATGACGATAGACCCCTTCGACACCAATAGAGGGTTACAATGAGTCACACTGTCGGGCAGTTGTGGCAGCACTATGCTTGAAGAGATAGTACCAAACAGCCAGGTCAGCACATCAGGCACTATCTATATCTATACTTTTATATAAAGAAGTAAGAATTTTGTATGTTGTTTGTCACGCAGGATCTCAGAAAGTACTCGACTGATTTATTGAAAACCAATTTAGTAATATTCTTTATTGATAAGATTGTTTATGGCTACTTTTTTTTAATTATTTCTTTTTAAAATATGAATATAATTTTTTTTAAATTGTCCATTTTTGTATAGGTTGTCTTGCGCAAGTACGTGCGATCCAGATATAAGTGGATCGCACGTACTTGCGCATACGTGCGGTCCCATTGTAGAATAAAATTTAAGAAAATTAAAGTTATCATCAAAAAATTTATTCGATTTTTGTGACTTGATTTTACGTATTGAGTGAAAAAATTAAACCCCATTTAATATCTTTAAGAAATGTAAAAAAGTGTGATATTTTTTTTCAAAATCGTAGAAACGGTTTTTAAATAATACGGTTTTTATAACAACTTTTTTTAAAAAATTTAAAAAAATAATTAAAGAATACTTAACTTAACTTAACTTAACTTAACTTTAAAAACTAAATTTAATTCACTTACCCGTTTTTAAAATATTGATTTTTCAAAAATAAAAAAAAATAAAATAAAAACATATTATTAAAAATACAAAAAAAAAAAGTTTTCGAAAAAAATAATGCGATATTACTAAGGCTACCTACATCTTCTTGAAGAGCTGGTAAGGCTGGGCTTCAACCCCCATTGTAACGATTTGCCAATTATTTGCATTATCTGGAACCGGTAATATAAGATATCGTTCATTTTATCGGAATATGTCCAATCCTGAAAGAAGTAAAAAGGATCGTTCTTGGCAGCGATATAAAAGACGAATCGCAAGTAATAGCGATGCTGAACTGTGAAGGCAATGCTCTTTAACTTTTATGAAAAAAAAAATATTGATTTTTCAAAAATAAAAAAAAAAATAAAAACATATTATTAAAAATACAAAAAAAAAAGTTTTCGAAAAAAATAATGCGATATTACTAAGGCTACCTACATCTTCTTGAATATCAATTTTGATAGTAATTGGAACAACAGTTTCAGAGAAAGTCGAAGAAAAAAACCGGTCCTATGAGTGGTACCGTTTTTAGCCCACCATATTTATTTTTTTTTCACCAAAATATATATATATACACTGATTTTTTCATAAAAAATTCTTGGACCCGTTTTTGAGAAAAAAAAATTTTACATAACGGTACCGTTAATTTTTGAGCTAGAAAAAAAATTGTAGAATGTCAAAATAACCTTAAGTTCTAAATTTGAAGACGATTGGCCAAACCGTTAAGGCTTCTGTCCTAAATTCATCCATACCGACAGACAGACAGACAGACAGACGGACATAATTTTGCCAGTAACTCAAATATGTTTCTCTATAATCGTAATATCATATTTGATTGTTATATCAATTTTTTTTTTGCACGAATGCATAACTTGCATTATAGTACCTATAATAAAACTCAGTTCTTTTGTGGAATAGCTGGTCATCACTCCATAGAAAAAATGGAATGCTTTACGTTCACGAAAAACATTTTTTTAATTACTCAAGCTGTGAATTGTGATAATTAACAAGGCACAGGGCCAATCATTTACATTTATTCGGGTCGATCTTAAGGAAGTGTCTTTTCACATTCTCAGCTTGGCGTTGCTCTTTCAAGAGTGGGCTAAAAAAATAATCAGTATTTTCTTCTTCTGTGGCTTTGAAATAAAAAACAGTAAAAATATGTACAAACATCAAAAAAGTCTATTTCTTTAAAAAGTGTTTCCCGTGAAACAGAATCATATTCTATATACCTTCTGTATGAATGAACTTAGTTGATTTTATAATAGAAACTAGGGTAAGGCCCATTGGCCAATGTTTTCATGTAAGGTAAAAATATTCATAGTAAACACAAATTTGTTTTTAAACTTTTCGAATCAACGCCAGCACGGGTCCGCTAGTCTTTAATAACCCAATACTACTTGGGTTTGCTGACGACAATAATGTGATAGGAAGAGTTAAGCGGGCAGTACCCGTTGCTTTCATATAAATTGGACTGATTATAAGCGAATAAGTATAAGTTTTCATTAACAAAAGTCCAATCCTCCCACCGACTTGGTCCGAAAGTGATAATTGTTAGGTACAACTTCGAGATAGCCAGTGAATTTGTCTATATGGGTACTACTGTACTATAGGGAAAAATATCAGAGCAGAAACCAAAAACACAAACGTTAATCGCTGTTTCTAAGTAACCAAAAGTAACCAATAGATGAATGAGAAAATCCAAGCGACACTGATCATCTCGCTTCTTGTACGTGGTGCAAAAGAATGGACCTTGCTTTTCCCAGTCGGATGTAAGCTCTCTTCGGATATTCGAGAGAACAGTACTATACATGTGATTTATTGGCCTGTTTGCGATTCAGTAAAAGTGGCGAAAAAGATACAACAACGAGTTGTACGTGCAGCGACATAAGCCTATATTTTGATCAATGTATTATTTCAGTACAGGCTTTATGGAAGAGAGCCATCAAACACACTGGTACCTTCCTGCTGGCGTTTGCATGGCACTCAACTTAAGAAATTGCCACTGAAATAAAAAAAGGATCCCCTGAGTTACATTGAAATTGCCTTATTGCCAATTTGCTTCTAGCTTATTGTGTTTATTAAAAAAAAACCGCTTATTTAGAGACCATTTGTCGCTGATGGAAACTATAACATATTTTTCTTTGGTTTTTGCTATGGGGCTTTCAGAATTGAAGCTTTCTTTGAGCTTTTGAGAGCATATATTTTAAGTTTATGGTACGCGATTTTCTGCTTACATCTTTTCGTTTTTTTTTCTTGAAAAAAAGGTTAAAATACAGCTTTAAAATATTTAAAAAGTTTTTGATGGAGTTTGGATTCATTAATTCATTTCAGTTTTGATTTTGAAATGCCAAAAACATTTTTCGTTCATGAAAATAAAAAATTAAAAAGAGGGTTCGTGTATAACACTTAAAAAAAGTGCAATAAACATTGTTTTTACGTTAAAAGAGATAAGGCCATCAGGAGAACTCTTAAAAAACGCGCCTACTCTCTTTGGTGGTGTTGAAAAATATAGATTTAATTAAATGTATGTTTAATTTTTTGTTTAGATTTAGTGTACGGTCTACATGTTTCTGTTCATGAAATCTTAATAAACACTTGTTAACCCAACCGACTTATGTCTGAGAATTTGCCAATTTATAATGCTCACTACGGCAACCATATCAGAGCTTTAAGATGGAGATAGCTTATTAAAATCTATTAAGGTAAGAGTAATAGACAAATATCCTCTCTTTCCATTACTGAAAATATAAATTGAACAGAGTATAGCCAAAACATCCGTATTCAGTGGCTAAGATGGATCGGCCATGTGAGCGAATAAACATGAACGCTTCAGCGACCAAAGTCTTAGACGCCGCCGACGGCGGCCATAACCTAGGGAGTCAAAAGCCAAGGTAGATCTCATTTTCGATTGAGCGCCCATGTAGAGGGAGACTTCTGACTGCTTGGAGTGCAAAACTGGGGTCGGCTGGCTAGAGATCGGCTGGTTGTAGGGGCATATTAATCCAGGCCCAGAAGCACCTCTTTACCGCCACTAGAAATAAGTAGGAGAGGAAAACATAATGTTTATAAAGAATTAAGGTCAAACTTCAAAAAGTACCAACTAGACAGTTGCAGCCTTCCAATTCTTCTAGTCGTTGGCTTTTATACCTCATATATCACTGGAAGAAAACAAACTAAGGCATTGTATGAAGATTATTGAATTATAATCAAATGAAGTAAATACTTTGCAATATACTTCGTGATATCATAACTCCATACTCAAAAAAAAAAAAAAAAAAAGAATGACTAAGGAATAAAAAAAAAAATTCTACATATTCAATTAATTCAAATTCAATCACTGGTCTCAATGACACTGAAAATTGAACACTAATAACCGCAGTCAGTCATTGCACCCTAGACACGAGGCACAACAATAATTGCATCGCAAATCGCATTAGAATAAAATTACTAAGTAGAGAATCAAAAATAAAAGCCATTTCCATTTCTTTTATTGCAACCTCTCAATATTAGTTTTCAAAAATGTGGATGTCGTAGTCGTTAACGTTGTCGGCCAGACTGGTTTTGAATTTATTCTTAATCTGTTCAAAAGTACATATTTAGCACATTGTGCAAGGGCTGATGACATACCCAGCTGAGATTTCATTGATTGTTGTTTCATAACGTCGATGTTACGCATAAACAACAAACGTGATCTTATTTTTATAACAACAAAAAAATGCTTTAATGCCATCGGAGGCGCCTCTTGAGCTTTGACCTATGATGATAGCCAAGTAGTTTATGATGTTGCACAGACTGTGTGTGGTTTCAGTATCAATATTGTATACCTGATATCAGGGTGAACGGGGTTAAACACATTAGATTCTAGATTGCATTCCAGACTTGCTTACATTTCAATCCAACACTCCAAAAATATATGATTTCTTGGGTTGCAAGAAATCATGTAACAATGAAATAATGTGCAACAAATAATACTCTCGTTGCGTAAGAACACAAGTTTTTAACCCTAAATCAGTGATCCATTATCTAGGGTAGGGGTTTTAAGATATTGAATTTTTGGAAAAAGTTCTTTGTTTCATTTTTCACCTACCTATTTCTCTTACCTTAGAATTAGTTGCAGGTGAAAGCCTTGGCAAGGTCAATGAATTTAGATTTCCCAAAATTTCGCAGTCATACAGGTCTTTCATTAAGCACTTCCAAATTTTTAATTTAAATAAAAGAAAATGTGTGAGATATCATCGAATTTTTTGTATTCGTTTTAAAGGCGCATGGACATAAGTCCCCGGGACATAAGTCCCAGTTTTAGGTTTTGGGACTAATGTCTAACCATGGTGGGACATAAGTGCCAAAATCAAATTTGGGACTTATGACCCACCAAAAAATGTGTGGGACTTATGTCTTACTTAACATTTTTGAAAGTGCAATGCGCTATGCGCCCTACAAAAGTATTAAAGATACAAACAGTCACGGCGGGATGATATAACGTCCACGGACATGGACCTAATGTCTGAATTGAATTTTTTTTCATTTTCAGTATGAGGTAGGTCCCCCTGTCCCCCTGCAAACAAATTTTATACGGGTGCAGGCCCAAATCAAGACGCAAAATTCGCCAAATTGTGGCCTGCGAAAGGCCGAGTTCTTGTGAGCGACGCAAAATCGACTGCATCCTTCTCCTGCATACTCTCACGGCGGCGATGTTTTCGGTAGATCCTGCGCTTCATCGACGAAGGGATGTTGGTTGATTGTTTACTGAACCAGTGGACCTAAATTTATCCACCACATTACAAATAATCCTCTCGATAGAACGATTAAAGTGACCGTAAAATGGGCGAGGTAACACCAGAAATTTGTTCATAATGAATAAAATATTATAGTTGAACAACAAAGGGTTGATAAAGCTAGGATTTTAATACGGTCGGGTGAAAAGTTATTCAAAGAATCATTTTTCACTTCCATCAGCATCCGCTGGCCCGGAGATTTCCGCTGTTGTTTTGAAGAGGTGTTGTAAACGCTGTCGAAACCACTGCTTAAACTTTTCATCTGTCCTATTTTTCTCCGGCCTGCACCCCCTTTCCCAAAAAAAGACGAAATTCCTCACTACTGTGTTCCGGCACTCAAAAGAAGTAGATGTTGAACTGTATTCCGCCATTTCTATGAGAGGCTAAGATTTAGGCTGTCCGAGTATAAGCCGCAACCCACCCCGTCTTGGGCATTGGATAAGGGCACACGTTTCATTTCGGACGGACACAATTGTAAATTTGTGAAGATGAATGATGGGACTACAGTTAAAATGGAACAATTGTTCAGAATGTGCTTCAGGGTTCAGGTTCCTGCAAATGGCGTTCCTAATCTAGCAAAAAGTCAAATTAATGTGGCATAAGCAGATGGCTCACCAAAATGTGATTCATGTGCGAAATCAACTTAAAAAACAAGGCCTTGAATTTGTTGATGTATAAAATTTTACTTGCGATGAATGTTGTTTTGCGAAACTACACACACTGCCTTTTCCTAAGAGCAGCTTTAAAGCCAGATATCCAGGTGAACTTGTGCATGTTGATATTTGTGGAGAAAGTTTCGATAGGTGGGTCACGATATTTTTTTGTTTTTAAGGACCATTATTCACACTTTAGGATGGTGTATTTTTTGAAACATAAATTGGAAGTGTGCTCAGTTATGAACTGTTTCATCAATGAAGCCGAAAGAGAAAGTGGTCACCCTGTTAAGGTCTTGCGTTCAGAAAATGGCTTTGATTTTGCTAACGAAGGAATAAAGTTACTTTTGAAAAAGAAGCTTATTCGTCACGAAACCACATTGCCCTACACTCCACACATTAAAGGCTTTTCGAACAATGCATGCTGGTGTAAATCTGCCAAAGAAATCTTGGCCTGAGTACTGCTGTGCATGTTTTGAACAGGGCTGGGACTAACTCAATTAAAAATAAAAATCCAATCGAGCTCTGGAATGCTCGAAATGAAGGTGTTTGAAGTTGAGCTTTTCGGTAATGTGTCAAGACAAAAACCTAAGAAATGGATCGTAAGGCTGAGATGAGCATTTTCATGGGATATGCAGAGAATGCGAAAGGTTTCAAGGTCTAGATTCCGTCGTCTAGGAAAATGGAAAATGCAAGAGTTGTTCAGTTTAGAGAAATGTCAAGTCATCATATTAAGGAGCAGCAAGATCGATTGGTTAAAAGTTCAGAGCATACTGCTGTTTTATGGGTTCAAGAGCTGGATAGTTATGATGGTGAAATTGACCATGACGAGGATATGATACTAGAATTTGATGAGGAAAATGTAGCAAATTATGGCGGGCGGGGGAGCACGGCTTACTAGATGATGTGTTTCAGTCAGCAGAGGAAGAAACCTTAGAGCACAATGAGCCAAATGGTTCAACTGAAGAAAGAGGAACTGGTAGATTATCCTTACTACTGAAGGACCGGCACTGCGCAGCTAAGTTGGAGCTGGATTGTCTTGTCTCGATGCTGAAATGCATGAATTTTTGCTACAAGGTGAACCATCAAACTACGATGATACTATGACCAGTAGCAATGCAGACCAGTGGAAGTAGAAGATGGAAGAGGAAATACATTGTCTCCTTAAGAAGGGAACCTAGGTTATGCCCTAGAAATTGAAAAGTTGTGAACAACAAGTGGGTTTTTAAAATAAAGGATTTGGATGCAAAAAGAACACAACAGTTCAAAGCTAGGTTGGTTGTTCACGGTTTTGCGCAAGAGTATGGTGTGGGCTACGAGAAGATATCCAGCCCTGTAGTTAAGTTCACTTCCATTAGGACAATACTTGGTATAGCTGCTCAATCAATTTGACGTAAAAACCGCATTTTGTAATGGCGATTTGAGCAAGGATATCTGTATGCGTCAACCGCTTGGATATGATGATGGTACAGCAAAGGTGTGCAAGCTGAGAAAAAGTTTGTATGGACTAAAACAAGCTACCCGTTCTTTTCGATTCGTATATAAGCTTCCCGTTGTTGGAATCACACGAGTGCTTAAGGATTTTTCGTTTTTTGGATTCGCCAAACCATTCCTATGTTAATTCTGTAAAGAGGATTATGAAGTACCTATCGAGGCAACACGACATATGGACAATCAAGGTGCGATTAGGCTGGTCAAGAACCCTGAGCTTCACAAGAGGACCAAGTACATCGATGTGCGTTACCATTTCATCAGGAAGAAATTATGATTTCAATATTAACTATGTCCCTTCAGAAGATCAAATAGCCAATGTTTTTTCTCTCTGCACTAAGAAAATAAATTGTTTATTTCTAATTCGAGTTTTTTTAAGTATTGAAAAAAAAGGTTAAAAATAAATTTCAAAATATAAATTATTCAAAAGTGGGAGTGTTGTTTTAAAGTATTAAATTTTGTTTTAAAAATTTCATCTCACGGCAACACTCATTAACATAATATTATATAAGAGTGCCTAACTTACTTAAAATTGTTATCTTTGAATAAATTAGTCTTCTTTCTCTTTCAACCACCAGTCTTTTAATTAAACAATATCAATTTTTTTGAATAATTAAATTTTTGTATTTAAAATTAATTTTTGATTTTTTTTATTGCAATATTTTTTAAACTGTTTAAAAAAAATTATTTTTAATTTTATGATCAGCTGTATATTGATGAAAACTAAGAAACTGCACAAAATCTTCAATTTTTTTTTTTCAAAAAACTGAAAATAAAAAACAGTATCTTATCAAAATCCGTCCTACAATATAGTTTTTTTCATAAATGCAATAATATATAAGACGTGTGATGGCTTACTCCATTTTCACTTAAAATAGATTATTGTTGGGTGACGTGTGAGTTTTCTATGTAAATGTTAATTGTTTCTATTAAAGATCTTGTCTTCCAATGTGATTAAGCACATTGGAGCAAGTAGTTCTGGATAAGCATTGAAGCTTTAGGGTCTAAATACAACTTTAAATTCTCTTGATATAATGCTTATATAGCTCATATTTATAGAGGGTTTTCGATTTCGTCGATTTCTGAAATAAGGGATTCCACAAACGACATTACACAGTATTTTGCATACTTTGATATTAAGACTTTTAAAGCTTAGTTAACACAAAAACTCAAGCTCGTCGATCAGCAGCAACGTCGTATCTTCGCTGATTGGGTCCTTGATTTGCATCAAAATGATCCGGATTTTCAACGAAAAATCATTTTCAGTGATTAGGCCCATTTTCACCTAGGTGGCTACGTTAATAACCAGAATTGTCGCATTTGGGGTTTAAAAAATTCAAGAGTGCAGTTTTTGGGCTGGCAGTATGATTGGAACTTACTTATTCGAAAATGAGGCTGGTGCAACTGTTACGGTGAATGGATTGCGCTACCAACTATGTGGCGCACCGCGCCACACAAGCCACGAAAAAATCGCAATTTTGCAAGAAAAGTTTACTGACCGTATTATTTCTCAAAGAGGTGATCACAATTGAGTCACGGAAAAGATACGGTCTATGCCAAACTTTTTTTTAATCTCCTTATGAAACTGGTTAGGTAGAGGGGATTTATAAAATCATTGAACAAAATTGTTCATTTCTATGCTTTTGGATAAAGACAGCTATGGATATTCCTTATTACCGTTTCACAGTTTGCAAAATAGTTCACCCTATATTCTCATCATCGACTGTTCTATATATATATGATCCCAGGATAGTCTTTACAAGCTTCGGGCCATTGAGAGTTTTATTTAATCTTTTGGCGGGACATTCGAACTAAACTATAACCGCATGCTAGCGTTAACCATCTTCTTTGTGGTGAAGAGGTCAGACTCAACACATCAGATGCTTCTCTGATGACATTTTTGAGAGTGTTGCCACTGTTTCTCAATAAATAAAAACATATTTAATGGCGTGAGTTCTGAATCTAATAGAAGCATGAAATTTCAAAAGTATCATCCAATTACTAGCATAAGTTGACGTTATTAACCTTTTCGGGAACACACAGCTTGATATCATTAGTCCTTTTGTTAGAATTAAAATGGAATCCAAGCAGTCCACACCCAATATCAACATATCAATTAAACTTGTAGTTAAGTTGAAAGCCTTTGAGGTAAGCCTCCTATGGGTTCTGAAACCTTATATTTAGCTAATGGCATTACAAGTTTAAAATTCATTTCCTTACCTTGAATTTAGTATACAAAGTATCTTTTAATCAATTCATGTCACCTTTTAAATCGAACATGATATATTTGTCACCAAACCAATTGACTGGAAAAAAAATAATTTGCTTTATGACTTAGAACATAATATCTATGCTTATGCAAATTAAATACATTCAGTGACACTTAAAGTCACACTCTTTTAACATCTGGTATAACGTCGCAATCCACAGGATATAACTTTGTTTATCAATGTTTATTCTTTAAAATCTGCATTTTATTGCATTTTTATTTTTATTTTAGTTGAGATAATTCTATGATGATTAATAAATTAATAATTAATCATAACTTTTATAGCAAAAGCCTACGATGACGGAGATTCATTTCATAAATTAATAACGAAATAAAATACTAAAGTATCTAGAGCAACAGTTGCAACTGGAAAACAAATCCCAGTTCGGAGAATTCAAGTCGTTTAGCCCCCGGCTACGTCACTTTCTCTTCTTCCATTGATAAGCCTGATGCAATACTGGCGATTGATTTCGTGGAAGCTCTTTGAACGCTAATTAGCGTATTTTTATACTTTATAAGCATTTTTTTTTATTATAGTTTTAAATTTTTTTCTGACTTTTTGTTCCAATATACATTGTATTTTTATCGATACGGGTTTGATTGTGGAGTCTCAGAGTCGCCACCTGTGTGCACGAGTGTTTAAAACAAGGGCACATAGCCTTGCAGTTAATCTGACTAAATATGGCGGCAGGTGCTGCACAAATGCCAATGGCCACGTCAAAATTTTGAAAGCTTAAGTCTTTTTTGCTTAAGGAAGGAAAGATTATCGTGCAATAATATTTATCCATTCATTCGGAAACATTGATCCCTACATTTTTGAATTAAATTAGGCTAACAAATGTTACCACTTAAACTGCTGTTTTTCATTTATATTTTTACATTTAATAAAAAATTCAAGATTAGTAAAAAATATACAAAATTTAGAATATGTACAAAAAAAGGAAAATATAAGAAATGATCATATAAAAAATATTCATCTCTAGAAAGCCTTATAAAAGTGAAAAGAGATCAACAAATCTAAACAAAGAAGTCCATAGGTTCTTCGGTTACGACTTTTTACCATTTTGGGGAAAGCTAGGACTGCAGTTCCACCGTACTATGCACAGATACTGAGAAGTCCGTGGCACTGGCCATTATTTTCTTTCTGATTTTTAATTCAAGAAGCTCCGCATGCTGCCATATAATATAAATTCACTATACCCTGAGCAGATGTTGTCATTAAACTTGTTCATGAAGAACAATACCTGAGGAAGAACAGGACTTTCCGACAAGATATGGTCGAGAAGAGATGTGTACAACTACCTACTTATACCTATATGTAAAGGAAAAACTCTTCCCAACGCCATTTGTTTGATCATCCTAAGACTTCAAACAGCAAATTTTTTTAGAATAAGAAAAAAGATGTGTTGCAAATTCAAAAGGTTTTTAGGATTACAATTTTTGAATTCATCATTGGCGACTTCATGACAAGACGCCTCTATCAGCAATCTATCCTTGGCTGAATCAACCAATAGTGAATAACAGCCTTTGGGTAAAAAAAAAAACTAACTTCTCTAAAAACTACTTCGACATTAATGTTTTTTCTTTGATCCTTCAGTTTTATTTGAAAATATCGAAAAATCAACAGCTATCTCTGCTTCGTTAGAAACAATGCCAAAAGGAAATTTCATCACAAAATTCTAGAGAAGAATCGATATGAAGTAATTAATTTTTAATTTCCTCAGAGCTTAGATGTACCAAAGAGAGACAACTAACACAGCGGACAATGAATACCAGAAACAAAATACCAGTGAATTTCAATGCGTGAATATCATGTATGTGAATTCCATCCAGCACCAGCAACAACATTCAATTCATGAAGAGCTTACCAGGCATCAAATCAGGATTCAACGCCTTATACAGAAAACCCGAGGAGCCCAAAGTTGTTGAAGTGTGTTGAAGGATAACATCTTCAGTTGGCAAGTTGTATACTTTTGCCAACCAGTTTTTCACTCCATTTCCACCCTTTCAATGATACCGGAATTCTTAAATAAATCAAAACATCCATACAATAGATTCTGCGGCCAAATATTAAAGAATTGTAGATTGTTATACATATTGTTATATATATTGATGAAGTGATCTAAGGGACAATAATCAATTCAGCTAAATGGAAGATCTATTAGAAGTCATTAAAAATGAAAGCTTATCAAATTTGCTGGACCCAATGGAGTATCAAAAAAAAACCATTAAAAGGTTTCCAAAAGCAGAATATTTCTTGCATACTTCCTAAATAATTGCATCCACAACTAATACTTCTTCAAAAAACTTTAAATGCCAAAATGCTTGGCAATCATCGATATGAGAATTACTGTTGGCAATGTGAAAGCTTTTGCCATCACTCCTTCACCTTAACCTCAACTCATTAACATATCCAGTGTTCTTAAGTGAAATTTGAAAATATTAAAGAGGTGTAGATTGATGATACTTGTCTAAATAAAGATATAATAGACGACATGCAGCGCTGCAATCGCAAGGAGATATCGGAAATGATTGCCAATTATATGGCAACTCTGCTGGAACAAATAAAACAACTGGTATTTTTGTCTTTAATTTTATGTCATACGATGAAGTTGTGCCAATTGATTAATATTTAGAATCTGCTTTTTGCGGATGATTCTCTAACATAGTCTTCAAAATTATCAACAAAGGCAACTCTAAAGATCGAAAGCCACATTACTAGACTTTCCGAGTCATCCCCGACCCGGTACTGGATAGCATTTGCCAGCGATTGGAATGTATATATATTCCAATCGCTGGCAAATGCTATCCAGTTTTGCATCCTCAAGCTTTGCTATCATTCAAACGTAAACATGATATTCCATGCTGCCCTCTACAGTTGAAAAACGCTGCAAAATAAATTCTGAGGTGGTTCCTCTACGGTCATGCGAGCTGGATGCCCTGCCCACCGAAATCTACCGACCACTACTTTTTTGTATTACATCCATCTGCTTCGAAGTAGTTTTTATACAATTCTGGATTGCAACTTCTTTTGAATAATCCTCACTCGCTCACGAAGCTAACAATTCTCCGTAAGACTGTCTTCTCGAACGTGGTTGAAACATCAGACAAGCCCACGCAGCAAATATACGTATACACAGACACTCATACAAGAGAAAAACAAACATAGAAACAAACAAGCAAACAAAAGAACACACAAAGAAACAAACACTTATGCAAACAAAATAAGTAAAAAAAAAAAACAAAAAAAGAAAATAAATAAATATATGTACATATACACACACACACAAAACAGAGGAAATGGATACAAACGAACAAACACAAACAAATAAAAAAAAGTTGGTTGTCTGTAAAGTCAGTTTACGGACGAAAATTTTACGTGATAAAGTCACAAGAAAACATTAATGACATATAAAATTCCTCTTATCACGTCAAAAAAATCTAATACTAAATCTACTACCAAAATACCAAAATACTATTGTACCAAAATACTATTGTACCAACAACCTACTACCAATCGGCACCAGTTTTATATTTAACTATCGGTGTCTGGCGCGCGTTACTACGCTCTAGAAAACACATGTTTTAATGTGAAATGCAAAAATAATGCTAGCGGGACCAAACATTCACAGGAATGATCCCTGGACAAAACTAAATTTACCCTGTAAATTTTATTAAAATCCGTTGGGCGGTTTAGAATACATACTCGGAATACATACACGCATACATACATCTGATGTTCGCTTGGTGCTCAGAATACGTTTGTGATCGATTTTGGTTAAAAAAAACACACATTGAACGCGTTACACGAAACGTTGTATACCTTGTCAGCATGAATCGGAACGGGCACATGAATCATGTTATTTCGTATGTGTAGCGTGTCATCGATTTATAAGACGTTATCACTTCAAAAAAAAAAAAAACGTAGAAACGAAAAAACAAAAACCACGAAATTAGGAAAGAAACATAAAAATAAACAAATAAAAAGCAAGCAAACTACACACACGCAGAAACGAAAACACAACTTCAAAAAGAACTAAGCAAAATAACACACACAATCAAACAAACAAAAAAAAGGCACAAAAATAGAACTAGAAAGCAGTCACGCATAAAGAAACAGACTGACAATAAAACAGACAAACACACGCAAAACAGCAAACAGACACACACCCACACAAATAAATAAATAAACTAAAGCATAAAAAAAAACAATTCACACAAGAACTCAAAATTAAACATACAAAAAAAATTCAACAAACATTCAGAAACAAAGTAACAACAAAAAAAAAAACAGAAAAAAATGGGCACGACTGGGTCACACGTACTTGCCCTTATGTGCCCAATTACATCTTTGACCGAAACAATTAACATTTACGTTAAAAATAACACAGTTGGAAATTATAAAAAGTATCAAAACCACAATACTTAAAGGTTTTTAGTAAAATTAAGTATGCCATCATATGTCTTAAATAACAAAGAATTTAAGAAAAAAGTATTTCGAAAATTATAGGACCGTTTTTGATAAAATCCTGTTTTTATTTTTAGGTTTAAAAAAAAATATTGTTTGTAATTTTGATATGCAGTTATTTAATTTAATTTAAAAATCTTAAATATTTTTTTTATAATTTTTAAAAATATTGAATTTTCAAAAAAAAATTTCTAAAATTAATTAAAAATAGAAAAAACAATTATTCAAAATCTGTGTAATTAATTTGTATACTTAGATCTTTTCAAATATAAAATTTTGTTGAAATCCATTAAGCCGTTACCGAAAAAGTCGAAAATTAAAAAAAAACCGTTTAGGTAAGGTACCGTTAATAGACTTTTCCCGTAAATTTGGTTCTTATTAGCTGATAGCCGTTTTCGAGAAAAATATGCTTTTCCTTAATCATTATATGGCAGGTACCGTTATTTTTAGCCCTAAAAATAAAATTTCAATTTCTCCTCTGTGGAATGGCAAGATATACACACATACCAAATTTGAACGCAATCGCTAACCCGTTTAGGCTGCAGATCGATATACAGACAGACAGATATTTTTTGCCAATGACTTTTTTAGGCTTCACTATGATCGTGAGAAGTCTAAAAAAATTAGTTAGTCAAGTTAGTGGAAAAAATGTCTGTCTTTCTGTCAGTATGTATAACAAACTGCAGTCTAAACACCTCAAGCGATTATCTTCAAATTTGGTGTGTGTTATTCGTTAAGCATTCCTCAGAGGGGAAATTGAAATTTTATTCTTAGGGCTGAAAATAACGGTATCTGCCATATGATCGTTAAGGAAAAGCTTATTTTTCTCGAAAACGGCCTCAACGATTTTGATGAATTTTTTTGAGAATTTTATTTAAGGTATGTATTAACTACCATCAAATAGAAACCAAATTTACTGGAAAAGTCTATTAAGGCCCATTTCATATAACGGTTTTTTTATTTTTTTACTTTCTCGGTAACGGCTCAATGGATTTTAATCAAATTTTATATTTTATATTTAAAAAGACCTAAGCAGCCAACCATACCAACATTTTAAAAAACTACCAGTGACAAAAACTTTTTCTATTTATAATTAAATTTGAACTATTTTTTGAAATTCAATATTTTTAAAACTTATTAAAAAAAATATTTAAAGTTTTAAAATCAGGAAACGGGTCCAAGAATTTTTATCAAAAAAAAATAAATATTGTAGGTGAGAAATACCGGGGACTTAAAACGGTAATTCAGATAAAACCGTTTATTTTTCTTCGATTTCTCAAGAACCGGCTAACCGATTAAAATCAAAATGTAAAAAGGCAGATGAGGCAGCCAAAGTAATATCGTTATGTTCGAATAACGATTTTTTTGTTTTGTAATTTTTTTTAATCAATATTTTAAAAAAATATTTATAAAAGTCGGTCGCATATGTTCTTAGGTTTACATTCTTGATTTATTTTAACATTCAAGATAATAGTTGTTAAAAAAAAAAATTTCAAAAAACCGTGGCTACGGTTTTGAAAAAAATGCATGCATCCAAAATGTGGAAATTTTTAAAGAAGTATATACATACAATTATTATAAGTGTTTTAAATTTTATTCGATAATATTATGGCACCCATCCGTTACTAAAAATACGGGAAGTATAGACAAAATTTGTCATTAATGGCTTAACTAATTTGAATTTTTTTTTTGTAAATTCAATTGTTTGTACTATTAAAAAATATTACATTAAACAAATTCGTAAAAAAAGTGTTTTTTTTTTATTTTTTAAAACACATTTATTTTGTTTTATTTGAAAAGTCGATATTTTGAAAACCGATCATTGAATTGGTTTCAAAATTTGGTTTTAAGGTTCTTAGTCGATTACATAAAGCGTGAGCTGTATTTGCCATACTAACTTACTATTTAACACAATATTTTTTTTTGGTTTCCCTATCATTGAATTGTAGTGTTTAGATTTTATATTAAATTTTAGTATCGGCACGAATTATAAGCTTGCTTTTTTGTACTACGTATTTGTTGCAAATTAAAATTAAATGATGGACAAATACTGGAAACAATTGAACTAAAATGTATGTATATTATTTTAGTTTTATTTTGGAAATTGGGTTCTGACCATTGTATCAATTTTTATGGATAAGATTACTATAATTATTTTTTTCAAGTTCCGGTCATAAAACGATTTTTTTTATTTAATAAAGTCGACTGGACAAATTATTACCCCAAACCAAATAATTTACATTATACTGCTAGATTTTGAAATTATCATCATATAAAACTTTTCATTAGATCAGTGCTTGTGCAAGCAAGGTAAATGCCCTACTCAACATCTCATGAACATATTAAAGCAAATTCAACAAAATATCCATCTGTTTATTAATTTATTTGCCTTAGCCACTCAAAAATATATCGAGGTCTTTATATTAAATTAATTAGACCATTGGTGCTAATTTGCAACATTTTAATTAGTTTTGCAAATTTGAAATTGAAAATGTATCCAACATTCATATGAACACATTGGAGACACACATGAATCTGGCGAATTTTGTTTAGCTAGTTGAAAAAAATATCTAAAAATACTCATACGCCACAGTGTTCCATATATGAAAATGGGCAAAACTTAGGGTAATATGATATTGTTCGGTGTTTCTGAACATACCAATCAAAGTAATTGTTTCAAAGCTAAATTTGGAGAAAAGTTTTAGAAAGAATATCATCTTTAATGTTACATATATATTATTTAATAGTATGAACTATTACTAGTAAATATTATATATGTTCAAAATTATTGGGTTGGCCAATAAACAAATTTTTCATGCACAAGTTTTAATATTCTTTACCATTTTCAATAACTTTGCTTATTAATAACTTCAAGAAATAAAAATATTGGGTGCCGCACATTACGCCAAATATTAACACAGTTTTTCTGTACAAGTTTAAATTTATCATATAAATACGTTTCATTTAATTTGGTGTCGGTCAGGTATGTGGGAACAATCTATTTCAAGTTGAAATATAGCATTTTGTATTGAAACACCCGGTGGCTTGTCTGAGCATTATATTTATAAAAAGCTTAAAATTAATTTAGCCAAAAATAATAATTCACTACAAGAGATTTTAGCAACGTCTGGCGGGATGTGTACTTTGCACCCGACCCGGAGTGTTTGTCCGTTTGACAAATTCATAATTATGATCAATGATCGGTTTATATGCCACATCTATTAAGTAGAGTTTAAACGTGAGTGATGTAAGAAAAAGACAGTGGATATTGGGACAGGTAAAATTGTTAGATATTGGGGATCTTTTTAAATTTAATTTTTAAAACAGTTTTAATCCATAAGAACACTAATGTCACAAATGTGTATTTGAGTAGACAAAACTTAATAGAGAAATGTTCAAACCAAAAATATTTAAATAATTTTTTTTTTGTATAATCTTAAAATAAGTTTTTTTTTTATTTGTATTATTTTTATGTTTCCTTAACCATTATTAGGCAGATACCGGTATTTTTAGCCCTAAAAATAAAATTTCAATTTTCTTTTAAGGAATGCCAAAAGATACAGACCAAATTTAAAGGCAATCGCTTAGCCCGTTTAGGCTGCAGTATATTATACAACCAGACGAACAGACGAACATACAAACAGACATTTTTGTCAATAAATTTAGAAGGCTTCTCTATGATCGTAATGTCATGTTTGATTGTTATCTCAGTTTTTTTTACATTCACGAATCCTGAACTCTCCTTATAAATAGTACCTATAATCGTAAGTAAACATTTTTTGATTCTCTTTGAAAGTTAGAAGCGAAGTGAAGACTTTCTTTCTTACTTAATACTCATAATTGGTACTGGGCTGGCACTTACATTTAGTACCTGACAATGAAGTCTGATTTATTTTAAACTAGCCGACCCACCCAACGTGCTTCGATTATAACATATACATTTTCTAGATCCCAAGAACAGCCCTTCTATCCCACCCAAGTCTATTTAAAAACTACCGACTAATGAAAAAACAAATTTTTAAAATCTGTCAAACCAATTTTATTTAAAATTGTGGATATGAAAATTAAAAAGACAAAAAAAAACTGCCTAGCGCCACTTATTTACCAAATTCTTTCTTTTTATTTTCATTATTGGAATACAATGTAGGGGAGAGTTGGATAACTTTAGCGCCGCAAATTAAGAAATGAATCTTGTATATGGACTAAATATAAATACAAACATTCTTTTACTATAGAAGGGGGTCTATCTCCCTGATTCAGGCGTGAGGGGCAATTTTATAAAAAAACACTTGCATTAGTAAAAAAAAAAAAACTATAAAACTAGTGCCCCGTGGCTTAGTGGTTAGTGTGTCGGACTGCTAAGCGAATGAGCCTGGGTTCAAACCAGTTCATAGCCACCTTTTTTCAGGGGTACTGCCTCTTGCGAGGAACTGACAAAACCTCCAAGAGTAAAATTTGTCTCGAAAAAGTGCATCTCATGTAGCTTCGGACTCGGCGGTAAACTGTAGGTCACTTCTTGCATATTAACAACACAGGAATGCTTGAGAGTATAAGTCACTAGGCCTTGGCTTCTTAAGGAGCTGTCGAGCCAATAAATTTAATTTATTTATTTTAAAAAAAAAACTATAAACACTTTTGAAAGATCTTACTTCAAACTCCAAATTTCATAAAAAAAATTAAAAAAATAGTTCATATTAATTTTTTTTTCAAAACTTAGATAATATGTACTCAATTTGCTACAAACATTTATTACTTCTATTAAATCTTAAATGAACACATAAAACTAGATGAAATTATGTAATCTGGTTTTCGAGAAAATTGAAATTTACCAAATACACTTATTTCTAATTTGTTTGGTATTTACGTGATCTGACTCTCTTACACATTTCGGGTAGATTACGATTAATTTGCAAAATAATAACGTATTATTGTAAAGATACTAAATATAAGTATTTTGTACTATGAAAGGGGGAACTATAATCTTCCTTTACGGCGGGAGGTTCAATTTGCTTGAAAATTACTAAAAATTAAACAAAACTGTTATTTAATAACAACTGCACAACTTACAATATTTAAAATGTTTAAAACTTAATTTTTTTTCTGAGGGATATAAATTTGCACTTAATTTTAGTTTTTTGAAAAAAAAAATACCTTCAAACTGAAAAAAACACAAAACAATATGTTCTCCTAAGCGCATGTAAAGTTTCTTTAAATTTAAAGAATCTCGCTCCAATTTTTTTTTCCAAAATATATGAAAAATATAAAAATTATATGATAGAGCAGATATTTGGCTTTAAAAGAGGTATCGTACATTGTTGTATACATTGCCGTTATTTCTAAATGTATATTTTCCAATTCGATTGACCTTTTTTTAGAAAATTGCCCTTCTTTCCTAAATGGGGGATGCTTGACTGCCTCTTTCATAATAAAAAATACTTGTTTTTAGTTTCGCTATACCAATCCGTTATTATTTTACAGCGCCAAAGTTATTTGAATCTACCGAAATGTGTTAAGAGTAAGACCACGTAAATACCAAATTTTAAGTTTGAAACAAGTTTTTTTTTTAAATTTTTTATAGATATTCAAAGATTCAAAAAAACTGTATCATAGAGCAGACTTTTGGCTCTAAAGAAATATAGCACATTATTTAAAGTGTTGCCGTCGTTTTTAAATATATTTTTTTCAATGCAATGGTGGGAGATAGACCCCCCTTCTTCCATAGTGGAAAATGTTTGTATAAAGTCATTCTATAAGAATCCGTTATTATTTTGCGGTGCCAAAGTTATCGTATTCTTGCCATATGTAGTGTGATTTTGACTCAAATCAGTCCAAATCGGAATTTTCGAAAAAAAGCGACTTAGCCAGCGCCACCTAGAAGTAGTTAAAATAACCTAAGTTATTCCTTAGAACATCAGCTATCTGCCATTGTCCAGTTCACAATCGGTGCAGTCGTTATTGAGGTTAGCTGGAAAAAACAGACAGACAGATAAAAATTAAAAAATGTTCATCTTATTAAAAGCAGTTATTTTGATATTAAAAACAAAAACTTCAATTTAATTTATATTTATAGATATTTAGACCAAAGAATTGAAAAGATCTTGCAAAGTTCTTAAAAAAGAAAAGTTTTTTATTGGCTAAGAGCGAAAAAAAATCATTTCGGAAAAAAAACTTTTTCCGGGATTCTTGGATTTTAAAAATAATTAAATATCAAGCTTTATATTAAGGTTCACCGCCGTCACGCCTTTAAAGATAATAATTTTAATTGGCTGATGAAAATGCAAATAATATTTCATAAGACAATACAAAACAAGTAAAATGACCATGTCCCTGGTTTTTTTCTTTCGATAATAATAACAATTGAATATTAAAGGCACGTGTTGCAGATTTTTTAAAGTGTTTTATTTTTAAAGGATTTAATTTCATAAAATTTACAAAATGATTCCATCCATGCTGAACTGAATAGCCAAAACAATACATTTTTCTATCAATTTTTAATGTTTTTTTTCATACTTTTGTAGATAAAGTGTATCTTTTGTTTTTTCATCTATATCTATACACATAAGAAACAATGAAGTGTCTGTTTTTAATATCAAAATAACATAATTTTACAAGATCCATATGGAAGTATACACAGTACTTACGTATAACAAAAACACAATTTTAAAATTTTTTGTCTATCTGTCTGTTTGTTTCGGCTAATCTCTGGAATGGCTGTACCGATTTTGACGGGACTTTCACTGGTGGATTTCTGATATCTTAGGGATTAAATTAGGCTATTTAAATTACACACTAGGTGGCGCTGGGGTCGTTTTTTAACGAAAATTCTTATTTAAAGACCGATTTGGACGGGTATTCCACAGATAGATAGCTAATAATATAAGGAGACCCCTAGATCGCGCTCGATTAGTTTTTTTTTTCGAAAATTCATATTTATGCCCCGATTTTGACGGGACTTCCGCAGGTAGATAGCTGACCTTGTAAGGAGTAACTTAGCCTTTTTTAATCACATGTTGGTGCTGCAGAAGTCCTTTCACAAGTAAATAGCTAATTTTATAAAAAGTAACTAAGGCTACATATTTTGATTACTAAGTGGCACCACGCCGGGGTCTTTTTTCGAAAATGTATAATATAACCGAGCAACGTCCGGTGGGTAAGCTAGTATAAAATAAAATTACTTCCTGGATTCGGGAGGTCTTTCGTGCTTGGGATAGAAAATTGGTATTTTATTTTTTACACTACTAAACAGTTTTATCAGCACCATAAAATGTAGCTTTTAAGTCAAAGAAACAGCAATTTAGTTCCGGGCTCAAAAATATTCTTTCAAAGAACATAAAGTTTAAGCCTTCATTTGACGATAATTTAATATTTTAAGTAAAAAAACAATCATTTCTTAATAAATCCAACAAAACGTTGATGAATCTCAACGCCAAGTCCATCATTGATAAGACTTTATAAACCATAGAACAAACAATCAAAGTCGCTCTACAAAAAAAACCTTAAAAAGTACATACTTCACATGAGCAAAATGTATCTTCCTCCATTGAAAATAATCAGATTGATGAGTGGCAACTGTCATGCAGATGTTCAAGTCCGCCAGCGGATGAAAGACCCACCAGTTGTCAGGAAAAGTCAACCAAACACGTCATAGATACTGTATCTGCTCCGAGTAAGATTTACCCAATTCTTGCATTAAACCAAGCAAGAAGTTGATTGAACCAACAAAAATAAAAAAAAAACAAGCTGTAAGGAAGTGTCTTATCAGTCACTGAATTATGGTGAATGCACCCGCAAGCGGTTCGCTATAGCTATTTGCCCTCTGACGTTTGTTTGTTTATTTGTTTGGACATTTGGGCCTCTCTTCCGTATGCAAATTTCATTCATTGACAGTGCGCAATCGAAGTGAACACACACCACGCTTTGTGATGGTTGCGCAGCCATATGGCCAACGCCAACGACAGAACAGACACAGAATTTCTCAAATCCCCAGGTGCGATAAGAGATGTTTTTGCCCGCAACAATAACAATCGCGGCAAGGAAGACGTGGTCGACGTGGACAATCTTGAAATCTGTTTGCCATGATAGTGACACATAAGGAAACATATACAGACAGAAATGGCCTGTCAGAAAGGAACAAACAAACCAAAGATACATTTTGAAATTGGGAACTTTTATGGTCCCCAAAATTTTATCGACCGTGGACGTTCTAGAGCGACGGCCGGCGTCCTCAGCCGTGTCCCGCCAAGCGACCCGCAAATGAAATGCCAATAAATTTTGGTTCGGTTAATTTGTATGCGAAACGCGTGCGATCCGATATCAAAGATTTACGATGCGTATGAGTTCAGATATAAAAAAAACTGTGTGAGTAGAGGTAGGTAGATATGAAAGACAGAGGAGTAAATCTTAAAGTTTGATCGCATTCGAAGTGTCTTTTGGGACCTTAGTTGGGTCCTTAAGAAATTCCACTGAAAGTGCAATCACAAAAAATTGAATTCTCTGGAAAAACGGATACGAAAAGGGAGCAACTTAAATCACAAATTGCTATTGTCTTTTGGCTTAGAGAGAAGAATATTTTTGGGTTTTTGAAAATTTCGAACCGAATTTAATTGAATCGACTTTTGAGGGTTGATGAGTGTGACAGTCTAGATACTTTTATAGGATTTTTTTTGAAAACTCAAGATTTATACGTTGTGACTTTAATATTAAAAGCATTGACAGTTTCTTGAGACTACCCGATATGAAAGACCAAAAATGCTTCAGGATTAGTAAAATAATCACATCAGTATTACAATTCAGAAATCATATGAAAAATTAATGATTTCGAATTAATCGAGACCTAGTTTGAACTTATATTAAACTAATAGTTTGTTCGCCGAACTTGGAAAAGGAAGTATTTTAGATGAATACCCAAAAGCTTATAGACATTTTTCAAACAGCAGTTACCAAAATCATGATCGAAAAATTGGAGTCAAATGAGTTAACTTTCGGTAAGTTTATAGCCATCTTCGAAATTGGGTCCCGCGTAAAAATATCTACAATAGCACCTGGGTTTCACCCGATGTAGTCACTCGTAACCAAATTGACCACGTGGTGATAGATCGTCGTGACTACTCGAGCTTAATCGTGACATTCGAGCTGAAGAACGAATCTCTGTACTTAACTGTACCACCGAAATTGTCGAGGGTAAATTGGTGGGCATTCCGAGAAGCGCGAGTATTACGGGTTAACTGTTTAACAGGAATAATGCGTCTGGCTATTTCTCTTAAACATTGACCATAGAAATAACAGTAGAAAAGAGAGAAACAAGAAACATTCCGTCGATGTTCAAGTGACGTGAATTTTCTGATGATGTGACCATCTCCAATCATTTTGAACGCTTTTCTTTGAATACCATCAAAGTGAGTTAATGGAGCACCCGCTCAGCCAGGAAACGAATTTCTTCGGAGAAAGCCCAAACATCTTGCGGCATTTTTGGCAACATCATAAATATTATCATTGCATAAAAGATAATTGGTGATGCTGTGTTTTGACGCTTTAAATTCCTCAGGATTTCTTATTCCCCACAAGATTAGAGTTTAATGAGCTTATCATACGTTGCCGTTGAAGATCCATATCCGAAGAGCACGGGTGTGACTCGCAAAATGAATTTGAAAAGCTAAATGTAATGCCATCTTCATCAGCGAAGCAGTTTAGTAGATTGGACGCTTCAAGCAGTGGATCATTTATAAAAATGAGAATGAGATTCAGATACGGAACGGAGCCCTGGCTCACACCAGCATTTATTTTGTTTGATTCAGACTTGTACCCATCCGATACAATTTGTATTGAAAGGGAATTTATAAACGAGGGAAGCATCGATAGCGAAAACACGCATTTTCGCTAAAGTAGCCTGGTGCCAGACACTATCAAATGCTTTACAAATATCGAGTGCAAGAATCTTACTTTCTCCGAAACCATGTAGAGATGAGAATGTATGGGGAGAATATATTGACTCGGATCAAATAAATATAAAGAAATACGTGGGCGGCTGCAAAATCCAACGGAGCTTACTATAGTCAATCGAGCCTCTTCAAATCCAGGAACCTTAATTAAACTGCTGCTCAACAAAACTATGTTCTTACCAATACTCAATTACGAATCCTAACTTGAGTGCTTGCAAAAAGGCAACCGGATCTCTTAACCGCATTTGAGAGGAATTGTTGGCCCCGCGTGCGAGGGAGAATAATTCCGAAGGACATGTAATTATGAAATGTATGAGATCTACCTCGAAGTAGATGTTGTGGAAAAAATAAAAACTCGGTAGACTCCTGTAGGCTCTTATGAGCGAAGAGGAACCGGCTCCGAAAGTTTGTTTTTGGTTTTATTTTAAGTAAATAACGTGGCAGACCTTTCTTACGGTAGAAGGATGGCATAAACCAGGACGCCCGAAGCCTTAGAAAACACAACTGGATAACGACTGCCAACTAAATCAGCTCTTTGATGAGCTAATCCAAAATCTAAATTTCTTAACCTCCATGCCGATAAAAATAGTATTCGTGTTTTATCGCCTCTTAGAAACATCTGATCCCTGTGCTATTTCTGCAAATTTCGTGTTAACAAGACATAATTAAAATCATGGAAAAGCCCCTGGGAGAACCGTTTGGCAATTCGAGAAAGCCAGCTAAACTGGGATGTTTTCAATAATTTTTTTAGAACCTTTAACACGCTCATTTTGCTTTGTGCATAGTAGCGATAACTAAACCCTACAAAGCCAACGATAGTTGAATTTACAAATAAAAAGCTTCTATCAAGCAGAAATCGACATGCAGAGAGGATCAGATAAATATCGGAAACTGTAGCTTTTCCGCCCTCTCATATTTTGAAAGAGATTTGCAAGTAAATCATGGGAACACAAAACATCCTAAGATGTACACCATGTTGCATGGCATAAAAAAACCGAATTAACTACGACTAGGATTCCTTCTTCTCATGCATACTCTTGATGCTTTGAAAACTAATATGCGTCATGGTATGGCCGAGTTATTCCCCAAAATGCATCGAGAAGTTTTTAAAAACTCTGTGGAAGAAATTTTAATAGATGTTAAAGTAAATCCATTATTTAAGCTATGCTTTGAAGGCTATATTAAACGTGAATTAGCAAGCCCTTAATTTATTACGTAAGTGCAAAGTACAAGATTACCAAACAATATTTCTTTAAACTCACAATAAAAAAAAAAAAACTATATGTTTATCTGGAAGATATAATATCTTCAGACACTTAATTAGAATATAAACTCCTCACTTGTCATATGTCAAAAATGAGCTGAAAAAAATGATTTCATATGTCATTTCATGAGCAGCAATCCTATGAACAGTCTCTTATGATCTAGTACTAAATCAAACAGAGCCCTACCGTTTTCCATACACAAAATCAGTTTCGGTTTCGGCATATGATGCTGCGAATTTTATTTCTAATTAGGCATTGGATGGACTTGGCACTTCCTCCTCCATTCAATTGGGATGCGCTCGGTCAGCTGAAGCTGTGACTGCAGAGAATTTGCGTCTGGTGACTCCGTCTGCCACTTGGACTCGGATCGAAAGTTCAGATCGTTGCTGTTCTCAGTTGATTTTCTATGTAGATATATGAATAAATGCAAATTAATTGCAAATTGCAATGACTTTTGATTTCATTTTGCATCTGATGCAATTAGTTGGAATAATTGCGTCTAGCCACTACAGCTGCTTCCAGCTGTAGTCAGCTAAATGGAGATATTGTTGCTCTGCTTTGTAATAAGTGAGCTATTTATTAGTTGGTGCGGGACGAGAAAGCGGGAATGCTTCCGCCAGAAATATTTCTAAACAGAAGGTGAATAACTGCGTATAATCATATAGTTAATTAAACATTTTGTAAGTTTTTTTCTAAAACATTTATTGCTGATGCTGAGATAGTTACATATGTGCTATAGTTGGGAGAATCATATAATTGACCTCACTGGATGGATTTCGTTGAGTAGGTGAGTAGGTCTGGTTATCAGCTGCTGTCTAGACTTCTGGGTGAGGCAGTTAAGGATTGCTTAGAGGTTGACTTATGTAGCTAACAGGCGTTATAAGAAGATTTCTATAAATGAACAATTTTTTTTTTTTTTTTTACTTTAAGTTTGTTGAATTTATGGCCCGTAGGAAGAGAATCTGATTTTTTTTAATTTTTTCCAAAACATCTGCTTCGAGGTAGATTTCATAAAATTTATGATTGTAGCTTCTCCAGAACCACCTCCCAACAACAATTCAGTAAGCAAAGCACCCTATACTTGGATCCTCATGTGAGTACTAGTAAGACATGTAAAGCCCTATTAATAAAGAAAGCTTATTCCACCTTTTTTCCACGAGATAACTAAACCATGGAATAAGACTTAAGCTACGGATTAAAATTTTCAATTAATAAAAACCAGATTTTGATGGAGTCCAAATTCTACAAACAGAGAAACATACATCAGAGAGATACACCCTTGAGATGGAGATACACTCCATAAGCCATAACCTGAATAACAAAAATAATATAAATAGAAAACAGGACACTCAGAGTATATCGTCCGTATAATGTTCTCTTGTTTCTGCCTAAATCTCTTTTTAATTTTCTCTCTTACTGTACAATAATTAAAGAAAAAGTTTGTTTTTTTTCCTTATCAGTATTTTAATTAAAATCTCTTTTAAAAATGTAAGTTTCTCTTGATTGCTAATTATTGTGCATAATTCTTTATTATACCTTTTGTATTTTTATGTAATAAAGTTCCCCTGGCAATATGTAGTAGCAGCTTAGTTTTTTTTAAAGGTTTTTGGATATAAAAAGCCTCGGCAGACTTTGTTGGATTTTAGCAGCCGCTCACTTATTTCTTCCTCCATAGTTCCTCCATAGTACCTATTATCGGCGGTGCCGTTAAATAACGCCGAAAGTGCAACAACACCAAATTTTGAAATTCGGCTGTATTTCACAATAACAAAGTAAATATTGCTGGTAAAATAAAGCCGAATTCAGACAGAAGGTAAAAAAAAATTGCAAAGCGACAATTTTCATATACTTTACGCTGATTTAAAAGTAAGATAACCCTTTGCTTGGGGTTGCTATAGAATTAGGAGGCTTGTTTTGAAAATCATCAGCGAATAACAGAATACATAGTTGAAAAAATCGCGCGACTACACTTTCTGCTTGAATTGAAATATTATATAAGAAAATTAAAGTTAACATCAAAGCATTTATTGGATTCTTGTGACTTTTGTTTGTTCGAATAAAGTACAAAAGTGTGAATTTTTCTTTTTTCTATATCGTAGGAGCGGTTTTTAAATAAAAAGGTTTTTTAACAACCATTTTATTTAAAAAATTAAAAAAAAAAAATTCAAGAATACAAACTTAAGTACAAAAATAACATATGTTTAAAAACAAAATTAAAAAAATATTACGTAATCGTTTTCAAAATATTGATTTTTCAAAAAAAAAAAATATTAAAAAAAATTATAAATAATACAAAAACAAAGTTTTCGAAAAAAAATTATTGCGATACTATTTAGATTACCGACATCTTTTCGAATATCAGTTTTCGAGAAAGGAGATACCGTTTTTAGCCCACCTTATTAAATTTTATTTCCACCAAAATATAATGCTTACAAACAGTAAGTACACTGATTTTTTCCATACAAATTCTTGGAGCCATTTTCTAGGAAAAAAAGCTTTTACATAACGGTTATATGACAGGTACCGTTAATTTTTGAGCAAAAAAAAAATTTTAAAAAATTGCTCTGTAGAATGTCAAAATAACCTTTAGTCCTAATTTTGAAAACGATTGGCCCAACCGTTTAGGCTACAGTCCAAACAGACAGACAGACGGACGGATAGCAGATCTTTAAGTTATCCCAACGAAAACAAGCTGTGGTGCAGTTGCTTTAGAAGTTAGGATGGATTTGAGTCTAGATAATTCTAGTAATGATGCTATAAAATCAAAGAGAATAATATACAAACCATGCCAATAAACAGATAGCTCATTTTAAAAATAAATTTGGAATCTGTGAAGACTTTGAACCAATCTAGGGAACCTTACATAGTATGTTTGTTTTACGATTGGTTCATAGTGTGTGTATCAGACCTATCTCATAATGAGTAAGGAAATTTTACTCTACACAAATGCAACGTCTAAATTTTGTTTTGTTTACATTTTTTATATTTTTATTTTTAAACGCGCCCTTGTTTGGTTTTTTAGCATTTAGAGTTCGCGTAAGTCTTTTTGTACGTATATATACATAGCTTTCACTTAAACGTTATATTGCAACAAGAACAACTATTGCTAGTTGCATTCATTCACAAAGTCACACTCGCAACGATACCACCACGGGAATGTCCTGGCTCCTGGTAAGAGAACTCAGGCCTGGCGCAACAAACACGCAACGAATCTCTCCGTGATCGGATTACTCACAAATAAACAGAACGAAAGTTTTTTCCTTTTTTTAGTTGGTAAGAGTGTGAGGTGCATTTTGCACATTGTGTACACGACAGCATATCCTAGGAAAATTACAGAACAACATTCACTGTTTTGATAGTGTACAATTAATTGTAGGGCTAATTTCACAGGCAAAAAAGAACCTCTTCATAAAACTTAAATTTTTCTAGACAAATTTTCTTTTTAATTTTGCACATTCTAGCACAATCTTTTTTCTTTTTGAAATTCTTCAATTGCCGGGCCAACTTAACACCTATTACTTCGAAAATTTCGAAACAGTTTAGCAGGATAAACGCCACAGGCTTCTGCATTTTTATATTAATGTTGATATTAATAATATGATCAATTCGGTTACATGAATTATTTCGAGATCCAATTTTAGAAACTGTCTTGCTCAACTCGTCTCGAACCTTAATATTTGTTTTGAGGCATGGCTCAATAATATATGTTTTTTTTTTTTGGCATTTTAAAGTGTCTACATTTGAAATATCTTGATCATATACAAATACTCTTTACAACTAGGCTAGATTTGAACGGTGATATTAATTAGGCGAAATTTTTCGATCACAAAAGATGAAAGAGATTTCTCACCACTCGTCCACCTTACACTTGCGCAATACTTTAATTTATTATCCTCCGTCATTGATCACAGATCCATCATATTTAAGTTTTTCGAAATTGGAAAGCAGCACTGTTCCTTTCAAATTAACAACAAAATTTTCGGAATAGACATTTGTGGATCAGAACTTCAACAGTATGTTGAGGTTTTCGCTGAGTTAAAACATCGTTCTCGGCTCCTGACATTTCAGGTCAAACCGCTAACACTCTAGACTTGTTTCTTACCCCCGATCCTGATAAATGCACAATTCGTGTATTAACGCCTCTAGGCACAGCTGTGTCATCTCTTCAAATTTCTCGTGCACATCTATGTTCTTCCGATGTTGAACTGCAACGGCAGCGTATGATAGTTTCATTAAAATTCTGATCTTGACAGCATTGTACAATGGGGAATAAGAAATTGCGTAGAACTTAATGCTTCTAAAACTCAATGTTGTCTTTTATCGTTAAAGCAAAACATACCTCCAATGCCATTATCCATGAGTGGCACTTGCATTGAAAAAAAAGGAACACCTCTCAGTTCTCAGTATATGCATTACAGACCAACTTCTGTGGAATGACCACATTTTTGACATTGAATCCTGCGAGGTGTTTAGATTTCCTTCGAAGATGCAAGAAGTTCTTCACCCCGACTGATCTGGCTACAGTATATATAGCATATATTCGACCGAAACTTTTTTTATTATAATTAACGCGCGCGCAAGGGACTATTTGGTTTCCCTTTTGATGTAGAGCACACTGCACGGGCATGAGGAAAAAAGGGAGGGGAATGATAGGAGGTGTCAATTAAAATTGGTTTTGAATGCTTGTTGATCAAAATGGCAAGGGAAAATTTCGCCGGGAAAACTATTCCATATTCGTGTTGTTCGGCTAAAAAAATAATCCCTATATTTCACGGTACGCCCGAAGTTGGGCTCAACGGTGACCTGATGAATATACCTTGTGAGACGAATATTTCGGGAGAAACTTTTAAAGGGAGGAATGCAATTGACTACTTCGAGTGAATTTTTTTTGTAAAAGAAACAATAAAATAAGGAAAGACATGAAACATTGCGTCGGTGTTCGAAAGGGGCAATTGTTTCAGCGGAAGTTCTATTTCCTATCAATCTTAACGCTCGATTTTGTATTCTATCAAGCAGGTGAAACGATGTTTGCGAAGCAGCTGCCCAGAGGTAGGAGTATTAGGGCGTATAAGCGCTTTATAAATTGTAGCCACATCAGAAGGAGAAAAATAGATCTTACACCGATGCAGAAAACCTAAGCACTTTGCAGCATTTTTAGCGATCTCAAATATATGGTCGTTCCAACGGAGGTCGTCGTTGACACACATTCCGATTTCAGTAATCGGTTTCTTCGATGTAAGTGCCATTCATGGACAATATTGGGGGTATGTTCAGCTTAAGCAGAAGACAGCATTGAGTTTTCCAAGCATTAAACTCTTCAGAAGATTCGGGGGTATACCATCCGGGCCAGCAGACTTGTGTATATCGAGATCTTTGAGAACTCTTGCTACTGTACGAGTGCCGAAAACAATCTGTCCCATGGAAAAATTTACATTCTCAAGTACAGGAGGGGCAACGTTGCGTGGAGCTGGCAGCGAAATGGACGGCAAGCAAGTTTGCCTTCTCTGAAGAGTAAACAATTGGTTTGTTATTGTCGATGAGCGTTGGAACCGAAGATGTTAAGGAGTTTTTAATATTTTTTACAAATGACCAAACATTTTTACTGCCTGCAGTGTCCCGCAGAATTTTTGCCATCATTTTTGGACATGCAAAAATTTGTTTCTTTCAATAACGGAGTTGCATGAGTTCCTTGTTTGTTTGTGCTTTTTCCGATTTTCCTCTGTGGGTTTGGCTTTGTAAGATTTCTTCTTTGAGCCTGATAGCTTCTTTACACTCAGAGTTAAACCATCACTTTTGTTTCTTGATGCTTTTTACTCTGTTAGGAATAAAAGCACGCATCCCTAGAAGAATCACATTTGTGATCATTTCAGCACTGGCACCAATGTCAATATCAAGGAAGCATAGTGACCAGGTGAAGTTTCGGAAAAAAATTTTCAAGGGACGGTTGGCTTTCTCGTATTACCGAACGGTTCTGGTGGGGAGTTTTTCTTCAACTGGATGGTTGGAGGACGAGAAATTAGCTGAAATGATACAATGGTCCGAAATGCCAAATGGAACAATAAACGAAACCGCCGTAATGTTTCGTGCCTTTCGTTATTTTGTCGTTATTTTTACAAACAATGCTCTAGCGAAATAGCCAGCTGCATTCCTCCCCTAAAACGATTCAAGAATGCCCACAGTACATTATAAAGTATAAAGATTCTTTCTTCAGTCGCACCACACGAATGTGAAATGCTTTGCCAGGCTATATTTTTCCCTCCCATTTTGATATGCAGAACTATAAAACTAATGTGCATCGGTATCTCTCTTTTATCCGTCCTTATTTCCCTAATGCTCGTGCGGTGTTTAAACATTTTAAGGGTACACAGAAACCCCTTTCGCGCGTGTAAATTATAAAAAAAAAAAACTGAATATGTTAACAGTCTTATTCGTACTGATGAGGTTTCCATTTCATGGATCAAAGATCTTCACTTTAGACGGCTCCATTATCACCAAAGAATATTTTATTCACAAAGTATCACGCTAATAAAAAATAGATCTGAACAATTTTCATAAGATTTTCTCTTTAGAAATTATATCGAATCTCATTATTAATCCTTATTCTTATTCATGCAAAATAAATATCTAATATCTGTTTCCATAAGTGTTTATTTAAATATGAGAGAAGCCGTACCAGTGGGTGGTGGTACGAACCAATTTTAGACCATTAAAAGCTAGGGTAGTTATTCTGTCTACGACGCGACGTCGAGCTTAGTGGTGTGCTTTTAACACGAGCTAAGCCAAATTCATTACGCATACAAACTTCCGGAAATCAAAAAATCAATGAAACCTCGATTTCAGGAACGTGTTTACGCCCTTTGCTTGACACTTATTACCTTGATCTTTCCCAAAATAGATCAGCTGGCTTGCATTACCCACCACCTGGACAACAGTTCGAATTCGAACAATATTGTTCTATAATTAATTAGCATTACATGCGTTTAGTGATCCCCCAGATTAGTCTCTACTGACGTTGTAAGTAGTGGTTAGTGGTGCCCCTCACAAATCGCATTGATCATGTGTTATAGCATTCTAGATCAATCGGACTTGCAATTCCCGTGAATTAATTAGCATTTGATGTGTAAACATGGCCATTTGTCGTTGTTTACGCCTCAATCTAGTTTTTTTTTTTCATTCTTATTATTAAATCAGCAGGAAAAACAACAGAAACCCCCACGTCGAATAATCGCATTGGATTCTCGTGTCGGCGATCGATAGCAGCTGGGAACAAGTTCATACTGCAACAATCGATTACAATTACATCAGAGAGAATCAACGACGCGACGTGATCACTTGGCTGTGTTACGAGCACCTTAAACAGAAAAACAGTTAACACAATTTAAATACGGAACGTTAAGATCTGTCAGGGGTGTTGGATCGTAATATGGGTGCAGCCAACGTCATAATAACTCACGGTAACCTTATAGCTTCGTCGAACAAATCGACGACTACCAATGACGACGGGACGGACGGAATATCGCTGACGAGTGGTGGTGGAGCTGCAGCGATTTCGATGCAACAATGTTGGAAGTCAGATTAATGACTTGTGACATGGTGCAATGATCTTGTCTTTTGATAGATCGGTTTTCAAGATCGCTCGCAACAGGTGTGGCGCTGGCAGAGCTGAAATGTTAAACTGGTATTTTAATGGGCTTCCTTAATGGCTGTCGGGCGTGTGGTAATGTCTATCTTGGTTTTGGTTTTGTTGATTTTTTTTTTTGGTATTGGCAGGTAGTTGATTTGGTGATTTATTCTATTGCGTGGTTTGGGGTGGACAACTGCACGTTCGATAAACTAAAATTAGATGATAATAATGAGGGATAGACAGTTGGGAGTATTGGTTTTTGGGAAAAGCTCTTAATAATTAAGTGATGGAAATAATTTGGTGAATTTCTGGATTTCGGTATGCAATTAAGAGTGATTCATTTGAGGGTATTTTGATATTTTGTGGTTCTTTTAAAAATGTGATGTTAGAGATATTTAATGTTTTAATTTTATTAACTTTAAAAAGACATATTTGGAGCTTATATGGTGAATCTATTGCTATACATCCTGCAGTTTTGCAGATAAAAGTCATTGATCATAATAAGGAGTTAAACAAAAATTGAACATTTAAGCAATGTTTGGTGCGGAGCAAATATCCTCGAAGAGGCTGATTTCAGCCTTTCGATCCTTCTGCTGTAAAGGTCAGGATTCGGCTTTGCAACTTGAAGATCCTGAGGATGCCGTATTTTTTCGTTTGCATAGGGGATCGGTTTATTTATTTATTTAACCAAAATCTTTAAAACACACTCGTTAATCATCGTACCGAGTAGTGTGGGACTTTTACCACACTCAAACCACCGCTGAATCAGGAAAGATCGACAAATGGTTTTTCTCCCTTTATTTTTAAATCGGGCTTGGTTCTTCTCAATCTCCGAACATTGTTTCGTACATTTAAGACGGTCTCCATTTCAGAGTTGGTATGACTTTGCAGTCGCTGATTGTGTGATACAGCGTGTTTTTATCCATTTCTGTAACCATTTCAATTTGGAGATCGCTATATATACTAAGGTACATTAATTTTTCCGCGAAGGACCTTGCTTTGGAATTATTGGATGGCCACAGCATTTGTTTTCTTTGTAAAAACTCAAAGTTGGATGCCATATGTCTAAATGCGTTTCATCACTTGCTTATATAACATTATTTTGTTCTGGATAGATAGGCCAGAGTTCTTTCCTAGTAACCAGTACATTTTTCTATACTTCAAGTTTTTCTTTCTTTTTGATGTGCTCTTTCCATTTAAGCTTACCATCCAAAGGCATTCCACGGTATTGGAGTAAGGTACTCCTATACGGTTTATAAAAATTGGAATATTGCTTATGTTTTTGTTTGTTAGGTTTATATGCTTGGATTTTGTTTCGTTTAATTTGATACGCCATTTTTGCGTCTAATCATTAACTTTATCGACTGCATTTTGCAAATTTTTGAGTAGCCTTTGTTACTGATTTATCTGGAACCAATATTGCAGTACCATCAGCAAAGGTGGCGATGGTAGCTTAGTGGTCCACTGGAATGTCTCTTGTATATAACAAATACAGGGTTTGTCCTAGGATACTTCTTTGTGGTACAACGGCTTCAATTTTCTTTAGTTCCGAGTAATTTTGGCCATACCGTACTTTAAAGAGTCGGTTCGTAACGTGGGATTTCAGTATTTTGAAGTACGGCCTAGGAAGCTTCCTATGCAGTTTGCAATCAAGTCCCAAGTGCCAAACCTTATCAAAAACATGAGCAACATCTAAGAATATAGCCGAACATACTTGTTTTTCTTGAAGTGATTTTTCCACAACATCCGTAATTCGATGCACTAGGTCTATCATGGAATGTTTATTTCTAAATCCAAACTGATGGTTCGGAAAAAGTCTTCTTTCTTCTATTAAGCCTTTTTAGGAGCAGTTTTTTGAAAACCTTTGCCATGATTAATATGAGCGATATTGGTCTGTAAGATGTTACTTGTGTTGGTGGCTTACCTGGTTTAGGTAGAACAATGACTTCTGCAATTTTCCAATGATGTGGCATATATCTTAATTTAAAGCATGCGTTAATTATTAATTTCAGTTCTTGCATTTTTTTGTTGATTGCATTTCTTTCAAAACCTGAGCAGTTATTAGATCGTAGCCTGGTGATTTTTCGTTAGACAACCTATCTTGACATATGCCTTTTACTTCTTTCAGCGTAACAATAGGAATTTCACAGTCGTTATTTCTATCAATAAATTGTAAGGGAACTGCAGCAGTGTCTGCAGGGAATGGCTTAAAGGCATTTGCGAAATGTTAAGAAAAAGATCAGTCTTTTGTTCGGGTCTCCGATCCATTTATCATCTTGAGCTTATATTGGTAGGTCTTATGTATGGGTCTTTTTAGGCGCTTCGATGCTTTCCATGAGTATTCGGTAGGAACATCCGCCGTGAGACTTTTTCAGGAATCTACTAAGTGAATCATTTTTGATCTAACAGATTATTTTTACATGCGATTATAGGTACTATAAGGCAAGTTTAGCATTCGTGAATATACAAAAATTGAGATAACAATCAAACATGACATTACGACCATAGAGAAGCCTAGAAAAGTCATTGACAAGAAACGTCCGTCCGTCTGTCTGCAGCCTAGACGGGTTAAGCGATTGCGTTCAAATTTGTTATGTAATTTTATTTTTAGGGCTAAAAACAACGGTACCTGCCATATAACGATCAAGGAAAAGCTTATTATACAATATAAATCCTTTTATTCTTTAATCCTTTGTTATTTAAGACGTGTGATAGCATACTTCATTTTTACTAAAAACCGCTAAGTATTGTGATTTTGATACTTTTTATAAGTTCAAACTATGTTATTTCCAACGTTAATGTTAATAGTTTCTGTCAAAAATGTAATTCGACACACAAGAGCAAGTACATGCGACCCAGTCGTGACCATATATGTATGATGTAAATGATAGTGATCAATGAAAGATAGTTTTGATCCATCGGAAAAACTAAATATTTTGCACAAATGTGACAAATTCAACAGATAGCCATAAATAAGAAGACTACATTTGCGTGTAAAACACATCGTTTTACACTTAGCAATATTTAACATCAAACGATTATTATTTCACCATTCCCAAAATTTATTTAAACCCTTCTGCATTGTGTCCACAATCTGCGCTGTTGTCAATTGGACGAAATATTTTTACTTCATCGGCATAAATTCATGTCATTAAATGTTTAAAAATAAAAGGGTGATCGTTTATAAATAAAACAAATAAAAGAGGACCAAGATGACTACTCTGAGGAATTAACTTTAAATTGACATGAGCGCTTATTCCTAAATTCAACGCTGTAGCATCTATCCTTGATGTATGAAACAATCCACAGCACAAAACCGTCGTGAATTCCTATTTTCTTTAATTTGCTTAAAAGTATTTCATGACTTAATTTGTCAAAAGCTTTACTGAAGTCAGTAAAGATGCAATCCACTTGCAAATTTTTTTCAAATGAATCTAAACAAAATGTGGTGAATTGCAGTAAATTTGTTACTGTTCATTTCTTTTTTCCAAAACCATATTGGTTTGCACATATAACAGAAGAGCAGTTAAAAGAAAGAAATTATTAAAATAGTACGCAAACCTATTAGATATTGTCTCTGGATGGCTATCAAAACCTTGATATTTAATTTTTGCTGGATAACTGTCATACTCGGAATAGTTTCTAAGAAGCAATCAAACAAAATTTCATAAAAACGCGTAATCTTAACATCTAAGCTCAAATTTGAAAATAAGACATCCCAATTTTTATCAATAAGTTTAAATTAAATAACTGATAGAAATCAAATGTTTGTAAGTTATATTCAAGTTGGTCTTAAGATACATTTAGAAGATTGCAAACACATGAATTTAATGAAATAGATAAGGCAGAATGATGGAGATCTTCTTCTACAAGTTTTGTATCACTTGAGATAACAGCAGCTAATACTCTTCCATTTTAGTTTTTGACCCCATTTAGCTGATTCAAACCAAAAAAAAGCCATTCCATCAATAACACAATATTCGTTTAAGTTCGTTGGGTTCGCCGGTAAAAAGACGTCATAATTAAGAAATTTGCTCAGTTCCAAAATTGGCAAGATTGAAGTCCTTCGTCATTCGGATCCATCTTGTCTTATATCGTTTGTCCTCTTTTTTTGATGGGGTTGATAGTGTAAGTGTGATATGTCTTCTGATGTTATCTGCTGCCTGAGATGGAGATTCGTTGCTTGTCCATCCCTTTCCAGATATTATACGATCCGGGAGCTTACATTGGTGATAGTCACGTATTCATTTTGTTCCAATCGGTACTCAATGGTGAGTCGACGTCTGCCTGTTGCTGTTTGGAGGCGTTGAAATAGTTGCCTATTAGGCGTCCTTGGAAGATTCATATTTTGAATAATTATCTTCCTATAGTGGAGCTTCTGTTAGCAGGTTTTGTCGGAGTTGCTCCACTTATACTCCCTAAGGAACGTTTCTGACTCGATTATAGGGACTATAATAAGCAAGTTTAGGATTCGTGAATATAAAAAACTGAGATAATAATCAAACATGACATTACGATCATAGAAAAGTCTAAGAAGTTAATGGCAAGAAATGTCTGTTTGTCTGCATATCTGTCTGTCTGTTTGCAAGTATGTATAACGAGCTGCAGTCTAAAAAAATTTGGTGTGTGTGATTCTTTTGGCATTCCTCAGAGAGAAAATTTAAATTTTATTTTTAGGCCTAAAAATAAGGGTACCTGTCATATGACCGTTTAGGAAAAGCTTATTTTTCATGAAAACGGCTCCAACGATTTTGATGGAAATTTTTAAGATTTTTTGTACTGATATTGGCTATCATTTGATCAGAATCAAATTTACGGGAAAAATCTATTAACGGCACCTTTCATATAACGGTTTTTAAATTTTTGATTTTTTCGCTAACGGCTATTTAAATTTCTGTCAAATGCATGTAAAAGTTTTGAGTAACTTTTTTTTCTAATTAAAATTAATTTTTGAATATTTTTTTGAAAATTTCAATATTTTTAAAACTAATCAAAAAAAATATTTTAAATTTTATAATCACATGCTTATTAATAAACTCTAAAAAACTGCATACCGAAATTTCAAAAAAATAAAAATAAAAAACAGAATTTTATCATAACCCGTCCTACAATTTTCGAAATACTTTTTTTCATAAATTCTTACTAAAAACCGTTAAGTACTGTGGTTTTGACACTTTTCATAAGTTAAGATAGTGTTATTTTTTCTGCGCTTATGTTACTTTTTTTTTTTTTTTTATTCGAAGATGTTACCGCACATACATATGAGGAAGTACGTGCGATCCAGTCGTGCAATTTATTTTTGATAATGTCTGGACGGCCAGATTTAAACATTAGACCAATTTCTTTTAGGAAGATATTCTGTCCCAAACAGTGTCTTTGTTCTGGGGGATATTGTTGTTAGGTGTTTGATGATCGCTGAAGGGTCTGGCTGTTGAGTTCCGTTTCTGTTTTTTGTCCACCTTCCCTTTGACGTTCTGCTCTCTGTTTCGAATGTGCTGAAAGCAGTTTTATATATGTTGTAAATGTTCTGTTGCAGAAGCCAGAGGTATTATTTTGATCATCTGGTATTCCTCTACAATATCTTCTAATGTGTTATTTTTTGGCGGTTTGAGTGAGTTAGCGATCATTTCGAAAGACTTCTACTCCATTGTGTCTTGCAAGCTCTTTAATATGGTTCCTGCAAGTATTCATTGTATTCGGTCCTTAATATTATTCTTGCACAATTTTTACCATATCGAAGTTTTGGTAACCTACATTAATTAGTTTAAGGACTTTTCTTAGTTTTTATAAACAAATTAATATTTAAGATTTGTTTGTATTTATTTTTTCACATTTCCTCTATGTTGAACTATTGTAAACAGCACATAATTTATTAATGTTATTTGAATTGCTAAATATAAAATGTCACTATAAGTATTCTTTATTATAATATTTCTTCTTAAACATTTTTCTATTAGCCTCTGTTACTCATATAAATGTACTATTATACCAAAAGCTTCTTGGATTGGCCGTAGTGGAATTTGTTGGCTTGTTCACTATTTGGCCAATCAGATAATTCGATGAGCTTCAAACCGTTGTGGTTTTGTGCAGCGGTTACAACAGCGGACAATTTTCAATCTGCACATGATTCTATTTTTTTTGCACCAACAAATATGGAAGTTCCTCGATGAATTTCTTAAATTATTAGCTTTTTGTGACGCAAAATTGGAGGCAGGTAGCTAGGGACCAAGCTAGTTTGGGAAACTTGTTGGTTGAGGCCCAGATCCGCCCTGACTTTTTGTTATTATATTTTTTTCTCACAAAACTTAATTAATACCTAGAATAGTCCACTCTTTTTTTTTTTATTTCGAAAGCTTACCTTTTAGGAACTTTGTTGCCATTGGAAATGTTAGATAGGTAAAGGCATCAAATTTGCTTAGATTTGTTAAAACTTTAATAGTGCTAAAAAATAAATCGAAATTCGTATGGTAAATGTCAGAATTTATGATTCCTCACAGCCACAGCAGACAGACAAAAAAAACCTTTCACTGCAATAAATCTTAAACAAATTTCGACATCCATCAAAAGAAGTACATTGTCTCCTTCAGTGTTATCGCTCTTCGATCTTTCAAAAGTGCATCCAACTCTTCCACGCGTGGGAATTAATGCGCATAAAAACACAAATTCTCTCAATTCCGTGCACAATTAGCAATTCCAAATAAATTACCAACCGCCAGAGTCAAGTGCATTAAATGGCGCCCTTCTCGTTTAATTCGTCGCATTTCCCCTGAGTGTCCAATTCTGGGGTACAACCAGCAAAAACCGCCCATCGCCAATCCGCACTCTACAAATTCAACGGTGGTAATTGATGCAATGATATGTATCATTCAATCTGTCCACTCTGGAAGGCCCATATCCAACAAAACTCTTCAAAGGCTATTTGGTTTGAGATCCATTCTCCATTCTCTCCATATACTTAATTACACATTAATTATTTGCCAAAAAGCTGCAAAATTTATTGCGCACTCCCTGTGCGCCCTATCAGCTGCAGTCAATCAATGGTTTTTCGGGATAAAAATAAGGAAAGTATATGGTGTCCCGGAAAAAAAATTCATTCCTTGCTGTCAACTAAGCTCTGGAATTCGATCGAATTTGGTACACGACACGCACATTATCTCAGAGGTGCACTGAGTAGATTTTGAGTACTTAATAGTGTTTCCACTTTATCCCGATTTTTGTTTATATAAAAATGTTTTATTTTCAAGTACGAAAAATAAACATATATCAAGATGTAAATTATGTAATAAAAAATTGAATTCAAGCCTTTTTTCCAACTAATGTACTACAAGGAAATAATACTAATATGTACCATGAAAATTTCACCAAATTTTGTATCGAAAACGAGTTCTATTTATTATTTCTTGAAAATTAGCTTTGCAGATTATTACGTTTGTGTATTATTTTTGATGGATCGCAATTTGAAGAAAATTGGTGAAATCGTTTAAGACTGCATTTCCATTGTAAAAAAAATTATTCTTATAACACGGACATTTAAAACTGGAAAATATATTCATTAAAACTTCTATAAAGCTTCAGCAGATAAGTTTAAAATATTCGAAGTTGTTATTTTTTAAAACCCATTTATATAATTCGGGTCTTAATATAGGCTTATAAAGTCTGGTTCTTATAGATTTAACATGCAAATTAAAATGCTTTTCAATAAGTCTTCCAAAAAGTAGAACTGTACAAAATTCCATTAGTTTGTGTAAACAAATACACCGATTATCTATATCTATACACATAAATAAAAATGAAGTGTTTCTTTTTAATATTAAAATAACAACTTTTTACAAGACGCATTATGAAAGTATCTATAAACAGTACCTATAACAAAAACACATTTTTTTTAAATGTTTTTCTGTATGTCTGTCTTTCTGTTTGTTTGATCCAGCTAACGGCTGCTCCGATTTTGACGGGACTTTCACTGACAGATTTCTGACGCTTTAACCACTACGCTGGGGTATTTTTTTTTGTATTCCTATTTCTGTGGTCGTAATCCATAACCGCTTAGGTCGAGTTAAGTCGAAAATGACTTTTTGTAATAGCCGTGTTCAGAATATTAAGATCTATAGACACTAAAATTTTCAGATCTGTATCTTTTCTCAAACGAAAGTTATAAGCAAAAAACCTAATAGCTTAAGTCATATTTTTGAAAATGTCATAAGCCAAAAGACTTAACTTGAAAAATATGTATTTTTTTATAACGACCGCCTCATAACTTAAGTTAAGTTTTTTTAAGCATCAATAGTTTGATTTGCCGTAAAAACCTATCTCAAGATAAACTATTATTATCTGGCGTTTTGAGAAAAAAAAATTGCCATAAATTTATAAGTTGAGTTAGGATATCTTTTGTCTTCCCATATTTAAAAACTGTATTTTTTCCATTTCGTAACTGAAGATAGGCTGTTATTCCCATATGCATAATAGATATATTATTTTCGTAAGTTGAGTAAGGCTGTTATGTTATGGATAGTTAAATTTTTGATTTTGAATGCACTTAAGTTAACTTAAGTTGTTATGGCATCCTTAATATTAGTAATTTCAAAATAATACATCGAGTTAGGCTGTTATTCCATATTTGAATCTGAAAAATCGCATATCTAAGTAGACATAGGTTTTTCTGCCTCGAACAAAATCGTGGGGAGATGAGTCATAAGTTGATTTAGGTTTGTTGTGCCCGCGTCGCATCAGATAAATTTAGAAAATAGTTTTTTGTTTAAGAAGTTATTGTGGTTTGTGAAAGTAAAAAGTGAGTGAGAGACCGTTTGTCTATGCGTGTCTACAAACGAAAACGGCTGATTAATTTATCTCTTTTATAATTCCGATTTAAATGTATACTGTTTTCAAAAGTATACTTCATCTTTTGTAACGCCTCGAATTTCAGATGTTTATCTTACATATTGTTATAACCTTTTGTTTCAGAAAGAATTCGGGGTTTTGAAAATGGGACTTTTCAGGGTGAAAATTTTGTTTCTCAATATCCTGATGTTGTTGACATAAGTAAGGAATTTGTTGAAAAGCTCAGATCGAAATCAGAAATTTTTATTTTCAACACTTAGAAAAATCAAATGAAATGAAATGTCATTGTCAAATAAGTTCAAAAAACGATTATCCTGCATTAAGACAAAAAATATTACGTCCTAAAGAGATTGTTATGGAGTAGTTGCCTAACTTTGAGCCTAGTGTATAAAACGAAACACATTCTTCATCAAACGGGATAAATTTTGATATAGACTTCCTCCGATATAAGAAAAGTTGTAGTTGATACTTAGATATATTAATTTAGTTATATAATCATCTCATCTTTACCTTTTTTTAAATTGAATCCAATTCAAGATACTGAAACATAGAATCCGAGAGTATAGTAGATAAGCCCGAGTGGATGGACTCGGATGATACTTTGAATGATCCGAATTTCAATTTATCAGGAAGTAATTCAGGTTATTCCAGCTCTGTGAGTGATAAGGAAGTAATTGCTATGGAAGCGCAAATTGAACAAGCCTTAGCATCACCGAAGTTCAAAAATAAAAAAAATCGGGTTGCACAACGAAACAGTGGAAATATATATCAATCAGTCATAAATGTCATGAAAAAGTAGACAATGAAAACATTGAACCTTATTCAACTAATACTGGTCGCTGGGTTGCTACGATCAGAGGATTTTGTATATGAGTTCCATAATTACCATAGGGGCTAAGAAATGTGATACTTTGGCGAATGAAGTAAACAGGAAGCGGAAACTTGACCATTCGATGAGATATTCATTGACAGTGAATGGAAATACAGTGAATGTTTGTAAAAAACATTTTCTTTACAGTTTTGACGAAACAGAGAGTTTCATTAAAAATGTAATACAGATAAAAATATCCTCTCCTGCTATTCCCTTCCAAAATATGAGAGGGAAACATACTCCTGCCAACAAATACAGTAGAGAGGTTGAAGAAGAAATAAGGAGACATATTTTAAGATTTCCGGCTTATGAAAGCACTTATAGAGGGATACGTGTAAAAAATACTTGGCAAATAGTTTAAATCTTACATCCATGCATCCATCGCCTTTACACTACAGAAACCGAAAATCCTGTTAGCCTGTCAAAATATTCCCAAATTTTTAAAACCATGGGTTTAAAGTTCAAAGCCCCAAATGTTGATACATGTTCTACCTGCGACTCGTATGTTGCCAAAATCAAAGTTGCGGAGATCGAAGACATCAAATTAAAACTAATTGAACAAAAAGCTAATCATTTAAACAAGGCCGACATGGCATACGAAGCAAAACGCATTGACAAAACAGAAGCAACAAAATCGAAATTGATTAAAGCGTTTGCCTTTCATTTCCAGCAGTGCCTACCGACGCCGCTTTTAAGAAACTCCAAAAGTTTCTATAAAAGACAACTTTGGACGTTCAATTTAACTGCTCATGACTTAGAGTCCAATGCAGGAAAATGTTTTATGTGGCATGAAGTAATAGCGTGCCGTGGTGGGAATGAAGTGTCCTTTAAAAGCTTTTAAGGACGATTCCAGAAGAAACTAAGGAAATAATATTTTACAGTGATTCTTGCTCTGGACAGAACAAGAATTCGTTCGTAGTATTTATTTCTATTGGACTCAGAAAATTTTGATCAAATAGATCATAAGTTCCTCGAACCAGGACATACCCATTTGGAGTGCGCAGCGATCATTCTCTTATCGTGCGGAAAAAAAACAAATGTGAGAATAGAAACACTAAGAGACTGGTATCAGTTCATCGTTTCGGTTGCAAAAAAGATGGAAGCCATAGAAATGAAAGGGGAAGATTTTTATGATTTTGCAAAATTGCCCAAGTCTAAGTTTTCCTGGAAAAGAATGGGTGAAGATGGTAGTAAAGATTTAAGAAAAATAGGGAAAAGAGGAGCTGGTGCAGTAAATGTGAGCCAAATTTCAAGCGTCATGAAAATACCTTGCATTTCAAAAGAGAAAAAGAAATTCCTCATGGACCTAAAGCAATACATAAATCCAGATTTCCATTCATGATATTCCAAACTGTCATCGTGATTTGATGGAATTTGACCTGGAGGAAGATTAGATTAACAATTTTTTTTTATGTACATTTTTATGTTTTTATGAAATCATATGTTTCGTTTTTTTTTCTATTAAGTATCTGTAATTTCTAAAAATTAAAAAAGACAATTAAACAACAAACTTAACATCAAAAATGCAAACATTTCAATTATTTGATTTATTTTATTTTCTTATATGGTGATTACGTGTATTTGATAAAACAATGGCTTTTTACTAAAAAATTAAAACAACGTCAACTGGGACAGCTTCTTTATTTAAAATCCATTTACCATATAATTACCTTAAAAAAATATGGTTTTGAGTGTTCAAAACTTTAGTTAACAAAAAACTTAACAAAAACAACTCTTTCGCGACATTTCATTGAAGGCCAAACGACCTAAGTCCATATAGAGAAATTAATCATCAAATAATAATAATAATAAAGCAAAACAACCTGACTGGAGATACTCTATTTATTTTTACTTGCGAGGACTATAAGGCAAGTTTAGGATTCGTGAATATAAAAAATTGAGATAACAATCAAACATGACATTACGATCATAGAGAAGCCTAAAAAAGTCATTGGCAAAAAATGTCCGTCTGTTTTCTCAAAAACGGCTACAACGATTTTAATGAAAATTTTTAAGAATTTTTGGTTCGCATTTGCTATCATTTGGTCAGAACCATATATATTTTCTAATAAAAATTAATTTTTGAATTTTTTTTTTTGAAAAATCAATATTAAAACTAATCAAAAAAAAAATATTTTAAATTTTATAATCACATGTATATTAATAAACTCTAAAAAACTGCATACCAAAATTAAAAAAAAAAATTAAAAAAACTAAAACTAAAAATAAAAAAACAGGATTTTATTAAAACCGGTCCTACAATTTTCGAAATACATTTTTCATAAATTCTTTGTTATTTAAGACGTGTGATGGCGTACCTCATTTTGACTAAAAACCGTTAAGTATTGTGGTTTTGATACTTTTTATAAGTTCAAAATGTGTTATTTTCAACATAAATGTTACTTGTTCCTGTCAAAGATCTTGCTTCCCAATGTAACTAGGCACATAAGAGCAAGTACGTGCGACCTAGTCGTGCCCATTTTTTAATTCGCAATAAGCTATAACAGCTTAAGTTTTTATTTCTTAAATCCCTCCTTAACAAAAAGTTTTGCATTTATTTTCTTTTGACACATGATAAAGGAGTAGTTTTCTTTATTTGTACATTTAAAAATCTTAAAAATAACAATTTTCCTATTCCCAGTGAATTTTTGAAACTTTAAACTGCTCTCCTGAAAAGTATGAAAAATCGACCTAAGCTGTTATGACCAATTGTGACGCCGATGTTATGGTTTACTGAGTTAGTGAAGGGCACTAAAGAACGAAGAACGCCGGCGGTGGCATGGCGCCACAGCCTCAGTTATTTCTCACGAAATAAGCTATCTGCTTGTGAGACGACTCCAGAGGCACCAACGGGTGATTAAAATAACCTTGACCCTTACAACATCAGTTATATGCCTGTGAAAATCCCCTCAAAATCGGTCCATTCATGGTTCCTGTGGGAGAGGCTTAAATGTGAAATACTGCATTGCTGGAGGTTTGTTTGATATGCTTGCATGCCTTAACGACTGCACGAATTAGTAAAGTTTGGTAGACGGAAGAGTTACAAGATTCACTTATTACACAGGCTACTTTTATTTTGAAAAAAATGCACGGTTTTTGCGAGAGAAATCTGGGTAATTTTCTTCGGCGAGTTTTGGTTTAAATAATACTAATAATTAATAATAAATAAAAAAGTCCACGCAAGCGAAGTCAGGGGTAGAAGCTATAGTTGCACCTATATAATCGCCAGTAAAAATATGGTAAGATGGTTACAAAAAAATTCTAAAAATGTTCATCAAAATCATTGGAGCCGTTTTCGAGAAAAATAAGCTTTTCCTAAATGGTCATATGACAGGTACCGTTATTTTTAGGCCTAAAAATAAAATTTCAATTTCCCCTCTGGCTCCCCACCAAAATTCAGCTTTGTCGGATTTTTTTTTCAAAATAAAGTAATTTTTGTATCTAATTTTCCTGGATTATAATCATGTCAATTATCAATGCAGTTTCTTGTCAGGTGGTACAGGTTAATTAATAGTTGATCACATCTTTACCTTTAGGCAGATGATGAAAAAAGCGTGCAATTTAACATTCCAATATAACATCTTTTGATAGACTTTGAAACCGTCTCCGATGGCATATTCTGGGTATGGTTATTATAGGTAGAAGTCAAAAATGTGTTCAAAATTCTTTCACCAGATCGAGTAGTTGGCACAAAACCTGGGGCTGCACATTAACAAAAGAACTACGAAGTTCAGGGTGGATGTGGATAAGTGGATCATTATTTTGAAGTAGTGCCATATTTTAACTACATACCTTGGGTCAAAAGTAGCAGTCAATAATGGAAGAAGAAATACTGTGACAGTAGCCGAGGGAGGGAGGACAAATCATAAATTATACAGTTCAATCTAAATTCTATCTCAAAGCAGATAAATTAAGCTCAAGAGACTCTGGCTACCGTCAGCAAACGGAAAAAATAGAAAAAAACTAGTTGGCTCGTACCAGATCTCGGTGAGGGTAGTTACGCCGATGCTAAATGATGCTGAATTTCTTGAAGCAGTGCCCTGCCAGACGTGGTTATTTTCAGTCTGCTTTATATGAATCCAGCCATCCAAACGCAGTCCCTTAAATTTGCATAGGTGGATCCTTCGTGAAGTTGACACGAATGGAGATCACTAGTGTTGGTTCCAGTCAAGATAATAACAATTGTCGGCTTATAAAAATTAAAGATGATTTCTTAAAGCAGACATTGTACCTTCTGAACTAAAGTAAGGGGAAAGCTTATTTTTCTTGAAAACGACTCAAGCGGTACGTATGTAGGTACTAAACAAATACTAGGGTAAACAAATATTTTTCAGTGACATTTTAATGTTTTAAAGTTTTAAGGTTCATAAACAATTCCACAAAATGTTAATCAAGCAAAGAATTTATCAAAAAAAAAAATTGTTTATTAATATTGCAGCTTTATGCTTCTTTTGAAAGGATTTAGGTCTTGATTTTAAATTCTCCCTGCTATAATTACCTCCCTTTTTTGCGAAAATAATAACATAACTACTACAAAGTGGGAACCCCATATACCAACTCATTGGACTATCATCAACATCATCAGCTTCGAATCCTCGTCATGGAGGACGTTGTTCAATTCCCACCAAATCTTTACTAACAACACCACACCACACCATGGCTAACAGGAAAAACAACAAAAGCCACAACAATCGGGTATCCAGCAGCTTATTAGAATTTTAAGCGCATTCTCGAAATGCAATCACTTCCAGGGAAGGCACTTTCGGGTTTTTTCTTTCTGGGCACACACCACGGCCAACCGTGGGCTTTGGCCAGAAACCCATCGTGATGACAGTGACCAAAGGTACCAAAACTGTTTTTCGACCGATGGGCATCGTCTATAAAGAATTTTAAAATGCTGTTTCTCATCAAGACGGTCCCGAAACACAGACAAACGCATTAACCCTGATGGGCGAGGACCGCGGCAGCAAAAAAAATTGGTTTTATTGAAATCTCGCTCCAAATTTATTTCACAATAAAAAAGGTAACAGAAGAGGGCATAATATGATGGAGAAGGAGGTCAGCGAAGGTGGCCGGCTGGCAGCAGTGGCAACGGACGCGGCAGTTTCACAGCAGCCGCGCGCTGTACACGAAAAAGGCGCTAAGAGTATTTTCTGCGAAAATGTTGTCCGATGTCGTTGTCCACTGCTGCTGTTGGCATATTTTGAATTGTGTCGCTAAGGTGTGTTATGATTTTTTTGTTGTCTCTTTTTCTTACCTGTTTTTTATCTTTAACCCCGTTTGCATCCTTTGAATCAATTTTTGTTATATAAGGTATGTAGACATAGGCACCCTATGACTACTCTTCGAGATTGCCCACTATGAATCAGAAAAAGTGTGCGAAACAACGTTTAATTCAAGAATTCAGTCGATGGTGTTGCCAGAATTGATTTTAAAGGTAAGTCAATTGGCCATAATACTTGAATTCCTAGAGTAGTATACAGTCCCTAACATTTGAATAGCCTTACACCTAATTTATTTTTAAACTTTGTAACTGTTTTTTTGTAGCTTTTCCATCTGTTCATATGCAATTGTATATTAAGTTGAAAGGTAGGACTGAGTTCTTCAAATAGTTTCGAAGAGCTAACGGTATTAACTGAGAGCATTTTGTTTGTATTCACTAAAATGCATTTTTTTTAACATGAGAATAAAATCACTTTATTTATTTTAGTTAAATTGAAACCAAATATTTTTTTCTTAAAAAAAGTATTTTTTAATTATTTACTATAGCTATTCTAGTACTTCGCACAACCTGCTTTATTTGAACTACGTCGAAAATGCGGTGTTTTAATGAATCATACAAAGATTTTCATCAATTCAATTAATTCAAAATCAATTCGAATCTAAAAATTAGGTGGCGCTGCAGTCCGCGGTGGACCCGGGCCTCAACCAGCAAGCTTTTCCAGCCAGCTCGGCCCCTAGCTAACTGCCTTTAGTTTCGCACGTGAAGTCGGTTGAGGTCCTCTTCCACTTGTGTGCCTCATCTGATTCTCGGTGTTCCTCTACTGCGCCGTTCCTCTGGGGTGAAATCGACGATTTTCCGGGTCGGAGCATCCGCTCTATATAACCCAGCCATCTTACACTTTGAATTTTTACTCTTTTGGCTAGGTCTTCACGCTACGTTAATGCATACGAGACCAAAAATCACCCGGGGAATCTTTCTCTCGAAAGACCTAAAGCGTTCTCATACTTTTTTGACAACGTTTATGTGTCTGCAGCTGCACCAAAGAGCAGGACTGGGATGATGAGAGTCTTGTAAAGGGACAATTTAGTTGCCCGAGAGAGGGCTTTTGAAGAATTGTTCTTCGTTTGACTTTAGCGCGGCTTTTTTTTCTGAGTTAATAATAATCTATAAATTACATTACATTTAAATAAAGTAGACACACTTACTGGCACTGGTGACTGGCTACTGAGGCCGCCGGCTCAGACACTACAATACAAGAAATACAAGACAACATTTATACTGGACAGAACAGAAAAAAGAGAGAGAACGGAAAACAGAAAACAAAAACTAGAAAGATTTTAATAGATCAGGGGAAATACTGTGTCAGGCCACTTTGAAACCTTGATTTTTTTTGACGTTATAGCGTCTTATAAATTGATGACAGGCAACACATACGAAATAACATGATTCTTGCTGAAAAGAAAAGAGACGCACGCTGCAATACTGTGGTTCTTTCAAAATCCATCACAAGCACCAGGCGAACATAAAAAAGAAAATGGCGCAAATTCCCAAAATAATTCCACTCAAATTCATAAAGAACATGAAAAGAAGGAGAAATACAAAGTAGGCGGAGTTTTGCTAAAGTAGAAAGTAGATGTAGATATTAGGGTGTGTGTCTGTGCGGATTTAACGAGAACGTTCGTGGGTGTGAGTTAATGGGTTGTATGTTGGTGTTGCTGCCACCAATGTTTTCTTATGACGTTATCGCCTAAAATTATCGACAAAAACCGACTTTACAGACAACCAACTCTTTTTATAATCAGCGCGCGCACAAGGGATTATTTGTTCCCTTTTAATGTAGAGCACACTGCGTGGTTATTAGAAAGACAGGGAGGGGAAGGACAGGAGGTGTCGATTAACATTGGTTTTGAATGTTTAAAGCTCAAAATGGCAAAAGAAAAACTCGCCGGGGAAACTATTCCAAATTCGTGTTGTTCGGGCTAAAAAAAGAATCCCTATATTTCACGGTACGTCCGAAATTGGGCTCAAGGGTGAACTGATGGGTATTTCTTGCGAGACGAGTATTACGGGAGAAACTTTTAAGTTGAAGAATGCAGCTGGCTACTTCGAGTGAACATCTATATATATAAAAGAAAGTCGTGTTAGTTACACTATTTATAACTCAAGAACGGCTGAACCGATTTGACTGAAAATTGGTGGGGAGGTAGCTTAGAACTAGGAGACGGACATAGGATACTTTTTATCCCGTTCGAATTGGAATTATTCATGTTAAAAAATGACAAAAACTGTCAACTCAAACTTTAAATCACGAAAGTATATGTTTTTCGTTTTTCAAAAAAGTGAATGTATAAAAGTTACCGGTCGATTTATTTTGTTTCGTGCGAGTGCTATTAATAAAACTGCCAAGGTCTAGCTAGATCTTTCTCAAAAAACACAAAAATGCAATGCAATGCAATGCAATTAGGAACAATAATCTAGCAAATCAATACACGGAAGAAGAACGAGAAATCGCACAAGAAGAGCGGCACCTTAGTATAACTTGACATTCAGAAAATATATGCACATATGGTAAGTACGAGCAACGCAAGGTGGGTATGTTTTGACTAACTTTTTGACTAAATGTCAACTAAAAGTCATCAACTTACTTTAGGCGCGTTGACTGAAAAATTTGATTCATATTTTTATTTTGTGTAAGCTGCTTCTATATTTATGTATGTAGATGTTTGGTTACTTAAGACATGGCCAACCACATTTCAAATAATAAGTGCTTAAAGTGCGAAGCGTCGCTCATCTTAAGGGATAACCCTTTATCCTGGCAAAGCCAGGTGAGTATTTTTTTTACTAACTTTTTGACTAAATGTCAACCGAAATTCAAATAACTTTAAGAGCCAACCGACCAATCAGAGACGCGTTCACTGACCTTTAATCCACGCATTGAATGCCAGGAATCATTTCAAAATCCAGATCATTCGGTCAGTCAGTCATCCATACACCATACGACAAGACTGACAACACAGAATTTATGAGAAATTCTCGGAATATTCCGTAGCCGCTGTGTGTCGCTGTAATTTGTGATTTGTTTAAAAGCCTGTCTGACTTCGTGCTTTTCAAAAAATGCACCAAATGACGAGACTGATTTTGTCACAATTTTCAAAAAATTTTAAATTGGGCCTTTGAATGATCATGTATACAGTTTGGATCCGATAGACAGCCTTGGAGTAAAGATATTTACGAACATTTAGTTTTCCCTGTATGAAGTATAAACATGAACATTGTATGGAAATTTTGTTTTCCCTATAAATGTACATATATATTTTCTTATCAACAACATTGAATGGCTTGACTTGAATTTTGGCAGCGATCGAAATAATTTTTTTTTCATGGCAATTTAGATTTACATTGTTAATAGCCTAAAAATGCACTATTTTTATAGATGTTTGCTTACTTGAGTCATGGTCAACCACATATCATCCAGAATTTGTGGATACAAATAATAAGTGCTTCCCGTGCGAAGCACATAATGGTAATTCTTTCAGATTTGGACCCGATAAGCGACGCTATATATTTTCATATGAACAACATTTAATTTGAAAGGCTTGACGGATTTTGAAAACATTCTGGGTGTATGTAAACTAACATGATAACGTTTGCGGGTTTTAGATATAATTGGATCCGATATGTGGCGCTTTGATCGGTATTCAGAAAATCTTTGGTAAACACGAGCAACGCCGGGTGGGTCAGCTAGTTTTTTTATAAAAGAAACGATAAAATAAGGAAAGACATGAAACATTGCGCCGTTGTTCGAGAGGGGCAATTGTTTCAGCGGCAGTCCTATTACCTATCAATCATAAAGCTCGATTTTGTATTTCATCAAGCAGGTAATTGGTGAAGCACCTGCCCAGAGGTGGGGGTTATACTCGAGATTAGAGCGTATAAACGCTTTATAAATTGTAGCCAGATCAGATGGGGGAAAAGTACTTCTTACACCGATACAGAAAACCTAAGCACTTAGCAGAATTCTTAACGATCTCAAATATATGGTCGTTCCAACGGAGGTCGGAGTTGACACACAAACCAAGTACTGTGAGCTTTTCGGTTTCTTCGATGTAAGTGCCATTCATGGACAATGGCATTGAGTTTTCGAAGCATTAAACTCCACCACACGATTCCTATTACCCCATTTGACAATGCTGTATAAATCGGAGTTTGATGAGCTTGCAATTGTACGTCCGAAGGCGAAGGAAATGAATTATGGAATGAATATGAAAAGCTGAGGGTAGAGTCATCAGCAAAACAGTTAAGTGGATTAGAAGTAACAGACACAAGATCATTTATAAAAATGAGGAAAAGAGTCGGAGACAGAACAGAGCCCTGTGGCACACCAGCATTTATTTTGTGGGAATCAGAATTGAATCCATCCAATACAACTTGTATTGAACGGTCCAGAAGATAGCTTCTAATCCAACGAACAAGATTATCATCGATCCCAAAAGCACGCATTTTCGAAAAGATAGATTCGTGCCAAACTCTATCAAATGCCTTGGAAATATCAAGCGCAATAATCTTAGATATGCCATCAGATCACCAGTGGAACGGTTGCTGCGGAAGCCATACTGACGGTCATGGAGAAGCTTTCGATATTCGAGATATTCCTTAAGCTGAGAAAGAAGGGATGTTAGTGCTATGGGTCGGTAGGAGGAGGGGGAGGATGGGTCACTTTTCTTAGGGACAGGCTGGACAAATGCTGTTTTCCATCTTCTAGGAAAGATTCCAGAAGAGTAGGAGCGATGGAAAAGCTTACGCAGTGGCTTTGCCAGTGTGGAAGAACACCTCTTCAGAAGAATCGGGGGTAAACCATCCGGGCCAGCGGATTTGTGCATATCGAGATCTTTGATAACTCTTGCTACTGTACTAGTGCGGAAAAAAATCTGTCCCATGGAAAAATTTTAAATTCAGCCCGTCCCAGTTGGCTTTCTCGTATTGCCAAACGGTCCTGGTGGGAAGTTTTTCTTTAACTGGATGGGTGGGGGCGAGAATTTAACTGAAATGACACAATGGTCTGAAGTGCCAAATGGAAAAGTTACACTAATGGTATATTTATCAGAGTGAGAAGTAAGAAACAATTCAAGAGTATGGGCAACTTGCCCAGCAACATCCGGTATACGCGTTGGCACATCGATCAGTTGGGTAAGGTGATGTAACCCGGCAAAGAGCTCGACATACGTTCCTTCGGATGTTGTCTGACCAGAATAGCGGAGCCAATTGGAATTGTTTACATTAAAATCGCCCGCAATAACGATTTCATTACATTACATTACATATTGATCTGCTCCGTAGATAAATCTACGAAGTAGAGACACTTATGAGCACTGGCTACTGAGGCCATCGGCTCAGACAATTACAGGACAACACACAAGACAACATTGATACAGGACAGAACAGAAGATAGATAGAGGAAGGAAAAACAGAAAACACATAACACATGTCAACAGCACGCAGTTGGTTTTCGGACGGTCCTCCATCTTTCCACTAACCACGCGCAACGATGCTTGATTTCGCTGATCTCACGGGAAGCGATGCTTTATCAGAGCCAAGGCCGTTGACACCAATAACGATTTCAGTGCGAGGACAAAGGGAAACAATTTTCGAGATGGAATCAGACAGCGCATCAAACTCGTTACAAGTCGAATTACTGTCGAGATTTGGACTCCTGTAAATAAAACAATAATGAATGACATGCTTGCGGACAGTGAATTTGAGCCACATGAAGTTAAAGTCCATGTTGGAACATTGCCCATATTGGGGAAGGCTCTGGCAGGCAATATCATTCCTAACATACACCACGAGATCATGATGGGAAAAGAGTAATGGCACCAAGCTATACCCATGTAGAGCAAATTCTGATAAATCAGTATTTACTTCAACCTGAGTTTCACTTAATGCCAAAACAACTGGTCTGTATTGAACAGTGTAGACGTACACTTGAAAGAAATTCTTTCTAAAGCCGCGAACATTAGAATACACGAAACAAAAATCACTTACCATTTAAAAATACTTACATTCAAAACACAACTCTGGCAATGTCGAACTGCGCAGTGAAGTGTATGATGAAAATCCGATCTTAAAAGGATTGAACTTTAACTTTTTTTCAATTTTTGTAGTTAATTATATATGTTTTTAATTGAAATTCTCTTCACCACAACTGGCAATACCTCAATTACATTAACATCTAATTTACTTGGGTGTATCCAATTTATATCAGATAAGCCCACAAAGAAGGGCCGCAAAAAAGGATCTCCAAAAATTGTGTATGAGTTTAAAATGTTTATATACTGGCCTGGGAGGACATGGCAGTGCCAGAAATCATTTCATAAACAATCGAAGCTGATGGCAGTTTAGGCAGTTTTTTCCTTTATCTTTGCAGTGCGGTTTTTTCTCTTGTTTCCTTCTCAAAAGCTGACATAAAATTAAGCGTCAATTTCGGCGAAAAAGCGAAAACAGAACAACACGCCAATAAATCGAGTCTTGTGCTGTGAGGAAGCACAGCGCCCAGACCAGCCATCGCCTCACTTTGTTCCAGATTATTTGTATACAGTGCGTTCTTATTTTCCACCTTATTATACCGTTTTTGAGATTGTGTCCTCGCGATCGGTGGAGCAATCGGCGTTCTTTCCGCAGCACTCAAGGCTTCTCGGATTTGTCCCTAAATTGACTTCTGTTCGTTGTGTCGCCTGTTCCTGTGCCAGGTTGTGTGTATTGTTTTCACTGATCGGTTTGGCTGGATGATGTTCTTGTTCTTGAGGTTTGAGTAGTCGATTTTTTTTTGTTTGCCCGAAGCGCGTAATTGATCTGGACATACTTTGAAGACTTCAAAGCAGAGAGTATGGGATTGTTGGTATTTTGTCCGGTGATATATATGGGGCTACCGCGACTGCAGCACCTTTATGGTGAACTTGCTACACCAAACGAGTTGCATTCCGTTGACCATTCACGTATCAAATTCAGGAATATTGATAAGCTGTGTGTTGTGTGCTGTGTGCGTTTCGCACAAGATTCTGGATTGTGCGAAAAATGGACTACAAACATGCATACGTGAGATGTGACAGTGTCCTGAAGTGTCTGAGTAACATGATGGTGCTGACGGTATGACATGACCAAGGATCTTCGTTTAACAAAGTGAAGCTGCATATTGTGATGGCAATTAATATCGGTGTCGGCTTTTTTAGAAGGTCCAAAGAGGCGGTGCGGTGGCGGAGGGCGTGCGGTGGTATTGTACGATGGCGACGATGCGACATCAGTTAGTTGCTGCAACCTGCAGCATAAGTGCCACTTGTTTGATTTTACATGAACGCAATTACCGACTACGTGAAATGTATACGAAAGTTAAAGGAAGAATTTGACAGATTATTGTGACAGTGGAATTTTGTTCCTTAGATTCGAGAAAGACTGCATCAAAAAGCTTAAATGTGAGAATTCGTTTAAATTACATAACCGAACGGAATTAAAGTTTTTCAAAACCTTTTTATTAAAATTGTTAGACCAACCTGGTATTTTCAACTCTTATGTTTCTAATTCTATAATATACTGTATGTTAAATAAGTAAATATTTTGGCTATGTAAACGAACGAATGGTTCCAAAAAGATGTTGAGTGCTATATGGCAACGCTTGAGGTTGTAAAGAAGAAATATAAGGTAAGGGCTAAGGTATTTCAAGGCGAGCGTTAATCAATTGCTCGCCTTGCTCGCGACTCGACATTGACACAACTTGACACATTTTTCTAGATCTACGGTAACTATTTTGGACGAGATTGAAGCCAAAACTCGAGATGATAGAATAACACTGAACATTTTGGATGTATTATCAAAAAAAAAAAACAGGTGACATTTGGATTGAGAAGAAGAAGTTTGGTTTTTCTTACTCTATTATTTATTAAAGTAATTATGTTTGGATCATTTGAGTTCACATTTTGGTAAAATTAAAAGAAAAATTATAAAATTTTGTTTGGTATTATTAAGTATTAGCTCAGAAAAGAGGCAATAAGAATTTTGATTTTATTTCGATTTGAAGTATTTACGCCATAATTCTTTTCCTTTTATTTTTCAATGATCGAAGCGAATAGTTATACCATATGTGGAGATAAGTAAGAGCTATTATGTTGAGCTTTCGGGACAAATAAGCTAAGGCAGTTCATGATTGTAAAGTAAAAGAAAGAGAGAGCATTGTTTATAAAGACTGTGTTTTTTTTAGACGTTTGGTTTTCTAGAAGAAATAAAACGCATATTATTTAATGTTATGGCCAAGAATTAAGCTTTATTATAAAGATTAGGTTTGCCATTATATTTCAAAAATGATTTCGGACAAGTGGCCGTCACGGCTGGCTCAAATAAATTTCAGCCGAGAGGCCCAATTTTCGGCCACTTTTTGCAGCAATTAGGGGCGTATGTCAGCAATAACGCGCCGAATATTCTCTTCAAGGCGTCAATCGTCTCGGGCTTATCTGCGTAGACAAGCGACTTCACATAACCCCACAAAAAATAGTCCAAATCGCACGATCTTGAAGACCACGCCACAGGCCCACGACGCGAGATAATGCGCTCACCAAAAGTTTCCCTCAAAAAAATTATTGTTTTGTTGGTTGTATGGCATGTAGTGCCGTCTTGTTGGAACCAAAGGTTGTCCACATCAATATCCTCCAATTCAGGCACGAAAAAGGCATTAATCCTGGCTCTATAGCGTTCCCCATTGACTGTTACATTATGACCGGCTTCATTTTTGAAGAAATATGGACCAATGATTCCCTCTGCCCATAGATCACACCAAACAGTGAATTTTTGAGTATGTAATGGCTTGTTGATTATGATCACTACAAATATGACAATTTTGTTCATTAACGTATCCATTCAACCCAAAGTGAGCTTCATCGCTGAACAAAATTTTCTTGTGAAAATAGAGTAAACGTTGTGCGAAACCGATCTATGGTTGTTCGAATTACCGACTTGGCTGGGCGATTATGTCGACCGATTATTGGACGCAGCGCGCAATGCGTCGCGCGAACCGAACCATTATTTTGGTAATAAATTTGCACGATTTGCAAACGTTGTTCAGGATTCAGTCATTTCTATATGAAATGCAAACCAAACTGAGCATAAATCTAGTAAATGCTGTCAAAAAGACGATTGAAAACCACACGTCTGAAAAAAAAACTCTTTTATCAGGAAAAATCTCGATGGTCTTAAAGTCAACTGAGTTTAACAAATTGTTAAGATAACCGTCGAGTTTTTGAAGCAGAAGCCTTTTTAAACCGAAAATAGAGTTTAGCTTTTCATTCAACTTCACTCCAACGTTTAAGGTTTCGTTTAACATCAAAGAACACAGAGACAGCCATTTTGAGATTTGAGGTTATCATTGTTATTGTAGCTGGAGTGGTCGGTGATGGCCAAACAAGTGAGGTTTAAGCGAATGCAAATTATTTAAAAATATATCCGCCTTTTAAAATGTTGTTCTTTTTCTTGTCGCAACATTTTTATTAATACTTATTCTATTTTTTTCAACCTCTGTACGTGATTATAAAACGTCAGCATATACAATTGCATGAAGTAAAGGCTCCCAATGAGAAGAAGACTTATCGAATGGAGCTTCAACGGATTGGAATCATCCAAATGCAACTCCGATAGAGAGGACAGATAGATTCTTCTATTGTGGTGAAAAACGCGTGTTTTCAACTCCATCTCGTGCAGAAAAATACATACAAAAATGGTTATACAAAATTAAAAAGTGATTTTATTCCATACAGCGCAGATGTATGTATGTATGCTTTGGTCACTACTTGGTGCGGCCAAATTAACAAAGTTTCAATATAATGTAATAAGAAATTCGGCAAAAAAAACAAAAAATAAATATATATCGAAGCGGTCGTAGAAGCAAAATAAGTGTTATCCTAGAAATTTTAATATAACGGAGTTAGTTGCAGAATTGCCACTACAAAACTTACTCGTTCACACTACTCAGAGTTCGTTTAAAGTTATCAAAGAATTAACTGATAGTTAACATTTTAATGAGCATTACCTTCACCTTGTTTCCAAATGGGGTTGCAATGGAAGCTCGGGAATGAGCGAATACAAACAATGTTTTTCAGACCCGACATTTCAGATGCTACAAAATATTATTTTTCTTTTTTTATCAGGGAAAACAAACTCCAGCAATAAAATAGTTGTACGGCAAAATCCCTGTCCATCCTCTCCAAGATTTTAAAGACCTATCCGGATTTAATTTGTCGATGAAACAACAGATATATCAGTAAGAGAAGTTGAATATTTTAAAAACCAAATATCTTCATTGAGTGAGACTATTGTAAATCTTTCAAATAGAAGTGTTTACGTTAAAGCATACAATGCTACTGAACGTGGTAGATGGAAAGGTTTGTAATGCTATCACAGAAAATTCATCAACACAAACTTGCTATTTGTGCAGACTTACTGCGAAAGATTTTAACAAAATGAGTGTTGTTGTCACCCAACAAGCTAAGCACAAATCAAAATTGATGTTTGGGATCACCGTTGCAGGCTTGGAATCAATTTTTTGAATGCTTAATTTAAGTTTCTTATAAATTGGTTATCAGTCTGGTGGTGAAGTAAATTTAAATAAAGTGCACGACTGGGTTGCACGAACTTGCTTTCTTGGGGCTTGAGATTTTTGAAAAATAAAAGGGCTTAATATTAGGTGTGCTAAATCATTTCAAATCTATTTGGTTGTAGGAATATTTATTCAAAAAATTATTTAAAAGGAAGGTAAAGGTGAAGCCATTTTACTAGACTCTTGTTTATTGGTTGCTAAAATGGGCACTTTTGCTTAATACCAGGATACTACTTAGGTTTCGTTTACATTATGTACTTTGGCAGTTTTATTTACGATTTGGTTTCTCTTTCGAAAAAATCAAAAGTTAAAATGAAACCTATTATTTTTAGATAGGTACATATCTAATAAAAATATATAATATATTATTCGCAAAAATTATTTCCTTTAAACTCGCCGAAAAATAGGATACACCAGTTTTAAGGTATGGATGCTTTAAATTCTTTAATTTTAACATCAATTATTTTTAATAATAAAAATTATTGACTTTAATTGTTACTAAAAACCTATATGTGAAATAGTTTTTAGCGGGAAAATTTAAACGCCCTTTTGTGGCTTTAAAATATGTAAAATAGGTTGATTTCTTTCCATAATCGTAGGAGCGGTTTTTAAATAATACAATTTTATTTTAATAACTTTTTTCAAAAATTAAAATTAAAATAATTTAAGAATGCAAACTTAAGTAATAAAATAATCTACATTTAAGAATAAAATTAAAAAAAAAATCTATCTACGCGTTTTCAAAATATTGATTTTAACAAAAAAAATTTTTTTTAATTATTAATAATACAAAAAAAAAAGTTTTCGAAAATATTTTAAAATAAAATATCGAGAAAGTCTAAGAAAAATAACAGTTCTATGGGGGGATCCGGTTTTAGCCCACTATCTTGATTTTTTTTGTCACTCAAACTTAACGTACACCTACAATAGTACACTGATTTTTTTCATACAAATTCGTGGGGCCGTTTCCGAGAAAAAATAAGCTTTTGCTAAACGGTTATATGAGAGGTACTGTTAATATTTGAGCTAAAAAAAAATTGTAAAAAGTCCTATGTAGAATATCAAAATTACATTATGTTCCAAATTTGAAGACGATTGGCCAAACCGTTTATCTGTAGTTCAATATACATCCGTACAGACGGACAGACAGACAGACAGAATTTTATCAGTAACCCAAATATATTTCTCGATCATCTTAATGTCAATAAGACAATTGTTATATTTTTTTTTACGAATGCATAACTTGCCTATAAATCGCAAGTAAATAAAAATAAATAACATTACGCTTTTAAAAAGTGTCAAAACCACAACACTGGACAATTTAAAGTAAAAATGGAATACCCATCACAAGTCTTGTATAATAAAGAAATTATGAAAAAAATATTTCGAAAATTGTAGGACGAATTTTGATAAAATCTTTTTTTTTTATTTTTTATTTAAAAAAATAATAAAAATTTAGTCTGCAGTTTTTAAAATTTAATAATATACATTTGATTATAAAATATTTAATATTTGTTCGATTAGTTTTAAAAATATTGATTTTTCAAAAAAAAAAATCAAAAATTAATTTTAATTAGGAAAAAAGAATTTCATCAAAATTTTGATATGCAGAATTAATTTGGCTACCAAGGTCTTCTCAAATATAAAATTTAACAGATATCCAAAAAGCTGTTACCGAGATAGCCAAAAATTAAAAAAACCGTTAGATGAAAGGTACCGTTAATAGACTTTTCCCGTAAATTTGGTTCTTATCAAATGATAGCCAATACCAACAAAAAAATTCTCAAAAATTGTCATCAAAATCGTTGGAATTGTTTTTGAGAAAAGTAAGCTTTTCCTAAACGATCATATGGAAGGTATCATTATTTTTAGCCCTAAAAATAAAATTTCAATTTTCCCTCCGGGGAATGCCAAAAGAATCACACACAACAAATTTGAAGATAATCGCTTAAGCCGTTTAGGCTGCAACTCGTTATACATACTGACAGACAGACAGCTCGTTATATATACTGACAGACAGACAGACAGACATTTTCTGTCGATCACTTTTTTAGACTTCTCTATGATCGTTATGTTATGTTTCATTGTAACCTCAATATTTTTTATATTCATGAATCCTAAACTTGCCTTTTAGCCCCTAAAATTGCAAGTAAGAAGTAGAAGAAAACAAAAAAAGGATTAGAAGACAAGAAGAATTCCGTTGTCGAATGGGCTTGTAAATCGACAAACGATGGAAGTACTGCTTGCAGATTTTTAGATGACTTCAAAACAACACTTCATCACAAAAACCAACATAGATGAAGACTTAATTAATCGCTTTCGAGTAGTGTTATTAACAATAGCTGTGTTTTTTTCTTCTTTTGGGAAAGCTATGGGCCGTGAAGTTGGATTTAAACAGAAAAAAAAACCTAAATAATATTTAAAATATGTTTTAAAACGTACTCCTCATTTTAATTAAATAATTACAAGATTGAAGTTCTTAGCAGAATTTTTGATTTGGAAATTACAAATATATATGTACATACCTAATTTACAATGCTTCAACTTTAAAATTAAAGAATTTTAAAGTGCAGACACTTTTTTGCCAAAAAAAATTAACATATGTATGTAATTTAGATTTATAAAACTTTATTCATATTAGACTCTAAATTTTTTCTGTTCCATTTTGTTCTGTGGTTTTGTTTGGAGCCTTTTTTGTTGTTGTGAAAGAGATACGACTATGCTTTTATTTATTATTTTACTCTGTCATTTTTTTAATTTGTTATTGTTTTCTTTTGTTTTGCACATGTTTTATTTTTAATTTTGTTAATAATGCTCTTGTTTTTATTTAAATTTAAATTCAATCAATTGTAAAAAAAAAAAAATCTAACAATCAAACATGACATTGCGATAATAGAGAAGTCAAAAAAAGTGGGTCCGGAAATTCCGTCCGTCTGTCTGTCTGTCTGTTCGTATCGATATCTACAGCCTAAACGGTTGGGCCGATTTGATTCAAACTTGGTATAGTATTTTTAGAGTGCTCTACCCTAACTAACGGTACCTGCCATATAACTTTTAATGAAAAACTTATTTTTCTCGAAAACGGCTCCTACAATTATGTTTTATATGCATCTATGTTCAAGTTTTATTGGATTTTTCAGAAAAAGTTTTATAACGGTACCTCCCATATGACCGGTTTTTTTAAATCAGACTTTCTAGTTAACTAATTGACGGATTTTGATGAAATTTTCAAAATATGTAGTGTTTTATGATTTAAATAATATTGCTTATTAAAATATTCAAAAACATTTTTTTTAATTTTTAATATTTTTTTTTAATATTTAGTTTTTTGAATATTTTGAAAACGGATCCATAGATTTTTTTTTTAATTTTTCTCCTATTATAAACTATAGATTTCTTAAAATTGACATACTCAAAAAAAAATTTTAAATATCTTTTCGAAAAGTTTGAAATGAAAAATTCGTAAAATAGAAAACAGCAATAGGAATAAGATGGCTTACAACATTTTTTTCCAAAAAACGTTATGAATAGTGTTTTTTTTTTGATTTCATAAAAAAATTTCCCCAAAATTTTATTTCATATTGCTCGGCTAAGCCCTAGCCATTAGTCAAATAAAAGACGGTGACAATCTACATACATACTTACGTATTTTAAAGCACAGAATAAATAATGAGCCTATGATAAACACACAAAAACAACTAACAAATAAAAAAAAAACTATTCGATTACTACTAATTGCAAAAATTTCAATCGAGAAAACAAAAGTTTACACCTGCCTATAAATAAACAAAACCACTGTGTTAACTTTTAATATTGTTTCTAAACCTACTCGCTTAACAGTAGTTGGAACGTGTATCTTAATTTTAGTACCTACCTTCCTTCCAACCTTATTATAGGTACCTAACATTAAACTGAAAAAAGTAATTCATATCTTTTTATTAGCAAATTATATTATAAACATTAAACAACAAGTGGAAAGATGATACACTAAAAAACTGCAAAAGCTAACAATCCTACATATTTATGTGTTTATCCCTTTATCGTGACGCATGTTCGTTCGAGCTTCAAACTACAACGATTCTAAAGAAGTTACATTAAAATTAAATCTTTGTCAAAAAGACGCCTGTATCTAAAAAGAATGAGCACACGGGAGCAAGTACGTTCCTTTTATTTTTTTTTTTATTTTTTTAAAGAAATAAAAAATTAAAAAAATACATATTATGTAAAAAATGTGTTTTTATTATAATTAGGTATACAAATCTAATGAATAAACGAAAGAATTAAATATAAAACACTTAAAAATTATTTCGGTGACGTTTGCCATGTTTTCGTCATTACATCCGGTAAAACCAAGATTCTCGTAGCGGCTCTGTATTGAGTCCATATAGCACTTTAAGCATGCTACACATTGTTTAAACCAGACGTGTACGCGTTTTGCCTTCAGTTTACATGAAGATCATTAAGGTGTGTCCAAACCAAAAAAGCGTTTGTTTAAAAAACATTTCCGAAATGTATTGACTATAGATTTATTAACTTTCTAGACATCTTATAATGGTGTAAGATCCCTTCTTATAAAATGAAGCAACAATTATTATAACCTCTCAAACTCAAATCACCCGAACAAACTAACATGTCAACATTCTGTCAAAAGTCCAAATCGTGTGCCAAGAACAAAATACCTCCGACACCCTGGTGACAAAAACTACTCCAAATATTACAAAATTAATAACCGTCACTCGGAGTAAAATTTCTTGCTATAATTATTAAATACTTGGTCGTCCATGATAGCTCAATACACAGACCATACTCCTGTCACCAATCCCAATTCTACTGCTGCTGCACATCATCTCAGATCGCACACATCTTAATTGCACGGGTTTCATATTTTTGGTAAATTAATTATGAATTTCTGATGACTTATGATGACGGACATATCAAGTCATCATCAGCAGCATCCTCATCCACATCGCATCAGCAACAACAGCTCCAACATTTTGGCCAAGTTATTGATATGTTAACGTTGCGAGGCAGAAATCGTCACATGCAACATGACCGAATGTCATAAGCCGAATGAAATCTTCAGCCCCAAGATGGAAATTCCTTATTAATTATTGTCATTTGGGAGGCGCTACACGGACATACGGAAAAATAATAATTAATTTTCGGTTAAGAATTAATTAGCGCACATGGAATGTGTGTGGGGTTGCCATGGAATACAAATATCCTTAAAATTATAAATTGTATATATTTTGTGAAATACCAAAAAAAAAAAAAAAATATTTATATGGATATATTTATTTTTTTGGAAGCGCCCTGAACTCTTCTTTATGGATAAAAATAAAATTAAGTTAATTCATTAATGTTTGTCTGGAGAATTTTTCAAAACCACAAATCATCTGTCGAGTCAAAACGATGAAAGGCGCTGCCAATTCAATTCATTTTTCTCGTTGGCTAACATGTCTCCATCATTGTCATCGTTGCACTGCTGATGTGGGCTTTGACATCCTTGGGATGATATAAACATGACAAACATTCAGCAACACAGAGTATCTTTGCTGCTGAGGATGAGTCTTTGGGCTGGCCACGTCATTAACATCGTGCACATAACTTAAATGCTTACGAATCGAATATTAAAAACTATAATCGATTATGCGAATGGCTTTCTGGACTGCCATAAAGGCCTTGCAGCGCATCCTCTCGGAAAAAAAATGTAACATTTGTACAAGAAAATTATGACGGACAAACATTTATGTCTACATGTGTTGCAATCATAAAATGCATTGTATTTGTTGAAGAACAAAAAAATATTAAGAAATATCCAAGTTTTTGTATCTTTAAGGATACCGCTTTGCGGTTTATAAAGGTTTGGCTCAGAACATCGGGCGAGCGAGGTTGCCGGAGCTGGAGCTTGGAATATGACAGGCCTTCAGAACATGGAATCGTACAAATGTTTTCATGCACAATGTCATGTCCTTTTTGTTGTGATACGCGAATTATTATTAATTTTTTTGTTGTTGCAAGTTGTTGCTCCTTTAAGAGTTTCCCTTATTATATTTATGAGCATCCAAGTTCATAAGGCAATTCTTGTTATCATCACGGATGATGATGATGATGGAACTCATAGTTTCTTTGACAGACGGAGAAATGACGACTGGAACTTGGACATGGTTAAATGAACGTACTTGCGGTTAGTATGAGTAGATAACTATCAGATGTAGTATTTTTGTACTGCGAGATAAAATAATTGAAATAAATTCTTTGGAGAACATATTGTTTGTTTATTTTTTTTATTCGATGGATTCAATGGAAAGATAAGATCTTGTTAGAGTAGAGATGTACATATAAGCTGGCCTGCCTTGATGGAAGGGTTTTTTGAAGAAGCAGGATCAGATTTAACTTTGCATGATGTTATCGACTGGATAAATTTGTTCAACAACTTTATTTTTAAAATGTTACTATTTCGAAACAAAGAGCATGTGAAAGAATGTTTTTATATGAGAAATGTTGAGAGGATAATATTTTTTGCTCATATTATACCAGATCGGCTTTATTGAAATCAAAATGAATAATGGATCTTAATTTATCTAATTACATTGCATTACATCTCTACAATCAATAGCCAACAGCCTCTTCGGCTCCAATGAAAGCTTAAAAATCCAATTGTATGAATGGTTTATAATTAATATGTTTGCCACATTAGCAACTAGGTTGCTGTCGCACTGTTACACAGTAGAAGCTTTTGAAATAAAGAACAACAACTTATGTGTACTACCATCAAGTTCATAGGCTGGAGTTATAGCTATTTCACGATAGCCAACCCGATTATCGGACTCCTTTAGTGGTGCTTAATCGCTTTTATGTTCAATTAATTCGAAAAGCCATCTACGCATCGATGATTAGTACGTCGGCTTTTGAAAACCCTGGATCGCTTGTTCAAGGTTCAAACCCAGCGGCAATGTTTTCGGCCGATGTTGCGTTTCGTCGACGAACGGGTCTTGATAGATTTTTTACTAAACCAATGGAGTCAAATTTATATACAACACTCTGCGAATACTCCTCTCGGTAGTTTAATTAGTTTAAGTTAGGCTAAGAAATAAAATGATCAGTAACTCAGTTTAATACAAATTTGGTCAACTAAATTATTGAATACAAACGTAACGAGCGGAACACAGCTCATGGAGGACTTTCTGCAGCAAGGTACTTACTACTGATACTGAATGAGCTAAAGTGAAAGAAGTCCTTATCGCAGAACCAAACGCTATTGGATATGTAAAGATGTGTCCACATCATTTAAACATTTCATAAACATTTCATAAACATTTCAGAAACATTTTGTACCTATTGTACCAACGGAAAACTTTCTTTATTTTTCAAGCATTTTAGTGTAATTGCCAATTTTTTTTAATTTTAATTTTTTTTTTAATTTTTTTTCATGATTATAAAGCAAGACGCTATGATTGCTACTTCTTTGCAATCCAATTGGAACTACAAAACTAGATACATACAGAAAATAAGAAATAAATAAACATTTAGAAAATGTTCCTGAAAGCGTCCACACCAAAAGCTTGTAATAGTCCCGTCAAAATCGGGACATAAATACGAATTTTCCAGAAAATAAATTGCACGATTGTATCGCACGTCCTTGCCCTTATGTGTGGTCACAGCATCGAATGAAATTTGAAAAATATTAAAGGAATTTCGAAGTTTTTATTCGATTTTTTTTTTTTGACCTTTGATTGTTTTGAAAAAAGTACGTTAAATAGTTTTCAGCCGAAAAATGTAAAAAATGTGAAAAAGTTTAATTTTTTTTATTATATCGTAGGAACGGTTATTATTAAACAACTTTTTTTAAAAATTCAAAAAAAAATTAATTCAAGAATGCAAACTTAAGCACAAAAATTACTTATATTTAAAAACAAAACTAAGAAAAAAATTCAACAGATGGATTTACAAAAAAAAAAAATATTTAAAAAAAATTATTAAAAATACACAAAAAAAAGTTATTCGAAAATATTTTATGTCTTATATATATTATATCTTTCTGGATATCAAATTTGATTGTAATCGGTTAAGCAGTTCTCGACAAAGACGAAGAAAAAAACGGTCCTACGGAGGTACTGTTATAGGACAAATTTCGAAAAATGTATTCTAACTGAAAGGTGTATTGTTGTAAAAAAATATTGTTAGAGCCGTTTTCAAGAAAATCAATTTTTTTGTTAAGGATTGTATTGCAGTTACCGTTATTTTTCGACATAGGGCAAACATGAAAAACACCCCCCGAGATACTACCAAATGAACACTGAGTACCAAGTCTGAAGCAATCGGTCCATCCGTTTAGGCTGTAGATGTGCGTACATTCAAACAGAAAGACAGAAGGACGGAATTTCCTGACCCACTTTTTTCGAATTCGCTATCATCGTAATCTTTTTCATCGTAAATTTTGTTTTCTTGCACGAATCCATAACTTGCCTTATAGTACCTACATACATATAATAGTGATAATTGAAATAGTCTTACTTACTCCTTATAATATCAGCTATGTGCTTGTGAAAGTACCGTCAAAATCGGTCCATAAATAAGAATTTTCAATAAAAACTACGCCAGCCCCACTTAGTGAGTAATTTAATTAGCCTAAGTTACTCCCTAGAACACCAGCAATCTGCCAGTGAAATAGCAAATAGACGGACAGACGGAAAAATATTTTAAAAATTGTGTTTTTGTTGTAGTCCTATGTACAGGGTGTCCCGAAACTCATCGTCAAGCAGGTACCGGGGAAAGAGGAGGTTATATTCCTAATGGGAAAAATAAGAAAAAAATCCATCTTGCTTGATTAAGATTTAAGGGTAATTTTTAGGAAAACGATGAAAATCGATTCCCTGGCCACATTTTTGGGTACGATTGTCACAAATTTTCAAATTTTGAAGTAATTATACACTTTCGCGGTCATCTGGTTTTTTGACTGTAAAAAAATCTTCAGTTTTGAATTTTTTACAGCCAAAAAACAAAATGAAATAAATCCCCTTCAAACTGAATTTTTTCATGATGAAACAGGTCGGCAAATAAAATAATGAAAGAAGTACCCAAATGTGGGGTATAAATAGTGAGTGGCCCCTACAACCCCCCTGCCTGGGAGCACTTTCATTTTGGTTAATTTACTAGAAAACTGTAAATTCGCTGATGATTTTCAAACCAAGCTTCACAATGCCTTGCTATTGTGGTTTTGTATAGAATAGTTCAGTTATAGGTTTATAAGAGACGGGGATGTAAACAAGAAACGATATTATAAAAAAGCCGCAGCAGAATTATAATAAATACATGGTTAAAATTTGAACATATTTTTACTTGCGATTTATAGGGACTATAAGGCAATGCATTCGTAAAAAAAAATCTAACAACCAGACATGACAGTACGATGATAACGAAACATATTTGAGTTACTGGCAAAATTCTGTCTGCCTGTCCGTCTGTACGGATGTATATTGAACTACATTTTTTTTAGCTCAGATATTAACGGTACCAGGCATAAAACCGTTAAGTTGAAACTTATTTTTGTCGGAAACGGCTCCAAGAATTTTTATGAAAAAAATCAGTGTCCTACTTTAGGTGTAGGTAACATTTTGGCGAAAAAAATTCAAGATGGTGCGCTAAAAACGGTACCTCCCATAGAACCGTTTTTTTTTTTAAGTTTTGTTTTCAAATGTAAATAATTTCTGTGTTTAAGTTTGCTTTCTTCAATATTTTTTTTAAGTTTAAAAAAAGTTGTTAAATAAAAACTGTTCCTACGATTTAAAAAAAAAAAAACAACAAGGTACCTTGTGTAGGACCGGTTTGTGTTCTTAAATTATTTTTTTTATTTAAAAAACAAAGTTGTTAAAAGGACCGATTTAAAAAAAAAATCACATGGTACCTCCCATAGGATCGTTTTTTTTTCTTCGACTTTCTCGAAAACTGGTGATCCGATTACTATTAAAATTGATTTTCAAGAAGATGTAGGTGGCCTAAGTAATTTCGCATTTACTTTTTTCGAAAACGTTTTTTTTTGTATTTTTAATATTTAAAAAAAAAATTTTTGTTTGAAAAATCAATATTTTAAAAACGTGTAAGTGAATTTTTTTTTTAATTTTGTTTTTAAATGTATTTTAATTTTTTGCTTAAGTTTGTGTACTTAAATTATTTTTTTTATTAAAAAAAAAGTTAAAAAAACCGTTATTTAAAAACCGTTGCTAAGATTTTGAAAAAAGATATAAAATGGCGGTTAAATTATTTCACTCAATACAATTTAACGTATTTTATTCGAATAACCAAAAATCATAAAAATCGAAAATATGCTTTGATGTTAACTTTAATTTTCTTAAATTGTATTCTACAATGTGACCGCACATAGCAAGTACTTGCAATTTTTTGAGTAGATTGGAACAGCGAAATAACTGAATTTTCATTGCTCTTCAAACGTTTGCCTTATACGCCTTTAGGGGCCGAAGTTCAAGAAAAACATTACAATTTCCAGGCATCTATCCAAATATTAACAACATTTGAAGAGGAAATTACTAAAATGGAATGAATATTAATGGACAGACTGACGATACATGAAATGAATTGTAATAAATTTTGGTGAACTTATTGAATGATAATAAATAAATAAATAAATTGTATTAAAGTATATTACATTTCGTTTAACTTTACAATACTTCAGTTACAAATTTTAAATACAGGGCTATTAAAAATCATGAACAATTTATATTAACTTTTAATATATTGTGCGTTATAGTATAATACTTATGTAATATAATTTAGTCAACACTTTATTTAAAATTAATACAGCATTGGTGTATAAGCCAATTTAAAAATTATTAATATGTGACACGTCAACATAACTATTATATAAAGAGTTCATTTAATTTTAATATTTTTGTATTAAAAGTATTGCATATTTATATACCTAATATAAAAAGCGAGACATCGAACCCATTCCTTATTACTTACTTATTTTATAGTGGTTATTACATACCTTTTTGGGGATTTTTTTCATCTTCGATTTTTGGAGTATTATTTCATTATCCGTTTGAGGATTTATTTCGTCGGGGATTATTTCCTGAAGCCTTGTTCGTTTTTGTGCGTATATTACGATAAAAAAATCGTGAATTCAATTAGGTGAGGTAAAAAAAAAGGTGGAAGGATTGTTCACAAAAATAGATTTTTTTCAGGAATCAAAGCAAAAAAAAAAAAACTATCTGATATCTGACATGAGGAGAATTTAAACACGAACATTAAAAAAATCATGAAAATAGGTCTAGTTTTGAATTTTGTACAACCAAAAAAAAAAAAACAGGTGACCGCGAAAGTGTATAATAACTAGCTAACTCAGCGAAACTTTTTTTTTCCTACGAAAATAACAATATTTATTTTTAGATTTTTGATTGCGATCAATAACATCATTATTATTGATTACATATACAAATAAAACACCTCAAAAATTTGAAAATTATCGACAACCGTATTAAAATTCAGCCAGGGAATCGATTTTCATCATTTTTCTAAATATTGCCCTTAAATCTGAACCAAGCAAGGCGGACTTCTTTTCTTGTTTTTCCCATTAGGGATATAACCTCCTCTTTTCCCCGGTACCAGCTTGATGTTGAGTTTCGCTGCACCCTGTATAGTTTCATATGGATTTTGTAAAAAAGCTGATCTTTTGACATTAAAAAAGAAGTATTTGATTTGATTTGATTTCATGTGTATAGATGATCTTCCCTTAATGTACCATTATATCTGTCAGAGTGAACACCTCTCAATTTTTGTTCGATTCCACCATTATATGGAAATAAAGGATTAAATGCGTTTTCCACTCCGCAACCAATGATGGCACTTAACTGTGTAGAACCTTATGTATGTATGGGCCCACATCTAAAAAACATTTTGTAAATTTTCTCTGAAATAACAGTAATACTTAAACCCAAAGGTGGTAAGTCTAAACAAAATAAGGCAAATTACCATAGACCTATCAAAACCTTTAAAAAATAAATAAATAAACTAGGTACGATTTTTCCAGCCTCATATCCTTCTTTAGCTTTAGACTGTTATTACCCCTAAAACATTGATTCCATTGCTCGCAAAATGATAAATGATAGATTAACAACATTTTCTTACATAACTGACAATATTGCATTAAGATTCAAGTCACATGTTTGGCTTCAAAATGTATTCCTCTGATTTGGCTTGCTCCCCGCTAACCAAATGAATTTCATTAATAGATTTCATATTAAACAAATACTTTTGCTTCCCGAAACGATTCCAATGAATTCATAAATCTTTCCCTCTTCCACCCACCGCACCAACAAATCCAATGCCGACAAAAACGGATCTCCATCGCATAATGATATTATCTTTTGTTAACATCGCAGATACACAAGATCGATTGTCAAGGAGTCAAAGAAACAGGACGCTTTTGGCATTTTTTTTATGTTTCACCGCGCGCATCATCACTCCATTTCAATCTTTTATCAAAATCAATGAGAGTTACCATAACCCAAAGATGCCTATCTTCTATCCACATCGACATCAGGAATAATTGACTAACCATCGGCCAATCGATCGACCGATCGATCGGGTATCGATCATCGGTTCTCTTTTTTTTGGATGCGCGCGATCTGGATCTCGAATCGATCGTCATGCGTGCCATGCCTGCCTGATCTGCCGCAGCGCATATGACAACAATAATAATAACAATAAATATTAATTGGTGGAGCACGGCAACGTCTGTGAGCCAATGCCAATAACGTTTGTGATGGGGCAGAAACAATGCTTGAACAGAGCATAGAATCGGTTATTTTGGGCTCGATCGGGGATATCTGCACCATTTTTGGGGGCCAGTTGTGTACAAGTGGCGTGCTCATGTACGATCCGATGTTGAGCACACATATTTTTATTGCAAACACATGTTTATGAATTTCAAAGAGCTCCCAGCTTTTAGTGCGGTAGAGGTACGTTGTACGTTTGTTCGTATATGAACCTACCTACCTCCTACAAACGATCATGCGGCGAGTTATGAAATATTTGCTGTTTTTTGAATAAATCTGACGTTGGATTTGTCAAGGAGAATTCTGCCAGAGATTTAGTAGTTGAAAAATAGTTAGAAAAATAAAAAGTTTTTTTGGGCACATAGTAGATCCAGAGTCAAGTAACTCACTTTTATTGCAGTTTTCGCCGCAGTTATCTTAGCTTTAATATGAGCTTTAATAGTCAGGTTATATGTTATTTAATTCCGAAGATATTTAAATTCCTTGCCCTATCAGTGTGGTTTCAAATCAGGAAAGTCCACATTCGATCAAATGTTCACGCTATGGCAGATCCTGGAAACTACCCAAGAATTCCAAATCGATACCCACCACCTCCTTATCGATTTTAAGGCCGCGTACGATAGCATTTATAGAGACGAGCTATACAGAGCCATGTCTGGTTTTGGCATCCCCACAAAACTCGTCCGACTGTGCAGGATGACGATGGAGAACTCCGTCTGCTCCGTCAAGGTTGGTACTGACCTCACAAAAGGATTCCGACAAGGTGATGCGCTATTGTGCGATTCCTTGTAAAATTTATAAGAAACTCGCAAGTCAATTGTAGTGGGACAATTTTTTTCAAGTCTGTGCATACGCTGACGACATAGACACCATTGGCAGAACTCGGCGATCTGTCACTGTAGCATTTGCTAATATTGAAGCTGAAGCGGCTAAGATGGGACTAGCAGTCAATGAAACCAAAACGAAGTACCTGCTGTCCACAAAAAGGGACACACAACACCGGCGGATTGATAATAACATCACAATAGGCAGGTACAACCTTGAGGTAGTTAGGGACTTTGTTTACCTCGAATCCGCTATAACATCTGACAACAACATCTCGTCAGAAATAAAGCGAAGAATTGCTCTTGCCAATCGCTGTTTCTATGGGTTTGGAAGGCAATTGCCATCTCTCGAAAGACAAAGAAGACTCTGCATAAGACCTTAATCATCCCAGTCCTGCTCTATGGCACCGAGGCATGGACTCTATCTAAAGCAGATGAAAATACCCTTAATCGTTTCGAGCGTAAGATTCTTCGAAAGATTTTTGGCCCTACCTGCGTTAACGGACAACAGTGCTCCGGCAGGATCTTCGATTTCATCTCAGAGATGTCCGAACAGCAGATTCTTAATAAAGATGGTCTAAGCTTTCATTTGATACCCCATTTGTTCATTGACTCGATCCCTAAAAGGTAGACCAGCACTAAAAACCAACCGTAAGTGGCTATTTTACCGCCAAACGGACACGAAAGTATATCTGACTCCAGCGGTTTTGTACATTTTATGTAATTTACCATTTATTTATGGCTAAATTATCAATAGACTTGATGAGATAGGTTTTTCTACGGACACCTTCCCTACTTTCACAAATGATCTTCGAACACAAAGAATATGCCGTCCAAGAGGACATTCCCCAGATATATTCCTGGGCCAGGAGTATGTTTTTGTTATCTGTTTGCTTAGTCGTTTGCTTAGTTCCTCCTAATGATTTTGTTGTCCCAGTATGAGTAGACAATATAATTCTGTCTTTTAAGCGAGTTTACATTTCTGATTGAAAGCTTCATCGTCCTAATCTCCAGTTAATTTCTGTTAGGATGTACAAGTAAACGGCTAAAGTTATTATCTTCAAATTTGGTATGTGTGCTTCTTTTGGCATTCCTAACAGGGGTTTTTGAAATTATATTTACTGTACTGCTGCAACGATTAAGGAAAATTTTATTTTTCTCGAAAACGGCTCCAACGATTTTGATGAATATTTTTAAAGGAAAATTCTATTAGCGGTACCTTTCATATAAGGTTTTTTTAATTTTCAACATTCTCGGTAACGTTGGATTTCTTTAAATTTTATATATGAAAGGGTTTAGATAGCGAAACTAATTCACCATACTGAAATTCGAGATTATATTTTTTTCTATTTCAGTATAATTAATTTTTGAAAATTCAATATTTTTAAAAAAAAAATCAAAAAAAATATTTTTATTTTTTTTAATCAGCTGTATATTTATAACTCTAAAAACCTGCATACCAAAATATTAATAAAAAATAAAAAAAGCTAAAAAATAAAAACAGGAAAATATTTGTATTTATAAATTAATTTATTGCATTAAATCAATTAGTTTCCGATCTCTCTTTTGCTCATTGTTTTTATTTTCACCTTAGATCTTAAAACGATCTCCACCTAATGCTTTGTACTTGCGATTATAGGTACTATAACGCAAGTTATGCATTCGTGCAGTTTAAAAATGTTGATATAATAATCAAACATGACATTACGATGATAGAAAAACATATTTGAGTTAACACTGAGCAACATTCTGTCTGTCTGTCCGTACGTATTTATTTTGGACTACAGCCTGAACGGTTAGGCCAATCAAATTTGGAACAAAAGGTTGTTTTGACATTCTAAAGAGGGCTTTTTTTTAACCGTCCCTACGATTTTAGAAAAAAATCACAATATTTCACATTTCTTATAGAAATAAAATGGCGCTTAAGCTTTTGCGCTTAAAACTCTTTTATGCACTTCTTTTGAGCAATCAAAAGTCACAAAAATGGAATAAAAACACTGAAGTTCTTCTTATATTTATCAAATTTTATTCGACGCTGTGACCGCACATAAGAGCGAGTACGTGCGATTCAGTCTTGCAATTTAATTAATAAAACCATCCTTATTTCAATTCGTTCTATCTATTGTTTTTTTTTATTTTTCTTCTTTTGCTTAAACTTCTGCTTTTACTTCAGCTCCTAGTTTTGCTTTTGCTTCTGCTTCCACTTCTGTTTCTCCTTTTTCTGCTCCTTATTCCACTTCTGATTTTGCTTCTGATATTGTTTCGGCTTCCGCTTCTATTTTCCATTCTGCTTCTATTTCAGCTTCTACTTGTGATCCTGATTTGCGTATGTTTCTTTTTTTTTCTCCATTTCAATCTTCTTGTACTTTTTTCACTTTTTCTTCCAATTTTCTACCCTCCTCTAATCTGCTTTGTCATAATTTTCATAACATTTTTCCTGTTTGCAATCTAGTGTTTCTCTTTGTTCTTTACTTACATATATTCATTTTCTTAAGATAAACTAACAGGTGGTGAAATTCATCTGATTTGTACCTTTCTCAGGGAATATTTTTCCATTTCACTTAACGGAGAGGGGAAGTTGAAATACTTGGTCATTTAATATGAGATATTTATGAACGTTACGTCCAAATGAACTAATGGCAGTTGGATCTGCTGGTCACAATAACATAGCCATCATTCAACATCGTCATAACCATCATAGCCGTTGTCATTGTCTTCAATCGTTCTTTGTCCATTGGACAAAGTTGAAGCTGTTCTCATTGTAACCATCACTGGCTCTACCAAAAGGCCGTGACTTCGAACAGCCATCAGAGCCCATTTGGGATTTTTGACTTGAAGTCGCATCACGCGTTCTTGATGGACTTCTAATGAGCCTGTCTTTATGGAATTATTAGCGCCATTTATTTTTTTTATACCTCCCTCGTCCGTTGTCATAAGGCTAAGTTCTAAAAAAGCACTGCTACTACTTTACGTTTACGACCTCGGACGTGTATATTGAATAAATAATAAATTTTATGTATTATTGTCAAACAGTTGACCATTTCATAAGATTTGTTGCTGTTTTTATTTGTTGTTTTTTATAATAAGGTAAATTAAAGGTGGTTTGAATGGATTTTTGAGTTTTCGTTAAATATGACTAGACGGTATCCCACTGAGACCACCTCAATAGTGATGATGATTAATGATATTTTAAAGGAAAAAATAAAAAAACTTTTTCCGCATTTTTTCAAGATTTCCAGATTATTATTTTTTTTATCAATTATTTATCCATTTTTATCAATTTTATATAGAATCACGCCAGTTCAGATGGCGCTTCAGCCTCAGGGACTCTCCCCGTTTTATATATATTTTTCTTTTTAATATAGAATTTTTAAAACGAAAAATATTTCTTTTTAATATAGAATTTTAAAAAGAAAAATATTGCATTTATATAGTATTTTGAACAAAAGGTAATTACATCTACCCACTCATGTCGCCATTCCATCTCATGGTGGTGGTCTTAGGCTTTACATACTAAGGACTGTCAGCTATATTTTTGGAGTATTCTATTGCAACTAAAGATTATTATCTCATCTCATCCGCCCTTTATTTTCATAGATCACCAAGTCTTTGCACTTCTTTGAATTTACAAATTATAAATTAAATACCAAAAAAAAAACACTACCCCACTCACATCCGGTTGCCAAACGTCACGTCGTCGTCGTCGTGGACCGCCATCATCATTGCCATCGCATCGGATGCATCTAACACTGTCTAACAGATTCTAAACAAATTCCACCGAACCCAACTTGATATCATAAATCATTCAGCACATCTTCTTCCTATATTCCTAGCTCGCGGTCTAATTTTCAAGAAATGAACAAGAAGCAGAAGAAAATCCGACAATTTAATTGAACACGAAACATCAGACAGCTGACACCAAACAAACGACAATAAAACCGCACAAAAGTTAAATAAATAGCATTCATCTTCTGCTCGCAGCAGCAACAGCAGCAACAAGAGGAAGAGCAGCACCAACAAGCGCCCCTCGTTCAATTATATTTGATGGACGAACTTTGCTATTCTTTGGGCCGCCAGGAGTGCTAAATACCATCACACCGACTCAATAGACCATCGCACATACGAAAAAGTCACACTGCATCCAAAGTCCATCGAGTTACACTTTCGGTTTCATTGGCAGCCAAACAACGCAAACACCCAAGTGGACTTTACTAGGCGCACTTCTAATGCTATAGGGGATAGTTGGGTCCGAGTGACTATTGACAAAAAAGAATTTTTATGTTACAATTACAATAATTGTTTTCGGAAGACAAAAGCTGCAGCTAACCCTGGAAGCATAAAAAGTTTTTTCCGACAAGTTGAAAGACAGAAGCTGGAAACGAGAATGGAAATCGCAAGCCAAACAATTCTTTAAGAAAAGTAGAAAGCGGCTATTTGAGTGAAAACTCAAATTGATGCTGAACGTAGAGAGTATCGTTCTAGGTTGTAAGCTTAGTAAGCTTAATATTTAATTTTTATCTGTGGATAAAGGGGACGATTTTTAGTCTGAAGTTCACGAAATAAATGATGATGTGCCTCTTGACTCAGTATTGTCTCCCATAAACGAAATAAAAGTCAGAACCTACCACCCGGATTTGATAGCATTTACTGTCAAGAAAGAGCTTCTTTTCGTGAAGTTGGAACTCTGAATACCGATAAAAAACTTTCAGACGGTTCACTGAGAGACATAATCTGGAGATACGGACACTGAAGGACTCGATTTAAAAACATCAACATACTAATAAGGAGAAATTATAGACTATATGTCGAAATTGGGACAAAAGAATCCTGACCTATAAATTCCAGCGACGAATCTTCCGTATCTTTAACTCGAGAGAACGAGAAAAAACTAAAACCTTCTTTTGACCGCAGGAATAGATGAAAGGAACGTCGTTTCAAATAATGACTTGTTTATGATCGAAGATCAGTCGATGGTCCGCAGACTGTGCCCATTCTAGTCTTAAATAGTTTAAGTTTGGTATAAGGAAGTGTTTTTAAGTTTCAAATAAAATACTAAAAAGGTCGGTAAGCCAGTTTTTATATAGTTTTATATATAGTTAAGTTTAGACCAAATGGAATTAGAATAAGTTATACAATAATTTACAGCGCCCGCTAGGACCAGTAAGCTAGTAAAGTTATTATATTAGCTATTTGATAAAATTTTTGTATAACTAACTTTACAGTTTGGATATTAAAAATAGGTAAAATAAAAAAGAAGTGGAAAAAAGGTTTTCGACAAGGACCTACCTTATGATATCAGTTCTTCAGTCTAGTACTTTCTTCATCAGATCTACTCAGCTATGGCATAGGCTAACACTCTACTGTTTCGAGCAATAATTTCAAGGTACTCAAAAAATGTACTTGTCTGGGAGCAAAGATAAATTCCATGTGATACAGTAGAAAAATCTAAAGAAGTATTACGCTAGTAAATTGCTGCAACTAGGATTTGGACAAATAAATAATTCAAAGCACACTTTACAAAACGTTGATTTTGGCACAGTTTTTTTACGGCGCGGCGGATCTGCCGTGAGCTGAACGATGAGAAAATAAATTGGTGCGACTGGATCGCACGTACTTGTTCTTATGTGCGGTCGCAGCTCACAGCGTCGAATAAAATTTGAAAAATAAAGAGACAACTTTGAAGTTTTTTTTTTTTTCAATTTTTTATGACTTTGATTGTTGAAAAAAATACGTAAAATAGTTTTCAGCGGGATAATTTAAACACCATTTTATTTCTTTAAAAAATGTGAAAAATTGAAAATTCTTTTTTCAAAATCGTAAGAACGATTTTTAAATAGGTAAAACGTTTTTTTTAATAAAAAAAAATTATTCAAAAATGCAAACTTAAGCACACACATTACCTACATTTAAAAACAAGATTACAAAAGTATTCAGCAACCCATTTTCAAGATATCGATTTTTGAAAAACAAAATTGAAAAAAGAAATACTAAAAATACAAACAAAAATGGGCACTACTGGGTCGCACGTACTTGCTCTTATGTGCCTAATTACATTGGAAAGCAAGATCTTTGGCAGAAACAAGTAACATTTATGTTGAAAACTTATATAAAAAAGTATAAAAACCACAATACTGAACGGTTTTTAGTAAAAATAAAGTACGCAAGTCTTAAATAACAAAGAATTTATGAAAAATGTATTTCGAAAATTGTAGGACCGGTTTTGATAAAATCCTGTTTTTTATTTTTAGTTTTTTGAAAAAAAAACTTTTTTTGAAATTAACGTATGCAGTTTTTTAGAGTCTATTAATATATACGTGATTATAAAATTTAAAATAATTTTTTTTGATCAGTTTAAAAAATATTATTTTTTACAAAAAAATCAAAAATTAATTTTAATTAGAAAAAAAAGTTATTAAAAAATTTGATATGACGAATTAATTAAACTAATTAGATCTTCTCAAATATAAAATTTGACAGCAATATAAAAAGCCGTTACCGCGAAAGCCCAAAATTAAAAATACAGTTATATGAAAGGTACCGTTAATAGACTTTTCCCGTAAATTCGGTTCTAATCAAATGACAGCAAATACCAACATAAGAAATCTCAAAAATGTTCATCAAAATCGTTAGAGCCGCTTTCGAGAAAAATAAACTTTTCTTAAACGGTCATATGGCAGGTACCGTTATTTTTAAGCCTACAAATTAAATTTCAATTTCTCCAAATAATCACTAAGTTTGAAGACGATTGCTGGAGCCGTTTAGGCTGCAGCTCGTTATACATACTGACAGACAGACAGGCAGATAGACAGACAGACAGATATTTTTTTCTCGATCACTTTTTTGGACTTTTCTATGATAAATGTCATGTTTCGTAGCTATCGCAAATTTTTTATATAAAAAAAAATTGTTATGTGCTACCCAAAATCTTCCTGAATTTTGATTTTTTTTAATCTGCACATAAAAAGGGGAATTGATATCGAGTGCGTTCGAGAAGCAAATTTTTCCACGGGTATTCTGTCCATTACGCGAAGAGGGCTATTAGGAAGAAGATTCAATCGTGAATCTTACGAACTGAATCAAGATATGAATGTAGACAAAACCACGTAAACTACATACAATAAGTCGGCTATATCGAGCAAATGAAGCCAAAAAGATCTTTAAATCCCATCCCCTGGGTTTGAGGCAATCAGGAAAACCTTAGGGAATAGGTGGTGGTTACTGACTCAAGAGAGCTTGATCTCAATGAAAGACATTTATGACGTACCCGCAGGATGCAGTAAGTACTTAAGTATGTAAGTATGATTGCTTTCCACAATCATTCTCAAAATCACGTGCATATTCTTCGGATATGAAAATTACAACGGTGCCGTATGATAGGCACATTAAACTCCGATATTCACAGGATTGTAAGTCGGAGAATGAAAACTCAATGCCGTCTCTTGTCATTGAAGTTAAGTATACCCCTGCCGAAAAGGTTGTAGTACCTACTTGATATGTGTGTTAATGAAGATTTTCGTTTCACCAAAAAATATGCTTAGGTTTCAAGAAAAATACAAGAAATTTGTCTCCATTTCAGATGGACAAAACATCTAGTATAGTGTCTCATTTTTTATTTCCAAAATAACTTTTTGCGGCTTTAAGGTCATCGAAAATTATGAAAAATGCACTTTTTTCATTTTATTCAGTTCAACTTATTTAAAGAGTTTTTGACAAAACATAAATGTGAACTGTATGCAACAAGACAACAATTTTAACTTATAAGCTGGCAAGAACCTTAACCCGTGTCAAGGCTTGCTAAATGACCTGAAGATTATAATTTAACCTTTAATTTATAATTTATTCTTTAGCCACACAACACGAATGTTGAATGATCTAATCAGTACGATTTTCCCTTATCATTAAGGTTTCCAAGCATTCAAACCCATGGTCTATCAGGGTTCTCAGCAAACCCTTCTGTGGGTGCAAATAAAAAAAGTTTACAAAATCTTCCAGACCCTACCCAACCTTACCCATGTTGACCCTAATGTATCTCTACCATTATCTTAAGATGCCCCATCCTACAACGATCTACATACATCCAACATCCATCCACCGACAAAGTCCACCAAAAAAGAAAAAAAAACATCGCACACCAAAAATCACTTCGAGTGCACTATCATTCCGCGCATAACTGAAGCTTGTGCCTGCACGGACAAGCAAGGAGAAAAGTGAGGACATCAGTATGCAAAATCGAGGTGGTGTGTGGCACCGGCGATCCAACTACAACGACGACGACGACGGACGATCGAAATGAGCTCTTGATTAAAAGAATCATCATGATCATCGGCGCCAAATTAGTGCCACCCTGCCCCACCGATGTCTAGATATCTCATCCAAAAGCGTGCAGCAGCAGGTCGCTCGCTCGACATCGACGAGGCGTTGCACTCTTACGAGCTAATTTTTGGACGCATGTCAACAAAAATTTCGGATTCGACTTCTCCTGATGCTATACATACACCACTATACTCGGGCTCTGGGGCTTTAACTGGCCAGCTGCATAATCACATCTTCACTTAAGTTTTGTGGAATGCAGTTGTCTGTTTTTTTCTGTCTTTTTTTTTCTTATTATTTAGTTCTTCGCGAATCTGCATTGGAACAAGTGGAACAATCTAGCAGAAGCAGCAATCTATGTAAAAACATCTGAAGGCGGCGAAGATGCAAAGTTGTGCAGTTTTGTTTTTTTTTTATTCATTTTTCTTGGTCCCTTTGGTGCTTGATTGTATTAGTTTGGTGGCATGTCTGACATTTGCATTTCCTCTCCGATATTTTTGTTTATTATTATTTTTTTTTTGTTGAAAGTGAAGGCGGAATTGCGCCGGACAGCTCTCTGCTGTGAAATCTTATGATCAATGACAATTGGTCGAAGGTATGTTTGGTATCTGGTATTAAAGTGGACGATGACAAAAGACGATTAGCGTTTGATTATCATGCAACGGAAGCATGTGGATTCCAATGCAACAAGGTACTTTTATTTGCGCTTGATCGTCTTTTGAGACGGGAAGATGAGTATCGGGAAAAAAATGGTATCGAATTCAGTTTTTTATTGAGCGATGACAAAATAGCTGAAATATGCGGATGCAGGTGGGTGGACCAAGGGAAGTAGCTAACTCAGGTTATTGCAATGCCATTTGGTATAAAAATCAACACTTTACAGGAAATCGTTTAACTTTGTTTGATTCAACGGAATGTCTCAAGTGTCTTCTTACATTTTCACAATAATATGAAAGCATTATAGGAACTTTAGTTAGGCCTCTTCAATTTCGTTTCCATATTTGTGTGCTTCATTCTGAGATCAGTGTGAAAAGGTGTGCTCCCATCTCTTGTAAATTAAGATCGTATCTGTTGCTTACTGATGGATCAATTCAAAAAGCTCTTAGCTTCTTTCATACCCGAAAATCCTTCTTACTTGTTGAGCTCCGGCTCGAAATGATGTCAAACTTTGGAGATTTAAAAAAGTCAGAAATTAAAGATGGTGAACATTCAATTATAAAATGGCAATTTTAGAAAGAAAATACATGTTTAAGTGTTGCCACTTTGAGTTTATTTTAACACACCCCGTCAACGGTTAAATCGACTTAGAAATCCAAATGCATATAGTTAATTCAAACAATTTTGGGGCATATTTTAACTTTAAACAGCTTAAATTACAATAGCAGTTCTTAATTTGCTTTCTCATTAATTAAAATTCAAACTTATAGGATATAAACTATATATATGTAAAACAAAATGCAATCTTAAATTTCAGATAAATTATAATCTAATGAATTGTGAAAACAATAATGGTGTTTGGAAATCGTTGTAGGCTTAGTTAGAGCATCAGTCAGCATTTTTTGAGTTGAAAGATGTTTCAAAATAACTGTCCCATCCTATTGCCTTACGAATGTAATGGTAACGTATGTGAAGATGTTTTGAACGTGTTCTCTTTCCTTGTTAATTGCGATGTACTGTGCACTTTGAATTTCTGTAAAAATGACAATTGGTGTGTTCTCATCATGTAAATCCATTTCAATAAGTAAAAGTTTGAAATATCTAGCTCGCTTTGCACAAGAAGTAAGTGTCAAATATTCCGCTTCGGCGCTGTATAAGGTGATGAAGTTTTGATTACAAATCCACCAGACAACCAGACAACACGAAGACCATTCCAGACTGTAACTTCTGGTCATTGGTGTGCTCAGCCCAACTTAAAACTGATAAAGCAGAATTCTAATGCTGTACTCTGGGATCTGGATTAAATTGGGAAAGGGAGTTAACGCTATATGTTATGTCAGGTCGGCTAAAGCTTGACAAATACAATACACTGCCGATGAGCTCCTGATAATCCTTTTGTTGAACTTTTTTTTTCTCCTTTAATGTCTGATTCCCTTTGAAGCTTCAGTTTCGGCGGCAATGGTATCTTGTTTGGCCTGCAATGATCAATGTAGGAAACTTAAATAAAATTTTTTGATATATGTAAGCTGATTGACAAATTGAAATTGTTCGATCTTTTCGGTTTCAAGAAATTTCAAGACAAACTGTTAGCTTAGGCTTCCCAAACTTGCGAATATCAAAATATTTTTCAAGCGTTTCCTTAATTTCAGTATAGAAACTCATATCACTGGTTGCAATGATTAAGTCATCTACATACACAGCTAAGAATGTGACTTTCGTATATCTTTGTCGTGAAAATATAAACATTTGTCATAATGCGAATTTGAAAAACCAGCTTTTTGTTCCACTGATGTCCCGGTTGCTTAAGTCCATAAATGGATTTTTGCAGTTTGCAACCTTTAGTATGATCCTCAACGAAACCATCTGTCTGCTCCATATAAATTTGATCATCAAGATCGCCGTACAAACCCGCTGTGGAAACATCAATGTGACGAAGTTCTAAATCATCATTAGCGGCAATGGCATATAAATCGAGCACCGAATCGAGCTTATTTCCGCTATTGGTGCAAATGTTTCAAGATATTCCTTCCCGTATATCTTTGGCAACTAATCTAGCATTTCGTCGTATGTTTGTGCCATCTGATTTTCGTTTTGTCTTACACAACCACTTGCAACTGTGGATGTTTTCATTGTTAGGCCTATCTACAAGTGTCTACATTTTATTTTTGTTTAACAAATCAAATTCGATTTTCATTGCATGTATCCAAGCGCTAACGTTTTCCGATTTTTCAACATCTGTCATTGTGTTGGGGTCTCCAACCTCAGCAAGATTGGCTTTTTTACTTCGAAGCGTAACTGCTTTGGGAAGTATTTGCTTTCTATATGAAACTTTACTTCTATCAACCACATCTTCTAATAAATTCTCATTTTCCTTTTCTTTCTCCGGCTCCTTTTTGGCTTGCTTTTCCATTGACTCATTTTCTTTAATTAGCCCCTCTTCCTTTTCATGCTCATTAAAACCAAATTTTCCTTAAACTGTTCTGTTTCTCTTATTCTTTTTTATTCTCACTGAAAACAATTTCGTAAGATCTATCCACATTTATATTGTACCCGAACACCTGTTATCCATACACCACAAATAAGGTGAGAAAAAATAATTGCACCTCAATAACGGCGCGCTTTCTGCCAAGCTTTCATTTTCAAGGACCCAGATTTCAATTCTATGTTCAACTTTTATATGCACTACTCTTATGATAAAGAGTTTATTTAAAAAGCTATTTAAAAAAAATGAAAGATGTTAAAACTTGGTCCAAATTTTACATAATGCAGTTTGGTGGTCGGTGGCCAGAAAAATGTATTATGGTCTCATTTGACGCGGAATTAAATGCTCTAAAACTTATTTAATCCATTTTTGAAAATATTGATAAATTTCGAACATACATACAATCGAAAAATCACAAAAATACCCCTTTTGGGGTATTTTTACCCCCCTCCCTCCCTCTAGCACAGCTCCATCAAAGAGGAAATTATTTTGTCTGAATTATTTCCGATTTGTGTGATTTTTGTGTCTAACGCTACTGGCCTAAAAGGGAATAATTGCGAAATATGAGTTTTGTTATTTTAGGACATTTACCGCAACATTTCAATTTACTACATCTTTTGAACTGTTAAAGATAAATTAACACTTAGCATATGTATATTTTTGTACGAAATTAGATTCTCTACAACTTATCTCTTCACATGTTGTGATTGAACAAATTGCTAAGGAGTTAGAACAACCAGTTTAACAAACAATTTTTTTCTTGAACAAATTTCCATTTTTCAAAGAGTATACCTCAAAAAGGCTTATTCAAAGTTAAATCTTACCCCCACCTCGCGCGGCACCCGGATTAACGGGATTTTTTTATTGCAAAAATTGGAACTACATGGATTTTATTGTTTATTCATTATTTTCAGGCTTAGTTTGCCTGGACTATTTATTTATTGAATATCTCAAATATACTTGAACAGGATAAGGAGCAAGCACAAGGACGAAACCAAGTTCCAATTAAAGAACAGAGCTTTTGCGTATTTAACCTTCCACGCAACAATGGAAATGACAGATTTGTTTTATTTCAAAAATAAAAAAAAAATACTACCATTATCGTTCAATCCTTTTCATTCATAAGACCACAGGTTGAATGAATTTATGACATTTTATTGCAATCATGTAATGATAACTTATGTGTTATGAATGGGAATAAACTACATTAATGTGGAGGTTGAGTGCGTCATACATCATATTTTTCTTTCTACAAAATATATGTTTGTTGTTTATTTTCAGGAATTTAAGGACATGTGGAATGAATTACGTCTTTAGCCCAACTTAAGGACGTAGAGCCTGGTGCCAGATATATTATATTTCTATCGTAATATAATATTTTTACTTACTAAATGTTTTAAAATTAAATTACATATAACGTATAAATATTTGGTGTTTGACCTTAAAAGTTCATAACTTTGTTACATAACAAGTTTCAAGCGCAGAACTCATTCGGAAGAGTCTAAGTAGACATTTGATAAATACCTTTTAGTTAAGTTATCCAATGGGGAATTTGGGAATGAACAAGTTGGACGATCTAACGTGGACTCTGAGGAGTGACGACTACTATGGTAGTACGGGAAACGGAACTAGGAATTCTCCTGCTGAAGATATTCTTGACATGTGTGTGTCACATAGTCTTATAGTGTTAAATACTATGAATGTTCATCAAACAACAACGGAACCTTATCAATTTTACATCAGTGGTGGAAATCAAACTCAGACCGACTACCATCCAGTAGCCAATTTCAAGAAGCCTCAAGTGAAGGTTTGCAAAGTGATTTTTTGGAGAAGCGATCGCTCAGCAACATCGTATGACGTTTTCAAATAAAAAATTATATTTTCAAAAACCCGTTATATCTAATTTGACTAATTTGAAAATTCGCCACCCATGTCTTCCTGTGTTGCCTATATGGCTAATCCAGCGCTGCTGATAAGTCTATATTTTTATTTTTATAATTAGCCCGCACTAAAGGGATTTTGACTACCCTTATAATGTTAGTTAAACACAGCGAGGGCTTTAGGAAAGATAAGTCTTAGATAAAAATGAGAGCGATTACACGCTGCTTTAGCTTCACATTCAACTTTTCCTTTTCTCATTCTATCATATACAATTATTTCAGATTATATTTTTACAAAATTTTGTATTTAAAAAGACACAGGCTGATATATAAACAATATCTTCATTCCATAACACCCAAAAAAAGATGTTCTATTTGTAATTATTTATTTTTCAAGTTCATGTCAAATTTAAGCGAAGGGCCAGGATGTTTCAAAAATGAAAATTCATGGTTATACGATGAAAAATGGTAATCGATCGTTGTCTGCACCATTTCTCTTCCCTCCCAGAATCAACAAAGACAGTCAATCAGCTTCATATGGCCGGGGGATAACATGGTTATTAACAGCCAATAGCGATACAGAACAAGGATCCAAGGCCAGAAATTAAATTGAGGTGACCGCACCGAAGGAGATGTGGTGTTTACATGATGACATTGATGATCCTGGAGACAATAGATACTTTGAATGATTAGTTTCGAAGTCTGTATCATTACAAAACTTTTGGGTTCCTACATTGTATGCTCATCGCTCATGTGTGTAACTTTCAACTATGTCACAATCCTAATCCATCATGCAAATTTCAAGAACGTTAGAAATACATATGTACAAACATACAATACATAAGAGAGTTAAACACCAAATCTGCTAGTTTAATTATACATCAGCATTTGTATTTCTAACACAATAATTATCTATTCACGCACAAACCGGATATTCCGAACATATTGTACTCATCACTCTAAATCATTTTTGCCTAATTGTATATTAGCCATGTTAATGCTTACATTTATCTTTCAAAATGTAAACACACAAAATCTAGTCCAATACGATTATTCTTCGATACGATACGATAATCCCCTCCCCCCCCCCTCCAAAAAAAAACCATGCATCCTTTTAAAAACAATTAAAAATTTATTTTCATGGATGAGCTCAATAAATGTGTAATGCACATCTGGTAAAATACCGAGAACGCCAACGAAAAAAATAATTCGACATAAAAACGTGATTATCGTTGCTGTCTCGAATAAATAATCTGGCAGTTGGTCATTTCACCAGTAGCCGACAATAATCCACTAAACCCCCATCAACGCATAACCTCATTAACCCACCACCCAACGTCAAAATTTAGTGCATTTCGGTTTAAACATTTTTTTTTAATTTGCGAAATATTTTCTTTTCAAAAAATAATAATCACATTTGAAAGCATCGCCTGCCTTCCTCCCGCTATCATGACCGTACTCTAAGTGCTAGCAAGCCCACCGCTAGATCGGATGGATCCAAATAATTCTAGACACCATGCATGCAGATGTAGATGCATTAGTGCGCTTGGTGTGTGCAACTGCAACCCCCTTGCAACCATTGCAGCCTGACAAGGCGACTGCGCTTATTGGCGACACGTCCATTCACCAGAAGGCCCAAAAACCATTCATTGAAAAACGTGTATCTGAAAAATTTGCATCTGCAGCTGCTGTGCGCTGCACACTGTTGTTTTAATTTTTTTTTTATTTGTTGAGGTTTTCGTTTGTGGTTTTAGTTTGGTTTGCTTGACAGAAAATAATGTTGCCAACTAAGGAAGATTGGAAACATAACATTTTCTACTTATTTGTATTTCTTTATTAAAAATGCTTGTATTTCTGAGAAGACTAAGTGTGTTCTAAACTAAATGAAACGAATAATAGGCTCTTGAAAGAAATAGAGAGAGAGAGCTGGTGAGGAAATTAACTGCTATAGTTTTATACTAAGTAGGATTTACCGAAAAAAGGAGGTACTATAATTCTTTAATTTGTTTCGATACTTCCAATACAGAGTGATTGATCTTCGTCATCATTCTCCAGACATTGTTTGACTATCAATTTCCGCGTTCATTGACTTTAATAGATCGTTGACCTTTTTATACCATTAAAGTGATCACTTTTATTAAGTTCCATAAAATAGTCAGTGGGTCAATGCATGAGTTTCCGCTAAGCAATTCTTTTTAAATGTTTAAAGGAAGTGATATGTCTTTTTCTCACAGATGACGTAATGACTACCGCCGCACTAATGAGAAGTCGAATGTGACGTAGTTATGGCACAAAGGATCAGTTAAAGAGAAGTACTTAGAACGCTTAAGATAAATAATTATCGCAGGTTTCAGCTATAGTCATTAAAATTAGGCCTACCATTACAGTTAAAGTTCATGTCACTGATGAACGAAATTTTCTATGTTTTAACTTACATATAGAATGTCGTTGAGTATGTTGATAAGGGTGGACAGCAATCTGGCTACTTTAAGTTGGCTTGTAATGTTAGTCTTCATCAGGCTACATATATATTTTTCACGAGTCTCTCATCGGACCCAGGGCCTTGTTATTTGAGTATTGAGTGATTATTCTCCTTTTCTATTTCCTCCATGCATGCTTCTACAACCTGAGGCCTTCCTCGTGAAATGACGGAGTCTACACTTCTTCGGTGAGCTGACGTTTCAACAATTCATTTAAGCACACCTCCCATCGCTGCAGAATGTTTTCATGATCAGTGATAAAATTTCCCTCTACGTCTTTACTGCATGCTTATCGTTATGCATATTGCTATATGTTTCTGACGGGTTGGTAGGTAGAACTTGAGTGGACCTTGTTCTCTATTATTTTCCATTTCACAGACTACGTTTTTATTCCAGGCGTGTTGAATGGACCGGAGTGGCGGATGCAATACTTCTTTTCAAAATGATCAACTTCCAGAACATCATGCCAAAGTGATTCGGGTCAATTTTAAAACCTCGATACGGTATTTTCATCAGGTGTAGTAAGGACGATCTATCAACACGATCAATTTGTTTGCAAGTGACTCCATAAGGTTATACCCAGGCAAGGTGTTTTTTCGTTATTCGCGACAACTAATTTCGTGGATGCTGTAAAATTTGATCTATAGTTGCGGATAATATAGAATATTTTTTGTGGAACAGAGAAGAGGTAGCATTGGTATTTAGACTTTTGCCATATCCATTTTCTTATACAACATCCGCTCATTGGAAAGATAAAGGATCTTAACTTATATAATGGCCCCAAATTTGCATCTAGAGAAAAATCATCGACTGAAATTAAGAGCAAAAAGTAAAGAATTCAAAACGCCGCAATGGTGCAAGCCAACTTTAGTTATGAATACTTCGGTGACACCTGTGGGAATTTTAATTCTGTTATTTCTTAATAATCTTTCATCACCCGCAAATAGATTAATGGACCTAGGCCTTACCATATAAAGTCACGTGGCGGTTGATCGAATGCTTATTGAAAATCAACCACTGATTCTTTTACTCTGTATTGCATATGTGAGTGAACAGCAATATTCGTCAGAAATTCATATTATTTTTCGCATACACCTATCTGTGAAGAATTTTATTTTCATTCAAAAGCAGGTCTCTTTAAGCATTGTTAATGAATTTCGGTCAGGTTAAGAGAAGTGTCCATTGTTATAAAGCCAATACCCCTTGACAAAAATTGGAATAATGTTCATCAAGCTAGAAACTACTAAAACGCTCATATTTTTAAAACAAATTCTTACATCATCAGTTGGTCATTTGTGAAAAAAAAAATCGAACGACTGGATAGCACGTACTTGCTCATAGGTCAGATTGTAGAATAAAATTTAAGAAAATTAAAGTGAACATCGAAACATTTATTCGATTTTTGTGACTTTTGATTGTTTGAATGAAAACGTTAATTTGTATTGAGTGAAATAATTTAAATGCCATTTTATTTCTTTAAGAAATGTGAAAAAGTGGGGTTTTTTTTTGCAAAATTATAGGAACGGTTTTTAAATAAACTTTTTAACAACTTTTTTAAAAAAAATAAAAAAAAAATAATTCAAAAACCCACCTACATTTTCTTGAATATCAATTTTGATAGTAACCGGTTCACCAGTTAAAGTAGAAGAAAAAAAAAACAGGTCCTATGGGAGGTATGGTTTTTAGCGCACCATATTAAATTTTTGTTCGCCAAAATAAAATGCTTACCTTCATTAGTACAATGATTTTTGTTCATAAAAGTTCTTGGAGCCGTTTTCAAGAAAAGTAAGCTTTTACATATCGGCTATTTGACAGTACCTAAGGTTAATTTTAAGCTAAAAAAAACTAAAAAAAATTCCTCTGTAGAATGTCAAAATAACCTTAAGTTCTAAATTTGAAGAGGATTGGACTAACCGTTTAGGCTACAAATACATCCGTGCAGAGAGACAGAAAGACGGACAGAATTTTTCTAATAAAGTATGTTTCTCTATCATCGTAAAGTCATGTTTGATTGTTATCTCATTTTTTTTTGGGAATTCTTCTTCGTGGCTCTAATATTATCTTAAATGATACACTGATAGGATAGGAATGATAGGTAATCTTCAACGCTGACAAGTGTTAGCTTTTTCATAGGTCCTATTCCTCTGGTCTCTTTCGAAATGGATAGAAATCAAACTTTACACTTACACCTTTCCAAATTCATGTAAACTCTGATTAGCTTTCAGCTTATCGCCAAGGTTGCACAATTCATAAGTTCGGCAGCTTTCGCAGGAATAGATCTACCAGTGAGCCGATGGTATATCCACCAAAAAGAGGAATCGAACTGTACAATGGCATCAATAAAATACTTAAATACTACAACAAACATCGTTGGCAAGATTGCCAATGGTGGACATCTTAAAACTGCTCCACCAAATGCATAACCGAAAACCATGATCATTTTTTCGCAAATACAGGAAGACGACAAGAAAACCAACGGCAAGACGGGTGGCGAACCAAGTGTTTAGATAAGAGGCATTATATTCGCAATTGAGATACGCGCATCAGTTCAGCTGAATTGAGCCGATGCCAGCCCCGAGGCCAAATTGGCCCCAGACATCTGGTCCAACAAAAACGACAGCAAGCCAGAAAAAAACTAAATAAACTAGAATAGAATGCATTTTAGAACGCATCGGAGCGCATAGACTGTCGCGACAGTCTAGCAATGCTTTGTCACCAAATTCTATGTACTAACGCCTATTTGTAGGTTTTTGTTTTTGTCTTGCGGGTTGTGCGGATGGATAAAGGAGTATGAGGTATGCCCATTTGATTAGACGAAAAATGCTTTGAGGTATGAAATTAGAAATCAAAAGTTTGAAAAATGTTTGGCGAGAAGTATTCCGGATTCTTTGGCAGCAGGTTTTTGGGGAACACTTATTTTGAAGATTTAAATAAACTAGACTTATTTTATTTTCAGCATCTCTCGGAATAAATTTTGAATTTTTGAACAATAGGTAGATATGTCTGAAATGTTTCGAAGCGTGTGTGTCAACATTGCTTCAAAATAGTTTGCTAAATGTTTCGCTTTCAATTTGAGAAATAGGAAAGGCTGTTAAAGGAAGTGCAAATGCATATTAGTTATGAAGTGCTTCAGTTTCAAAACGGAAAAGAAAAACTAATCAAAGCCTTCAACATTCAAGCAGTGCGACTGAAGAAAGAATCTCTGTGCTTAGAAGTGCGTCTGAAGGGTAAACTTAAGAAAGTTTTTTTTTTATAATTACCGCGCGCACAAGGGACTACTTGTTTCCCTTTTAATGTAACACACTGCGCGGGCATTCGGAAGATAGGGAGAAGAGAGATAGGAGGTGTCGATTGACATTGGTTTTGAATGATTGCAGATCAAAATGGCAAGGGAAAATCTCGCCGGGTAAACTATTCCAAATTCGTGTCGTTCGGCTTACAAAGAATCCCTATATTTCACGGCACGTCCGAAATTGGGCTCAAGGGTGAACTGATGAGCATTCCTTGCGAGACGAGTATTACGGGCGAAATTTTCTAGGGGAGGAATCCAACTGGCTACTTCCAGTGAACATTTTTTGTAAAAGAAACGATAAAATAAGGAAAGACATGAAACATTGCGTCGGTGTTCGAGAGGGGCAATTGATTCAGTGACAGTTCTATTTCCTATCAATCTTAACACTCTATTTTGTATTCTATCAAGCAGGTGAAGCGATGTTTGTGAAGCACCTGCCCAGAGGTGGGAGTTATACTCGAGTTTAGGGCGTATAAACGCTTTATAAATTGTAGCCAGATCAGATGGGGAAAAATACATCTTACACCGATACAGAAAACCTAAGCACTTAGCAGCATTCTTAGCGATTTCAAGTATAGGGTCGTTCCAACGGAGGTCGTCGTACACACATACCGAGTACTGAGAGCTTTTTGGTTTCTTCGATTTAAGTGCCATTCATGGACAATGGCATTGGGGGTATGTTTAGCTTTAACGACAGAAGACAGCATTGAGTTTTCGAAGCATTAAACTCCACACGAATCCTATTACCCCATTTGACAATGCTGTATAAATCGGAGTTTAATGAGCTTGACATACGGCACCGTTGCAATTGTACGTCCGAAGGCGAAGGACGTGAATTATCGAACGAATATGAAAAGCTGAGGGTAGAGTCGTCAGCAAAACAGTTAAGTGGATTAGAAGTAACAGACTGAAGATCATTTATAAAAATGAGGAAAAGAGTCGGATACAGAACAGAGCCCTGGGGCACACCAGCATTTATTTTATGGGAATCAGTCTTGAATCCGTCCAATACAACTTGTATTGAACGGTCCAGAAGATAGCTTCTAATCCAACGAACAAGAGTATTATCGATCCCAAAAGCACGCATTTTCAATAAGAGAGCTTCATGCCAAACTCTATCGAATGCCTTGGAGGTATCAAGAGCAATATTCTTACTTTCACCAAAGCGATGTAAAGATTTGTTCCATTGTTCGGTGAGATTTGCCATCAGATAACTAGTGGAACGGTTGCTGCGGAAGCCATACTGACGGTCATGGAGAAGCTTACGATCTTCGAGATATTCCTTAAGCTGGCGGTTAATCAGTGTTTCCATGACCTTAGAAAGAAGGGATGTCAGTGCTATGGGTCGGTAGGAGGAGGGGGAGGATGGGTCACCTTTCTTAGGGACAGGCTGGACAAATGCTGTTTTCCATCTTCTAGGAAAGATTCCAGAAGAGTAGGATCGATGGAAAAGCTTACGCAGTGGCTTTGCCAGTGTGGAAGAACACCTCTTCAGAAGAATCGGGGTATACAATCCGGGCCAGCGGATTAGTGTATATCGAGATCTTTGAGAACTCTTGCTACTATACGAGTGCGGAAAAAAATCTGTCCCATGGAAAAATTTACATTCTCAAGTACAGGAGGGGCAACGTTGCTATGCGGCAGCGTGGAGCTAGCAGCGAAATGGGCGGCGAGCAAGTTTGCTTTCTCTAAAGAGTAAGCAATTGGTTTGTTAATGTCGAACAGCGTTGGAACCGAAGATGTTGAGGAGTTTTTAATATTTTTTACAAATGACCAAAAATTTTTACTGCCTTTGGGACACAGCAGAATTTTTTGCCGTAATTTTTGGACATGCAAAAATTTGGTTCGGAGTTGCATGAGTTCCTTGCTTGTTTGTGCTTTTTCCGATTTTCCTCTGTAGGGTTGGCTTTGTAGGATCGGAAACTTACTTCTTTGAGCCTGATAGCTTCTTTACACTCAGAATTAAACCAGGACTTTTCTTTAGGCTTGATGCTTTTTACCCTGTTAGGAATAAAAGCACGCATCCTTTCTCGTATTGCCAAACGGTCCTGGTGGGAAGTTTTTCTTTAACTGGATGGATGGAGGATGAGAAATTAGCTGAAATGATGAAGTTGATAGAAATGCGAGTATTACGATGGAATGCAGAATGATAAAATAGGGATTAAACAATGAAAGACCTGTATCAATACGCCTATCAACCCCAAAGCTTTTTTGACTTGATCCAAAAAAGCTTAAGAAAAATTGCCGACGTCGCAGATTTATTCATTCCACAGAATGTTCATTTTCTGATTATCATAGCTACCCTGGACTGAGAGTGAGTTCGTTTCGTCAATGCAAATGCCACTCATGTAAAGTTTTAGAGGGTTAGTTTTGCTTAAGCGATAAAAAACAATATTGAGTTACTGCAGGATTAAATTCATCGCGATTTCTTGTTCCTTAGAATTTAACAAACTAATCGAATATAAAATGTTATGAGCACTGTCATCAGCACAACAATTTAATGGGTGATTTCACACAAGAGATCTTTGAGGAAAATTAAAAAGAGATTCGGGTACAAAACGTAGCCCTAGGGCACACCAGCAAGTATTTTTTTTTTGAAAATCAGACTTGAATCCATCCAACATTGATTGTATTAAAAGCTTCGAAAGAAACAAAAGGGTTTGGTGCCAAGCTCTATCATAGGCTTTTAAAATGCAATAATTTATTCTACTTTCTGATAGCGTCTATCTTGTCAGTACCCTATATGAGGGACATAAAAGGACACCAACTTATAAAAATTTATATTTATTTATTAGTGCCCCGTGGCTTATCGGTTAGTGTATCGGACTGCGGACGGCTGGGTTCGAGTCCCGCTCATAGCCACCTTCTTTTCCGGCCATTTTAAGAAGATTTTTTAAAATTTTGCTATGCAGTTTTTTAGAATTTATTACTTTACAAATCACATGTAATAATATATAATATAATGTAATAAATACTAAGATATTTTTTTTTCATTAGTTTTCAAAATATTGATTTTGAAAAAAAAATTCAAAAATTAATTTTAATTAAAAAAAAAGTAATTCAAAATTTTGATATGCAGAATTAATTTTACTGTATAGATCTTCTCAAATATAAAATTTGAAAGATATCCAAATAGCCGTTACCAAGAAACCCAAAAATTAAAAAAACCGTTATATGAAATGTACCGTTAATAGACTTTTCCTGTAAATGATAGTCAATACCAAAAAAATCTCAAAAATGTTCATCAAATTCGTTGAAGCCGTTTTCGAGAAGTAACTATAAGCTTTTCCTAAACGGTCATTTATTTTTAGGCCTAAAACAACATTTCAATTTCCCTCTTAGGAATGCCAAAAGAATCACACACATCAAATTTGAAGATAATCGATTAAGACATTTCAGCCGTTTAGGCTGCAGCTCGATATACACCCGGACAGACAGACAGACAGACGGACTTTTTTTGCCAATGAATTTTTTAGGCTTCTCTATGATCGTAATGACATTTTTTATTTTTTACTTCATTTTTTTTATATTCACGTATCCTAAACTTGCCTTATAGTCCCTATAATCGCAAGTAAAAATGATAATAAGCGAACTTTTTGATAATATCATTTTTTTTTTTGAGTATGTGAATTTGTGAACTTTGTTGTTTTTACAATATCTATTCTTGGGCGCTAAAACTACAAGCTAATGGCGTTTTCTTGACATGCAGGAGTAGTTTTAAACGCGAACATCTCCTCTTGGAGGCGGTTGCATCGGAGTGAATGGCATTTGCTTCGAAGAAACCGAAAAGCTATCAGTACTTGGTATATGTGTCAACGACGACCTCTGTTGAAATGACCATATGTTTGTGACCACCAAAAATGCTGCTAAGTGCTTAGGTTTTCTGTAGCGGTGTAAGAAGTATTTTTCTGCTTCTGATCTGGCTAAAATTTATTAAGTGTTTATACGCCCGAAACTCGAGTATAACTAACTCCCTTCTCTGGGCAGGTGCTTCGCAAACATCGCTTCACCTGCTTGATTAAAAAAATATATACATATATTTGTATGTTAAATTACTTTGGCTACCTATGTCTTCTATGAGCTTAGAAAAAAATTAAAAAAATTCCTCTGTCAGGGTTATTTTGAAATTCTAAATAACCCTGACTAAAATACATAGAGACAGATAGACATAAAGACAGAATTTTTCTACTAATTTAAATTTGTTTTTTTACATCTTAATGTCATTGTTAGTTAAATTCTTGTGCACGAATGCATAACCTATCATCGAAAATAAAAATGGGCACGACTGGTCAACAGTTTTATTAAAAAAATAAAAAAATATAAAAAAATTATAAAAAAAAATTATTCCGAAAATTGTAGGGTCGATTTTAATAAAATCCTTTTATTTAATTTAAATTTTTTTAAACCTTTTTTTTTTGAAATTTTTGTAAGCAGTTTCTTAGAGTAAATAAAAATCTGATCGTAAAATTTAAAATAAAATTTATTAGTTAGTTTTAAAAACATTAAATTTTCAAAAAAAAAAATAAATAAATTAATAATAAATAGAAAAAAAAAGTTATTCAAAATTTTGTTAGGCAAAATTAATTTTAAATTTTATAGAAATCTATTGAGACGTTACAATTTTATGGGAAATGGACGATGGAGTATCCGATGGCACTGGAAAAGGTACGGGAACTCTTCTATTGGTTAAGTGCAAGAAACGATGTAGAGGGCTGGTGTCGCAAGTGCACTACATGCGCAGCTAGTAAGGGCCCTAATCTGCAAAACAACAGATAAAATGCGCCACTATAACGTTAGTGTCCCGTTTGGCATTTAACTCAAAATTGGAATTATAATAAATTAAAAAGGAGTGACAAAATAATAAAGTGAAAAACAGTAAAGAGATATTTAACGAAGAGCAACACAACCAAGAGTAAGAGTACCCGAGTCACCGTGGGAACTAGGAATCCCCACCGGAAAAAAAAGATAATACTCGACCCCACAATACCGCACAAAGCATACAAATTTATTATTTTATCTAAAGATTTTAAAGAAAATTTAATTGTTTTACAGAAAAACTAGAAAAACTAATAACATAAGAAAATCATTTCAATATTAAAATAAAAAAGGAATATTTAGATTTATTCCAAAATTAAAAGAGGACAAAATAAATTCCTTCCTAATTCTCTACAATAAAGAACTAATGACTTAGAACTCACAAATCCCTTTATCCAACATCATTCCCTTAAAATATCTGTATTTAAAAATTTATACAAATTCAAAATGGTCAACCCAGAGGGAAGTGTTCAACAAGCCCCTTACCTCCTCCACCACCACGTAATCCAAACGCGCAGCAAGATCTAACCGATTATATCAGTCAAGTTGTTGGCAGCGCTTTTGCCCAAATGGGAACACCTTCACGGTAGTTCAACAGCTTAGATCAACCCATTGCCATAGGTCAGGCTAGAAATATAGAAGGCCTAGAAAAAATTCCAGATGTCGTAAAAAGCTTACGACAGTTTCAGGGGAACCGGGTGAGTTTAGCTCTTGGAAGAAGAGCGTAGATGGGATACTCACAATTTATGAACCTGTCCGTGGCTCACCCACATACTTTGGCATCCTAAGCGTAATCCGAATTAAAATAATTGGACAAGCGGATATTGTCCTGGAGTCTTACAATTCTTCGCTGAACTGGGTAAGAATTTCAAAATGTTTAACGCTGCACTATGCAGATAAAAGAGACGACGGTACTCTTGAGTACCAAATGATGGTCCTCGTTCAAGGGAATCAATCGATTCCCGAATTTTATTAACAGGTTTACCAACACCTTTCTTTAATTCTTAATAAGCTAGGCCAATAGAATTAAGTGCGGGAACACTTACTCTAAAGGGAGATCTTCCACGACTCTTGAGTATAAGGGAACCAAAAGATCTTCCTGAAACCCTACACCTCTGTTTGAAATTAGACAATGTTAATTTCAGGACGAACTATACTTTTAGTAACCAAAATATTTTGAGGAAACCTACTGTTCAACCTCCTCCGCTCCCAGCACGCCGCCAAATCCATCCCCCCCATACGTCCACTCAAGTCAATAGATTCATTCCCGATCTTTATCACAATCCCCAACCAAGGCCATATTTTCATCACTACCGATCATTCGTTCCTTTCCAAAGGAACACATTCCAATACAATCAAACCCCGAACCACTCAAACAACTCCTCTTATCCTAGAAACCTCCCACAACCAAGATCTACTCCAATGTTAGTAGACATGTCCGTCCGGTCACAAAGGGTCAATTATCAGAATCGCCCTAGATACCACCCTCCTGCGAACAAAAGACCTAACAAATTCATCACCCGGGAAAATTCCAAAGATTGTTTCACACCACCTCCAAGGATGTTCAAGACAACGAAGAATCAAGGGAACAAGGATTGCAGCATTGCGAGGAATTCGAAGAACCCCATCCTCCAGAGGAATACGATTACGATGAAGACTACATGGAACTACAAGAAGACGAACAAGTGGAACAAAGCCAACCTGAAGAAGTCCATTTCTTAGACTAAATAGCTCTTCGTTACCATATTTCGAGTTCACTGCGAAGAGCGGGAAAATATTTAAATTTTTACTTGATACCGGATCAAATAAAAATTACATTAAAACATGTAACATCCACATTAGTGGCAACATTAAAATAACTCATCATGCAAATTTGGAAATTTTCGGTCCAAATATCCCAAAAATTAAGTTCTTTATTCTTCCTCGTTCAAAATCCTTTACGGGATTCTTGGTAATAACAGCTTGAAGGAATTAAATGTTGTCATCCACACCAAGGACAATTTCTTCGTAATAAATAATGACATTAAGATTCCTCTGAAACAACAAGTTTCACAGGCAGTCAATTCGATTAATGCTAACCTATCTCACCTGTCTGAAATTCAAGTTCATCGACTTACTCAGATATTTAATAAATGTCCAAACCTTTTCGCTGATCCTGATGTTAAGCTCACTTATACCTCAAGAGTTAAAGGAGAAATCAGAACAACATTCAACGAGCCAGTTTATTCGAGATCGTATCCATACCATACTCAATGGCTTTGAAAGGAGAAGTCGAGTCTCAACTCAAAGAGCTTCTGAAAAATGGAATAATAAGACCTTCACGGTCTGGATACAACTCCCCTCTTTGGATAGTTTCCAAAAAAACTGATTCCGAAGGAAAGAAAAAATACAGGTTAGTAATTGATTAAGGAAACTGAATCTTGTAACTAAAGCTCAAAAATATCCAATCCCCGAAATAAATGAAGTTTTGTCCAATTTAGGCAGTAATAAATGGTATACAACCATTGACCTTAAAAGTGGTTTTCATCAAATCCCTTTACGGGAATGCGATATAGAAAAAACTGCCTTTTCCGTAAATAACGGTGCCATCCATTTTCCATAGAACACTTGATGACATTCTACGATGACATCGATTACATCATTATCTTCAGCAAACCTGAGGAAAACTATTACAGAGATGTTGGCCTTGTTTTTAAGACTCTAGAGGCCGCAAATATGAAGGTTGAACTAGAGAAATCAAATTTCTTACAATCGTAAGTCGAATTTTTAGGTTTTGTCGTTTGGGAAGATGGTATCAAAACTAATCCCCAATAGCAAATTTTCCACCTCCTAAAACATTGAAAGATCTTCGTTCGTTTCTTGGCATTTTGCGAAACCCTTGATATCCCTTTTGAGATGGGGAAGATGGACGAGTGTCCAAAACCCAGTTAAAACACAAAATAATCCTTAGATAAACAAGCAGTTGAATCATTCAATAAAATAAAAACATCCTGATTTCTAATGAAATTATGCTCTCGTATCTAGATTTCTCAAAAGAATTTCACCTTACCATCGGTGCAGTACTTTCACAGGATGACCGACCAATTACCTACCTGTCTAAATCATTGAACGAGACAGTGGACTCCTATGCCACCAACGAAAAAGGGATACTTGCCATCAGATGGGCACTTGGATCCCTTTGTAATTTTCTATATGGGTCAAAGAAAGTAAAAATATTCACAGTTCACCAGCCTCTGACATTTGCTCTAAGCAACAAAAACTCTGACACCAAAATGAAGCGTTGGAAAGCGAAGTAAGAAGAGTATAACTACGAACTGCATTACAAACCAGGTAAGGATAACGTCGTAGCATATGGTTTGTCAAGACCACCACGAACCGAATTAAACTCTATGACCCACAGTGATGACGGTTCATCACACAATCTAATTCAGTCTGTAAAAGTACCTATTAATGGTTTCAGGGACCAATTGATATTAACAATTGGGGCGGACGCTGGTTATCAATTGAAGCAACCCTTTCCACATTTTTGTAAAACCTTGTTATACCAGAGAAATGATAATAGGCATTTTTAAACGATATTTGAATCCCCATATAATCAATGGTCTATCATCCAAGATCTTTATCCACAGCATTTTATAAACTATAGAATACGTTTTACGCAGCTAGAAGTTGTAGACGTTCCTACCGAGACCGAACAAGTTGAAATCATCCTCAACACACACAGAAGAGCTCATAGGAATGCACATGAGAATAGGCTTCAAATCTTGCAAATATACTACTTTCCAAGGATGAACGCAAGAATACAGAATTTCCTCAAGCGTGGTACAATCTGTAAGGAAAATAAGTACGAGCGACACCCAAACAAAATTTACATACACGAAACACCCCTACCTTTCTATCCAGGTCACATTATCCACATAGATATTTTCTACACACAAAACTTTTTAGTCCCTACCGCAATAGATACATTTTTGAAACTAGCTCACGCAAAAATCATAAATTCCCGGTCATTGGAAGCCATATACGACAACCCTAATGGGACACACTGTTTCACTTCGGTGTCCCTAAACATTGATAACGAGAAGTCCCTATATTCAGTATCCCTTAGAGCCGTGATGGACTCATAACTGTTTATCAAACTCCACCATACAAGAGCGAGGTTAATGGTCAGGTAGAACGATTTCATTCTACCTTATCAGAAATCATGCGATGTATTAGTTCTGAATTCCAGATTACCGAATTCAACGATCTGCTTGTAAGATCGGTCTATGAATACGATTCTACCATTTATTCCACCACGGGAATGAAACCAATAAAATTATTTGTTGGTCGTGATCAGAGAGGAAAGGAAAAACAGTTGAAAGACATACAGGTTCATAATAAATCCCGAAATCCCCTTAAAGCTTACCAAGTAGGAGAAGAAATTTTTGTAAGACATAATAAATGAATAAGTTCGAAATTAACTGTTCGCTATAAAATCGAAAATGTTAAGGAAGATAGGAACACTACCGTTCTTACTGAATCAGGGAAAATAATTCATAAAAGCAACATTAGAAACTAAATTTTTCATATAATATTTCCGGTTTTTCTTTGCAATAGCTTGTGCCGAGGTACAAATAATGGATTACTCAAATTCCCAAATTGTTGCCACAAATAATGGGTTGGCAAAAATTGAAAACGGAAATTTTAAAATAATTCATACCATTGATCTGGACAAATACGAAGAATTCATAAACCAAGACAACACTAACCTCCTTTCAACCAACATCAATTTGAACTTACACAGATAAAAGACATATTGGCCTATATTAAACCCAACAGATATAAGAGATCGTTAAATTTTGTAGGATCAGCATGGAAATGGCTCGCAAGCAGCTCTGACCATGAGGACTTTGTTGTAATTGAAAATAAAATAAATAATTTAGTCGAAAGTAATGAAAATCAAATTGTTATAAATGAATTGTATAATAATAGAATAAACAATATAACAATTGTCACTAATAAGATTTTAAAAGAAATAAGAGAAAATAAATATTTAGATAATGAACTGTTTGCAACACTGAAATATAAAATAAAAATTATCAAAGAAGAACTTATAAATATTAAGTATGCCATTCACTGGCGAAAGAGCAGATTTTAAATTCAATTATTTTGTCAAATAAAGAAATAAATATTGCCATAAGAGCACTTAATAAAGAAAGATTCCCCTTTAGTACGGTGGAAGAAGCTCTAGAATTCTCAAATGTTAAAATTTTTACTTATAATTCAATATTGATTTATATTGTTAATGTTCCGCTCACAGAATCACTTTTTTGTGAAAAACTTTCTCTCAAACCAATAAAGAGAAATAATAAAGTAATTGAGTTATCAAATGAAAATAATTGTCAAATAGTAATATGTGAAAATAAATTTTATAATATTGAAAAACCATGTAGAACTTTGAACAGTTTATCAGTTTGTCATTCAGAAAATATTAAAGAAATAACTAATTTAGATTGCATTCCCAACTTGCTCAAAAGTCAGAACTCATCATTCCCAACACATTCCAAGCATTGAGTTGATCGAGACAGGAGTATTTTTTCTTAATCAATTTCAAGACAACATTACAATAGATGGAATCGGACATTCTCTGAATAGAACCTTTCTTATTAAATTCCACAACGCAACAATCAGAATCAAGGACAAGACCTATAGCTCCAGAGAAATATTATCGGTCCAAATCCTACCTGCTGTTATTCAACCTCAGCCTTATGAAAGGGAGATCAACGAAGTGCTTTCTCTAGAAATGATGCATGAACTTCACATTAAGAACAGAGAGCATATTAAGAAGCTTGAGGTAACGAACTTCATTCATCAATCCATCTCTCATACTCCGTATTGATTATCTTTGGCATCATAGTGGTAGTGATTTTCATAAAAAGGAAACAAACTAAAATCACAATTAAACCCATCAGGAAGTCGCATCCGAAGTCCCGGACACCCATAGCAGCTTTAAACCAATTTTCATTCCTACATTTAATAAGTTGAAAAGTCCCAGCATCCCTAAGACCTATGATGCTTCATTCTTTTAATTGCTGGATGAGGACATCCAGATTTAAGCAGGGAGGAGTTAACAACAGCAATATTCCAGGATCAAATATCTATGAAACTTCTCACGATATTTCGAAATTAGATCAATATAAAATATATATATAAATATATTGTGATATTTTGGCCTGGGGTTCGACAAATAAAACTCAATCGAAATTTCAATATAATAAAACAAATCTCTTTATTTTATGAAACACCACGTCTTTCAGTTTAAATAACACCAAATTTAACTTATTTCACTTATTCACAATTCAATTACGTTTATATAATTCAGCACTTTTTATTTTATCTCAATTCAATCACTTTTTACTAACGCTTCCAGTTGTTAACAATTCCACTTTCGAAAATAAACTGAACTTTCAATGCAATCTACTCTTGTATTTATACAAGTTTAAAAGCTTCTGGAAGCTTCTGTCTGGTTCTGGCACAATCTAAGCTTTCGGTACTAATTCGAGTTTTGAATTAGTACTTCAGGTTCGATTTAGTACTCAGTTAAAACATATTACAAATATGTAGCATACTTTTAGGCGCATGGTTGTTGTACACAATGAATGTTGGTTGTTGTACACAATCAATCCAACAGATGTCGTTAATTTACAAAATGTATCCTCCGAATATCTAAACTTGTTGCCACATCACATTGCCCCCCTCTTAGTTCGTCCCGAACAAGCACATCATCATTTTCTGCGATGTGGGTTATAAAGCCATACCAGATCTCCCTCATTGAATTCAGGTGCTGTTGCTCTCGCATCGTATCTGGTCTTCATGCGGTCACTCGCAATTTTTATGTTGTTTCTTGTTCTCTGGTGAATGTCGTTAATCCTTTCTCTAAGATCTAACACGTAGTCCTCTTCGCATTTTGGGTCTTCAATAGGAAATCCGAATTTTAGCTCACTTGGAAGCCGGGTAGTTCGTCCAAATAGTATCCAGCTGTACTATGAACCGCATTCCGGTAAGCCATAAGAAATAAAGGAATTCGCCGATCCCAATCCCGTTGGTTCTTGTTCACGACTTTGGACAGATGTTCCTTCAAGGTCTTGTTAAATCGTTCTACCATTCCATCAGACTGTGGATGAAGAGGTGTTGTCCTTGTTTTCTTTAACCCGAGTGATGCGCATACTTCCTGGAATACCTTCGACTCGAAGTTTCGCCCTTGGTCGGAATGCAATTCCATAGGCACCCCGAACTTGCAGACCCAGTGGTCCACTATCTGCTCGACAACAGTCTTAGCTTCTTGATTGGGTATCGCAAAAGCCTCCGGCCACTTGCTGAAGTAGTCCATGACAACAAGGATGTAACGGCTACCGTTTTCAGTTTCCGGGAACGGACCTGTGATGTCAACGGTGATTCTTTCAAACGGGGCGCTCACGTTGTACTGGTGCATTTTACCTCGTGTTTTGACTTTGGGTCCCTTGCTAGCCTTGCAGCTCTCTACATCGTTTCTTGCGCTTAGCCAATAAAAGCGTTCTCGTACCTTTTCCAGTGTTTTGTTGATTTCCAAGTGCCCACCGGATATTCCAGCATGCATTTCTCGTAGGATCTCCTCTACTTTCGATCGTGGAACTACAAGCTGCATCTTAAAGGATCTTCCATCCGGCATTTCCCATTTTCTTCGCAAAACACCATCTTCCACATGGAGAGAGTCCCACTGCGCCCAGTATGCCTTTAAAGTAGGACTTCTGTCGGAGATGTCTCTTGCGTTTGGTTTCTCCATAGATTCCTTCCATGCAAGGATTGGCTCGATGTCAGGGTCTTCTTTTTGTGCATTACGAATTTCTTCGGCACTCCAACCCTCTACAGGTTCGGCTCTTATTCTCTGGACAGATATACCTTCATCCTTTTCCTCTTTTCGCGCACAATGTTTGCAACTGGGCTCACATGGTCTGCGGGAAAGCGCGTCCGCATTGCAGTGCAGTCTTCCTTTGCGATGCTGTACTTCGAATTCGTAAGTCTGCAATCGTTCGATTCATCTTGCTACTTGCCCCTCAGGATTTTTGAACTGTAGCAACCATTTTAAAGCGGCGTGATCGGTACGCAGGATGAATCTCTGTCCATACAGATATTTATGGAAATGTTTTGTCGCCAGTATCAGAGCAAGAAGTTCCCGTCTGGTTACACAGTAGTTTCTCTCTGGTCGCGACAGAACTTTGCTAAAATAGGCTACCACTTTCTCCTCCCCATCGTGTATCTGCGACAGAACTGCTCCAACACCCACGTTACTAGCATCCGCGTCCACAATAAATGTCTTGCCAGGGGTGGGGTAAGCTAGTATTGGTGCCTCACAAAGTCGCTGTTTTAGATGTTGAAAGCTTCTTTTGCACTCACCTGACCATTTAAATTGTCTACCCTTCTCAGTTAGCTGGTGCAGACACTTTGCAATTCCGGCAAAATCCTTTACGAACCTCCTGTAATATGTGGCGAGACCGAGAAAGCTCCTCAGTTGGTGTTTGTCTGCGGGATCTGGCCAATTTTTCACGGCTTCGATTTTCTCCGGGTCAGTTTTTATTCCATTTGATGATATCACGTGTCCCAAATATTTCACCTCAGCTTTGAACAGAGCACATTTTTTTGGATTTAGTTTCAAATGTGCTGTTCGAAGTCGTGTAAACACCTCCCTCAAGTTGTCGCGATGTTCAGCGAACGTGTTTCCCACAACGATGACGTCATTCAAGTACACCAGGCAGGTTTTCCATGTCAGACCCTGTAACACACGTTCCATTAAACGCTCAAAGGTGGCTGGAGCGTTACACAAGCCAAATGGCATAACGGTAAACTGCCATAGTCCATTTCCCGTTGTGAAAGCGGTCTTTTCTTTGTCTTCTGGATGGATCTGTACCTGCCAGTAGCCACTTTTCAGATCGAGGGTGGAAAACCATTTCGCTCCAGAAAGGGTATCCAAGGTGTCATCTATTCGAGGCAAGGGGTAGCTGTGTTTCTTGGTGACATCGTTGAGCCTCCGGTAATCCACGCAGAATCGAGTAATCCACGCCAGAAATCTCCATTCTATGTTTTCCAACAGACTAACAAAAAATCTCCTTTTCAAGACAAAGCCTTAAGTTTGCTCTGCATCAAAACACTTACTGGCCACATTTTAATTAGTAACATATTGGATAATCAAACTGTTGAAGGACACCTAAGAAGTCATCAAAACCAATTGCGGTTAATTAAGAATCAACCCAAGGAATCTATTCTCAGTCTAAGTTCATGAACTGAACCTAGTACTAATCAAGAGCTTTTGGAAGGTAAAATTGATTCTAATAACTGTAACATATCCGATTCGTTTGGGCAAACCCAAAATGAAACTTCATTCTTTTACCTGCACAACTCCAGTTCAGAAGTTCTCATATCCCAACGACTAACCAAGTAAATGAGTTTTACTTAACGACGGCGTGCGTGCTGACATTAAATTCAAAATTGATTTTTAAATTTGAAATTTTTTTTCTAGAATATTTGTATAATAGTATTCATTATTCTTAGTGGTTTGTGCATGTGCTATTTTTATTTTGTAGTAGATTCTTTTATAACCATTTGGTACTCAGGGAATTTGTTTTGGTTTGAGAATTAAAATTGAACGAATTTAAGAAACATAATTGAAAATTGTAAGAAGATGGCAGCACGTCATTTTTAAAAGTTTGAATTTTCTTGAGTTAAGCAGTTATAATATGAGTGAAATCGCATTGTTCTTAAACTTGTGGACTTGCCCCTGAAAGTTATTTTTGTGAGAATCATTTGAAATGTATGATTGTTAAGGGGAAATTCTTTATTAACTGCGAGGGAAAAATTGTGGTCAAAGCTTCGCAATGTGTTTAAGGTATTTGTGCACTTTTAAGGTTTATTTAATTCTGCGTTCATTTACAATTCTTTGTTATTATGTATGGAATATGACATCGTTTGCTGGCACGTTTCGGAGTGATACGACTTCCCATAAGAAAAAGTCTAGTCTGACAAACGATTAGTTATCCATTAATTTTGAAAATAAAGATGTCGTCATTATTCTCTTAAGTAAAAAAGATAAGTTGGATATACAATGTTTAGTGGACCTTAAAGCGGAATTATTATTAGGACGAACATTAAAATTGTTCTAAGATATTTGCGAGAAAAGCACCTACCACCTCACAGTCCAAGAAAAGTGCGGGTTTTTGTCGACAAAAAATAGCCAAAAGGCTTTAGTAGCATTTGTAGAATCTTAAAATGTATTACAAACTAGTAAAGGCTCAGAATAATATGTCCGCCTGCCACCAAACCCAACTTTTAAACATCAATTCAAGAAAAAAAATGGAGCCTTGGGGCTCCAGTATTACCATCTGGAATATTTTTCATTTTACTGAATAGGACCGATTTATCGCGTAGAAAAAATCATGAATAATTTCCTTAACGAGGAAATTGCAGGAAGTTATGCTTCCCAAACTATATTTTGACCGCCCTTTTTTAAAAATATTTTAGGTTTTTACGCATCGCATCGTCTAATTAAAATCAAATGACATTTGTTTGCTTAGGTTTTTATTAATAAAGTTTCAAACTTTTAAAAAAATAAAATACAAAAAATAAATAAGGTAAATAATTTTCATAATTTCTAATTTCGCTACTACTTGTTTTGGACTTTATTGCAATTTCAAAAGAGCATACTTTATTTCATGACACCGAAGTTCCGACGATAAACTTATACTGTCCTTCTGTCGTCTGTTCGAATATATTTTCTTGAACATAATACTTTGTGCAAAAATGAGTGAAATTTGTTGAATTCTATTTTTCCGGACTATCATCAACTATTGCAACGCAAATAAAATAAAATAACGTCAGTATTTTATTACTGCGACGGTTCATAGTACAAACATGATAAAAAGCTTAATGACCCGTTTTGGAGATCAAGGTCCAGTATTCAAAGAACCACGAAGAAATGTTGCTCGACCTGTTTGCACTGAACAAGCTGTGGATGCTGTACGAGCAAGAGTTCACACGGATCCTTCTATGTCTACTCGTCGACGTGCTACTTAATTGGGCATATCCAAAACATCGCTTCGATGCGACGCATTCATAAAGTTGATCTGAGTATTTTTCCATATAAAACTCAATTGGCCCAAGAATTATTGCGAAATTCCACCACCCATCCGCTTTATGGACTGCACTCCGGCATGACACACGGACTCAAAAAGAACGAGATGACAGTTGCGTGTTTAGTCGAAGAGGTTTCGCATCACGCTGTGATAATATCAGTATCAAAATACCTGACAAAACAGTGATAAGGACAAATACAACAGTAAAATACTGTGATGTGGCAACAAGTTTAGATATTCGGAGGATACATTTTGTAAATTAACGCCATCTGTTGGATTCATTGTGTACAACAACCAACATTCATTGTGTACAACGACCATGCGCCTAAAAGTATGCTACATATTTGCAACATGTTTTAACTTAGTACTAAATCGAACTTGACGAAACAATTCGAGACTCGAATTAGTACCGAAAGCTTAGATTGTGCCAGAACCAGACAGAAGCTTCCAGAAGCTTTTAAAGTTGTATAAATACAAGAGTAGATTGCATTGAGAGTTGAGTTTATTTTCGAAAGTGGAATTGTTAACAACTGGAAGTATTAGTAAAAAGTGATTGAATTGAGATTAAATAAAAAGTGTTGAATTATAAAAACGTATTTGAATTGTGAATAAGTGAAATAAGTTAAATTGGTGTTATTTAAACTGAAAGACGTTGTGTTTTATAAAATAAAGAGATTTGTTTTATTATTGTGGAATTTTGATTGAGTTTTATTTGTCGAACCCCAGGCCAAAATATCACATTGGTGTCAGAAGTGGGATAAAACTCAGTAAAGTGCTAGAAAATTCCATAGTGACGTTTTCTAAAACAGTTTCGGTGACTCCTATAATTGTGAAAGTGAACTGATTTTGCTATAAAACGGTGAATAGCGAATATTTTTGTTAAAAATAGTGTTTGAAAAAGATTTTTCTAGAAGAGACATTAAAATAAAATTGACTGTGTTGCGAAAATTGTGTTTCGGTTACATAAAATGGGTCGCAAATTAGAACAATTGTCAACAGCTGAGTTGAAAGAAGAATTAGGAAAAAGAAATCTTCAAACTTCGGGGCTGAAAAAGGAACTATTGCTCCGACTTCAGAATGCTATCACTCAGGATGGTGGAGACCCCGATAATATGTTTTTCGATGTTGAAGAACAAGGGAGAGAAAGCACAGTAAGTACCGCCGATGAAATGCCTACCTTCATGAAGTTGCTTCTGTCGAAATTCGATGCTCTGGAAAGTTCCTCGAAAGAACAAAAGAACTTTCTCGAAGAACAAAAGAACGTTCTCGAAGAACAAAAGAACGTTCTCGAAAGTAAGTTCGACGAACAAAAGAATTCTTTAGAAGTTCTTCAGAAGCAACTAAGCGAACAAAAGGATGCTCTCGAAAACAAGCTAGATGCGCAGAATGTTCTCTTCGACAAAAGACTCCAAATAGTAGATCAGAAAATAGAAAACTTAGAAGAAAAGTTCGGAAAGCAAGTAGAAAGTGTAGAGCAACAATACGAACAACTAGCTAAGGAAGTTGATTCTTTGAAGAAGCAGAAGGTTCGGGAATATTCGAGTGAAGGTCCACGAAGAAAGGAAATGCAGCCCCCTGTCTTCGATGGTCAAACATCATGGCCAATTTATAAGAGGCAGTTCGAAGCTGCCGCCTTGACGAACAACTGGGACAACGAAGACAAATCAATTGCTCTTACGCTTGCGCTCAGAGGAACAGCTGCCGAATTGCTGCAGACCATTCCTGAAGACAAACATCATGATTATGATGCCATGGTCAAGGCAATCGAGATGAGGTTTGGCGACGACCACATGCAGCAAGTTTACCGAGTCCAGTTGCGCCGAAGGGTCCAGACAAGAGGTGAAACGCTACAACAATTGCAAGCTGACATCGAGCGCTTTTCAAATTTGTCGTATCCCAATACCAGCAGGGAAATCATAAACGAACTGGCAACCGATGCGTTCACTAATGCCATTGCAGATGGAAAACTACAAATGGCTGTGAGAATGGCAGGTAAGAAAACGCTCGCTGAGGCTTTAGCATTTGCCCTGACAATGGAAGCAGCAGACCAAGCTTCGCAAGGTAGCCATCGCGTCAGGGAAATGGCTACGCTAGAGTGCTCATGTCAACGTGTCGACATTGAAAGACAAAACCCGAACACAGCTCGAGGTCAAATGAGATGCTGGAATTGCAACAAGCTAGGACACCTACAGCGACAATGCAGATCTCCACCTAGGCAGGTAAGCTGCCCACATTGCGCAAGGAGGAGGCAGAATGACGAAGCTTCTGGCAGGAATAACACTCACACTGCTGGACAAGCTTCTGATCAACAGCAGGCGGGAAAACGCCTAAGAACCAACTTCGCGGGGCTGAAGTTGGTTGATGGAATCGACGCCCCCAGGACCATCATCCAAGTTTCGCAAACTACACGCTGCAGCAAGAGCTTGACAGTGGAGACAGTCATCAGAAACAGAAAATGTGTGGCCACTATCGACACGGGTGCCACAGCCTCCATAATCAGAAGAGACCTTGTTCAGACATCCTGGCTACATAACACCAGCTGCTACACTCTGAAGACAGCTACGGGAGAAGCAGCAAAAGTATACGGGGAGGTATTTCTGAAGATACAACTGGCAGGGTTGACCTTCTCACATGCATTCTTGGTAGCCGACATATGCGACGAATGCATCATTGGAGTGGATTTCATGAAGGCACATGAGGTAATCATAGACCTTCGAATGCAAGTATTAAGGTATCGAACCGTTGAGATCCCTATGGTATACGGAAACGAGAACGCTGTGAATCTTCGGGCAGTTATAAGCAAAGATGAAGTCCTACCACCTTCTTCAGAGACAGTTCTTTGGACGCGTTTGGAGGGTGATCCTGGGAACCACCGATTCTATTTCATTGAAGCAGATAATAAAGAGGACTTTCCAAGCTATATCGTTGGAAAGATTTTAGTGGAACCAAAGAAAAACATGGTTCCGGTAAGGCTGATGAATCCGAACAAACACTCCGTCAAGCTCAGACAAGGAGAGGTGATTGGAAGATGCGTACCCATTGCAGCCATATCGACAACATCTGGGAGTGAATCTGCGAGTCCTGTTTCTGCAACAAAATTGGCTGAGGTATGTAATGCTATCCTTGGAAACTGTGAGCTAAATCAGGAGCAGAAAACCATGGCCAAAAATCTCATTGGCGAGTTTGCTGATATATTTGCATCGCAGGATGGAGACTATGGTCGAACACACCTAGTACAGCACCGAATAGACACCGGCGATAGCAGACCGATCCGACAACCTGCTAGAAGACTTCCATTGGCAAAACAGTCGGAAGTCGATGAGATGATATCAACCATGGAAAAAGACGGTCTAATCGAAAACTCAAAAAGTCCGTGGGCATCACCCGTTGTACTAGTGAAAAAGAAGGACGGCAGCACTCGATTCTGCGTGGATTACCGGAAGCTCAACGATGTCACCAAGAAGGACAGCTACCCCTTGCCTCGAATAGATGACACCTTGGATACCCTTTCTGGAGCGAAATGGTTTTCCACCCTCGATCTGAAAAGTGGTTACTGGCAGGTACAGATCCATCCAGAAGACAAAGAAAAGACCGCTTTCACAACGGGAAATGGACTATGGCAGTTTACCGTTATGCCATTTGGATTGTGTAACGCTCCAGCCACCTTTGAGCGTTTAATGGAACGTGTGTTACAGGGTCTGACGTGGAAAACCTGCCTGGTGTACTTGGATGACGTCATCGTTGTGGGAAAGACGTTCGCTGAACATCGCGACAACTTGAGAGAGGTGTTTACACGACTTCGAACTGCACATTTGAAACTAAATCCAAAGAAATGTGCTCTGTTCAAAGCTGAGGTGAAATATTTGGGACATGTGATATCATCAAATGGAGTAAACACTGACCCGGAGAAAATCGAAACCGTGAGAAATTGGCCAGTTCCCGAAGATAAACACCAGCTGAGGAGCTTTCTAGGTCTCGCCACTTATTACAGGAGGTTCGTCAAAGATTTTGCCGGAATCGCAAAGTGTCTGCACCAGCTAACTGAGAAGGGTAGACAATTTAAATGGTCAGGTGAGTGCGAAAGAAGCTTTCAACATCTAAAACAGCGACTTTGTGAGGCACCAATACTAGCTTACCCCACCCCTGGCAAAATATTTATTGTGGACGCGGATGCTAGTAACGTGGGTGTTGGAGCAGTTCTGTCGCAGATACAAGATGGGCAGGAGAAAGTGGTAGCCTATTTCAGCAAAGTTCTGTCGCGACCAGAGAGAAACTACTGTGTAACCAGACGGGAACTCCTTGCTCTGATACTGGCGACAAAACATTTCCATAAATATCTGTACGGACAGAGATTCATCCTGCGTACCGATCACGCCGCTTTAAAATGGTTGCTACAGTTCAAAAATCCTGAGGGGCAAGTAGCAAGATGGATCGAACGATTGCAGACTTACGACTTCGAAGTACAGCATCGCAAAGGAAGACTGCACTGCAATGCGGACGCGCTTTCCCGCAGACCATGTGAGCCCAGTTGCAAACATTGTGCGTGAAAAGAGGAAAAGGATGAAGGTATATCTGTCCAGAGAATAAGAGCCGAACCTGTAGAGGGTTGGAGTGCCGAAGAAATTCGTAATGCACAAAAAGAAGACCCTGACATCGAGCCAATCCTTGCATGGAAGGAATCTATGGAGAAACCAAACGCAAGAGACATCTCCGACAGAAGTCCTACTTTAAAGGCATACTGGGCGCAGTGGGACTCTCTCCATGTGGAAGATGGTGTTTTGCGAAGAAAATGGGAAATGCCGGATGGAAGATCCTTTAAGATGCAGCTTGTAGTTCCACGATCGAAAGTAGAGGAGATCCTACGAGAAATACATGCTGGAATATCCGGTGGGCACTTGGGAATCAACAAAACACTGGAAAAGGTACGGGAACGCTTTTATTGGCTAAGCGCGAGAAACGATGTAGAGAGCTGGTGTCGAAAGTGCACAACATGCGCAGCTAGCAAGGGACCCAAAGTCAAAACACGAGGTAAAATGCACCAGTACAACGTGAGCGCCCCGTTTGAAAGAATCGCCGTTGACATCACAGGTCCGTTCCCGGAAACTGAAAACGGTAGCCGTTACATCCTTGTTGTCATGGACTACTTCAGCAAGTGGCCGGAGGCTTTTGCGATACCCAATCAAGAAGCTAAGACTGTTGTCGAGCAGATAGTGGACCACTGGGTCTGCAGGTTCGGGGTGCCTATGGAATTGCATTCCGACCAAGGGCGAAACTTCGAGTCGAAGGTATTCCAGGAAGTATGCGCATCCCTCGGGTTAAAGAAAACAAGGACAACACCTCTTCATCCACAGTCTGATGGAATGGTAGAACGATTTAACAAGACCTTGAAGGAACATCTGTCCAAAGTCGTGAACGAGAACCAACGGGATTGGGATCGGCGAATTCCTTTATTTCTTATGGCCTACCGGAATGCGGTTCATAGTACAACTGGATACACTCCATCCGAAATTCTATTTGGACGAACTGCCCGGCTTCCAAGTGAGCTAAAATTCGGATTTCCTACTGAAGACCCAAAATGCGAAGAGGACTACGTGTTAGATCTTAGAGAAAGGATCAACGACATTCACCAGAGAACAAGAAACAACATAAAAATTGCGAGTGACCGCATGAAGACCAGATACGATGCGAGAGCAACAGCACCTGAATTCAATGAGGGAGATCTGGTATGGCTTTATAACCCACATCGCAGAAAGGGAAAATCGCCCAAGCTTCAGCAGGACTGGGAAGGTCCCTACCAAGTAGTTACGCGCATTAATGACGTCGTTTTCCGAATCCAACGAGGACCAAGAGCAAAAATGAAAATTGTCCATGTGGATCGACTGCATCGTTACCACGGAAACAATGATGATGTGCTTGTTCGGGACGAACAAAACTAAGAGGGGGACAATGTGATGTGGCAACAAGTTTAGATATTCGGAGGATACATTTTGTAAATTAACGCCATCTGTTGGATTCATTGTGTACAACAACCAACATTCATTGTGTACAACGACCATGCGCCTAAAAGTATGCTACATATTTGCAACATGTTTTAACTTAGTACTAAATCGAACTTGACGAAACAATTCGAGACTCGAATTAGTACCGAAAGCTTAGATTGTGCCAGAACCAGACAGAAGCTTCCAGAAGCTTTTAAAGTTGTATAAATACAAGAGTAGATTGCATTGAGAGTTGAGTTTATTTTCGAAAGTGGAATTGTTAACAACTGGAAGTATTAGTAAAAAGTGATTGAATTGAGATTAAATAAAAAGTGTTGAATTATAAAAACGTATTTGAATTGTGAATAAGTGAAATAAGTTAAATTGGTGTTATTTAAACTGAAAGACGTTGTGTTTTATAAAATAAAGAGATTTGTTTTATTATTGTGGAATTTTGATTGAGTTTTATTTGTCGAACCCCAGGCCAAAATATCACAATACCTTAGAGTGAATTTCACTAACCCTTTAAAATTCAACAAGCGCGCTTCATACATATATGCTTAAGAGAGCTAACTTCTCCCTACATCTGGTCCACCCGCTTCTTAGGAAAAGAAACGGACTAAGCACAGATACTAAGCTCCTCATCAATAAACAGCATCCATACCTTTCTGATGTACGCTTGTCCTATTTGGTTCACCATATCACCAACATACATATGAAGAAGATCGAAGTTTTTGAACGGAAGATACTCTGTAGCTGTAAAGGTCTACTCCGAAACCCCATTACAAGAAAATATGTCCCAAACAAGAAGCTATATGAAGACACCAAATTGATCCCAATAAATCAGTTCATCACACAGCACTCCAAAAATATTTTAATGAACTTGGAGGACAACCCCAACTTGGAAATCCAGCAACTACGAGAGAACCAGCAACGGACACAACAGAGTATAAACAATACATCCTTACTCCAATTCTTACAACCAAACAAGACAGTAATTATAAATAAGAATTTCAATTAAGAGATTATGCAAACAAAAATATGATATACATAAGTAATTGAACGACTGGATCGCACATAGTTTCTTATATGTGCGGTCACATCTACGAATAAATTTAAAAAAATGCACGAATGGGTCGCACGAACTTGTTCGTATTGTGATGTGGCAACAAGTTTAGATATTCGGAGGATACTGTGATATTTTAGCCTGGGTTTCGACAAATAAAACTCAATCAAAATTCCAAATTAATACAGCAAATCCCTTTATTTTATTCAACACAACGTCTTTCAGTTTAAATAACACCAATTTAACTTATTCCACTTATTCACAATTCAAATACGTTTTTATCATTCAACACTTTTTATTTAATCTCAATTCAATCACTTTTTATTAACGCTTCCAGTTGTTAACAATTCCACTTTCGAAAATAAACTGCTCTCTCAATACAATCTACTCTTGTATTTATACAAGTTTACAAGCTTCTGGAAGCTTCTGTCTGGTTCTGGCACAATCTAAGCTTTTGGTACTAATTCGAGACTCGAATTAGTACTTCAAGTTCGATTTAGTACTCAGTTAAAACATATTGCAAATATGTAGCATACTTTTAGGCGCTCACAATGAATGTTGGTTGTTGTACACAATGAATCCGACAGATGTCGTTAATTTACAAAATGTATCCTCCGAATATCTAAACTTGTTGCCACATCACATTGTCCTCCTCTTAGTTTTGTTCGTCCCGAACAAGCACATCATCATTGTTTCCGTGGTAACGATGCAGTCGATCTAAATGGACAATTTTCATTTTTGCTCTTGGTCCTCGTTGGATTCGGAAAACGACGTCATTAATGCGCGTAACTACTTGGTAAGGACCTTCCCAGTCCTGCTGAAGCTTGGGCGATTCTCCTTTTCTGCAATGTGGGTTGTAAAGCCAAACCAGATCTCCCTCATTGAATTCAGGTGCTGTTGCTCGCGCATCGTATCTTGGTCCTCAGGCGGTCTCTCGCAATGTTTATATTGCTTTGGGTTCTTTGGTGTGTGTCGTTGATCCTTTTAATCGGGGCGCTCACTTTGTTCTGGTGCATCTTAGCGCTTGCCTTGACTTTGGGTCCTCTACCAGCTTTGCACGTGGTGCACTTTCGACACCATCTCTCGACATCTTTTCTTACAGTTAACCAATAAAAACGTACCCGTTCCTTTTTACGTGTGTTGTTGATTCCTAAGTGCCCGCCGGATTCTTCATCGTGCATTTCCCTTAAAATCTCCTGCACTTTCGACCGTGGCACCACAAGCTGCATCTTAAAGGATCTTCCATTCGGCATTTCCCATTTTCTCCACAAAACACCATCTTTTACATGGAGAGAGTCCCACTGCGCCCAGTATGCCTTTAAGGTAGGACTTCTGTCGGAGATGTCTCTTGCATTCGGCTTATCCATAGATTCCTTCCATACAAGAATGGGCTCGATGTCAGGATCTTCCTTTTGTGCATTACGAAGTTCTTCCGCAGTTCAATCCTTTACAGGTTCAGCCCTTAGTCTCCGAACAGAAATACTTTCGTCCTTCTTACCGTTCAAACACCTAGGATGAGCTCTTTCTGAAGATGGCCGGAGAATTTCATCACTGCTTATGATCGTCCGAAGATTTACAGCATTCTCGTTTCCGTACACCATTGGAATCTTGACGATTGAATACCTTAACACCTGCCTTCGAAAGTCTAGTACTACTTCATGTGCCTTCATAAAATCCACACCTAGTATGCAGTCGTCGCATATGTCAGCTACCAAGAATGCATGTGCGAAAGTCAGCCCTGCCAGTTCTATCTTCAGAAGTACCTCTCCGTATACTTTTGCTACTTCTCCAGTAGCTGACTTCAGACTGTTCCAGCTGGTGTTGTGTAGCCAGGACGTCTGGACAAGGCCTCTTCTAATTAAGGAGGCCGTGGCACCCGTATCGATAGTGGCCACACATTTTCTGTTGGCGATGACGGTCTCCACTGTCAAACTCTGGTTGCAGCGTTTCGTTTGCGCAACTTGGATAATGGTCTTGGGGGCGTTCATTCCATCAACCGACTTCTGCTCTGCAAAGTTGGTTCTTACGCGCTTTCCACACTGATGTATTCCCAAATCATGCCCGGTAGGGTAAGCGATATCCCTGTCAGTAGGCCTTTTTCTCGCGCTATGTGGGCAGCTTACCTGTGGAGATCTGCATTGTCGCTGTAGGTGTCCTAGCTTGTTGCAATTCCAGCATCTCATTTGACCTCGAGCAGTGTTCGGGTTTTGTCTTTCAATGTCGACACGTTGACATGAGCACTCTAGCGTAGCCATTTCCCTGACGCGATGGCTACCTTGCGAAGCTTGGTCTGCTGCTTCCATTGTCAGGGCAAATTCTAAAGCCTCAGCGAGCGTTTTCTTACCTGCCATTCTCACAGCCATTTGTAGTTTTCCATCTGCAATGGCATTAGTGAACGCATCGGTTGCCAGTTCGTTTATGATTTCCCTTCTGGTATTGGGATAAGACAAATTGGCCAAGCGCTCGATGTCAACTTGCAATTGTTGTAGCGTTTCACCTCTTGTCTGGACCCTTCGACGCAACTGGACTCGGTAAACTTGCTGCATGTGGTCGTCGCCAAACCTCATCTCGATTGCCTTGACCATGGCATCATAATCCTGATGTTTGTCTTCAGGAATGGTCTGCAGCAATTCGGCAGCTGTTCCTCTGAGAGCAAGCGTAAGAGCAATTGATTTGTCTTCGTTGTCCGAGTTGTTTGTCAGAGCGGCAGCTTCGAACTGCCTCTTATAAATTGGCCATGATGTTTGACCATCGAAGACAGGGGGCTGCATTTCCTTTCTTCGTGGACCGTCGCTCGAATATTCCCGAACCTTCTGCTTTTTCAAAGAATCAAATTCCTTAGCCAGATGTTCGTACTGTTGCTCTACACTTTCTACTTGCTTTCCGAACTTTTCTTCTAAGTTTTCTATTTTCTGATCTACTATTTGGAGTCTTTTGTCGAAGAGAGCATTCTGTGCATTCTAGCTTGTTTTCGAGAGAATCCCTTTGTTCGCTTAGTTGCTTCTGAAGAACTTCTAAAGAATTCTTCTGCTCATTCTTTGTTCGTCGAATTTACTTTCGAGAACGTTCTTTTGTTCGCTTAGTTGTTGCTGGAGAATTTCCAACGAATTCTTCTGCTCATTCTTTTGTTCTTCGAGAACGTTCTGTTGTTTTTCGAGAACGTTCTTTTGTTCTTCGAATTTCGACAGAAGCAACTTCATGAAAGCAGGCATTTCATCGGCTGTACTTACTGTGCATTCTCTCCCTTGTTCTTCAACATCAAACAACATGGTATCGGGGTCTCCACCATCCTGAGTGATAGCATTCTGAAGTTGGAGCAATAGTTCCTTTTTCAGCCCCGAAGTCTGAAGATTTCTTTTTCCTAATTCTTCTTTCAACTCAGCTGTTGTCAATTGTTCTAATTTGCGACCCATTTTATGTAACTCAAACACTATTTTCGCAACACAGTCAGTTTTATTTTAATGTCTCTTCTAGAAAGATCTTTTTCCAACACTATTTTTAACAAAAATACTCGCTATTCACAGTTTTATAGCACAATCAGTTCAACAGTTTCTGGAAAATTCCACTTTCACAATTAAATGAGTCACCGAAACTGTTTTAGAAAATGTCACTATGGAATTTTCTAGCACTTTACTGAGTTTTATCCCACTTCTGACACCAAAGTGATATTTTAGCCTGGGTTTCGACAAATAAAACTCAATCAAAATTCCAAATTAATACAACAAATCCCTTTATTTTATTCAACACAACGTCTTTCAGTTTAAATAACACCAATTTAACTTATTCCACTTATTCACAATTCAAATACGTTTTTATAATTCAACACTTTTTATTTAATCTCAATTCAATCACTTTTTATTAACGCTTCCAGTTGTTAACAATTCCACTTTCGAAAATAAACTGCTCTCTCAATACAATCTACTCTTGTATTTATACAAGTTTACAAGCTTCTGGAAGCTTCTGTCTGGTTCTGGCACAATCTAAGCTTTTGGTACTGATTCGAGTCTCGAATTAGTACTTCAAGTTCGATTTAGTACTCAGTTTTTTTGTCGTGTATTCAAATGTTCGTGGTTTAAGAAAGAATTTCTTTCACGTGTACGTCTACACTGTTCAACACAGGCCAGCTGTTTTGGCATTAAGTGAAACTCAGGTTGGAGTAAATACTGATTTATCAGAATTTGTTCTACATGGGTATAGCTTGGTGCCATTACTCTTTTCTCATCATGGTCTCGTGGTCTATGTTAGGAATGATATTGCTTGCCAGAGCCTTCCCCAATATGGGCAATGTTCCAACACGGACTTTAACTTCTTATGGCTCAAATTCACTGTCCGCAAGCATGTCATTCATTATTGTTTTATTTACAGGAGTCCAAATCTTGACAGTAATTCGACTTGTAACGAGTTTGATGCACTGTCTGATTCCATCTCGAAAATTGTTTCCCTTTGTCCTCGCACTGAAATCGTTATTGCGGGCGATTTCAATGTACACAATTCCAACTGGCTCCGCTATTCTGGTCAGACAACACCCGAAGGAAGGTATGTCGAGCTCTTTGCCGGGTTACATCACCTTACCCAACTGATCGATGTGCCAACGCGTATACCGGATATTGCTGGGCAAGCCGCCCATACTCTTGACTTGTTTCTTACTTCTCACCCTGATAAATATACCATTAGTGTAACTTCTCCATTTGGCACTTCAGACCATTGTATCATTTCAGCTAATTTCTCATCCCCCACCCATCCAGTTAAAGAAAAACTTCCCACCAGGACCGTTTGGCAATACGAGAAAGCCAACTGGGATGGCCTGAATTTCTTTTTCCGAAACTTTAACTGGTCACTATGCTTCCTCGATAGTGACATTGATGCCAGTACTCAAATGATCACAAATGTGATTCTTCTAGGGATGCGTGCTTTTATTCCTAATAGAGTAAAAAGCATCAAACCTAAAGAAAAGTCTTGGTTTAATTCTGAGTGTAAAGAAGCTATCAGGCTCAAAGAAGTAAGTTTCCGATCTTACAAAGCCAACCCTACAGAGGAAAATCGGAAAAAGCACAAACAAGCAAGGAACGCATGCAACTCCGTTATAGAAAGAACCAAATTTTTGCATGACCAAAAATTACGGCAAAAAATTCTGCAGTGTCCCAAAGGCAGTAAAAATTTTTGGTCATTTGTAAAAAATATAAAAAACTCCTCGACATCTTCGGTTCCAACGCTCATCGACAATAACAAACCAATTGTTTACTCTTCAGAAAAGGCAAACTTGCTCGCCGCCCATTTCGCTGCCAGCTCCACGCTGCCCCAAAGCAACGTTGCCCCTCCTGTACTTGAGAATGTAAATTTTTCCATGGGACACATTTTTTCCGCACTCGTACAGTAGCAAGAGTTCTCAAAGATCTCGATATACACAAATCCGCTGGCCCGGATGGTATACCCCCGATTCTTCTGAAGAGGTGTTCTTCCACACTGGCAAAGCCACTGCGTAAGCTTTTCCATCGATCCTACTCTTCTGGAATCTTTCCTAGAAGATGGAAAACAGCATTTGTCCAGCCTGTCCCTAAGAAAGGTGACCCATCCTCCCCCTCCTCCTACCGACCCATAGCACTGACATCCCTTCTTTCTAAGGTCATGGAAACACTGATTAACCGTCAGCTTAAGGAATATCTCGAAGATCGTAAGCTTCTCCATGACCGTCAGTATGGCTTCCGCAGCAACCGTTCCACTGGTGATCTGATGGCATATCTCACCGAACAGTGGAACAAATCTTTACATCGCTTTGGTGAAAGTAAGATTATTGCTCTTGATATCTCTAAGGCATTTGATAGAGTTTGGCATGAAGCTCTCTTATCGAAAATGCGTGCTTTTGGGATCGATAATACTCTTGTTCGTTGGATTAGAAGCTATCTCCTGGACCGTTCAATACAAGTTGTATTGGACGGATTCAAGTCTGATTCCCATAAAATAAATGCTGGTGTGCCCCAGGGCTCTGTTCTGTCTCCAACTCTTTTCCTCATTTTTATAAATGATCTTCTGTCTGTTACTTCTAATCCACTTAACTGTTTTGCTGACGACTCTACCCTCAGCTTTTCATATTCGTTCGATAATTCACGTCCTTCGCCTTCGGACGTACAATTGCAACGGTGCCGTATGTCAAGCTCATTAAATTCCGATTTATACAGCATTGTCAAATGGGGTAATAGAAATCGTGTGGAGTTTAATGCTTCGAAAACTCAATGCTGTCTTCTGTCGTTAAAGCTAAACATTCCCCCAATGCCATTGTCCATGAATGGCACTTACATCGAAGAAACCGAAAAGCTCTCAGTACTCGGTATGTGTGTCAACGACGATCTCCGTTGGAACGACCATATATTTGAGATCGCTAAGAATGCTGCAAAGTGCTTAGGTTTTCTGTATCGGTGTAAGAAGTATTTTTCCCCATCTGATCTGGCTACAATTTATAAAGCGTTTATACGCCCTAAACTCGAGTATAACTCCCACCTCTGGGCAGGTGCTTCGCAAACATCGCTTCACCCGCTTGATAGAATACAAAATCGAGCGTTAAGATTGATAGGAAATAGAACTGCCGCTGAAACAATTGCCCCACTCGAACACCGACGCAATGTTTCATGTCTTTCCTTATTTTATCGTTTCTTTTACAAAAAATGTTCACTCGAAGTAGCCAGTTGCATTCCTCCCCTTAAAAGTTTCTCCCGTAATACTCGTCTCGCAAGGAATGCTCATCAGTTCACCCTTGAGCCCAATTTCGGACGTACCGTGAAATATAGGGATTCTTTTTTTAGCCGAACGACACGAATTTGGAATAGTTTACCCGGCGGGATTTTCCCTTGCCATTTTGATCTGCAAACATTCAAAACCAATGTTAATCGGCACCTCCTATCTCTCCCCTCCCTTTCTTCGTAATGCCCGCGCAGTGTGTTCTACATTAAAAAGGAAACACATAATCCCTTGTGCGCGCGTTAATTATAAAAAAAAAAAAAAGTTAAAACATATTGCAAATATGTAGCATACTTTTAGGCGCTCACAATGAATGTTGGTTGTTGTACACAATGAATCCGACAGATGTCGTTAATTTACAAAATGTATCCTCCGAATATCTAAACTTGTTGCCACATCACAATACATTTTGTAAATTAACGCCATCTGTTGGATTCATTGTGTACAACAACCAACATTCATTGTGTACAACGACCATGCGCCTAAAAGTATGATACATATTTGCAACATGTTTCAACTGAGTACTTAATCGAACTTGAAGTACTAATTCGAGACTCGAATTAGTACCGAAAGCTTAGATTGTGCCAGAACCAGACAGAAGCTTCCAGAAGCTTGTAAACTTGTATAAATACAAGAGTAGATTGCATTGAAAGTTCAGTTTATTTTCGAAAGTGGAATTGTTAACAACTGGAAACGTTAGTAAACAGTGATTGAATTGAGATTGAATAAAAAGTGTTGAATTATAAAAACGTATTTGAATTGTGAATAAGTGAAATAAGTTAAATTTGGTGTTATTTATACTGAAAGACGTTGTGTTTCATAAAATAAAGAGATTTGTTTTATTATTTTGGAATTTCGATTGAGTTTTATTTGTCGAACCCCAGGCGAAAATATCACAGTATGTTAGATATTTGCTTATTGGCTGCATATGTATGTATATAAAAGGTGTTTTTTTTAGACGTGTGGATTTCAAGAAGAAATAAAACGCACAAAGTTTAATGTTATGGAAAAGAATTTAGCTTTATTATGAAGATAAGGGTTTGCATTATGTTTTAAAAATGATTTCGGTGACCATCTCGTTTTGGGCCAATTCACCGAACGTGTGATGCGCTTGGTGGTCGTTCGGCTTCAATTCTTGCACGAGTTGGATTTTGTAAGCCTGCAAACCAAGATCCTTCCACGAAATCTTCCATAAAGTGGATAGGCACATCACCATTTGTTGCGCGCGATGACGGATTCGGGTCTTCTTCGATACTTTGCTCTACCGAAACGAACCATTATTTGCACAATTTGCAAACTTGTACAGGAGTAAGTTTATTCTTAATGAAAAAGCAAACCAAACTGAGCATAAATTAAGTCACAGCTGTCAAAAAGATCAACTCCGAAAAAAGTATTGCCAGATTGAAAACCACACGTCTATTAAAAAAAAATATTTTTTTTTAGAAAATTCTTTCATTTTTACTTGCGATGATTATAAGGACAATAAGGCAAGTTTAGGATTCGTGGATATTAAAAAAAATGAGATAACAATCAAACATGACATTACGATCATAGATAAGTCTAAAATAGTGATCGACAAAAAAAATGTCTGTCTGTCTGTCTGTCAGTGTGTATAACGAGCTGCAGCCTAAACGGCTTAAGCGATTATCTTGAAACTTGTTGTGTGTGATTCTAGGTAGTCAAATTAATTCTGCATATCAAAATTTTGAATAACTTTTTTTTTTTTTGAAAAATCAATATTTTGAAAACTTATCAAAAAATAACTGATTTAAATTTTATAGTCACCTGTATTTTAATAAATTCTAAAAAAAACTGCATAGCAAAATTTTAAAAATAATTTTTTTTCAAAAAACTAAAAATAAAAAACAGGATTTTATCAAAACCGGTCCTACAACTTTCGAAATACATTTTTCATAAATTCCTTGTTATTTAGGACGTGTGATAGCATACTTCATTTTTACTAAAAACCGTTAAGTATTTTGGTTTTTAATACTGTGTGTTTTCAATGTAAATGTTACTTGTTTCTGCCAAAGATCTTGCTTTCCAATGCAATTAGGCACATAAGAGCAAGTACGTGCGACCCAGTCGTGCCCATTTTTTTAATTAGTTTAAGAGTTTTCTCCGAAAAACTAAGTATGCAATAAAATTTGAAAACTAAATATCAATCGAAGAAAAAAAAATATTGAAAATCGTTTGACCAGTTTTTTTTTTTAAAGTCGTTTTTTTTTTAAACTTTTCGAAAAAATATTTTAATTTTTTTTCTAGTATGTCATTATAAGGAAATCTGTAGTTTTCATCTGAGAAAATTATTTAAAAAAATGCAATCCACATATTTTCAAAATAATTCGAAAACCAATTTTTTTTTTTAATTTGAAAAATCGAATAAAAAAGTTTTTGAAAATTTTGAAATGCGATATTAATTGAATTATAAATGACTTCCTATGTGCAAAATTTTATTGAAATCGGGATGATGGTTTACGATAAAACAACATTTGAAAAATCCAGTTCTATGAGACGTACTGTTATAGAACAAATTTCTAAAAATGTATTCTAACTAAAAGATGTATTGTTGTAAAAAATTAGCACCCTGAATGTTTTATCAAAATCGTTAGAGCCGTTTTCGAGAAAATCAAACTTTTTGTTAAAATTTGTATGGAAGGTACCGTTATACCAAGTTTGAAGCAAATCGGCCCATTCATTTAGGCTGTAGAGGCGCGAACAGACAGACAGAAAGACGGACGGAATTTCCGGACCCACTTTTTTCAACTTTTCTATTATCGTAATGTCATGGTTGATTGTTAGATTTTTTTTGCACGAATTCATAACTTGCATTATAGTACCTATAATCGCAAGTAAAATTATTGCATTGTATAGTCATTGGGCCCCTGTTGTTGAGCCGACATGATTTATTTTGGTTATAAGTTAGTTTAAGGCCAATTGTACATACATTTTAACGAATGTAATGAAAATAATCCAATATAATAATTATTGCGAGAAATTTTCGATGACCGCATAGTTAAAAAAATGTGCACGACTGGGTCGCGCGTACTTGCTCTTATTTGCCTAATTACAATGAAAAGTATTTCGAAAATTGTAGGATCGGTTTTGATAAAATCCTGTTTTTTATTTTTAGTTTTTTGAGAATTTTTTTTTAATTTATGTATGCAGTTTTTTAGAAATTATTAAAATACATGTGACTATAAAGTTTAAAACAATTTTTTTGTTTAGTTTTCAAAATATTGATTTTTCAAAAAAAAAATTAAAAAATTAATTTTAATTAGAAAAAAAGGTATTCAAAATTAGATCTTCTTAAATATAAAATTTTACAGAAATCCAAAGAGCAACCGAGAAAGCCAAAAATTAAAAAAAAAACCGTTATATAAAAAGTCCCAGAAAATTATATTTTCCTAAACGGTCATATGGCAGGTACCGTTATTTTTAGGGCTAAAAATAAAATTTCAATTTCCATTCCTCGTTATACATACTGACAGACAGACAGACAGACAGACAGACATTTTTTCTCGATCACTTTTTTAGACTTATCTATGATCGTAATGTCATGTTTGATTGTTATCTCATTTTTTTAATAAAACTTTTTCTTAAAGTTTTCAATTTTCTTTAAGGAAATTAAATGTTAAAAGGAAATTGTGTCCCAAAAATATCATATTATTTTCTTATTCATCAAATCGAAATCGAAATCGAAAAGATATATAAAATTTAATTGTACCTAATTGAGTGAACGTTCTCGAAAAAAAATGTTACCTTTTACTTAATTTTTTGAGCTACCAAAATTGAAATCAGTATTCTACATTCAATAAATTCAATATGACCAAAACATTAGGATCATAAAAGTCATTTTTATAGAAAAAATAAACCTTAACTTAATGGGTATACATAATTCCCTGCAAGGACTGGGTAGAATATTCCTGAGGCGACTTGCCGCTTCTTTTAAACAAAAGACTTAAGAAAAAATCACATCTAGGCAATTAACAACATTATAAGCCTATAGCGACACTTACAACACCTACATATATAAACTTTCCCACAAGTGTACATAAAGGACTCTGAATTGACATCACTGGTGGGTTACCAGTGTCATTAAAGAAGATCCCAAAACCAAGAGGTTTTGTCAACGTTTCTGAGGTCAACCCGGTATTTCACCCCAACCCACAATTAAGTGAGGTGATAAAGTGAAAAAAGGTTATTATCCTCGCCTTTGATGATAAACTTGTCTGTTAAATGAAAAAGAAAGCATGCACCATTAAATTTTATTTTTTTCTTTGTATATGGACACCTTTTTTGTCATCTTCAGCATCTTAATGTGTTTTTATATTTTATTCAATTTCTAGCAAATATTTCAGGTGTATTATATTATAAGTGTAAAGCTTTAAGGAGAATAAACCTTATGCCTTTTTATCCTAAGTTTAGGCTATATTAAATCTTCAATATTAAGGGAAGATACATAACATATATATTTGTTGGATACAGCTTCTTCCTTTCAAGAAATTGATATATGAAGCTACGTGCTATCGCGATGCAAGAATAAGGGTGTATTTACTTAAGAAATACTTCCTGACTGTGATCCAATACTGTTGTTCAAAGCATACAAAAAATATGTTCCTCTTCCCCTTCTCCTTTAGATATAACTTATCCCAAAGAGCATCCTATATTCATAACTTTACAGCCATTTCACAGAATCAATCACAACATTCATCTCATCTTCCAGACCTAAAAGACTTAAAATAGCTAAACAGTCATTTTAAACGCATCATTTCTATTTCAAAGAATTTTCCTGCCATCAATGCAATAACACAACATGCATGTCTATTTCCAGTCGGAGGAATTTTTAAAACAATGTAAATTTTTTTTTTCCAATAAATCCTCTGTCCTTGTTAAAAGCTTTTTCCAATTGCCTCATTAGAATTCTTGAAAAAGTTAATTATAACCAAGTACTCTCTGTAGGGTTCGAGTCAAAGGCATCATCAACAAGTCAGACGATATCGAAGAGGTAACTTGTTGTAGTCCTTGTTGAGCTCATGAAGGAGTTCATGAATAGACTTTATCGACAATAAAGGTGAATAGCAAACTAGGTTTTAATTAAAGTGCTATAGACGTTGCTGGTGCACTTGATTTTCCATTCATTCTTTTCTTTTTTCTCAAAAGATTCAAAATAAAAACGTTCCATCGATGAGTATTTGTTGCCATTCAATTGAATTAAAAAAAGAATAAAATTTTCAATCAATGTCAAAAATGATTTCAGGATTAATTAATAAGAGATAAAATGGCAACAAAAATTGTCCTGAATAATGTCAACAAATTGACGGTCCAATGCACTGAAGTCTAAAAGAATGGTCAATAGTTCCAGGTTAGTTCCAATCATAATGATATTCTCATAATCTAGTCATCATTTGGACTAATTATGTCGTCAGACTTTGACAAATTGACAATTTCTAAGAGCCATTTGTGCAAATAGACGAATGAAGGACTCGCATAGCAGCCGCTTGGAATGAATGCATATACATTATTGGAACAAAGAGTTTCCGCAAAAAATGAGGGATAAAAAACACTCCCCAAGTTTAATATACTGTTGTTCTTTGTGGAGGAAACTTTTATACCGACTTCCAATCCGCACCCATTAAGGATGCAGCTACACACATCCGTTTTTTTTTTTTTTTTTTTTTTTTTTGAAAGTGAGTTTTGTCTGCGCGCTTGTGCCGCACAATGAGGTCGTGAAAATGTAAAAAAAAGGAAACACCTTAAATAATTATAGGATCATACGGAAGGAGTTAACTGACTAAATGACAATGTGTTTAGTTGGGTTTAATGTGGCTATAAGTGGCTTTGCTAAAAGGTACTAGCGGATTATTATGCTTTTGTGCATCCCACAGCCTGAATAAGGAATATAAATGGATTTTTGGTTTTATTCTTTAATGGGCAAAGTCGATTTTTTCAACTTTTATGAACAATCCTTTTATGATGCATTTTAAAATTGCTTTTTTCAAGTTTAAGGTAACAAGGATTGTGTGATAAATTGTTGTTATAAATATTTCGTGGCAAAAGGACGTTAACACTATGGGTTAGAAAGATTTTTTTTGTTCATATATGTACATTTGTCACAGTCATTTTTAAACATTACCCAAAACTTCTTGGTATCTTCCAACTTTTGAAAGAATTATAGTTTGAAAGTAGTTTTTAAGCTTGAAAACTTTGTAAAGTGTATTTTACTCCGAATACCCTTCAAGTTGGATATTTTTCAACCCGTCCAGCTCCCGTATATTTTTGCTTCTGATAGTTTGTTGACTGATACACGAATCAGGAATTAAATCCACAAAAGACCACGAATTACGTGAGGAGTTAACTGGGGGTTTTTGATGATGCGAAGTTTATTTTTGGCAAAAGTTTGAAAAACAAACAAAAATCTGGAGAAGTTTTACAAGAGACTTAATTAAATTTTCAGAAGTAGTGCATTGTGGTTCTTTTGAATGGGTGTTGTCATCGGTTAAAATAATAACGGAACCGGACATGCAACCATTTATTTAAAGTAATTATTTGACTGCAGCCTAAAAGTTGCAACAACGTTACAAAAATGAAAAACTTTGAAAAACTTTTTGTTTTTTGTCAAGAGACTTGAGAAGTGTTATTAATAATAACTAAAAATTAATTAATTAAAATTAAAAGACGAAAAATGTTTGGGTTTCTTAATATTAGAAAACCGAATTGTTTCTGAAAATTCAAGAGAATATGGGTATATAGCAAAAAGAGAAGTGTATTTCTTACTTTGGTTACGATCAAGGAATAAAAGAAAACACTAAGTAAACATTAATGAGGAATCAAAATGCATTCAGTTGTAGATATACATATATCTATGTTAAATAAGGTTAAGGTTGTCAGGAAAAACGTGTTTGACATCTCTAATTAAATCAGTTGGAGCTTTATAAATCACAATGTCGTTCTAAAGCTCGTCAAGGACAGACGTGTGAGGTGCGCACCCGACAAAATAATTTTGCGCATTGTAGTCGCAAGTGTTCGAAAAAAATACGCACTCGAGTTTGTGAAAAGAAATAAATCGCACATACTTGCTCATGTCTGCGGTCACATCTTCGAATAAAATTTAATAAAAAAAAATAATTTTTTTTAATTAGTTTAAGAGTTTTCTCGGAAAAACTAAGTATGCAATAAAATTTAAAAAAATAATTGTCTATCGACGAAAAAAAATATTGAAAATCGTTCGACCAATTTTTTAAAAAAAATCGCTTTTTTTTTTAAAACTTTTCCAAAAAATATTAAAATTTTTTTAGTATGTTATTATTAGAAAATCTGTAGTTCTTATCTGGGAACATTATTTAAAAAATATTAAATCAACCTGTTTTCAAAATATTTTGAAAACCAATTCTTTGTTAGAAAATTTTAAGAAATCGAAAAAAAAATATTTTGAAAATTTTGAAATACAATATCAATTGAATTATAAATGACTTCCTGTGTGCAAAATTTTATTAAAGTAGTGATAATGGTTTACGATAAAACCGCATTGGAAAAAAACGGTTCTATGAGAGGTACCGTTATTGAACACCCCCCGAGATACTTAAAATAAATACTAAATACCAGTTTGAAGCAAATCGGCACATCCGTTAGGCTGTAGAGGTGCGAATAGACAGACAGACAGACAGACGGACGGAATTTCCGGACTCAATTTTTTCGACTTCTCTGCATTATATATCGTGAGTAAGAAATACCACTCGCGTGTGTTGTGAAAAACAAAATAATACACACTCGCGTCATTGGAAGAAAGAAAAAAAATACCAACTCGCCCTTTGAAGAAAAACCAACAATAGCATAGCAAATCCCTTCTCTTATCTGTCCACAAGACCTTTGTGGTTAACTGCCTCATCCTTATCTACTGCAAGCATTGTATGACCATCATAAAATGTTTGCGTTAAATAGATAGGGGCATCTGAATTTGTCCTATTGTGCTGAATGTTTGAATTGATGTTTTGTATTAAAAATGTCTTACGGGCATAACACCTAGGACAGTTTGTTTATTACAGAAATGAATTTGGATATTCACTGCACGGCTCGACTTAGTCAGAGTTCTGTTTTGTGGGTATAAGTGTTTTTTAATGATAAGACATTTTAATGTCGTCTATTCCAATGTTCGCAGGTTAAGGAAGAATTTCATTCACGTGTACGTTTATACTGTATAATACAGGCCAGCTGTTTTGGTACTAAGTGAGACTCGGGTTGGAGTAAATACTGATTTATCAGAATTTTCTCTACATGGGTATAACTAGCTGCCACTACTTTTTTCCCATCACGGTCTCGTCGTTTATGTTAGGAATGATATTGCTTGCCAGAGCCTTCCCCAATACAGGCAATGTTCCAATACGGACTTTAATTTCTTGTGGCTCAAATTCAATGTTCGCAATCATATTATACATTATTTTTCTACATATTTACAGGAGTCCAAATTTAGACAGTTATTCGACTTGTAACGATTCAATCTTCATAATTCCAATTGGCTCCGCTATTCTGGGAAGCCAATACCCGAGTTTCATCGCCTTACCCAACTGATCGATATGCCAACGCGAATGATGATCAAGCCGCCGATACTCTTGACTTGTTTCTTACTTCTCACCCTGATATGTATACCATTAATGTAACTTCTCCATTCGGCACTTCGGACCATTGTGTCATTTCAGCTAATTTCTCGTCCTCCACTTATTCAGTTAAAGAAAACTTCCCACCAGGACCGTTTGGAAATACGAGAAAGCCAACTGGGACGGCCTGAATATTTTGTTCCGTAATATTAACTGGCCATTTATGCTTCCTTGATAGTGACATTGATGCCAATGCTGAAATGATCACAAATGTGATTCTTCTTAAGGATACGAGCTTTTATTCCTCACAGAGTAAAACGCATTAAGCATAAAAAAAGTCCTAGTTTAGCTCTAAGTGCAAAGAAGGTATTAGGCTCAAATAAGTAAGTTTCCGATAGTTTCAATAGAAAGAGGCCAGCTGTGTCCTTTCTCCCGTTATACTCGTCTCGCAAGGAATGCTCATAAGTTCACCCTTGAGCCCAATTTAGGACGTACCGTTAAATATAGGGATTCTGTTTCTAAGTCAAACAACACGAATTTTGAGGAAACGGGTCGGAATTCTTATTTTCTACATTCTGTTTGGTCAAAATTCTGTTTTTTTTTTTATAAAAATTCTGTTTGGTTAAAATTCTGTTTGCCCAAAATTCTGTATTATAAAATTCTGTAAATGCAAAATTCTGTTTTTCAAAATTCTGTATGTCACAATTCTGTATGTGCAAAATTCTGCTTGTGAGCACTTAAATTCTGTCTAAGAAAAATACCCAGTTCCAGAAAAAAATTTGTTGTGAGTTTATTAAAAATTTATTGAATCAAGACGAAAAACAGAATTTACACAATCGATTAAACAGAACAAATTTATATCTAAAAGAAAAGTTATATATTTCATGTCAACAACGAACTTTAAACATAATTATATATTCATTATCCAAATTAATAGCTAAATACATACATACACTACATATGTATAACAATATGATGCCATATAATTTATGATTCCATTCTAAGCTTGATAAATATGCGTCCCTCTTTTTACAAATATTAAAACTATGTGGTGCTATTTTATAATCCTGTCAGTAGGTAGTAAAATTGAAATTGTTTTAAGTGTACAGATTCATATGTATGTATGTACATGTATGTTCTTATAATGTTTAAATTATGTATTTTTCACTACAAACATTCTGTTTTTAAAAATTCTATAAATATGTTTGTAAAACAGAAACCGTTTTGTTAATATAAAAAATGCTCACTTTTAATTAATTAATAAATTATGACTCCGAATTTCGACCGTAACCCGAATTTTGAATTGTTTACCTTGCCATTTTGATTTGTAATTATCAAAAACCAATGTTAATCTACACATTCTGTCCTTCCCCTCCCTTTATTTCTAATGTTCGCGCAGTGCACTTACATTTGTGAGGTGGAAAAGCATGCCGGTCGTAGGTGTCCCACAATTTTTTTAGAAAAAGTAAATAAAGTATCATATTATTATAAAAATCACAAAAAGACGTAGCATTTTTTTCGATGTTTCCACTCAGTCTACAAATCACTGCTTAAGTGGCTTATAAAGATTCTTTCTTAATAGAATAATATCACTATTGTTTTCGCATACAATCACTTTGAATCTTTCTGCTTCTGGACCAATATGGTAATAAAAGCTCTATATATTCAAATTGAAGGGAAATGAAGCATTCGATATTCGTGTGGTGTACGTAAAGAAAAATCTCTATATATAAGGAACGAGAAAGCCAATTTCAGCGGCCGCAATAATTTATTTAGTATCTTTAATGGGTCACTGAGCTTCTTCGATAGTGACGTGGATTTCAGCGCAAATATGATCACAAACCTCATCCTTGCGGGAAATATAACTCTTATCGCAAAATGCAGTAAGAGCACCATACCCAACGAATACTTATGGTTTAATTACACCTTGAGAAAGGTTATCAGGATAAAGTATTGTGATATTTTGGCCTGGGTCTCGACAAATAAAACTCAATCAAAATTCCAAATCAATACAACAAATACCTTTATTTTATTAAACACAACGTCTTTCAGTTTAAATAACACCAATTTAACTTATTTCACTTATTCACAATTCAAATACGTTTTTATCATTCAACACTTTTTATTTAATCTCAATTCAATCATTTTTTACTAACGCTTCCAGCTGTTAACAATTCCACTTTCGAAAATAAACTGAACTTTCAATGCAATCTACTTTTGTATTTATACATGTTTACAAGCTTCTGGAAGCTTCTGTCTGGTTCTGGCACAATCTAAGCTTTCGGTACTAATTCAAGTCTCGAATCATTACTTCAAGTTCGATTTAGTACTCAGTTAAAACATATCGCAAATATGTAGCATACTTCTAGGGGTATGGTTGTTGTACACAATAAATGGTGGTTGTTGTACACAATGAATCCAACAGATGTCGTTAGTTTACAAAATGTATCCTCCGAATATCTAAACTTGTTGCCACATCACATTGTCCCCCTCTTAGTTTTGTTCGTCCCGAACTAGCACATCTTCATTGTTTCCGTGGTAACGATGCAGTCGATCTAAATGGACAATTTTCATTTTTGCTCTTGGTCCTCGTTGGATTCGGAAAACGACGTCATTAATGCGCGTAACTACTTGGTAGGGACCTTCCCAGTCCTGCTGAAGCTTGGGCGATTTTCCTTTTCTGCAATGTGGGTTGTAAAGCCATACCAGATCTCCCTCATTGAATTCAGGTGCTGTTGCTCGCGCATCGTATCTGGTCCTCAGGCGGTCTCTCGCAATGTTTATATTGCTTTGGGTTCTTTGGTGTGTGTCGTTGATCCTTTTAATCGGGGCGCTCACTTTGTTCTGGTGCATCTTAGAGCTTGCCTTGACTTTGGGTCCTCTACCAGCTTTGCACGTGGTGCACTTTCGACACCATCTCTCGACATCTTTTCTTACAGTTAACCAATAAAAACGTACCCGTATCTTTTTCCGTGTCTTGTTGATTCCTAAGTGCCCGCCGGATTCTTCATCGTGCATTTCCCTTAAAATCTCCTGCACTTTCGACCGTGGCACCACAAGCTGCATCTTAAAGGATCTTCCATTCGGCATTTCCCATTTTCTCCACAAAACACCATCTTTTACATGGAGAGAGTCCCACTGCGCCCAGTATGCCTTTAAGGTAGGACTTCTGTCGGAGATGGCTTATCCATAGATTCCTTCCATACAAGAATGGGCTCGATGTCAGGATCTTCCTTTTGTGCATTACGAAGTTCTTCCGCAGTCCAACCCTTGACAGGTTCAGCCCTTAGTCTCTGAACAGAAATACTTTCGTCCTTCTTACCGTTCAAACACCTAGGATGAGCTCTTTCTGAAGATTGCCGGAGAATTTCATCACTGCTTATGATCGTCCGAAGTTTTACAGCATTCTCGTTTCCGTACACCATTGGAATCTCGACGATTGAATACCTTAACACCTGCCTTCGAAAGTCTAGTACTAATTCATGTGCCTTCATAAAATCCACACCTAGTATGCAGTCGTCGCATATGTCAGCTACCAAGAATGCATGTGCGAAGGTCAGCCCTGCCAGTTCAATCTTCAGAAGTACCTCTCCGTATACTTTTGCTACTTCTCCCGTAGCTGCCTTCAGACTGTTCCAGATGGTGTTGTGTAGCCAGGACGTCTGGACAAGGCCACTTCTAATTATGGAGGCTGTGGCACCCGTGTCGATAGTGGCCACACATTTTCTGTTTCTGATGACTGTCTCCACTGTCAAGCTCTTGCTGCAGCGTGTAGTTTGCGAAACTTGGATGATGGTTCTGGGGGCGTCGATTCCATCAACCAACTTCAGCCCCGCGAAGTTGGTTCTTAGGCGTTTCCCGCCTGCTGTTGATCAGAAGCTTGTCCAGCAGTGTGAGTGTTATTCCTGCCAGATGCTTCGTCATTCTGCCTCCTCATTGCGCAATGTGGGCAGCTTACCTGTCTAGGTGGATATCTGCATTGTCGCTGTAGGTGTTCTAGCTTGTTGCAATTCCAGCATCTCACTTGACCTCGAGAAGTGTTCGGGTTTTGTCTTTCAATGTCGACACGTTGACATGAGCACTCTAGCGTAGCCATTTCCCTGACGCGATGGCTACCTTGCGAAGCTTGGTCTGCTGCTTCCATTGTCAGGGCAAATGCTAAAGCCTCAGCGAGCGTTTTCTTACCTGCCATTCTCACAGCCATTTGTAGTTTTCCATCTGCAATGGCATTAGTGAACGCATCGGTTGCCAATTCGTTTATGATTTCCCTGCTGGTATTGGGATAAGACAAATTGGCCAAGCGCTCGATGTCATCTTGCAATTGTTGTAGCGTTTCACCTCTTGTCTGGACCCTTCGGCGCAACTGGACTCGGTAAACTTGCTGCATGTGGTCGTCGCCAAACCTCATCTCGATTGCCTTGACCATGGCATCATAATCCTGATGTTTGTCTTCAGGAATGGTCTGCAGCAATTCGGCAGCTGTTCCTCTGAGAACAAGCGTAAGAGCAATTGATTTGTCTTCGTTGTCCCAGTTGTTCGTCAAGGCGGCAGCTTCAAATTGCCTCTTATAAATTGGCCATGATGTTTGACCATCGCAGACAGGGGGCTGCATTTCCTTTCTTCGTGGACCGTCGCTCGAATATTCCCGAACCTTCTGCTTTTTCAAAGAATCAAATTCCTTAGCCAGATGTTCGTACTGTTGCTCTACACTTACGAACTTTTCTTCCAAGTTTTCTATTTTGGCTTCGAATTTCTGATCGATTGTTTGAAGTCTTTTGTCGAAGAGAACATTCTGTGCATCGAGTTTGTTTTCGAGACCATCAAATTTGCTTTCGAGAACGTTCTTTTGTTCTTCAAGAACGTTCTTTTGTTCTTCGAATTTCGACAGAAGCAACTTCATTAAAGCAGGCATTTCACCGGCTGTACTTACTGTGCATTCTCTCCCTTGTTCTTCAACATCGAACAACATGGTATCGGGGTCTCCACCATCCTGAGTGATAGCATTCTGAAGTCGGAGCAATAGTTCCTTTTTCAGCCCCGAAGTCTGAAGATTTCGTTTTCCTAATTCTTCTTTCAACTCAGGTGTTGTCAATTGTTCTAATTTGCGACCCATTTTATGTAACTGAAACACTATTTTCGCAACACAGTCAGTTTTATTTCAATGTCTCTTCTAGAAAGATCTTTTTCCAACACTATTTTTAACAAAAATACTCGCTATTCACAGTTTTTTAGCACAATCAGTTCAATAGTTTCTGGAAAATTCCCCTTTCACAATTAAATGAGTCATCGCAACTGTTTTAGAAAATGTCACTATGGAATTTTCTAGCACTTTACTGAGTTTTATCCCACTTCTGACACCAATGTGACATTTTTGCCTGGGGTTCGACAAATAAAACTCAATCAAAATTCCAAAATAATACAATAAATCTCTTTATTTTATAAAACACAACGTCTTTCAGTTTAAGTAACACCAATTTAACTTATTTCACTTATTCGCAATTCAAATACGTTTTATTAATTCAACACTTTTTATTTAATCTCAATTCAAAAAGTTTAGATATTCGGAGGATACATTTTGTAAATTAACGACATCTGTTGGATTCATTGTGTACAACAACCAACATACATTGTGTACAACGACCATGCGCCTAAAAATATGCTACATATTTGCAATATGTTTTAACTGAGTACTAAATCGAACTTGAAGTACTAATTCGAGACTCGAATTAGTACCGAAAGCTTAGATTGTGCCAGAACCAGACAGAAGCTTCCAGAAGCTTGTAAACTTGTATAAATACAAGAGTAGATTGCATTGAAAGTTCAGTTAATTTTCGAAAGTGGAATTGTTAACAACTGGAAACATTAGTAAAAAGTGATTGAATTGAGATTAAATAAAAAGTGTTGAATTATAAAAAACGTATTTGAATCGTGAATAAGTGAAATAAGTAAAATTTGGTGTTATTTAAACTGAAAGACGTTGTGTTTCATAAAATAAAGAGATTTGTTTTATTATTTTGGAATTTCGATTGAGTTTTATTTGTCAAACCCCAGGCCAAAACTTCACATTGGTGTCAGAAATTGGGGATAAAACTCAGTAAAGTGCTAGAAAATTCCATAGTGACATTTTCTAAAACAGTTGCGATGACTCATTTAATTGTGAAAGGGGAATTTTCCAGAAACTATTGAACTGATTGTGCTAAAAAACTGTGAATAGCGAGTATTTTTGTTAAAAATAGTGTTGGAAAAAGATCTTTCTAGAAGAGACATTGAAATAAAACTGACTGTGTTGCGAAAATAGTGTTTCAGTTACATAAAATGGGTCGCAAATTAGAACAATTGACAACACCTGAGTTGAAAGAAGAATTAGGAAAACGAAATCTTCAGACTTCGGGGCTGAAAAAGGAACTATTGCTCCGACTTCAGAATGCTATCACTCAGGATGGTGGAGACCCCGATACCATGTTGTTTGATGTTGAAGAACAAGGGAGAGAATGTACAGTAAGTACAGCCGATGAAATGCCTGCTTTCATAAAGTTGCTTCTGTCGAAATTCGACGAACAAAAGAATGAGCAGAAGAATTCGTTGGAAATTCTCTAGCAACAACTAAGCGAACAAAGGAACGTTCTCGAAGACCAAAGGAACGTTCTCGAAAGTAAATTCGATGGTCTCGAAAACAAACTCGATGCACAGAATGTTCTCTTCGACAAAAGACTTCAAACAATCGATCAGAAATTCGAAGCCAAAATACGAAACATGGAAGAAAAGTTCGTAAGTGTAGAGCAACAGTACGAACATCTGGCTAAGGAATTTGATTCTTTGAAAAAGCAGAAGGTTCGGGAATATTCGAGCGACGGTCCACGAAGAAAGGAAATGCAGCCCCCTGTCTTCGATGGTCAAACATCATGGCCAATTTATAAGAGGCAGTTTGAAGCTGCCGCCTTGACGAATAACTGGGACAACGAAGACAAATCAATTGCTCTTACGCTTGCGCTCAGAGGAACAGCTGCCGAATTGCTGCAGACCATTTCTGAAGACAAACATCATGATTATGATGCCATGGTCAAGGCAATCGAGATGAGGTTTGGCGACGACCACATGCAGCAAGTTTACCGAGTCCAGTTGCGCCGAAGGGTCCAGACAAGAGGTGAAACGCTACAACAATTGCAAGCTGACATCGAGCGCTTGGCCAATTTGTCTTATCCCAATACCAGCAGGGAAATCATAAACGAACTGGCAACCGATGCGTTCACTAATGCCATTGCAGATGGAAAACTACAAATGGCTGTGAGAATGGCAGGTAAGAAAACGCTCGCTGAGGCTTTAGCATTTGCCCTGACAATGGAAGCAGCAGACCAAGCTTCGCAAGGTAGCCATCGCGTCAGGGAAATGGCTACGCTAGAGTGCTCATGTCAACGTGTCGACATTGACAAAACCCGAACACTGCTCGAGGTCAAATGAGATGCTGGAATTGCAACAAGCTAGGACACCTACAGCGACAATGCAGATCTCCAGGACAGGTAAGCTGCCCACATTGCGCAAGGAGGAGGCAGAATGACGAAGCATCTGGCAGGAATAACACTCACACTGCTGGACAAGCTTCTGATCAACAGCAGGCGGGAAACGCCAAAGAACCAACTTCGCGGGGCTGAAGTTGGTTGATGGAATCGACGCCCCCCGGACCATCATCCAAGTTTCGCAAACTACACGCTGCAGCAAGAGCTTGACAGTGGAGACAGCCATCAGAAACAGAAAATGTGTGGCCACTATCGACACGGGTGCCACAGCCTCCATAATCAGAAGAGACCTTGTTCAGACATCCTGGCTACATAACACCAGCTGCTACACTCTGAAGACAGCTACGGGAGAAGCAGCAAAAGTATACGGGGAGGTATTTCTAAAGATACAACTGGCAGGGTTGACCTTCTCACATGCATTCTTGGTAGCCGACATATGCGACGAATGCATCATTGGAGTGGATTTCATGAAGGCACATGAGATAATCATAGACCTTCGAATGCAAGTGTTAAGGTATCGAACCATTGAGATCCCTATGGTATACGGAAACGAGAACGCTGTGAATCTTCGGGCGGTTATAAGCAGAGATGAAGTCCTACCACCTTCTTCAGAGACAGTTCTTTGGACGCGTTTGGAGGGTGATCCTGGGAACCACCGATTCTATTTCATTGAAGCAGATAATAAAGAGGACTTTCCAAGCTATATCGTTGGAAAAATTTTAGTAGAACCAAAGAAAATCATGGTTCCGGTAAGGCTGATGAATCCGAACAAACACTCCGTCAAGCTCAGACAAGGAGAGGTGATTGTGAGATGCGTACGCATTGCAGCCATATCGACAACATCTGGGAGTGAATCTGCGAGTCCTGTTTCTGCAACAAAATTGGCTGAGGTATGTAATGCTATCCTTGAAAATTGTGAGTTAAATCAGGAGTAGAAAACCATGGCCAAAAATCTCATTGGCGAGTTTGCTGATATATTTGCATCGCAGGATGGAGACTATGGTCGAACACACCTAGTACAGCACCGAATAGACACCGGCAATAGCAGACCGATCCGACAACCTGCTAGAAGACTTCCATTGGCAAAACAGTCGGAAGTCGATGAGATGATATCAACCATGGAAAAAGACGGTCTAATCGAAAACTCAAAAAGTCCGTGGGCATCACCCGTTGTACTAGTGAAAAAGAAAGACGACAGCACTCGATTCTGCGTGGATTACCGGAGGCTCAACGATGTCACCAAGAAGGACAGCTACCCCTTGCCTCGAATAGATGACACCTTGGATACCCTTTCTGGAGCGAAATGGTTTTCCACCCTCGATCTGAAAAGTGGCTACTGGCAGGTACAGATCCATCCAGAAGACAAAGAAAAGACCGCTTTCACAACGGGAAATGGACTATGGCAGTTTACCGTTATGCCATTTGGCTTGTGTAACGCTCCAGCCACCTTTGAGCGTTTAATGGAACGTGTGTTGCAGGGTCTGACATGGAAAACCTGCCTGGTATACTTGGATGACGTCATCGTTGTGGGAAAGACGTTCGCTGAAAATCGCGACAACTTGAGGGAGGTGTTTACACGACTTCGAACTGCACATTTGAAACTAAATCCAAAGAAATGTGCTCTGTTCAAAGCTGAGGTGAAATATTTGGGACATGTGATATCATCAAATGGAGGAAAAACTGACCCGGAGAAAATCGAAGCCGTGAAAAATTGGCCAGATCCCGCAGACAAACACCAACTGAGGAGCTTTCTCGGTCTCGCCACATATTACAGGAGGTTCGTAAAGGATTTTGCCGGAATTGCAAAGTGTCTGCACCAGCTAACTGAGAAGGGTAGACAATTTAAATGGTCAGGTGAGTGCAAAAGAAGCTTTCAACATCTAAAACAGCGACTTTGTGAGGCACCAATACTAGCTTACCCCACCCCTGGCAAGACATTTATTGTGGACGTGAATGCTAGTAACGTGGGTGTTGGAGCAGTTCTGTCGCAGATACACGATGGGGAGGAGAAAGCCTATTTTAGCAAAGTTCTGTCGCGACCAGAGAGAAACTACTGGGTAACCAGACGGGAACTCCTTGCTCTGATACTGGCGACAAAACATTTCCATAAATATCTGTATGGACAGAGATTCATCCTGCGTACCGATCACGCCGCTTTAAAATGGTTGCTACAGTTCAAAAATCCTGAGGGGCAAGTAGCAAGATGGATCGAACGATTGCAGACTTACGAATTCGAAGTACAGCATTGCAAAGGAAGACTGCACTGCAATGCGGACGCGCTTTCCCGCAGACCATGTGAGCCCAGTTGCAAACATTGTGCGCGAAAAGAGGAAAAGGATGAAGGTATATCTGTCCAGAGAATAAGAGCCGAACCTGTAGAGGGTTGGAGTGCCGAAGAAATTCGTAATGCACAAAAAGAAGACCCTGACATCGAGCCAATCCTTGCATGGAAGGAATCTATGGAGAAACCAAACGCAAGAGACATCTCCGACAGAAGTCCTACTTTAAAGGCATACTGGGCGCAGTGGGACTCTCTCCATGTGGAAGATGGTGTTTTGCGAAGAAAATGGGAAATGCCGGATGGAAGATCCTTTAAGATGCAGCTTGTAGTTCCACGATCGAAAGTAGAGGAGATCCTACGAGAAATACATGCTGGAATATCCGGTGGGCACTTAGGAATCAACAAAACACTGGAAAAGGTACGGGAACGCTTTTATTGGCTAAGCGCGAGAAACGATGTAGAGAGCTGGTGTCGAAAGTGCACAACATGCGCAGCTAGCAAGGGACCCAAAGTCAAAACACGAGGTAAAATGCACCAGTACAACGTGAGCGCCCCGTTTGAAAGAATCGCCGTTGACATCACAGGCCCGTTCCCGGAAACTGAAAACGGTAGCCGTTACATCCTTGTTGTCATGGACTACTTCAGCAAGTGGCCGGAGGCTTTTGCGATACCCAATCAAGAAGCTAAGACCGTTGTCGAGCAGATAGTGGACCACTGGGTCTGCAGGTTCGGGGTGCCTATGGAATTGCATTCCGACCAAGGGCGAAACTTCGAGTCGAAGGTATTCCAGGAAGTATGCGCATCACTCGGGTTAAAGAAAACAAGGACAACACCTCTTCATCCACAGTCTGATGGAATGGTAGAAAGATTTAACAAGACCTTGAAGGAACATCTGTCCAAAGTCGTGAACGAGAACCAACGGGATTGGGATCGGCGAATTCCTTTATTTCTTATGGCCTACCGGAATGCGGTTCATAGTACAACTGGATACACTCCATCCGAAATTCTATTTGGACGAACTGCCCGGCTTCCAAGTGAGCTAAAATTCGGATTTCTTATTGAAGACCCAAAATGCGAAGAGGACTACGTGTTAGATCTTAGAGAAAGGATCAACGACATTCACCAGAGAACAAGAAACAACATAAAAATTGCGAGTGACCGCATGAAAACCAGATACGATGCAAGAGCAACAGCACCTGAATTCAATGAGGGAGATCTGGTATGGCTTTATAACCCACATCGCAGAAAGGGAAAATCGCCCAAGCTTCAGCAGGACTGGGAAGGTCCCTACCAAGTAGTTACGCGCATTAATGACGTCGTTTTCCGAATCCAACGAGGACCAAGAGCAAAAATGAAAATTGTCCATTTGGATCGACTGCATCGTTACCACGGAAACAATGATGATGTGCTTGTTCGGGACGAACAAAACTAAGAGGGGGACAATGTGATGTGGCAACAAGTTTAGATATTCGGAGGATACATTTTGTAAATTAACGACATCTGTTGGATTCATTGTGTACAACAACCAACATTCATTGTGAGCGCCTAAAAGTATGCTACATATTTGCAATATGCTTTAACTGAGTACTAAATCGAACTTGAAGTACTAATTCGAGACTCGAATTAGTACCGAAAGCTTAGATTGTGCCAGAACCAGACAGAAGCTTCCAGAAGCTTGTAAAATTGTATAAATACAAGAGTAAATTGCATTGAAAGTTCAGTTTATTTTCGAAAGTGGAATTGTTAACAACTGGAAGCATTAGTAAAAAGTGTTTCATTTGAGATTAAATAAAAAGTGTCTTTGGACGCGTTTGGAGGGTGATCCTGGGAACCACCGATTCTATTTCATTGAAGCAGATAATAAAGAGGACTTTCCAAGCTATATCGTTGGAAAAATTTTAGTAGAACCAAAGAAAATCATGGTTCCGGTAAGGCTGATGAATCCGAACAAACACTCCGTCAAGCTCAGACAAGGAGAGGTGATTGTGAGATGCGTACGCATTGCAGCCATATCGACAACATCTGGGAGTGAATCTGCGAGTCCTGTTTCTGCAACAAAATTGGCTGAGGTATGTAATGCTATCCTTGAAAATTGTGAGTTAAATCAGGAGTAGAAAACCATGGCCAAAAATCTCATTGGCGAGTTTGCTGATATATTTGCATCGCAGGATGGAGACTATGGTCGAACACACCTAGTACAGCACCGAATAGACACCGGCAATAGCAGACCGATCCGACAACCTGCTAGAAGACTTCCATTGGCAAAACAGTCGGAAGTCGATGAGATGATATCAACCATGGAAAAAGACGGTCTAATCGAAAACTCAAAAAGTCCGTGGGCATCACCCGTTGTACTAGTGAAAAAGAAAGACGACAGCACTCGATTCTGCGTGGATTACCGGAGGCTCAACGATGTCACCAAGAAGGACAGCTACCCCTTGCCTCGAATAGATGACACCTTGGATACCCTTTCTGGAGCGAAATGGTTTTCCACCCTCGATCTGAAAAGTGGCTACTGGCAGGTACAGATCCATCCAGAAGACAAAGAAAAGACCGCTTTCACAACGGGAAATGGACTATGGCAGTTTACCGTTATGCCATTTGGCTTGTGTAACGCTCCAGCCACCTTTGAGCGTTTAATGGAACGTGTGTTGCAGGGTCTGACATGGAAAACCTGCCTGGTATACTTGGATGACGTCATCGTTGTGGGAAAGACGTTCGCTGAAAATCGCGACAACTTGAGGGAGGTGTTTACACGACTTCGAACTGCACATTTGAAACTAAATCCAAAGAAATGTGCTCTGTTCAAAGCTGAGGTGAAATATTTGGGACATGTGATATCATCAAATGGAGGAAAAACTGACCCGGAGAAAATCGAAGCCGTGAAAAATTGGCCAGATCCCGCAGACAAACACCAACTGAGGAGCTTTCTCGGTCTCGCCACATATTACAGGAGGTTCGTAAAGGATTTTGCCGGAATTGCAAAGTGTCTGCACCAGCTAACTGAGAAGGGTAGACAATTTAAATGGTCAGGTGAGTGCAAAAGAAGCTTTCAACATCTAAAACAGCGACTTTGTGAGGCACCAATACTAGCTTACCCCACCCCTGGCAAGACATTTATTGTGGACGTGAATGCTAGTAACGTGGGTGTTGGAGCAGTTCTGTCGCAGATACACGATGGGGAGGAGAAAGCCTATTTTAGCAAAGTTCTGTCGCGACCAGAGAGAAACTACTGGGTAACCAGACGGGAACTCCTTGCTCTGATACTGGCGACAAAACATTTCCATAAATATCTGTATGGACAGAGATTCATCCTGCGTACCGATCACGCCGCTTTAAAATGGTTGCTACAGTTCAAAAATCCTGAGGGGCAAGTAGCAAGATGGATCGAACGATTGCAGACTTACGAATTCGAAGTACAGCATTGCAAAGGAAGACTGCACTGCAATGCGGACGCGCTTTCCCGCAGACCATGTGAGCCCAGTTGCAAACATTGTGCGCGAAAAGAGGAAAAGGATGAAGGTATATCTGTCCAGAGAATAAGAGCCGAACCTGTAGAGGGTTGGAGTGCCGAAGAAATTCGTAATGCACAAAAAGAAGACCCTGACATCGAGCCAATCCTTGCATGGAAGGAATCTATGGAGAAACCAAACGCAAGAGACATCTCCGACAGAAGTCCTACTTTAAAGGCATACTGGGCGCAGTGGGACTCTCTCCATGTGGAAGATGGTGTTTTGCGAAGAAAATGGGAAATGCCGGATGGAAGATCCTTTAAGATGCAGCTTGTAGTTCCACGATCGAAAGTAGAGGAGATCCTACGAGAAATACATGCTGGAATATCCGGTGGGCACTTGGGAATCAACAAAACACTGGAAAAGGTACGGGAACGCTTTTATTGGCTAAGCGCGAGAAACGATGTAGAGAGCTGGTGTCGAAAGTGCACAACATGCGCAGCTAGCAAGGGACCCAAAGTCAAAACACGAGGTAAAATGCACCAGTACAACGTGAGCGCCCCGTTTGAAAGAATCGCCGTTGACATCACAGGCCCGTTCCCGGAAACTGAAAACGGTAGCCGTTACATCCTTGTTGTCATGGACTACTTCAGCAAGTGGCCGGAGGCTTTTGCGATACCCAATCAAGAAGCTAAGACCGTTGTCGAGCAGATAGTGGACCACTGGGTCTGCAGGTTCGGGGTGCCTATGGAATTGCATTCCGACCAAGGGCGAAACTTCGAGTCGAAGGTATTCCAGGAAGTATGCGCATCACTCGGGTTAAAGAAAACAAGGACAACACCTCTTCATCCACAGTCTGATGGAATGGTAGAAAGATTTAACAAGACCTTGAAGGAACATCTGTCCAAAGTCGTGAACGAGAACCAACGGGATTGGGATCGGCGAATTCCTTTATTTCTTATGGCCTACCGGAATGCGGTTCATAGTACAACTGGATACACTCCATCCGAAATTCTATTTGGACGAACTGCCCGGCTTCCAAGTGAGCTAAAATTCGGATTTCTTATTGAAGACCCAAAATGCGAAGAGGACTACGTGTTAGATCTTAGAGAAAGGATCAACGACATTCACCAGAGAACAAGAAACAACATAAAAATTGCGAGTGACCGCATGAAAACCAGATACGATGCAAGAGCAACAGCACCTGAATTCAATGAGGGAGATCTGGTATGGCTTTATAACCCACATCGCAGAAAGGGAAAATCGCCCAAGCTTCAGCAGGACTGGGAAGGTCCCTACCAAGTAGTTACGCGCATTAATGACGTCGTTTTCCGAATCCAACGAGGACCAAGAGCAAAAATGAAAATTGTCCATTTGGATCGACTGCATCGTTACCACGGAAACAATGATGATGTCCTTGTTCGGGACGAACAAAACTAAGAGGGGGACAATGTGATGTGGCAACAAGTTTAGATATTCGGAGGATACATTTTGTAAATTAACGACATCTGTTGGATTCATTGTGTACAACAACCAACATTCATTGTGAGCGCCTAAAAGTATGCTACATATTTGCAATATGCTTTAACTGAGTACTAAATCGAACTTGAAGTACTAATTCGAGACTCGAATTAGTACCGAAAGCTTAGATTGTGCCAGAACCAGACAGAAGCTTCCAGAAGCTTGTAAAATTGTATAAATACAAGAGTAAATTGCATTGAAAGTTCAGTTTATTTTCGAAAGTGGAATTGTTAACAACTGGAAGCATTAGTAAAAAGTGTTTCATTTGAGATTAAATAAAAAGTGTCTTTGGACGCGTTTGGAGGGTGATCCTGGGAACCACCGATTCTATTTCATTGAAGCAGATAATAAAGAGGACTTTCCAAGCTATATCGTTGGAAAAATTTTAGTAGAACCAAAGAAAATCATGGTTCCGGTAAGGCTGATGAATCCGAACAAACACTCCGTCAAGCTCAGACAAGGAGAGGTGATTGTGAGATGCGTACGCATTGCAGCCATATCGACAACATCTGGGAGTGAATCTGCGAGTCCTGTTTCTGCAACAAAATTGGCTGAGGTATGTAATGCTATCCTTGAAAATTGTGAGTTAAATCAGGAGTAGAAAACCATGGCCAAAAATCTCATTGGCGAGTTTGCTGATATATTTGCATCGCAGGATGGAGACTATGGTCGAACACACCTAGTACAGCACCGAATAGACACCGGCAATAGCAGACCGATCCGACAACCTGCTAGAAGACTTCCATTGGCAAAACAGTCGGAAGTCGATGAGATGATATCAACCATGGAAAAAGACGGTCTAATCGAAAACTCAAAAAGTCCGTGGGCATCACCCGTTGTACTAGTGAAAAAGAAAGACGACAGCACTCGATTCTGCGTGGATTACCGGAGGCTCAACGATGTCACCAAGAAGGACAGCTACCCCTTGCCTCGAATAGATGACACCTTGGATACCCTTTCTGGAGCGAAATGGTTTTCCACCCTCGATCTGAAAAGTGGCTACTGGCAGGTACAGATCCATCCAGAAGACAAAGAAAAGACCGCTTTCACAACGGGAAATGGACTATGGCAGTTTACCGTTATGCCATTTGGCTTGTGTAACGCTCCAGCCACCTTTGAGCGTTTAATGGAACGTGTGTTGCAGGGTCTGACATGGAAAACCTGCCTGGTATACTTGGATGACGTCATCGTTGTGGGAAAGACGTTCGCTGAAAATCGCGACAACTTGAGGGAGGTGTTTACACGACTTCGAACTGCACATTTGAAACTAAATCCAAAGAAATGTGCTCTGTTCAAAGCTGAGGTGAAATATTTGGGACATGTGATATCATCAAATGGAGGAAAAACTGACCCGGAGAAAATCGAAGCCGTGAAAAATTGGCCAGATCCCGCAGACAAACACCAACTGAGGAGCTTTCTCGGTCTCGCCACATATTACAGGAGGTTCGTAAAGGATTTTGCCGGAATTGCAAAGTGTCTGCACCAGCTAACTGAGAAGGGTAGACAATTTAAATGGTCAGGTGAGTGCAAAAGAAGCTTTCAACATCTAAAACAGCGACTTTGTGAGGCACCAATACTAGCTTACCCCACCCCTGGCAAGACATTTATTGTGGACGTGAATGCTAGTAACGTGGGTGTTGGAGCAGTTCTGTCGCAGATACACGATGGGGAGGAGAAAGCCTATTTTAGCAAAGTTCTGTCGCGACCAGAGAGAAACTACTGGGTAACCAGACGGGAACTCCTTGCTCTGATACTGGCGACAAAACATTTCCATAAATATCTGTATGGACAGAGATTCATCCTGCGTACCGATCACGCCGCTTTAAAATGGTTGCTACAGTTCAAAAATCCTGAGGGGCAAGTAGCAAGATGGATCGAACGATTGCAGACTTACGAATTCGAAGTACAGCATTGCAAAGGAAGACTGCACTGCAATGCGGACGCGCTTTCCCGCAGACCATGTGAGCCCAGTTGCAAACATTGTGCGCGAAAAGAGGAAAAGGATGAAGGTATATCTGTCCAGAGAATAAGAGCCGAACCTGTAGAGGGTTGGAGTGCCGAAGAAATTCGTAATGCACAAAAAGAAGACCCTGACATCGAGCCAATCCTTGCATGGAAGGAATCTATGGAGAAACCAAACGCAAGAGACATCTCCGACAGAAGTCCTACTTTAAAGGCATACTGGGCGCAGTGGGACTCTCTCCATGTGGAAGATGGTGTTTTGCGAAGAAAATGGGAAATGCCGGATGGAAGATCCTTTAAGATGCAGCTTGTAGTTCCACGATCGAAAGTAGAGGAGATCCTACGAGAAATACATGCTGGAATATCCGGTGGGCACTTGGGAATCAACAAAACACTGGAAAAGGTACGGGAACGCTTTTATTGGCTAAGCGCGAGAAACGATGTAGAGAGCTGGTGTCGAAAGTGCACAACATGCGCAGCTAGCAAGGGACCCAAAGTCAAAACACGAGGTAAAATGCACCAGTACAACGTGAGCGCCCCGTTTGAAAGAATCGCCGTTGACATCACAGGCCCGTTCCCGGAAACTGAAAACGGTAGCCGTTACATCCTTGTTGTCATGGACTACTTCAGCAAGTGGCCGGAGGCTTTTGCGATACCCAATCAAGAAGCTAAGACCGTTGTCGAGCAGATAGTGGACCACTGGGTCTGCAGGTTCGGGGTGCCTATGGAATTGCATTCCGACCAAGGGCGAAACTTCGAGTCGAAGGTATTCCAGGAAGTATGCGCATCACTCGGGTTAAAGAAAACAAGGACAACACCTCTTCATCCACAGTCTGATGGAATGGTAGAAAGATTTAACAAGACCTTGAAGGAACATCTGTCCAAAGTCGTGAACGAGAACCAACGGGATTGGGATCGGCGAATTCCTTTATTTCTTATGGCCTACCGGAATGCGGTTCATAGTACAACTGGATACACTCCATCCGAAATTCTATTTGGACGAACTGCCCGGCTTCCAAGTGAGCTAAAATTCGGATTTCTTATTGAAGACCCAAAATGCGAAGAGGACTACGTGTTAGATCTTAGAGAAAGGATCAACGACATTCACCAGAGAACAAGAAACAACATAAAAATTGCGAGTGACCGCATGAAAACCAGATACGATGCAAGAGCAACAGCACCTGAATTCAATGAGGGAGATCTGGTATGGCTTTATAACCCACATCGCAGAAAGGGAAAATCGCCCAAGCTTCAGCAGGACTGGGAAGGTCCCTACCAAGTAGTTACGCGCATTAATGACGTCGTTTTCCGAATCCAACGAGGACCAAGAGCAAAAATGAAAATTGTCCATTTGGATCGACTGCATCGTTACCACGGAAACAATGATGATGTGCTTGTTCGGGACGAACAAAACTAAGAGGGGGACAATGTGATGTGGCAACAAGTTTAGATATTCGGAGGATACATTTTGTAAATTAACGACATCTGTTGGATTCATTGTGTACAACAACCAACATTCATTGTGAGCGCCTAAAAGTATGCTACATATTTGCAATATGCTTTAACTGAGTACTAAATCGAACTTGAAGTACTAATTCGAGACTCGAATTAGTACCGAAAGCTTAGATTGTGCCAGAACCAGACAGAAGCTTCCAGAAGCTTGTAAAATTGTATAAATACAAGAGTAAATTGCATTGAAAGTTCAGTTAATTTTCGAAAGTGGAATTGTTAACAACTGGAAGCATTAGTAAAAAGTGTTTCATTTGAGATTAAATAAAAAGTGTTGAATGATAAAAACGTATTTGAATTGTGAATAAGTGAAATAAGTTAAATTGGTGTTATTTAAACTGAAAGACGTTGTGTTTTATAAAATAAAGAGATTTATTGTATTATTTCGGAATTTTGAGTGAGTTTTATTTTTCGAACCCCAGGCAAAAATATCACAGTATGTTTCCGTTGCTATGAAGCCAACCATTTTGATTAAAACCAGAAAAAGTTTGAACAAGCCAGAAATTCTTATAACGCTCATATTCAACATGCATGACCAAACATTAAGACAAAAAATATTGTGATAAACGATGTAATTCCTTCTTGTCCTCGATTCAAACCTTTCTCCTTATCAACTATATTTAGTTTAGATTAGTTTAGTTTATTAAATTCAGTGAAGGCTTACACATTAATAATAAAGTATTATAAATTAATGTTAAGCTAATTATTGTCATAATGCTTTGAAGAAAACTACTAATAAATTATGAAGTATTGAATTATACATTTTTAATGCTTCAAAAAACAAAATAAAAAATTGAAAGAAAAATTATATAAAAAAGAGAAAAAAAAGTTATAAATATACACCTTTTACAAAAATCAAAAATAATTAAAAAAAAACACAAAACCAAAAAAATACATTGCATCTCTATTGAATAACAAAACATTAAAGAAAAGATTTATTAAGATAAACAGAATTAATTTTGAAAATAAGCACGTAAATATCTACGAAACTGGGCTTCGCAGCTTACTCTCCTTCAGTACCTTGGAAGCAAGTTCCACAGTCCACAGATGGAGTTAACAAAAAATTGGGGTGGTGATGTTAGACATGAATAAGGTGGATGAATGAGTTGTTGAGATCTGATTTTGAAACATGATCAAATTTTCGCAACCCATGTATATAGAGCGCGGTATTATTAAAAGCAGCATTAAGACTTCTCCTGCTGAAAGCATCGCAGTCACAGAAAATTTCGCATCCGTAACTGAGACCAGAAGCATCCGTGTTTTAAGAGGGGTGTTATACTGAGAAGCCCATAACCTTCGTAATACTCCATTAACTTTACCGACGGCAAAATTAATGTGCATTCCCCAGGAGAGCGTTCCATTGAACAACATTCCAAGATTTTTGCCAGTATTGACCTAGGAAATGCTCGAGTTTTACAAACTAGGAAAATAATCAAAGTTCAAGGCCTTCCTGCTAATGAAAATGCATTTGGATTTCAGAGAATTCAAGAACACACCATTTACTACCAACCAGTGAGAAATGTCTTCAAGTTCCCTATTAATAGTGTCTGCACAGTCTTCAATAAGTGCCAAGGACAAATTTTATATAACTGAACATCATCAGCACACATCTGAACAGAGAAACCAGCAATCCTTGACGGGAGTTCATTTATATAAAGCGAGAACAGAAGAGGTCCTAAGATCAAACCTTGAAGAACTCCTCTAGTGGTCGGAAGGAAACTTGAAATTTAATTGTCAACTGAAAAAGTTTGTTTTCTATCACGCAGGTAGTTCGATAACAAAAGAATAACAGATGATGAGAAGTGGTGTGCAGCTATACTTTTGGTGGAACCCAGGCGTAAAGTTGTTGTTGTACTTATGACAAAAAAGGGAACACCGAAACAGGTCTATATTCAATTCCACTCGTACTTTTTTTTTTCTAGTTTCCATTGGGATGGGAATACACCTATAATTATATTATGATTGAACGTGTATCTAATATGAGGTAAAATAATGGGTAAACGTTACTTAATAAATACAGAATGTATTCCATCAATCCCTACAGCATTAGACCAAATAGATAAAACGCATTCAACTTTGTCAGTGGCTTCCACGCAACTAAACTCGAAACGAATTTCTGAAGAATATCCATTAAAAGGCCAAGATAATGTAATTGAACTGCGGAAAAGTGCTGGGAACGGTAATGAAACGAAGTCACGATTTAAAGAATCAATTTGCATATACCCAACCTCGCACTTTTCAAATCCTATATTCAAGTGAGCCGCAAAATAGATGGTGGATCTAACGACAACGTAGGTAACGCTTATTTAATTCAGAACTTGATAGAATTATCAAATGCGTAACAAAAAACGAGTGGAATTGAATGCGTCAAAATACACAATGCTGTCTTTTCTCACTAAATAAATGCATCTTACCACTATCCATGAGTGGCACTTGCATCATGGAATCCGGTCGATTAACAAATAGTTGGTATGTGTAATGTGCATAACCAACCACCTCTTGTCGAACAATCATATTTACAATATCACCAAAAATGCCGCAAGATATTTGGGCATCTGGACATCTGGCGATGTCTGAAATTCTTTTCTCTTTCTGATCTAACTATTACATATATATAAAACGTATATCCGTCAAAGACTAAAGTTAAACTCTTATATTAGGGCAGATGCTCATTTAACAATGAAGAGTATTCCGAAATTAAAAGTGTAGTCAAAAAACATAATATATTAACCAAAAATAAAACAAATCATAAGAGTAAGATTATGTACATTCTTCGCATAGCAGCGTAAGTACTGCGGTGGAATTTTGCAAGGAAAAAACTCCGCAAGAAAATTCTCAAACTCACAAATAATGTTATTTTCAAATTTCTTTTTAAAGCTTTTGAAACAAAAGTATTATAGGCTATTTTCTAAAAAGTTTAAAAAAAAATGTTAAATCTTGTCTATTTTATACGCTCATAACATAAATATCACAAATTTTACCTCACAAATCTAAAAAAAAACAAAATATTTGTAATAAAATGCACTAAATAAAAAGTTACGTATACGCCGTAGTGACATCGTGCTTTTTACTATCAAAAATAAAAAAAGCTTAAACCTTATTTTACTAAATAGCCATCTGTAATAGCAATTTGAGTGGAAAAAAACGCATAATGATGTGGAATAACATCCTTTGTTCGTTTGGAACAATGTACGACATAGTCATCTCTCAATAACCTTGACAACCTTATACTCCGCGGTAAGGCAAAAGAAAATGTAAAAGTATCCTCCACAATTGAACAGACAACCTTATCATTTCCACTGAAAAGCTTCTACCCTAAAATATAAAACAGAATCAAAATCATGTGGAACATATTTTTGAACATGCGCCTGAGTCCACAATTCATCGGGCGAATTCACACATTAAACTCCGAAAAAAGGTATCAGCTGCATAAGTTGTGGGCACAAAGCTTTTTTGTGGATGGAAATGGGTTGGGTTGCATATTGCGTTGTTGTTCTTGCAATTGAAGTGTGCAAAATATACATACTTTTGCGGCCCATATATTCCTTCCGGCGGATTTTGTTTGACACATACGTATGCCGCACTTTGCACCACCAACGGGATGTGTACTTTTTTTCAGTTCAATATCCTCAGGCGCTATTCATTACGTTATTTTTTGGTGTTTTATTTTATTTCTTTTATTGTCTCGACTTTAATCCTTTTTTATTATTTGGACAAATAGTAGATACTTTTTGCAGATGGAATTGTTTTATTTTGGACAGCGTGACAAGCCATTGGATTTGTTTATTTAGTGCCAGACAGTTCAGTTTTTTTCTATACAAAGTTCATCTATTGGTGTAGTAATCCTTTAGAAACTTGATCTTGAATGACTTTAGTAGAACTTATTAGGTTGCATGTGAGCGCCTGTGAAAACTTTATTGCAACACAGCACCTGATTGTCTTACAAAAGTTAACTAATTTGAATGCTAACTTCAATGACTAGAAATTACTTGAGTGTCTAAAGTTTAAATTAAGCTTCCTTTCTGCACCGTTGTCTTAGAACAAGGATTGCTGTTATAAAGTTAACAAAAAGGATAAAAACGAAAAAAAGATTTAAATTGTATCCTTGGAAAAGGTAAGATTTGCGAAACATTTAGTCTATCACTTTAATTATTATTCTGTTAATTAGAAGGGAACGCAGCTACTTTTGGGATAAAGGTGTAATTTTCTTGAATCTTTGGATGTAAGATACTTTAAATAATGGAAGTTGGAGGTGTGCAAATAAATGTGAAAGTTGATTTCTCTTTTATCTTGCATATCTTAACTTGCGGAATACTTACAGCTGTGAAACTTAATGCATGCATGACTAGGTAGCATGTTACTTCTTCTATATATGAATTAGGCTTTTAAGGCTTTTGGGTTATGTTTCTAAGAGTACATAAAAAGCCTTGAAGAGAAATTAAAAATAAGTTACGCAATTTAAAATAGTTGAATTAAAAAAAACACTTTCTTATCGTTAACTATTAAATAAATTGCATGACTGGATCGCACGGACTTGCTCACACGTGTAAGAAAAACAACATAATCCGAACTTAAGTATGTAATTCGAAAATTGTAGGAAGGATTTTGATAAAATCCTGTTTTTCATTTTTAGTTTTTTGGAATTTTGTTTTTATTTTGGTATGCAGTTTTTAGAGTTAATTGATATACATGTGATTATAAAATTTAAAGTACATTTTTTATTAGTTTTAAAAATATTGATTTTTCAATAAAAAAATTCAAAAATTAATTTTAATTAAAAAAAAGTTTATTTAAAATGTTGATATGCAAAATTAATTTTGCTATCTAGACCTTTTCAAATATAAAATTTGACAGAAATCCATAGAGCCGTTACCAAGAAAGCCAAAAATTAAATAAAAATTGTTATATGAATGGTCCCGCTAATAGACTTTCTCCGAATATGTGATTCTGATTAAATGATATCCAATAACAACAAAAAAAATTCTCAAAAATTTTCATCAAAATCGTTGGAGCCGTTTTCGAGAAAAATAAACTTTTAACCGGTCACTTCGTCGAATAAAATTTAAAATAAATTGCACGACTGGATCGCAAGTACTTGCTCATATGTGTGGTCACATTGTAGTTAGAATAAAATTTCAGAAAATTAAAGTGAACATCAAAGCATTTATTCGATTTTTGTGACTTTTGATTGTTTGAATAAAGTACGTCAAATTGTATTAGGTGAAATAATTTAAACACCATTTTATTTCTTTAAGAAATGTTAAAATGTGTGACTTTTTTCAAAATCTTAGGAGCTGTTTTTAAATAAAACGTTTTTTCAACAACTTTTTTTTAAATTAAAAAAAAAATAATTCAAGAATACCGTTTTAAGCACAAAAATAACAAACATTTAAAAATAGAATTAAAAAAAAAATTGATTTTTCAAAAAAAAAATTGAAAAAATTATTACAAACACAAAAAAAAAGTTTTCGAAAAAAATATAAATATTACTAAGGCTAAAAACAAAAATTGAAAAAAACTCCTCTGTAGAATGTAAGTTCTGAATTTAAAGACAATTGGCTGTACATCCGTACAGACAGACAGAGAGACAGACAGACAGACAGACAGAATTTCGCCAGTAACTCAAATATGTTTCTCTATCATCGTAATGTCATGTTTGATTGTTATCTGGAATATTTTTTCTGCACGAATGCGTAACTTGTATTATAGTACCTATAATCGCAAATAAAAAAGAAACAAACACAAAAAATGGGCACGACTGGGTCGCACTTACTTGCTCTTATGTGCCTAATTATATTGGAAAGCAAGATCTTTGACAGAAACAAGTAACATTTACGTTCAAATAAAACAGTATGAACTTATAAAAAGTATTAAGACAACAATACATAAAAGTTTTTAGTATAAAATGAAGAACGCCATCATTTTTTTTAGTTATAAATATATTTTATAATTTAGTTATTATATTATTATTATTATATTATTATTAGTTTGAAAAATACTTACTAAAAAAAATCAAAAATTTATTTTTAATAGAAAAAAAAGTTACTCACAATTTTGATATGCAGAATTAGTCTTATTACCTAGATCTTCTCAATTATAAAATTTGACAGAAATGCAAAGAGCCGTTACAAGGGAAAGCCAAAAATTTAAAAAACTGTTACATTAAAGGTACCGTTAATAGACTTTTTCTTTAAATTTTGTTCTAATCAAATAATAGCCAATACCATTAAAAAAATTCTGAAAAATGTTCATCAAAATCGTTGGAGCTGTTTTCGAGTAAAATAAGCTTTTCTTTAACGGTCATATGGCAGGTACTGTTATTTTTAGGCCTAAAAATAAAATTTCAATTTCTCCTCTAGGGAATGCCAAAAGAATCACAGACACCAAATTTGAAGATAATCGCTTTAGCCGTTTAGGCTGTAGCTCGTTATACACACTGATAGACGGACAGATAGACAGACAGACATTTTTTCACTTATAGTCCCTATAATGGCAAGTAAGCGTTTTATGAATCCTAGCATAGAGCTAGCTTTATTCATAATAAAATTTACGTGCTGAGTAAATTCAAAGTTAGAAGTAAAATGGAAACCCAAATCCTTAAAACTAAAGACGCCACAGAGTTTGTGCTGCGAAATATGATAATCGAATGCACTTACGATACGTTTTCTAGAAAAGGTGCTCGTCTGGCATTTTACAGGGTTAAGGGATATACCACTTTTTCTGCACCAAATACTAAAGCTATAAAGAAGACTGCAGTCATCCCTAGACTTAATTGTCTTAAATACCTTCATGTCATCAGCGAATATAAGAATGTTACTTGATTGTATGCATGAAGTAACACCATTTATTGCCAAAATGAATAGAAAAGGACCAAGGTGGCTTTCTTGAAGTACGCCAGAGTGAGCCACGAAAGGGTCTGAAAAACAATTTTTAAATTTTACTTGGTAAGATCTATTCTCTAGTTATGATTTGATCCAACGTAAGAAATAAGGAGGAAAACCAAAAGCTTTTAACTTGAACAAGATTATTTCGTCATTTAGTTGCTCAAATGCTTTTGAGAAGTCAGTGTAAATGCAGTCAACTTTATAAACCTTTTTTTTACTGAAAAATGCCATACTCTCACAGACAACTTGTTCAAAAAGTTTTGGAATTCAATAATCTAGAAATAGGCCTATAGTTTGTAATGTCAGCCTCGTCTCCTTTCTTGAATATAGGATTAAGAAAGGCCTTTTTCCATGTACTTGGAAATTTTCCTGTTCTAAGGGAAAGCTTAAACATACATAAACCTAAGGGCTGAACTACAGAATACTCTTACACTTTTAAATACTATTGGGGGAACTCCATCGGGACCAGCTGAAAAATCATCGTTTAACGAAGAAAGAAGGTCAAGCACTGTACTCTACAGTACAGGGATATGGTTACAGCTAGTTTGCGAAAAGGTATGTAAATTGTGAAAACAAATTTCATCAACTTCAATTGGTTCTTTAACAGAAGAATCACGAAAAATTGCTGCAAAGGCGTTAGAAATATTGAAATTTTTTTCTAACTGAATGTTTTTATTTAAATTTTTTTTAATTAATAAGGTCTTCAGGTCATCTTTTAAAGTAATATCCATATCATTTACGTAGCTAGTATATAAAACATTTGACAAAGTATTAAATTCATCAAAAGTTTATACATAATGTGAGTAATGCGTTGAAGAAAGAGTTTTAAGGTAAAGCTTCCATGCTTTATTTCTTTTATTATGAAGAGTCCGTATGGGTGAATAGTGTTTGTATTATTCGATTTTTTTAAACTCAGATTATTACTAAAAGCAGTTTTTAAGAATATCATAAAAATTAGGACTGCTTCGCCAATATTTCAAGAATCTAATACATTATCTATTCCAGAACTAATTAAATCTTCAGACAACACCTGGAAATTTGATTTTCTAAAGTCAAAACTATAAGAGCAATCAAAGTTTTCAGAAATTTGATCACTCAAATCTAGGAAAATGTCCATTGGTGGATGGTAGTTATCTATGTTAGTGATACCAGATCTTAATTCTAAAACGAGTGTACTAATAGCGTTAGAGGAAAATATTAGATCGAAACTTCGATTTTTTGAGTTTTTAACGCAGCTTATTTGCTGTAAGTCAGTGGAAATAATTTTATCAAGAAAAGAAAGTTCCATTTGTGGAAAAGATGATGAAGGTTCTAAGTAGAATTCATCTTTATAAAGAATCCAATCAATGTAAGGTAAATTAAAATCAACTAAAAGTAAAATTTTGCTATCCGAGCAGGATAAATCAATAATAAAATCAATTGCCATGGAAAGTTCATTTTGACGTAATATATGTGTTAATTTAAACACAAAAAATGGCGCAAAATTTTAGTCAGAACTCGATTAAAGAAAAATACGGACTCTATATAATAAAGACTTTTAATTAAAAATACTCAACGAATATTTTCTCAATTCTAAAAACTTTAAAAAATCCCTGCTAACTAATACTACTAACGGGTCCGCCAAATAACTTTTTTTTCTGAAAACGCTTCATCAACATCAAGTGTAGCTTCGGCTGTGTGGCACGTAGCGCCGTCCTATTGAAACCAAATGTTGCCAATATCCTCCTCTTCAATTTTTGTGAACAAAAATTCGTTCAACATGGCCCGATAACGATCGCCATTGACTGTAACGGCCACTCCTTGCTAATTTTCGAAAAATGGCCCAATTATGCCTCTGGACCAAAACCGCACCAAACAGTGACTCGTTTTGGGTGTACCGGCTTTTCAATGTATGCGTGCGGGTTTTCTGTGCCCCAAATGCGACAATTTTGTGCTGCTTGCTTGTTTACATACCCGCCAAGATCAAAATGAGCTTCATCTGAAAAGATGATTTTTTTGGCAAAATCGGCATCGATCTCAGGCAGTAATGTCGCAATATTTTCCAGCGTTGTTCAAGCGTATACACAACCATATTCGTTCAGCGGAGGGACAAAACTAATTATCTGTCAAATCAGACATGAGGTAAGTGTTACCATTCACGAAATAAGCACTAGTTGAAAAAAAAAGTTAGATGGCGGGTATAATGTAACGTAACATACGAAAATTTTCTTTGAACATCTCCAATATGTCGATTAATTAAAATAAATAAAAAAAATACGAATCTGTTGCTGGATCTTTTGGAATTTTTGCTGAAAAAATTATGTAATTGGCTCAAAGAAGCGGAAACTCAATTTCTATCAAGCAAATGGTGAATGGTGACTGCCGCCGGAAGTATATTTCTACATTTTTGCTATCTACAAATGATTTAAAAAAATCGCTCAATTCAGCAGGAAATATTTAAGAGGTGGCCCTAGTGAGTCGTGTCGTAAGTTAGTGCAAAGGACAAAAGAGCTTTAAGTCCTTCAAACTATCTGTGTCCAAAGCCAAAGAACCAAATGTTGTCGAGGAGTGTGTTGCGAAAACACAAGCTGATGGTAAAAAAGGATAAAAGATAGTGGAACGAAAATAAAAAAAAACTAAAAAAGTGGCATTTCTACAATTATTTATAATTTATTATTTTTTCAATAAAAGAGCAGGTTTTTTTTTTAAATTAACTTAAAATATTTTTTTTATTTGGAAACATGTTTTTTTTTGTACAGCGATGTATAATTTGCATTCAGTAAGTATTTTGGTAAGCTTTCGAAAAAATCAAAATTTTCAAAAAAAAATCGAATTGTTCGACCTTTTTAGAATAAAGATACATACATCGTTTGTATTTTATTGTAATCAGAAAAATAATAATAAATACGCACATTGCTCACCGAAAAAAAAGGTAATCCTGCTCGAAGGACCAGAAAAGCCTTTAAATTAAAAGTAACAATTTTACTACCAGCCAAAGAAGTAATGGTTTAGCAGTGAAATGATGCCCGTTATAAGTTATCGACAATCTCTTAGCAGAAGACGGAATGCATGAATTAATTACATTTCTTGGTTTTATGTTTAATACAAGCCTGAATTTAGTATTTTGAAATAACTATTGTTTTTTTTTTTAACCGACTTTATTAGAAGTAATACCAATGATGACAGAATAAATGGTGAATCAGTGGATACAAGAAAAATGTATTTATTACTTCTTTCTAAGGCCAGTACCTAATCTCAGCATCTTAATACCCTACCCATTTCGGGGACTGTTAAGTTACCCTCAAAAACTTTAAATCCTGATTTGAAATCTTCGTTATATACAAATTTATTCCAAATATAATAAGAACTTTCGAATATAATTTTTTTAAAGAATCATTAATTGAAATCGACAGAACAACAACAGAACTGACTATCTTGCAACTCGCACTACAAAGTTCCTCCATAGTTTTCTCATTAATCACAGTGCATATCGATTTCCGTCAGAATTAATGAACCCTTTACACTCATCGATTGCGGTATAAGATGAAAATAAAAAATAAACTTCCCTCCAGAATAACAAGGACTTCATTAATATTGCAAAGAAAACAACACCAAAATCAATAAACCTTCCTGTTCGACTCTTGCCTCGCAGAATATAGATTTTTTAGTGTCATCAAACTCATAAAAAAAAACAACTACCAACTTCTGCATCATCTTAAAAGCCATTCATAAACTTTTATCGAAGACGTGCTGTGAAATGAAGCCTAAGGAAATGTTAAAATTAAAATAATGAAACTTGCGAAGTGACACACACACCCCGAGATCCTAGATAGCTTCATGTACCGAAGTTTCTTCTTTCGTCTCGTTGTCATCTCGATCTCAAAAAAGTTGAACGTTAAATTTAAATAAAAAATTTTAAAAAAATTAAATTGTTCACTTAAATGCATCTAAGCCACCTACTCATTTGCCATTTGCAATTTAACATGCAATTTCGTCGAGGACTTTTATTTAAATTCTTCACAACTGTGTCTACACCAGAGTATATTATACTCTTCCAGCTTCCACCCTGATGTCGTTGTTGGAGTTGGGATGGTTGCTTATTGCAATGTGTAAACTGGGAAGGGGAATGGAGGGAGTATAGTGAATGGTTGTTCAAATAATAAGTTTAGTGAAATGAATTTGGAAGCGATTAGCACTTTTCAAAGAGGATGTAGGTAGTTTGCAAAGTGAAGGAAAGGAAACCTTGTGGAATCAAAAGGATCTAAAAGACCTTTCTATCGTGTGCATCTTAGCTTCGGTTTTCAACGGGTTAACGAGGCATGCATAGAATACTTTAACTTGCTATTGCTTTTTTATAGCCTTGATATAGTGTACTCAAAATTGACATTAAAGGTATTCAAGTTGAGGTGTACAAGGATAAGGATTTTAAGGTTTATCGATTTTGGTCTGGCTTTATAGGGTGAAAGGGCTTTAAATGTTTATTTTCTTTGATTTATTTAGTCATATTAAAGCTGAAGCCAAAAAGAAGCAGTTAGTACTCAACGTGTAGCAATACAAAAGTCAAGTTTTTGCTTTCAACTTGGCGGGAAATTTAACCTTGAGGTGGGTAAAAGTAATGACCAGATGTTGTTTTGCTTTAATTTTTGTTGGAAATAAAAAATTTGGTTGTAAAGGGTATTCAGATAGGGACTTCCCATCTTGTTGAAACTACATCTGTCAAATTGGCTGTCATTTATTCAGTCTGTTTAGTTGAATCACCATGAAGGGATTTAGCGTTCAAACATCACGTGCAAATGTTAAAATTGTTTTATCAAAATGGGTGTTCTGTTCGAGCAACGTTCTGCGCGCTTCGCCCATTGACGAAATGCAAGATCTGCCGAAAACATCGCGGCCGTCCGTGAGATTGTGCAAGAGAATCCGAATCAGTCGATTTGTAGTCGATCACAAGAACTCGGCCTTTCGCAGACCAAAATTTGTGAATTTTGGGTCTTGACTTGGGCCTGCACCCGTAAAAAAATCAATTGATCCAGTAGCTGAAGGTAAACTACCAAAGACAACGTCATGTGTTCGTTGAACGAGCTCTGGAACAGTTCGCAAATGACCCTAATTTTCATCGAAATATCATCTTCAGCGATGAGGCTCATTTTAGAATGAATGGATACGTGAACAACAAATAGTCGAATTTGAGATGATACCAATCCACATGAGATCCAACAGCGTTCAATGAATCCCGATAAAGTCACAGTCCATATTTCTTTAAGAACGATGTTGGTCAGGTCATCAACGTCAACGGCGAGTGCTATAGGTCGATGATTACCAACTTCTTTTGACCTGAATTGAGTGATATAGACACCAATGACATCTGGTTTCAACAGCACCGCACCACGTGTCACACAGCTCATGCTACATTGGAAATTCTTCACGAGCGATTTCAGGGCATGGTCTTCTCACGTGGAGGTGACATGAACTGGCCACCGAAATCGTGTGATTTGTGGATTATGTCAAATCGGGAATAGGGATATAGGTCAAGTGACCGCCTTCAGTATATTGATGACCATACTGGTTCATTTTATGGCCTATCCCTCATGGCGTTCTCCAAAAAATAAATGGCCCGACGACTCCTTCTTCTGAAACAGCACACCATGCAATAACTGCAATAACTGTTAACGAATGAATGTAATGGCTCTTCTTGGGTCAATCGTGGAATGCCGGTGCCTCAGAAGCGATAAGTTTTCTATTTACTTATATTAACCGGAGGTAAAATATGATCTTTATCGCTCATGATGAAAATTTGTTCTTCATTTAAAATTATTAATTATATATTTGTTTTAACACAAAAAGGTTATGAATTTGTGCAGAATAAATAAATTGCACGACTGGTTCGCACGTACTTGCTCATATGTGCGGTCACATCGTCAAATAAGTTTAAAAAAATGCACGACTGGGACGCACGAACTTGTTCTTATGTTAGATAATTGCTTAGTGGCTGCATATGTATGCAGTGTTTTTTAGACGTGTGGTTTTCAAGAAGAAATAAAACACATATAGTTTAATGTTATGGCCAAGAATCTAGCTTGATTATAAAGATAAGGGTTTGCATTATGTTTTAAAAATGATTACGGGGAAGGGGCCACTGCGGTTGGTTTGAATAAATTCCAGCCGAAGCCCAATTTCCCCAATTTTTTTGTGAAAATCGGGATCTGTGGCCATCTCATTCACCGAACGTGTGGTGCGCTTGATGGTCGTTTGGCTTCAATTCTTGCACAAGTTAGATTTTGTAAGCCTGCGAACCAAGATCCTTCCGCAAAATCTTCCATAAAGTGGATGAGCACATCTCCAATTGTTGCGCGCGATGGCATATTGACTCATTCAGGCCTTCTTCGATACTCTGCTCCATCGAAACGGAGCATTATTTTGGTAATAAATTTGCACAATTTGCAAACTTGTTCAGGAGTAAGTCTATTCATTATGAAATGGCAAACCACACTGAGCATTAATCAAGTGACAGCTGTCAAAAAGACCAACTCCGAAAAAAGTATTGCCAGATTGAAAACCACAAGTCTAATAAAATAAAAAATATTTTTTTTAGAAAATTCTTTCATTTTTTACTTGCGATTATACGTAGGGACTATAAGGCAAGTTTAGGATTCGTGAATATTAAAAAAATTGATATAACAATCAAACATGACATTACGATCATAGAGACGTCTAAAAAAGTGATCGAGAAAAAATGTCTGTCTGTCTGTCTGTCTATCTGTCTGTCTGTCTGTCTGTCTGTCTGCCTGTCTGTCTGTCTGTCAGTATGTATAACGAGCGATTATCTTCAAACTTGGTGTGTGTGATTATTTTGGCATTCCCCAGAGGAGAAATTGAAATTTTATTTTTAGCCCTAGAAATAACGGTACCGGCCATATGACCGTTTAGGAAAATCTCATTTTTCTCAAAAACGGCTCCAACGATTTTATTGCAAATTTTTGAGAGTTTTTTGTTGGTGTCATCTGATTAGAGCCACATATACGGGAAAAGTCTATTAACGGGACCTTTCATATAACGGTTTTTAATTGTTGGCTTTTTCTGTTACGATTTTTTGGATTCCTATCAAAATTTTATATTTGAGAAGTTCTAGGTACTTGAATTAATTCTGCGTATCAAAATTTTGAATAACTTTTTTTTCTAATTAAAATAATTTTTTGAATATTTATCTTTGAAAAATCAATATTTTGGAAACTAATCAAAAAAAAATATTTTAAATTTTATAATCACATGTATTTTAATAAATTCTAAAAAAGTGCATACCAAAATTTTAAAAATAATTTAATTTCAAAAAACTAAAAATAAAAAACAGGATTTTATCAAAACCGGTCATACAATTTTCGAAATACAGTTTTCATAAATTCCTTGTTATTTAAGACGTGTGATGGCGTACTTCATTTTTACTAAAAACAGATAAGTATTGTGGTTTTTAATACTTTTTACAGGTTCAAACTGTTTTATTTTCAACGCAAATGTTACTTGTTTCTGTCAAAAATCTTGCTTTCCGATGTAATTATGCACATAAGAGCAAGTACGTGCGATCCAGTCGTGCCCATTTTTACTTGCGATTATAGGGACTATAAGGCAAGTTATGCATTCGTAAAAAAAAAAAAAATTTTAACAATCAAACATGATATTACGATGATAGAGAAGTCAAAAAAAGTGGGTCCGGAAATTCCGTCAGTCTGTCTGTCTGTCTGTCTGTCTGTCTGTCTGTCTGTCCGTATCGATATCTACAGCCTAAACGGTTGGGCCGATTTGATTCAAACTTGGTATATAGTATTTTTAGAGTGCTCTACCCGACGTTTTTGGAATTGGCATTCTAGCTCCAAAACTAACAGTACCTGCCATATAACTTTTATTAAAAAACTTATTTTTCTCGAAAACGGCTCCTACGATTTTGATTAAACTTTCAGAATGATGTTTTCTGTGCAAAATCTATCTTTTAATTTTAATGGATTTTTCAGAAAAAGTTTTATAACGGTACCTCCCATATGACCGGTTTTTTTAAAATCAGACTTTCTCGTTAACTAATTGACGGATTTTGATGACATTTTCAAAATATGTAGTGTTTTATGATTTAAATAATATTGCTTATCAAAATTTTCAAAAACATTTTTTTTTACTTTTAATAATTTTTTAAAAAAAATATTTTGTTTTTTGAATATTTTGAAAACGGATTTATAGATTTTTTTTTTAATTTTTCTCCTAGTATAAACTATAGATTTCTTTAAATTGACATACTTAAAAAAATTTTTAAATATGTTTTCAAAAAGTTTTTGAAAAAATTGGTCGAACGATTTTGAAATGAAAAATTTATAAAATAGAAAACAGCAAAAGAAATAAGATGGCTTACAACATTTTTTCCAAAAAACGTTATGAGTATTGTTTTTTTTAATTTATAAATTTTTTCCCCAACATTTTATTTCATATTGCTCGGCTAAGCCCTAGCCAAGCCATTAGTCAAATAAAAGAAAGTGACAACCTACATTACATACATACTTACGTATTTTAAAGTATTTTTCATCACCATAAAAGCACAGAATAAATAAGGAAGCCTTTGATTAACACACAAAAACAACTAACAAATAAAAAAAACTATTCGATTACTACTGAATGCAAAAATTTCAATCGAGAAAACAAAAGTTTACACCTTCCTATAAATAATCAAAACCACTGTGTTAACTTTTAATATTGTCTCTATACCTACTGGCTTAACAGTAGTTGGAACACGTATCTTAATTTTAGTACCTACCTTCCTTCCAACCTTATTATAGGTACCTAAATCCTTTATAAATTCCATTGGTCCCATATTGGGACGTATAAAGGTCCCTACCTAGCATTATTGCCATACTGCTGATTCCGACGAATCTTTATGCCAGTTGTTCAAATTTTTCCATACCAAAATGAAAATTTAACTGAAAAAAGTCCTTTGTATCTTTCTATTAGCAAATTATATTATAAACAGTAAGCAGCAAGTGGAAAGATAATACACTAAAAAACTGCAAAAGCTAACAATCCTATATATTTATGTGTTTATCCCTTTGTCGTGACGCATGTTCGTTCGAGCTTCACCCCAAAACGATTCTAAGGAAGTTGCACGTCATACAAGAAATATTAAAATAAAATCTTTGTCAAAAAGACGCCTGCACTTAAAAAGGATTAGCACATAAGAGCAAGTACGTGCCTTTTATTTACTTAGTTTAAGAGTTTTCTCGGAAAAAAGTATGCAATAAAATTTGAAAACTAAATGTCTATCCAGGAAAAAATATATTGAAAATCGTTCGACCAGTTTTTTTAGTCTCTTTTTTAAAGTTTTCGAAAAAATATTTAAATTTTTTTTCTAGTATTTTTCATTATAAGAAAATCTGTGGTTTTAATCTGTGAAAATTATTTAAAAAAAAATCAATCAACCCTTTCAAAATATTTACCAATTTTTTTTGTTTTAGAAAATTAAAAAAAAATTAAAAAAAAAAGTTTTTGAAAATTTTGAAATGCAATGCTAATTTAATTATTGATGACTTTCTGTGTGCAAAATTTTATTGAAATCGGGATAATAGTTAACGATAAAACCGCATTTGAAAAATCCGGTTATATGAGAGGTATCGTTATAGAACAAATTTCGAAAAATTCATTCTAACTGAAAGATGTATTGTTGTAAAAAACTAGCACCCTGAAAGTTTTATCAAAATCGTTAGAGCCGTTTTCGAGAAAATTAAACTTTTTGTTAAAAATTGTATGGCAGGTACCGTTATTTTTTGACCTAGAGCAAAAATGAAAAACACCCCCCGAGATACTACCAAAAAAATACTAAATACCAAGTTTGAAGTAAATCGGCCCATCAACTTAGGCTGTAGGGGTCTGAATAGAGAGACAGACAGACGGACGGAATTTCCGGGACCACTTTTTTCGAATTGTCTATCATCGTAATGATTTTTAGAAAAAAATTTTTTTTTTTTGCAGGAATCCATAACTTACATTTAGAGAAACAAATTTGAATTACTGGATGTATTTTGAACTGCAGCCTATACGGTTGGGCAGTTGGGCTTACCGACTTCAAATTTATAACATACAGTTATATACAGTTAAAACAGGACTTTTTTTAATATTTTTTTTGAGCTTAAATATTAACCGTACCCTGCAGTATAGCCCTTAGTAAAAGCTTATTTTTCTCTCTTTTTTATGAAAAAAAATTCTTTGCAAAATGTTAAAATGAAATCCTATTTCAAACTAACAAAAAAGTTCAATTTAAAAAAAAATCGTTCAAATTCCTTGACCCATTAATGAGAAAGTCAAAGATATAATGTAGTATTTACGTACAACTGTACCTTTTCATAGAAAACAAATCCAAGTCTTATTCCTGATGAACACGAGTTTTCATAAGTTACCCCTCAACAATAGATGAAGTATATTGAATAACAAATGAAATTACAAATTCTCTTTCGATAAGGTGTCGCCCTTGCTACAGATAAAAATTAAAATGGATTATTTGTTTCTCCCCCAAAAAAAACAACATATTGCATTCTCAAATCCTGCATGAAAAATAGACATTCCAAGTTAAAAACAAATGCAATATTCAAAATATAAAATAAAAAAAAATGCTGCTGTCCTAGAAGGAAGTGTCTTTGGGCCAGTTTTGTGGATATGTATTATTCAAGACATGCCTCAAAAAGAGGACGTCATGATATGGTTTAGTAATATACAACTTACCATAAGATTTAAAATAAAATGTATTGATTAGTTTTGCAAATATTGAAAATCCAAACAAAGTTTCAAAAATTTATTATTAATGGAAAAACAAAAAAAAATATTCAATATGTTGATATGGAGACTAATTTTGGCTTGTTAGATGTTTTCAAATATAAAATTTTATACAAATCTAAAGAGTCGTTACCGATAAAGTCGAAAATTAACACAAAGAGTTATTATGAAAGGTGCCGGTAATGGACTCTTCGCCTCCGGTATTTTTTTTTGACGTGATGTCTTAGAAATCGATGAGACGCTACACATACGAAATAACAGGTCTCATGCTGATCAAAAAATGGGCACGACTGGGTCGCACTTGCTCTTGTGTGCTTAATTACATTGGACGGCAAGATCTTGGACAAAAACAAATAACATTTACGTTGAAAATAACACAGTTTAAACTTATAAAAACTATCAAAACCACAATACTTAACTGTTTCTAGTAAAAATGAAGTATGCTATCACACGTCTTAAATAACAAAGAATTTATGAAAAACAATATTTCAAAAATTCTAGGACGGATTTTGATAAAATACTGTTTTTTTATTTTTAGTTTTTTGAAAAAAAAAATTTTATTTTGGTATGCAGTTTTTTAGAGTTTATTAATATGCATGTGACTATAAAATTAAAAATTATTTTTTTGATTAGTCTTAAAAATATTGATTTTTCAAAAAAAAAAAATTCAAAAATTATTTTTTATTAGAAAAAAAAAGTTATTCAAAATTTTGATATGCAGAATTAATTTGGCTATCTAGATCTCTTCAAATATAAAATTTGAGAGAAATCTGTAGAGCCGTTACCGAGCACGTCAAAAAAAATAAAAAACATTTTATGAAAGTCCAGTTATTAGACTGTTCCCGTATATGTGATTCTAATCAAATACCAACAAAAAAAATCTCAAAAATGTTCATCAAAATCGTTGGAGCCGTTTTCGAGAAAAATAAGCTTTTCCTAAACGGTCGTATAGCAAATACCGTTATATTGAGCCCTAAAAATAAAATTTCAATTTCCCCTCTGAGGAATGCCAAAAGATAAACACATACCAAATTTGAAGGCAATCGCTTAACCCGTTTAGGCTGCAGCTCGATAAACACCCGGACAGACACACAGACAGACAGACAGACAAACAGACAGGCAGACTGACAGACATTTCTTGTCGATCACTTTTTTAGACTTCTTTAGGGTCGTAATGTCATGTTTATCTCAATTTTGTTTATATTCACCAATCCTTAACTTGCCTTATAGTCCCTATAATCGCAAGTAAAAAGTAACGCGGTTACGCTGTGATACTGTGGTTTTCTTAACCAAAACCGATAGCAAGCACCAGGCGAACATGAAAAAGAACAGGCGCAAATTCCGAAAATAATTCCACTCAAATTCAATAAGTACAAGAAGAGAAAAAAAATACAAAATAGGCGGAGTAATGGGATGTGAGTATGTTGATTTAACGAGAGGGTTTGTGGGTAATTTTTTTTGTTGACTCTGAGGCTCGGTGCACACTTGCATTATTTCGGCATTTCACATAAAAACATGTTTTTTTCTAAAGTGCGACCCTATTTGTAGTACCTAGTACTAGAATTTGGTACTATTTTATCTTTGGGACTGGATATGGTAGTAGATTTAGTACCAGATTTTTTACGTGATGAGTGGAATTGTATATGGTGTGAGTTAAGAGGCTATATGTTGGTGTTGCTGCCATCAATGTTAAAGTTATCACATAAAATTATCGTCCGTAAACCAACGTTACAGACAACCAACTCTTTTTTAATAAAATAAAAGAACATACCTACTAAAATACTCTCAAAAGTTTCATCAAAATCGTTTGAGACGTTTATATGGCAGGTAGCGTTGTTTATAGGACTAAAAATATTTAAAACCCTCTGAGAAATTCAAACAGAACCACACATGGAAATAATTAATTTTTGCAATTTTCTTGTACTGTTCCTTGGGGGTGGGGGGGGGTCATTAGTAGTTTAAATTTCAGTTTTCGCGAAAATCGTAGAGAAGCTTCAGCCGCCATTTTTAATTTAACGAAAATATTATTTTGGCCAATAACTTCGCCATTGTTTATTTCTTTCAAAAATAATAAAGGCAAAACTTGTAAGAAATTAAATTTTCTACCATTAGTCTAATTTTTTTTTCAAAAAAATTACCGTTTGCGAGATATCTCTCTGATACCTCTTCTGAGGTTATGAAACTATTATTTCTTACAGTTTTCTCTGACAGTTTGCTGGAGGGGGTCATATTATTCTTAATTTTGATTTTCGGGACTGGAGTTTCACTCGCCATTTTGAATTTAATGAAAACAAAAATTGTGAAGGCATGGCTTGTAGGAAATCTCTACAGTTCATTTATGATATTTTTTTTCAAAAAATTTACCGTTACCGTTGTGATGCTTTTTATTAGGAGGCTGAGGTGAGCTCGTCGGAGACCAGAGTGTTACCCAAATAAAAGTTAAAAAATTGGGTGGAAAGTCCAGAATTCCTTTATTTATTATTCAAAAACAATCAGACACTGTAGATAACTTAAATAAATAACATCGTACTTCATAAAGCTTACAATTATTGACTTATATAACTAACACAGTATTACATATACGTCCCCAAAATATATGAGTGGAGAGAATCTCCGGCCCTGGCAATACAAACCAGGGATAGTCGGTTGAGCGGCTGGCAGCTGGCAGTAGCCACTCGGGCCAAGCTGTACTTAGACAGTAAAGCGAGGTATAAAACGGGTAGAGAGAAGCTCCGGCCCTGGCAATACAAACCAGGGACAATCGGTTGAGCGGCTGGCAGTACCCACTCGGCCCAAGCTGTACTTAGACAGTAAAGCGAGGGATAAAACGGGTGGAGAGAAGCTCCGGCCCTGTCAATGCAAACAAGGGATAATCGGTTGAGCGGCTGAAATCCTCTCGGCCCAAACTATACTTTGAAGAAGCAGAGTAAGGGATAAACAGGTCTGTTTACGCACTCAAAATCGGTAATCGGGCGCGTGAGCTAAAGACTTTGAATTCTTGAAGCGTCGGTACAGGCGGTCGTCTATTTTCTTGTAATCAGGGAATTTGTCTGGGTTCCTCTCTACTTGCTCATTTTAACTACAGACCATTCAAGTTTGGAGTCTCGGGCGGCTGCTAATTTATCGGCTTCGGAGATCGTCCTTGACAATGCATCTACGACTACGTTCATTGCCCCTTTCCGGTATTGCATATCGAAATCATATTGTTGAGGTTCCAATTTCAAGAAATTATGCAGGACTTCTTGATGTCTTTCTGGTAGATAAGATACTACGAAACAGGCGGGGTCTTTTGAGTCTCCAGGTGGCAGTTTCTTACTTGTTAAATGCTTTCCACCTATGAATAATTGAAGATTGGCCTCTTGCATTAAATCCATTCCGAGTATGGCGTCCTCGTCAAGAGATGGAAGGTAAGTCATTTCCCCTGATACCAATATATTACCTTCGGAGAATGTGACTGTAAAGTGTTCAGAAGTGATCACCGGGTTGCTATTTGCTAAGTATATCTGTTCGGTATAATTTCGTACAGGTAATCCAAGATCCACAAATTGTTCCCGCAGCGTTTGAAGATCATATGGGCTGGGTGTCGGGGGTGCAAAACGCGGAGATGCTTGTGAGGGAACATTTGGGGCTGGTGGACGGGAATTTCGTTCATCATTCTTGATAGTTTCGAATTCCTCGGTTAGAAGCGTTAATTCGTCTAATGAGGTTAAATATTTACGTCGAATATAAGGTCAGTATTCTCGTCGGAGTTTGTGGAAGATGCGATCGATGTTATCAGGGATCGTCATGAACGGATGCTGCCGTATCAAATATTGGACGGCGAATATGTAATCCTTTGCTTTTCCACGGGGACCTTGATGCCTCCGAAGTATTTCGTCGCCCAATTTTTGATGATACCTGGCCGGCAGGAAATTTTGGAGAAAGGTCTGGCGAAAGTCCTCCCAGGACTGGAAACTATTTCTTTTTATTCTAAACCATTCCAGCGCGGTTCCTCTGAATACTTCTGGAAGTGTTCGAAGTACGTCGTCCGGCGGTATATTATAACAACGTGTCAATTCGGTTATTCTTTCCATGAACTCGAGCGGATTACCAGAAGATTCAAAGCGAAGACCCCATTTCCGGACTGTGTTCATTATTTCGGCTTCGTAGCTCCAAGTAAGTCCATTGTTTGATGATTCGGCGGGCCTGGTTTGGCTTCAATGTACGCGGGGGCAACAACCCAGTCGTAAACTTGAGGGAAATATGGGGGCGGTGAAAGGTTGTTGACGGGTGATTCTATATTTGAGTTTCTAGTGACCCCATTCGTGGGGGCCTACTGAGGTAGGACGGACTTTCCCTCAGATTTTTCGGTCGCGGTCATCTTCGTTCTCTTGCTTTTCAGTGGATAACGCCTCATTCGCTCGTCGCTCCATGTCTTCGGCCATTTGCTTGCATAGATTCTGGGTTGAAGCATGACTTCGTACCTTCTTTAGATGGTTCCTTAAACGCGTGCGTAGTTCTTGGACTTTTCCTCCGGTGTCCAAATTTCGTGAACCTAGCATCTCCACTAGTTCCTCTTTACTTAGAAAAGATATAAATCCGAGGTTTTGAACGGATTGAAATCCTCAGGCCCCTCACTTTAGGATGCGGACATGTTGATACGGAGTCGGTCGGTTGTCTGGACGGATCGGTTTGTTGATTCTGGAGTGTTAGTCTTCCACAATTATTTCTGGTATACTTAATGGAACGAACTTTGAAAAGCGGTGATTGGTCCTACCTTTGGAAAATTACAGGTCGGTCGGCGGTCGAAATTCGGTTGAACTTTCCTCAGGTCCCTGCTCGGGCGCCAATGTGATGCTTTTTATTACGAGGCTGAAGTGAGCTCGTCAGAGTCCAGGGTGTTACCCTAATAAAAGTTCAAAAAATTGGGTGGAAAGTCCAGAATTCCTTTATTTATTATTCAAGAACGATTAGACACTGTAGATAACTTAAATAAAAAAACATCGTACTTCATATAGCTTACAATTATTGACTTATATAACTAACACAGTATTACATATACGTCCCCAAAATATAGCTCCGGCCCTGCCAATACAAACCAGGGATAGTCGGTTGAGCGGCTGGCAGCTGGCAGTAGCAACTCGGACCAAGCTGTACTTATACAGTAAAGCGAGGTATAAAACGGGTGGAGAGAAGCTCCGGCGCTGACAATATTAACCAGGGATAATCGGTTGAGCGGCTGGCAGTAGCCACTCGGCCCAAGCTGTACTTAGACAGTAAAGCGAGGGATAAAACCGGTGGAGAGAAGCTCCGGCTCTGGCAATGCAAACCAGGGATAATCGGTTGAGCGGCTGAAATCCTCTCGGCCCAAACTATACTTTGAAGAAGCAGAGTAAGGGATAAACAGGTCTGTTTACGCTCTCAAAATCGGTACTACCCTTTCAGGTTAAGCAGGAAAAAGACAATTTCTGCCGACGTGTGGACCTACTTAACACGATTATTCGGCATGCAGCAAGTGTGAATTATAAGTCACAAAGTGAATTACCACACGGGCTTGTGGTAAATACGCAACATACACACTATGTCTGGACGGTGGTCGGGCTGTCGTGTGTGTGTGTATCATGTGCTTTCGGTTTGTTAGGCATGAGTTTACACACCATGGCTGGTCGGTGGTTTAGCTTTCGTGTGCGCTGAGTCTAAAAATGGGTTGTCGTAGGTTTGCGCGGGATGGAGTCCCTGATGCAGTACACACTTATGCCTGGCCGGTAGTTCAGCTTTCGTGCGCTCAAAGTGATGTGTAATGGGAAGTGTAACGCTCGTTACACCGTTACAGAGATATAAATGAAAAACTTAGAAAATATTAGTGGGCTTTAGGTGACCTAAGTTTTCTAAGTTTGATAAATATAAAGGTCACAAAAACTAACATTTATAAATGAAAAACTCTTTTTTGGGCTTTTGCGGGGTCCCTTTTGTTTTTCAATGCAGTAATATTTCTACTATCATTCACATTTTATAATGCTTAGTACGTTTAAAATACAAGCATCTTGTAGCTTGACACATTTTATTCCTAAATGGTTTTTTAATAGAGACACGACGTCTTCAATATTTATTATCGGCAAAACCAAATTATTTAATATTCCTTTGAAGAATCGAGACTTAGGAATAGATTTACAGAATTTACAGAATAAAATATCAGCAAAAATAGCTTAGAAACTGCTGTAGAACGCATTTTAGTAGCTTTGTACACTCAGTTCAAGTGTTTTACTAAATCCATATTGAAAACAAAATGTAATCTTTCAAGGCTTCCACCTGCCTTAGCAGCGGCAGATAAACATACATATAAGACGTACCTACAGGTGCAAAAATGGCTGGAAAACGATATAAGTGCAATGAAGTGGGCTGAAAAAACCCAGCGCGGGTTAGAGCACATGACCACTACTGCTGACTGAGCCGCTAAATCGTTGCACAAAACTAATTCCATCCAATGTAAAAAAAATTGTGGAAAAATGTGTGGATGTCGTAAGGCAGGACTTAAGTGGTCTATTTTGTGTGCAAATTGCAGCGACGAATCTTGCGAAAACGTCATTGAAATATGAAAGTTGCCTGATGATGACGAAACTATCAATTTTTTGGAACCAAATATTTATTTAAAACCAAATATTTACAATACTGCGGAATCAGCATTTAAGAACTAAATCATGACATGTTCGAAGACGGAGCCGATGATGGTAGTCAACAAAAAAAACCCACCTTAAACTCTACCTCCACGGTGGAGCGGAAAAAGGTTTTATTTGAATAAGCAAAGTTAACCAATTCTTCATTAATACAACATAGCGGCTCAAGCTCCAGCAGGACTTTTCCAAAAATCGATATTTAGACTACTTATGATATCCGCCAACAAACTGTAAAAAAACATTGTACGAATTAATATTTTCATAATCCCAGAACGAGGTCACAAGTTCCCGAAAAGAGTTTTTCCTTAATATCGAGCGGTAACAAGATGGCCGCTGAAGCTCCACGATTTTCCCAAAAACCGAAATTTAGACTACTAATGAATGACCTGTAAAAGAAACTTGTATGAATCGTTTTTTTTTTCACTTCAAATATTTAACCCAACTGGACTCTTTATAAGCCTAGATTTCATTGTTGACAGTATATTTTCCGTTAATTTGTTCTCCGAGACATTGAAAGGCAATCGTTTGTAGTTATTTGGATTATCTGACTATTTCTGTGAAACTCATCATTTTCTTACTGATTAAGGTACAAGTATGTCAGTGCCTGAAGGGTATACGAATAATTCATATCAATGGTAGGACTTCGTTATGTAGTTCTTGTATTTTCCAGAAAACTCCAGTGTGTTAAAACTATCTGACACGTTAGTCCCCTTCCCTTTAGAGGCACTTAGAGAAACGTTAGTGCTTTTTTACATTCACAAACTTAAATTCACAGTTTTTAATTAAGGATGGCAAATGTTGAACAGTCCAACAGAACTAACTACAGACTGTAGTCATAAGCTACTGACCGCTACCGTTTGCCATTAATTATAACCCCATCAGCTAACAAATGTTTCATCCGGAAATAGCTTCGAGCAAATCATCCGCCATTGTTATAAGTTTTTGTTCGCATATGCATTTGAATTTCACGATATCTCTTATATTCAATGGACGTTTCTTAAGTACCACTTAAGGCTGCGTCCTATAGGAAGACTAACAAAATCACTAACAGGGTTACCCCTCCGCAGCTGAAATGATTTAAAATTCAAAAGTTTTTAATGGTTTAACTTTCAAGAACCGTGGTTTTCGTCGTTACGTAATAATTGTTTTGATTATGAATAATATTTTAGGATTTAATTAATATATTCAAAGACATACCACCTCATACTGATATAATACACCATCGGTATACAAAACTATGGGCTGAATTTAATAAGCAGTAGGGTAAATCGGTATGGCATCCCCCCCGTCAAGGCTATACCAGTGGTAAAAGCCTTTTGCTGAGCAAAAGTCATGGTGCCTTTGAAACTGCCGAGCATAAATATTTAATAGCTAAATTCACAGTCTGTTTCAACCGCATACATAATATAAGTACAAAGCACCCAATTTAAATCCAACAAAACCGGAAGAAATGGTTCAATGATCATCTGGTTATGTTAAGGAGGAGCATGAGTCCCGCTTGTCTAACGAACAATTGCTTTTAGTACATACGTAGTATTTCTATTTACAAGACGTCCACCCTCCCATAGGTAAGACATCTTACTTTAAAATATTCAACCACTTTGGAAATTAGGCAAATCTATGCTCTTAAAGTCATTGGGGTTTGCTTAGTATATCAATTTATACCAGCGTAGAAGATTTTGACATACCATTGTAAGAAGAACAGCGATTTTTTGGTTGCTTTTAGTTTAATTCGCCCGACAAAGTCGTTAATGACCATATTTAAAACAATACAATGGTCTTTCAGGACGATTTAATGGACATACGTTGTAGTAGATACTAATTACTGCCTACTCTTGCATTTGAATTCAAATAAACAAGACTTTTCTAAGGACGCAATGTAAGTTGAATCAGCTTTAGAATATGACCTTGTTCAGGTGCTTAAGTGAAACTGTTTTCACAAGTTTGGTGTAAGTAGCAGAACTCCGTTCATATTAATTTATACTTGCGATTATAGGTACTATAGGTATGAGGCAAGTTTAGGATTCGTGAATATAAAAAAATTTGAGATAATAATCAAATGTGGCATTAGGATCATAGAGAAGCCTAAGTAACTTAGTTACAAAAAATGTCTGTCTGTCTGTCAGTCTGCATGTCCGTCTGTGTGTATATTGATTTACATCCTAAACGGCTAAAGTGATTACCTTCAAATTTGGTATATGTGGTTCTTTTAACATTCCTCGGGGGAAAAATTGAAATTTCAGTTTTAGGGCCAAAAATATCTGTACCTGACATACCCTTGAGGAAAAACTTATTTTTCTTGAAAACGGCTCCAACGATTTCGATGGACATTTTTGAGAATTTTTTTGTAGGTACTGACTATTATTTAATCAGAACCAAATGTACGGGAAATGTCTATTAACGGTACCTTTCATATAAGTTTGTTTTTTTAATTTTCGGCGTTCTCGGCAACGGCTCATTGGATTTCAATAAAATCTTATATTTGAATAGATCTATAATGCAAAATTAATTCTGCATACCAATATTTCTTCTTTTCTTCTTCTTCTTCTTCTTCCGCGGTCTTAAAATGGAGAGCAGAACCCGGGGCAATGATTCCTCAACGTCCAAAAAAAAACTCGCCCCTTCGCAGACATCAACTTGACGAATTTCGCGTCGAGGCTTAGACCTTTACTCACAAAAGATAGAACTGACCCAGGATCTCAAAGTTCATGAACATTTTTATTGTTTGTGTGCGCCGATATAAATATAAAGTTCATTTTCAGCTTCAGCCTGCAGTTTCTTCAAAACAGTGTATTACCTGCAGATTTTACTGCTGGCTGGGCGGTTTTTATCTGGTATCACTGTAATGCTAGTTCTCCGGAACTGTTCTTTTCGGCTTCGGTAAAATATCTAGTTGCGGAACACAAAGTACAGAGAAGATATTTAGGCCATATTTGTTAGAAGTTACAAGACATTATAAGTTCATAATGATGTGTTAACTACAGCGAATGTTATAAAATGTTCATCGACCTTTTTGCACCGATTAATAAAAAAAAACCTCAAACCTCAAAAAATATGTATTGTTTTTTATGAAAACTTTTAATTTTATTTTAAATTTTACAATCAAGTCCATTAGATCATCACCTAACCATTATACATTTTTAGGTAAATCTTTCTCCATTTCCTTGCACAAATTGGCCAATTGATTTGGCAGCATTTCCAATTCCTCCATTATTCCAACTTCTTCCCTGATATTATGCAAATACAGCAATCGAAACTTTTTTACCATTGGATGAATAATTTTCTCGTTGATCAATCCGGCGGATGGTGAAGGTGAACAAGAAAGATACTCTTCACTTTCTGATCGAGGTAACTTCGTGCATGGTTTTTGACCATTTTCGACAGGAGGTCTTACTGTCTTACAACTACAACAATGTTTTTGACGATCGACACTGGTGATGCTGTCTGTTATTGTCTTCAAAAGATTTGCCTTAGAATTTGTATAGGCTAAGAGCTGTTTAGCTTTTCTGCCCTGTCTTTCGATGGTTGTTTGTCTTGTTACATCAGTTTGAACAGAGGATCGGCTACCTTCAGAATAGGTTTCGCTAGAATTCTTCTTTTTCCTAAATTCTGTTTGGGATTTTTTATGACGAAGATTTTCACCAGATACGTGATTTTTAATCAGAGGATATTGGTAGTCACCGCCACCGTCGCTTGCATGTTGTTGTTGGTAATGTTTGTTATTATGGTTTCTTTGATTATTATTAAATTCATAGGTGCTGCTGTCGTCTATATGCTGACTGGCTGCTCCGGCTGCTGATTCCCTCTGCATTTCTAACATGTGCCTATGGTAATACTCATAACCCAACGAAGGCGAATGCTTTTGGTTTCCAAAAATATTCATGAAGGCACTCGTTCTTTGACTCATTTGGTAAGATGTTTTGCAAATAGAAAAAAAAATTTAAATAAAATACATATGTTTGTTTTATTTATTTTTTATGTCAGAAAACACTAGCATACTTAGCGTCAGCACAAGTATATTACTAACTTATTTCTAGGAAGAAACAGTTATAGGTATTTTAATCATTTTATAATATGCTGTTCTTCAATAACCCTGAGTTATATTAAAAATGTTTCATGAAGAAGTTTTTCCATTAAACCAATCTAACTGATTTTAATGTCGTACTGAAGGTTTTTGAATTGGGGCAGGAAAATATGTATTCATTGTAAAAGCTGCTATTAATAATCAGGCTAAATGACCATAATAAGCAACAAAATTGGACAGCACTTCCAAATGATCAAACCTTACTATCAAAGTGACCCTGCACAGTCTACTCTTCAACATTTGGTGGTAAAATTTTAAGATACCGGTTCGGAAACATATCAGCCGACATTCGTACGTCAAAAGAACGTGTAGAGCAGAACCTGAGACAGCCGATTCTTTAACTCCGCGCATTTAACGTCGTTACATGGGACTACTCCCCGTCAGAGTCAACTTGTTTTTCAGGGTACTACTTCTTGCGAGGAACTGAGAAATCCTCCAAGAGTAAAATTTCACAACACACACTAAGGAATGGTTGAGAGTATAAGTCACTAGACCTTGGCTCCTTAATAGTCTAAGATCCGGTAGCGTATTGCCAAACTGTATATCAGCACAGATTCCCATATTCTGTGCTGAACTACATACTGCTTAACAAATTCTGAATTATTTCAGAGCAATGTCTAAGTCAGAATATATTTTGCTCACCAGAGCTTAGAGCAAAGTATCTGTGTCGACAGATAGTTCAGTGATTCGAGAGGCTTGTGTAAGATACTTTTTTTGTGTGGGAGTTGCAGGGGGCAACCTACCTCATACTGATTGAAACAACGTAAGCAGCAAGCAACTCGAATCTCACTGAACTATCTGTAGTCACAGGCAGTGCTGCCACCCTACAGAAACACTACCACGTATATATAATCGTGTTAATACATAATATAATAATAATGTTTATATAAAAATGAGAATAGGGAAAACAATATTTTCGTTTATATTTCCACCTCAGCTGCACCTAGCAGGTCAACAATTTGACATGTTATAAATATTATTGTATTGTGAAATTTTAAATAAAATCGTCCCATAAATAAGGATTTTTTAAAAAATGGAATTAGGCCCCACCTAGGGGTAATTAACATAGCCTGGGTTATTCCTACAACATCAGCTAACTGCCTTTTTAAATTCCGTCAAAATCGGTCCATAAATAAGAATTTCTATTGAAATTAACAACAAAATGTGCACCTAGCGCTATCTATGCAGAATTTACCTTTTTTCCCTAAACCGTATCGCAGCAAGAGACTTACCTACCGGGTCCAATTAAGTTTTCAAACCAACCAGAAAACCATTGAAGCACACAAAAATTCATTCAAATTGCTCCAGCCGTTTATGACGAATTTGGTGACAAGAACACGTACGGAAGAATTATATATTTATGTGTATGTATTATCTCGGGCAACTAAATTGTCCCTTTATAAAACCCTCCTCATCCCAATCCTGCTCTATGGTACAGACGCATGGACGCTTACAAAAGCGGATAAGAACGCTTTAGGCTGCTTCGGTAGAAAGATTCTTCTCGTGATTTTTGGTCCGTATGCATTATTGGAGAATGGAGAAGAAGATACAATGAAGAACTGTACCGGCTGTACAGCGACACAGACCAAGCCAAAAGAGTAAAAATTCAACGTCTCAAATGGTTAGGTCATATAGAGCGGATAGACATCAATGCACCAGCCCGGAAAATCTTCGATTCCACCCCAAAGGGACGGCACAGTAGAAGAAGAGTGAGGAGACTCAGGTGGCGTACACAAGTGGAAGAGGACCTCAACTGACTCCACGTGCGAAACTGGAAGCAGCTAGCTAGGGACCGAGCTATCTGGAGAAGCTTGCTGGTTGAGGCCCAGGTCCGCCCCGGACTTTAGCGCCACCTAAGGTAAGGTAAGGATATGTATTAAGGAAAGATATGATAAGTAAAATTCAATCCATTTTAAATACATTTTATTAACGATCAAAAACAGAAGAATTTGGAGACAACAATAACTTCAAAATATATAGGTATTTTGTAAGTTCTGCCAATACTAGTTAACACGAACACGAGCAGCGAACATTCAACGGAAATGCTGACCATGCGTCTGATAAACAAAATTCACAAGAAAATTGAAATTGGTAAATTGTAATGGGAATGCAAGCAAGCAAAAAGACACTTCATGACTTTTGCTTGAGATTTATTTTAATTCACAAGAAAATTGAAATTGGTAAATTGTAATGGGAATGCAAGCAAGCAAAAAGACACTTCATGACTTTTGCTTGATTTTTATTTTTTAAGTTAGTTCTTTACTAAACGTTGAATAATAAAGGTCAGGCAAGCTGCCTGAAAAAAATATTTTTTTAAAATAAATACGCTTTAAATTTATTAACTGGCGCCCAACGTGGGGCTGCTTAATTGACACCGTTGTCCTTATCGTGCAAAGTAACAAATTTTTAAGTGAATAACCAAAACACTAAAATTTTTAAGTGAATATCCAAAACACTAAAACTTCCTTCAGTGAAAGTATTTAGAAATAGTGAATAACCAAAACACTCAAATACCTTCGGTAAAAAGCATTATAAAAAGTGAATAATCAAAACATTTTATAAATAGTGCTAAGTGCATGATTCTTAAAAGTAGATAACCAAACTACTAAGGACAACAGTGAAGTGCCAAGGAAAGACAAATAAAGAAGCCCCTAAATAAGTCCTTATAACAAAAAGGACCAAAAAGGAATCAGAAACTCTGACAGCCGCCTTGCCATCATAGAAGCAGTCCCGCACTCCTGGAAACCCAACACCCGGAGAAATACAAATTTGTTAAGAAAATGAAAGCAGTATTTTTATTAATTCTGTAAGTTAATTGAATAAAAATCATATTAATAATTTATATAAACAAATTTAAACAAAAAAAAAAATATTTCAAAGAATTAAAAAAAATTTATTTGAAGCAATTTAAGTTAAATTAGTAGAAAAAATACTAATTTTGCAAAATTAAAATTATTAAAAGAAATTTTAAATGTCAAAAAAATTGAGCGAAACATAATAGAAAATAAGTTATTTTTTTCTTTTTGAAGGATTAACAAATTTGTGAAATTTTTTATTTTTATCTGAATTTTTCTAAAACATAGACATTTTTAGTGCCTTCACCCTTTTCCTCGGTTTTTGATAAAATTGTTTTTAACGAAACATATTCATTTAAATTTATAAAAAAAGAAAACCTCGTTTAGTGAAAATGGCGAATCAAAACAACTTAATCAGACCACCCATACTTAACCAACCTCCTCCCGCACCTGGTCAATTCAATTCTATTATGAACAGAATGATATAGACCAACCAATTAATTTAGCAGATAATAATCTGAATGACTTAGATAAAATACCAGACGTGGTTAAAAGTCTAAGAGAATTTTCTGGGCAAACTCATGCATTCAATTCATGGAAAAAAAGCATTGACAGGATTCTTAAAATTTATGAGCACCTCAAAGGTACTCCAAGATACTACGGTATTTTATCTGTCATACGAAATAAGATAACAGGACATGCCGACGTGGTCCTGGAGTCCTACAACACACCCCTTAGTTGGGAAAAAATATCAAAATGCCTTACTCTGCATTATGCGGACAAGAGGGATTTGGGCACCCTCGAATACCAGATGACTACACTGGTTCAAGGTAATAGCACGATTCCTGAATTCTATCAGGTCGTCTATCACCATTTGTCTTTGATCCTCAATAAATTAGGATCAATTGAAATGAGTCAAGATTCCATGAATAATATGACTCAGTGCTACCGTGACAAAGCTTTAGATACCTTTGTCAGGGGTCTGAAAGGAGATCTGCCTAGGTTACTCAGTATAAGAGAACCAGTAGATCTTCCCCAAGCCTTACATTTATGCCTTAAACTACAAAATGTAGACTTTCGAGCACAACATGCAAATAATTCCAATAGTTCAAGTCGAAAAATATTTCAACAAGCACCTCCGGTTCCTCCTAGAAGAGAAAACTTTCCAAGACCAACACCAATACCGGCTCCCAGACGTGAGTTTTACCCTCATTTACTTCATAACCCCCGTGCTCCTCAACCACCACAATTTAATAGGGACACACAATACCAACCCAGATATCAACAGCAACAACAGCAAAGAACTCCACCAAATCAACGACCTCTTCCGCCGAAGCTGATGTCCATTGATTACTCTCTAAGAACTCAAAAGGTCAACTACCAAAATAGACCAAGAAATCAACAATTCCTTCAAAAACGTCAACATTCGCAACAAACGCACCCACCACAGAAGATGCAAAGAATTTATCATACTCAACCAGATGATGACGGAAAAACTCTGGAAGAATATGAAGCAGAAATCCTAAACGAAGACCAGGAGTACGACGAATCATTAGAGGAATATGTTGATCAAGAAGAGAACAACAATCTAGATCCTCCCCAGTCTTATCTCATTCGATGGAATTATAGGGCACGACACCCTTAAACATTTAAACGCAATAATCCATACAAAGAAGAATCACATGTCCATTCACCCTAGTTCCACTCACCCACGAATTTCAATTCCTCTTAAACAGCATCTGTCACAATTGGTAAACAATATAAATATCAGGACTGATCACATGAACGAAAACCAATATACCAAACTTATAAACATCATCCATAAATGTCCTAATCTTTTTTCCGAACCAAATGAAAAATTAACATACACCACCACTGTCAAAGGAGAAATCCGAACTACAACTCGAGATCCAGTATATTCAAAATCGTATCCTTACCCAATGGCGCTCAAGAATGAAGTAGAAAAAGAGATCCAAAAATTATTAGAAGACGGTATTATAAGGCCATCAAAATCACCTTATAATTCTCCAGTTTGGGTAGTCCCCAAAAAATGGACGCCTCAGGAGAAAAGAAATTTCGAATGATAATTGATTACCGTAAGCTTAACGCTTTAACCATAGCCGACAAATACCCGATTCCCGAAATTTATGAAATTCTCGCAAACCTTAATAAAAACCAATGGTTCTCTATAGTTGATTTGAAAAGTGGCTTTCATCAGATCCCACTAAAAGAATCTGACATAGAAAAAACTGCCATTTCGGTAAACAACGGCAAGTTCGAATTTACTCGCCTTCCATTCGGACTCAAAAATGCTCCATCCATCTTTCAGAGAGCTTTGGATGACATCCTAAGAGACCTTATTGGAAAATGTTGTTATGTCTACATTGACGACATTGTGATCTTTGGAAAAGACGAGGACGAACACTTTGAAAATCTCCAAAAAGTCTTCAAAACATTAGAGAATGCAAACATGAAAATACAACTGGATAAATGCGAATTTTTCCAAAAAGAAATTGAGTTCTTAGGTTTTGTTATCAGCAGGGATGGTATAAGAACTAATCCAAAAAAAGTTCAAGCTATTGTCGAACGGCCTATTTCCAAAAATCTAAAAGAGCTTCGATCTTTCCTCGGTATGTCAGGATACTATCGCCGCTTCATTAAAGACTACGCCAAATTGGCGAAGCCCCTGACATCCCTTTTAAGAGGGGAAGACGGACATGTGTCCAAAAATATGTCAAAGAAAAAACTCATTGAACTTAATCAAGAAGCCATTGAAGCATTTAATAAATTAAAGAAATCTCTCGTTTCTGCAAAAGTCATTCTTCAATACCCAGACTTTGAGAAAAGTTTTCAGCTAACAACAGACTCTTCCGACTACGCCATCGGCGCAGTCCTTTCCCAAAACGATAAACCAATAACATTTCTTTCAAGAACGTTGAACAAATCAGAAGAAGTTTATGCCACCAACGAAAAAGAAATGCTGGCAATAATCTGGTCACTCAACTCTCTTAGAAATTTCCTTTACGGATCCCGCAAGGTAAACATTTTCAAAGATCATCAACCCCTGACGTACGCTCTTAGCAACAAAAATACGAACTCCAAAATGAAAAGGTGGAAAGCCATTTTGGAAAGAGTATAATTACGAGCTAAAATATAAACCAGGGAAAGAAAATGTTGTTGCAGACTCTCTCTCTAGACCTCCAAATGCAGAAATTAATTCAATGACTCCAACGGATCATAGTGCTGACAGCTCAGCGCACAATCTTATTCCTTCCGTTGAAATTTCTATAAATATTTTCCGAAACCAACTTCTCCTAAAAGTAGGAAACGAAAACAGTTATCAAATTAAGAACCCCTTTGATCAATACACTAGACACATTCTAATTCGACCAGACTACTCACAAAATGACATAATCAAAAGATACCTTAGTCCAAATACCATAAATGGACTTCTTACAGACGAAACGACAATGGGACTGGTTCAAGAGATCTATTCTTTGTATTTCAAAGACTATCGCATCCGATTCACACAAAAAATCGTTGAAGACATAGCCAACCCAATCGAACAAGAAGAGAAGATTCTAAAGATACACCGGCGCGCTCATCGCAATGCCGAAGAAAATCGAAAACAACTTAAAATGGTTTCAAAAAACAAAAACCTAGTCAACCGATGTATAACTTGCAAGGAAAATAAATACGACAGACATCCCAATAAACCCCATCTAAATCTGACACCAATTCCACAACTACCCCGGACACACACTACATATCGATATTTTTTCTACGGAAAGATACCTCGTTCTTACTGCTGTAGACAAATTTACAAAATTTGCGCAAGCAAAAATTATTTCATCAAGATCAATTGAAGACATAAGACAACCCTTACGAACCATACTATTTTACTTCTGCGTACCCGAAGTTGTTGTAATAGACAACGAAAAAGCTCTCAATTCAGCCTCAATAACTTCAATGTTAGAAGATGATCTTCAGATCAAAATCTTCAAAACTCCACCATACAAAAGTGAAGTGAACGGACAAGTCGAACGTTTTCACTCTACTCTTTCTGAAATCATGAGATGTTTGAAAACGGATGGGCCCTCCCGGTCCTTTGAAGAACTTTTAGAACGAGCTGTCAATGAATACAATTTCACTATTCATTCAAGCACAGGCAAAAAACCAATAGAACTGTTTTACGGACGAATACCCAGGGTAAACCCTGAAGAGTTCGAAAAAACACGTCAAATTAACATAGAAAAACTCAGACTTAAACAAGAAAAAGATACTAAATACCATAACAAAAATAAACAACCCATAAAAAACTACCAGATAGGACAGGTTATTTATGTTAAAAACTATAAACGTATTGGCTCAAAACTGACAGGTAGATATAGACAAGAAATTGTTAAAGAAAATAAGAACTCTACAATATTAACTGAATCTGGAAAAATAGTCCACAAAAGTAACATAAGAAATTAATTATTTTCAGATGTACTTTATACCTTTGCCAAGCTGAAATTCAAATCATGGACTTTTCAAATTCGCAAATCGTCTCTTTACATACAGGACAAGCGAAGATACAGAACGGACATTTTAAATTAATCCATATTATTAATCTTGACCAGTATGAACAATTCCTTTCCGACATATCACCAATCCTTAATCTCGAAACAACCCAAAACCAAACCATTTTCCCTTTACTATCATACGAAATTCAACAAATCCGCACCTTTTTACATAACCTTAAAACTAAATCTAAACGCTCCTTAGATTTCATAGGTAAAGGCTGGAAATGGATTGCTGGCAACCCCGATCATGATGACTTTGTAACAATAAAAGAAAAAATTACAGATGTTTTAAAAAATAATAATAAACAAGTTATCATTAACGAGTTATACAACGAACGAATAAATAACATTACAAAAATTCAGAATGAAATTCAAAATTTACTTAAAGACAATAATAAAATCAATTATGAAATCATTACAAATCTTAAATACAGAATAAAAATTGTAAAAGAAGAACTAGAGAATATAAGCTATGCCATTCATTGGGCTAAACTAGGAACAATTAACTCTTTTATACTGTTAAAAAACGAAATAGATTTAGCTACTAAAATACTTAATGAACAACAATTACCTTACACAACAATAGAAGAAGCTTTAGATTTTGCAGAAATTAAAATTATAAGTAATAATTTATCAATTCTTTATATAATAAACATCCCTTTAACAGACAAAGAAATATATGACAATCTATTAATTAAACCAATTAAAAAGAAAAATATTGTTTTAAGTTTTAAGAAATAACGACCAATTGTATGGAACAACAAAAAAATGTAAAACTTTTAATAATCTATCAATTTGTAACTCTAGAAATATTGTAAATATTACAAATGACTCTTGCATTCCCAATTTGTTAAAAAGCTTACCAGCTACTTGTAATACAGTGAATAATTATCACATTCCAACCATAGACGAAATAACACCAGACATTATATTGCTGAATCAGTTTACCGGAACTCTTGAATTCGACAATACAAGCCACAATTTAAATGGAACATTCCTGCTCAAATTTCGTAATATGACCATCAATCTAAACGGGACCCCATACATCTCTAAAGAAGGTTCTATCATAACACCCCTTCCAGCAATATTCCAAACAAATCCTAAGGAAAACGAATACCGTGAATTACTCTCACTAGAAATGATGAAAGATCTTCATATCAACAACACTAACGAAATTCATCTCCTGCAAATAGAAAATAATCATCATCAAGTAACAACATATTCATTCATTTCCGTCCTTGGATTTCTTTTCGTAATAGTGATCATATGGAAGATCTTGCCAAAACGTCAAAATACGAAAATCGTAATAAAACAGCCAACACCAGAAGCCAATGGACCAGTGGCAATTGTGGACAAATTTCCTATGCGCGAGATAAACTCAATCCAACATCAAAGCAGTCCTAAGTTCAACAACCTACCATACTTTTGACGATCGATGACGATCGTTCCTAAGAGGGGAAGAGTTAACACGAACACGAGCAGCGAACATTCAACGGAAATGCTGACCATGCGTCTGATAAACAAAATTCACAAGAAAATTGAAATTGGTAAATTGTAATGGGAATGCAAGCAAGCAAAAAGACACTTCATGACTTTTGCTTGAGATTTATTTTAATTCACAAGAAAATTGAAATTGGTAAATTGTAATGGGAATGCAAGCAAGCAAAAAGACACTTCATGACTTTTGCTTGATTTTTATTTTTAAGTTAGTTCTTGACTAAATATAATAAAGGTCAGGCAAGTTGCCTGAAAAAAATATTTTTTTTAAAATAAATACGAATACGCTTTAAATTTATTAACTTACTAGTTTATATAGAGCGTTTTTAATTGAACCCGCTCATGAAAACTACATAGCTAAATTCAGGTTGATGTTTTGGAGCCCCCCAAGAAAATTTAATTTAAAACATGGTTGCACATTTAAAATTCTGCATGCACGCATTTAGTTTTAGAGTTAATTTTAGTTAATGTTCAAAAATCTCAAAAGGGAGCAAATTCATTTTGATTGTAGCGCAGTAGATTAAAAGTTAAAGGAGTAAGGTGGCAGCACTGGTCACAAGTACTTTGCTCTAAGCTTTGGTGAGCAAAATGTATACTGACTCTGACGATGCTCTGATTTAGTATACATTGTGCTCTTCATTTCATTGAGCAAAATGTTGTATGTTTCAGCGCTCTCGAAATCTGTGCTGATATACAGTTTGGCAATACGCGATCCGGTATACGAATATCTGTTATTTAATTAAAATACAGAAAATATGCTTGATAATGTATACAATGATGTATTGTTTAATTAAATTTTGTTGATTAACTATCCTTATTAGTTATTTAAGAAAGTCGAACATCAGCTAAAAGGATATAACAAAAAGATTTAAAAAACGTGGGTTACATACTATCTTCTGGTGGCAACTGTAGGGTTTCCAGATTTAAACATTTATAATGGTACTACTGAAATTTTTTTTGAAAGCTACAAATCTCTTCTATGATTTTGTTTTTAAATAAAGTCCTTTTTATAAATAGTTTTTGAAAAAAATCGACATTTTAAGAAAAATAAATTGCACAACTGGGTCGCACGTACTTGCTCATGTATGCGGTCATATCGTCGAATAAAATTTAAATAAATTGCATGACTGGATCGCATGTACTTGTTCATATGTGCGCTCACATCGTCGAGTAAATTTAAAAAATAAGTAACATCAACGTAGAAAAATAACAATATCTGAACTTTAAAAAAGTGACAAAACTACAACACTTAATCGTTTTTAGTAAAAAATTGGAGTATGCCATCACACGTCTTGTATAATAACGAATTTATGAAAAAAGTATTTCGAAAATTGTAAGACAGATTTTGATAAAATACTGTTTTTTTTATTTTTAGTTTTTTGTTTATTTTTTTTTTTTGAAATTTTGGTATGCAGTTTTTGAGGTTATTATTATACATGTGATTAGGAAATTTTAAATAATTTTTTTTGATTAGTTTTAAAAATATTAATTTTTCAAAAAAAAAATCAAAAATTAGTTTATGCATTCGTAAAAAAAATAAAATTCTAACAAACAGACATGAAATTACTATGATAGAGAAACTTATTTCAGTTACTGGCAAAATTCTGTCTGTCTGTCTGTCCGTCTGTACCGATGTATATTTAAACACAGCTTAAACGTTTTGGCCAATCGTCTTCAAATGTGGAGCATAAGGTTATTTTGACATTCTACAGAGGATTTTTTTTAAAATGATACATCTCATATAACCATTAAGTAAAAGCTTATTTTTCTCGGAAACGAGTCCAAGAGTTTTTATGAAGAAAATCAGTGTACTATTGTAGTACAATACAAGATGGTGGGCTAAAAACGGTACCTCCCATAGAACGTTTTTTTTTTCTTCGACTTTCTTGAAAACTGGTCATCCGATTTCAATCAAAATTGATATTCAGGACGATGTTGGTAGCCTTAGTAAATTTATTATAAAATATCTTTGAATTTTTTTTTTTTTGGATTCTTAATATTTTCTTAATTTTTTTAACAAAAATCAATATTTTGAAAACGGGTAGATGGTTTTTTTTTATTCTGTTCTTAGATGTAAATAATTTTTGTGTTTAAGTTTGCATTCTTAAATATTTTTTTTTAATTTAAAAAAAAAAGTTAAATAAAAACCGTTCCTACGATTTAAAAAAAAATCACACTTTTTTACATTCTTTAAGAAAATAAAATGGCGTTTGAATTTTTCCGCCGAAAACTATTTTACGTACTTTTTTCAAACAATCAAATCGAATAAAAACTTTGAAGTTCTTTTAATATTTCTCAAATTTTATTTGAAGCCGTGACCGCACATAAGAGCAAGTACGTGCGATCCAGTCATTCAATTGTTTTTATGTGACATAGAGCTCATCTCCCCATACAGAAGCAAAATTTCATTTTCGCTTGTAAGAGTTGAATTACGATTAAGAAGGGGTAGAGTAATTTTGGCTATGCCGACTTTTTATAAACTATTCTTTGTATGTTTACCGAATGTTTTTGTATCCCAAAATATTTAATGGATTTTTCTCAAACTATATCTTTTCCACAAATTTAAAGATAACTGCTAGGAAGACAACAAAACTTTATTTTTCGCAAGACAAAGATAGCTTGAAATTTCTTAATGATCAAATTAATTTTCCATTTATTATAATATTGTGATGTTGCAACAAAATGTTTCGATATTTGGAGGATAAATTTTTTTTGTAAGTTAACGACATCTGTGGGATTCATTTTGTACAACAACCATTTTTAACACAACACCAACATTTCCAAATGTATTGTGTACAACAACCATGCTCCTAAAAGTATGCTATATATTTGCAATATGTTTTGACTGAGTACTAATTCGAAATCGAAAAGCACAAACAACCGAAAGCTTAGATTGTGCCGGAACCAGACGGAAGTTTTGTAAATTTGTATTAATACACGAGTAGGGCATTTAGAGTTGAGTTTATTTTCGAAAGTGGAATTATTAATAACTGGAAGCTTTAGTAAAAAGTGATTAAATTGAGATTAAATAAAAAGTGTTGAAGTATAAAAACGTATTTAAGTTGTGAATAAGTGGAATACGTTTAATTTGCTGTTATTTTTTTTTGTTTGCAATATTTCTACAGCCATTTTTAAGCTCATCTCAATATTGACAGCGAGTTTTCCGATAAAAATATCGTTAGTATATCTGAAAAAATAGCTGATATCCACTGGAGGATGATCGGGAAATCCGATGTAAATAAATTATGCAAGGGTGGATAAAGAACGTAGCAATGACGTACACCAACATTCAAATTAACTAACGACGAAATACCAGAGTCGACAAAAATCATAAAACATCGATCGGACGAAAAACTTTGAACTATTTTACACAAATGTAGTGTAATTTTAACATTCTGTGAAGGTTTGGCCTGGGGTTCGACAAATAAAACTCAATCAAAATTCCAAAATAATACAAAAAATCTCTTTATTTTATGAAATACAACGTCTTTCAGTTTAAATAACAGCAAATTTAACTTATTCTGCTTATTCACAATTCAAATGCGTTTTTATAATTCAACACTTTTTATTTAATCTCAATTCAATCACTTTTTACTAACGCCTCTAGTTCTTAACAATTCCACTTTTGAAAATAAACTCCCAATGCCATCTACTCGTGTATTTATACAAATTTACAAACTTCTGGAAGGTTCCGTCTGGTTCTGGCACAATCTAAGCTTTCGGTTGTTGTTGTGCTTTTCTAGTTTGAATTAGTACTCGGTCAAAATATATTGCAAATATGTAGCATACTTTTAGGGGTATGGTTGTTGTACACAATACATGTTTGTGTTGTGTTAAAAAATGGTTGTTGTACACAATGTAGCCTGCAGATTTCGTTAAATTGGAAACAAAATGTATCCTTCGAATATCTTAACATTTTGTTGCCATATCACAATTTTTTAAATTATTTTTTTTATTTTTTTTTTCGTAATCACGCCTCAACAACTTCATACGCCTTTTGATATTATGTTGTAGGTAGACGGAAGGTGCTGGATTGAAAATTAGGCTAATTTTGAACCTACAAAATTCATGGTTCCCGTGGGAAAGGTAAACATGAAATTTGTTAAAGAGGTGAATATTGATTACATCAACATATGTATGTTTATCAGATCGCTGAGATAATTGAAGAAGAATTCTACTAACTGTAGTTCACGTCCTTGGCATAGACGTCCAAGAACTTCTACAGAAATTATAAAAGAAAACACTGATTCTTGTGGCATTATAGATGAGACCTTGGATTAATAATTAGTCTGTTTTGTACCCGAAAAAAACACGGTTCGTGTGAGAGAGAAAAAAATAAAATTAAATTAAAGACAACGTTTTAGTCTTGTAGAATTTGTCATTTTCTCACAAGAGGCGGTGTCCATAAAAAAAAATTAAGTCTAGCGGGGAATCGAAGCCGGAACGTTTGACATAGCAGAAGGACACTCTAACCACTGTGACTATATATCATGAAGCACTAGATACATAAAAGGCTCCAGAGCACTTTTAATTAATAAAGTGATAGAATTTTGAGAACTCTTTCAAAGCGTAGGGTGTAGGTGAAATGCGGTTAATACGGACGTCATACCTCAAGCAAGTTATCATCCCTTCGGAAAAGAGTTTTTTTATGAAAAACTAAGTCTCTAGAAGTAAACCCGAAATTTTTTGGTAAACCTACATTTGTATTTAAATAAAACAAAAAAAAAAACGCAACAAAATTAAAACACAATTGACCTTAATCACAGTTTTAATAACTTATTTTTAAAAAATATTTACATTTTAACAGTCTCCATAAGATTTTCGAAGTAACTCGAAATTTTCGCATGATCTGGCGCTAATTGTGTATCCGCAATAATGGCCAGTCGACTTTTTTCTCCAAATCGATGGATATTCAACGATAAACCTATAAATAGATAATTAAATAATAATACTTGATTATTTTTTTCCGACATAAACACTTACAAGTCTTCGATTGTGGCGGCCTAAACAGCAGCACATACTCAACATTTTGTCCCCACACAGTTTCGAAACTCGACGAACTGCCATAGATTTCCGTCAAAGTGACAGGAAAATTGAACGAAAAGTAATTTATAAATATTTTCGTTATTGTTCTTGGCAAAATGGCGGTCAACATATCGAACTTAGTTTGTCCAATCGATGCCAAATATATAATGACTTGTTTCATTCGAATGCGTTCGATAATTTTTTGAATTTCAAGGGCATTGTCACGTGTTGGTTTCTTGAGCGGCAGCTGGAGGAATACAACACCACCGATGTGATTTGTTTGTCCATCTCTTTCGGTAAAGTACCCTTTGGCAATGGTGCGACATGTTGTGTTCAATACTTTTGGCGCAGGATATCCTTCGAAGCCTTCAAAGTATTCCCGCAGTGCTCCGGCTAAACAGGCTAACGTAAAGTCGGACTCTCGCATTCCCCTCAAGTCGACTCGTTTTCGTATTTCTGTCCAATCTATTTGCTTTGAAAATGATACGACTTTTCTGCCTGAGTAGGACTTCACTTGAAGAACATTTGCGTCTTTCGAACGATACTGAAAGAGCTCTTCGAAGATATTACAAGGTGCCTTGAAGATTTCATAACAGATCTTGACAATTTCAACTTGGGCGTAGATTACAAGTGGAATGTACACTGCAGCTGTTGCTGTGTATGTATGCAGAGTTGTTGTTCCAGTGAAGAGAATATGCTTGCAAGCCAAAATTTCTCGAGAAATCCTAAACGGCATCAGAAGAATCTGATTCACACCTATAAACCAGGAAATTCGCACAATGTTCTTGAATATGCTAAAGGGATGCAATGATGTCTTGATCGAGTCTGTCACGACCATATATGTGATATTCCTTCGGAGCACTTCTCGTCTAATTAAAGTGCAAAAAAGTTTATAACGTGTCCGAAGAGATGTTTTCGTAACATTGCTTGCTCTCCAGAAATCAATTAAGACTGTTACTGCTGTGATTAGTAAGACCGATAGAAGTTTGCTCATACAGTTTATCTGAAGTTTTTGAACTCCATCTGGAGATTCTAAAGAATCAAAATGGTAAGTAAATTCATTCCACCGATTGAGTATTCCAAGCCAAATGTAGTGGCAGAGGTTTTGTATATGAACTGGCTTACGAACGAAGTACGACAACTTAGGACTGTCTCGGGGTGTTCCAAACACATCAATTGAAAGCTTGTTGGAACTGTTTAGCATGAGAATTTCACTGATATGCAAGCCATCTTGTTCGGCTATCAGGAGGTGGTGGACTTTGACCAAAACATAGAAATGATCGTCCTGGAAAAAATAAAAATTAAAATTAAATAAAAAGAGTAATCTATAGACATCAAGAGTTGGAACTACAGTCCGGGTGGAGCTGGGCTTAAAACCTACAAACTTCTCCACCCACCTCGGTCTCTAGCTAGATGGCTCTAGATTGGCATGTAAAGTCGTTCCAGGTTTTCTTCCACTTGCAAGCGACACTTAATTCTCTACTGGACATACCCTCCGAGGCATTGATGTCCATCCGTTCTATATGACATAGCTAGGGCACAGCTCGTATGTATGTGCTGTGAGGGAAATAAAAATTCCATGTGCACACCCATGACTATACAAAAGAAAATGAGGCGGAGAACGACTCCCTTGATAAATCCTTCCAGAAGGCGATTTCCAAATTGAAATGATTTTTTACAATCTGCCATTTTCATATGAATTCTTCGGAACGGAAAATCTTTGATTTTTGCCGGAGGAACGACGCAGCAGGGGCAGGCTGAGCCTCAAGTGGTTCGCGCAACTAGAAAAGGACCGACTTCACATGGAAAACTTAGAGTCAACGATTAAGGTACCGAGCTGGTTGAAGAATCTTTTTGGTTGAGGCCCAGATTTGAACCGGAACCTTTTAGAGGATTTAAAGCATGAGTTCCCCGAATTTTTATCAGTATCTACTCTTAAACTTTTTTCAGATTATGGAAATGAAGAAAAAAACACACATACATACACCAAAAAAATACATAACTCTTACCATCATATCCTCCTCGCAGGATGTTGATACAATCGGAATCACTATAACCTGCCATTGTGGCAAATCCGATGGAATATACTTCGTTACCAAATCGCTCACAAATTCCTGAATATTACCATCGCTTACCCTTCGTCCTCGGTAGGTTGTCGTATTGATGACAACATGATTATTGATATCGAATGCGCTGTTCAAAAGTCCAAAACAAATCCATTAAGTTGCTAACCTTATGTCAGCTTGTGTTGTACTTACCTCTTATCCTTCACCCAAGCATAACGACCCCAGCACGTCACCAGCTGCTGCCTCAACTTTGGGAATCGCAAACCTTCTATTGGGTTTCGTAATTCCATCAAATGCTCCACATAGTGTTGTTTGATTTTTTCGAAATCGCAAGGACCTTGCAACTGCAACAGAAAGTGGAAAATACCTGCATTGCGTGGTGTATCTATGAGTGTGCGGATTTTTTTCGACTTCGATATTTCCAACGTGGGGTATTTCACTCTCAGAACGTAGTTTAACAGGTTGTTTGAGTAATGGACACCTGAAAGGATAGAATGTTTTGAGAGGATTTTTGAAAGGAAAAAGTAATTCAGTGTCAAAGCTTCAGATTCAGAATTTCCTTAACGCCTTCAGTCATTAAAATTAATCTTTTATCTGCGATTTTTAATATTCCTGTCAGAAGGTCAATACGTGCTTCTTCTTTGGGGCTTCATTAAACTAGACAATGATAAGATTGCTAGAATTTGTCAAAAATACAAGAACAAATTCAAGGTTACTTCAGAGCGAAATACAAATCCAAGAAGAGGCTAAAAGTTCGCAAGCAATTTATAAAAAAAAAAAAAAAACAAAATGTATTCCCGATTACGCGTCGCACAAGTTGCAACAGACCAAAGGTCATTTAAGCTTCAAGCATCGATAAAAGAAAATGACTTGTTATCAGCTTCTGAGCAATATTCCGCTTCTTGAGCAGTCCGTATGAGGCATAAGCTTTGTTTTTGTTTGCAAAAGTATGTAACTGATTAGAACTTAATTCTGTAAGTGTTATTTTTAAATTACTTACAAAAGAACGACGTTAGAAAAAGCGGCACCAGACAGCAAGCTATCAAAAAGCACAGAATGGTCTTGAAAAACGATTTGATTCCATTCAGAATCCTAAAATACAAGAACACATCATTCATAAAAAAAATCGACTTTCAAAATATATTTTCGAATTTTCGGTTAATTACTTCTCCATTGTTGGAACATTTAAAAAATATTAAAAATAAAACAAAAACTTGACAGCAAACTTCGCGACCCGATAGCTTGCTAATTGGACTGAAACTGATGCATAGAATGAAATTCCCCATCAGCCGAAGCGTTTGAACGCTCTTTGGAAGTTATCGTCGAGACAGCTTTTTTGTTTATAAACAGAGAATCTTTGGCCAAGGGATCAATAGACGAGGTGAGTGGAAGAATGATTCAGGCCTTATCTGGTCATTGGGAAGGTGGAAAGGTAGACTTCCGATTGACCGTTCTGAATGGAAAATGTTGCACAAATGGATCGCACATACCTCTTACATTGTGGAATAGCAATGAAATTTTTAAGGCTATTTGAGAATTTTTTTCTTTGTTCAAATTTACTTATTAAAATTAAAAAAAAAAAAATTGCACGCATGGATCGCATGTACTTGCTGTAATGTGATGTCATAATGTTGAATAAAATTTGAAAAATATTAAGACCCTCCAAAGTTTCTATTCTATTTTTGTAACATTTGATTGTTCGAAAAAAGTGCGCAAAATAAATTTCAGCGGAACTATTTAAACGTGGTAACGATTACACGCTATACATACGAAATAACATAACTCATGCTGACAAGAAATACAACGCGATCCGGTAGCGCGTTACTGTGGTTTTTTCCATTAAAAATCGTATCAAAATCAGCAAACGTATTCTGAACACCAGGCGAACAACAGATGTATACATGTGTGTATGCATGTCGAGAATGTGCCCCTAAGCCGCCCAGCGGATTTTAATGAAATTTACAGGGTAAATATTGGTTTGTCCAGGGATCGTTCCTGTGAATGTTTGGTCCCGCTAGCATTATTTTCGCATTTCACATTAAAACATGTTTTCTAGGGCGTAGTACCACGCCGGGTACCGCTAGTTAAATATAGAACTGGTGCCGATTGGTATTAGGTTGTTGGTACAATAGTACCAATAGTACCAATAGTGTTTAGTACTTAGTACTAGAATTTAGTACTAGTAGTAGTAGGACAGAATTTTGCCAGTAATTCAAAAATGTTTCTCTATTAACGTAATGTAATGTTTGATTGTTATCTCAAAATTTTTAATCTGGACGAATGATAACTTGCATTATAGTACCTATAATGGCAAGTAAAAAATAAAGAATTAAACGCGTACCGAGACCGACGCGATCGACGTACGCAATTATAATATTACTATATACTAACATGATATTCTCGTTCGACCACGAACGAAAAACACGAAAAGAGAATGCGAAAAAAAGTGCAACAACAGCTTAATTAAAATAGCCGTTGTTTCTAAGCTGAGATGGGTGCAGTGGAAGAATTTTGGATTTCTTTTGATAAACTTGATTGATTTTATCGAATCAAAATAGTTTCTCAAAAGAAGAACATATTATATTGTTGCACAGTAGGGTGCAGATAAAAATGGGCGCCAGGAATTTTTTTTTTGTTTTAAACCGAATTAGAAAATTCCAAAACTAATTATAGAATATAAAGAACCGATATTTGAAATAAAAGAAAGCGAGTTTAGTTTGAATAGTTATTTTATTTTGAAACCGTTATGTTTTCGAATAAATAGTTTGTACAATTCAATATGGCCGTTTGATTGCGATGTAATTTTAAATGGAAATGCAATTGAAATTAGTTAAAAATAAAAGCAATTAAAACAAAAGAAAAATTTGTCTTTGACACAACTAAAGCGCGTCCAGAAAATAACATGGGATACTTCGATAGGTTGAATGTAAATATATATGGAATAACAAATATGTATATATATTTATATTCAAAATAAAACCCAAAATACTTATCTTTATGGAATTATTTTTTTTTGCTCCGATCTCCTTTTCTCCTTTTATTTTGTTTAACCTTTCACGTCCCGAATCCTAATTCAGTCTCAAGAGTCGTCGATCCAAAACTTTATAAAAAAAAAAAGATGTCTCCTCCTCAATTTTTTTTCTTCAAAATTCCCCGATTTTCTTTTTAAGATCCTGTCTTCGCTTCTAAGGCTGTCGAAAGAATGCCTCCATCTTTCAAGATAATTTTTAACTACCACTTTCCTCCCTCGCCCATCCCAGTCATTCACTCATACATACAACACAACCATTCTTTTTCGAGATCATCAACATGACATTCTGGCTTCCTGGAAGCTTGACGCTAACCAAGAGAGCCACCGTTGTGAGATCTAACCAAACTTTACTCTCGCGCACACAAACACGGTTATTTACCGAAAATCAATTTTTATGTCCTTCATAATAGAAGAACTACACTTTTAATTAAGTGCGCCAATTTTTTGTAAAACTAATAATTTAATTTTTTTTATTATCTGTTTATTTAAGAAAATAAAAAAATTGCATACCAATCTCAAAACAATTTTTTTTTTTTTCAAAAAACTAAAAACAAAAACCAAGATTTTATCAAAAACCGGCCTACAATTTAAGAAATACTTTTTTCACAAATAAATTTTTATTTAAGACGTCCGACGGCGAGCTCCATTTTTACTAAAAACCGTTAAATGTTGCGGTTTTTACACTTAATAAGTTCAGACCGTGTGATTTTTCTACGTTAATGTTGTTTGTTTCCGTCAAAGATCTTGCCATCCAATTTGACATAAGAGCAGGTACGTTCCACCCAGTCGTTCCCACTTTTTTTTTAGAAAATTGAGTATTATTTTCGGGTCACCCTTTAATCAAATTTAAATGTACATATCACTATTGCTTATTCCAGCTTTGCTTTCAAATGTAATTTTTTCTTATAAATTAAAGCCACAGATTGAACATATCACATTTTTTATTAAACATACAAACAGAACAAATATTTCTTTGACGAAAATTAATAAAATTATAACAACATAAATAACATTTAACATAAAACAAACATATTAGAACATATGCGACAATTGACGGATCTTTTTCGGCCATATTGTCATATTGGAAAGAGCTTCAGCTGATGTCGAAGGCATTTCATTGCTTTCATCTTCCGACTTCAAATCCATACTATATTGAACGTCTTTTTGGGCCATCCTGGGCATTTTTGTACTACCTGTTGATTTACGAGGCTGAATTACTGAAGATTTCGTAAGCGAAGTTCGACGATGCATCACCGGTTGGATCAGTAACGCGGCTGATTTTCTTTTAAGAATAGGCATTAGAGATGTGAACATTTTTCTTTGTCGCTGTCGTCGGATGGGGTTCTTGAGAAATTTCTCTGGATTCCTTTTGGCAGCGGCTGACAGACGAAATGATCCGTTCATACCATGACCTGATATTTGTATGAATTTACCGTTCTCCACCGATGATCTTATGTAGCTTTGGAAGATTTTTTTTTGTATTTTGAAAATAAATACTTAAATAGATTTGGCTTTTAAGTGTACCTTTTGATATAATGTGACAACAAACTCATGTTGACATTGTAAGTAGTGGATATGTAGTTCTTGATGGCTCTGTACGAGCATTTTTTTCCATTGTTGCTTAGGGCTTCATCGACCATTACTTGTGTCCTTGGATGGCGAATACGACTCTTGATTGGAGTTGAACTTGCCAAAATATGGTTATTTATATTCATTGTGTCCGGATGTTAAAAATAGTAAAGAAAACTAATCTAAGAACAAATTACCACAGTTATGGATTTTTTGACTTCAAGTGCATTGCACTTCAAAAAACTAACGAATGCAACGTCATAAAACCAGGTCTTTCTTATATGTAAACAATACAACCATCATCAACTAGAGCTAGAGCCTCTACAGTGAGTCCAAGGGTAAACTCTTCGTTTTTTATTTGTTCACATTTAGGCCTTTCAATGAGTGGATTAAAAAGCAGTAAACTGCCATATAATTGATCAGTTGCGACTTTAAATTAATTGACTTTTATTTGACATTGGGCACGTTCGATGCGTATACTTACTTTTAGTCAAAGTTGGCTGACTTTAAGTCAAGGCATTGAACACCAGAATTTAGTCAAAATGTTATTTTTCCAACTGTCATTTTTCCATTTGCGGTGTATTGTCGTCAGCTAGTAGTGCAATGATTTCATTTTGTCTAAAAAGAAGTTGCCACGAAATCGTAAACGTAAACGAAAAAATCGATCAATCGCTTTAACATAGCATTACGTAAATAAATAAATTGCACGACTGGATCGCACGTACTTGCTATTATGTGCGGTCACAGCTTCGAATAAAATTTGAAAAATATTAAAGGAACTTCAAAGTTTTTTTTTCGATTTTCTGACATTTGATTGTTTAGAAAAACAATCAATGAAAACGTAGTTTTCAGCGGTAAAATTTAAACGCCATTTTGTAGCTTTAAAATATGTGAAATACATTTTTTTTTTCCAAAATCGTTGGAGCGGTTTTTAAATAAAACGATTTTATTTTAATAACTTTTTCAAAAATTAAAAAAAAAATAATTTTAGAATGCACACTTAAGCAGACAAATAAGCTAAATTTAAAAACAAAATTTAAAAAAAAATCCATCTACCCTTTTCCAAATATTGATTTTTGAAACAAAAAAACTAGGAAAATTATTAAAAAAAACAAAAAAAAAGCTTCCGAAAATATTTTAAAATTATATTACTTAGGCTACCAACATCGTCCTGAATGTCAATTTTGATTGAAATCGGATGGCCAGTTTTCGAGAAAGTCGAAGAAAAAACGGTTCTATGGGAGATACCGTATTTAGCCCACCATCTTGAATTTTTTGTATCACCAAAACATAACCTATGCCTACAATAGAACACTGATTTTTTTTCATAAAAATTCTTGAAGCCGTTTCCAAGAAAAATAAACTTTAACTTAACGGTTATATGACAGGTACCGTTAATATTTTAGCTAAAAAAGTCCTCTGTAGAATGTCAAAATAACCTTATGTTCCAAATTTGAAGACAATTGGATAAACCGTTTAGGCTGTAGTTCAATAGAGTTTTGCCAGTAACTGTAATATGTTTCTCTATCATCGTAATGTCATCTCTGATTGTTAGAATTTTAGTCCCTTTAAATCGCAAGTAAAGTGGGCACTTATGTGCCTAATCACATTGGATCTTTGAAAGAAAAAAGTAACATTTACGTACAAAATAACACGATATGAAATTATAAAAACTGTCCAAACCACAAAACTCAACGGTTTTTAGTAAAAATGAAGTATGTCAACACACATTTTAAATAACAAGGAATTTTTGAAAAAAAGTATTTCGAAAGTTGTAGGACCGGCCGGTTTCGATAAAATCCTGTTTTTATTTTTTTAGTTTTTTGAAAAAAAAAAATGATTTTGGTATGCAGTTATTTAAAGTTTATTTATATACAGCTGATCATAAAATTTAAAATATTTGTTTTTGATTAGTTTTAAAATATTACATTTTCAAAAAAAAGCCAAAAATTAAAAAAAAACGTTATATGAAAGGTACCGTAAAATTGTTTTTAATGAAATGATAGCCAATACCAACAAAAAACAATCTCATAAATGTTCATCAAAATCGTTGGAGCTGTTTTCCAGTAAAATAAGCTTTTACTAAACGGTCATATGGCAGGTACCGTCATTTTCAGGCCTAAAAATGAAATTTTAATTTCCTCTCTGGGAAATGCCAACATTTTTGTGTTGGTATTTGCTATCATTTGTATAGAACCAAATTTACGGGAAAAGTCTATTGATGGTAACTTTCATACAACGTTTTTTTTTCATACAACGGCTTTTGTTTCTGTCAAATTATATATTTGAGAAGATCTAAGTAGCTTAATTAATTGTGCATAAATTTTTAATAATTTTTTTTTGTAATTAAAATAAATTTTTGAACTTTTTTTTTGAAAAATCAATATCAAACCAAAATTAAAAAAAAAATCAAAAACCTAAAAATAAGAAACAGGATTTTATCAAAACCGGTCCTACAATTTTCGAAATACATGTTTTATAAATTCTTTGTTATTTAAGACGTGTGATGGCGTACTTAATTTTTACTAGAATGTGTTAAGTATTGTGGTTTTGATACTTTTAATAAGTTCAAACTGTGTTATTTTCAACGTAAAGATCCTGCTTTCCAATGTAATTAGGCAAATAAGAGCAAGTACGTGCGACCCAGTCATGTCCATTTTTTTGTGTTTCTGTCTTTCTGTCTTTTGTTCCGGGCAATCTCGAGAACGGCTTCTCCGATTTTGACGGGACTTTCATTGGCAGGAAGCCCATGTCTAAGGAGTAACTTAGGCTATTTAAATTACTCACATGTGGCGTTGGTGTCGTTTTTTTTCGAAAATTCTTATTTATGGACCGATTTTGATGGATTTTCACCTATACCTAGCTATGTTTTCCTACTGCAGATTCCTACGAATTCTCATGTAGTCCAGGAAAATTAGACATTCACTTCGAAAAAATTCTGACAAAGCTGAATTTTTGAGGAGAGCTTCATTTTTACATCCTGAACGTTACCCTAAATTTGGAGCGGAGCACAAAAATTTTACGGGTGGTAAAATAAATTAAAAAGAAGGTAAAGGGGGTAAAATTCAGTACCCACTAGGGACTATTTGTTTGCTTTTTAATCTATAGCACACTGCGCCGGCATTAGGAAGATAGGGAAGGGAAAGATAGGAGGTGTCGATTAACATTGGTTTTGAATGATTGCAGATCAAAACGGCAAGGGAAGATCTCGCCGGGTAAATTATTCCAAATTCTTGTTGTTAGGTTAAAAAAAGAATCCCTATATTTCACGATACGTCCGAAATTGGGCTCAATGGTGAACTGATGAGCATTCCTTGCGAGACGAGTATTACGGAACTTTTAAGGGGATGAATGCAGCTGGCTACTTCGAGTGAACATTTTTTATAAAAGAAACGAGCGGCAGTTCTATTTTCTATCTCGCTCGATTTTGTATTCTATCAAGCAGGTGAAGCGATGTTTGCGAAGCACCTGCCCAGAGGTGGGAGTTATACTCGAGTTTAGGGCGTATAAGCGCTTTATAAATTATAGAGGAAAAAACTTCTTGCATCGATACAGAAAAGCTAAGCACTTGGCAGCACTTTTAGCGATCTCAAATATTTATGGTTGTTCCAACTGAGGTCGTCGTTGCAACGCATACCGAGTACTGAAAGTTTTTCGGTTTTTTCGCTGCAAGTTCCATTCATGGACGATGGCATTAGGGTTATTTTAAGCTGTAACTACAGAAGACAGCATTGAGTTTTCGAAGCATTAAACTCCACTCGATTCCTATAACCCCATTTGGCAATGCTGTATAAATCGGGGTTTAATGAGCTTGACATACGGTGCCGTTGCAATTGTACGTCCGAAGGCGAAGGACGTGAATTATCGAACGATTATGAAAAGCTGAGGGTAGATTCGTCAGCAAAACAGTTAAGTGAATTAGAAGAAACTGACAGAAGACCATTTATAAAAATGAGGAAAAGAGTCGGAGACAGAACAGAGCCCTGGGGCACACCTGCATTTATTTTGTGGGAATCAGACTTGAATTCGTCCAATACAACTTGTATTGAACGGTCCAGTAGATAGCTTCTAGACCAACGAACAAGAGTTTTTCCCTCCCATTTTGATATGCAGAATTTCAAAACTAATGTGCATTTCCCTTTACATACTTCCCTATTTCCTTAATGCGGTGTTACGGTGTTATAAGGGTAGAAAAATAATTTTATTCTCGTTTTTATAAAAAAACGACTGTTTTACTCCACGTGTCTCTTGTCTTTAAACACGACATGAGCAAATGTTAGACCGTTTGAGCATAAAGGAAATTCTTACTTCTAACAAAATGTAATTTCCATGTCACTGGCCTTCAAACTCCCTCGCTTTAATATTATTCAATGTTTGTCTTAAAATAAATCGTTTGTATTATATTCTCATGGATACATTGATTGAGTAGGTATAGTTCTTCTAGTTTGGTGAATTATTGATCAAACTGCACAAGAAAATATTCGTGGAAAGAAAGAAGACATGAAAAAAATAAACAAAAAAATCCGAAAAAAATATTTTGGTAAAATATATAAATATTCATACCAACAAAACCATACAATTTTATTTAACGCTTAATACAAAAAAAAATTTAGATTTCTATACTGCCGAAGATATATTTGAAGAAAAATCCCCTCAAATCAATTTTTCTGTCTCGGACTTGGATACGGTAAGCTGATTTAAAAAATTATTGAATTAAACTTTTGTTCATAAGTTCTACATTATTTTTCCTAACTTTAGAAAGGACATCTTAAGAATCCCAAGGCTCCATGCGTTGTCACAACAATTGATCCACAGTACACAAAAGATGCCAATAACCAGGAGAATTTTAACAAATTCAACGTTAAAAGGTAGTTCACGGAGATTTTACTTTTTTGTTCATCCTTCGATAGTCCCTCATGGTCCTTATCCTGTATATACAATATTTACAACTCTGTCGAGAAATTTTAGAGTTTTTTATATCAATTCAATAATATAAAACTACAGTATACCAACTTTTTTAGTGACGTTCTTCGACTTCGTGAGATAACAAGGAAGAAGTTTCTCTTTTACGTCACCCAACAGCGAGCTCTTGAAAAAGCTCACGAGGATGCATACCAATCGAAAGTTTATGAAGAAACAAAAAAGTTTTTAAATGTAAGATGTTTTTAGTTATGTAAATAGATAAATTTTAAATGTTATTTAATTTTGGTATTTTAAAGGTGACTTCCAATCAGCTGGATGTTTTTGAAAATGATTCATTCTGCCGAGTTTTGGCTGAAAATGAAAAGTTGAACAAAATCAAATCTCTAACGGTATCCGAGGAATTAAAAGAATCCACACTTTTACACCAGAAACTGTTGACAGACGTCAAGGATGTGCACAAGAGATTTATTTTTCTGTTGAAGTTGATTGTAAGGATACAATAGTATTTTTAATCCAAATCTTTTTTTAATCTATTCCTTTACATTTCTAGGGATATTTTGATGTCAACGAAGAAGGAATTAATATCCTTAAACTGAATAAATTAGCAGAGGCTGGCGATTATGTATTTCTCAAGAACCATTTACTCTCCGACTGCATTTTCAGTGAACAAATTGTTCAACTAAAGCAATTTATCGCCGATGTTATTGAACCTTATTTGAAAAAACAAAAGTTTTTAAATGCAGATATTTGGATTTATGTAAGCTTATCAATTCTTATTTCTACTTCAATATCAACTAAGAAATATTTAATTTCACCTAAGGGTTATGAAAATACACTTCGAAAACTATTTGAATACTACAATCAATTTACAAAGTTAGCGATTTTGAATCACATCGTTTCAATTGTTTATTACAAATTTGTAAGGAAATAAGATTGTCGAAGGAAAAAGTGTGTTAACATAAAAATCTTAATTTGCAGATGAAGTTTCATAAGAACTGCAACTTGAAGCTGATAGCTCAGGATTCTAGTTTTCTAAAGGACCATAAGAGTCGTTTACAAATTCAAGCTAATCAATTTTTTAATAAGTTTGAACAAAGTCAAATGAATGGGTAATTATGAAGATGAAGAAAGTTCTTCTTGGCATGTTCATAACCAAGAGTGGTCAATAAACTGAACCAATTTTTTTTAAGAAAATCCTCTGGAAATAATAAAATGATCTTTGTTTTATGAACATGTATAACTATAACTGTAAAACTTAATAATGCCTTCTTCTTTCAGCAATGGAATATGTTGGGACATCAAAGGAATTGCACCAGTGCTGCTTGAACAAGTTCAGGAGAAAGATAAAGAAGATAAGAAAGAAGCTGCAATTAGTCCCATAACTCAGCTGGAGAAGATTCATAATATTTTAATGGTAATTTAATCAATCATATCGAACGACTTGGGTCACACCTACTTGGTATCATATGTCTATTAATTTAAAAGCCAAGATCCTTGAAAAAGATGAATTTAACTAAACGGTTTCTATTAAAATTAAAGTTTTGCATCAGATGTCTTAAATAACAACCAGGTTATGAAAAGAGTATTCAAGCAGCATTTTTGATAACAACGTGTTTTTTAACGATACCTTTGAGAGTTTTTTTAAAAACGCCAAAAAATTCCTAATTTTTGCATATTTTAAAAACAGCCCATAGGAATCGTGGGGAGTTTAATGTCTAGAAAACTCAATGCAGTCTTCTGTCGTTAAAGCTGAACATACCCCCAATGCCATTGGGTACGTTCACGAACGTAACTTTCGGAAAGATTACCTTGCTTTTGTTGTAATTACCATGGTTAAAAACTGCTGTTTTTCAGCTGATTGAAGAACATATGAAAACAGAGAAAATCCAAAGGTATCCTAAAATTTGCTGGATACTTTTCTCAACACGTGAACCACTGATGAACATCTGATTGTGTTTCTCTTTTGCTTCGAATTTTGTGAGGTAACCATCTGGTTCTGGTTAGATTTGTTCGTTCACAAAAAATAAATTGCACGACTGGATCGCACGTATTTGCTCACATGTGCGGTCACATCGTCGAATAAATTTAAAAAAATGCACGACTGACTCGCACGAATAACTTGTTCTTATGTTAAATAATTGCTTAGTGGCTGCATATTTACATATGTATATAAGGATGTTTTTTTAGACGTGTGGTTTTCAAGAAGAAATAAAACGCATAAAGTTTAATGTTATGGCCAAGAATTTAGCTTTTTTATAAAGATAAGGGTTTGCATTATGTTTAAAAAAGATTTCGGGGAAGTAGCCACCGCGGCTGGCTCGAATAAATTCCAGCCGTGAGGCCCAACTTTTGCAATTTTGTGAAAATCGGGATCGGTGGCCATCTCGTTTTGGGCGCATTCAGCGAACGTTTGACGCCCTTGATGGTCGTTCGGCTTCAATTCTTGCACAAGCTCGAATTTGTAAGCCTGCAAACCCAGATCCTTCCACAAATTCTTCCATAAAGTGGATGGACACATCTCCAATTGTTGCGTGAGTTACGTTCCCAACTTCGGGAGCGTTTAAAAAAAACACAACTTGTTTCGTTAAAAGGTGAATTATTATTGACTTGGTTGATTTTACAATTGAAAATGAAAACTTAATTCTACTGACAAGAAATGCTTAATATTAACAAATGTATTTCTTGGAATTGGATTGGTTATTGGAACATAATTCTACTGAATGTCTAATTGACAAAAATAATTTAAAGAAACAAAATTCTTTTGAATTTTAACAAAAATGATAAATTTGCAAATTACAATTCACACGGTTGGGAGTTGGGTCGTATACGTCTAGCGCTTTGGTGTTAAGCGGAAGTTGGAAGAGGGGAGTTAGGTTGCAGATGTAACTCGTGCGATGGCGGATGGACGCATTCGGGTCTTCTTCGATACTTTGCTCTACCCAAACGAACCATTATTTTGGTAATAAATTTCCACAATTTGCAAACTTGTTAAGGAGTAAAGCGCGGAACAGATTGAACCAGCGACAGCACCAGCACCGTCAACAGCAAACAGCACGCTGACCAGCAAAAGAAATTGAAACACATTGCCACCAGCACCAGCATCGTCTTCTTACTTCTGTTTGACACTTTGTGTCATAAAAAATGTATACGAAGTTTTCTTTTGCAGTATGGTGCCCCTGAATTTCACTTGCGCAAAGTTGGTAGCAATGGAACAGCAACAGCAAATTTAGGACTTTGGTCTAACGATGCTGTTGACGTTGCTGTTGCTGGTCTAATCTAACTTGAGCAATTGAAATACATTGGTTCTAAAATATTGGCGGCCGCTGTTCCTGGTGCTGTTGCTGGTTCAAACTGTTTCGCGCATAAGTCTATTCGTTATGAAAGGCAAACCAAACTGAGCATAAATCAAGTGATAGCTGTCAAAAAGACCAACTCCGAAAAAGTATTGCCAGATTGAAAACCACACGTCTGTTAAAATAAAAAAAATATTTTTTTTTTAGAAAATTACTTCATTTTTTACTTGCGATTTATAGGGACTATAAGGCAAGTTATGCATTCGTAAAAAAAAAAAAAATTCTAACAATCAAACATGATATTACGATGATAGGGAAGTCAAAAAAAGTGGGTTCGGAAATTCCGTCCGTCTGTCTGTCTGTCTGTCTGTCTGTCCGTATCGATATCTACAGCCTAAACGGTTGGGCCGATTTGATTCAAACTTGGTATATAGTATTTTTAGAGTGCTCTACCCGACGTTTTTGGAATTGGCATTCTAGCTCCAAAACTAACGGTACCTGCCATATAACTTTTATTGAAAAACTTATTTTTCTCAAAAACGGCTCCTACGATTTTGATTAAACTTTCAGAATGATGTTTTCTGTGCAAAATCTATCTTCTAGTTTTAATGGATTTTTCAGAAAAAGTTTTATAACGGTACCTCCCATATGACCGGTTTTTTTAAATCAAACTTTCTCGTTAACTAATTGACGGATTTTGATGAAATTTTCAAAATATGTAGTGTTTTATGATTTAAATAATATTGCTTATCAAAATTTTCAAAAACATTTTTTTTTTACTTTTAATAATTTTTTTAAAAAAATATTTTGTTTTTTGAATATTTTGAAAACGGATTTATAGATTTTTTTTTTAATTTTTCTCCTAGTATAAACTATAGATTTCTTAAATTGACATACTTAAAAAAATTTTTAAATATGTTTTCAAAAAGTTTTTCAAAAAAAAACATATTTTTGAAAAAATTGGTCGAACGATTTTGAAATGAAAATTTCATAAAATAGAAAACAGCAAAAGAAATAAGATGGCTTACAACATTTTTTCCAAAAAACGTTATGAATAGTGTTTTTTCGATTTCATAAAATTTTTTCCCCAACATTTTATTTCATATAGCTCGGCTAAGCCCTAGCCATTAGTCAAATAAAAGAAAGTGACAACCTACATTACATACATACTTACGTATTTTAAAGTATTTTTCATCATCATAAAAGCACAGAATAAATAAGGAAGCCTTTGATAAACACACAAAAACAACTAACAAATAAAAAAAAAACTATTCGATTACTACTGAATGCAAAAATTTCAATCGAGAAAACAAAAGTTTACACCTTCCTATAAACAAACAAAACCACCGTGTTAACTTTTAATATTGTCTATTACCTACTCGCTTAGCAGTAGTTGGAACGCGTATCTTAATTTTAGTACCTACCTTCCTTCCAACCTTATTATAGGTACCTAAATCCTTTATAAATTCCTTTGGTCCCATATTGGGACGTATAAAGGTCCCTTTACCTAGCATTATTGCCATACTGCTGATTCCGACGAATCTTTATGCCAGTTGTTCAAATTTTTCCATACCAAAATGAAAATTTAACTGAAAAAAGTACTCTTTATCTTTCTATTATCAAATTATATTATAAACAGTAAGCAGCAAGGGGAAAGATAATACACTAAAAAAACTGCAAAAGCTAACAATCCTATATATTTATGTGCTTATTCCTTTATCGTGACGCATGTTCGTTCGAGCTTCAAACCACAACGATTCTAAAGAAGTTGCACGTCAAAAAAAACATTAAAATTAAATCTTTGTCAAAAAGACGCCTGTACCTAAAAAGGATTAGCACACAGGAGCAAGTACGTGCGACCCAGTCGTGCCTTTTATTTAATTAGTTTATGTAATAAAATTTGAAAACTAAATATCTATCGTTATTTTTTGAAAAACTTTTCGAAAAAATATTTTAATTTTTTTTCTAGTATGTCATTATAAGGAAATCTGTCGTTTTCATCTGGGAAAATTATTTTAAAAAAATTCAATCCACCCATTTTCAAAATAATTCGAAAACCAATTTTTTTTTATTTTTTTTAAAAATCGAAAAAAAAGTTTTTGAAAATTTTTAAATGCGATTTATTATTGAATTATATATAACTTTCTGTGTGCAAATTTTTATTAAAATCGGTAAAATAGTTTATGATAAAACCGCATTCAAAACCGGTTATATGAGAGGTACCGTTATAGAACAAATTTCGAAAAATTTATTCTTACTTAAAGATGTATTGTTATAAAAAATTAGCACCCTGAAAATTTTATCAAAATCGTTAGAGCGGTTTTCGAGAAAATCAAACTTTTTGTTAAAAATTATATGGCAGGTACCGTTATTTTTCGACTTAGAGAAAAAATGAAAAACAGCTGCCGAAATACGACCTAATAAATACTAAATACCAAGTTTGAAGCAAATCGTCCCATCCGTTTAAGCTGTAGAGGCGCGAACAGACAGACAGACAGACGAACGGAATTTCCGGATCCACTTTTTTCAACTTTTCTATTATCGTAATATAATGTTTGATTGTTAGTTTTTTTTTAAGAAACAGCCAGCATGTATGAACTAACCTGTTTTAAGTGCTTCGTCAAATTTTCTTCACCGGATCAAAAAGTAAATCAAAGACATCCCTGTTCATTCAAACTACAAGCTTGAATTGTTCATGTTGCATCATAAGTGTATATTCTTTCAAAAATTTAATTTAAAACCCGTGCTTATCAGATCACGTTCCTGGTACAATGGTCGTACCCAGAAACTACGGTTCTACATCATATTTAAGCACTCAAGAAGAGCACCAGAAATAAAATTGAGTTTAAGCTGTCAAAACATCGCGACGGATTCATTGGATTCATTATTTCACATTTAAAGCACATTAATTTTTCGGAATAGAGTTACATATTTTTTAATCGAACACTTCATTCACCTAAATCCGTTAATCCGTACTGTACATCCAAACATACACAAATATTCGCCTGTATAATATTAGTAATTAGTAGTAAGATACCTATCCAATCAGAAGACCGGAAATAACCATTTATAGAGAATCGATAGATTCGAAGCCACTTATCACGAATCTGGTCGGATAAACTTTTTCAGAGAACTTTCGGAGGGAGAGGGCTACTTCCCTTCCAGTACCGTATTTGTCTGTAAAGTGGTCGGACGAATGGTTGTTCCCTGAAAATCTTTGTCCGAACAGTAAATTTATAAAGAGGACAGATGTACCTTTCATTTGATACCAATTTCACCCAATACCATGATTGGATAGGTTTGGCACAAAATTACCGTTTTTTAAAATGGTCGGACAAACCTATGTTTACTGATTTTGCTTATCTGATAATTTTTTTTAGAAGCTACTCTTAAAGACTTGTACGAATCAAAATGTTCGATGCACCGTTTGGATAGGTAAGTCACAAAAACCGTACCGGAAATAGCCCTCTCCCTCCTTTTATTTTTAGTTTTTTGAAAAAAAAATTTCAGATTTTTTTATGCAGTTTTTTAGAGTTTATTAACATACATACATGAAAGAGTAAATATTAAAGATTCTGTGCCTTTTACTATAGACTAACTTCCTTCACAGTCCAGTTCGCTCTCGATGAATATTATTAAAAAGTATAATTTTAATATTCTTGTACCAACAAATCAAATTCTCGTAGTTCTGAGGCAATCTTCAGCATGACTACCGTGATTCGAAACAAAACCATAACCATTTTATCTCAGAAGTTCAGCTCTCAGGCATAAACTTGTGTTTTATCGTAATTTTCTATAAAAATCAATATTTACAACTCACTTTTTCACAAATATTGACTAAGGCTCGCAAGCCCGTACTCGTCATAAACTGCTTGGTCTAAAACAAGATCCAGCTAGCCACAGAATTCATTCGCTTAACAACATCATTTTATGCAGAAATAAAACTAAGGTCAATTTAAACCTTAACAAAAACAAATAAACTTACATTATTGCATATTATTTTCATCGTCCTCAAATATCAAAATGTAACGCCCATCTTCTTTGTCTTTCCCATGAAACGGACCGATATGAATGGTGTGCTTTTTATAGGATGTAACTCGCAATGTTTTTTACGACAAGGTCTTTTTGCCACTAAAACTAATTTAACATCATCCCACAAATTTGCGTTTACGTTTTTCGTCATTTTTGGCTATTTTTTTTTTTTTTTACTAATATGAAAGTTGTTTTCATGATAGTGTCTCATAAAGGCTAAACAGCATTGTGGAACAAACAGGTTATTAATTTTACCTGGGATTTTTCAGTACAATAGTCCTTTTTTATGATAAATTGTGAGGTTGTATCGAAACCCCCTCCCCCTTGGTTTTCTCGATTATTTCAGTGGAATCAGAGTCAGAACTTTCCTCTACATTTAACCTATTTTGAAATAAGCTATTAAGCTGGTAACAAGTTTTCTGTTGTGGGTTACGACTGAAATAATCGGCATGCTGCATAGTCTTTCCTTCTCGATACACAATGTTGAACTCCAAGTCTTGAAGTACACATTATCTAGCGATCCGGGGTAAAAGGTCCTTCTTCTCTTTTGTCGCTTTTATTGCATTAAAGTCGGTAAAAAAAATTGAATTCCCAATAAGTTATTGCTAAAGTATTTCACTGCATTTACCACAGCAAGTGTCTCCAACTCATTGATATGATATTTTTCTTCATAGGTTTCGTGTTTTGACTAAAGTAAGCTACCACATGTCACATTCAATCATCCATTTATTTTTTTGAAGAGAATAGCTCCATAACCAACACACTAGCATCGGTAGTCAGTTCTGTGGATTTGTTCGAATCAAAGAACACTAGTTCTGGACGGTTAGTCAGGTGCTTGATTGTAGGGCCTTTTCACAGTCGATTGTCCAATTTAATTTGACATCAGTTTTGTTTAAAGCTGTTATGGACCTAGTTTTAGCTGCAAACTTCACGTCTAAGATAGTCGATTTTGTTTTGTGAGAATTTGAAATTTTTTATGTTCAACAAAAATCCGCCTTGAGTTAATACAGATTAAAACTATATCCACATTTTAAATTCCTGTCTGACGAGTTTTGGGTGGCATTAACACATCGTCCATGTAGCATTTGCGAAGTTTATAGCATCCTTAAATTTTCATTATGACCATCGCAGAGATGAAAAAAGATTAGCGATATTTGACAGTAGCACGTTTACTGTTGTTCGCTCAGAAAATGTCATCCAGTAAGTTCGATAGTTGATGATTGCTTCTTTGTTAAGACGAATATTCAGAGATTTATCCTTCGCATCTGGGAATCCTTTCACAATAAAATATTAACATATTAGATGTATTGATATGAATGTCCTTCCGTTCCAACAGCGAACCATGTTTTTTAACTCGAATTTCCAGTGATGAATAGTTCAAGACGTCACGTCCAATAATTATTTCATCAATGATGTGAAATTTAATTTGGATATTAAGTTTTTCGAATTCGTTCTTCATGACCAGCTTTGTTACAAGAGACAAATCTCTTAACATCTTCATTGCGTTCATATTTGTTTCTTGATATAGTTCGTGGACAATTAGCTTTAATATTACACATTTCCACATCCAAAATAAGTCTTTTCGTTTTCTAAACGAGAGCGCTTGTTTAAATGCAGGAATGGTTCTTCTTCTCATGTTCAATCTTTTAATTGATCTCTCATTTTCGTTACTTGGTTCATATTTTCTTCGAGATGACGCACTAATAGACGAGATATGGTCATTGGACAGAAGTTCGCATAACGAACATCAACATTTTTCAAACCAATATTTGTGATGCAACCTATCACTATTTTCACTATTTTGTCTTCTGGAATGTCAAAGGCAATCGGTTGATTTGAGAAACATTATCGATCACATAATCAGCTTATGAATTAAACTCATTGCTTTCGGAATTTGCTACTTTTCTGAGTTGAACAAAATTATCTTACCCACTTGAAAATTCATGAATGATAGATAAACGTAAATCTGACCAACAATAATGTTGGTAGCCGAACTTATCAAACAATTTTTTTGATCGTCCCATTAATAAAGCACGTACACGAGGTATAACGTCAAAATCCTCTAAACAACCAAGTTCAATTATTTTGTCGACATCAGCGCACCATTTTACTATAACCACGCGTGAGTGGTCGGGATCAAAAATCGGAAATCCTATGATGTCGCCCTCAGTCCTGTCATAACGTTCAGAATTTTCTAAATTTTTTGTTCTTCCTCCATAGCTTCGAGCGTTTTAATTGTCTTCAGGGTAATCCCACTTCTGATAAAAGAGTAAATATTAAAGAAACTTCAAAATTTTGATATGCAGATTAATTTGGTTACCTAGATCTTCTCAAATAATTAAATTTGACAGAAATCCAAAGAGCCGTTATCCAGAAAGCCAAAAATAAAAAAAAAATCGTTATATGAAAGGTACCGTTAATAGACTTTTCCCGTAAATTTGGTTCTGATCAAATGATAGCCAATACCAAACAAAAAAATGGTCAAACTTTTCATCAAAATCGTTGGGACCGTTTTCGAGAAAAATAAGCCTTTCCTAAACGGTCATATGACAGGTACAGTTATTTTTAGGGCTTAAAGTAAAATTTCAATTTCCCCTCTGGAAAATGCCAAAATAATCACACACCAAATTTGAATATAATCGCTTGAGCCATTTGGGCTGCAGCTCTTTATACATACTGACAGACAGACATACAGACAGACATTTTTTGCCAATAATTTTTTACTTGTGATTATAGGGACTACGTATATAAGGCAAGTTTAGGATTCGGAATATTAAAAAAATTGAGATAACAATCAAACATGACATTACGATCATAGAGAAGTCTAAAAAAGTGATCGAGAAAAAATGTCTGTCTGTCAGTATGTATAACGAGCTGTAGCCTAAACGGCTTAAGCGATTGTCTTCAAACTTGGTGTGTGTGATTATTTTGGCATTCCCCAGAGGGGAAATTGAAATTTTATTTTTAGTCCTAAAAATAACGGTACCTGCCATATGACCTTTTAGGAAAATCTTATTTTCTCAAAAAAGGCTTCAACGATTTAATGAAGATTTTTGAGAATTTTTTGTTGGTATTGGCTATCATTTGATTTGAACCACATATACGGGAAAAGTCTATTAACGGAACCTTTCATGTAACGGTTTTTTAATTTTAGGCTTTCTCTGCATTATCAATATTTTGAATAACTTTTTTCTAATTAAAATAAATTTTTGAATTTTTTTTTTTTAAATCAATATTTTGAAAACTAACCAAAAAAAATAATTTTAAATTTTATAATCACATGTATTTTAATAAATTCTAAAAAAATTGCATACCAAAATTTAAAAAAATATTTTTTCTCCAAAAAAAACCTAAAAATAAAAAACAGGATTTTATCAAAACCGGTCCTACAATTTTCGAAATACATTTTTTATAAATTCCTTGTTGTTTAAGATGTGTGATGGCATACTTCATTTTTACTAGAAACCGTTAAGTATGGTGGTTTTTAAAACTTTAAAATGTTACTTGTTTCTGTCAAAGATCTTGCTTTCCAATGTAATTATACACATAAGAGCAAGTACGTGCGACCCAGTCGTGCCCATTTTTTAGACTCCTGATCGTAATGTCATGTTTGATTGTTATCTCAATTTTTTTTATATTCACGAATCCTAAACTTGCCTTATCTTATAGTCCCTATAATGGCATTTATTATTTATTATTATTTACGAATCAAATTCTTAAATTACCAAAAGTTATGTAAGTTAAAAATTCTATAACGTCCCAAAGGAAGGAAAAATGTCATCTTATTTCTGGACCGTTCCAAACACGGTGTGTTGGAAGTTTTAAGTTTTGATACCCACAAAATAAACCAGTGTCTCAGGACTCCTATACCTTTATACGTCCTTAACTTAATATAATTCATCCCAAATGTCCTTGCTACATAGTGCGTTTAAACTGATCGGAAATATATCAAATTTATTTATAATCAAATAACCAATGCTCGAGAAAGTAATGAGAAAATACCTTTTTTATAGAAACACCGTTAATATTTGAGCTTAAGAAATTGAAATTAGTTTTTTGTAAAATGTCAAAATAACTCGATATTTGAAAACGATTCCCTCAACTACCGTTCAAATTACAGATTCTTTTTTTTAAAATACCTGCGCACAGACGGACAGACAGATTTTGTCCACTTACTATATAAGTATGTATATGTCTATCATTGTAATGTCTTGTTTGATTGATGCCTATCATCGCAAGAAAAACAAATTTAATTATAGCAAGCAATGAGGACATAACATTGTGATATTTTGGCCTGGGTTTCGACAAATAAAACTCAATCAAAATTCCAAATTAATACAACAAATCCCTTTATTTTAGTAAACACAACGTCTTTCAGTTTAAATAACACCAATTTAACTTATTCCACTTATTCACAATTCAAATACGTTTTTATCATTCAACACTTTTTATTTAATCTCAATTCAATCACTTTTTATTAACGCTTCCAGTTGTTAACAGTTCCTCTTTCGAAAATAAACTGAACTCTCAATGCAATCTACTCTTGTATTTATACAAGTTTACAAGCTTCTGGAAGCTTCTGTCTGGTTCTGGCACAATCTAAGCTTTCGGTACTAATTCGAGTGTCGAATTAGTACTTCAAGTTCGATTTAGTACTCAGTTAAAACATATTGCAAATATGTAGCATACTTTTAGGCGCTCACAATGAATGTTGGTTGTTGTACACAATGAATCCAACAGATGTCGTTAATTTACAAAATGTATCCTCCGAATATCTAAACTTGTTGCCACATCACATTGTCCCCCTCTTAGTTTTGTTCGTCCCGAACAAGCACATCATCATTGTTTCCGTGGTAACGATGCAGTCGATCCAAATGGACAATTTTCATTTTTGCTCTTGGTCCTCGTTGGATTCGGAAAAAGACGTCATTAATGCGCGTAACTACTTGGTAGGGACCTTCCCAGTCCTGCTGAAGCTTGGGCGATTTTCCCTTTCTGCGAAGTGGGTTATAAAGCCATACCAGATCTCCCTCATTGAATTCAGGTGCTGTTGCTCTTGCATCGTATCTGGTTTTCATGCGGTCACTCGCAATTTTTATGTTGTTTCTTGTTCTCTGGTGAATGTCGTTGATCCTTTCTCTAAGATCTAATACGCATTTTGGGTCTTCAATAGGAAATCCGAATTTTAGCTCACTGGGAAGCCGGGCAACTCATCCAAATAGAATTTCGGATGGAGTGTATCCAGTTGTACTATGAACCGCATTTCGGTAGGCCATAAGAAATAAAGGAATTCGCCGATCCCAATCCCGTTGGTTCTCGTTCACGACTTTGGATAGATGTTCCGTACCTTTTCCAGTGTTTTGTTGATTTCCAAGTGCCCACCGGATATTTCAGCATGCATTTCTCGTAGGATCTCCTCTACTTTCGATCGTGGAACTACAAGCTGCATTTTAAAGGATCTTCGCAAAACACCATCTTCCACATGGAGAGAGTCCCACTGCGCCCAGTATGCCTTTAAAGTAGGACTTCTGTCGGAGATGTCTCTTGCGTTTGGTTTCCCCATAGATTCCTTCCATGCAAGGATTGGCTCGATGTCAGGGTCTTCTTTTTGTGCATTACGAATTTCTTCGGCACTCCAACCCTCTACAGGTTCGGCTCTTATTCTCTGGACAGATATACCTTCATCCTTTTCCTCTTTTCGTGCACAATGTTTGCAACTGGGCTCACATGGTCTGCGGGAAAGCGCGTCCGCATTGCAGTGCAGTCTTCCTTTGCAATGCTGTACTTCGAATTCGTAAGTCTGCAATCGTTCGATCCATCTTGCTACTTGCCCCTCAGGATTTTTGAACTGTAGCAACCATTTTAAAGCGGCGTGATCGGTACGCAGGATGAATCTCTATCCATACAGATATTTATGGAAATGTTTTGTCGCCAGTATCAGAGCAAGGAGTTCCCGTCTGGTTACCCAGTAGTTTCTCTCTGGTCGCGACAGAACTTTGCTAAAATAGGCTACCACTTTCTCCTCCCCATCGTGTATCTGCGACAGAACTGCTCCAACACCAACGTTACTAGCATCCGCGTCCACAATAAATGTCTTGCCAGGGGTGGGGTAAGCTAGTATTGGTGCCTCACAAAGTCGCTGTTTTAGATGTTGAAAACTTCTTTTGCACTCACCTGACCATTTAAATTGTCTACCCTTCTCAGTTAGCAGACACTTTGCAATTCCGGCTAAATCCTTTACGAACCTCCTGTAATATGTGGCGAGACCGAGAAAGCTCCTCAGTTGGTGTTTGTCTGCGGGATCTGGCCAATTTTTCACGGCTTCGATTTTCTCCGGGTCAGTTTTTCCTCCATTTGATGATATCACATGTCCCAAATATTTCACCTCAGCTTTGAACAGAGCACATTTCTTTGGATTTAGTTTCAAATGTGCAGTTCGAAGTCGTGTAAACACCTCCCTCAAGTTGTCGCGATTTTCAGCGAACGTCTTTCCCACAACGATGACGTCATCCAAGTACACCAGGCAAGTTTTCCATGTCAGACCCTGTAACACACGTTCCATTAAACGCTCAAAGGTGGCTGGAGCGTTACACAAGCCAAATGGCATAACGGTAAACTGCCATAGTCCATTTCCCGTTGTGAAAGCGGTCTTTTCTTTGTCTTCTGGATGGATCTGTACCTGCCAGTAGCCACTTTTCAGATCGAGGGTGGAAAACCATTTCGCTCCAGAAAGGGTATCCAAGGTGTCATCTATTCGAGGCAAGGGGTAGCTGTCCTTCTTGGTGACATCGTTGAGCCTCCGGTAATCCACGCAGAATCGAGTGCTGCCGTCCTTCTTTTTCACTAGTACAACGGGTGATGCCCACGGACTTTTTGAGTTTTCGATTAGACCGTCTTTTTCCATGGTTGATATCATCTCATCGACTTCCGACTGTTTTGCAAATGGAAGTCTTCTAGCAGGTTTTCGGATTGGTCTGCTATCGCCGGTGTCTATTCGGTGCTGTACTAGGTGTATTCGACCATAGTCTCCATCCTGCGATGCAAATATATCAGCAAACTCGCCAATGAGATTTTTGGCCATGGTTTTCTGCTCCTGATTTAACTCACAATTTTCAAGGATAGCATTACATACCTCAGCCAATTTTGTTGCAGAAACAGGACTCGCAGATTCACTCCCAGATGTTGTCGATATGGCTGCAATGGGTACGCATCACCCAATCACCTCTCCTTGTCTGAGCTTGACGGAGTGTTTGTTCGGATTCATCAGCCTTACCGGAACCATGTTTTTCTTTGGTTCTACTAAAATTTTTCCAGCGATATAGCTTGGAAAGTCCTCTTTATTATCTGCTTCAATGAAATAGAATCGGTGGTTCCCAGGATCACCCTCCAAACGCGTCCAAAGAACTGTCTCTGAAGAAGGTGGTAGGACTTCATCTCTGCTTATAACCGCCCGAAGATTCACAGCGTTCTCGTTTCCGTATACCATAGGGATCTCAACGGTTCGATACCTTAATACTTGCATTCGATGGTCTATGATTACCTCATGTGCCTTCATGAAATCCACTCCAATGATGCATTCGTCGCATATGTCGGCTACCAAGAATGCATGTGAGAAGGTCAACCCTGCCAGTTTTATCTTTAGAAATACCACCCCGTATACTTTTGCTGCTTCTCCCGTAGCTGTCTTCAGAGTGTAGTAGCTGGTGTTATGTAGCCATGATGTCTGAACAAGGTCTCTTCTGATTATGGAGGCTGTGGCACCCGTGTCGATAGTGGCCACACATTTTCTGTTTCTGATGACTGTCTCCACTGTCAAGCTCTTGCTGCAGCGTGTAGTTTGCGAAACTTGGATGATTGTCCTGGGGGCGTCGTTTTCTTACCTGCCATTCTCACAGCCATTTGTAGTTTTCCATCTGCAATGGCATTAGTGAACGCATCGGTTGCCAGTTCGTTTATGATTTCCCTGCTGGTATTGGGATAAGACAAATTGGCCAAGCGCTCGATGTCAGCTTGCAATTGTTGTAGCGTTTCACCTCTTGCCTGGAACCTTCGGCGCAACTGGACTCGGTAAACTTGCTGCATGTGGTCGTCGCCAAACCTCATCTCGATTGCCTTGACCATGGCATCATAATCATGATGTTTGTCCTCAGGAATGGTCTGCAGCAATTCGGCAGCTGTTCCTCTGAGTGCAAGCGTAAGAGCAATTGATTTGTCTTCGTTGTCCCAGTTGTTCGTCAAGGCAGCTTCAAATTGCCTCTTATAAATTGGCCATGATGTTTGACCATCGAAGACAGGGGGCTGCATTTCCTTTCTTCGTGGACCGTCGCTCGAATATTCCCGAACCTTCTGCTTTTTCAAAAAATCAAATTCCTTAGCCAGATGTTCGTACTGTTGCTCTACACTTACGAACTTTTCTTCCATGTTTTGTATTTTGGCTTCGAATTTCTGATCGATTGTTTGAAGTCTCTTGTCGAAGAGAACATTCTGTGCATCGAGTTTGTTTTCGAGACCATCGAATTTACTTTCGAGAACGTTCCTTTGGTCTTCGAGAACGTTCCTTTGTTCGCTTAGTTGTTGCTAGAGAATTTCCAACGAATTCTTCTGCTCATTCTTTTGTTCGTCGAATTTCGACAGAAGCAACTTCATGAAAGCAGGCATTTCATCGGCTGTACTTACTGTGCATTCTCTCCCTTGTTCTTCAACATCAAACAACATGGTATCGGGGTCTCCACCATCCTGAGTGATAGCATTCTGAAGTCAGAGCAATAGTTCCTTTTTCAGCCCCGAAGTCTGAAGATTTCTTTTTCCTAATTCTTCTTTCAACTCAGCTGTTGTCAATTGTTCTAATTTGCGACCCATTTTATGTAACCGAAACACAATTTTCGCAACACAGTCAGTTTTATTTTAATGTCTCTTCTAGAAAAATCTTTTTCAAAAAACAAACAAAAATATTCGCTATTCACAGTTTTATAGGAAAATCAGTTCACTTTCACAATTATATAAGTCACCGAAACTGTTTTAGAAAATGTCACTATGGAATTTTCTAGCACTTTACTGAGTTTTATCCCCAATTTCTGACACCAATGTGATATTTTGGCCTGGGTTTCGACAAATAAAACTCAATCAAAATTCCAAATTAATACAACAAATCCCTTTATTTTAGTAAATACAACGTCTTTCAGTTCAAATAACACCAATTTAACTTATTCCACTTATTCACAATTCAAATACGTTTTTATAATTCAACACTTTTTATTTAATCTCAATTCAATCACTTTTTACTAATGCTTCCAGTTGTTAACAATTCCACTTTCGAAAATAAACTGAACTTTCAATGCAATCTAAATAAAAAAAATTATTGGCGCGACAGCTCCTTAAGGAGCCAAGGCCTAGTTACTTATACTCTCAACCATTCCTGTGTGTGTGTTGTTACTCTACAATGCAATCTACTCTTGTATTTATACAAGTTTACAAGCTTCTGGAAGCTTCTGTCTGGTTCTGGCACAATCTAAGCTTTCGGTACTAATTCGAGTCTCGAATTAGTACTTCAAGTTCGATTTAGTACTCAGTTAAAACTTATTGCAAATATGCAGCATACTTTTAGGCGCTCACAATGAATGTTGGTTGTTGTACACAATGAATGCAACAGATGTCGTTAATTTACAAAATGTATCCTCCGAATATCTAAACTTGTTGCCACATCACAATATATTAAAATTTTTGTATGTATTTCTTCATTTTCTTTAATAAAATTTCCTTTTGTAGACTCTTCTCAACGAACTTGACAGTTTAGAGCCTGATTTTTGCAAGAATTACGAAGAGGAAGTTCGCAGACAAGTGACGAGAGAGAAGAAAGCCTCCAGAAATGTGTTGGTCAAAGTAAATCGCTTTCAAAATTGGATTGAGCATTATAAGAAACACCAAAAGAAATAATATGTATTTAAAATTTAAAATAATCCATAAGTTATTTCAGAACATCAAAGTTTTGCATTATTTTCCTACATTCTTTATTTTGCTTAATGCTAAGTTTCCACTTGTTAATTTGACATCTCAATTCAATAATTGGAAAGCTATCATCTTTGATCTTTGATAGCAAAATGTATTATTTACCTAGGAAAATCACACGCGACAGAACTTTTACTAACGACTTTTGGTAAAAATGGCGTAAGCAAACACAAATGGTAAATAATAACGAATTTACAAAAAAAAAAGTATTTCGAAAATTGTAAGACCGATTTTGATAAAATCCTGTTTTATATTTTTAATTAAAAAAAAGAAGTGATTGTGGTATGCCGTTTCTTAGAGTTTATCATAAAATTTAAAATAAAATTTATTGGTCAGCTTTAAAAGTGTTGAAAATTCAAAAAAAAAATCAAAAATTAATTATAAATAGAAAAAATGTTCGATAATCAAAATATCAGTGCGAAATAATTTGGATGAGATTATGGAAAACAACTTCTGCTGACTGTTCAACTGTGATGACAAATCGATTTGCTTCGTCTGATAGAATGATCCGCCCACTCTACCTGAACGAAATTTCGCCCACCCGATCTGATGGAAGTATGACTGATAAGGGAATCTCAGCATTGTTTATCCGATCATTATGAAAAACGATATCTTGAACTGCGCAATAGGCAACAGTCATTTCAACATTCGTATATGTAAACGACTAAAGTCATTCGTAAACCACCTAATAAGGTTCAAATCAATACGGCTTTAGCACAGGAAAGTCCTTCGTCGACCGGTAGGTTTTGGGAAAAAACCGCGGGAACTTCAGATCGATCTCGATACCCGCTACCTTTTCTTGGATTTTAAAGTCGCGTATGGCAGTATTTATTGAGAAATCTGTATAGGGAAATGGCCAGTCTTGGCATCCATGCCAAACTCGTCTGTCTTTGTGGAAGGATGATGAAAAACGCATGTCATCACGATAGACAACAATAACTTTGAGGTAGTTAAGGGACTTTGTGTACCTGGGCTCCGCTATCAATTCAGAGAACAACACCAGTGCTGAGATCAAACAGACGCATAGATATTGTCAAAAGTGGATGAACACGCTTTGGGTTGCTTTAAGAAAAAATTTCTCCGAACACAACAAAGAATAGTAGGGGTTGTAGAGCAACATAGAGTTATCATCATCATCATCTTCGGCGCAACAACCGGGATCCGGTCCGGGCCTCCTTCACCAAGTTCTTTTATTCATCCAGATTCTGGCCGATGCCATCGAATTGCGAACCACAAGGCTTCGGGCGTCCTGGTCTACGCCATCCTTCCAACGCAAGCAAGGTCTGCCACGTTGCCTTCTACCATAAAAAGAACTGCAAGACTTTCCGGGCTGGTTCCTTTTCGCTTATGCGAGCTACGTGCCCAGCCCACCGGAGTCTCTTTCTTCCGTGAGCTGACAGTTCAATAATTCATTAAAGTACACTTCCTATCGCTCCAGAATGCCTTCAGGATCGGTTATCAGATTTCACTCTCCGTCCTAACGGTATCTGCTGCATGGTGTATATTGCGACAGTTTCTGACGGATTGGTAGAACTCCCGCGCCTGGTGTGGACCTCACTCTCTATTTCTTTCCATTTCACCGACAATGTTTTTCTTCCAGGGCTGCCTTTTTTCGTCTATGAAGTCTTCTCTATTCTTCTGAGCTTTTATAATCATCTTCGCGTGCCCGCGTTACTCGTTATGAAGCATTTTTACTTTCAGACGCTGATTTTCATTCATCATCAAAAGAAGTCGCTCCGCTCTTTGCAACTACTGCCTAAGATGGTATCAGCGGTACTAATGACTTTATTTGTAGTGCCCCGCGGCTTAGTGGTTAGTGTGTCGGACTGCTAAGCGAATGAGCCTGGGTTCGAATCCAGCTCATAGCCACCTTCTTTTCCGGGGTACTGCCTCTTGCGAAGAATTGACAAAACCTCCAAGAGTAAAATTTGTCTCGATAAAGTACATCTCATGTAGCCGTTCGGACTCGGCGGTAAACTGTAGGTCCCTTCCATTCTTGCAGATTATCAACACACACACAGGAATGGTTGAGAGTATAAGTCACTAGCCCTTGGCTCCTTAAGGAGCTGTCGCGCCAATAAATTTATTTATTTATTTAATGACTTTGTTCCTAAGGCGTGACAATTTTTCCTGTACGCCCGGCACTCTGGCCCCAGGACTTACTCTTCTCTCATCGACCTCTCCGAGGGCAAGCCTTAGCGCAAGACTCTATGTATTACTTTTGTTTTCATCGCGTAGGGCAGCTGTGTTGATACGAGCTTGAGCGGCGGATGCAAAACTTTTTCGCAGAGCAATTCGCCCTCGGAACACCATACCAACAAGATAGTGGTCCGAGTCAATGTTGGCACACAGAACTATACAACAGAGTAAGATTCCAACGACTCAGATAGCAGAAACCGAGCTGCCTGGAGAAGCTTGTTTGTTGGAAGCCAGGTTCGCCCCCCACTGTAGCGCCACCAAAGGTGAGGTAGGACTTGAAACATTCCAAACGGTGAAACTTTCTTCATTCATATTCAGCTTTTCTTTCGTTTGATAAAGCCATAATTTTCTCAATTTGCTGCAACATTTTACTCAAAATCTAGTTACTGAAAAATGACTTCTAAAGAAAAAAAATATTTTCATGTATGCAGTTGCGTGTGATTTTTTTGTTTAATTTCAAATAAAAGTAATAATTTATAAATTATATGTACATACAATACATTAAAGAAATAATGATTTAAATAATTTGTTTTAGTTGAAATATCCATTAAATATAAAAAAATGCAATACTTTGTTTTTTTTTAATTCATGACATTGTTTTTATTTTAATTTATTACTTTTTTTATTTTATATTTTTTGTATATTTAGATAATAAAAAGTGGCAAAAGCTCGAAATATATATATCTCTTTTATTTAGGTTTTTTTATTTTTGTTTAACAGTTAATGTTTTAGTTAGTTGAGTACTCAATTTTGTTATTGACAGTATTTAAAGCGAAACGTGTAAAAATTGTTATTTTTTTTATTTTAATTTTTTACAAAAGCACTTACTCCAAATTATTGGAGTTATTTTTAGCACATTGAACAATTTTTGAATGCGATTTTAAAAAAAAAAGTTTTACTCGTACAACAAAAAACAATATATAATAATTTGTTGTTCGTTGTCTTGTTCATGTGTGTGTGTGATGTATGCAAATTATGTGTTTTTTAAGTGTTTTTTTTTTGTTTATTTACTGCGCAGGCGATTTTTAGATTCAAGTTTACGTGTGTTTTTTTGTGTGTGAATGTGTTGTGTGCAAATTGTTCTAGACTTATTACAACTACACCTACATAATGGACTAATATCGTAAATAGATAATAAATATTTTGTTTATTTTAAATGACACTAAACTTTACGGGTTAGTTTTATATTTGAGAAAAATATTAAGTTCTTGGGAATCGAAGAAATATTTTATTTGAATAAAGGCGGATCGCTTGTTTTTTTTTGGATGGAACTGGGGAGGGTACTGAATGCGTGTATTATTGAGTGATTTTATATTGGAATGTGTGTAATGCGCGTGATCTCGATGTTAAAACGATAAAAGCCCCCTTTTTTGCACAATCATGAAGTTTATCTTCCTTTGAGAATAAAAAATAAACAACAAGTGACAGTCTTCCCAGCAACACTTGTATAAACAATTTATTTTCAATCGCCAACTTCATCTCCAACGCCAGACTTTTCCTCGTCGACTTTTTCAGCTGAAGACGGCATTGGCGCTGAGTTTTCGCAATGCGAATCTTCATCGTTTTCTGATATCGACTGATTTATTAGGTTCTTTGTAGCCGTGTCAGTTGTTTCTAGAGGCAGTGTTGAGGGTCTTATTTTGAAGGGGAAACAGCTTTGATTCTCGATTTGCGGTGTGTGAACGGCAACGATTTCTGTTTGTGTTGCTGCTGAGTCTTTGTTATCGTCGACTGTTGGTATTGTGGCAGAGGAGGTAATAAGTTGCTTGAGATTTTCTTGCGGCAAGTTGCAAAACACCGTCAGGCAGTTGAGTATGTCACGCATTGATCCTTGGAGTTGTTGAACCTAAAAGAACAGAGTTAGCAAGATGAATGTTAGAACGTTTTACTGTTTTTTTTTTAAACTTACCTGTGTTGTAAGCATAGTGCAGGTTTTTGCCAAGTCATTTACAACTGCCGTCGAACTATTATCCAAGCTAACAGTCTTGCTTGGCAGATGTCCATCCTGATTGTTGGCTCCTGCCGATGCATCGGTAGACTCACTGTTTGCCGACACGGTAACCGTTCCACCCTGCATAGTAGACACTTTCTTCCACAATGCATTGATAGCTTGCATCTGCAATTGTTGAATTTTTCTCTCATTCTCCAGTTGCGCCTTGGTCATCTCCATGTCTTTGGTTAGCTTCCTACAAAAATGTCTTCAAAATTAGTTGTTTAAATCGTCATTATTTTAGGTTAAAAACTCACTCAATATATTCCTGGGTTCGTTTTTTCAGTAATTTCTCAGCAATGTCTTTGGTTTTCTTTCGAGTGTGATAGCCACGCCAGATTTTTTGTATGACCACAGCTGATGACTCAGTTTCGTGATTGATATTTACATTGGAAATGTCAACGATTTCTTTTTGCTGTTGACATCTTATTTTATTCAAACAAAAAGGACATTTTAATTTTTGTATTTATTATGGAAAATTATGGTATTTGCTTTACCTCTGTGCAGCCTTATTACGAATAGTTTTTAATTTATCCACATTTATATGATCACTATCATCGTCTGAGCTCACACCTGTCGAACCAATATCAGGCGTTGTAACATGCACCGAATTACTCATTAGACGTTGTTTTAGTTGATTGTCATTGATCAAATTGGATCGCATTGAGTTCGCGTTGTTATTTAGTTTTCGTGGACTTAAGGTTGGACTGCGTTCGGCGTTACGCTTCAGGTGGGGGCTACGCATTTTCGGTGAACTCAGTTTATTTTCTAAAAAAAAAAAAACAGTTTGTGAAAGGTCAAACGAGAGAGTTGGCAAAGAATTGTATGCCAACCTTTGTTTTTGTTAACTTTCGAATTATGAATTTGATTATTCATAGCGGACACCGTGACTCTATGCGCAACTGATCCAGGGCAACAATCTGGACTCATCAGAGTTTCAGGGACTGGTACCATTTTAGAGGCAGCAGCTAGAGGTCCACCCATTGGCGGTGTGGATGAGGGTTGATCTATGAAATATAAAAAAAAAGTTTAGATATATAAATATTTGTTAACGGGATTATTGTATATGGACATGGATTTTCACACCTAAATGATAAACGTATATACGCCTCAACTTGAGACAGGGTTGGAATCTCTTTCGAAAATTGTTGGGGTCGTACACAAGAAGGAGGAGGGCTAACTGAAATTAATTGTCCTTGCAACAAGGCGGGAGTGCAACTTTTGTAGATAATACCAAAGTGGCGTCTGCGATTCCAGGGACGCTGTGCTATTATGAATAATAGCCTACTGGAGTTCACCTTTTGATGTAAAGTCGGAAAGCAATGCCTGCTCGACACCATTTCATAAATCATATTCACACTGATCAACTTTGCTGCGGAGCGAAATCTATTTTGTAGACTTCAAAGCAGCCTGACTATGGCTTGACTATGGCTAACATTGCCAAGTTACAGTAGTCGGATTGCTGTGCAAAAAACAACTTTGATAAACTCCGACACGGGAATGGGCTGAGGGGCTTTCTCTTAATTTGGCGTTGGAAAAATCAATATCTACCTCTGGCAAATCAAGAAGAGGAAATATCATTATTGAGGTACTGGATACTTACGCAGAAGATATCCATATTATCCATAGAAGTCAAAAAACTGTACAAAATTGTATACAATTCCAGATCGAGAAATTGGCACAAAACTTAGAGCTGAATGCTTATAGAGGAAGACCTAGAATATGGTGGCTGCTTCTGCGAGTGTTGTGTTACCAGTATTCACATACATATCCGAGTTTGGTTCTTGCCAAAAGCATTTTGACCTCTTCACTACGTTCGTGAAGAAAAGGTATGGGAGGGAGGGCGATTCTAGAGAAGATACAATCATGAATTGTATGAAGTTTACCTCGAAGCAGATGTGATAAAATAAAGCTTGGTAGAGTCACCTGTCTGCGCAGGTAGGTCGCATGATGAACCAGCTCGGAAAACCGAACTCTTTAGCCTATGATTTGGTCTTAAGTAGATATGATCAGAAGAGAGCATGCCCGATAAATGTAATTTTATAATTGTTTCCCCAATATAAGAAATGAGGCCCAGCTGTCTTATGGGCATAACACCTAAGACAGTTTGTTTATTACAGATATTAATTTGGATTTTGACTGCACAGTTCGGCTTAGTCAGTGATGTGTTTTGAATGTAAGTATTTTTAAATGGTAAGTGATTTTTGTGTCGTCTGTTCTAATGTTCGCGGTACGTCTACACTGTTCAATACAGGCCAGCTGTTTTGGCATTAAGTGAAACTCAGGTTGGAGTAAATACTGATTTATCAGAATTTGCTCTACATGGGTATAACTTGGTGCCATTACTCTTTTCCCTTCATGGTCTCGTGGTGTATGTTAGGAATGATATTGCTTGCCAGAGTCTTCCCAAATACGGGCAATGTTCCAACACGGACTTTGACGTCTTGTGGCTCAAATTCACTGTCCGCAAGCATGTCATTGAGTCCAAATCTCGACAGTTGTTCGACTTGTAACGAGTTTGATGCGCTGTCTGATTCCATCTTGAAAATTGTTTCCCTTTGTCCTGAAATCGTAATTGCGGGCGATTTTAATGTACACAATTCCAATTGGCTCCACTATTCTGGTCAGACAACACCCGAAGGAAGGTATGTCGAGCTCTTTGCCGGCTTACATCACCTTACCCAACTGATCGATGTGCCAAAGCGTACACCGGATGTTGCTGGGCAAGCCGCCCATACTCTTGACTTGTTTCTTACTTCTCACCCCGATAAATATACCATTAGTGTAACTTCTCCATTTGGCACTTCAGACAATTGTATCATTTCAGCAAATTTCTCATCCTCCACCCATCCAGTTAAAGAAAAACTTCCCACCAGGAGCGTTTGGTAATACGAGAAAGCCAACTGGGACTGCCTGATAATTTTTTTCCGAAATTTTAACTGGTCACTATGCTTCCTTGATAGTGACATTGATGCCAGTGCTGAAATGATCACAAATGTGATTCTTCTAGGGTTGCGTGCTTTTATTCCTAACAGAATAAAAAGCATCAAGCCTAAAGAAAAGTCCTGGTTTAACTCTGGGTGTAAAGAAGCTATCAGGCTCAAAGAAGTAAGTTTCCGATCTTACAAAGCCAACCCTACAAAGGAAAATCGGAAAAAGCACAAACAAACCAAAAATTACGGCAAACAATTCTTCAGTGTCCCAAAGGCAGTAAAAATGTTTGGTCATTTGTAAAGAATATTAAAAACTCCTCAACATCTTCGGTTCCAACGCTCATCGACAATAACAAATCAATTGTTTACTCTTCGGCTGGTATACCCCCGATTCTTCTGAAGAGGTGTTCTTCCACACTGGCAAAGCCACTGCGTAAGCTTTTCCAATGCTCTTACTCTTCTGGAATCTTTCCTAGAGCAGCATTTGTCCAGCTTGTCCCTAAGAAAGGTTACGCATCCTCCCCTGCCTTCTACCGACCCATAGCACTAACATCCCTTCTTTTTAAGGTCATGGATTAACCGGCAGCTTAAGGAATAGTGAATCGCTTCGCACTAAGTTAAAACTTTTTTTTTCAATTTGGAAAAGTCTCGCCGACATCTCGACCAGAGTACAGGATTTTGTAAATCGGTTGCCAGACAATTTCCACCTGTAAACGTTAAAGAACGAGTGGGCAAAACAGTGGTTGTTGACATCAAGGTGCGTTAATGACGCTGGATTAACCTGGAGAAACGAGACGACAGCATAGTAAAGCATAGCCTTGGGTGGAATCAATCGTGGGACAAGAACAACATTGAGGTTAACAGTTTTGATGGGAGCTCAGTCCCAGAATTTGCAATCTTGGCCACAGTTTAGACATTTTGCTCCTGCTGAAAATGCAGTTTCCCGAACACAAAAAAGATCCTAGATCTCAGGACAATTTAACAGGCTTAACGTTCTTTGTATAGTCGACTGTCATCATTTTTTAAGGAATCAATGTTCATAAATTTAACAAAAAAAAAAGTATGTACATATGTCTTTCTTACCATTATACTGATTCGGTGTTATATTGCGAGGCGTTGAATCTTGCGATGAGCACGTAGTATTCCCCTTGGAATTACAATTCGTCGAATTCGAATCAAAGCTTTGCGTCATTATCGAATCGTTTTTGATATTCTCAATGAGTGATGTTGTCATTTGTAACAGGTGACTAGCATTTGACACTAAATTCAATGAAAACACATCTTTTTTATAGAACAAAAAAAAATAATAAAAATCAAAAAATACTTCACATACTTTGCTCATTTGAAATGATTGATGAATTAGATGTATTGCCATGATAGCTGCTGACCATTGAATCTGGTGATCCCTGCCGTCCACTTAGTCTCGAAACTACATGAATAAACTTTTATTTATACAAACAAAGAGAAGTTGATATTGTTTTACATCTTGGCGATTGTATACGACTGGCTGGTTTCTTTCGGCCCGATGATGGTGAATTATTCCCCGATGTTGTAGAGTTCTCTGAGATCTCTTCTTGGAGTTGCCTTTGATGTTGCTGCGCTTTGCTAAGAATCAACCGCAGTTTCCTTTCATTTTCACTTTCTAGAGCTTTGCCCAACATTGGACAAACTGTGCTGAGATATTTCCCAAGCGAAGCCTGTTCGCCCAATCGAAATTGCCTCCCTCGTCCTTGACTGTATAGCCATTCAGCTTTTAGACTAGAAATATATTATGTTTAGAAAAACATGACAAAAATATTATTATCCAATCTCTAACCTTTCAATTGGATCAACCATAAAGCCATCAATAACTTTGACACTCATACACCAATTTAGAACAAACGGTCGGTGATTGAAACCACTTGGAAATAGAAGGAAAAAAACGTTAAATCCATTACGAATTGGTGTATATAGTATAAACTTACTCCTGGCCAGAAGTCATTGAAACACAAGGATTTTCATTGATTGTTATGCTATGAAGATTACACAGATTCGAAAGAGTGCATATCTCATTGAGATCACTTATATTATTTTTGGCGAGCGACAGAACTTCAATGGATGTTGGTAGATATTTGTCGCACTGACGAAGATGCGTAAGGCGATTTCCATGAAGATGCAATTCCTAAAGAGTAACAAGCATTTAGTTTTAAAATACACATTCACAAAGAAAACGTAGCTACGGTTTATATAAACATGGAAGAAGCCTCTACAGAAAGAAAGAAACATTAAATTAAAAAAAAACTGAAAGAACTACCAACAACAAAAACAAATTGTTAATGTTACAACACTTTTCTTACTTTCAGACATTTTAAAAACGATATATCTGAAATGCTTCCGATACTATTCTCCGATAAATTTAGATATTCTAATTTTATGTTAGTATTTAAATGTTCAATCGTTTTAATATTATTGCCTTCGAGGTTCAGATGACGCAGATGAACGAGCTCTTTTAAGCCTTCGATTGTGAGAATTCCATTGAAGGAGAGATTCAGTTCACGTAAACAATGCAAGCGACACACTCCGTACATTCGTAAGAGTTGGTTCTTACTCAAGGATAACTGAAAGAAAGACGAACACAGAATTTTAACAATGCATAACCATGTTTGTGATATATGTATGTATATTTGTTTTACTACTTACACTTTCAATCTTAAGATATGAATCGATATTATCGATTTTTTGTAATTCATTTTCATCCAAGATAAGTATTCGAACATTTTGAGCATCCTCTTGTTTGGGAACTTTCTTTAAGGATCTCTTGGATAGATCCAAGGAAATGCGGTCGGATTCTTCTTCACCTGGAAATGAGGACAATTCAATGTTGGCATACAAAGGATTATGTATTTTTTTCTGATTTTATAGACATGAAGTGGGAAACAATGTCACCTTTTGACACAGTTTACGTGCTCTTATCCATGCTTACATCGAGGCGAACAATCAGTAAAATAACATTCCAGCGGTTGGTTGTCTAGAACTTATTACATATATGTTTTTTTTAAATAAATAAATAAATTTATTGGCGCGACAGCTCCTTAAGGAGCCAAGGCCTAGTGACTTATACTCTCAACCATTCCTGTGTGTGTGTTGTTAATCTGCAAGAATGGAAGGGACCTACAATTTACCGCCGAGTCCGAACGGCTAGATGAGATGCACTTTTTCGAGACAAATTTTACTCTTGGATGTTTTGTCAGTTCCTCACAAGAGGCAGTACCCCAGAGCGCTGGATTTGAACCCAGGCTCATTCGCTTAGCAGTCTGACACACTAACCACTAAGCCACGAGGCACTGCATATGTTTTGCTATACACTAAAAATGTTTGAACACTGTACGAGCGTTAAGGGAACAAGAAAGTATGAGATACCCATGTACATTAGTTTTGAAGTTTTGCATATCAAAATGGGAGGGATAAACAGAGGTTGGCAAGCGTTCCTCATTCGTGTGGCGCGACTAAAGAAAGAATTTCTTTAGTCGCGCCACACGTACAGTATGCTAGAAGTTGGATACAAAGGTAAACTCTCGGAAACAGATCAGAGGAATATTACAGATAGAAAAGCTTACGCAGAGGTTTTGACAGCATTAAGGAACAACTCTGAAGAACAATAGCGGGGATATTATCCGAGCCAGCGGTTTTGTGTATATTAAGATCTTTCGAAACTCTTGCAATTGAACGAGTGTAAAAGAAGATTGATCCCATAAAATCGCTCTCGAGTACAGGAAGAATTTTCTCTCTTGCTGCCAGCTTTGAGTTTACCGCGAACTGAGCAGCAAGTAAATCAGTTTTTTTTTTAACAGACGACATGAGATTCCTTGAAGACGAGCGTAGAAACCGATGAGTTAGTTATTTTTGATTTTATTTCAAAATTTAAATGATTTTACACGGTGATTATATACTTAAGTCTAAATGGTTTGGCCTACGGCCGTCTACCAGACTGACAATTTGAAAAAAAAATATATAAGATCTTAATATTTATAACACACATGTAATTTAGTTTTGATTTTAAAAATCTTCTTCCATTATGGATTTTCTATAACGTAGTAAAGCAACAACATAACTATTCAGTACGTCCCATCCTCTATATCTATTTAATACACTAAGCAACTGGTCATCATTCAGGAGTGTCTTCTTAAAATACCTCATTCGAAACTCTTTCAAAACTTCTTTTTCTTTAACAAACGAAACATGTGATTCCAAATCAAACCACAATCCACAACCTCCCACTTCACTGCTGTAATGCCCCAACTGTGGCAGACCTCTCGGGTTTGGATTTGGATTGTTCCATACCTGGGGCAAATTTAATGCAGGTGTGGTTTCATCTAAGTCCTGGTGGGAGAGTGCCGAGCATAGAGGAAAAATGGTCACGCGAAAAGAACAAAGTCATTAGTACTGCTGATACCATCTTAGGCAGTAGTCGCAGAAATTGTAGCGAGTGGTTTTGAAGATGCATGCAAATTAGCGTCTGAATGTAAGAATGCTTCATACCAAGCAACGTGGCAGCCCCTTTGAACGCGGGCATGCGAAAATGTCTGGAAGAAAAACATTGTCTGTGAAATGGAAAGAGATAAAAAGCGAGGTCCGCACCAGGCGCGGAAGTTCCGTCAGAGATATGTTGCAATATACACCACGCTGCACATACTGTAAGGATGGAGAGGGAAATCTGATCACCGATCCTGAAGGAATTCTGGAGCGATGGGAAGTGTACTTCAATGAACTGTTGAACGGTCAACTCACGGAAGAAAAGGAGACTCCAACATTTTAAGAGGAGATACAAAAGGCGATTGATTAATATGCTCAAAAATAACTAGGCCTACGGAGCCGACGGCATACCTGCAGAGCTGATCAAACATGGAGGGCCAACACTACATCAAGCAATTCATGAAATCATAGTACACGTATGGGAACACGAAGAAATGCCAGAAGACTGGCGAAAAGGCATCATTATGTCCCATACATAAGAAAAGAGATATCACAAGTGCAGCAATTATAGGGGTATAACATTGTCGAGAACATCCTATAAGATATTCTCCTCTATCATGTAAGAACGGATAGCCCCATATGCTAAAACCATAATCGGCACACTTCCATGTGGTTACATACCAGGCAAATCAACAATTGATCACATCCTTACCCTTAGGCAGGTGATGGAAAAAAGTCTGGAATTTAATATTCCAACAAACCATCTTGTTATAGGATTTAAAGCCGCCTACGATAGCATAGCCAGGGTAGAATTCGAGAGAATTCGGCATCCCAAATAAATTGACACGACTATGTAGGCTGACCATGACCAACATCACAAGCCAAGTAAAAGTAGCCGGTTTGCTATCCAGACCAATCAACATCTTTAATGGACTCCGACAAGGGGATGGTCTGGCTTGCATCCTATTCAACCTGGCGTTGGAGAAAGCAATCTGTGACTCTGGCACGTCTACAAGAGGGACTATCGTCACCAAGTCCAGCCAGATACTAGCTTACGCAGACGACATCGACATCATCGGCAGAAGCCAACAAGCTGTACAAGACTCCTTTACCCAGGTCGAGCAAGCGGCAAAATACCTGGGGCTGCACATAAATGAAGAAAAGACTAAGTACATGGCGGCAACGTCTGCGACAAATGTTGGTACAACCATCAGGGTAGCGGAGCACGAACTTGCAGTAGTGCAGTCCTTTAACTATCTTGGGTCAAAAGTAGCAGCCGATAACAATATGGAGGAAGAAATACGCGGGCGGCTGCTGAAATCCAACAAAACCTACTATAGTCTGTCAAGGCTCTTTAAATCCAGAAACCTTACCATAAAAACCAAACTGCTGCTGTACAAGACTATGGTCTTACCAGTACTCACATACGGATCCGAGACTTGGGTGCTTACAAAAAGACACTCTGATCTCTTATCCGCGTTCGAGAGGAAAGTCTTACGGAGAAATGTTGGCCCCGTGTGGGAGGGAGGACGATTCCGGAGAAGATACAATCATGAATTGTATGGAATTCTCCTCGAAGCAGATGTTGTTGAAAAAATAAAGTTTGGTGGGCTGGACACCTAGCTCGCATGGGCGAAGAGGAACCGGCCCGGAGTCTTTTGCAGTTCTTTTATGGTAGAAGACAACGTGGCTGACCTTGCTGGCGTTGGAAGGATAGCGTAGACCCCCGAAGGCTTGGGGTGCGCAATTATATGGCGTCGGCCAAGAACTTGTTGAGGGAGATCCGGATCCGGGATATTGCGCCGATGATGATGATGATGATTAACTAATGACGAGCATTGGGGTAATCGAATCAATGAATTACAGACCCTTGAGTTACCTTCTCAGCAACTAGCAAAAGAAAAAACCCTCTGAAGATCCAATACCCTAAATCTATTTGCTCAATGCTCATGCTTCAGGAGCCGATCATGTATGAAGCCAATAGAAACAATAGATACGTGCTCAGGGGCAAAAAAAAGCTAAAACAAAGCATACAGATCACGGCTCCACAAACAAACTAGAGCATCTTATAATCTCTACGTTGGTTGAGTGAAACGAACAAAGGAACTGCTGCCGATGGGCTACAAGACCTTTGATGACGGAAGGCGATTTTAGACCAAATCTTTACATAAAGCTAGATCTTGGAGAAACCCCAAGAGTTTAATATCGAGACCCAACACCTATTTTGGCATCCCTGCTAAACTAATACGTCTTATCAGGATGATGATGGAGGATGCTTACAGCTTCGTTAAAATTGGTTGGGATTCTACCAAGACCTTCGACAGCACCAATGAGTAGAGACAAGTTGACGCACTGTCGTACAATAGGTTTTACGTTGTACTTGAAATGGTAGAGTTCGAACGCGATTAAGCCAGGAGCACTCTATTTTTGTCTATGTAGGGGTAAAGACTAAAACAAATTAATTAATCGTATCTTTAAAGACACTACTAATAATCAAACATTAATTAATAATATCTTGAAGATGAAAGACAATCATTGTAATTCCAGAGTAACTTAACTGACGTTGTTGTAGCAATTATTACTGGGCTTTCTTTTCCCGTGTCTAGACATCAAAATTGCATAACAATACACCAACACATTCCGAAGCACACATAGGACATGATCGCTGCAGTTGTTTGCTTTTCAATTATAAGGATTTGCCTACTTGTCACTTCACTTTTCAATTGGAAAAATGTAATTCTCCTCAACAACCTTACTACACCTTTACTTCAGCATATTTTTCGAGTATCCTTGAGACATGTCATCAAGTGATGGAGTAAACAAAAAAGTGCATTCATTAAAAATTCGAAGGACTAACTTGGTAGGATGAGTGAACAAACTACACAAAATTCTTTAACAAAAATCTAAAAAAAAAGCAATTGGGCTCTTCAGCGGTTCATTTGAACACTTAAATTTTAACCAATTTATGTTTAATTTTTAAACTTACTCATTTTTTTCGAATACCCTACAGAAAAATCAATTTACATCAATGTAATTGCAAATTTTATTTTTTCCCATTTGTCGAAGAATTTCTATGTTTTTGCAATAAATTTTGATTTACTTGGATGGTTAATTTATCATTTTGTTATAAACATTATAAGTTTGATTTTAATATTCACTATTTATTACAGAAAACTGAATTTATTTTTGAATAAAATTTATTTCATCCGATTCCAAAATCCATCAACGAACGATTGATTTTTCCCCACAACAGAATACAAAAAAATTGGAGCTGTCAAAAACGGAGTCAGCGCAATTTCTGTTATACCGGGGGAATATTGTTATATAATTTGGTGGGTGCCTTTGATGGAATTAAGGTTCATGTTCGAGTTTTAAATTTTCAAAATACAGGACAATAAAAATAGTTGAATATTAAAATTCCTAGACATTTCGATTTTATTAGTCGGTCGTCGGTGACTCTCATGTGAATATTAATATATTACTCATGTGACGAAAAGTTGCAGCGCGGTTAATGAAAAAATCTAGTTGACAATGAATTCGGTTTCGTATTGTATGTAGAATTTGCTATAATTTCACTTGAGTGCGGTTTTAGGCTAAGGGCCACTTTATCATAAGCTACATCAATTACCACAGTACACATATCCAAGGTAATATCATTAGAGTTTTTATTTTTGCAATCTTCTGCGCATCTGTGAAAATCAAAGAAAAATGGCGGCCGCCAGAGACCATTACTTTTTTTGATTTTCATTTAAATTTATCATAAATCATTTCTTGTTTGTGTTTAATAGCTTTAAAATAAATAGAAATAAATTGCTCGACTAGATTGCACATACTTGCTCTTATGTGCGGTCACAGCTACGAATAAAAATTTTATTTCGATTTTCTGACTTTTTATTGTTTTTTTTTTTAAAGAACGTAAAATAATTTTCAGCGGAAAATATTAAACGCCATTTTATTTCGTTAAAAAAAATGTTAAAAAGTGTATTTTTTTCAAAATCGTAGGAACGGTTTTTAAATGAAACTGTTTTTTATTTAACAACTGTTTCAACAAAAATGCTTACTTAAACACAAAAAATAAAAAACAAAATTAGGAAAATAATATCGATTTTTCAAAAGAAAAATTAAATTATTAAAAATACAAAAAAAGTTATTCCAAATCATTTTTATATCGAATTAGCCTTACCCGGCTTACGTTGTTACGCCCAAGAAAGAATGAATGAAGTATTTTATTTCGAGATTGAAAAAAATAAGTTTATTTTATAAATGACAATGAGATGTTTATTGTAAATAATTACTGTACTTCGAGTGGATAAACAATATTCTTGGTTTTTTTCATTTGGTACGAAAATGAACAATTTTTTCGGCGTTCCAAGGTTCCAATTTTGGAGCAAGCAATATATAGCTGGCCATGGAAAAACATGCATTATAAAGATGCAATCTCGCAACAGCAAGCGATTGTCCCTGAGCTTTATTGATTGTAAGCGCAAAGACTAGGCGAACAGGAAATGATTGGTGAGCCTACTTTCAAAGATAGTATATATGGTGGCATTCCAGACGGCTCCAGGGAATTTAAAAAATCTACCAGATAATTGACTGTTTGATCCTCGTCTGAAACTGTGTCAATTGATTTATATTTCATTGTTTCTCCTGGGATTTGCAATTGAATTCTATCATTGTTGATTTTGTTAACATCATCATTTTTGGTAGCTAAAATCGCTCGTGCGCGAAGCAAGTCATGATTTTCGAAGTTTTTCGGGACAATCATCATTTCAATGTTTTGAATTGACAACTGCATTTGGCAAAAAATTGATGGAAAAGATATTTCGCTTGTAGAATAATGGATCGGAAATTTGCCGCCACCAATATCCAATAGTTGCGTGGAGAATGTTTGAGCAGAAACATCTTGGAGTAAGTGTACACGCATATTGGTCGATAAAGAGATTTTTTTTTCACATTTCTCCAAAGTGGTGATGCTTTCAGGCAAGCATTGAGCTTTATTCCCGTTCTGCATTTTTTCTAACATTGCATTTTTTTTTAAATGTTAGCGGGCGTGATTGAAGTTATCCAAAATAAAAAATGGCTGCATTTATCAAAATTTAAATCTTCAACATCTGCCCAGGCAATAATAAATCTGATCGCTACTTATCTTAAAGCCCCGCCGGCCAAATTCGAATGTAATAAATTAATTAAGAAAGGAACTGATGAACGTCTTATTGAATATGTTAACTTTAAAATGGGTGTTCCTGCTAAGTTTTATGATGCTGTATTTGATTCGAGCTGTTGGCCAGCTGGTGAGTACGTTCGAAATTTTCGGCACATTCTAAAAAACCACGTCTCACCGTAGGGGAATGCGAACTGATAAATAATTCGCTGCCGCAAAAACAAGACATTTCATACCTATTTTTCTACATGAACACTGGTGGAATTAGAACTAAATTTCAAGATTTGCTATTATTTTCTTCATCGCTGCAATATGATGTCATTGCTCTCGCTGAAACTTGGCTAAACGTAAAACATCACACATCCGAATTTTTCAATAACCGCAAAGATCGCTGCTCTATCACATCAGGTCTTGGTAGAGGTGGCGGTGTTATGATTGCAGTTCGTTCAACGTTTACTAGCACGGAAATTGCTTTGCCATCATCATCTTTTAATTTGAATTATGATTTAGATCAGCTTATAGTTAAGGTTAATTTCGATCAAATTCATGAAGTTTTTTTTTTGTTTGAGTTATATACCTCCAAAAAGTCATCTTGACTTATACAAATGACATATTGATAATTGTTGCCAAGTATTAAAAAATCTTAATGAGAATCAGCATATTGTTATATTAGGTGATTTTAACCTACCATCTATTAAGTGGTTATTTGACGATGAAAATCAGTGTTTGTTACCTTTTAATATAAAATATGATTGGGAAAGTGAGGTTGTTGATATATTAGCTGGGTATAATCTTCAGCAAATTAATAAGTTTCCAAACAATCTCGACCGTATACTTGACCTGATTTTTGTCGACAAGGAATTATGTGTAGATATTAATAATGTCCCTTCATCTTCACATACCAAATCTCCACATCATATAGCACTTAAATTAAATGTTAAATTTTATAACTATATGAAACCTAGTCATATTAATTGTAACTTTGTTTTTGATTATGCTAAAGGTGATTTTGTCTCTATTTCTAATTTTATACGTTCCTTTGACTGGAGGTCTGTTTTAAGTGACGGTGAGCTAAACAACGCGTATTTTTATTTCAGTAATAAGCTTAATGAGGCCATAAGTTTACATATTCCTAAAGTTCGTTCAAAAAATCTGAATAAGTCTCTGTGGTTTAATTAAGATTTAATCACTTTGAATAGTAGAAAGAACAAAGCTTTTAAACAGTTTCGAAATTCTAATAATAGTTCAGAATTATATGTAAGTTACTGCTCGTTGCAAAAGAGTTTTGATTTTCTCAATAAGTTCTTATATAAGAATTATATTTTCGTAGCAGAATCCAAACTGAAGTCCGATCCCAAATGTTTTTGGGCATTCATTAGTAATAAAAAGAAATCGGTTGGTATTCCAAATAGTATGCGATATTTAGATACCTCTTCTTCAGATCTTCCAACAATTTGCAATCTTTTTGCCGATTATACGTTAATCCTTCAAACAATGTACAATTAGTTGATAGCAATATTTCCCTGAATACATTAAATATGGATAGCTTGATTCTTACTGCAGAAGAAGTTGAAGAGGAGTTGGTTGAGTTGAATTCAGACAAAAAGCAAGGCATGGATGGATTTCCTCCTATTATCTTTAAAAAATGTGCTCAGGCTATTGCTTTTCCACTATCTATTATATTTAACCGTTCTCTTGAGTTAGGAGTATTTCGCGATGATTTTAAATACTCTTTTTTAATTCCCATTCATAAGTCTGGTTCAAAAAATGATGTTACCAATTATAGACTGATTTGTAAAATATCTACCATTCCTAAGCTTTTGGAAAAATTAATTTACAAAAAACTTATAGGGCTATCTAAAGAAATCATTTCACCGTTGGTTTTATTACCGGAAGATCCACGAACACAAACCTGGCAATTTTTTCAAATTTTGTTCTGTGTGCACTGGAGAATGGTCTAATATGTGAAGTAATCTACACTGGTTTTGCGAAGGCGTTTGACAGGGTTGATCACAACATACTTCTTAGGAAACTTCAAAGATATGGTTTTCACTCAAATTTTTTGAAATGGATTAAGTCGTATCTTTGTGGACGTACACAATTTGTTGGCCTAGACAATAAATTGTCTGGTGCTATAGAGGTTACTTCGGGTGTTCCCCAAGGAAGCCATCTTGGACCTCTCCTATTCCTGTTACTTGTCAATGATATTCCTGATGTTTTTATATATTCCAATTGTCTGATGTATGATGATGACTTAAAACTGTTTTGTGTTGTGAAAGATATATCTGACTGTTTAAAATTACAAAAGCATCTGTTCAATCTTTCTGTGTGGTGTGAAAAGAACAATTTACATTTGAACGTCTCTAAGTGTCAAAGCTTAACTTTTTGTCGTCGCTTGTCACCATTAAACTTTCAATATAATATAAATGACATACCTCTTGCTAAAATTTCTGAAAAAAAAAGATTTAGGTGTAGACTATATTGTAGCTAAATCCAGTTCTAACGGGTGATTTTTTTGAGGTTAGGACTTTCATGCATTAGTATTTGACAGATCACGCGGGATTTCAGACATGGTGTCAAAGAGAAAGATGCTCAGTATGCTTTGACATTTCATCATGAATAGACTTACTAACGAGCAACGCTTGCAAATCATCGAATTTTATTACCAAAATCAGTGCCCTAGAAAAGTTGGCAGAAAATCCGCTTTTTTCTCGACAAATTTTGTTCAGCGATGAGGCTCATTTCTGGTTGAATGGCTACGTAAATAAGCAAAATTGCCGCATTTGGAGTGAAGAGCAACCAGAAGCCGTTCAAGAACTGCCCATGCATCCCGAAAAATGCACTGTTTGGTGTGGTTTGTACGCTGGTGGAATCATTGGACCGTATTTTTTCAAAGATGCTGTTGGACGCAACGTTACGGTGAATGAACCGAACACTGATTTTGGTAATAAAATTCAATGATTTGCAAGCGTTGCTCGTTAGTAAGTCTATTCATAATGAAATGTCAAAGCATACTGAGCATCTTTCTCTTTGACACCATGTCTGAAATCCCGCGTGATCTGTCAAATACTAATTCATGAAAATCCTAACCTCAAAAAAGTCACCCGTTATGTTAGATTTTATAACTAGAAACTCAAAAGAATTTAAAGATCCTTTTACAATTAAATGTTTGTACCTCTCTTATGTAAGATCAGCCCTGGAATATTGCTCTGTTATTTGGAACCCTTTTTATTCCATTCATTCTAAACGAATAGAAAGTGTTCAAAAACGTCTTACCAGATACTTATTTCATCTACTACGATGGAATAGCCCCCGTCCTTCTTATGATATTCGTTGTTTGCTCTTTGGTTTACTAAGTCTGGAAATGCGTCGAAAATATTTTGACATCATGTTTATTAGAGATATTTTGAACTATAAAATTAATTGCCCTGTTCTACTAGATTTAATTGGCTTTAATTGCCGGCACATACCTTGAGAACTTATAACACCTTTTATGTTCCCCGCCACAGGGTTAATTATGGTCTAAATGAACCGATCTCACGTTGCTTAAGGCAGGCCAACTCAGTATCTACTAACAATAAATTTGATTTCTTCCAATTTATAAATAGAGATACTTTCAAAACTTATTTATTAGCTGAATTAAAATTCGGAAAATGATTATTGTAATTTATTATTTGTTATTAAGCTTTAATTTGTAGGTATAGTAGTCTGTAAGGAGTTTCAAACTCAAATTGAGGAATAAATATTAAATAAATAAATAAATAAAACAAACTATCGACACTTTTTCGCGTTATTTTTAAATCATTTTCTTATCGCTGAAAAGTGATAATGAGGGATAACAAAATATACACACAGGGAGTGCAAAATGGTTGACATTGTATTAAGCGCCTTACGGGAAAAGATTTATATTTTTTTTGCCAAAAGAAAATCTGTTTTGCAAACAAGAAGATCAAATCAAATTCTTAAATACCTACATAATATTTGGCATATTTTAAGATGGCAGTATTTGTATAATTAATTTCTTGAGTGTGTTCATTTTACGCAATAAAATTGACATGTGTACCAATAACTCAACTAAACAACAATATAATTAAAAATGACAAACAAAACAGCACCTTATATAGTTTTTCAATATTGAATAAAAAAAAATAACGGATCGACCAAAAAATAGTTAAGAAAATGAGTGCATATTACGGTCGTCCTCTTTATTAAAAATAGTGCTCTTATGATTTTACTCTGTCATCAGATAAAATGAAAGTAATGAATAATTTTTTTCTTATGCACCTTTGCTAGCAATATATATCACTTACAAAGAATGTATGTACTTATATACATATGTGTGCACAACTCGTATTCTGTATTTCATGTTTGATTATTATATAAATTTTTGTTAGTCTACAAAAAATTAATTTGAGTTGAAGTATTTACTTAGTTACTTTTTTTACAAATTTTGTACCTAATGCTATTACTTTTGAAAATCTTCAAAAAATGGTTAACATTTTTGGAGCCGCAAAATAGAAATTTGAAAAATAAAAAAATATTCTCGGTTTTTAATTTTTTTGAAAAAAAAAAATCACGCAAACAAGCAGTAAAATGCCGTTTTGAATAAACATTGGCTTTTACTATTCTTTCCGTCAATATAAATGTTAATAGGAAAGCTGCCTACTTTTAAAAAAAAAAAAAAACAAAATCTTATTTCGTTCAAAATTGAACAATATACATTAAAACTTTAAACAGTAAAATCCGAATATGGCAAAATTTGTACGTGATTTCGGTATGAACTACAAAAATAACAACATTTCTTGAAAAACGCAAAATCCGTAAAATAATTGAAAACACACAATCTTGGATTGTTTACGAAAGATCTAATGGAAATCCAATAATTTTTGTTTCCTTTACTCTACCATACCATTATGGTCTAGTGTACTCTTTGAACCTTTCACTCCTACTTATTATTCCTGCTTATTTTTGTACTCATTCTAACTAATTACTTTTTGCAAAAAAAACAATACAAACTACTCTTTCATTACCTTCTTTCTACTCTCCAAAGCCCATACAAATTCACAGAAAAAGCTATTGCAGCGACGATTTCATATACAAGGAAGAAGGCCAAAAACATACAAAGAAAGAATCAATTTTAATATGGAACACCCACAATTTGTTGAAAATTTCGAATATCTAGAACTTGTGTTGAATATTTGGTGCAACGTTTAGGCGCATTTCTTCAACACACAAGAAATTACAATAGAGGAGGCTTTACATGCATCTGGATCTGCAAATAAAAAAAAAAGTAGAACAGGACCAATATAAATCCCTAATATATAAGATAGAAAGAGAACACACTAAAGTATTCTCATCAATTTACTATAACTTTTCGACATTGTTATTGAGCATTCGATTGTTCCAATTCAATACACTTCGGGAAGAAGTACATTTACATAACATAGACAAAAACCAAAACATACCAATTTCTGTAACAAAAATAAGAAAAACAAATATTCCATTTGCTAGAAATCCAATTAGAATCCAAATTCCAATAGAACAAAATTTGCGCTGTCCATTTTTTTACGCGAAAAAGGATTTACTATATAGTTATATCTTCATTTTCTAGCATATGTCACGGAATATTTATTTTTCTTATCTTATATTTTGATAGGAATTGGTAGGTTTTGGATTTTGTGTGTTCTTCAGTTAAGTGTGTAATGGTGGTACTCGAATGTGCCCAAAACAGTGTCAAAATGTTATAGTAAATTTATGAGAAGTCTTTAGTGTTATATCTTATATAAATAAATTAAATAAATATATTGGCGCGACAGCTCCTTAAGGATTCAAGGTCTAGTAACTTATACTGTCAACCATTCCTGTGTGTGTGTTGTTAATCTGCAAGAACGGAAGTAAGTACATGTTTTTTACATAACCACCCTTATTTATTAGAATTCCCTAAACAGCTCTAAACTGCTGAATAGTTATACAGTGCATACATTCTTATATACAAATACAAAACATCGCCGTCTATACAAGGTTTGTTTCTAATATATAGTATCATAAAACTGAATCTATTACATTTTTATGCCATCAACTCTAGGGAAAGTAATCTAGCTTCAATTAAAATGGCGGGGATAATGAATAAATATATACAAGCACTATTCAACCTTCAAGCGCGTTTAGCCTATACAATCTCTATGCACAAATTTTATAAATAATATTTTCCCGTTTAGAGGCATTATAAAAAGTGCATACCGTTATACAAGCTCTATAATGCGTTTATAATTCCGCAAACACAAAACATAAAGCAAAACTAAAAATGTGAGAATTCAGAATTACCTGAATAACCTAAATAAGTATGATTTTCATATGTTGTATCCTTCTTTGTGTCAAAGAAGATGCATACACATGTAAATCTACCATAAAGCAATTAGCACCAAATATTATAGTTATTTAATTCGATTCTAGAATTTATTTAGTGTGAAACTAATTTGAAATTTCTATGAAAATATCAGCTAGTTTCACACTAAGTTTTTGATAATATCGACTTTATTTGTTTATAATTTTGCGCTTTGCATTTATTTATAAATAAATCATCAACGGAACGTTTTCATTTTATAAATATAGCAGAACACATTCATTATGTCTGAACAATTTCACTTGAAAAACGCGCCAAGTTTAACTGTCAAAAACCAAGCAAAAAAAATCAAAACAAGAAACCGCGACCGCAATTTCATAAATCGGTAAAATACGCTTTTGTTTGTACGACTTCAACTATTTTCCAATAAAAAAAATCTTAAAAAATGGCTTTTGAACCACGATTCCCAGTAAATGGCTCTATGCTCCGCAATTTTATTGGCAAAACCGTCAGCATATTGGTAAAAATCGAAACGGAAAGCAATAGTATGAATATTCGTGTCAAGACAACCGACGACCAGGATGTTAGAGTCGCTTTGAATGAACCAATTAGTGCCCGTTCGTCGGACTGGATTGAGATCATTGGCACACCGGCTGCACCAGATACTATTCGAGCCAGAGAAGTGAGGAAATCAAATTTAAATGCACAATTTCCATTGAACTTGCTTTTTTCCAGGTCATCCTGTTCGGCGCTAACCAAGACCTCGATGTCGAGGGTTACAACATGATGGTGCAGTTCTGGAATCACAGCAAAGACATCTTTAGACAAGGTTAAGTTTTAAGTACGAATTGTGCTTGTTTTTTTAAGGTATTCAATAAATTGAGAAAAAAAGAAATGCATCGTTTCAGTTTCAATTATTTTAATTCACTCGATTTGTGCGCATATATTTATTTTCTAAATTAAAGCACCTAACTTAAGAATAAAACTTTCAATCCTCTTCGGAGGAGCCAGTTTCATCGGAATCGCTACTCTCGTGGGGCCTGTTAAGGTTGCGCACCACAAAGGAATCACCACCGTGTTCTTCCGGCTGCTCTTCTGAGTGTTCTCGCTTCTTTGTGAACTTTTTGGGCCAAATACCGGCTTTTGTGTATTCTTTGACGTGCTCTGAAGTAAGAACTTTACAAATCTCAGCCTTGACTTTGTCCCCTTCTTCGATGGGTTCGACCAGAACGAAATCCCCGCGTTTAACCCAAACATTCTTTCGAAACTTGTTCGGCATTGAGGTCAAGAATTTCTCGCCTTCTGCATCTTCGACTTCGTGAAGATTATTGCCGCGACTGCTGGTCACTCGGACGATTTGTTGATTCTCCTTTGGAAGTTCGAAATCATCATCCATCATTTCTTTCATGACATGTTTGTTGCGGGTAACGCGTGACATGTTTTGCAACTAAGAACCTTAGAAATAGAATAATTATTGAAAAAAAAACAGATGTTGATAATATTAATCTTACAACCTTATTCCTTCACGAGATTAGCAAGTTTGTAATTGGAAATATTTGTATAAAGGCTGTGGAAATTGTAAAATGCATTTAAAACTGGAAAACTGTTAAATTGGCAGCACAAAAGCCACAAAACACGAAAATTTGTAATTTTTATATTTTCTAAGCACATTTATTCAGATATGTATTTGACGTTTTACACAACCAAGGTAGAAGATTTGAGTAAATCTATTACATTTTAAATGAAGGCATTCAGTAAATGAGAAAAAATAAAACTACATGGGCTATCTTATATTCTCATTCTTTGAATTCTATGTCCCCTTTTATTCACATAGGCATATGCCGCAGCGTGACTTAGTATTTAGGTGAAGGAGTTGAGAAGTGTAGTGAGGATCACAATCATGCAGGGACAGAGTATTTGTTGCGATTCTCTAATTCTCGTTGGTTATTTTCATTGCTTGCTTTATTATTATATTCCTCAGTTTGTGGTCAGATGTATGTTTTGCTATAAGTGAGAGCGAGACCATTGAAATAAACAAACGTTAAGACAGTAACACACTGGCTACAGGCGTGCCCATAAGGGAACTGATGAAGAATCGGCGTCATATGATTTTTTGTAAAAAAGGGGAGTATGTGAGAAAAGTAAATTTTGCAATTTTGTAGAATTTTGATTTATTTTAAATGGATAGAATGTTTAAGGAAAAGTAGAACTTAATGATGCATTTACAATTACATTTATCTGTGTCTGCTTGCCTTCCACAAAGAAGAAGAATACAACATAAATAAAATATACTCGTTCCACGGAGAGGGGAGATAAAAATGCAGAACATCTTGATAAATGAAGATTAAAGGAAATAGAATAATAAGGATCAAATTTAGGTTAAAGGAGGCTTTAAATGGATCGGCATATGCAAATTTGAAAAAAAGTAGAACAGGACCAAAATAAATAACTAACATATAAGATAAAAAGAGTACACACTAAAGGCTTCCCATAATTTACTATAATTTGTTGACATTGTTTTTGGGCACATTCGAGTGCTCCAATTCAATACCTACCCAAAGTACAGTTAAAATAGACAAAAACTAAAAAAATACCAATAAATTATTATCAATATATAGAATAAATAAAATAGGAAAAACAAATATTCTGTGTCATTTTAAAAAGGAAGATATATGTAAATCCACATGCTGATGCAATACATTTGTAATATGTCTATTTTTTGCCGCAAATAATTTATGTATACCCAATACATGTTTCGGCCGCAAGCATACAATTAGTCTATTGTGCCACATTAAAAGTACGCTATACGATTTTGACAAATTGTCAGCGCACATGGAAAAATATGAAATGCATAGTAACTTTAAAGTGCAAATTAATCAACAATTATTTCGAATTAAATTTAAAACAAATATATAAATAAAATATATAAACGAAAATGATAGTTTGTGTTTTAATTTTTTTTTTAAATAAAGTGTTTAACATTGATTGAAAAAAATACAAAGTCACCCGAAAAAAAACAATGTTGCATATGAAAAATAATGAATGATGATCTACATTTTGGTCTCCCTTCTCTATCGCATAAGTATGATTTGTGTATTGTGTGTCCTCTTTTTTTGCAGATGTCGATGCAGATGAAGATGAAGATGCATGTAAAGCCTACTTAAGATGAACATGTCCATCTTGATTTAATTATTTCGCAAGCTTAACAGTTTGTTTCATTCATGTCACTCGTTTTTCTCAGTATCTGATTATTCTGGTAAATGCACACATTTAGTTTATGTTTGTATACACAGTTTGAGCTTATAAAAAGTATCAAAACCACAACACTTAACGGTTTTTATTAAAAATGAAGTACGCCATCACACGTCATAAATAACAAAGAATTTATAAAAAAAGGTATTTCGAAAATTGTAGAACCGGTTTTGATAAAATCCTGTTTTTATTTTTAGTTAAAAAAAAAATGTTTGAAATTTATGTAGGTATGCAGTTTTTTAGAGTTTATTAATATGCATGTGACTATAAAATTTAAAATATTTTTTTGATTAGTTTTAAGAACATTGATTTTTTCAAAAAAAAAAAAAAATAAATAAAAAAATTATTTTAATTAGAAAAAAAAAATATTAAAAAATTTGATATGCAGCATTAATTTGGCTACCCAGATCTTCTTAAATACAAAATTTGACAGAAATCCAAAAAGCCGTTACCGAGAAAGCTCAAAATTAAAAAAAACGGTATATGAAAGATACCGTTAATAGACTTCTCCCGGAAATTTGGTTCTAATCAAATGATAGCCAACAGCAACAAAAAATTCTCAAATATGTTCATTAAAATCGTTGGAGCCGTTTAAGAGAAAAATAAGCTTTTCCTAAACGGTCATATGGCAGGTACCGTTATTTTAAGGCCTAAAAATAAAATTTCAATTTCGCCTCTGGGGAATGTCAAAATAAGCACACACAGCAAATTTTAGTCCCTATAATCGCAAGTAAAAATGAGTGATTTGAGATTTGAAAAATGTTATTAGCCCAACTACTTACATATGTACGTATTGTATGAGCGAACACACATGTCTGGAACTGCAGCACCTAGTGATGTCAATTATAAAATAAGAACTGGAACAGGATACTCATATGAGAGAAGCTACATCACTTCAGGCGGTTTTAGGGGCCAGTTATGGCTATCATTAAAAAAATTAATTTTGATTCTGAGACGTTCAAAAGCTCATATCAGTGATTACGTTGATTCAAAATTAAGGCCTATGACTTAAATTATTATTTAAGCGAAAGAAAACATCCGTTCCAGCTCAATGGGACACATAAAATGACTTTTGATATTTAAATGATAAGGTAGTTCGTACGTTCAATGATCATTGAACGTTTAATTTTTGTTTATTCATTGTGCATTTACAGATTCGCGAATTTAGTTGAAATAAATTACATTTGGAGCAGTAAATAATGAAAAAAAATAAACAAAACCGGCACAAACTGTTAACAATTATTCACACTCCATAAAAATGTTGCTAACAAAATAGTCCGTCAAAGGCCAAACAAAATGTCATTTCTATCCAGATGTATACACATTAGTAGAGTAGAGACAGAAGCGCAACTGACCCCTCTAATACCATCGAAAAAAAATGTACAATAATAAATGATTAATTGCGAGAATTGTTTATTAATATATTTTTATTACAAAACTTCGTACTTTTGCTTATATTATTCAATTTAAAAAAGTTTGAAACAAAATTCACACACTACACCCCCCTTGCAGTCCATAAGTTCATGACTGCAGTATTTTGTTGCATTCAGAAATGAAAAAGTTTTTCGGGTTTATTAATTCGTTTACCCCAAAATTGCAATACCACCCGAATATGCCAAAGAAACTTGTCAAATTTTTTAGCAATTTTATAGGAAGTTGTTTATAGTGTTGGGCTATTTCATTTATTAACAAAACTTCCTAAACATTAAACAATAAACAAAAAATTAATCTGAAACAAAATCTACATCATTTACTGGTACTTTTTAAGTTACATAACTGTGACGTTAATTTACCATAATGAGATCGAGAATTTCATTAGGCACGTTTGTGAAGTGATAAAATAAAAAAAATGCTTTGTGAAAACTTATACTTATACAGAACAGACCTCCACGTTTCTGGGATTTCAAAATGATGGATGTCGTCGAAATCTTTTTGAAAACTTGTTAGAAATCCAAAATTGTCAAGTAGAGTAATTTTTTCTAGTATTCAGCAGTCAATCGCTGAATGCAGTGCTATACATAGAACAGTAATATCATCTCAGACTTTTTCTCTTTCGTACTCCGTGCTAATTTTGGCACGTGAAATAGTCTTGTTGTGTTAATCTTGAAACCTTTTTGCCTAGTTTTCATTTTGCGAACAACGTATTTCAACAGATTTCAAGATTTCAAAAAATTATTCACATCAACAAAATATGTCACATGTTAACATTTGTTGGGAGCGAGAAAGAGAAAAGAATCATGATAAGATATGAGAAAACTTACTGTCCTAAAGTTATACTCTAACTTGCGATAAAAGAAAATATCGCTGAAT